>BSBN01000639.1:4782500-6104680 GCA_027924645.1 Cunninghamia lanceolata
TAACACCCAGTTAAGAATTCACCCTAAAAACTAAGTTTTAACCAAAGGTAATTTTTTTTTTTTTTGAAAATTTAAAACAGAAAAGTAATTTGTTTCCAATTTTTTTTAACCAAGAAGAACATCCATCGACAAAATAATAATCATGAATATATATCTTAAAGAAAAAGGAAATAATCATCCATAACATTTAAACAATATGTTGTTAAAAGTTACTTATAACAATCCAAAATAGGAACTTACCCATGTCACTACATCTCGATTGTCGACCATCTAAATTCAAGTCTGAACAATCCTCAAGAATTAAGAAGAGAAAGTATCTTCAAGGAGCTTAACCTCCAACCATAGACCGTTGGTCTCCCGCACTCCTTCCTAACAGGAAGTGGCCCTACGCTACTCAAGAGGATAGACTTAGGATAACCAATGGTGTTTGCCATCTGAGCTCTAGTGTTGTGACCTACGTGACTTGTTATCATGCAATCCCCTAGATACCCTCTAGTCATGCATGACCACTCCACAAGCTACGCCATCCAGTCACAGTGAAAATTCAAATCACTTGAGGATCATGCATTACCTTGGCCAAAGGATTTGAAAATAATTAGCGTTGTATCAACGCATGAATTAAGTTCACCCACCCCACTCAACTTGAATTAATCACAATCCTATAGTTACCTATTTATAAGTTCTATATAACAACCTCGACAACCTCAAGGTGTTTGAATTTCATCATGCATTAACGCATGGCATTGAGGTTTACTCTTTCTATAATCTCATGGAAACCTCTCCGTTTTCACGATATAAGAATGGTTTCCTAGCATATTGATTATTTGGATAACGTTTTGCATTGTTACAACGATCTCTAAGTTAGCCCATTGTTTAAATTATCCACTCTTGAGTGGACACTCAACCCAACTTTCTTGTTTTCAGAAAGAAATTACTATAAACCAATTTATGGAACATAAATATTCAAAGTCCCTAAGTTTAAAATTAAACATTCTAAGGAATCTTCTTCGACTATCAATTCTTCGACATAGCTTCAACTTTGTCATTTTGGAAGGGTTTCTCTAAAAGTCAATTTAAAGAATACAATGTTTAAAAACCCTACGTTAAAATTTAACACTCACAAAGTACTACTTCAATGTGTCAAAATCTTCGACATAACTTAATCTTGCCGATCTATACATTAGAAAACCATGTCATATCGTTTCTTCTAGCAATTTAGATTGCATGTAAGTCTAAGCTTGAGACTTGACAAAAGACTCATTGCATTGTTTGTAAAAACTTCATAATAATAAATGGGTATAACAATAAGGTCTTTTCTCAGAAAAACAATAGTTTAAATACTTCATTAGCAAAAGTATTAACTTCAAAATCATATAATCTAAATCTTGTTATTATTCACAGCTAGGTTAACAACTTCGCCATGGTCAATCTGACTAGTTTTAACTCTGAAAAAGAGGATGATTATAAAGACTTGCATGTTACAACTTGCACCTCTCACTAATAACAATCCTCTATTGATGGTTGACACAAACAAGTCTTTCACTCTAATACTAGCTGGCCTTTAAGCTTGATAGAGCCAAGGTAATGTATTCGACTGTCCTAAAAGATCTTATTCTCTGTCGACAAATGTTTTGCCACTGCGGCTTGTACTGGTTGTGAGATGTTTTACATCCATGTTCTAGTCTCTAGTGTGCCTAACACCAAACCAAATAAACTCCTATGGAAAACATTACAATGATTTCAGAAGTGTGACTGTGGTGCGGTGTAGTGCAGGAGATAATTCGTTGGTTCTGTTTAGATAGTGATAAAACACACTAGTTTCAGGTGGTATCAACTCACACCTTGCACCTTTAAGCAAACTAAGTTCTTTCAAAATGCAAGAAAGATATTACTTATTACAACACAACAGAAAACTATGACTGCGCAAGAACAAGGTGAAGAAAACCTGAAGTTTTTCACCAGTGTTTTCTCACAGACCAGTCTAAGGTGTTCAACCTTACTTCCACCATTCAGCTCATTGCTCTTTGCTCAATTTTCTTTTACTTCTCCTCCATGTTCCATCAAAAACTAACTCTTCCTCTCCTTTATTCCATCTAACTGTGAAGGATTAGTCTGTCCTCCACTTACAAGACCATGCTTGAAGATAAGGGAATCTCACCGGTCATGCAAAAACATTTTTCCACCTTAAGCGACCTCAACCAGAAATTGGTTTGGCCACTCCCACAAATTGTGATCACTCTCCAAGATGGAGCTCCACATAGGTGAGGTGGCAATTACCAGACTCAATAGTCCATCCCACTACTCAAAATAGTTAACAATATAAACAAATGCTAACATATTATTAAAGGTTAGGCCGACGACTATCTTAAGGTTTTAAAGCATGAAAGAAAAAGACTATTTGAAATAAAAGACCTCTTAATAAGACCTTAAGTGTGTTTCTCTCAAGCTTCTGCCCGATTATTGACATCATTAGAGAATAAAAGAATTTATCTCAATATGACACTAACAAAATATTACATGTTCCAATATCATACGACCAAGGGTACTACACACCATGGTCTCTAGATTTAAAACATTATTTAAACCCTTTAGTAATCAATAATAACCCAATAAAGAACAATTCAACATCTGTCAAATTTTGCAAGGAGACATTTACATCAGATGCTCGTAGCGCCTTACAATGATTAGGATGAATTGAGCGCAAGCGCAGAACAAGACTTGAGATCAACTTACGCACAACTTCTGACTTTTGTGCTGAATGAAAACAAGACACGACTAACAACTCAACCATAAGTATAAACATATATTTACATATAAACAATATATCAGTCGTTCATATTTGACGACATGATTTAGAGTACTACGACACTGATGTCGATTTCCCATACTTTAAACGATGACTTAGGAAAGGAGAAAGACTTATTCTAACAGACATCGATATCTTGACTAAAATTGACTTAGCTTGAACTCAAAGCATCTAGGTTTGTCTACCTAATTTGTGTCTTCAGTGGCAAGCACCATGGGTTATTCCAGAGTCTATTCTCTTTTTCTCAAAGATACTTTCTCTTCTTCTTTCTTCCTGGTGAACATGTTCCATCGATTCCTGTCATTGACAATCTCACATATAATTTTGTGGTCAAAGCACCAATATTCTACTCAAAACACATTTATATCAAATCATTTCATTTTCATATTGAAAAGACATTCCAATTCATAACATCATATTGATCATAATCAAATAGATTCCATAATTTCATAAAATTAGCCTTCTCTATTTATATCATCAGTTCCTATGATGTTAAAAATATATCCACTTAACTGTACTATTTAAGAAAAAGTAAATAGTAATATTGAATCCAAAAAGGGGATGTAACATTTCTTTCCCCTATAGAATCATAGTCCCTGATGATTGAGTTTACCAAGCAAAATTTAAACATAAAACAAACTTCTATAGTTTAACATTAATGTTTTTGAAAAGATAAGGAAATCTTTGGTAGATGTCATTATAGTCTTCCCAAGTGGTGCTATCCTTGCCATATTGGTCCCACTGAATTTTGTATTGCAAAACCTCTCAATTACATAAACGAAGTTTATGCATTTCAAGCACCTTGAGTGGCTCGATCACAACCACCCCTGGCTCTTGTATCTGTAAAGAATTCCATTTAAGAATGTGGACATTACCTACAAAATATTTCTTTAGGTATGAAACATGAAAAACATTATGCATTTTGGACAAGACTGGAGGTAGAGCAACTTTGTAGGCCACTGGATTGATAATCTCAAGGACTTCAAAAGGTTTGACATATCGAGGAGCCAACTTTGATGATTTACCAAATTTGATTGAGCTTTTATGGGGTTTCACTCGCAAAAGAACTTTCTCACCAACAGAGAAATGTCTAGGCACCCGTTTGCGATCTGCATAACTTTTTTGCCTGTCGTTGGCTTCTACCAACCTCTTCCTAATCATTTTCACTTTTTCTTCCATATATACAAGCATTTCAGGTCCAATGCTTATCCTATCTTCCAGCTTATCCCAACTTATAGGAGTTCTATATTTCCTTCCATATAATGCTTCAAATGGTGCCATCTTAATGGCAGAATGATAGGAATTGTTATAGGCAAATTCAACAAGAGGTAAATATTCCTCCCATCTATATTGCTGATCTAGGAAATACATTCTTAAAAGATCTTCTAAGACCTGATTAACCCTTTCTGTTTGTCCATCGGTTTCAAGATGATAAGCAATGCTCACATTGAGTTTAGTCCCTAATGCTGAAAATAAAGTTTGCCAAAACTGAGAGGTTATTCGAGCATCTCTATCGGATATAATCTTTTTAGGTACCCCATGCAATCTAAATATTTCTTACACAAATTTTTGAGCCAAAATATGACCTCCATCTATCAAATTTCTTGGTATAAAATGTACTACCTTGGTTAGTTTATCTACAACAACCAATATTGCATCATGCCTATTCTTAGACATTGGTAATCCTTAAACAAAATCCATACTAACAACCTACCATTTCCATTTTGGAATAGCATGTAGGTATAACAATCTAGCAAGATGTTGGTGTTCTTCCTTCACTCTCTGACACTCCAAACAACTTGCTACAAACCTTACAGCGTCGCTTTTCATTCCTTTCCAGAAATATAGCGGCTTAACATCAGCTAAAAGTTTTGTTACTCCTGGGTGTCCAAAATAAGGTGCACAATGAACTTCCTTTCACACAAGGTTTCTAAGTTCTACAGAATTAGGAACGTAGATTCTTCCCTTAAATCTCATCAATCCATCTGACTCAAAACAGAATCCATCATATCTTGGATCCTTAGGGTCTAATTGCAGAGCTTGTTTCACCTGCTCATAATATTTATCTCCAGATAAACTTTGCAATACTAAATCTTTAAAATTAGCATGAATAGAGATTATAGAAGCTATGTGTCTTCTTCTGCGTAAAGCATCAGCTACTCAATTTTCTTTACCTTTGATATAAGAAATCTCAAAGTCATAATCTGATATTAATTCATAATCTGATATTAATTCTAACCATCTCCTTTGTCTTGCATTGAGATGAGGTTGTGTAAATATTTAACGAAGACTTTGATGATCTGATTTTAGTATAAAAGTCTTTCCCAACAAATAATGTCGCCACATCTGAAGGGCATGAATCATTGCTGCCAGTTCTAAGTCATGAGGAGCATAATTCTGCTCATAGTTTTTCAACTTTCTTGATTCATAGGCTATTACACTCCCATCTTGCATAAGCACACCTCCTAACCCTTCTCCTGAGGCATCAGTAATAACTTTAAATTGTCCTTCAGGATCAGGGACTTTCAAGATTGGTGTTGTTGTTAACTTTTCTTTTAACAAATCAAATGCCTTTTGACATTCTTTAGTCCAAACAAACCATTTTCCTTTTCTCTGCAAGGAAGTAATTGGACTAGCAATACTTGAGAAATTCAAAACAATTTTTTTGTAATATCTGGTCAATCCCATAAAAATTTGTACTTTTGAAACATTGGAAGGTACAGACCATTCCATAATAGCCTTAATTTTAGCTAGGTCAATTGATATCTCTTCTGCTGATATTGTATGTCCTAAATACTGCACTTCTTTCTGAAAGAATGTGCATTTCGAGAGTTTCGCATACAATTTGTGTTCTCTTAATCGTTGCAAAACAATTTGAAGATGTTGCCTATGCTCCTCCTCATTTTTGGAATATATCAGAATATCATCTATGAAAACTAGGACAAATTTATCAAGGCAATCTCTAAAAACACTATTCATGAGATTCATGAAAGCGGTTGGTGCATTGGTTAATCCAAATGGCAACATAGTGAACTCATAATGACCGTATCTTGTTCTAAATGTGATCTTGTGAATATCTTCATCTTTTAACCTCAACTGATGGTATCCAATTCTCAAATCTATCTTAGAAAATACTGATGTAACACGCATTTGGTCAAATAAATCATCAATATGTTATTCTTTATTGTTGCCTTATTTAGCATCTGATAATCTATATATAGTCTAAGAGTTCCTTCCTTCTTGACGAAAATAACTGGAGCTCCCCATGGTGATACACTTGGCCTAATTAGATCTTTAGACAATAGCTCCTATAATTGAGCCTTCAATTCCATAAGTTCAGTAGTGGTCATACGATATGGAGCTTTAGATACTAGCTCAGATCCTAGTTTAATATCTATGGAAAAATCAAAGGTTCTTTTTGGAGGCAAGCCTGGTAGCTCCTCAGGAAATACATCACTAAAATTGCAAAGATATGGATATTTTTCCTCAAATGTTTGCTTCTCTAAGGCTTCTTCTACTAGGTCCATTTTGACTGCAAAAAGTTGACATCCCTTACGCCTAGCCCACTTTAATTGTTTTGAAGAAATAAATCTGATCCTTATTTCCCTTTGAATACCTTGAAAATTTACAGTATTTCCTTTATCATCTAGACACTCAATTGTTTTATGAAAACAATCTACCTTGGCCCTATGTGTCCACAACTAATTCATTCCTAAGATGACATTGTAGGACCCTAAAGGTGCTACATACAAATTTACCTCAGTGGAGAAGTTTGAAATATCAATCTTAGCTTTGAACAAACATTGGTCTACCTAAGCCTTTGAGTGATTTGCATACTCAACTATCCACGGTTTTGACATAAAACCAGCTCTTCTAGAAAATTTACTTAAGACTCTAGATGACACAAAATTTTCTATTGCACCAGTATCAAATAGAATAGAAATAGGAACTCCAAATAATGTACTTGTCATCTCAATGGGAGTAATTTGATACTCATCTTGTCACTTGTCAAGGGCGGCATGAATCCTTTGTTAAAATGCTTCCTACTACAAAGGAAGTACCATATTCATAGGCTGCCCGTTCTTCTTTTTATTAGGACAATGGTTAGCATAATGATCTCCACCACAAGAAAAACATCCTCCAATTGGTCCTCTCTTCTTGGATGGTCTACTCATAGCATCATCATTTTTCTTAAAATTGTCATTTTTCTTAAAATTGTCATTTTTCTTATAGTCTTCAATTCTGCATTCATTACCAAATCCCCCTTTATTTTTCCGATTTCCTTTATTGAACCTCCTGTTTCCATATCCTTTATCATTCTTCCTTTTATACGTATGATCATTGAAGTTCTTGTCAAATCTCTTATGTCTCTTTTCACAGTAAACAAAAATAGATTTGATCTTCTGTTCCTGCTTAATTGCTTTCTCATAAACCTTGTCCATTGTGTTTGGACCATGCACCTCCACCTCACCGCTAATCTGAAGATTGAGTCCCATGATAAATTTTCTTATCTGAAATCTTTCATCCTTTTGATATTGAGGAACATACTTCAACAATCTAGTAAATTTTTCTGCATATTCAACCACAGATAGATCACCTTGCCTAAGGTTTTGGAAATTTGTTAACTTTTGATCAAAATATAGTTGTGGTAACCACCTCTTTCGGAAAAGTTCCACAAATTCATTCCATGTCACCTTCAAGGGACTTAATTCCAGTTCCATTTTCTTGTTCATCCACCAAGTGGATGCTTCTCCAGATAACTGATATGCTCCCCACACTGCGTTTGGAATCTTAGATTAATTTATAATTTCAAAGTATTTCTCCATTTCCATTAACCATGCTTCTGCTGCATCACTAGTTTTCGTTTCGTCAAATTTGGGAGGGATAATCTTTTTCATATCCTTAGATAGTTCCAGTGCAAGTTTATCTTGTGTCTCCCTCTGAGTTTCACTATCATCTTGGTTTTCACATGACGTGCCAAGATCCCGTTGTTTACTTTTACTTGCATTATTAGAATTCTCATTTTCACCCTTCATATTCCCAGTTTCATTCACTTTCTTTTCCAATTTACCCAACCTTTCCTTAGTTTTAGTAAGCATATTAAGAATTCTGTCCAATTTATCGGTGGAGTTTCCCTGAGAGCTGTGACCTTCCCGATCTTCCCCCTCATTAAACTCTGATTGATCCATGATTGCTTGTTTTCTCACTTGATTAAGCAAGTACTAATCAGTTCTAAGATTTATCATTTTGTATATTATCAAAACATAACAATTGCTCATAACCATAATTATTCTCAAACCAAAATTTGTCTTTATTATACTTTGCAAAACAGTATATACATTCTTTAAAGATAGACATATCTCATGTTTCACTCAGTATTTACAAGTGGGGTGTAACCTTTGGATTCATTATCCGACACATATTCACGAGGTGTATAACCCTCAAACTCACTATCAGATGATAGTATAATGATTTCAGCTCTAGGTGGTATACGAGGATCCCTAGTGATCATTGGTACACTAATAGGTACACTCATAGGTACACTAATAGAGTAGCAATTGACCATGATTCAAGCTACCATCCTAGTTGTCTCTAGGAGTTCTTTTTTCATTTGTTTGAGTCGTGACAGAGCATTGGCAAAAGTTTCCACATCATCTAGCCAAATGTCATTTTCATCATTCATTTTCTCAATAGTCTTGATCATCGCAAGTCATTTTTGGTTAGCTTGCAGATAACGTTCATTACTAGCAAAGGACTTCCTTGTGGTTTTCTTGATACATACCATCCTAGCACAGTAAATAAAATCATTAGCTACCCACATAATGTTGATTCCTAATCAGGTTAGTGGACTCATCAGCCCTAGTACTGAACCTGGTTAGTTCTGATACCATATGTAACACCCAGTTAAGAATTTGCCCTAAAAACTAAGTTTTAACCCAAGGTAATTTTTTTTTTGAAAATATAAAACAGAAAAGTAATTTGTTTCCAATTTTTTTTTAACCAAGAAGAACATCCATCGACAAAACAATAATCATGAATATATATCTTAAAGAAAAAGGAAATAATATCCATAACATTAAAACAATATGTTGTTAAAAGTTACTTAGAACAATCCAAAATAGGAACTTACCAATGTCACTGCATCTCGATTGTCGACCATCCAAATTCAAGTCTCAGCAATCCTCAAGAATTAAGAAGAGAAAGTATCTTCAAGGAGCTTAACCTCCAACCACAGACCATCGGTCTCCAGCACTCCTTCCTAACCAGAAGTGGCCCTACCCTACTCAAGAGGATAGACTTAGGATAACCAATGGTGTTTGTCATCTGAGCTTTGGTGTTGTGACCTACATGACTTGTTATCATGCAATCCCCTAGATACTCTCTAGTCATGCATGACCACTCCACAAGTTATGCCATCCAGTCACAGTGAACATTCAATGCACTTGAGGATCATGCATTACCTTGGCCAAAGGATTTGAAAATAATTAACATTGTATCAACGCATGAATTAAGTTCACCCACCCCACTCGACTCGAATTAATCGCAATCCTACAGTTACCTATTTATAAGTTCTATATAACAACCTTGACAACCTCAAGGTGTTTGAATTTAATTATGCATTAATGCATGGCATTGAGGTTTACTCTTTCTCTAAGCTCATGGAAACCTCTCCGTCTTCACGATATAAGAATGGTTTTCTAGCATATTGATTATTCAGTGATGCAGAGGCATCCACACTAAAACCTTGACATATAGCATGGATGTCCGCAACCCTTCATCATCATCATATTTAACTTAACACTGTCAGCATCATCATATTTTCTCTTGCCGACCGATATCCTCCTGCAGACAAGCCTTCGCCCTTTCGCATGTCAGCAGCATCATCATATCCGACTATCGGCAGCATCATCATATTCGGCAAGCGCAAACATCCTCCTGATGTCCACTGTTCATCTCACCGACGACCTCTATCTTCACTATCTTCGGCATCATGATGTTCAACATCATGTTCATCAGCAGGATATAGAACATCCGGTTCCTCCCATATATCCTGATGATGTTCCTCAACTTCACGCACCTTTCCTTCGATGCTTACGTCACCCCGATATCCTGATGACGATTATCCTGATGACGATGACGTCATATGCAACTCCTTCAATATCCTGCTATCGGCCAAACTTAACCTTATCGGCCCGCGATGGTTTTAACAACCCGATCTTCTTCCTTATGCCGATACGCTCCTCCTCGGCAACACCTGATGATGATCACCCCGATGCACATTCACCTTATGCAATCTACTGCATCATGCTCATCTCCCTTTACTCGGATGACGCCCGAAGTAACTGCAGGATATACACCGAAATATCCTGATGATGCCGTTGTGTTGGATTTTCCAACCTTAGCGAATTTCGATCCGCCGAACCTCCTGGGATGACCCGATCCACTTTCAGGGTGATCTTTCAAACTTTAACAATCAACACGACCTAGCACATACCCAATGCTAGGGTTCTCCAACACATCTCGACGATGATCTTGCACACCTGCATGCAAATAGAAAACAAACTAAAGCCTAACCTACTGTACACAGCCATTCCACCGATTCGACGAATCAACCGGTGGAATGGATCAGCGAATCCATGTACCCACCAAAACAGCAAATCGATCACACGAGGAGATCAAATAGAAGATAAACACAAACAGGATCTCTTATTTGATTTCAAAAGATGCAATACAATGATCAGTCTCTCTCTCTCTCTGTCTCACTCTGTGCGACCTAGCTCGATGCAATACTATGATCGATGATCTCTAATACCAACCGATCCTCATGCATAAATAGGATCTGCTTCGAGTACTACCACTCGACTCCAAGCGGCTGGGAAATCTCTCCAGGCGGCTGGGAGATCCAACCGAACATACATCATGACAATTGTCCTAACAAACTATCTAAAAATAGAAAAGCATGGTCAACATGGCCTTATTACATGCATTGGTCTTATACGACCTTCTTGAAAACATTAACAAGACTCATAACAAACTAACTGCCTCATGGAGGCCAGCTGTCAGGTAGGTGCTCTGCACCATACTCCCCAATAGAAACGAACTTATGTCCCATGAGTTTGGGTGTGGAAGTCCTCCACCTTTACACTTTATCATGTCAGTGTTCTGACCTGTTCCAGCTGTATCCTCTGCTGGCTCTTGGCTTCTCCAAGACTTCTGAACTGTGACTTGCTGTCTTGCAAGTAAATCCTCATGCCTGTCAATGTAGGCCCTTCTCTCACATACCCTGTGTTTGTCAGGTTGTCCGACCAGAACCTCTGTCTGAACTGCCGCTTGAACTTCTGTAATGTTCAATTCTATCTTTCTTTCAACCTTTATAGGACAAACAATAGTCCCAACTATGACAACATCCTTGTCATTCCTCTCAACTGGTTGCTGTTTGCACACCTGCTTCTGAACCTGCTACTGACCTCTGTCAGTCACAACTGAAACCTTCTTCAACCTGTTGTCCTTAACAACTTCTTGTCCTGCAGTGTCCTCAACTGCCTTTATGCCTGCTCCTATAGGCTTCTGTACAAACTCCTTCTTTCCCACTAAAATGATTTTGGCTGCCCCCTGTGCTGCAGCTGCTTCCTGTAATGGCATCAACATAATAGTTTTCCCATCTTTCTTGATGGTGTAGGTATTAGCATACCCATCATACAGTACCCTCCTATCAAATTGCCATGGTCTACCCAACAGTAGGTGACAACATTCCATGGGCAAAATGTCACACAAAACTCTATCATGATATGCTCCAATCTGAAAATCCACATATGCCTGTTCATATACCCAAAGTGATTGATTATCACTCACCCAAGATGCCTTGTAAGGGTGTTGGTGTGGAATCCTTTCCAAATGCAGTTTATCCACCATCTCCTGAGATACCATGTTGTCTATTGAACCAGTATCAATGACAACCTTACATACTTTACCTTTGCTCTTACATGTGGTCTTGAAAAGAGCTCTTCTTTGCATCAGATCCTTTGATGCCTGCAAACTAATTCTCCTTAGCATCAATGCTTCCCCATCCTCAGGATATGCATAATTGTCAGGTTCTCTGTTTTGATAAGTGTTTGAACTCTGTACACTTTGCTCTACCTTCTCTTCTTGCACAAGTTGTACTCTCTTGTCATTCGTTCTATCATCTCTGGATGATGAACCTTTGTTTTCTGGACATTTGAAAGATGGATGACCAAACTCACCACAGGTGTAACATTTTCCTGAAAATGTAGTAGAACCTCTACCACCTCCAAATCTGCCTCTATTACCTTTCCATCCACTTCTGAAATCAGACTGTCCCTGTCCTTTACCAGTGTCTTCTTGACCCTCATTGGTTTGTCTTGTTGTAGGGGCTGCTCCTCTTCCCCTCATATTGCTGCCTCTTCCTCTCATGGACTTATCTTGTCTCCTATTCATCTTTTCTTCAATCCTGATTGCCATTTGGTAACAATCCTCCACATTCTTAGGGTTAGCTAAAACTAACTCATCCTGTATGTTCAATTTCAAACCAGCCACATACCTAGCCACCTTTTCTACCTCATTCTCATGATGACCAGATCTCATACTCAACTTATAAAACTCCTCAGTATATGCCTTCACATCCATTTCCTTCTGCCTTAAAAATTGCAGCTTCTTAAACATCTGAATTTCATAATCCCTAGGCAAGAATTTACCTTTTATCCTTGCTACCATCTTATCCCATGAAGTGATCTTTGACTTCCCTTGTTTCCTTCTCTCGGATTGTACATAATCCCACCATACCAAAGCATGACCTCCTAACTTGGTCTTTGCAATCTTTACCTTCTGATCCTCAGCAACATCTTCACATTCAAAGTGATTATCAAGTGCAGCAATCCAATCCAATAACTCATCTTCATTCAAACTTCCATTATACTTGGAAACATCAACCTTTACCTTAGGTTTATCACTCTGCACTGCCTTTAACAGTTTTGCAAATTTTTGGTCTTCAGCATCCAGATCTTTAGCTACCTCTTCATACTCTTCAACAGTATCTTCATCTTCTTCAGACTCACTGTCTTCCACTTCCCTCTTTTTATTCTTTTCCAGGGCTACAAGCCTGGCTTGAAGTGCTTCAGCAAGCTCCTTCATCTTCCTCATCTCTCTGGCATGTTTTTCCTTCATCTCCTGCAATTCCCTTGCAGTACCATTACCTTTCGGAGGCATTTTGTCAACCTCTCACTCCTCTACCTCTGTCCTTTCAGTGACAGAATCAACTCTACCTCTGCCCTTTCGGTGACAGAATCAACACACAACAGCCCAGACCTTTTGCTGAGCTTTGATACCACTATGATGCAGAGGCATCCACACTAAAACCTTGACATATAGCATGGATGTCCGCAACCCTTCATCATCATCATATTTAACTTAACACTATCAGCATCATCATATTTTCTCTTGCCGACCAATATCCTCCTGCAGACAAGCCTTCGCCCTTTCGCATGTCAGCAGCATCATCATATCCGACTATCGGTAGCATCATCATATTCGGCAAGCGCAAACATCCTCCTGATGTCCACTGTTCATCTCACCGACGACCTCTATCTTCACTATCTTCGGCATCATGATGTTCAACATCATGTTCATCAGCAGGATATAGAACATCCGGTTCCTCCCATATATCCTGATGATGTTCCTCAACTTCACGCACCTTTCCTTCGATGCTTACGTCACCCCGATATCCTGATGACGATTATCCTGATGACGATGACGTCATATGCAACTCCTTCAATATCCTGCTGTCGGCCAAACTTAACCTTATCAGCCCGCGATGGTTTTAACAACCCGATCTTCTTCCTTATGCCGATACGCTCCTCCTTGGCAACACCTGATGATGATCACCCCGATGCACATTCACCTTATGCAATCTACTGCATCATGCTCATCTCCCTTTACTCGGATGACGCCTGAAGTAACTGCAGGATATACACCGAAATATCCTGATGATGCCGTTGTGTTGGATTTTCCAACCTTAGCGAATTTCGATCCGCCGAACCTCCTGGGATGACCCGATCCACTTTCAGGGTGATCTTTCAAACTTTAACAATCAACACGACCTAGCACATACCCAATGCTAGGGTTCTCCAACACATCTCGACGACGATCCTGCACACCTGCATGCAAACAGAAAACAAACTAAAGCCTAACCTACTGTACACAGCCATTCCACCGATTCGACGAATCAACCGGTGGAATGGATCAGCGAATCCATGTACCCACCAAAACAGCAAATCGATCACACGAGGAGATCAAACAGAAGATAAACACAAACAGGATCTCTTATTTGATTTCAAAAGATGCAATACAATGATCAGTCTCTCTCTCTCTCTGTCTCACTCTGTGCGACCTAGCTCGATGCAATACTATGATCGATGATCTCTAATACCAACCGATCCTCATGCATAAATAGGATCTGCTTCGAGTACTACCACTCGACTCCAAGCGGCTGGGAAATCTCTCCAGGCGGCTGGGAGATCCAACCGAACATACATCATGACAACTGTCCTAACAAACTATCTAAAAATAGAAAAGCATGGTCAACATGGCCTTATTACATGCATTGGTCTTATACGACCTTCTTGAAAACATTAACAAGACTCATAACAAACTAACTGCCTCATGGAGGCCAGCTGTCAGGTAGGTGCTCTGCACCATTCAGATAACATTTTGCATTGTTACAACGATCTCTAAGTTAGCCCATTGTTTAAATTATCCACTCTTGAGTGGACACTAAACCCAACTTTGTTGTTTTCAGAAAGAAATTACTATAAACCAATTTATGGAACATAAATATTTAAAGTCCCTAAGTTTAAAATTAAACATTCTAAGGAATCTTCTTTAATTGTCATTCTTCGGCATAGCTTCAACTTTGTCATTTTGGAAGGGTTTCTCTAAAAGTCAATTTAAAGAATACAATGTTCGAAAACCCTACGTTAAAATTTAACACTCACAAAGTACTACTTCGACGTGTTGAAATCTTCGACATAACTTAATCTTGTCGATATATACATTAGAAAATCTTGTCATATCATTTCTTCTAGCATTTTAGATTGCATTAAGTCTAAGCTTGAGACTTGACAAAAGACTCATTGCATTGTTTGTAAAAAATTCATAATAATAAATGGGTATAACAATAAGGTCTTTTCTCGGAAAAACAATAGTTTAAATACTTCATTAGCAAAAGTATTACCTTCAAAATCATATAATCTAAATTTTGTTATTATTCACAGTTAGGTTAACAACTTCGCCATGGTCAATCTGACTAGTTTTAACTCAGAAAAAGAGGATGATTGTAAAGACTTGCATATTATGACTTGCACCTCTCACTAATAACAATCCTGCATCGATAGTTGACACAAACAAATCTTTCACTCTAATACTAGCTAGCCTTCAAACTTGACAGAGCCAAGGTAATGTATTCGACTGTCCCAAAAGATCTTATTCTCTGTCAACAAATGTTTTGCCACTGCGGCTTGTACTGGCTGTGAGATGTTTTACGTCCATTTTCTAGTCTCTAGTGTACCTAACACCAAACCAAATAAACTCCTATGGAAAACATTACAATGAATTCAGAAGTGTGACTGTGGTGCGGTGTAGTGCAGGAGATAATTCATTGGTTCCATTTAGATAGTGATAAAAAACACTAGTTTTAGGTGGTATCAACTCACACCTTGCACCTTTAAGAAAACTAAGTTCTTTTGAAATGCAAGAAAGATATTAATTATTACAACACAACAGAAAACTATGACTGCGCAAGAACGAGGTGAAGAGAACCTGAAGTTTTTCACTAGTATTTGCTCAAAGACCGGTCCAAGGTATTCAACCTTGCTTCCGTCATTTAGCTCGTTGCTCTTTGCTCAGTTTTCTTTTGTTTCTCCTCTGTGTTCCATCAAAAACTAACTCTTCCTCTCCTTTATTCCATCTAACAGCAAAGGATCAGTCTCTCCTCCGCTTACCAGACCATGCCTGAAGATAAGGGAATCTCACCGGTCATGCAAAAATGTTTTTCCACCTTAAGTGACCTCAACCAGAAATTGGTTTGGCCACTCCCACAAATTGCGATCACTCTCCAAGATGGAGCTCCACGTAGGTGAGGTGGTGGTTACCAGACTCAACAATCTATCCCACTACTCAAAATAGTTAACAATATAAACAAATGCTAACATATTATTAAAGGTTAGGCTGACGACTATCTTAATGTTTTAAAGCATGAAAGCAAAAGACTATTCGAAATAAAAGACCTCTTAATAAGAGCTTAAGTGTGTTCCTCTCAAGCTTCTGCCTGATTATCGACATCATTAGAGAATAAAGGAATTTATCTCAATATGACACTAACAAATAATTACATGTTCCAATATCATATGACCAAGGGTACTACACACCATGGTCTCTAGATGTAAAAAATTATTTAAACCCTTTAGTAATCGATAATAGCCCAATAAAGAACAATACAACGTCCGTTGAATTTTGCAAGGAGACATTTACATCATATGCTCATAGTGCCTTACGATGATTACAACGAATTGAGTGCAAAAATAGAACAAGACTTGAGATCGACTTACGCACAACTTCTGACTTTTGCACCGAATGAAAACAAGACACGACTAACAACTCAACCATAAGTATAAACATATATTTACATATAAATAATATATTAGTCGTTCATATTTAATGACACAATTCAGAGTATTACGACACTGATGTCGATTTCCCATACTCTAAACGATGACTTACAAAAGGAGAAAGACCTATTCTAATAGACGTCGATATCTCGACTAAAATTGGCTTAGCCTGAACTCAAAGCATTTAGGTTTGTCTACCTGATTTGCGTCTTCAGTGGCAAGTACCATGGGTTATTCCAGAGTCTATTCTCTCTTTCTCAAAGATACTTTCTCTTCTTCTTTCTTCCTGGTGAACATGTTCCATCGATTCCTGTCATTGACAATCTCAAATACAATTTTATGGTCAAAGCACCAATATTCTACTCAAAACACATTTATATCAAATCATTTCATTTTCATATTGAAAAGACATTCTAATCCATAACATCTTATTGATCATAATCAAATAGATTCCATAATTTCATAAAATTAACCTTCTCTATTTACATCATCAATTCCTATGATGTTAAAAAAAATCCACATAACTGTACTATTTAAGAAAAAGTAAATAGTAATATTGAATCCAAAAACGGGATGTAACAAATTTAAATAGAAATAAATGTCACTAGAAACAAAATCTAGAAAAAATACCTGCACCACTAGATTGTGCTCGGAACCAGCTTTGTAACGCCTATTTGTTTGTGAAAATCTGACTCTGTTTGCCCAAGTTATGGCAAAAAGAAAACCAATACCATTATAGGGCAAAATTAGGGTAAAAAAGACCCCCTCCTACTAAATTTAGCAGAACCTCTGCTAGATTTAGGGGTTCTGCCAAAATGGTGAGAGAAACCCCCAAAAAAACCAAATTTGAGGATTGGGTACAACTTACATAGTTTGGAAAAGATTTTTTTATTTTAAAAAAGGTTTTAAAAAGCCTTTTTTTGATTGATTTTTTTTATAATTTTTTTTTTTTAAAAAGGAGACAGACATGGGAGCAAAGCCACCCCATGCCACTTAAAGGGGTGTGCAAACCTACAATGTACAGGTACGATAGGTACAGGGGCATGCACAGCAGGTACCCTGTACCCTGCACAATTTTTTTTTGAAGTTTTTTTTATTATTTTTGAAAATGGTTTTAAAAAAACTGCCATGTTTTAATAAAATTTTTGAAAACGATTTTTTTTCAAAAATAGGGTCAAATTTTATTTTTATTTTTTACCTCGATCTGTGTGCTGGGGAGGTCGTATGGCTTGCCTAGCAAAAAAAATTTGCCCTAGAGGAGCCCAAGGCTGATTTTGATGATTTGATAGTCAATCTTAGGTTTTTTGGGCACTCTGAATGCAATGGTGAGGTTTGTTTGGGCTGAAAAAGCTCCAAAATTGTAGGTACCCTTTGGATCAAGAAAAAAAAGTACCTACTAAAACCCTTACATATATGGCCTCTCGAGACCAAATTTAGCCAAACAAAAGACAAATCTGTCTTTTCCAATTGCTTTGAATCCAATGGAATACTCCATTTTACACAGAAACACACCCAACAAATGGCTCTTGCTAAAAATTTTCTCCAAATCTAAGAAGGGGCTTGGAGATCTGCTCTGATACCATGTTGAAGTTGATAATTAACTCAAGCAACAAAGGTCACCTGCAAAACCTAAGATTTACCTTCCACAAAAGACAAAAAAAGTAAAGAGAAATAATTTGCACAATATTGGATGAATTAATGAAATGGATTAAAGAATTACATGTGACAACTTGCTTTTATATTTGCAAGTTAAATAAAACCCTAATATGACTTAATATTAACCTAAGACTAAAAATAAGCTATAAGTTTAAACTTATTAAAGTGTAATTAAATATTTAATTACACCAACACCATATGTATGTATATATACATACTTGTGATTGTGTGTATGTATGTTTGTAAGAACATGATTGTTTATGGATATGCATCCACATTCAGAGGTGTAAGGCACTCCAATCAAGTAGTCAAAAAAAGAGGACAAAAAGTTAACATTTCAGACCACACAAGCATTCAACCAAGTCAATCAACCTCTCCATTATTTCCTACAAAACCGTGATGTATTAAACTTTGTATGTGTATAAACCATGTCAGTTGCATTTATGTTTTATAAATTCTTGTAAATCATTTGTGTATGCCACCTAATATGAATAATAAAATATTAATGAAGTAAATCATTTGACTATAAATTGAATCAATTACAAATAACAATTGGCCCCAGTATGGTGAACTCCTATAGTCATGATCTAAATGCATGAAAACCCTATCAACTAGGACTACCTTTTAGTAGAGAACTATTCTACATGAACAAAATATTCTACTAGAGAACAATTCTCCTAGAGAAGTGCATTGGGGAGACTTGCTTACCCAAAGGCATTTTGGGTTGAGCTGTGTTGCAGTCTACAAATCAAACCGATTTGATGATAACTACAACATAGATTAACACTAAAAATTCTTTGGCATTATCAAGACTCCTCAAAGTAGAGCCATCAAAAAAGCCTAAGTGACCCAGTTTCGGTGCCATCTGCAACTACCAAAAATAGAGAGCAGAGTCAGTAATGGTGTCAAAGGTTTTGTTAAGTGTGAAGGATGGGAATATTGAATGCTCCATAGCTATGAAAAGCCAAGGCATGACAACCAACGAAATGAGGAGGGAAGTGGAGTAAATGCATCTACATGGGTGTAAATGTGTCTACTTTCCTTTGTAAATGTGAGAGTGTGTGATGAAAAGGTGGTGAGTTGCTTAGATGCCACACAACATCGTGAGTACAACTCATGATGCCACTTCCCACCACTGGGGTATGTTGCGTCTGGTCATCGGTTGGCAGTAAAAACAATCAAAAATTTGACCTCGCTAAAGACACATGTCATCCATGTGGCAAATTGATTTTCCACATTGCAAAATGAAATATTTAGGGAGTCCACCTCATTGCACACATGTTTGAGTATAAATGCATATGATTGAAATGAAGACATGCCATCTATAATAGTGAAGAATGTGAAGCCCATGTTGACCTTGACAGTTAGGTTGCACCACATTCATGCCCTCAATATATCATTATACTCAAACAAGTTTTATGTTGACCCATTGGATGTTTACTAAATACAAATCATTGACATACCAAACATAGATTTGAATTCCCCTTTCATTAATTTGATTCAAAATATAAATCATGGTATTACAAAACGCAAAAAAAATCTCCCTAGATTGTAATTTCAAACTTGTTTGTGTACAATGATTGCTTGCTACCAATCTCATTCAAACCATGCTGGAAAAACTAGTGGATTGGAAGTGGCAGAGGTTGTTGTTGCCTAGCTGCTTGACAAATTACTACCAATCGTGTTCTCCTCCCTTGTTGGTGGACATAGATTGCTAGTCAAATGGGATGGGATTAGGGCTAGAAATTGAGTACTGCTCACAATGGATGGGGTTACACTTGGAAATTGAGTGCTAGTCACAATGGATGGGGTTACACTTTGAAATTGAGTGTTGGTCACATGAGATGGGGTTATACTTGGGAATTGAGTGATGGTCACATGTGATGCAGAGCTAATGGTAGTAGTTGATGAATCTCACACAATGAGCCTAGATTTCAATGCTTCCTTCAAGAGGTTTATAAAGGTAATGTGATGCAAGCCTACACAAGGCTACTCAAGAGATAGACCTAGCCTAGGACCACACCCTAGTGTCCACCCACACTGGCTATTCAACTCTCTTTTGGGGAGTCACTGCTCAACCCAACCTACATGCACAATACACCTTCAAGAACACACAACCAACTACCAATTTACTCTACCAATAGGATCTTTACACTACTACCAACATAAGCTTGTCAAGATCATGACTAACTCAAGGTCATTGACCCACAAAACTAAGTTCTGTACCTATACTGACAAAGAACAACAACCTGTGATATGACTGTCCTAAAATAGTGTCTCAAAAAGGCTCATTCCTTGTAGCCCTATGAACCAACTAAATCAACAATAACTATTCAAAACCCCAAAAGACCATCAAGGCTTAATGCATATTCAAACACCCATTGTGGACATGTAATCATCTTCCAACATGCAGGTCCGTACTCTGCTACAGGCGAGCAAGGACAACAAACTGTCTTTTTCCTAGAAAATAGGCCTAATTTGAGGTTATGTGAAGGAAATAGATCACATACCCCTATTCAAGATCAGAAAAACATCTACACTAGTTTGGTTTCACCTACAAACACCAAAAACACCATGCATTAGATCAAACACTTGACTGTCCTTTGAATACATGCTGTTGTCCACCATTAACAAACTAACTAGTCACTATATAGACTAGTTAGATTCATGCCAAGGGGCTTGGAGTGAGGAGTGCCAACCAAATAAGCAACAAAAACATGAAAAAGACTCTCTCTCCCTCCATCCTACTGAAGATAGATGATACCTTTCAGAGGACAGGGGAGAAACTATGCATTTTGCCCAAAACCCTAGTTTTGAGGGTTTTTCAGACCTATCTACACAAATCGATTTAAAACTCACACCTCTAGAGGTTTCAAGAAGCCTAACTACACTCAAATGAAAGGTGATTTGAAGAACTAACACATTTCTAAACTTGCAGACTACTGGTTGTCCGTACAGGTCCATACAGTACGACTGTTTCCAGAAAACACAGTAAAAAGATAGTTTTTTTCACTCCAAAAAGCTTCTCCACTTCATTAACTTGGCATGTGATGTAGGTTTTTTCCAATAGAATGCTTGAACAATGTTTCACCTTCTCCTCCAACCACACAACTGCCCTCCAAAGGCAGTGAAACGTTGGAGGTTACATTTGCACAAGAAACCCTATGTTTGAAAAGGGAAAATACATTGAAAATAGACCTTATTTAACACTATAATGGACTAGTCGACCAAATGAATAAGTCCTTATTACAATCCACATGAAAATGGCTTTCAAAGCCTTAGAGGAAATAAAAGAACAAGACAACAAAACATGACATAGCCAAAAAAATGACTAAACTGGGAGCTCCTACACCATACTCCCCCTATAGGAAGAACTCAAGTCCCTTGAGTGGCCAATTGTTGAAGTGTCATTCCATGCTTCAAGATATCTGCTTCAGTCATCCAAGTGGCCTCTGAGTCAGGAAGATCTTTCCATTTCACCAAGTAGTCTTTGTAGACACCTCTCCTAGTCTTCTTGACAACTTTGGAATCCAGAATACATTCCAACTGCAAAGGTTTGCTTGGAGGCAAATCCTTGATCCAATCAGCATCTTCAGCCACCACATCTGATCCACTTTCACCAAGCAATGGAGGTCTAAAAGGAAAAAGATCACAAACATTAAAAATTGGAGAGATACCAAGGCCGGATGGTAACTCAATCTCATATGCATTTGGACCGAATTTGTGCACTATTTTGCATGGCCCAATCTTCTTCATCAGGAGTTTAGTTGGCTAACCTTTTGGAAACCTTTCTTTCCTCAGATATGCCATAACTAAGTCTCCAACTTTGAATTGCACTTCTCTTTTCTTCAAATATGCCTTTTCCTTGTACTTTGTGACTATTTTTTCTAATTGCAACTTGACTTGATCATGGACTATTTTCATGGAGGCAGCAAACTCTTCACCAAGTGCACTCCTTCTATCCCATCCTTGGAGATCCTTCAGTTCAAGTGGCCCTCTTGGATGAAAACCATAAACTACCTCAAAAGGACTTTTACCAATGCTCCTATTCCTTGAATCATTGTAGGCATATTCATCCTGACTGATAACCAAGTCCCATGCCAAACCATGCTATTTTGTAAGGCATCTTAGAAGGTTTCCAAGTGATCTATTAACCACCTCAATCTGACCATCAGTTTGTGGATGGTAGGCTAAAGAAAAGGACAACTGCATGCCCAACTTCTTCCACAAGGTCCTCTAGAAGTGACCCACAAACTTAGAATCTCTGTTGGTTACAATGGACAATGGAAAACCATGAATTCTTACTACCTCTCTGAAAAAAAGACCTGCAACATGAGATGCATCATTTGTGCATTTACATGGCACAAAATGAGCCATCTTGCTGAACCTATCAACAATAACAAACACACTATCCACCCCTCTGGCTGTCCTAGGTAACCCAAGCACAAAATCCATGCTGCTACTTTCCCAAGGTCTGTTGGGAATGGGAAGGGGCTGGTATAGACCTACATTTGAAGACACACCTTTGGCCCTTTGACAAATTGCACAACTAGCAACATACTTCCTCACATCTGATTGCACCTTTGGCCAAAAATAGAACCTTGTGACTTGTTCTAGTGTCTTGTCTAAGCCAAAATGTCCTGCTAAAGAACCATTATGCTTCTCTTTGATGATGTTGTCCCTCATGGAACACTTAGGGATACACAACAAATTGCCCTTAAACAAGAGGCCTTCCTGCAAAACAAAATCTGCATACTCTCCATGGAATGTGTTAGCCAAGTTCACACAAACATCATAAGCCTCTTTGAAATCTGAATCTTCTTTATACAACTCCTTTAAATAGTCAATGCCCATGCTTTCTAACTGAATTTTATGAACAATAAGTAGCCTCCTACTTAATGCATCAGCCACCTTGTTAGAAACACCTTTTTTGTGCTTAATTGTGAAGGTATAGACTTGTAGTTGTTCCATCCATTTAACATGTCTATGGTTCAATTTTTCTTGACTGTTTAGAAAGCTTAAAGCATGATTATCAATAAACACAATAAATTCTTTGGGCAGCAAATAATGTCTCCATTTCTTAAGAGCTTGCACCATTGCATAGAGTTCTAAGTCATAGGTAGAATACATTTGCTTGGCTTCATTCAACTTTTCTGAGAAGAATGCCACCGGATGTCCTTCTTGGCTGAGAACAACACCAATAGCTTGCTGACTTGCATCACGCTCAACAACAAACACCTTATCAAAATCTGGAAGTACTAAAGTAGGCAACTCAGCCACCTTTGTCTTCAACAACTCAAAACTATCATCAGCTTCCTTTGTCCATTGGAATCTACATTTGACTCCACCCTTGATGGTGTTGAGGATGGGAGCACTAATGTGACTGAAACCTCTGATAAACTTCCTATAGAAAGTCGCCAATCCATGGAAACTTCTCACATCTCCCACTATTTTTGGAGTAGGCCAACTGAGAATAGCCTCAACCTTAGAGGGATCCATCTTCAAACAACCATTAGAAATGACAAATCCAAGGTATACAAGTTCAGTTTTCATGAATTCACATTTGTCTAAGTTGATCATCAACTTGTGCTCATGTAGCTTCTCCAACACCTGACCAACATGCTTCACATGGTCTTCTCTTGTCCTGCTAAAGATTAGTATGTCATCAAGATAAACAATAACAAATTTACCAATGAATTCAACTAATACCTCATTCATCAAGCGCATAAATGTACTTGGATCATTGCTAAGACCAAATGGCATAACAATCCATTCATAAATACCCTCATTGGTCTTGAAAGCAGTCTTCCATTCATCTCCCTATCTGATCTGGATTTGATGATAACCAGATTTCAAATCAATCTTTGAGTAATAGCATGATCCTCCGAGGTAATCCAAAAGATCTTCAATCCTTGGCATTGGGAACCTGTACCTTATGGTGATCTTGTTTATGGCCCTTGAATCCATACATAGCCTCCATTTTCCATCCTTCTTAGGAGCAAGTACACTTGGAACTGCACAAGGACTTAAACTCATCCTAATCAGCCCTTTCTCCAAGAGATCTTGAATTTGCCTTGCCACCTCTTCATTTTGCTATGGTGTCAGCTTATAGGCAGCCTTGTTAGGCAATGTAGCACCAGGTATTAAGTCAATTTGATGACTTATGTCCCTCATGGGTGGTAAGGAGTTGGGGACTTCCTCTACCACAAGATCTTGATACTTATATAGAAGTTGTTGCACTTCCAATGGAATCTCCTTCTATTTTTGTTCTTGCTGATCTGATCCACTCTTGGGCTTCATGACTAAGGCATACCCTTGGGTATCCTTCTCCTTCAAGAGGTTCAAAAACTCTTTGCCATTCACCAACATGACACTGCTGTCATTGTTCTTCCCCCCAGGCTGCTCTAACATAGGATCCATCTTGAATGGTCTTCCATTCTTGGTGATGACATAAGTGTTCTTCTCACCATCATGCTGTGCTTTGACATCATATTGCCATGGGCGGCCAAGAAGCAGATGACATGCATCCATAGGGATGATTTCACATAGCACTTTGTCCTTGTAGTCACCAATTGCAAATTCAACCCAAGTTTGTTCTTCCACCATGAAACTTTGGTTCTTGTTCAACCAAGAGATCTTGTGAGGACTGATATGAGGTAGCCTCTTTAACTTACACTTCAACCATCTCAGTGGATACCACATTCTCAGTAGATCCTGAATCTACTATGATCTTGCAAAGCTTCCCATAGGCTATGCCTTGGGTTCTAAAAAGACTCTTTCTCTAAGGGGGCTCTTGTTTCAATGGTACCTTCAACATAGACCTCTTAATCATCATACTTTCTTCTTCTAGAATAGGTGCAGCACTTCCCATTGGTGAATTTACACTCTCACAATCATCATCCTTTACCAACTGATTTCTCTTTCTACTGTCATGAGAACTGCTGGCTTTCTCTGGGCATTTGTTCATTGTATGGCCAACTTGGTTGCAGCCATAACACCTTCCAGTGAAGACTCCTCATCCTCTACCTCCTCCACCATTTCTACCCCTACCATTAGGCCTTCTCCAACCTCTGAAGCCTCCTCTATGTTCTGTTTCTGATTGTGTTTCTTGCTGACTATTATTTTCAGTTTTGTGGGATTGTCCACAGCCAAAACTACCTCTTCCTCTTTGGTTTCTGCCACCTCTTCCTCTGGCACTTTGTTCACCCTTCCTTCTCAGCTTTTCCTCTACTCTAGAGGCCAATAAGAAGCATTCATCCACTGTCTTTGGCATCACTAAACTGATCTCATCTTGTAGATTGTATTTCAGACCATTTAGGTACCTAGCCACCATCCCTTTTTCATCTTCATTATGATTGGCCCTCATACTTAGTCTATGAAATTCTTTTGTGTAGGCAACCACATCCATGTCTTTTTGTCTCAAATTCTAGAATCTCCTAATGATTTGAATCTCATAGTCAGGTGGCATGAACTTGCTTCTGAGCATAGCCACCATTCTACTCCATTTAGTAATGGGACTCTTCCCAATCTTCTCCCTCTCACTTTGCATGTAGTTCCACCACACAAGTGCAGAACATCTTAGCCTTGTCTTCGCAAACTTAACCTTTTTGCTGTCATTGAACTCCTTGTAATCAAAGAAGTTGCACATGGCTTCTATCCAATCGGTGAGATCATCCCCATCCAACTTGCCATGAAAGGTAGACACATCCATCTTGGGATCACCACTGTCTCCATGGGCACCCTTAAGTGCATTTAAGAAAGCTTTTTGTTCTGCAGATATGTCCTGCCCTTGAGGATTCTCTTCTGCCTCTACTTCTTCATCCTCTGTGTCAGAGGGACTTCCATCTTCCTTGGTCTTTCCCTTAGAATTTCTTTCTTCTTGCAATCTTGCTTCAACCATCTCTTCCACCAAATTCTTGATGGCTTCTTGACTCATTGTCTTGGGGGGCATTGTACTAGCCTCTGTTTCATTCTCCTCATCTGACATACACTGCTTCCAATCAGAACTTGGATTTGATACCAATATGATGCAGAGCTAACGGTAGTAGTTGATGAATCTCACACAATGAACCTAGATTTCAATGCTTCCTTCAAGAGGTTTATAAAGGTAATGTGATGCAAGCCTACACAAGGCTACTGAAGAGATAGACCTAGCCTAGGACCACACCCTAGTGTCGACCCACACTGGCTATTCAACTCTCTTTTGGGGAGTCACTGCTCAACCCAACCTACATGCACAATACACCTTCAAGAACACACAACCAACTACCAATTTACTCTACCAACAGGATCTTTACACTACTACCAACATAAGCTTGTCAAGATCATGATTAACTCAAGGTCACTGACCCACAAAACTAAGTTTTGTACTTGCACTAACAGAGAACAGCAAACTGTGATATGACTGTCCTAAAACAGTGTCTCAAAAAGGCTCATTCCTTGTAGCCCTATGAACCAACTAAATCAACAATAACTATTCAAAACCCCAAAAGACCATCAAGGCTTAATGCATATTCAAACACCCATTGTGGACACGTAATCATCTTCCAACATGCAGGTTCGTACTCTGCTACAGGCGAGCAAGGATAGCAGACTGTCTTTTTCCTAGAAAATAGGCCTAATTTGAGGCTATGTGAAGGAAATAGATCACATACCTCTATTCAAGATTAGACAAACATCTGCACTAGTTTGGTTTCACCTACAAACACCAAAAACACCATGCATTAGATCAAACACTTGACTGTCCTTTGAATACATGATGTTGTCCACCATTGACAAACTAACTAGTCATTGTATAGACTAGTTAGATTCATGCCAAGGGGCTTGGAGTGAGGAGTGCCAACCAAATAAGCAACAAAATTTTGAAAAAGACTCTCTCTCCCTCCATCCTACTGAAGATAGATGATGCCTTTCAGAGGACAGGGGAGAAACTATGCATTTTTCCCAAAACCCTAGTTTTGAGGGTTTTTCAGACCTATCTACACAAATTGATTTAAAACTCACACCTCTAGAGGTTTCAAGAAGCCTAACTACACTCAAATGAAAGGTGATTTAAAGAACTAACACATTTCTAAACTTATAGACTACTGGTTGTTCGTACAGGGCCGTACAGTACGACTATTTCCAGAAAACGCAGTAAAAAGATAATTTTTTTCACTCCAAAAAGCTTCTCCACTTCATTAACTTGGCATGTGATGTAGGTTTTTGCCTATAGAAGGCTTGAACAATGTTTCACCTTCTCCTCCAACCATACAACTGCCCTCCAAAGGCAGTGAAATGTTGGAGGTTACATTTGCACAAGAAACCCTATGTTTGAAAAGGGAAAATACATTGAAAATAGACCTTATTTAACTCTATAATGGACTAGTCGACCAAATGACTAAGTCCTTATTATAATCCACATGAAAATGGCTTTCAAAGCCTTAGAGGAAATAAAAGAACAAGACAACAAAACATGACAGCCAAAAAAATGACTAAACTGGGAGCTCCTGCACCAACATGGGATGGGATTAGACTTGAAAATTGATTGCTGGTCAAATGGGATGGGGTTAGACTTGAAAGTTGAGTGCTGGTCAAATGGGATGGGGTTACAGTTGTAGGATAGTTAGGGATATGAATGTTCACCATCTCCCTAAACAAGGCATGATTTTCTGGAAGAGGGTTTAAGGGGTTTATTAAATGCTTTTCTCTCTCTAGATCCTTCCTTGCCATTTCAAGGACGTTTTCCTTTTTATCCTGCTCCTTTTGAATCCTTTCTTCTCCTTTTTCAGCTCTTTCCTACCTTTGTAAAACCTTTTGCTGTTCATTTGCTTGTTGTGCAATCTCTCTATCTAGTTTGGCTTTATCCTTTAATTCCTTTGCAACAACATGTGTTGCCTTTCTATCCTCAATCTGTTGCCTCTTTCACAATTTTATCTCCTGAATTTATTTCTTCCTTTGCTCTTGTTGCATTAATAGGTTCATATAATCGTTTGTTGTTAATAATTAGGATTGTTGGCTCAACCGAATTCCACTATCCTCTATTGTCCCAGGTTTTTCCTTCATAATGTGAACTGACAGTTTTATAAATTTATTGATGCACGAATCTACTTGGGAACCCAAGAATTGGCTGGAATCTACATGAATGCTATGTTCAGCCTCATTGCAAAATGCTTTGGTATCCTAGCTCAAATCTGCAATATCCGGGGTATCACCTTCTCCACACTCAACATAGTAATGTACCATTTTAGCTACATTCAATGTGGGTGGTGGAGAGGGGAAATAAAACATGCTGCCTTCTTGCTAAGGATTCAAGTCATATCCTAAATTAATGGCTCCCTCCACCAACCATGATGGTTGGCTTGGGGGAGACAAAAGGCTAAGTCCATCCATGCTAGTCTCTTGTTGACTTTCAGCCATGTCATCAAGTAGTTGACCCCCCACTGTAGGTTTAGCTGAATCATGAAAAGTTGTTTCCTCTCCCACTGTTTCTACTATTGTAGGATTTAAATGACCATTGGCAAGGCCTGACATCAATGTGTTGGCAACTTCTACATCTGACACATTGACCCTAGAAAGACTAAGGATGTTCTGCACTGCAGAAGCATCATCATGCATGTTGAACTAAAAAGTTTTGTTGGGGTGCATGTCATCCATTAAAGCATTTGGATTGAGAGGCCATATACCTATTCTTTTAAAACCAACAATGATGTTTGAAACTGTGAGTGCTTTCTGAAATGACTTGTTGCCCAATTCTGCTAATTCTGCTCTTTTTATTTAAATGTTAGGAAATCTAGCCAGCCACGCTGCTCTTTCTAATTTGAAGTATGACTTGAATGCTAAAAATACACTCACATCCAATGGCTGTAATTTGTGTTAGGTGTGCACTGGTAGTGTCAGCAAATCGATACCCAAAGACTTAGCTTCTTGAATGGTTATCATAGCTATGTGGCTACCATGGCTATCAAATATGAGCAAGTGTCTATTTATCAGCGATACTCCACCCAGAACTTATCATGCAAAATGATGTAGCCAGTTCATAAAAAACTCTTTCATCATCCAAGCATGGGGCTGGGCAGCCATGCACACACCCGGTTTATAGCTAGCAATGTAGTTTTTTAGCTATTTTTTACCTTTGAAAAGATAGAAGCTCATTATGCTTTGTCTGACAGCATTAACACAACATAAAATTGTTATCCATTTCTTGCTCTTTGGAATTATGTATGAGTCACTTCTTCTACCTCTTTTGGCCAAAACTCGCATAGCTCCATTTCTCTCAACCTGAATTCCAGTTTCGTCACAATTCCAAATTCTGTGTTCCGTATGGGTTGGCTTGATATACTTTGGACAACATGTCATAGAATGCAGTAACTACACTAGGCCTGAGGTTTAGAGCTCTGTCTCTATCCAGTCTTTCCGCTATCCTCAATGTCAATTTGGGATGACACCTTTTAAACCTAGTCCACCGGGACTTTCCAGCAGCCCATCCTTAAAAGGGTTTGGTTGTGTTTGGAAAATTTGTGCGACTTCTACTTTTAGATTAATAATCTCTAGTCCATGGCCCACTACTGCCATTTCTTTACACCATCACACTATCAAACCCTCTTCAGTAGTTGTCAATACTGTGGGAGGACCTTTTTTTGATGTAGTTGTTAAACTGCCTAACCAGTTGCTGAACATTGTTGTAAGGATTCCCCACTTTTTGGTTGCACTCCTTGTCGACATTCCATTATCCTCCACATCTTTCAATGTTGAATCCATTTCCTCTTTCCTCCACTCCCATTGAACTGAAACCTTCTTTCTTCTAGCAGCTGCATTGACTTGAATAACTGGCTCAAGTGGTTGAGGACTACTCTCGTTAGCAACTTGAGTGTCTTCATCCGATGGGAATGTAACTCCTCTTTTTTCGGGAGGCATGGTTGTCTTTAGTCTCTTGGGGCCACGATGGGCCTACATTTGATCTTTGTTCTTCATCTACACATGGAAACAAACACCTTTGGACATCAATTTTAAAATCTGGAATCTTTTGAATCTTTTCAGTACAAATTTAAAGAAACAAAGAGCCTAAAGCATTGAACTAGACATCCTACTTGCCTGTGTTGATTAGTAGAGAGTCTTGCAGGGTGGTGCAACCTAACTATCAAGATCTACTTGGGCTTGTACATGACTAGTACAACAAATTGATTACTCAGGCATGTGTGCAGTGAGGTTGATAGTGTAAACTCTCTACATCAAGACAACAACATAGACCAACAATTAGTTTTACTAATATTAATCACAAACATAATTTCAACAATTGGCATTCCATTTTATTCATCTCTGTTATTATAGTTTGTAACTTCAATTTGTAAGTTTAGTCAAAGAGTTCACAGTGATGCTCTAAACAGAAGATGTGTGATGTTATAAGTTTGATTTGATTGTTTCACATTCTGATGTATGATGTTCTATGTTTGATTTGATAGTTTCATATTTTGATTTATGATGATCTATTTTTTATTTTACAGTTTGACAGAGAACTATTCTATGTTGTATGTTTGAATTTATAGTTTGGTTCTTATGATTTCCTATGTTGTATGTTTGTTTTTTTATGGTTTGACATTTGATAGTTTCTGAGGATATCAGTTTGACATTTTATAGTTAGGTAATTCCATATCAATTATATAATCTTGTTAACCTAGTTCAATATTCTATATTTTTTACATTTATGCATGTAACAAATATCCTATGGATTTGAGCATGGGTCTGTACTTTGAAAGTTCCAATGTTTTACCACTTGAACAGAAATAACAATGGACAAGAAGGGCAAGAGATGAGAATGTCCTTCAACAACCCATATAAAAAAATAGCAGTATAATCCAGACTTAGTTTTTATCAAAATTTTACATAGTATAGTAGAGGGAGATGCAGATTATTCATAACCAAAATACCCCATAACACTGCCAAGGGTAGTGTTCAAATCCATCATTTGAACATCTAGAACATCATCATCATTAGTCACTCCATCATTAGGATGATCCTCATAAAACTTAGGATCATCACCGAGACTTGAGGAGAGGGAGGCCCTAGGCTGAGGGTCATGATTCAACAAAAAATGCATGGTGGCAAAGACTTTCTTGACTTGCACTAAATAAACCATCCCAAGAGCTATTTCATGAGAGGCCATAGAGGTTTCCAAGACACATGCACAATCATGTTGGAGGCCATACTTGAAAGAATTGTAAACACACTTCATCATCAGTTCATACCTTATTTCTGCTTGCGTGGATAGGCCACCCACAAGTGCAATCCCCTAGAAAAGATCATAGTTTTAAATAGTAAAAAAAACTTTTCTTCTAGTAAAAGTGGGTCCTGGATATACCTAAATGCTAAATGGTCGAGATGATTCAAACACTACAACTATTCCATTACATTTGAAAGGAAAGAGGTTATGATCTCAAATGGGTAGTAAACCTCGATAGGTGCATGAATCGTATTATCTCCTAGAACCTCTTGAATGGCATTGTCAACAAGCTCACTATCAATGATGAAGATCTTTGCTAATTTATCATCTTCCAAGATGTCGAGCTCCAGGACTTCCTATTTCTATGGAGGGAAAAAGACTTGGAAGTTGCCCATTATACAGTCCTTGAGAGCACACAGGCTAACAAAAATGTGGAATGGTAGCATGGTTCATCACTCCCACAGATAAATATAATTGAAACAATCAATTACAAAATGTCCTTTCCTTGGTAGTGACAACTACAAAGTGGTGTAAACATTATTATGAATGCCATGAGCTAGCAAAGGGGAAATACCTCAAGGCATTTGATCCCTTCACTTCAATTCTTCATTCTCACTCAGCCATGGGAGATAAACTAACAACTAAATCTATTTTTTTAAAAATAAGATTGGTCTAATGCCTATGTACATATTAGTACAATAGTGTTTTCAAGTTATCCGTAACTTTTAGTAGTGGGTGGTCCATTGTGGATCGGATAGCATATTAGTTATTCTTGATAAGTAATAGCTGAATGCAATTAGTTATTCTTGATAATTTAGAACTAGGGGTCATAGTATTTCTATGTTTTGGTTTGGTTATATTCATATTGCAATCAGTACAGTTTAAAACACAATTAGTATAGTTGTTGCAAGTATGAGGATAACCATTGTTGTCATTGATGTCAACATACTCATATTACTTTAACGAGAAGGATTGGATGAGTCATGTGCTGAGGATATTGAGGAAATTAGTCTCAATCAGGAACAGTGATGACATTAAGGTAAAAGTTCAAGATAAGATGAATATCAGAGGATGCGGTTTAAAGGGTTTGTAGATATGAGTCTTGAAATGATCAAGTCAAGTTTTCAAAGGTCCACATAATGATCTGAAGAAGTTATGACTGCTCTAGTAGAACTGGTTCTGACAGATGTTCAGTGGTGACAAAGTGTCACAGATTGGTCCAGTGCGCTCCGGAATTGCATTATCTCATTCTGCGGATTGGAGAGAGTGTTGAAGAAGTCTGTGTGAAGTGACAACTAGATTTGTTCATGGGTTAGAGGTCTGGAAGCACCTTTTTCATTATGATAGTGATGACAGATTGTGTTCTTGAAGTTCCGGATGAAGAAGAAAAGAATTCCAGTAAGCTGATAAAGTGCGGATGCTCTTGATGACTCAGGAAAGGTTTTGGTGATTTTTAGATTGTGTACAATTCTTATTGGCGGTCCACATTGAAGTTTAAGTTTGCATTTGAAGAATAACCACAGATATTGGTGTTCTTCCTAAGACAGGTCGACCGGATGTTTTACATCTTGCAAATGATCTTATAGGTGTTTGCCGACTTAGATGATTATTCCTAAGTCGATGCCTTGTATAAATAAGGGATTGTGAATTCATATTGGAGTGTGTCTTGGAGCGGATGAGTGTGGTATAGCGAAAGAGCAAAAGGTAGAATAGAGGTCTTCGGGCTTAAATGGAACTGATCCAGGCATGGTAAAGATGTCAATCTCCAGTTCAAGTTTGTGATACTTGTTACTCTATAGGCAGTGTGTCTCTTGTAGGCAGTGTGCCTCTTGTGATCATTGAGCTCAGGCAGTGAGCCCTAATTGGCATGTGCCATCTATTTTTCTTATTCTTCTAATAGAGAATAATACTTGGGTTAATCACCCCGTGGTTTTTCCCTTGACCGGGTTTTCCACGTCAAAATCTTGGTGTCTCATGTGTTGATGTGTATCTGCTCTGGTGTTTATGCTTTATGCTTTCATGAGTGATTAATTGACATGCTATTAAATAACAAAGAGGATTTAAGTGTTTGAATTAGAAGCAAGTTTTGGACAACTGATTCACCCCCCCTCTTAGTTGTCTGTCCTGAATCCAACAATTGGTATCAGAGCCAAGTTCCTCTAAAAGGAGCTTAACCACTTGAGGAAATCTAGGATGTCATCATACAAGAAGGATAGTCTGAAGTTTGATGGAACCAACTTCTCTCTTTGGAAAAGTCGCATGAAATGTCACTTGGAGTGTATGGGAAAGGCGTACTTGTCCATGGTCACAAAAACATATGTACCTCCACAGGGTGGTTTGACAACTCTGAATGAAATCACAGATGCTGAAAACAATCTGCGGACCAAAGAGGCTCTTCTAAGCACATTAATTGACTCAGAGATCTCAAATGTTATTGACCTAACAACTGCCTATGAGATTTGGATTAAACTGGAACTTCTACATGAAGGAGATGAGTATGTTAAGAGTGCAAGGTTGCAGAGTCTCAAAGGGAAATTTGAAAGACTAAAGATGAGAGATGATGAAAATATTACCACCTTTATGCCAAGAGTAAATGAGCTGGTGTGTGGAATTAGGAATGCTGGTGGAGTTTTGGATGAAAATGAGATTGTTGGCAAAATTCTCAGATCCCTTTCTGCTGTTTACAAAATCAAGGTTGCTGCCATTGATGAATTCAGAGCCCATACAACTGTCACAAGAGACCAATTGGCTGGCAAATTGGCTGGATTTGAAATGATCGAGTTTGGAGATGATCTCCCCAAAACTGAATCTGCATTCAAAGCCAGTGCCTCAGTGAAAGGTAAACAAAGATTTGATCCGGGAGAAAACTCTTCAAGGAAGCTGTCATGGTATGACCAAGCAAGAAGAGACATGGAAGAGGAAGAAGCAGAAACAACTCAACTTGAAGCCCTCATTGCAAAGAGACTACCAAGAGGATCCGGTAAGTATGAAGGAAAATTACCCTTTAAGTGCTTCAACTACAATAAGATTGGTCATTTTGCTTCAAGATGTCTGGAAAGATCTGCAAGGTCAAATTCTAACAGACAAAGGTTCCAAGAGAATTGTTATTATGTTCATGAAGAAGATGATAATGAAGGAGTAACAGATGATGAATCAGAAATAGGAAACAAATCCGGAAATGAATGGGTGTTTATTGCCATCAAGGAAGAAGATCTAATATCCTTTGAATCTATCAATCATAAGGTTGTAGAAAGAGCTTTGGCTGCCCAAGTTGAAGAAAAGGATGATTGGGTTATTGACAGTGGATGCTCTTACCATATGACAGGTGACAAAAACAATTCCTAGACTTGGAAAGGTATGAAGGAGGAATGGTAAAGTTTGGTGATAATTCTGCTAGTAGAATCAGAGGTAGGGGAACTATTTCTTTTGATGGAAAGAGAAAAATTGGTAATGTACTGTATGTTGAAGGATTGAAGCACAATCTTCTCAGTGTTGGACAGTTGTTGGACAAAGGTTATGATCTCCGGTTCAAGAATGGAAGATGCAGGATCTTTGAAAGCTCTGGAACTGAGATTCCATCTGGTACTCAAACAAAAGGTAATATCTTCCATCTAGTTGGTTCTAATAAAAGTTGTCTGTTTGTTCAAGTTGATCAGAGTTGGTTATGGCATAGAAGGATGTGTCATGTAAATTTTGATAACATCATCAAGATAAGCAATACTCAGGCTGTAAGAGATCTTCCAAAATTGGTGAAACCTACAAATAGTTTGTGCAAAGAATGTCAGCTGGGTAAACAGAGCAGAGTCTCATTCAAAAGCAAGGATCAGTCCTCTACTAGATTATTGGAATTAATTCATACTGATCTATGTGGTTCGACAAGAATCAAGAGTATGCAAGGTGATAGATATTTCATATTACTGATTGATGACCATTCCCGGATGATGTGGTTTACCTTTCTGAAAGAGAAATCAGAAGCTTTTGAGAAGTTCAAAATCTTCAAGGCTATGGTAGAAAATCAAACTAGACTGAAACTGAAATGTTTGAGGTCTGATAGAGGTGGTGAATTCACATCCGGTGAATTCATAGACTTTTGTGAGAAGCATGGTATAAAGAGACAGTTATCTACTCCTAGGGCTCCACAGCAGAATGGAGTAGTAGAGAGAAAGAACCAGACCATCCAGGAAGCATCCAGGACAATGATGATGGAAGCAAATGTTCCCCAGATGTTTTGGAGAGAAGCTGTCAGCACTGCAGTCTATACTCTCAATCGAGTTCAAATCAGAAGCAATACCGGTAAGACTCCTTATGAACTTTGGTTTGGTATCACTTCTACTGTGAGATATTTTAGAGTATTTGGTAGCAAATGCTACATTAAAAGAGATGAAGATCTAGGAAAGTTTGATGCTAGAAGTGATGAAGAAATTTTCTTGGGTTACTCCACTCAAAGCAAAGCATACCGGTGTTACAATAAGAGATTGAGGAAGATGATAGAAAGTACAAATGTGAAGGTTGATGAAGGAATTGAGAAGCCCTCAAGGTTTTATGAATATGATGAAGATGTTCAGAATGGTTCTCTGGTTCAAGGAGCTCAATCCTCCTCTGAAAGTCAGATTCAGACTGATCCAGTAAATCAGGAAGAAGAGGTTGGTCTGAATGAGCCTAATCAAGAAACAGTAGTGCAAGAAACTCCCAAAGTTCCAAGGTATGTAACTCTAAACCACTCTGAAGATCAGATCATAGGTGACAAAAGCAAAGGGGTACAAACAAGGAGGAGAATTGCTTAAAATTCAGACGAGTATTGTCTAATTTCAAAGATTGAACCTAAGACAGTAAATGAAGCCTGCAATGATGAAAAATGGACTAAGGTAATGGAGGAAGAACTAATGCAAATTGAGAAGAATCACACTTGGGATCTTGTTCCCAGACCAAGAAACAAAACTGTGATTGGAACCAATGGGTCTTCTGGAACAAATTGAATGAAGCCGGTGAAGTAATCAGAAACAAGGCCAGATTAGTTTGCAAATGTTACTCTCAAATAGAAGGAGTTGATTTTGAAGAAACTTTTGCTCCGGTGGCAAGAATTGAAGCAGTCAGATTGTTTCTTACATTTGCTGCCTTCAAGGATTTTAAGGTGTATCAGATGGATGTCAAATCTTCCTTCCTAAATAGAAATTTGGAAGAAGAAGTGTATATTGAGCAACTGGATGGATTTCAATTGTCTGATCATAGTGACATGGTCTGTAAATTAAAAAAGGCACTATATGGACTGAAGCAAGCCCCAAGAGCCTGGTATGAAAGATTGGACAAGCATCTCTTGAAGATTGGTTTCAATAAAGGTACTGCTGACAGTAATTTGTATTTCAAAATTGATCATGAAAAGATCTTAATTGTTGAAGTATTTGTTGATGATATCATTTTTGGAGGAAGAGATAGTATGTGTAAAACTTTTGCAAGTCAAATGAAAAGTGAGTTTGAGATGTCAATGCTTGGAGAAATGAATTTCTTTTTGGGTCTACAAATTACTCAAACAAATAAAAGAATCTTTATCTCTCAGTCAAAATATGTGAAAGAATTGTTGAGGAAATTTGGGATGGAAGACTCGAAGCCAATGAACACTCCAATGGAAACTGAATGCAGGTTGAGCAAAGATGATGACTCTCCCAAGGTGGATTAGACAAAATATAGGTCAATGATTGGAGGATTGTTGTATCTCACTCAAACTAGACCAGATATCATGCAGGCTGTTGGTCTTGTTGCTAGATTCCAAGCTGATCCTAGAGAATCTCATGTTATGGCAATCAAGAAGATTTTTAGATATCTAAAGGGGACAGTTGAGTATGGTCTATGGTACCCTAGAGATCATGATTTCTCTCTTCATTCATATATAGATGCAGATTAGGCAGGAGATGTGGATGATAGGAAGAGTACAAGTGGAGGAGCATTCTTTTTAGGAAAAAGATTGGTTTCTTGGCTAAGAAAGAAACAAGAGGCAATATCTTTGTCTACAACTGAAGCAGAATACATCGCAGCAGCAGGTAGTTGCACTCAAATCTTATGGATGAAGCAGATGCTAAGAGACATTAAAGTAGAATATGAGGAGCCTATCACAATTTTCTATGATAATTCAAGTGCAATAAATATTTCTAAGAATCCGGTGTTGCATTCTAAGACCAAGCACATATCTATCAAGTTTCACTTTCTGAGAGAGCAAGTGAACAAGGATGAAGTCAGATTGGAGTATGTGCCCTCCAAGGATCAGATTGCAGATATTTTTACTAAACCTCTTCCCAAGGACTCTTTTGAGTATCTCATGGAGAAGTTAGGGGTCATTGCCCCTCCGGTGATGAACTAGGATGCACTGATGTGCATCAGTTCGGTGGATATCACAGTCATATCTTGTGATCCGGATTGGTGATGGGGAGCTGCTACTCAAGGGGAGCAGCTGGTATGATTCTGATGTGTTAAAGTTGCATGTATGAGCCATTTTCTATTGATGTCAAAGGGGGAGAGAAGACATGTGAAAAACAAGTGGTTGATCAAAGGGAAGCAGTAAAGAAAGAGAAGACATGTGAAGAGTTGTTGCTGAAGAGTTGTTGAAAAACAAGTGGTTAATCAAAGGGAAGCAGTAAAGAAAGAGAAGACATGTGAAGAGTTGTTGCTAATAGGGGGAGCTGTGACAAAAAGGAGAAGTTCTTGTCTTGATGGTTTTTCACATCATATGTTGCCATCAATGACAAAGGGGGAGATTGTTGCAAGTATGAGGATAACCAGTGTTGTCATTGATGTCAACATACTCATATTGCTTTAATGAGAAGGATTGGATGAGCTGTGTGCTGAGGATATTGAGGAAATTAGTCTCAATCAGGAACAGTGAAGAACAGTGATGACATTAAGGTAAAAGTTCAAGATAAGATGAATATCAGAGGATGTAGTTTAAAGGGTTTGCAGATATGAGTCTTGAAATGATCTAGTCAAGTTTTCAGAGGTCTGCATAACGATCTGAAGAAGTTATGACTGCTCCAATAGAACCGGTTCTGACAGATGTTCAGTGGTGACAGAGTGCCACAGATTGGTCCGGTGCGCTCCGGAATTGCATTATCTCATTCTGCGGATTGGAGAGAGTGTTGAAGAAGTCCGTGTGAAGTGACAACTAGATTTGTTCATGGGTTGGAGGTCCGGAAGCACCTTTTTCATTATGACAGTGATGACAGACTGTGTTCTTGAAGTTCCAGATGAAGAAGAAAAGAATTCCAGTAAGCTGATAAAGTGCAGATGCTCTTGATGACTCAGGAAAGGTTTTGGTGATCTTTGGATCATGTACAATTCTTATTGGTGGTCCGCATTGAAGTTTGAGTTTGCATTTGAAGAATAACCACGGATATTGGTGTTCTTCCTAAGATAGGCCGACCGGATGTTTTACACGTCTTGCGAATGATCTTATAGGTGTTTGCCGACTTAGATGATTATTCCTAAGTCGATGCCTTGTATAAATAAGGGATTGTGAATTCATTTTGGAGTGTGTCTTGGAGCGGATGAGTGTGGTATAGCGAAAGAGCGAAAGGCAGAACAGAGGTCTTCGAGCTTAAATGGAATTGATCCAGGCATGGTAAAGATGTCAATCTCTAGTTCAAGTTTGTGATACTTGTTACTCTGTAGACAGTGTGTCTCTTGTAGGCAGTGTGCCTCTTGTGAGCAGTGAGCTCGGGCAGTGAGCCCTAATTGGCATGTGCCATCTATTTTTCTTATTCTTCTAACAGAGAATAATACTTGAGTTAATCACCCTGTGGTTTTTCCCTTGACCAGGTTTTCCATGTCAAAATCTTGGTGTCTCATGTGTTGATGTGTATCTGCTCTGGTGTTTATGCTTTATGCTTTCATGAGTGATTAATTGACATGCTATTAAATAACAAAGAGGATTTAAGTGTTTGAATTAGAAGCAAGTTTTGGACAACTGAGTCACCCCCCCCTCTCAGTTGTCTGTCCTGAATCCAACAATAGTTTGGTTATATTTCAACGGTTGTTTCAAATACATTTTAAACAAATAAGGCAATATAATTTAATCCAAAACAATATTTTTTTCTGAGCAACTCGCCACCTTTTTTTCACACACCCTCGCATTAAAAGATATTTGTGTTTAAACTATATTGTTGTTTGGTTTAAAATCTATGTTGTTTCCAGGTTTAGACTTGAAGCTAAATGTCATAAATTCAAAACAACACTACAGTTTAAACTTAAACAACAAACATTTGAAATCAAAACAGACATTGCAGTGATGTTGGAATATTGAACTTACCTAAATGTTGATAGAACTCTGTAATTCCAAGCCTCCGGGAGTCTTGTGTATGGGATGTTGGAAACTTTCACTAGGAAATCTAGGGTTTATGTAGGAAAACTTGGAATTTGCTATTTGTGATCTGTGCACTCTCATTTGATTGGTTCAAATAGTTTTTATTGCACTTCATTTGAATGATTTGATGGATACATCTATAAATTTGAATTTGGTATTAAATATTGGAGGTGATTGATTTGGTCGAATGCTTATTTGCTCTAAATTGGTTGATTTCCTTTAATGTTTTTTGACTACTTGATTGGTGAGACTTAAACCTTCGATGGTGTGAAATTAATGGAGAGTTGATTGATTTGGTTGAATGCTTGTTTGGGTTGTTTGTGCTAAATTTTAATAAATTACTGTCCTCTTGTTTTGACGGCTTGGTTGGTGAGCCTTATACCTCCATTTGTGGCCTTTTTAGCAGGTATTAAGGAAAATGGACCAGTAGATGGGCATTTATCAGTCTTTTGAGTGCACTTGAGCATTACTCCATTTTACTTGGTACTCCAAGATTTACAAGGATTTTAAAACATAAATGCAACTGACATGACTTGCACTTGTACACAAGTGGATCCAACACAACCCAAAATGTCACATTAAAGCATTTATATTAAAAAGTAAGCATCCATATCTTCCAAGTACATGACTAGCAATCAACCTAACTTAAGTTCCAAGTTGCATTATAATAAATAGGTTTAAACATTTAGTCATTATAACATATCCCATCCAACATGGAGATCCGTCCCAAAAGATTGCATATGTGTGTGTGTGTAGAAGTGCAAATCATGTCAGTTGCATTTATGTTTTAAAATCCTTGTAAATCATTTGTCTATGCCACCTAATATGAATAAAAGAATACTAAAAAGTAAAAAAATGTGATGGGAACATTGATTGGTCCCCATACGTGCTATTTTTAGAAAAAAATTAAAAATTTGATAGATCCCTGATAGCGAAGTAGTGGGCCCAGTTTGGTCAACTCCTATAGCCCGATCCACTATCGGGCCCTCTCCCCTAAAGCATTTTCAACAGTTCCATTTGTGCATATCCTTCAATCATTGCATTCCATTAGATGACATCTCTTTAATATCCTTTCGAATCCCTTTCTGGGCCGAAATTATCATGTGCTTCCACAACGGATCCAAGGCTTAAATTTGATAATCAACCTTACCTCTCAAGCAATTTTCTAATGACAGTTATATATTCAGTAGTACTTTTAAAATACTATGACATACCTCAGTACAAATAAATTATAAAATGCTTAAATACAGCTATACAACTGTCAAATTTAAGCCCACGACGGATCCACTGCCATTCTGTTGCAAACAACTTCCAATACAACAACACGTTGACTTGGGAATTAAGTGAGCGGGAGAGGGAAATTTAAACAAATTTAAATTTCAGTCAGTTTTAGAAATTTGTTTGTGTAAATGTTCACATTAACTATAGTTTTTAGAGCAGACAGTAACTGTGTGGTGAGAGAAATTGGTAACTGCAGTTTGTAACAAACCGAAAAGTTCGCTTGAGGAAGTTGATAGGATGAGGGTGTTGAAGAGTGAAGGAGGGCCCCACATGCCCCATCAACCGGCAGAGAAAACCGAGTGTTGTGTACGGAGAGCAATTGTTTTGATAAGTCTTTCTTCTAACACCCACAAACTGTGTGACCGGTGACCTGCATTCCACGAATTTTCAGCTGCAATTAGAAAATATAAAGAAATTGTTAAAAAAAAATGATAATTTTCAAAGTCTTTGTCGATGTGCCGAAATATATGGAAAATTAGAGCATGACTGATTATTGAGAGAATTTTTAGGGCGACCCATAATATCCATGAGATGCAAATATAATAAATCTGACAGCTGTTTATTTTGTGTGGTAAAGGCAACCACTTTAATATAGCTGGAAAAAAGTTGAGATAATATGTTAATATGTGTAAGAAAGTTTATAGTTGTTTACTTGAGTGGTAAAAGTGGCTACATTAATATAGTTGGAAAAGAAAATAAAAGTTTGGAGATGACATTTTAGTATAGTAGGTCAAAAAGGTGTCTGTTAGATAAGAAATCTGACTATTGTGGAAGATATGAAATTTGACAGCTTTTAATTTGAATAAAAAAGAGGGTCACTTTCTTGACACAAGATGGATACACTTTTCTCCATTTTACACTTGTTAAATAATCATTCATGCAAATTTCTACTTTGAAAAGACCTCAAATTTATATTAATTATTGAAAATGCTCAAATTATCAATTGGAAGTAACATAAAACTCACAAATATTTATACTCCTATCAACTAGATACTTTAAATTTATTGGTTTTTAGAAGTCATCTTATGAATTGAATGTATTGTTTGAGATTTATATTTAGTTTCTTACCAGACAAAATATTAATTATACAAAGAGTTATTTTTTATTTATTTAATTTTTGAAGAAATACACAAAGCTCAAGCACTTTTTTTGAAATTTCATTTGTTTAAGGTTTAAAATATCTAGGTGTAACAAGTTTCCTAAATAACATGTTTATAATAGTTGATGAATTGGAAGTTGTAATTACAAATTTGGGTTTGTTCTCATTTGGTCATTTTTAAATGGTTACTTGAATAGCAAAGATTTATTGCTAATAGAATAAAATAATTGGAAAAAGTTCTCAAATTTGGGTTGCTTCTCGTTGTGGTCATTTTTAAATGGCTACTTGAATAGTGAAGATTTATTGCCAATAGAATAAAATAATTGGATAAAGTTCTCAGATCATTTTTAAATGGCTACTTGAACAGTGAAGATTTATTGCCAATAGAATAAAAACTTCTCAAAGTGCTTTTGTAATTAAAAAATATATGTATTAAAAAAAAAACATCCTTAACAAATGAGTAGGAAAGAATTAATCTTGTCCAAATGTGTAGAGTTTCCTTATTAATTTCACATAAGACAATACAAGAAAACAATACATAAAAATTAAATAATAAGGCATTATAATTTGTAGATTCATTCTAGAGCTTCCCTAAGTTACTTAAACATCAAATGGTTCAATGGTCAAACAATAAATGATAAGTTTACAAATCATGTACACACAAAAATGGTAATTTAATTGTCATATTATTATTGGCCCTTTTAACTATTGAGTTTGATGTTTAGATATAGTTAGACATCATTAGGTATACCAATTATTTGAGCCAAGAAATTTTATTATTTATCAAAAGAAAGCACCATCTCTAATAAAAAAATAAAACAAAACAAAAATATGTATAATAATAAATATAATATAATGGTAGGTAGTACAACACAAAATATAATAGTGTTCACTAAAAGGACATGCAAAACAAAAATATGTATAATAATAAATATAATATAATGGTAGGTAGTACAATACAAAATATAATAGTATTCGCTAAAAGGGCATGTGATTAACCAATAATTCGATAAGAAAACCTATATGCAAAAAATGAATATTTAACTACTTTAATCTCATAAGACATGTGAATAGTATATAATTATGAAATGCAACAAAGATCTATGTCCAAACCATGAGTTCTAAAATAATGATTACATTTGTTATAAAGTATGTTTCCATGTTCAAAATTATTAGGCATGACGGTAACATAAAAAAATTAAAGTTTATTTGAGCCTCTAAAAATGCTTATTGTCAAAGTATGTGTTCATACCATAATGTTTAAATAAATTATTAAGGAATACAAGGCATACAGACTGTATACAACTCTGTTTTTATCATACAATTCCTTGTTTAAGAGTGTCAAATTTTTGAATAAGTTTATGGTCAATATTTTTACCACTCGCTAAATATGTTTAGGTTGCTCCTTCTATGGAACCATAATCTAAATCTAGAATGAACTACGTTGGTCATCATAGTTTGGAGAATCAAATTCAAAATTATAAAATATATGTTGCATTATCAAAAGCTATGAACAAATCAATCAATAGTCTAACCATTTTTTTTAGTTAAATACATGAAGATGAAAGAGGGCAAAGGTGCATAACACTTTTATTAAACTAATCTATGGGTATGTGCATGAAAATGGAGGGCCAAAACGAGGTCAAAAGTAGCTACATTTTTTTTTTCTGGAAATCAATAAAAATTGATCTTGGATGAGAAGATAGCTAGACTCAAAATTTGAAGATGTGACAAGAACAAGATTCATATTACTTAGAATCTAGTTTCTAAACTACTAAGTTTTTTTAAATGGTGGAGATTAAGAGGTTCAAATAGGGAGAGCACACAAAGTGCTCATGTTTTTGTCAATCAAAATATAATATAGCATCTAGTGTGCTCCCCTTAGTTTTTTTAAAAGTATTTCACAACTCACTTGGAAAATTAGCTAACATCACTAGTTTATACCTAATTACATGGTTAAAAATAATAAAAAAACTTGAAGTCATCTTGGTATTTTTTTAAATTGACATTGAAAACATGTAAACCTAATGGAGAGCATGCATGAGATTTAGTTGATTTTCTATGTTTTTTTGAAAACACATATTTGAGCATCTAAAAGGTAGGTCCAACCCTTTGAATTAGATGTGCAAGATAGATCCAACCCTTAGAGTTCAAAATTCTCAATGCAATTAAAAACACAAGTGCATTATAATGCACTCACCATTTAGATTGCCTAGAAAGGTAAGCAACATCCTACAAAAAGGTAAAACACGTGAATTTGGACCCACATGCTCTGTTTATTCCTGTACTCTGCACATTTTGTGACATACAAATGAAATTTTGATGATTTTGTTGTTTTACAATCATTAGTTAACAAAATTATCTCAGTTTTTATTATTGTATCAATGTAGAAGATTCTAATTGCATGTTTTTAAATCAAATTTGATATTATAAATCATTTTTTCATGTTTTAAGGAATTAGAATAATTGTTTGACAAAACTAACTAATTTTTTGTCTTACATTGACACCAAATATTCTAATTGTATGTTCTATATTTGAATTTGATAAATTGTTAATAATTGTTTGTATTTTTTTGACCAATTGTGTTAGATTGATATATAATTCAACATCATGTCAAGGAAATAACCAAAAAATTAAACTCCAGAGGAGCATGAAGCCAAGAATGCGAAGAAAAGAGAATGAAGAAGACAATTTCATCAAAATAAGAATTGAACTCCATAGATGAAGATATACCATCTTGTCAATTGAATTAGATCATGAAACATTCAAGAAAGAGAAAGATTTGGAGAAACAAAGGGAACACATGCAAAATCTTTGTGCAAACAAGAAATTAAATGCAAGAGTTAAAGGTGCATCTTCTTTCCCATCTTAATTTGATATGGTTGGAAATTCTCAATCACTGATTGAAAATGATGATGCAATTTGCTATTATACAAGTTAGACCAATTGATCAATTGTTGAATGAGCAAAATTTATCTACTGAATCAAGTTTTCCATTGAGAACACCTCATAGAATTTCATGTAAAAAATTAATTTTTTAATTGAAATTGATGAGAATATTCTAAAATCAATGCCTAATAAGATTCTTGAATGTACAATTTGTAGAAGAAATGTTAATAAAATATGGAAAATATTTTTTGAAAACTTAATTGAAACCAAAAGATGTCAATTGTTTGTTGAAATGATGAAAAATCTTATGTTTAGATGCATCATGAAGATTCTTGGTCTAAAAACATCAAATACTACTAGTGAAAAATCTATTATAAAAAAATTAATCAATGCATATCAAAGCATGGGTTTGACCTCACACACCAAAGATAATAATGCTACATGATGCATTATTACATAAACTATAGTAAGTAATCAAACAAAGAAATCTCACTTGCTAAGGAAAATGAATCAAGAACTAAAAATAAGTAGAAAAATACTAATGAAAACCATTGGCAGGCATGCAATAGTTGAAGACCTAAATAGAAATGAACTATAAACATTCTCTGGTAGTCTATTTTTTGGGAGAAAACTACACTTATTTCCTTCAATCTTGGCCATATTTTTGTCAGTCATTTTATGTCACAAAGTTCTCCTTCATTTTAATGAATTTCCTCAAATGCCTTCTGGGTTTCGCTCTCCTTGTTTTTAGCTTTCCAGATTATTTTGAAAATCTAAATTTTGATAAGAAATGAGGGAGATATCATTTTTTTTCTAAAATTAGTTTTTTGACTTTTTCTCTTCACTTTGTCCTTCTTTTTAGGAAATCCTTTTGGTGCTCCAACTTGAGTGAAAATTGACTTATTCTTCAGTCTACTAATAAAATAATTACTGATCTAGAGGTGAACATACAGTATCAAAATAAACTCATGCATGGCATTGATTGTGCCATTTTAAACAAGGAGTTTATTTGAGTTTTAGCTAAAAATATTTCAGCAATACTCAAATCCACTTCAAAACTAATTTATTAAGAAGAAAAAGATGAAATAGTTTATGGTCTCATTAGCTAGACTAGATAATGTAGTCTAGATATGGGAGTCATATCAAACAGCAAAAATCTAGCAACCAACAACACTGAATTTCACACAGTTCAGCAAATTTTAATTTGAGTTTTATTTCATATCACAAATTTATATTTGTTTCAGCATCCATTAGGAGTACAATCTCTACAACTTTAATTAGTCAAGTCTTCTCTAGGAACAATACTTTCTTTTTCCCCAGAACAATAATCTCCCAACAAAATACAACAAATTTCTTATATACTTCAGGTTTCAGGAAGTTAAACCATTTACAAACACTAGCAATTACAAAATAGAATTGTCATAGGTCAAAATGTCTGAACCAAATCCAAAATAACATGTTTTAGGATTTTCAATGGTCCACGAACCAAAACAATCACCGAAACTATGACTTTTGGCAGTTTTAAGAGTTTATGAGCCAAAAATAATTGCTGAAAATAACACTTTTTGGGAATTCAACAATTCAACGAACCTTGCAACTCTAAAAATTTTCCTTTATAATGCATTTTCAAAAATTGACACTTTTACGAACCTTTGAACTTCTTTATCCGTGTTTCTCCTAGTTCGTGAACTTGGAAATCAGTTGAAACACTCCATGGAAGTTCTTTAAGTTTTCCCAAAACACCTTTCAGCACAAGACACGGTTCTTGAACTTTAAAAATTGACAAAAAGGAAGAGTAACAAGCTCTTTTGGTGAAAAGAGGAGTTTATGCACTTTAGATCTTGCCAAAAGTACTAAGTAAATGTGATTTTTGGCAAATTGATAAGTTCTTGAACTTGTGAATTGAATGGAAACTTAACCAAATTTGCCCCAAACTTCACCAAATTGAAACTACAAATACCCATTTAGCCATTATACAAGGTGATGTCCTTGACATATTTGAATTAGGAAATTCTACTGAAGTAACTACCAAAAACAACACAACAAGAACTAAAACACAACAAAATTGAATGAAAACCTAAAATAATTTGGATGATACAGGATTGCTCGTGAACTTGGATTCTCTTGCATTAGACACACTGGGTAAGTGAAATGTTCCATGATTATGAAACTCATGAAAATTTGGCAGTCTGGAATGGGAATTCCATACTTGGGTGAGTGCATGATCATCGTGATCCAAACAGTGGCAATAGGAAAAAAAATCATGTCTTTACTTAGCCAAAATCTTGAAAAGGGGAAGTTTAACTTTCCTAAGCATGGATAGAATATCTATTTTTTTTTGGAATACCAAACCAAAATAGATATCCATTTGGAATGAATATCTATTCCAAAATGGATATCCATTTTGTGGGTCCCAAAATAGATATCTGTTTTGGAGACAATAAAAAGTAAAAATTGGGTCTACGTTTTGCAAACCCGCAAGTTGCAAAACATAGACTTGCTAAAAAATGGATATCAAAGCTTGGGAGAACGAATATCCGATTCAGGGGACTGTAATTCTTTTTTTTTTTTTGTAAATTCAAGTAATTTTTTTTTGTTTTTACTCTAAATGGGTATGTTTTGTATTTTAAATAGGTAAAACAGATGAACAACATGAAAGCCCAAACCCTCCCCCACCAAACCCTCCCCCTCCAACAATCGAAGAGAAAATTAAAAGAAATATTGATCAAATAAACTTTAAGATTGTAGAAATTTATTGTTGCCACCCTCGATTGTCTTCAATGACATCGAATTTAGAGGGGATTATTACTCATGTTCGAACCCTCACAAGCCAACATGAATTGTTTAGGCAATGGTGAGAAACCAAGAAGGTGGAGTATGCTAATGGTTTATCATATGATCAAGTGAAAGAGTTAGACATTACCAAAGCTATGTTAGCACAATATTTTGTCAATCCTAAAAATGGATTGCATGTTGATGTTCGTAAGCCTAAATATTCGATCAAATGGTGTACACATGAGGGTATTAGTCAAAATTTTTGGGATCATTGGTGGATGATTTTTGATAAACCACCCAACAACAATTTGGATATACCTTTGTATTTCCTTCATAAGCTATATGCAAAGTTTGTAATGGGTCACCATGTGAATTATTTTGATTTTAGAGAGTTCCAAGGAGTAGGTAAGGGAATGCCTCAAGATAGACCTAAGGCAATGAGATAAGTGCAAGGTCCTTTTATTCCCCCTTCTGCTATCCCTTCTCCACCTCCAATTCAACACCCAGACATTGTTGCAAATGCAACACAGTAGGGCCTCATTTCCATTCACTCTTTGACTAAGCACTTGATTACGCAGACCTCTCAATTTGCACAACCACATGATGTTGGTGGTCATATTGGATCACCTAATATTACTAGACCCTACTCATCCACACATGTTTGTGTGCCTCATCATTGCATTTTTTATAACCACTTGTGTTTAGGTCTTCTTACAGAGAGTAGTGAGCCACCCCTGAACACTTCATAGTACAATGTCCCTTATACATCACCTTCACAAGATGAGGCAGCGGGGTCTAGAACTCAAGTTGAGGGGTTGGGGACAAGACCAGAAGAACAAGCATTAGTGGGTAGAGAAGGAGAGGAACATGGCCAATCTTTTATAGAGGTAAAATTTAAAGTTAAATTTCATGGTGTATTCCATTTGAATAATATAAACAAAGATTAGTACTAATGTATCTAAGGGGGATAAAAGTTGATAACAAATGGGGAGTTGATAGAATTCCATCATGGAACTCTTTCTGCTACCCAATTTGGCTTGGACTTGCTGGTATATTTTTTTCTACACATCAACTTTTTTATTGTATGCATTTAATTCTTTGTGAGTAATTATATATTAATTTATAACTTGATGTTACTTTCCTTTTATAGTCAATCCAAAATGTGAATGATGTGGCATCTTTTCCAATAGTCTTTAGTCAAACTTATGATCGACCCAAGGGACCATCATTCATGGAACAACTTTCTGAACGCCAACAAAGGGTGAATGTAATTTGATTGAACTGTACTTTAATTGATAATTTAAAAAACTTAAATATTTGATTATAGTCATTTATGAGAAAGAAAGAAAGAAACATGTATTATCCATTATTCATAATATAGATTTGAGATTTACTAACACATCAATTATTTGTTTAAATATTCATATAGATTTTGCAATTGATTTGAAACTAATTTGATTATGTGATCCATTTAGTGCATTGATTGATTCATCTTATGAGGATTCCATTATGACATACAATGTTCATCGATATCCAAGATAATTGTGTGTATTGATAAATTGATGTTATATCATTTACATACACACATCAACATATTTCTAATCATCCTTCTCCTTTTGATCCTCTTGAACCCACTCCGATCTACCTACATCTAATGGATATAATAGTGGGGACACATCTACCAATAATCTCTATGCATTTGTGACCCTGCATCATCCTCAACTACAACTTTAATTGGCTCATCTCCATCATCATCGTTATTAAATTCATCAATGGAAAATGGTGTTCTATCTATCTTCCAAGGCCTAAGTGGTGAGTTTTGGTGCCTCCTATATATTTCAGGTTTTAGGGGAACATTCTACTAGATAAAAAACTATTTGAGGATCCACTTATAAGGAAAACATTCCAAATATGTAGACAAATACTATTATTATGTGTGGAATTACTGAGGTGGAAATATACATGCATTGGAATAATTCATATTATATGTGTATCTTATGACAAATGTAAAAGGCGAGTACAATAAATACCTTGTATTTTCTCATGAAATGTAAGAGGTAAAAAAAAATTGATGATAGCTCATTTTCGTTGAATCTTAAAAATTAATTTTAAGGACACTTCTCACTAAATGTGTTGATGTGGAGAGTTGCATGATGAGTGTTGTCACATAGATTTGCACCCACTATTGAAGTCGTTTAGGGCTCCAACAATCTAGTGAAACATTGAGATGGCCTCCAAGTGTGGGACCCTACAGGGAGGCCGAATATCTAGAGAGAGGCCGGTTCCTTTGTTGAACGAGGGATTCAGGTGACCTAATACTAAACCTAATCTATCCATCTAATAAGAAAAGAGGAAGAGGGAGTGAAACTAAAAGTAAAGGGGGGTGATACACCAGGTTTGATTAAAGAACATTTATAGAGCTAAGATGCACAAATAAAGAAATATTACTGATAAACTTACATAGATCATGAAGATTTTAACAGAGGTAAAGAATGGATTGCCAGGAATTAAACATTCACAACCAATAGCCAATTTCAAGTCTACACAGAGTTAAAAGCATGAAAAAATTAAATGCCATATGTACTTGATTAAGAGGCATAATTACAGCAGAGGAAAGTTCTGTTTAGAATACAGAAGCATAAGACTAACTATTTTCCAACCTTTTTTACATATTACATTGATGCATATATAGTGTCTAATTCCAAATGACCTAATTACGTTACAATAAATTGCCCCATGGGCTCTATCATAAAATATCTCTGCCAAAAGGAAAATTAGCCTGCAAGAATTCATTGCAAAAAATATTTGGGGCCTGGGCAGATGGGAGATATTTTGTGCCTTCAATGCGAGCTATTGAATCACTCACCTACAACCATAAATGCAACAAATATCTACATTTGAGAAACTTTTACAACACTTCAATTCGGATCTAGATGTGTCTTGTCAATCGAGTCTACGTATCCTTCTTTAGTCGGTAGCCATCCTGATATCCGGATGCATATCTAGATCATGCAATTTAGATCATATTTTCAAAGTGGAATATCCCCTTCAAAATCCTACTAAACAAAAGAGGAGGAAATTCTAAGCACTTTTGCTGTTTGGATCATGTAGAAATTCCTTACGATAAGGGAGATATCTATGGTCAAAGTTGTGGTCAATCGACATCTGGATGTCCATGTGTCATCGTTTCGTACCCATGCATAGAATCTTCCTTGTGAGCAAGATTCACCTGCAACACTGTGCTATCGTTTGATCTTCAGCCCCACTACTGCCTTCCTTTGTTGCACTACACATGGCACCATTCCGGATTCGAGTGGAAGGAAAAGGGCCATCTTCATTTGGGCTCTACAAAAGTGCACTCAGCCCTTCATGTGGCTCCCCATTGCCAATATAATTTACAACTATCTTTATTTTGCAGCCCTACAAAAGGAACATGACATTAGCTTCAGCAATCTGCGAGCTATGCGATATCCGGATATGCATCCATCAAATTTACCTTCGCGGTATGGAGAAATCGTCATCCGCATGGATATTAACTTAATATCCGAATGCCTCTTGAATGTCCTAATGATGTCATCAACATGAGGAACTTTGCTAAGAAGGGGATTTGGATGATGTCATCAGGATATTAGCACTGTAGGATGATATACCAAAGGTAGAATGTCTGGATGATGTCATCAAGACATTCATAAGGTCATGGATATGTATTAAGAAGGATCTGGATATTAGTTAAGATTTGGATGTTTAGAAAACATCCAGATATTAACTAAGGTCTAAATATGAAGGGATATCAAGAATTTAATGAAGGATTGAAATATTCGATAATAACTGGAATATTAACTAAGATCCAAATGACGTTAGTAGGATATTCACACCAAAATGACTAAGTATGAAGATGGAAAATCCTGTGAAGGAAAGCATTTGGAGACTAAGGATTTCTAAGTTTTTTTTTTTTTTTTTTGTAAAGATTCCCTATATGAGATTCTAGGGATTTTTGCAAGGTAGAGCATGAGGATTTGAGGAATTTAAGGCCTGTAGGAACATATTTCAAAGAATGTCCATGACATTTTCAAGGTGAACTATTTGACTCTAGACAGAGGAAAAATGGGTCAACATTTTGGTGACCTCTCAGGGATGTTTACCTGCTAAACAAATAGATCAGTTGCCTTAAGCATCCATTGGGCATGGAGTCCAAAAGAGGAATGAAGTAGGTCAAGACAACTAAAACCTACCTCCCAAAATATACAAGAAAAGAGGTTTGCATTCTCCTAATGATAATGCAGTCTGTGCAAGAGCACTTAGGAAAAGGGAAACCTAGAGCAAAAATAACTAGAACAATATGTACAAGACTTCATACCAACCTTAATGGTAAGGTTTGAGATGGATCCCATTCACTGAGATTAGTAGAACTTCACCATTCAACTTTAAGAGAATGAAGGCATTTGCTTGCTTGCAACTGATGATGACATAAGGCCCACTCCAAAGTGCATCAAACTTGGTGTGGCCTCCGGGTTTGGCTTAGTCAGCATCCCATTTTAGGACAAGATCACCCTTTTTAAAGGTCTAGATCTTGGCCTTCTTGTCAAAATACTTCTTGGTCTACAGCTGATGTTCTTCTAATGTGATCATGGTTGACTGTCTTTTCTCTTCTAATTCAATCAATTCAACCATTCTGATAGACCTTGCAGCTTCTCCTTCCAACTCCAATCGATGAGCCAGATCTAATGCAGGAAGGTCCAAAGATATAGGCAATCTAGCCTCTCTTCCATACACCAAAACAAAAAGAGAGTTCCCAATGGCTCTCTTGTATTTGATCCTATCAGCCTAAAGAGCTAATCTAATCTTATTGTGCAATTGTCTCTAGTTTGTCTCCATGGCCTTTTTCAGGATCCTGATTAGGTTCTTATTGGTAGATTCAGCTACCTTGGGGGTAATAGTTAGATGAGGTCTTTAAGAACACATTGTACTTAAGAGCCCAATCAACGATTCTAAAACCAATAAATGCTTTTGCATTATCAGAAATAATAGTATGAGGAGCTCCAAACCTTGTTATGTTTTCTCCCAAGAAATCAATGATAGATGATTCATTTTCCTCCTTGAGTGGGACTGCTTCAACCCACCTGGTAAAGTATTATGTTGAAGTCAAAACCCACTTGTGGCTAGCACTAGAAGAGGGATTTATCATGCCAATAAAATCTAATCCCCACTATGAGAAGGGTTGGTCAGCCTAAATAGGGTGGAGTGGGAGTGGTGCTAATCTTTTCTTTCCTGCAAAGAGAGCACACTCCTTGCATCCTCTTACCCATACATGGGCATCATTGAATAATGTGGGCCAAAAGTAACCTACCCTCGTTATTTTCAATGCTATAGCTCTAGCAGACAAATGGACACCAGTTGGGCCAGCATGAAATGCATGAAGAATTCTATCAACCTGATCTGATTCTATGCACCTCAGTAAGACTCCATATAAGTTTCTCTTGAAGAGAACACCATCTACCAAAGCATAAGGGATAGATTGCAGCTTGAAATGTCTTCTTTTGGTTCTGTTTAGTCCATAGGGATACTCACCATGGGACATGGAACTAGCCATCTTTGTTGTCCAAGAACTCATAACTGATGGCTTAGCTATAGGTTCCTCCTCATTCAAATGGTAAGATGAATCGACTTCACTCGCTAATGTTTGAGTCAGCTATTCACACAATCCTCTGCCTCTAATCCACTTAGTGGCTTTGATGACCACATCATATTCCAAAATCTTTGTGACCCAACTGGCTCTCTTTTCACTAATTTCTATCCCCATTATGTAATCTCTCACACTAGAATGAGAAACTAAAACTTTAATATGATTATTTGCCACCATATATATGAATTTCTTTAAAGCTCTAACAATTGAAAATACCTTTTTATCCATGTGGCTATATCTAACCTCATAATCCTTTAAGGTCTGACTGAAGAAGGTCAAATGCTGCTCCAGTCCATGTTCATTTTGTTGCATCAAGACAACAACAATACTATTCTCTCCTCCATATGCATAGAGGACAAAGTCCTTAGACTCATAATTTGGATTCATGAGAGTAGGCACCCAGGAAATCTCTTCCTTGATCTTCTCAAAACCATCCTTCCTCTCTTTAGTCCATCTAAAGAATGCATCTTTCTTGAGCATAAGGGTTAGAGGCTTCACCAAGCCAACATAGTTAGGAATGAACTTCCTAACAAAGTTGATCTGCCTTAGGAAAGATTGTAAGGCATTTTTGTGAGCCGGTAGGGGAAGAGAAAGTAGAGTAGATGTTCTATCTAGATCTATGGATATCACATCCTCAGATACTGTATGACCCAAAATCTTACCTTGGACAACAACAAAACTACATTTCTTGGGGTTCAAAGATACCCCAAACTCTCTGCATCTCTGGAAACTTTCTCCAAATGTTCCATATGGTTCTCTCCCTTCTTGGAGAAGACTGTGATGTGATCTAGGTAAATCAAGATGAACCTGTTTATAAATCCTTTGAAGGCAATAGCCATTGCCCTTTGAAATGTGGCACCAGCATTAGACAAACCAAATGGCATTTTTGCATATGCCATGATTCCCCATTTGGCTGTAAATGTTGTCTTAAATCTATCCTCCTCTCTGACAATGATCTGGTTATAGCTAGAGAAGCCATCTCTAATAATGAAAACCTCTCTACCCCTATAACTATTTGTAAAATTTGATCCATAGAGGACAGAGGGTAATGATCCTTTAGAGAAGCTTGATTCAGGTCCCTGAAGTCTACACAGAGCCTAATCTCTCCATTCTTCTTTCTCACAGGTGCTAGATTAGCCACCCAAATAGAATACTTGATAGGGAATATAATCCTTGCTTGTATGAGCTTAGCAATTTCTTTCCTCATGAGTGGCTCAATTTTTGGATTTATAGGTCACTGCTTTTGGTGAACTAGCCTGCAATTAGGATCTAGATCAATGCAATGTTGAGCCATATCCAGATTGAAGCCTTTAAGATCTTCATATGTCCATGCCAGGACGTCATTATACTTCTAGGCAAGTCTTATGAACTCTTGCTCTTCTGTATGACCACATACCTTTCCTAACAGTAACTCCTTATCCTGGGCGATGGTTACCTTCTGGAAATCCTCTTTCTTGAAAGTCATGTTATTTTTCTCGCCCCTGAACTCATCATCATGGCTAAAGATGGCCTCAAGAGTAACTAGACCCTTGGGCAACTTGTTTGATTTGAGCTAGATGATCAGATCACCATAGGATTCTTGTAACCTGGGTTGTGCCCTTGAAGAGAACTCGACTTAATTCTAGATGAAGCATGTGATCTGCTCATAAATATAAAAAAATTGCCAATGAATAGTATTGTCAGGAATAGAGGGCTTGATGATTATTTTCACATGCTGATCAGGACCTTGGAACAAGTCTGTAGGTGGAGAAAATTGAGCTCCCACCATTTCTAATTGATCAGCCTCTGAATTCAATTTTCTTGGGATCACCTGCAGGTTAAGAGCATCAAAACTCTCAAACATGTTCCAAACTCTATGTCTATAAGCTCTTTGAAGCTGGTATTTTGTAGCACATCTCTCTCTGACTTGGTTAACCACCAATTCAGTATCGCCAAAGATCTCTAGATGCTTGATATTTTCCTTCTCAGCAATCAACAGGCCATGGACCAATGCCTCATACTCTGCTACATTATTCAGGCAAGAAAAATGTAAGTTATGATCAAAATGCAACTTCTTACCAGTTGGAGAGACTAGAAAAACACCTGTACCAGCTCCATTTTTGCTCTTCGGACCATTAAAAAATATCTTCCATGGACCGTTGGAGTCATCATATGGCTTGAGTAGAGAAGGGACTAAAGAATCCCTTTCGTGGATCATGTAGTTGCCCAAGTTAGTTTCCTCAGTGGTATCATAGGGTCAAAATTTTCATGGTCCCCTACCCACTCGTCAAGAAATAGGTCAGGGGTAGGAAGAGGTGAAGGTTCTGCCTCAATAGGTTCTAAGTCATGCACTTCCTTGCCCTGAATCATCACATGTGGGTTCACCAGGTTGTGGTCATAATTCTCCACATGATAATATGAAATTGGTTCAGCCTTGATGGTGAACCATGTGCCATATCTGGTCCTCAGTAACATATGGGACTAGTCAGAAGAAAGGTAGCCACCTACATTTGTTGTGAAATCTCTTGATAGACAAATGGCAAAGAAAGGAGGAAGATCAATGACTGAAATGTCTTGTTTGAAAGTTAGGTTTGGACATGCATGCAAAGTCAAGTCCATTCCCTTGATCACTCCTATAGTGTTCACAGAGGTGCCATCCAACTATAATACTCCTGATTAAACAAGAGTATACTTGATGCCTAATGCATCTGCTATCTTCTTGGGCATGACTAAAAAACTAGCCCTAGAGTCTATCATGTAGTTGTGTACTAAAAATTTTCCAATGATCAAAGACAAGTGGAAAGGAGATGGTTTCTTGATTGTACTTACTTGTCCTTCACTTGGTTGCACAAGAATAATAGAAGCCTTTTATTTTTGTCTAGTTGATGGATCTGATGCTGCTAACTTAGCAGATGGGAAGTACCTTAAGGCCTCTTGTAATAGATCCCTTTGGGAAGGGATAGACATTACTTCCCACATGGAAACATTGATATTTGTTTTCTTCACCTATTCCACAATATTCAATGGAATAGTGATTACCTTATGCATAGAGGGAATCCATGTTCCCCTTTTTGGTTGTTCTACAACTAGATCAAGCACTTTTGAACCTGATGGAGTTTTTTTTGCAAAAGAAGATTTGCTGCTCAGGACTGGGATTGTGGCACTGGACACCTTTACCTTTGGAATAGGCTCCTTTTGTAATATAGTAGGCATAGGACTAGCCTCCAACTACCTCTTTTTTGACCTAATGTTTTCTGCAATAGGCATAACAACACTATTCATGGGCTGATTAACAACACAAAAATCCTCTAGAGTTCATAACATTATACCAGCATCATTGGTAACCTCATTTGACACTTAAGGGTTGCTATTGGTTGCCTTTGATAGTGATGCCTACTGAGTGGAAGTTATACACCATTAAAGCTCTTTCTTGCACTCCAAAAGCACAAGTGGATTGATTGTGAGGTTAGTTGCAGGGATAGCACCAATCTGCCTCCTGGGCCAAATTATTCTAAGTAGGGACTAAAGCCCTAACTAGATTAACATCTGGTATTTGTTGAATAGGTCGAATAGTTTGTAAAGGTTGTGTAGAGTTAGGATCTTGATATCATTCTGTTGATAACCTTAGTTCCAATTTTGGTTTATATTGGGATTATACCCTTGATTCCAACTCTGATTAGAGGTTTGCCCCTAGTTATAGTTCTAATAGGGTTTGGGAGCAGTTTGAATAGCTATACTATTCACCTTGTTGGTCAAATTAGACATTAGGGTCTTAAGATCACTCTCTTCTTGAGAAAGACAGGATGTTGAAGTTTTAGGCTCTAGGATAGGAGTAACCATGGGTTACTGTGGTGAGGAAGGTAGCTTTGGAAAAAGTGGAATAGGAAGCTTTGGAGCAATTTTCCTAGCCTGTATTAAATAATTTTTAGCTTTTAGAGTTGTCTCATAACCATCTGGTAGGGACTCAGCACCCATTGATTACATCATCACAACAATATCTAAATTTAAAGCTCTTAAAAAGTACAATAAAGCACCTTGTGGAGATGGCATGAGGGTAGCTAGAATTCTCTCCCACATCCTCTGGAATCTGAATTGAAAATTTGCTAGAATCTCATTTGGAGCCCTCTTGATAGTTGTCAACTACTCAAGCAATGAAACATTGTCTGCCCTCTCTCCAAACTATTTGTAGAGGGCTTCTCCCAGCTCATCCCAGATATGTATTGAAGTAGGGGTCAAGCTCCTAAACGATTGCAGAGTTCTTCCCTTGAAAGATGAGACCATGAGATGGACTGCAACATCTTCATGTTGTATATGATGGACCAAGTATACGTTGGATATATCTTTGATATGCTCAGTAGGGGTTACAAAACTATCACCCATGAAGGGTGAAACACTTTTAAAGGCTGCAGTAGGTATGTCATTGTATGCAACCAAATCTAATGGACTTCCTCGATTGAAAGTTACATAAGGCAAATTCCTTACCATCCTAGGGATATTCAAATTCAATCAAGGGATATGTAAGATTCTTTTGTTATATTGGAACCTAACAGGGGGGTGTAGATTGATCTCTTGAAAGAGGTAAAACTGAGGTACTACCCCTTCTCATAGGAGACCTAGATAACCTAGACCTTCTCCTTGAAGAAGTAGTAGATAATTTGGCAAATTGGAAATTACTTCTTGAAGATGCTTTAATTTGCACAGGCATAAAAGATGGCACTGATCAGAACCAATAGCTTGTAGATTCACCAAGTGCATGAAAGTTTCTACCACAATGCAGAGTGCTGAGAAGAACACTAGATCCTTAGCTTGATTCTTTGATTGTTTATGCTTACGGTCCCACTAGGCATGCCAGAAACTATTTGCACGAAGGTGGGGATTGATATATCAGGTACTTGCAAGATGTTTTCAAGACTACAACAAGATAAGAATAGCACTAAACTTCTTAGTTTCAAACTTAGTCCCACCAGGCATGCCAGCAATTGTTGGCACCAAGCTAGGGATTGATATATCAGGTACTTGCAAGATGTTTTCAAGACTGCAGCAAGCTAAGAATAGCACCAAACTTCTTAGCTTCAAACTTAGTCCCACTGGGTGTGCCAAAAACTGTTGTCACATAGATTTACACCTAGTGTTAAAGGCTTTTAGGGATCCAACAATCTAGTGAAATATTGAGATGACCTCTAGGTGTGGGACCCTACAGGGAGGCCGAATCTCTAGAGAAAGGTTGGTTCCTTTACTAAATGAGGAATTCAGCTGACCTAAGACTAAACCTAATCTATCCACCTAATAAGAAAAGAGGAAGAGGGAGTGAAACTAAAAGTAAAGGGGGGTGATACACCAAGTTTGAATAAAGAACATTCACAGTGGTAAGATGCACAAATAAAGAAATACAGATGATAAACTTACATAGATCATGAAGATTTTAACAGAGGTAAAGAATGGATTGCCAAGAATTAAACATTCACAAACAATAGCCAATTCCAAGTCTACACTAAGTTAAAAACATGAAAAAGTAAAACACTATATGTACTTGATTAAGAGGCACAGTTATAGAAGAGGAAAGTTTTGTTTGGAATACAAAAGCATAAGACTAACTATTTTCCAACCTTTTTTACATCTTACATTCACACATATATAGTGTCTGATTCCAAATGACCTAATTAGGTTACAATAAATCACCCCATGGACTTTGTCAGAAAATATCTCCGCGAAAAGGAAAATTGGCTTGCAAGAATTCATTGCAGAAAATATCTGGGGCCTGGGCAGATGGGAGATATTTTGTGTCTTCAATGCGAGCTGCTAAATCACTCACTTGCAACTATAAATACAACAAATATCTGCATTCGATAAACTTTTACAACACTTCAATTCGGCTCCAAATGTGTCTTGTTGGCCGAGTCTGCATATTCTTCTTTAGTCGGTAGCCATCTTGATATCCAGATGCATATCCAAATCATGTAATTTAGATCATATTTTGAAAGTGGGAATATCCCCCCAAAAGCCTGCCAAACAAAAGAGGAGGAAATTCTAAGCACTTTTTCCCTTTGGATCATGTAGAAATTCATTAGGATAAGGGAGATATCTGTAGTCAAAGTTGTGGTCAACCATCATCTGGATGTCCATGTGTCATCATTTCATAGCCGCACACAAAATCTTCCTTGTGAGCAAGATTCACCTGTGACACTTCACTATCGTCTGATCTTCGGCCCTGCTGCTGCCTTCTTCCTTTGATGCACTTTACATGTGGTGCCATTCTGGAGTTGAGCGGAAGGAAAAGGGCCATCTACATTTGGGCTCCACAAAAGCGCGCTCAACCCTCCATGTGGCTCCCCATCGCCAACATACTTTATTTGAGAAAATAAATATTCAAGCAAAACTATATTTTTGATATAAACCTTTGACTGAGGACTATGAAGACCATTTTCAAGCATCCCTCAACAAAACATTGTTTCCTTGTCCACATGAGTTGTAGTGCAAATTTTCTCATTTTTGACATTTTGGCTAGATTTTTCCCACCTTTGACAAAGTTCTCTAGGTAAGTTTATATTTCCTCTAGGTGATTTCCTATTTTCAAAATAACCTTTGCATTGGTATTGTTGCATCTTGAAATGGTTGCGAACCTTAGTTTTCACTAAATTTTGACCTTTTTTGTTCACTTATCTATTTCTAGCAATCTAAATATGTGGAAAAGGAATTTGTTTGACATTGATAATTGGCATAGGTCACAACATATTAAGTTTACTAAGAGTATGGTTTAATAATATATGATATGTTGAAATTAATGCTATACATTAGGATCCAATAAAATTTAAGATAAGTATCATTACATATTTTTATTCTCATGACATGTTAATGGTTGATATTAAGCTAAATAGCTTCTGACATATTTATTATGCTAATAGATTTGATAAACTACAAAATCAACAAGTAAACAAATTAACTCACTATGTCAAAATATTCAAATCTGTATCAATGCAGTAAGGAAAATCTAACCTCCTAAGCCAATGCTTTAATTTTCACATGAGAGTACAAAAAATATTTTCAAATAATTGTAATCATTTTATAAATATTAAATAAACATATTTTGAAATCATTCAAACTAAGGAATTATGTACAACAATATCCTTACAAAATCAAATTCAAATTCCTAACTTGAACATGTAAACTGATACAAGAACTTAAATTATATTACACATCTAATTCTTCACTATTTAATCATTAGGATAATCAAAACTAAATTAAATATTTCACCACAAAAATACATGCCTACTTCAAAGTACAAAATAGTAAAATAACTTTATTGTAACAATTATCCCTTTATCAAAATCCTACTTAAACATGTCACATACCACATTGGTTTATATATGGACAAAAATTATACCTTCAAAATTTTGCGCCAAGTTATCTCATAATATTGTTGCTTGTGAAGTGCAACCATCACTGTCTCTTTATCTTCCCCTTCATGTGACTCTTCATTTTCCCTAAAAAGAACATTATATATTTTCATCTCAATCACTTGGATTGATTAATGACACATTGTATTTTCACTGTTGCAAGTAATAAGAGTGTTTTCCCTGCTTTTCCCATGGATGTAGCCATACTTTGGTGAACCACGTAACTCTTGGTGTCATTGTTCTTGTTGTCTTTGTTTTGTGTTATTTATTGCTATTATGTTTTTAATCTGATCTAACAATCTACACTTTAAACTCAACAAGTGGTATTAGACATATGGAGCTTTTGAGAAGAGATGGAGGACGGAGTCAAGTGGAGAATCAAAACATTCTTGAGCTAGAACTTTGGGATATGGAAGCTGCAATTACAAGCTCTCCTAATTTAAAAAGATCTCTCAATAGCGCTTGAGGGAAAGTCCAAGAAGCTAGTTGCGATGTCCAACAAAGATTGGGATGTATTGGACAAAAAGGTTGTGGCAACTATCATCCTCTCTCTTTCCAGCAATGTTTTGTTTAATGTTGCAACATAGAAGATAACAAAAGGTTTGTTGGACAGATTGTCCAATATGTACGAGAGGGCTTCTACTTCTAATAAAGTCTTCTTAATGAAGAAATTGTTCAATTTGAAGATGAAGGTAGTAACATTTTCAATCACTTGAATGAATTCAATACTTTGATCATACAATTAATTTATGTTGATATTAATTTTCAAGACGAAATCAAAGCCATCTTGCTTTTGTGTTCTCTTCCCAATAGTTGGGAAGGTGTTGTAATGGTGGTTAGTAATTTGGTATCCAAAAATAAGAAAGGAAATGTGTCAAAGTTTGATGATGTGGCTGCAACTCTTCTCGGCAGAAACATGAGAAGAAAACATCAAGGTACTTCATCCGGAGAGGCTTTGATTTTGGATGATAGTAGGAGATCCCAAGAATGGGGAAGAAATAACAATAGAAGAAGATTTAAATCTAACAAGAGATCTAAATCTAGGGGAAAAAATACAGGTTGTTGGTTTTGTGGCAAGGCCACATAAAGAAGAATTATTGGTCATTCAAGAAGGCGGAAAGTAAATCAAAGGAAAATAAGGTAAATGCAACATATGAAGATGATGCCGGTGCATTACTTTTATCTCTAAGTGAAACTACAACTGATGTGTGGGTGTTGGATTTTGGTGCTTCTTTTCATGCCACTTCGTGCCGGGAAGTTTTCAAAAATTATCAAGAAGGAAACTTTGGTAAGGTCTATCTTGGTGACGATGAACCTTGTGACATTGTCGATAAAGGAGATGTGTTATTAAAATTAAAAAATGGAAATATTTGGTTGTTGCGTGATGTGAGACACATCCCTAAACTCAAAAGAAATCTAATTTTTGTGGGACAACTAGATACTCAAGGTTGTAACATCAATTTTCAGTTAGGCACTTGGAAGGTGACCAAAGGAGCCTTGGTGATTGCAAGAGGAAACAAATTAGGCACTTTGTATGTGCTAGAGAGTCATGCTGAAGTGGGAGCTATGATGGCAATTGCATATAGCGGTATGGAGCTTTGGCACAAGAGGCTCAGTCACATGAGAAAGAAGGACCTTGAGATTTTGCACAAAAGGGATGAACTTCCAGGTTTGAAATTTGTTGATTTAGAGTTGTGTGAGAATTATATTTATAGAAAACAAAATAGGATCAGCGTCTCCACCAAGGAATAGGACAAGAAGACAAGACTATTGGAGCTAGTGCATTCAAATGTCATTGGCCCCATGGAGGTAACTTCTATTGGTGGATCTAATTTATTTGTTAATTTCTTAAATGATTGTACTAGGAAGGTTTCGGTTTACATGCTAAAGAGGAAATCTAAAGTATTTAGCATGTTCAAAAAATTTAAAGCACTAGTTGAAAATCAGACTAGCCACAAAATTAAGTCCTTAAAAAGTGATAACAGTGGTGAGTTTTGTTCCATGGAGTTTGATCAGTTTTGTATAGATAATGGTGTTAAATGAATCAAAATTGTTCCATTCACCCCTCAATAAAATGGTGTAGCTAAGAGGTTGAATACAAAAATCTTAGAGAGAGCTCGCATCATGCTCTCTAATGCAAGTTTGGGTAAAGAGTTTTGAGTAGAGGCTATTAATACAACTATGTATTTGATTAACTAGGGTCCATTAACTCAGTTGGATTTTTAGATTTTGGAGTAGTGTCTAGGAAGGAGAATCTCATACAATCACTTGTGGGGGTTTGGGTGTGAGGCCTTCATTCACATCCCATAGGAAAAATGAACGAAGCTAGAAATGCAGTCTAAAAAGTGCATCTTTGTTAGATATGGAGAAGAGAGATATAACTACAGGTTGTGGGATCCGGTCTCCAAACATGTAACTCACACCAGAGACGTAATTTTCAATGAAAATCTATGCCTTATCTAGTAGAACAGGGAATGCCAGCGAAGGAGTTTTTGCCACTAGATGATATCTCCAATGGAAGTGATGTGTTTAAATCACTACATACTCATCAATTGCATTTACCTAACATTTTACAAAATTTACCTAACATCAATGTCATCTACCTAACATTTCACAAAAATTTACCATTTAACATGGTGTAGCATACACCAAACTTGGTCTAGCATAGATCAAACTTGGCACCCAACACATGTCTACAACCACAAAGGTTGGTGTAAGTTTTAGTTCCTAATGTATGTGTGTTACCTACCTATAAGAACATAAACCTGTCGCCCTATATATCTATGCAACCTTCTTCATTCTCTATGCAACCTACTTTAATTCATATGCAACCCACTTCAGTTTCTATGCAGCAGTCAACACAGATTTAGCCTACTCAAAGGTCTACATAGGGATTTATTCCAAGCCTATCACCCTTGGAATCTTCCTCTCATACAAATTTGTCAAGTTTGGTGTAGCAACCTGTAGTGTCATAAAATGTGTACACCACCATTTTACCCTTAGTTTAGCTCCTAGCTGGGCCTCAAATATTTCCACTTGTTTATTAGGACCTATTTTAACACCTTTTAAAGCATTAAGCATGTAATTCTTGATCTTAATGCACAAAACCCAGAAAAGAATCATAAGGTGGGGCTAAGTGTACTTTAAGTGCCCTCTTTCGGGGACTATGTCACTAAAGGACTAGGGCGCCCAAGTGCCCTAGGCCCTCCATTAACCCTTCCCTAAATTGTGGCATTATTGGTTTAGGCCTCTTAAAATATTCCTAATGTCAGCCTTATGTGGTTTAACTCTCTGGAAATCAACGAGAATGCATATAAAAGGAAGTTATTCTATTCATTTGAACATCACTCTCTCTAGATAAATCTTGGCACTCTTCCACTCTCGCTCTTTCTCTCTTGTGCTCTCTACAACTCTCTATTATGGATTATTGTTGTGGCATTAACATATTACAGGTCTTGTGAAGATCTTGGAGGATACACCAAATTCTTGAGTCAAGTTGTTACACTGTCTACAAGCATACAAGGGTTTCTATGCTCATGGTGACCTCTTTCTTTCATACTTTGCTCTAGCATTCCATTCTATTTTACATTTGCCTCCTCCCTCCTAGGGAACACACTCTTTATCAATCATATTTTCTATTATGGAGATGGAAACACATTTCAAGGGGCTTAACTGAGGCAAGCTCCAAAATAGAACTCAACCTTTTCCCTCTTTTAATGTATGCAGGTCAAACATATAGGTTTTGGAAGGTTATCCTTAGGAAGAAGACTAAGGTTGTCATTATAGACCTGACAAAAGAATCAGTTTCTGGAAACCCTAATTTGGGACCAGGGTGTCCAAGTGTCCTTTTCCTAGGAATTTTGACCTCTAGAATTATGTTCTAAATTAATCACTGATCTCTGTTGTCCCTTTGATTGCTAGGTTTCATGTTTCGACAGTCTGTTTTACTCTAATCTTTGTCAACTAAGGTTTCATGTCTTAACTCTAGCTTGATTGATTGAATTTGGTTAATTGCTTCTCTATACAACAAAATGGAAGAATTCCTATAGTTTGGCTCTCCTTCTTGGGTAGAATCCAAGTTCAGTGTGTGCCCCCCAATGTTTTGTAGAAGAGGGTTTGACCTAGTTTGATCCAATGATCTAGTCTCTCTTTTCTACACTACATTTTGGTGAACCCGTTGTTTCTTACATTTTGGCATCCTTCTTGCATCATATCTGAGCTATTTTCTGCCCTATATCTGATTAAATTTCCATTCATTCATCTTTTTGCATAGTTATATAGCTTAATTTTTTATGCTTTCATTATTAGGGTTTGAAAAAACCTTGCATTTTTTGAAAATCAATCTAATCTTCAACCTAGGGTTTGTAGATTGGTGTGTTGTTGCAGATCTTGTTGCATTATTGGATTGTTTAAAAGGTTTTAATTTTCTATACCTTTTTATCCTTTCTTTTCTAGGACATTCTTGCATATTTTGCATTGAAAAAAGTGAAAAAATTAAGCATTTTAGGCTTACAAAAAGGCATATTTGTGCATTGTCTTTATTGCATTTGTTGTAGATAATCATATAAAGGTTTAAATCTTTGATTTTTGCATTAGATATGATTTATATTATATTATATAATTATTTCATGGTGTTGCATCTTGCATTTGAAACTCTCATTTGCTAGGGTTTTGTAAAAAAATGTTACATTTTTTAAAAACCTAGTAAAATTCAAAACCTAGGGTTTGTAATTAAAATCTTCTTTCAGATTTTTCTTCTATTGTAAACATTTCAAATCTAAACTTTCATTTCTATATCATTTCATAAATTTCATTCATGTTCAAAAATAGGACTTGCATCGAAAAAGTTTGGTCTAGAAGTGAGAATTTAGGATGTAGGGTTGCTAGTAAACCTTAGCTAGTCTTGCATTTAGTGCATTCTCAAAAATCTCTAAGCATTTGTTCCATTCAAGTGGATGCATCATTTAGGCACTTCTCTTGCACATACTTCACATTTGACATTTGCAAGACTTAGTGGTTATGGTTACAAAGAATATCACATTTTTGGAAGACCCCACTTCTCTTGCACTTATAGATCTTTAATTGTAATTATATTTAGATATTGCTTTTACTTGGTTAATAGATTGTGCATTGTTGTCCTATATCATATTTGCATAGAGTAAGCAAGACACTTCATTACAGCTTCTTCTTGTTTGAAATATTTTCATACGCATATCATGGATTTTGAATTTTTTTCTAAATTAATTAATATGCATCCGCACATGTTAGATAACATAGCATCCATGTATGATATATCTCATGATGATGATAAATCTTATTCTACTACTACAAATCATGATAATTCCATGGATATACTCTCTAAATCATGTGATGGTGACTTATCTTTTCCTGCTTCACCCTATGCTTTGGATCCCTCTCCCAAAAATGAAGACATTTTGGTGCAAGAGGATGAGATCATTGACATACTCCTTAGTCTCTCTTCTAGAGATAAGGTTGAACATACTATTTATACTTCTACCATAACACATGATAATTCTATGGCTCATCCTATTAATATTCCTCCTTTTATTGAATGTTCAAGCACCTTGGATATCACTAAGGAACTGAAGACCCTTGATCTTCATCCTTCAGTTGAATGCTCAAGTACCTTGAATATCACTAAGGATGTGAAGACCTTGGATGTTAGTCCCTTGGTTGCATGTTCAAACTCCTTGGACATCACCAAAGATATAATCATCAACAATTTTAACACCTCATCCTTGTTGGAAGTTTGTCTTTGAAGTATATTTGTTGGCAAGATGAGATAAAAGGAGAGATAGATAAATATAGCAGAACATGACAGTATATGGTGTTGTCATTGATGGCAACCCATCTCAGGGAAGTAGTAGTGTTGGTCTAGAGAAGACCAATGTACCAATTATTTTGCAAATTTGTCAAGTCCCAGAGTACTATCTTCAGTGTTTAGGGAACCAGTTTTTGGGTCCTCATTCCTCTGCTATGAAGAATCATGTCATGCAATTGTAAGGCAATTTTGGTACATATTGAAGGAGTCTAAATCAAAAGTTTCAAGTCTTGAAGTCCTCCATAGTGCAAGATAAAGTTGAAAGAGTATCAGACTCTGTAATGATAGTATAATGGTAGTATTAGTGGTATTTTGGAATGCTTTGTATTCCACCGCAAACGAATATTTTTCTATGATGCAGTCAAGGTAGGAGAGTCCAATGAAGGACTGTCCAATCTTACAGCCTTAAACAACTAACATCATGATCACAACATAGATGAAATGGAAATATGCAATCAATAGAATGAAAATAGATATTCATAAACACATGACACAAGATATATCTTGGGAAAACCTTCAAAGGAAAAAATCTAGCCTTCAAAGCTCATTCCTCATTATATTCTAATATCAAATCACATTACATATGCCACTAGGGCTTCTCATATGCTAAGCTACATCCTAGGTTTAAAAAATATTCATATAACATAACTTCATGTCTTCTTACTTCTTCTTCTTCTCAATTCTCTGCTCTATACTGTCTTTTGTTCACTACTTTGCTTTCTACTCTATTCTGCTACTTCTCTGGATAAAACAATTCATCTTCTTGCTTCCTATCTTTGCATACCTCTTTGTCCTCATGTAATAATCTTCTATTCTTCATTTATATTCTCTGCAAGTCCTCATAACATTATCAAGTTAGCCTAATTGTAACGGCTAGTATGAAACATGTAGACACAGATAGGTTAGACCTAAACATGGTATTGCTCCGTAGGTGAATGGAACTTCGTGTGGATCTCCATGAAGGTCAGCTAGGTCTTAAACTACCTTGAATGATGTTCCATCAAGCTCCACAAGCCATGGAATTGCTCTGTAAACCAATTAGACTTCATTGAACACTAACTACTCTACTCTGTGAAAACATGTAATCTTCTAATAGCAATATCTCTTCAAAAAAGAACCCAAATGATCTGAATTTTGGATATGATGTAGATGACATGTTATAGAAATTAAATCTACCTCCACAAACTCTAATGTGATAATGCGGTAAAATGTGGTAATCTCCAATAATGCTCTCCCTAGCACTCTACAACTTAATATTAACTTTCCTGATTGATTTGAAAGCTTCTGGATGCTCCTGCATCAGACTCTTGGGGTTAACTAAAAAGTGAGCCTCCTCACCGTGGTCTGTATTATGTCAAAATCAATGTGATCCCTTAGAATAAGTTCGGCGGTCTACTTGCAAGCCTTGCACTGCCTCAATGATTGGCGGTCTAAACAAGCCTTCTCCCCAAGCTACCTCAAGTTCTTCATGTTCTAGTGATCTAGGTTCAGTGGTCTACTTGGAAGCCTTGCATTGGCTCAATAATTGGTGGTTTGAACAAGTCTTCTCCACAAGCTGCCTCAAGTTCTTCATCTTCTGGTGGTCTAGGTTCAACAGTCTACTTGTAGGCCTTGCACTGCCTCAATGATTGGCGGTCTGATCAAGTCTTCTCTATAAGATGCCTCAAGTTCTTCATGTTCTAGTGGTCTAGGTTCAATGGTTTACTTGCAATCCTTGCACTTCCTCAATGGTCGATGGTCTAAGCAAGTGTTCTCCGCAAGCTGCCTCAAGATCAATGTAAAAATCAATCAATTAAGAGTCAATCAATACATACATGTATCCTTCAGAACAATCATGTTACCTCCTTGATAGAGTCAATATATTATTGAATTTCTTCTACAACACTTACTAATCTCTATTTCCATATACAATTTCTTCCATACACATCAAAATCTTATAGTTTATGTTCTACATATACTTCTCCAATACTTTTCTATGTGTCTTTATCCATGTTTCCTTTACTCTAGTATGCAAACTTTCTCTTTCGGTAGAGTATCTTGTCATTCCTTCTTTCTCTGCAATATGAACTTCCCTACACATGTTTACAAAAATTTTCTCTTGCACTTTTTTCTTAGTTCTATAACACAACTCTCCTTAAGATCAATGCTTCACCCTCTTCAAGTTTCTCTATTAGACTTGATGACTCAAAAAGGTTCCTCTTCCTCTACATAGACTACCTCTGCATTATTTAATGTTTCATCATCATTAGCCTCTCCGATAACAGGTTCTTGGTGACATTCACTGCTTGATTCTTTTCACCTCCAAACTTGAAAATAGGTTCCCCTTCTATCAAATCCTCTTTCATTCCTTTGGTATCCATCATTGTGATAAGAATTATGACTCATGTCATTTCTCCCTCTATAGTATGAATTACTATTCTTTTTTTGCTCCACATAAGGTCTTCTCTCTCTGCATCCTGATCCATATCCTCTTTTCTCTCCAATACATGAATACTTCAATCTATACAACCTTTTGAACATACAAGTAACATGTTTCCATTTTGATCCATCAATCCATCCATAATTCATCTGCATATAATCTGTCATAGGATTTCTCCTCATTTTATTGCAACACATTTTTTTAGAGTGATTACTTAATCCATAGAACTTACAAGGGTATAGATCCTAACACAATTCATTTTCATGTCCATATCTATAACAATGAGAACAATGCATACCTTTCCTTTCTTGAGTTGACTTGTTTGAACTTGTAACAACATCTTTACCTTTGTCATATCCAAGGCTTTCATTTCTTGATCTCATTACCAGCTCAATAGGTTCTGTAATTCCTTGCAAATGCTTTCCCAATCCTTTTCCTTCATATCCCATTCTTTGCATGATTTTGAAACCAATACCATCACCAACAAATGCAAGTTTAGTTACACTGTTATCTTCAATATCACTTTCTAAAGAAGCTTCTGCAGTATCACACAAATCATTAGTATCTCAAGAAACATCACAAAGTTCAGGCTTAGATCTCAGACTTTCATTCTCTTTTCTGCATGTTACAAGTGACTTCTCTAACTAATTAATCTATTCTTTTAATCTTGATATTTCACTCTTTTGTAGACTATTTTCGTTTTCATCTCTTCCAAATTTTCTTCTAGATCTCTATTCCTCTTTTCCACCTTCCCAAACAACTTGAATCCTTCTTCCAATTATTCAAAACTCTTTTCAACATACTCAAACAACTTTAACTCTGCTTCTAATTCTTCATTCCTCCTTTTTACATTTTCCAATTCTTCTTCAAGAGCGTCATATTTTTCTTCTCCTAGTTCTTTTATCCTTTCCCTTAATTCTAAATTACACCTTTTGATTTCACACAATTCTTCTTCTAGAATATCCTTTTCACATATTAGGTTTTCATTTTCTTTCTTCATTCTCTTTCCAATCTCCCCATTGAAACAAATGAAACAAACAACTTAATACGAAAAGCTTACCCAAATATTTCTTGCCTTAATCTTTCTTTTGCGACGATACTTGTTGCACACTAGGGTTTCGTACTTTATCCAAATGCTTTCTATCTTTGTAACAGATCCACAATATTCCCAAGAAATTCACAACCTTCCCAGCAGATACCACTTGATGCAGTCAAGGTAGGAGGGTCCAATGAAAGACTGTCTAGCCTTGCAGCGTTAAAAAACTAATAGCATGATCATAACATAGATGCGATGGAAATATGCAATCAATAGAATGAAAAGAGATATTCATAAACACATGACACAAGATATATCTTGGGAAAACCTTCAAAGGGAAAAACCCATCCTTCAAAGCTCATTCCTCATTATATTAAATCTCAAATCACATTACATATGCCACAAGGGCTTCTCATATGCTAGGCCGCAACTCAAGTTTACAAAAGATTCGTACAACATAACTTCATGTCTTTTTACTTCTTCTTCTCAATTCTCTTCTCTATATCTTCTTTTATTCACTACTTTACTTTCTACTCTATTTTGCTACTTCTCCAGATCAAACAATTCATCTTCTCGCTTCCTATCTTCGCATACCTCTCTTTCGTCATGTAACAATATTCTATTCTTCATTTATATCCTCTGCAAGTCCTCATAGAATTATCAAGTCAGCCTAATTGTAATGGCTAGTATGAAACGTGTAGACACAGATAGGTCAAACCTAAACATATGGTTTTTCTCCATAGGTGAATGGAACTTCATGCAAATCTCCATGAAGGTTGGCCAGGTCTTAAACTACGTTGAATGATGTTCCATCAGGCTCCACAAGCATGAAATTGCTCCGCAAACTAATTAGACTTCAGTAAACACTAACTACTCTTTTGATAGTGATATCTCTCTAGAAACAAACCCAAGTGATCTAAATTTTGGATATGATGTAGATAACATGTTATAGAAACTAAATCCATCTCCGTTCTCTAATGTGATAATCTGGTAAAATGTGGTAATCTCCAATGATGCTCTCCCTGGCACTTTGTAACTTAATATTAATTGTCTCAATTGATTTGAATGCTTCTGGATGCTCTGCATCATGCTATGTGGCTTTGAGGGTAAGTTCACATATGTAAGAAATATGTTTTGTTCAAGTGGCAAGAGTTTTGGTGGTCCATGCACTGAGATGTGATCTAATAGTTGTCTCATTCTATTGATTACTTCACCAATGGTGTCGACCCAAAGGTTTTGAGGTTGTTCAGAGTTGAGTAATGTATGGAACAAAGTTATGGGAGTAAATTATAGATCATGTTGACCTATCTAAATGTGTTGCATGCTTTGGTTCTCTCTGCAAAGCATATAGGGTTGAGTTTTGGGATGACAGGTCAAGAAGTCACATGGTACATCTATCATGCTAACCTATTTGATGTTTTCCTTGATTGTGGTATATAAACAAGATTGAATTCTTGTGTGGAGTGTGTAGTGATGTGAATAATTAAGTGTGTGTGTGTAAGAGTGATATGATGTAGAGAAGGGTAATATAAGATTGTGGTGAAGATGAAGTGTGTTAATTTAGTATTTTGAGCTTTAGTAGAACTGTATCTTCAGCATAAGATAGATACATTACTAATAGTTCATATTTGGTAGTGAGCCATCCCTTCTTCTATGCCTTTCTATTGAGGACAATGAGTCCTTTGGTAGTGAGCACTTATCTTTTGGACAATAAGTCCCCTATTCTATCAACTTCTAACCAGTTGCATTATAATATATTGTGAGCTAATCCTCACTGTGATTTTTCCCCCTTTTGGGGGTTTCCACGTAAAAATATGGTGCTCATGTGTTATGTGTTTTGATGGTTGCTTTCATGCTTTCCTTTCTTACTGCAAACTAAATATGCTATTTGGAATGAATGTTTAAATACTTAAGTGGTTTCACAGAATATTGATTCACCCCCCTCTCAGTATTCTGGGTGTTCAACAATTGGTATCAAAGTCTAGTTCCTTGAAAGAAGCTTAATTGCTTGAGAAAGATCTTGAAGTGTGAACATATGGAAACTAGGAGATATCCTATTCCCCCAGAAGAAATTCTTGTTGTTCGGTTTATTGAAGAAGACTGCATAGTTGATAGGAATGGTGAACTCAAATCTACCCTTGAAGATCTAGAAAAAATTCAATATGAAAATAGAGATCTGAAAGAAAATATTAAGGAAGTAGATGAATGCATCAAGAAGTTGAGAGAGAAAAATAAGAAATTCAAAGAAAGATACAAGGAAGTAAATGAACAACTTAATCAATCAAATGAGACAATCACCAGTCAAAAAAAACAAATTAAGGAAGGAAAAAGAATTAAAGAATGCCTAAATGAAAAAATGAAAGGAAAATTTGAAGAATGTTCAAGGCTTGAAAAAAAATTATGGTTGTAAAGACAAAGCTGGAGAAAGCAAAGAATCAAGAAGACAAGTTCAAGAAAAGTTCCACCCTGCTTGATAAAATGATTGCAAATCAAAAGGTTCCTAAGGATAAAGAAGGATTGGGATTTGAGAAGGGTGAAAGTTCAAAGGCAAATAATGCTGAGAAGAAGAACAATAACTAAAAGAAGATTGAAGACAAGAAGAATAATAACAAACAAGTCTGGAACCAAAAGAAAAAATTCAAGAGGCCACCTATCAGACAACTAGCTATGCAAAGGTACTCCAGCTACTATTGCTCATGCAATAAATTTGGACATAAGGCTAGGGAATGTAGAAGAAGAGTAAATCAAAATGTTCAATTATTTTATAGTCAGTTCTTTACATGCCAAGGATTTGGTCATATAGCCAGTGAATGTAGAAATTAAATGATGAATATTTACAATAATGGTATGAGGTTTCAATCCTTCAATGGTTACTATTATACATGGAATGGATTTGGGCATAATGATAATCAATGCAGATCCAAAATGAATGGAAGTAAGCTTGTTCAAAATGTTAGATGTTACAAATGCAACAAATTAGGGCACATTGCTAAGTTCTATGGAAGTAAGAATGTGAAATTTGATTTAGTAAAGAAGTGTGATCCAGTAAAAAATGTGGATCTAGTAGAGATGAAGAAATAAATGGACAAGGTTTGAAAAAAGAAAGAAGAAAATAAAGTTAAGGATGAGGCTATGTCAGCCTCTGGTGCAAATGTTTCCTCCAGAAAATAAGTAGAAAGCTTTGGATTAGGGGGAATTTTAACAGATAAACTTTAATCCCCTACCAAAGATATGGTGCAGATGGCTTCAGCACATTGATATGAGGTGTAGGTTGACATGCTTGATCTATTGGAGAAATCATTGGTGAAAAATGTCTTGTTGTGGAAGTTTGCAGAGTAATTGAAGGTGACTGTGTATTACAGTTGGGGTCTTGACATCTTTATCAATCTAAGAATTGAATGCAATTTAGGTGTTACAAAAGGGGTTATAAGCAATTTCACTTAACAAAATATCATTTGCAAGCAAAATTTTAGAAGAAGAATAGTGAAAAAAATAAGCGAAGCTATTCATAATTTTTGTGCATGAAACTGGAAGCAATCAAAAGGTATTTAGAAACTTTTTTCTAGCCCTAAGTTTTTTAGAAATATCATTGAAAATGTTTACCCCACAAGTTGTAGAGGTTGTGACCGACCTTGTCCAAAGTTCAAATGGCATCCGTTTAAATTGATGGACATGGATCTAGATGGTGCTTTTTCAAGCATTCCATAAAATGTAATGCATACAAAGGATGTAAGGATCTATATCCATCCAAAGATGGAAGAGTATAATCATGCAAAAATGGGAGAAGTATGGGCAAATGAGCTAACTAATGATGATTTTGAGCTGAAACATGAATTTAGGGCATTGACAGAGAAGAAAATGGATGTGTGGAACAGCTTCCCTATTTTTTGTTACGAGGATGTCTGGGTCAAATATGTATTGAGTCGCATACATGACAAGTTTATGTGGTTGGATTTGCCACATATGATAAGAAAAGAAGATATTAGGGTTATGACAGGGTTATGCTCAACCGAAACTATTTTGACACTGAAATCTATGAAGAATGATGTGGTGATGAAGCTCACTAGAGAAAAATTTGATAAGCGTGCCCTAACTATAAATGATATTAAAGATCTTGCAATAAAATATGCTTTAATGATGATTGGATACAAGATTTTCTTCACAAACAGAGAGAACTTTGTTTTTACCATAGCAATACACACAACATATCAAACGGTGAAAGAAAACAAAGACATAGACTTGTGTGAGTTCCTGAGACAATAGTTGATGGAGAACCTTTAGAAAACCAAAGAATCTCAGTACCCCTTTTGGTATTGTACTCTAATCATATGCTTGTTGTTTTACTTTCTTAGAGAGATTCACGGAACAAAGAACATTCCATGGTTGAGTAATATTCTAGTTGTAGTACAAATTAAATATCATTTAAGAAGGATTGACAACTTAGAAACCTAGAAAACTGCATTGTAGGTTTTCTTCAAGAATTTTCAGGAGAACATGCAAGCAAGGGAAAGAATCCCAAAATGAGTTGTTGAGAAATACAAGAATGACATCATCTTTATGGTTAGCAAAGATGAGTGTACTATGGAAGCAGTGGAACCCACAAGAATATGGATTCTAGAAATGGGCTATGAAGTTGCTGAAGACTTAGTTATTGAGATTGCAAACTTAATGCTGAGCAAACTTTGAGATCCCTCCATAGAAATATTTCAAACATATGAATAGAAATCCATTGAAGTGCACTTGAATCACAAAGGAAAGAAAATAAAGTAAAATGCTAAGAGGATGAGGACTATATTAGAGGAGATAGTGTCACCAAAGAGTCCTGCGAAGAAATCCAAAGGCATATCTATTCCACTGAAAGGGTCTCTTGGCACAAGGTCAGCTAGGACTTTCACTTCCACTCCTACTAGCTCAAAAGCCTCTGGGACCACATCTTCAGCAAAGAAAATAGCATCGAGTGCCTTTGTACAACAATCGCCTCCATAGAAGAGAAGAGTACAAGAAAAGGCTACAAGAGAAAAATACATCAGTCATGATGATGATGAAGAGGAAGAGGAAGAGGAAGGACCTAAGTTGGTTCGGAAGAAGAAAAGAGTTCCTCAGATTTTTGGAGAAGAAACAAGTGCCAAGAGAGAAAAAATTGACATTATCAACATAGAAAGTGAGGAAGAGGTTGAGATGGAAAAGGAAGGATTTATTCTTAAGAAAAGAGAAACAAAATCTAATGAAGGAGAAAAGTCTCCCAAGGGAAAAAGCAATGGGAAGAAGAAAGACAAGTCCCCTCCAGAAAAGGACCATAGCCCTCTAAAGTTATATGTGTTGTTTAATAACATTTCAGAACATGATTGTTTAAATGAAACAACAGAAATATACACTAAATCAAATAATCAGGATAAAGATACTATTTTGGAAGCCATTGTAAAGTACATGATTATGTATAATACTATCTTTAGTGACATTGAGATTCAACTTCTAGAAGCCCTAAAAGAAGTTCTTAGTGCTAGAAAATAAAGAGCAGTTAAGGAAGATGCAAAAATTAGAACTTTTGTCTTAGAGAGAGTTGGTTCCTCTCTTAATGACAAAGATAGAGCCAAATTGGCTCAAATCTATAATCTAGAGAATTTAGAACAAAACAGAGAGTCAATATTCTAATGAGTGAGGATAAGGATGACATAGAGAAACTAAAAGATGAAACATTGTAAAAGGTTGTAGATCTTTCCATGGACTTGATCAAAGAAGATGAAATACAACATGATATGTATCAGCTCTAGAAATCAATGAGCCTACTGATGAAGACAATTTACAAGAAAATATTGTTAAAGATGATTCTCCTCTGATAAAAGAAAATGTTGAAGGAGAGAAGAATGATAATGATAAGAGTGCCTCAGAGAAGGAAAAGGATCAAGATAAACAAGAGTTGTCTCCCTTGGATTTACATAATACTGCTAAGCGGAAGGAAACAGAAGAGCTAGAGAAGCTAGAGAAACCTAAGGATCAGAAGAATGAAATCTTTCCTCCTCCAAAAGATAAAAATAATGTAGAGGAAGAGAAAGCAGATTGTGGAGAGAACGAGAAAGAGAAAAAGGATGAATCCTCTAGTGTATTGGGAGATTCTTTGAAGAATCTCTTGGACATGCAATTTTAGTTTCAACCTATAGTGTCAACACAATTACTACAAGTTCCTATATGGAAAGGATAGGTTGACTTGGATAAGATATCTCCTTTGCACAAACTACAACTTGGTGATGCATTTCATTCCTCCACAAGAAAGAAGGTAATACAAACACACCAAAAGAGTGTTGAATTCATTGATGAGGCAGTAAAAGTACTACAAGATAGTCTTCCTAGGGTAAATATTGATAATCGTTTATTCGGTGTAGAACAACTGAGATTACTGATTGATTCCTTTAAGGAATACTCTACTAGATTAGAGGAGAAATTGGGAAAAGGAAGTAAATCAGAAGATAAATAACAAGAGGTTGGCAGATGTCTCCAACAAATGCACTACTTCATATGATAAGTTACAAAGCATTTTTAAAGATATTTAGGATTGTGTGGGAGAAGCAAAAGATTTGTACGAATTTTGTTTGACATGGCCTATTTCCACCAAGAGCATAAAAGACCACAATGACTCAATTGAGTCTCAGATTTCTCATACCTCCAGTATTTATTATCTGATGGGAGATGTATATAGGACAACAAGGCTAATAATTGAGAACCTACATGGACAGTTCTTTCAGCTACAAGAGCAAAAAGAGAAGATAATTATGAAGTACTGTAATCTTTGAGACATTGTAAGTACAAGGCTTACATCTTTAATTGGAATTTTGACTGATGTAGAGAAGATGTTATGACAGAATCTAGCACCTAGTTCTCTGGAAGAAGGTAAAAAATTATATGTGAAGCTTGAGAATCAGTGTGGAGTACTTGCCTTTGCAAAGAAGGAATGGGAAATAGAAAATAAGGATCTACAGGCACACCTTACAAAATTAAAAGACTCCAATCAAGGTAGTTTGGCCTCCACAAGCTAAGTTCTATATTTTTGTTCTATGTAAATAACTTTCCTTACTATAATCTACATATGCGGAGTATATATTCTTGATAAACTTGTTAAAAAAAGTCTCTTAGATGTAAATTGTTGAGTATAAGGGTGAAACAGTAAGGGGGAGTTTGTCTTATGTACATATAGATATATCTTCATAAGGGGAGAACTACACTTGTCATCTAGAAAGTTTGATACTGAGGGCCCTTTTTCTCTTGATGTCAAAAGGGGGAAGATTAGAGAAGCTTAAGTAGTATTGTTATCAATGACAAAGGGGGAGATTGTTGGAAGTTTGTCTTTGAAGTATATGTGTTGGCAACATGAGCTAAAATGAGAGACTAATGGATATAGTAGAACACAACAGTATATGGTGTTGTCATTGACAACAACCCATTTCAGGGAAGCAGGAGTGTTGGTCCAGGGAAGACCAAAGTACCAATTATTTTGTAGGTTTGTCTAAGTCCCAGAGTACTATCTTCAATATTCAGGGAACCAAATTTTGGGTCTGCATTGCTCCGCTATGAAGAATCCTATGATGCGGTTGTAAGGTAATTTTGGTACATACTGAAGGAGTCTAAATCCAAAGTTTCAAGTCTTGAAGTCCTCCGCAATGGAAGATAAAGTTGACAGAGTATCAAACTCTGTAATGATAGTATAATGGCAGTATTAGTGGTATGTTGGAATGCTCCACATTCTACCGTAGACGAATATTTTGCTATGTAGTTTTTAGGGTAAGTTCACAGATGTCAAAAATATGTTTTCTTCAAGTGGAAAGAGTTTTGGTGGTCCATGCACTGAGATGTGAGCTAACGATTGGCTCATTCTATTGATTACTTCACCAATGGTGTCAACCCAAAGGTTTTGAGGTTGTGTGGAGTTTAGTAATGTATGGAACAAAGTTATGGGAGTAAATTATAGATCATGCCAACCTATCTGATTGTGCTTCACTCTTTGGTTCTCTTTGCAAAGCGTATAGGGTTGAGTTTTGGGCCAACGGGTCAAGAAGTCACGTTGGTGCATGGTACATCTATCATGCCAACCTATTTGATGTTTTTCATGATTGTGGTATACAAACAAGATTGAATTCTTGTGTGTAGTGTGTGGTGATGTGAACAATTAAGTGTGTGTGTAAGTGAAATTTGGTGTAGAGAAAGGCAAGATAAGATTGTGGTGAAGATGAACTGTGTTAAGTCAGTATTTTGAGATTCCATGGAACTATATCTTCAACATAAGTCAGATGCATTACTAACAGTTCATATTTGGTAGTGAGCCACCAATTCTTCTATGTCTTTCTATTCAGGACAATGAGTCCTTTGGTAACGAGCCACCTATAGTGATCACTTCTCCTTTGGACAGTGAGTTCACTATCTTATCAACTTGTAACCAGTTGCATTATAATATATATTGTGAGATAATCCTCACTATGGTTTTCCCCCTTTTGGGGGTTTTCCATGTAAAAATCTAGTGTTCATGTGTTATGTATTTTGATGGTTTCTTTCATGCTTTCCTTTCTTACTGCAAACTAAATATGCTATGTGGAATGAATGTTTAAATGCTTAAGTGGTTTTAGAGAATACTGATTCACCCCCCTCTTAGTATTCCAGGTGTTCAACAACCATCCCATCATTCCAATGCTCTCCCTTCAAAAGATAAAGCATTAGTGGATGAGGAGAGGTCTCTCACATTAAATGCCTTAAGGATGGATGTTGAGCTTACCCAAAAAGAAAACAATGTCATTTCAATCATCATTAATAGACTTATTCTACCTGCTAAGGAGATAGTGAATAAGTATACTAATGTTCCTAAAATTATTTTGCATGAGGCACCTAATACACCTCCTTTCTTCAAACCGGTGATTACGGTTCAAGGTGATTCAACACCACCTCGACCCCTAGGTTACATTCTTAATTATGCAAAACAAATCACTCAAAATAATCAAGGTGTTCAAGATGTGCCGCAGCATCACATAATTACTCACACATACACCACCCATAATAACAAACAAAGTAAGCAAGAACCACGTGTGCCAGTCTCTTCTACCTTATCAACCTATCCTACGTCAAGCACTTCATCTTCCTACTCATATTAATAAAAGAATACGATAATGTTGAGTAGATTCGCTCTACTCTGGCTAAGATCTCTCTATGGGATTTAATACAAACATCGCCTACATACCACAAAATTCTCCATGAGGCTCTACCAAAGGTAGTTGTTCCACCTTCTTCTAGACCGAATGATGTAGAATCTCTATTAGATTGTATGCAGGCGGTAGCATCTGACATATGATTTCAACAACATGAGTTACCTCCCATAGAAGCTCAAAAACAAAATGAGCCTCTTATGATATTCATGATCTTAAATAGAAAGAGGATAAGATGAACTATGATTGATGGTGGATCAGGTCTTATTGTTTGTGGAATATATTTGTTAGATAAACTCAATGTTGATAAATCTTTAATTAAACCAGATAATCATGCCCTTCGTGGCTTTGATAATGCTGGTAGATAATCATTGGGTACCATCACATTAGATATTAAGGCTGGACCGAAGACATTGCCTACCCTTATCCATGTCATGCATAATTCTCTTTCATACAATCTTCTTCTTGGTAAACTGTGGATTCATGCCATCGGGGCAGTTTCATCTACCCTTCATCATTCAATAAAATTTATCTTTGAAAACAATGTACATACAATTGAAGTTGATCCAACTCCATATAGTTTCTTGAAAGTCGAAGTGAGACATCAAACTCCTTTGAGCAGTTTGATCCCTTCTTTAACACTACCCTCCACTGCTAACAATAGTTTTGGTCAGGATAGTGTTGGTCCTTCAAATACATTTTTTGGTGATGATTTGGGTTCATTAGATTTTACACCCTCCTTTGTTAGTGAATATAAAATCCCACCCTCACACCCTAAGACCTCAAAGGTATTTAATACAATTTCCCCAACACAATCTCATACTCGTACAAAGTTTATACTTGGATTTAATGATGATGGAACCTTTAAAATAGATGAAGATCTACCTTCTCCTACAAGAATGGCAGCATTTGTGATAAAGTATCATCTCAATCAAATGAACCATCTAATTCTAATGTAGTTCTTGGTAATGAAGTGACCTCTTTAGATTTTAATGCCCATGGGATGATTGGAACAAAGATGGACCCTCCTCACTGTGATAAAAATAATGATCCTTCTTCTTTAACATATAATCATACTTCTAAAAGAAAAGATAATCATATAAACTCTCTTCATCCTTCAGCCTTACAGAAGCATTATGGGCATGGATTCAAAAATGTCCACCTTGTCATAACAATACATCTTGTATCATGTTTTGCCCTAGGTACCCATTTTGTCGCCATCATAACCCCTTCTTCACCCAATCTAGAATTTTGCTATAATAAATTAAATAAATATAACATTTATTTAATTTATCCATCCTTTTCACATTATTAAATCAATAAATTTTATTTATTTATTTAACCCTCCTTTCCTCTTAAATTAAATAAAATAAATATTTTATTTAATTTTATTTTATTTATCACTTTTATCCTCACATTTCTTATAATTTAAATAATATTAAATTATTTAAATTATTGAGCCCACCTTCCATCTTTGTCTCTCGAGATGACTCTAATTATCTCTCAAGTTAACTCACCTACCTTCCATTTTCTTCTCTCAAGTTGCACAAGCAACTTTCTAATTGGATTATCACTCACAAAATGGAAGTTTCTATCTTTCCATTTTCTCATCTTTCTCTATAAATTCATTCACAACCATGCCATTTGACATGGATGAACTCTCAAGCATCATTACTCTACCAAAATTCCTCCTCATCCATCACCTACTTATCTTCTTCTCATCACCCTCGCATCTATCTTCATCCATCAATCTCTATCATTGTTGTGCTGCGAAATGTGAGCAATCAAACAATTGAATCGTTCAAGCAATAAATCATACATGCATTGATCTTTCAAGGTATCAAAGTAAAGTATTCAGAAGGTTTGGATTAAGGTATTGGATTTGATTGTTTTTTCTTCTTTCTTTTGTCTGAATTTTACTGTCTACAAAATGGCATGCTCGGTGGGACCGATCATATCAATCTTTGATGAAGTTTGATTGTAGGGGTTACTGTAGTGATTCTTGTAGGTCTTGTGTTTAGCATTTATAGGGTTATTGACTGATTATGTAGGCTAGTCTTTGCCTTCACTCTCCCTATCGAACCCTGGTCAAAAACCTATACTCTGTCACTCCATTGTAAAGCTCTGTCGACCCCTTCACTACCAAATTGTTGACTTCATTCCTTGTAGCAGTCTTTGAATCCACCATTCTAAATCTAAAAGCTCCACTCAGATCACCTCTGGAATTCTTGCTAGACAACTGCCACGATAAAAATTTAGGCTTCATTATGGTAAAAGATGGTGGAAGGTTAGGTCTTTTGATGGCTGCACCATTCCTACTCATAGCTTGTGTTCAGAGCTCATAGCCATATCTCAGAGGAGACCACCGATGATCCCTCACGCCAAGTTTTTTTTGGTGGCAATGATTTACGCAAAGGTTGCAAACTTCAAACATTTGAGGCTTTCATCGGTCACTTTATACCAACTGATTGACATTTCACAATTGTAATCTCTAGTCCCCTTCACTTTCAAGGTCATCCCACATAACACCAGGTCACTACCATGTATAATCTCCAACTGTATGATGACATGGCTGTAAAGAATTTCCCTGGATTCTTATTCTCTCAAAACCCTGCAACATTATCGTGGTCTTTATCTAAGAGTTTTCCTGCATTTCAACCAGCTCTGTGATTTTTCCCTTCATCGAACAACAATCCTACACATACCTTTTTCATCCCAAAGAAATCTCTGCTGAGAGAGCAATTTGAAGTTCCCTAAATCCCTTGTTTAATCTCGTGGTATGTAAATATACTGCACAATCGTAAAAAGCTAAAATATGTGCTGAGAATAATATGAGAAGTCCTAGTTCCAAGTTTACATGGATTGATATTACAGTTATTGTGTGTTGAGAAAACACTAACATTGGATTGGAATAATGACATGGTAATGGTAATTACAGTTGTCCTAAACCACCCTCTATGTGATCCTTTTAAACCTTTGACATTGCCTTTAGATCTTCGATATTGCTTATAGATCATAGCTAGCAGAGTATTTTCGATTGACACTCCTAATATGTAGTCCCCAGCATAAATCTACATTTCATCGCCACTTGGTAATATCTGTCACTGGCTGTAATCTCTCTGCTGACCAATACAAATCTATTTAGTCGCAGTCTTCTTTAGTGACTTTTATAGACTTTGCCAACTTTGTCCACATCATTGTCCATGCTACCAAGTCAACTGATCACATCTTCAAAATAGTCGACTTCAAAAACCCTAGCTATAGTTCTTCAGGCACCATTGACTTAACATTTGAGTATATGCCTTTAATCTTTGACCTTTAGTATTTAAGGTTTCAGTACTATAAGTTACCTTGTACTTTTGGCATTAGATCTTGGAGCTTTTAATCTTAGATCTTCAAAGGGGGTAGGGTTTATTATTAAACTATAACTATAAACATAAATGGTCCTCCACATGTGGTCACTTGTCATCAAAGAAATCTTTGCAAAACCATCGAAAATCCAAAACAATCCAAAGTCAAACAACAAAGGTCAATGTTGTTGATTTTCAGGAACATTGAGAGGCGTGGGGGTGAATGAGTGTTCTATAAATCTTTTCATATACTTTTACTTTTAACCATTTCAAAAGAATAATCCAATAGAAGAAAAATATACAACTAAACAACATCCACAAAAGCATGACACATAACACCAAGATTTTTACGTGTAAAACCTAAAGAGAGAAAAACCATGGAGAGGATTAGCTCTCATATATATATTGAAATCTTTACAGAAATGATGTTTAGACTTGGTCACTCCACAGGCCTAGAACATGCTGGCTCACAGCCATGATGTACAACTAAGTTTAGTAGGCTCACTGCCTCAACCCTAAACCTAGCAAGATTACAATAAGGACTGTTAAACCCTACTGAAGGCTCATTGTAGGCTTACTACCTTGATGACAAAAACATGCTTCCACTTAGATCACACATGATAATTGAATACTACATAGGCACCTGCTGCTATGCCAGGATGAAGTCATTTAACAACTATATTATGAATCCCATGTCTTCATCGTTGTTGATCCTCTAACTCTTCTCCACTATTCACATATTCTCATCACACACACATTCCACACACCACTCAACCGAATTTCATCACCTTTATATATCCACATCATGATTTACTCCATAATCAGGTCAGCATCCAAGATATGAAACGTGTACATAAAAAGATGTACCTAGCCGCTCAATCCAATGCACTATGTGTCACGTGGACCCAAATCTTCTCCCAAACATGTTCATATAGGTCGGTTGCAATCATTCCATTACTTACATAGATCTTTTACATCCTAACCTTTCTCTGCATCATGATTCATCTCACCAGTTGGCCTGTTCCTCAAGAACATGCTTAACAACTTCATCTACTGACTTACAACTTCTACCACTGATCACAAAACACTTCCAAAATCATGTCAAGGACTCTTTACACATTCCCAATCATACCCTCAGAACCGCAAGGCATCATATCATCTTGCAGAGAGATGCAGACTATTAGAACTCAGACTTTGTCTCTGTCAAACACTATGCCAGTACTTAGCAACTTGTAGCTATCCTTCTGGCGAACTTTAGATCTCTTAACTTTGGAATAAAACACTTCATATAAGTGTTTACAACACCTCAAAAAACATAAAAAAATACTTGTCTGTGGAGGAATGAGGACCACTATGCTTGACCCTATTCACTATTCTTGCTATACCTTTTCTTGCCCAGACTTAGACATTTCTTCAAGATGACTTCCGGAGAGGATCATGACTTCATCTTTGAGACATAACACTATCAAGAAACTAAGAACATCATACCAAAACTACATTACCAGATCATTATCCAGAAGGAGATGCAGAGTAGTCTACTAGGTTGTTCTTCAGCATACCACTCATTATCTGTACTACACTTCACTATAACTCACTTGTTTCTTCCAGAGGGGCTAATTTTCTCAATATCCTCAACATACAAGTCTTCTAAAAAAGTAATAGAATAAGATGTAGTTGACACCAATGACAACAAGAATATGTTGACATCAATGACAACACCGATTAGGCACATACTTGCAACAATCTCCCCCTTTTTCATTGATGAAAACATATGATGTGAAAAACTGCAATAGCCTTCAAGACAAGATTCTCCCCCTTTCTCTTTACACACCTGCACTCTTTCTTTTACACATCTGCACTCTAAGTTTTTCACATGACTTTTCTCCCCCTTTTACATCAATGGCAAAGGGCACATACTTGTACTCTTCTGCTTTGATCCAATTTCTATTCTGAACTTTCTTCAACTGAGTGCTCCTCCTTATTTGATTCTTTTCTTGACTGCAACTTTGGTTCTTCATGTGAAGTTCTCTCCTTCTTGGTTTGTCAATTCTCACCTTAGGATCTTGTTGCTACTGCATTGTTTCCTCTGTCTACAATACTTACTGCTCTTTATCAGAAGCATTATCTACTTTCTTCTCCTAAGAGATAACTTCATAATCCTCTTGACTTCAACAACCATCTCTAATTATTAGTTGTACTATTGCACCTTTTCCTTCTATTTCTCTAACTACTTCCCCCTTAAAAGTACACATCAGACCATATCTAGCTCTTATTAGAACCTTCACATACTATCACTTCTAGATTAACATATCTTGTCTTCACAAAGCTTTAGACATGACTTTGTCTGCAAGTTTTCTTCTGCAATCTTCCCTTATCATTAGTCTAGTTGAAACAATGCCTTCCTCATCCCGACATTCAAGCAGGCAGTCTTCACATCTGATTTGAGGTCCTTATGTGCTACAAAAACTAGAAACAACTTAATAGCTTCCATTTGTGCTACAAGAGTAATATTTTCCACTTGTGGATGCCTTTGACACATAGTCTTGATTGAAAACTTATCCTCATCTTTTTCAAGGGAAACTACTCTGTACTAAAAACAATCCTGGACTTCTATTGCTCTTTAATCTCAAGCCAATTATCAAGAGCAGACAAACTTATGGATGCAGATATAATCACTGATCAAATAACCATATGTCAGAACTGCAGAGCATTACAGAGCTATTTCTCCATTCCATCTATTTCTTGCACTTTCAAGGATATGGATCTGTGGCTATTTAGAGAAACTAGCTTCTCTACCCTCTATACAACTGATGGTGTGTTAATTAGTGTAAGTGATTTCATGGCTTCATCTACAACTTGTTCCCTTTCAGCACCAACTAAGATGTCTGCAGTGTCTCTTGCTCTCTCAGATCTTTCTTCTCAATTTCATTCCAGAGGATCTGTGTTTTGTTCCAGTGTGAGGCTCCTTAACTGTTCCCTATTTTCTACATCCTCAACTTGATACTTAGGAGATAGATTTGTTTCAGTTCTGCCTATATTGCCTCTGTGTTTACTTTTGTAGCACACCTCTTTACACTGTAATAATTTTTTGATCTAGCCTAGCAACAAGAGAAAGGATCATAACCAATCTCACTTGCTTTGAGATTAAAGTTAGTAGGCTTGATCACTGAGGCATTCTTAAAAAATTCAATTTGTTTTTCTTATTCATCTCTACACACATTATGACTTTTGCATCCTTGCCTCTTCTCTGAAGTGAAAGGACTTCTAATTCAACCTTGTTTTGATCCTGTCTATTTTTGAATAATCATGCTTGCTCTCTGCAAGATTCATCTCCTTCCTTAGCCTATCCCTCTCATCAGCCAAATTTGATGGCCTTACAGAAGTCATCTTCTTCTCCTACAGCATATGCTTTATAGTTTATTTAAAGTAGACAAAATTATTTATTTCCTTCAGTGCATTTTTCTTCACTTTCACATTAGCTCTACCAAAAATTCTACCCTCAGTGCTCTCTACTTCTTGTTCTCATTCCTTAAACTCTTTCTCAAGAGGGGGCAAATTAGACACCTTCTCTAGTTGAACTATCATCACTGTCTCAAGCACAATCCAAGTACTTGTGGATAATGCTATACTCAAATTTGTAATGTTTTCTAGCATTTGTTGTGTTTACAATTCTGACCATGCAAAGATGGTAAATACACTATCCTGACCTTGACATACCAATCCCAATTCTCACAAAACAACCCACAATGATCTTTTTGAAGAATGACTTCATGAACCTCTTGGCAAGCTTTGATCTCCGGATTGTTATACTCTTAATATCTTCAAAGAAAGGAATATCAGAATTTGTATCATCTCCATCATTGACATTTGGATTTCCATGATTTCTTGAACTCTGATCCCTATTGCTAGCATGAGACTTTCATCTGCCAGGTGAGGAATCATGTTCTTTAGATAACCCAGTAGTGCCTCTTCATTTTCTCTGCACGTCTAAATCTTGTGCCTTCTATCTCCTTGCAGCCAATTCATTTAAGGCATTTTCTTTCAGTATCCTGGTAGATTTCACAAAAGAGCGCATCCATGAAGATGGTGGCCCTATATCTTTTCCCCTCTGATTCCTATTCTCATTTTGTCGAGCTTCAACCCTCTTTCACACCAAAGAAGAAATTATCCCTCACTTTCAAAATCATCTCCTTGTCTAGTTCAGACATCTTTCAAAGTTGTTTCCTATCTTCATCATCTTTGAACAAATCATTCCCAAAATGATAATCCATCACTGTCTGAATCATCTCTCTAGCCCACATCATCATTATCTTCTTCACTAGAATCAAATCTCTTCTTCAAAGGCATTCTTGACTCAGATGTCTTTTTATCATCAAAACCATCCCCATTATCAGAATTGGAATCACGGCCATCATCTAAAGAGGAATCAGATTGCTTCTTCTTTATTTGGAGCTTGATTCCCGTGCTTTCCATTTTGGGTGTTAGTTCTACCTGCTGCCACTAGCACCAAATTCTCAAAATATGCCAAAGTCCTTGCTTGATTTACAACTACTACAACCTTCCAAGGGCTTCTATATGTGTGTGTGACCAAATAGAATCATTTGTCCTTAGTCAAGAAGAAGAATTTCCATTGTGCAGGTTGAAGAATCCCGTAGTTCGTAGAGCAATTTGATGCACTGTTGTATAGAATGTGAAAACAAGTTCCTTTTTACCCTCCGCATGATTGACTTGGTCTCCATTAAATGATCATTCCAAAAAGGCTGTCAAAAACCCCTAACTGTAGAATATGGTCAATGAGGACTACTCCGTAATATGCCATGTTAACTCTTTTTCTTCTAGTTCTTCCTTCAAGGAATGTGTCATATCAGGTTTCATCATATACCTTTGTGCTTGATTCTGGCACCTAATTTCTGGCCGGGGGATTTGAATTTTCTACACTACTCCCCCTAAGCCAAAGCTCTCAATTTAATTTCTGGAGGAGGTATCTACACCAAATACTAGTGCAAATTGATCCCTATCTTCAATTACTCCTTTCTTGATCCATACCTTGTTCATTTCTTTCTTGGTTTCAACTGAATTAACTTTCTCTTTTCCCTTGTCATTTCTCTGCTTTATTTTCCTTTCTTCATAATAACGATTTCTCTTCACATTCCTGCTTCTTCAAAACTTTGCAGTATGTCCAAGTTTGTTGCATTTGAAACATACCACATTCTTTTGTCCTTGAATCATTCCATTGACTGGATTTGATTTGCATTGATTAGCCATGTTTCCAAATCTATTGCATGCAAAACACCTTTTGTTGAATGATTGATTGTTCCTGATATTTTGAAAATTAGTTCTTACTGAACTCCTGCATTCATTTGATCTGTGTCCCATTTTGTAGCATGCATTGTGCCTAATATAGTTTTGACTTACTTTACTTCTACATACAACAACTTTATGACCAGTTCTATTGCAAGTGAAGCATTTACCTTTGAATCATTGTTCATTCCTCCCATTGTTGAAAATTTTCTTGATCTAATTTCTACATTCATTTGCTCTATGACCAATTTTCTTGCAAGTGAAACACTGACTAGAGAATAATGGAGTCTTTTGATTTATTCTACTTCTAAACTGAGTAGCCTTATGACCAAACTTGTTGCATGAATTACAATAACCATTGAAAGATGGGCACCTTTGAGCATTTGGTTGTCTGACTAGAGGTCTTCTGGATCTTCTTTGATTTCTAAATTGGTATCCTTTGTTTTTCCTTGGCTCTATGTTCATTTGACCAAAGTTTGAACTTTCTCCTTTTTCAAATCCTAAACCATGTTTGTCATCAGTATTCCTTTGGATAGCAATCATTTCATCAAACTTTGCAGTACTTAACTTGAATTTTTGTTTAAAACTCTTGGCCTTTTCCAGATCTATTTTCAAACTTATAATTTCTTTTTCAAGTTTTGCACAATCTTCTGATCTATTCTTCACAATCAAATTTAGATCATCTTTTGCTCTTGTTCTTTCTGTAACTTCTTCTTCCAAATCCTTTAGGGCTTCATTTGCTAATAGCAATTGGTCATTGACTTCTTTGTATCTGTCTTTGAATTTCTTGACTTGCTTCTTTAGCTTTAAGATGCATTCATCAACTTGCTTCAAATTTTCCTTTAGATCTCTGACCTCTGCTTCAGAGTTTTCAAGATCCATTAGAGCTGCTTCTAGTTGATTGTACCTTCCATAATTTCCATACCTTCTTGCTGCCATGATCACATTATCCCAGATCTTCCTCAAGTTGTTAAACTTATTCCGAGGAACCTTGCTTTGATACCAATTGTTAATTGTCAGGAACACTAAGAGGGGGGGTGAATCAGTGTTCTATAAATCTTTTCATATACTTTTTACTTTTAACCATTTCAAAAGAATAATCAAATAAAAGCAAAATATAAAACTGAACAACATCCACAAAGTATGACACATAACACCAAGATTTTTAGGTGGAAAACCCAAAGAGGGAAAAACCACGGAGAGGATTAGCTCTCATATATATATTACAATCTTTACAAAAATGATGTTTAGTCTTGGTCACTCCATAGGCCTAGAACATGCTAGCTGACAGCCATGATGTACAACTAAGTTTAACAGGCTCACTGCCTCAACCCTGAACCTAGAAAGATTACAATAAGAGTTGTTAAACCCTGAGGGCTGTTAAACTCTACTGAAGTCTCACTACAGGCTTACTACCTTGATGACAAAAACATGCTTCCACTCAGATCACACATGATAACTAAATATTGTATAGGCACCTACTGCTATGCCAAGATGCAGTCATTTAACAACTGTATTTTGAATCCCAAGTCTTCATCACTACTAATCCTCTAACTCTACTCCACTATTCATATCTTCACATCACACACACATTCCACACACCAATCAACTAAATTTCATTGCCTTTATATATCCACATCATGATTTACTCCATAATCAGGTCGGCATCCAAGATATGAAACATGTACATAAAAAGATGTCCTAGTCACTCAATCCAATGCACTATGTGTCGCGCGGACCCAAATCTTCTCCCAAATGCATTCATATAGGTAGGCTCTAATCATTCGATTACTTACATAGATCTTTTACATACTAACATTTCTCCACATCATGATTCATCTCGCTAGTCAGCTTGATCCTCAAGAACATGCTTAACAACTTCATCTACTAACTTATGACTTCTACTATTGATCACAAAACACTTCCAGAATCATATCAAGGACTCTTTACACATTCCCAATCTTACCCTCAAAATCGCAAGGCATCGTATCATCTTGCATAGAGATGCGAACTATCAGAACTCAGACTCTATCTCTGTCAAACTCTTTCAAACACTATGTCGGTACTTAGCAACTCGTAGCTATCCTTCCAGTGAACTTCAGATATCCTAACTCTAGAATAAGACACTTCATATAAGTGTTTACAACACCTCAAAACTGCATAAAAAAATACTTGTTTGTGGAGGAATGTAGACCACTGCACTAGACCCTATTCACTATTCTTGCTATACCTTTGCTTGCCCGGACTTAGACATTTCTTCGAGATGACTTCCGGAGAGGATTAGGACTTAATCTCTGAAGCATAACACTGTCAAGTAACTGAGAACATCATACCAGAACTGCATTACCATATCATTATCCAGAAGGAGATGCAGAGTAGTCTACCAGGCTATTCTTCATCATACCACTCATTGTTTGTACTGCACTTCACTGTAACTCACTTGTTTCTTCTGGAGGGGCTAATTTTCTCAATATCCTCAACATACAAGTCTTCGAAACAAGTAATAGAATAAGATGCAGTTGACACCAATGACAACAAGAATATGTTGACATCAATGACAACACCGATTAGGCACATACTTGCAACAAACCCAATCAACTCTATTCTCTTCTTCATGCCATAGAGGGGCTGACTTTTTCTTTTTATCATAACTTTTGCATACGACATCCAAATCACCCAAATAAACACTCATTGGAAAGGTAATTCCATGAACTTCACAATGAAGTAGGTTTGATTAGGTAATATTATCATTTTATCAGCTCTTTTACAGTCAAAGTTTAGCTACTTTCTAAGCTTCAATCTATGATTTTTCTTGAAAACTAATGGCTGCTCAATGCATCTTGTCACATATGCTTGTCAAAGAATGGAGGATGAAAACATACTAACATATCTTTTGCAGCCTCGATCGGTCCAAGAAATAAATAATTTTCTTACTAAAGTAGGCACATTTAGTTTTGGTGCTTTTAAATGAACAATTTGTTTGCAATGTGTCTTCTTTTTATTTCTTAGGCTTGCTTGCTTTGATTGTGTGTAACCTAATTTAGAAATAGAAGTATCCTCTTCCCCTACCTAGCCAATGGATCTAGGGTGCAAGAGAAACTGTTGCTAACTCTAGAGGGCCTGCCTTCCCATTGTGAGAAGGGGTATGACCCAAGCAAAAATAGGCTAAGGCCAAGCCCTTCCAAGCTGCTGTATAAATAATATGTTTGTGACAAAAGTTGCAAATGACAGGTATTGTTCCACTATACTGACTAATTTTTTCCCCGAAACCCTACAAAGCACAACCTCTGTAGGCTGGGAAGCCTCCTTAACGGAGCAAATCACCGCATGTATAGCCACCCGAACAGAAACCCTTACTAGAAACATCTATGTAGTAGCCAAAATCCCTCTATTTGCTGGTACAGGAGGTCTTCTGATCAACCTCTAATAGTTGTCCCACATTTTTTTGGCCCATAGTTGAGGTAGCAAAGTATCTCAAGATCTGTGCATTTTGAGGACTTGGAACTTGGTGTGCTTGAGAAGTGAGTGCACTATAAGGGGGAGCCCGTGCCCCAAGTTCCTATAGCTATCCACTATGAGTAGACGTGGCTAGAGAAATCCAAGTGGGAACCTAGTGGATATTGTCCTTACCTAGCCTAGGGTGTATAGATTGAGCATTGTGTTTGGTGTGCATGCATGTACATGTGAGATCTTGTGTTTGATGTCATGACATCATCCTCAATCCACTTGTCATAACACACATCATAATCATTACACTTCATCCAATCACATCATCCCATCATCCTAGTCATCCAATCAACCACATCCCAATCAACCAAAGTCATCTAACCTCATCAGTGCACATCATCCTCTTTCTAATCCAATCCACATCACTCTACACCATATCAACATTAGAGGACCTAGTAAAAGACCTCATTGACCTACTTCACCAAATGCCAGAACCTTTAGACCAATAGACCATTCAAAGGGCCTGAGACATGATCCCAAAACTGTAAACAAGAAAATCACCTCAAATGCAACATCTTATAGCACAAGCACTACACCTCGTGGCCACTAGTCAAAACCAACAAGTACATCATCATCTCTTAGCCATTCAACACCAACCAATTCCACATCATTCCTATGTGGTATCCCCTTCCATTTCACACCAACCTAATCCATCCACATATCATAACAATTCCACATCACCTTATCTTATTCCTTATCAATCTAATCCATCTGCATTTCAAATCACTTCCACATCACCTTATCCTACATCTCACCATAATAACTCGACATCACCTAATCCTATTCCTTCTCATAACAATACCACATCACCATACCCTACTTCTTCCAATATCTACCATTATCCACAACAACTCGTACCCCAAGATCTTTTACCTACACATCCTACCGTGTCACCTCTTCATCAAACCCATTCATAAGACTATCAATGGCCCCCACAACATGAACATGCAAGTCCAAGTGGCCCTTTGTACATAAATCAAGTGAACCCAAGTCCACTTCTACAAAAAGACCTAATAGACTTAAGTCCACCTGTGCTATAAGACCTAATAACCTTTGACTCAAGTCTAAGTGACCCTTTGTACATAAATCAAGTATCCTTAAGTCCACCTATGCTGCAAGACTTAATAGCCTTTGATGAGGGAGATGCCAACCTAGAGAAAGCATTTTGTGAGTCAGCTTCACTATCTGATCACATGCCAACACATGAGCCTACTGGTCCCATCTTGACACCATCATGTGATCCCATTTCTAGTCCATTGATCCACTAACCATCTAATCCATTTAGTCCTACTATTCCTTCATCCAATCCAAATCCCAATCCACCTAATCACATTATCCCTCCCTCCAATCCTATTCCTAAACCTAAACTTACCACTCCATCTGATGAGGGTCACTACAGTCCTCATCATTTAATTAAAAATGTCAATCCAAGGCGGTGTCCATGGTGATATGCAAGAGGGAGAAGAAATCATTTGCATGACATTCTTTTTCTACAAACAGAATAAACACACTTTGCTAGAAATAAACACACTTGCTAGAAAAGAAATTGCTGGAATCAAACCTAATCTAAGAGCTTGTAAATGAAATTGTTGGAATGAAATCTATCCTAAGAAACTTGTAAAGGGAAATACTAGAAATGTAAAGAATAGGAAATTGGAAGACTGCTAAGAAATGAAGCTATCCGGAGCTATCCAGAGCTATTGTTGTTAAAAGACTAAACTATATTATTTCATAAAACTCTTCCCATTTGATTCTTTGATTACAATGCATTTATAGAATGCTTATTCTCAATCAATCTTCCAAGAATGTGGATCTGAGATCCTATTTTGGGGGAGAAAAAGCTAAATCTTCTTCCTCTAATTTCACTGCCTTCATTCACACCACTTTTGTTTTAGTCAATTTTAGTCACGAACTGCTCATTTATTTTGACGAATATCTTAAAAAGGTTTATGGGTTTTGTTCCTCTCATTCCTAGCTTTCCAGATCATTTTAAAATTCTAGATTTTGTTGCGAAATGGGAGAGATATCGCTATTTTACTGAGACTACATTTTTTAACTCCCTCTTTTCGTGCTTCTTTTTAGGAAGTTTGTTGGCGTTTTAAATTGACAGAATTTAATCTTTAGAATACATATTGCTGATTAAAAGGAAAAACATGTAATAGAATTAATACATGCAATGAGACTAGTTAAGAAAAATATATGCTTTTATTTAGCTAATAGATGAGACAATAAATTGTCTCATCATCTCCCCCATACCTGAAATGTTACAGGTCCTCTTGCAACTCATAGTGAGCTTTTTGGAACCAATTTATTCACCTTTATTGCAATTGCTCTGAAGATTTTTCTGAGAGGTGCATTGGAGATGCTTTAAAGAACTTTTGAGTTACTCTGGAGCTATCTAGAGCTTGCTGTCTTTCCTCCATAGTCAGTTCTGAGTTACTCTGGGGCCCTCCGGAGCTAATCTGGAGCTATCTAGAGCTAACTGTTTTTCCTCCTTTAACAGCTCCGAAGAGATCCAAAATGTTCTAATGATGGAAATAGAGCCTATGGATAGCTATGAAGAGATCCAAAATGCCTCCAAATGCCAAAAGAAATCTGCAAAAGCTTTTGGGTGCAATTTTTATGTAGAAATGCATGTTTTTGAGCTTTAGAGAAGAAGAGAAAATGTGCAAAGCACTTATTTGCAGAAAAGAAACCTACTCTATCCTACTCTACTTATTGATATAGAGATAGGTTAAACAAAACCATTAACTAGTTGTGGAAAATAACATCCTTTTCTCAAAAGATGGATCCATGCATTCAACATTTTGAAAGAAGAGAAAAACCATGAGAAGATGACTGAATATTTGAACTCTGATGCTTCACCTTCATTTCAAATGGTATCCTTCTCCATAATATATGATTTGAGTAGATGCATGGGCTGATTGGAAAGATCGTGCAATCATTCCTCACATTCTGCTGCATGCATAACTGGATGCAGCTCCTTATCCTTCAAATATCTGATCGGGCAGCCCTCCTTGGACTTTGAATGTGTCCAAACAATGATCTTTTTCTTGTCGGGGCTTGAAGTCATGGTCCTCCAGTTGAGGAGATTACATAAAACCTGTCACCTTTGCATGCAAGAACCTCTTCCTTTGAATTTGTTGTTTTGGGGGAGAGTTTCTAAAATAATAAACGTAAAAAAAAGACTTGCCAAACTAATTTTTTCTTTTGATCTACTGTCACCAGATCAACAACTCCCTAATGACACCTATCCTCGAAAATGATGCCAAAAATGATGAGGGTCACTGTAGTCCTCATCATTTAATTAAAAATGTCAATCCAAGGTGGTGTCCATGGCGATATGCAAGAGGGAGAAGAAATCATTTGCATGACATTCTTTTTCTACAAATAGAATAAACACACTTGCTGGAAAACAAATTACTGGAATCAAACCTAATCTAAGAGCTTGTAAATGAAATTGCTAGAATGAAATCTATCCTAAGAAACTTGTAAAGGGAAATACTGGAAATGTAAAGAACAAGAAATTGGAAGACTACTAAGAAATGAAGCTATCCGGAGCTATCTAGAGCTATTTCTGCTAAAAGACTGAACTATATTATTTCATAAAACTCTTCCCATTTGATTCCTTGATTACAATGCATTTATAGAATACTTATTCTCAATCAATGCGCCAAGAATGTGGATCTGAGATTCTATTTTGGGGGCTAAAAAAATAAATCTTCTTTCTCTAATTTTGCTGCCTTCATTCACGCCACTTTTGTTTCAGTCTATTTCAGTCACAAACTTCTCATTTATTTTGGTGAATATCTTAAAAAGGTTTCTGGGTTTTGTTCCTCTCATTCCTATCTTTCCAGACATTTTGAAATTTTGTATTTTGTTGAGAAACGAGAGTGATATCACTATTTTACTGAGACTGCATTTTTTAACTCCCTCTTTTCATGCTTCTTTTTAGGAAGTTTGTTTGCGTTTCAAATTGACAGAATTTAATCTTTAGAATACTAATTGTTGATTACAAGGCAAAACATGTAATAGTATTAATACATGCAATGACATTAATTAAGAAAAATATATGCTTTTATTTAGCTAATAGATGAGATAATAAATTGTCTCATCACCATCTACTATTATTATCCATCCCCATACACTTGCAAAGGATGTGATCCATTGGCTATTGGTAAGGAATAAACCATCCCCATGTCAAGCACCCATTGATGAGCCTATCAAAGAGTCTCCCAATACCTTGCTTATTCCTCTAGCCCCATCATGTGGTCCACAACTCCTTGAGCCTATTGAAAAGTCTTCTCCCATGAGTCCACATCAAGACCTATCATACCCTCATGTTGTTGACCAAAATCCTATCTAAGAGTCATCTCCTTCCATCCAAGCAACCCAAGAGCTATGTCAAGAGTATACTTCTAAGCATGTGGAAACATCAACCCCCCATCCGAATCAAGGTCAAAGCATCTCTAAGTTCAAACTATCCATGACCTATATATTTTCTGTGATCAAGATATTAGTTGTGATCATGACCCTATTCATGAGCAAATATATCCCATTCATAGCCAAATTAATCTTTTTTATGCTCATAGTTATGATCACGATTCTATATGTGATCATAAAAGCCATGACAACCCTCTTAGCCAAACTTTATGCAACTCATGATAAAGAAGTTATCACTCCACCTATCCCTTCTCCCATGATCATCCATGAGCAAGATATCCACATTGCTCTTATCCATCCCCCATCTAGCCCCATGCATGATCTACATGTTACAAATATGTGCCTAATTGGTGTTGTCATTGATGTCAACATATCCTTGTCATTGGTGTCAACTATATCCCATTCTAGAAGACTTGTATGTTGAGGATATTGAGAAAATTAGCCTCTCTGGAAGAAACAAGTGAGTTACACATCTCTCTATAAGAGATAGTGAAGATAGTGTAGTTCAGTAAAGTAGATTGCTTTGCATTCCCAGTGAGATGAAGATCAAAGTCTGTGGACCAAAGGGTGTTGTAAAGGATTGTCTAAAGTTGCTCTAGTTAAGTTTTGAGGGATCCACTTGAAGCATTTGTGAAGTTATGGCCATCTGAGTAGAACTAGGTTTTGCAGTAGTTCAGAGGTGATAGAGTGACAGAAAATTGGTCTGGATTGATCCGCATTGGAATATCATGATCTACGAATCTAGAGGTGTGTTTGGGATGTTAGTGTGTATCCTTAAGTGGTTCATGGTTTGGAGGTCTGCAAGTAATCTTTCTAGTGTGACAGTCATGGTAGTTGGTGTTCTTATGTTTCGGTATGAAGATGCAAGTGATTCTGGTAATTTGAGGTGGTGTAGTTGTTCTTGTTGATTTCATTATGCTTATGGAGATCTCTGGATCATGTGCCTGTTGTGTTGCTGATCCACATTGAGGATTGAGATCGTGGTTGAAGATTTGTCCTTGGGTGTTGCCATTCTTTCCAGTCTTGGCTGACCGGATGCTTTGTGCATGTTGCGGATGATCTAAGAGAGGTTCTATGAAGTTTGGCATGTTGTTCAAGGAAGATTTGGGTGCCAGCTATGTTTGGCTGATAGTATAGTGATTCGCATTAAGTCAGATGTTTGTATTGCCGACCTTGATGTTTATTCCAAGGTTGATGAAGCATATAAATATGTGTGGTTGAGTTGTGGAAAATCATCCTTTTGTGAAAATGATAAGATCCTAAGAAAGAAAGAAAGGCAGAACAGAGAAGAGGAAGAGTAGAAGAGGAAGAGCAGTAAAGGATGAGGAGATAACAAAGATGTGTTTGGGGGTAGAGCAGAAGTGTTGTGCACTTCAATGGAACTCACCTTGGCATGAAGAAGATGTTGTTTTCTAGTTCAATTTTTCTGTGATAAACTTATAAATATTTCTGTAGGCAGTGAGCCTCTTTTGTGAAATGAGCTCTGGGCAGTGCATTCAAAGGCAAGTGCCTTCCCATTTTTCTATTCTTTTAATAGAGAATAAATCTTGTGGGTTAACCCCCACCATGGTTTTTCCCTTAATTGGGTTTCCACATAAAAATCCTAGTGTTGTGTGTTGATTTTGTTTCTTCTCATGTGTTGTTGATTCATGCTTTCATGGTTATATCATCCATCTATTAATAAGTGGTAAATAAGTTTAATTGCAGCAAAGGATAAAATTTTTTGTGACAACTAATTCACCCCCACTCTCAGTTGTCTACCCTTATTTCAACAATTGGTATCAGAGCTAGTTCCTCTATAAGAAGTTTGACCGCTTGAGGAGATCCAGGATGTCGACTTACAAGAAGGATAGTCTGAGATTTGATGTAACAAATTACTCTCTTTGGAAGAGTCGCATGGAGTGCCACTTGCAATGCATGGGTGATGCTTATTGGTTAACAACTAAGGATGAGTATAAGCCTCCGGAGAAAGGTCCTTCAACTCCAGATGAACTCAAAGATGTTGAAAACAACATTCTAGCTAAAGAAGCTTTGTTGAGTGCCTGACTGATACAGAAATGACAAATGTCCTAGAATTGAAAACTATTCATGAAATCTAGAAGTTGGAAACTCTATATGAAGGTGATGAATATGTCAAATGTACTAAGTTGCAGAACCTGAAGGGTAGGTATGAAAATTTGAGGATGACTGAAGATGAAAATATCACTTCCTACATGCAGAAGGTGAATGAACTTGTGTGTAGTATTAGATGTGCTGGTGGAAAACTGAAAGAATCAAATATTGTTGGCAAAGTTCTTAGATCCTTACCTTCTTCATTCAAACATAGCGTTTCTGCTATTGAGGAGATCAGGACTGTGACAACTGTTACAAGGGATCAGTTAGTTGGCAAGCTTTCAGCATTTGAAATGAGTGAGTTTGATGATTCTCTTCCTAAATCTGAATCTACATTTAAGGCCAGTGTTTTTGGAAAGTAAAGATTTGATCCAGGTGAAATCTCTTCAAGAAGACTAACCAGATTTGAGAAGGCAAGGAAGGATATTGAAGAAGATGAATCAGAGCTTGAAGAACTTGAAGCTCTTTTTGCCAAAAGACTACCAAGAGGATTCAATAAGTATGAAGGAAAGTTTCCTTTCAAATGTTTTTCTTGCAATAAGATTGGTCATTTTGCCTTAAGATGTCTAGAGAGGGTTTCAAAGCCAAGCCCTAATAGACCTAGGGTTCAGAAGAAATGCTACTATGCCCAAGAACCTGCTAAAGAAGGAGTCACTGATGATGAATCTGATAAGGGAAGTACCTCAGGAAATGAATGGGTGTTCATTGCAATCAAAGAAGAAGATACGATGCCTATCGAATTTACTAGCTATGTGAATGTGGAAAAAGCCTTGGCTGCTCAGGTTGAAGAAAAGGATGAATGGGTAATTGACAGTGGATGTTCTCATTATATGACTGGTGATAAGAGTAAGTTTGTAAGTATGGAAAGGTATGAAGGTGGAATTGTGAAGATTGGACACAATTTAGCTGGTAGAATCTATGGTAGAGGATCCATCTCTCTTGATGGTAAGAATAACACTAATGATGTTTTGTATGTAGAAGGGTTGAAGCATAATCTTCTCAGTGTTGGACAGTTGGTTGACAAGGGATATGATCTCTGATTCAAGGATGGAAAATGCAGAATTTTGGAAAGCTCCAAAACTGAGATTGTATCTGGTACATAGACTAGAGGTAACATCTTTCATTTAAGTGGTACTAGTAAAAGTTGTTTGATTGCTCAGATTGATTAGAGATGGCTATGGTATAGGAGAATGTGTCATGTAAACTTTGACAACATTGTCAAGATAAGTACTACTCAGGCTGTGAGAGATCTTCCAAAACTTGTAAAACTTGCTAATAGCATGTGTAAGGAATGTCAGTTGGGCAAACAAAGAAGAACTACATTCAAGAGTAAAGAACAATCTTTAAGTGGATTATTGGAACTTGTGCACACTAATTTGTGTGGTCCTACCAGGATTAGGAGTTTGCAAGGAGACAGGTACTTTATGTTTTTAATTGATGATCACTCTAGGATGATGTGGGTCACTTTCTTGAGAGAGAAATCAGAGGCTCTTGACAAATTCAAAGTGTTTAAGGCTAGGGTGGAGAATGAGATTGGTGTGAAGATAAGGTGTCTGAGATCTGACAGAGGTGGAGAGTGTTGTGATGTTCACAACATGCCCCATTTTACTCCTTAGCAAAAATTAGGACCCCTGCTGTGGCTGTTGCTTTTGCTTGTGTGTGTTTTGTTTTGTTTGGTGGTAAAGGGAAAAGAGGGTAAAAAATTGCAAACTTTGTTAGAACTAGAGGAAAAAATGCATTTTCAGTACCAAGGCATAATATGGTTGGATTCCTTGTGAAAAATGAGCTAGGGTTTCTTTTTGAACCATCTTAAAATTTGCCATATTTTGCAAGTTATAAGCATTTTGGTAAATGTACATTTAGGTTTGTATGTTGCATGTACAAAGTCCTTTGTATATTGCTTTTGATATACAAGGTCCTTTGTATGTGCAAGGGTCATTTTTATACTTATTCACATTTGTAATCGGGTTTGCATGTCGCTGATATACTTGGTTGTTTGCATGGTTGGGTTGTTTGTATAATACATACAATTCCCTTTGTATATCGCTTTCATATACAAAGTCGATTGTATATCCTTTACTTGTATGCATTTGGTAAATTTTTTTTGCATACATGCAGTATGGACCTGGAATGGTTTAGAGTTGAAATAAATAGATGTTTTAAAATCTGTCGCATGTATATCACTTTTGTATGTTTGGCAGGTTAAACATACAAGGCAAATGTGCATTTGGCTTTATACATAGCACGGAATCCAAAAGGTTATAAACTAGGGTTAAGTTGTTGTATATCCACGGGCTTGTATAACATACAATGCGAATGTACATTGGGCGGACCTGACGGACTTATTAAAACAAGTTAAGTCATTGTATATTCGGCGCTTGTATGTTTCAACATACAAGCGGAGCATACAAGTCAAATATATAAGGCCCAATATACAAACACGAACCCGAAAGTTTATTAAACAAAATTTAATCCTTGTATATGTTCCGACTTGTATATTAGTGAGATACAAGGATGACATACATCACGTGGACTTAAAAAATTGTTAAATAGAGTTAAATCGATGTACATTTGGTGCTTGTATGTTTGAGTGACATACATTGCAAAAGATACATTGCATTATATACATTGGCGCGGAATTGAAAAGATATTAATAATGGTTTAGTCATTATATGTTTTGTGCAATGTACATGTTGCAAAACATATATTGCGATATACATTGAATACATGCAAATGCCGAACGCGAAAGGTTATTAAAAGAGAAATAATGCTTGTATATTCCAGGGGCTTGTATGTATATTTCGAAGCGTACATTGTAGAGTGCATACAATGCAGAATCAAAGAGAAATTAAAATTCTGTTAAGTGCTTGTATGAACGTTTGAATGTATATTTAGAACATACAAGCCAATATACATTACGAAATGTACATTGTGCGGAATCGAGAGATAGATAAATTTCTGTTTGCAACAGTGATAGGTCTGAAGGTGGCATACAATGGTGCTTGTAAGTATCTTACGTACATTTCCCAGTAGGTAGAAGAAAGTAGGGTCGGAATGAAATTTTTAGCCAGCGCCAATGATAGAGAGTTACGGCGAAGAAGATCGATATACAAAAGAAATATGCAAGTGATGTACAAAGGATGAGTGGGAAAATAATGCGATAGGGATTTTGAATCCATTTTGAGCCTGAATGCATATTTCCTGGTCAACGATGGCTGACCCGATTGGTTTTAACGCTGAATGTGCATTTGAGCACATGATTTTTCATAGATTTTGGGCCCAATTTCTGCATCTACATAGTCACGCCTTGATTTACCAGGTGTTTTAATTTCTTGCTATTTATTAGGTGAAATGACACTTACTGCTATTCTGTTTTGCAGGTTTGCAGTTGAAGAAGGGGTTGAAGCTTGATGACGATGACGTCATGGAAAGGAAATCTGATCTCAGGAGCAGAGGAAGATAAGGATGAAGGGCGAGTAAGTCAAGGGTCTTCATTGATGAAGACAAAATGTAGATGGAGACATTATTACAGCAAACCATAGAAGTTATTATTAAGTTGCTAGGGTTTCCAGAGGGGCATGTTTCACCCAAATTTGATGTATGCTCAGAGATATTTTGGGAGACTTGTCCTCCAATATTTATTGTTGTAACTAGAGGTTTGAACCATTGCTTAACTAGGGTTTTGAGCTGTATTGAGGGCAATCAAAGTCTATATATTGTGCCTCTGTACACTGTAATACTTTACATAGGGATTTTAGGGACACAGGGATTTTTTTAGAAAATAGCTAGCAGTTGTAATTTATCTTAGCATTTAGAATAGAGGGACCTTTTAGTTTAGGAGTAGAAGAAGGAGGTCACCTGTGTCTACAACAAGGAGCGTGTGGAACATCCTACTCCTTGTTGTATCTGTAAGCTTGTAAGTTTTCTATAATTTGATCAATGAAGCTAAGAGTCATTCAGACATTGTAAATCTTATATGACTGTCTGTTTCTAATACAATTGAATCTAGAATTCTGCATCTATCTTCTGAGTGTTTTCTGGCTCTTCATTATATTTGAAACATTATCTCTTAAAGCTTGCAATCTTAACTATATGTTTGTGAAAATGCTCAGAACTTACATTTAAAGGTTTAGTCTGTGGATTTGATCAAATTGCTGTATGATTTACAAAGTGCATAACAAAACAATTAGATCCTTTGGAAGAATGAATGATGTTTAGATTAGATCTTTCTAACTTTTCCCAACCCATCTGAAAACACTTAGCTTAAAATGTAGAAGTTTGAAGGAAATTTGTCTCATATTTGAAAAGGCATGCATAACTAAGTTGAAAGTAGATAGTTTTCATAAATATTTAAGAGGAGAAAGTTGCAAAAATTCAAGAATACCTTTTAAAGCTTTGTATAACAGTAACAAGTTTATGCAAAAAAGAATGAACAACATATTGATATTTATAATCTTTTGCATAGTTTGAGTCCAGTTAACCATCAAGAAAACCCTAAATCACATAAGGCCCCTTGAACATTACAGCTTCACATCAACCAACTGAATTTGCCCAATAGGTCAAGACCTGACCATATTAAACTTGGGATTAAGTGAATCTTAATCAATTTCTTCATATCTTTCAAGTCAGTTTTGGTTCATTTTATGTGAATTTTAACTAATTGTTATGACTGTGTTAAAACAATCACCAATAGAGAGTTTACCTTCGGTGAGTTTAATGCATTTTGTGAAAAGCATGGAATAAGAAGACAGTTGTCTGCTCCTAGGACTCCTCAGTAGAATGGAGTTGTGGAAAGGAAGAACCAGACTATTCAAGAGGCTGCTAGAACCATGATGATGGAAGAAAATGTTCCACATGTCTATTGGAGAGAGGTTGTAAGTGCTATTGTCTACACTCTTAACCAGGTGCAGATCAAACGTAATTCTGGGAAAACACCTTATGAACTGTGGTTTGGTAATGCTCCTTCTGTGAAATATTTTAGAGTTTTTGGTAGTAAATGCTATATCAAAAGAGATGAAGATCTAGGTAAGTTTGATGCAATATTTGATGAAGGAATATTTCTAGGTTATTCTAATCAAAGCAATGCATACCAGTGCTTTAAAAAGAGATTGAAAAAGATTGTTGAAAGTGCTAATGTCAAGGTTGATGAAAGCAAGCAAAGACCTTCAAGGTTTTGTGGATATGAATCAAATGATCAAAGTGAAAGTCCAAATGAAGGAAAGCAAGTTTAGTTTACTCTAGAGAATCCAATGACTAAAGAAGTTATTGTAGATGTTGAGGAACAAGTTTAAGAATCAGAAGTTGAAGAAAATCCCAAAACTCCCAGGTATGTAAGAGTGAATCATTCTTAAAATCAGACCATAGGAGATAAAAATAAAGGTGTTCAAACTAGAAGAAGAATTGCTGAAGAACAAGAGGAGTATTGTCAGATTTCAAAGATTGAACCAAAATCAGTGAATGAAGCTTGTAATGATGAAAGTTGGGTAAAAGCAATGGAAGAAGAATTAATGCAAATTGAAAAGAATCATACTTGGGATCTTGTTCCTAGACCTAAAAACAAAAATGTAATTGGAACTAAATGGGTCTTTTGGAATAAATTGAATGAAGATGGTGAAGTTGTGAGAAACAAAGCAAGATTGGTGTGCAAAGGTTACTCTCAGGTAGAGGGAATTGATTTTGAAGAAACTTTTTCTCTGGTGGAAAGAATTGAAGTAGTTAGATTATTTCTTGCCTTTGCTTCTTACAAAGATTTCAAAGTCTACCAGATGGATGTCAAGTCAGCATTCTTGAATGGAGAGTTGGAAGAAGAAGTCTACATTGAGCAACCAGAAGGATTCCAGTTGTCTGATCAAGAAGACAAGGTCTACAGATTGAAGAAAGCATTGTATGGACTTAAACAAGCCCCAAGAGCCTGGTATGCAAGATTAGATAAGTATCTATTAAAGTTAGGCTTTAACAAAGTCACTATTGACAGTAATCTTTATTTCAAAATTGATCATGAACACATCTTGTTTGTTGAGGTATTCGTTGATGACATCATCTTTGGGTGAAATGAGAGTATGTGTAAAAAATTTGTTGATCAGATGCAAAGTGAATTTGAGATGTCCATGCTTGGTGAAATGAATTTCTTCTTAGGTTTGCAAATCATTCAGTCAGAAAAGGGCATCTTCATATCTCAGTCTAAGTATGTGAAAGAGTTGTTGAAAAAGTTTGGAATGGAGGATTTAAAACTAGTGGGTACTCCTATGGTAACTGAATGCAAGTTGAGTAAAGATGATGATTCCCCTAAGGCAGATTAGAAAAGGTATAGATCAATGATTGGAGGACTGCTTTATTTGACTCATACTAGACCTGATATTATGAATGCAGTTGGCCTTGTTGCTAGATTTCAAGTTGATCCTAGAGAATCTCAAGTTGTAATAGTCAAAAGAATTTTTAGATATCTAAAGGGAACATTTGACTATGGCTTATGGTATCCTAAGGGTGATGATTTCACTCTTCATGCATATACAGATGCTGATTGGGTAGGAGATGTGGATGACATGAAGTGTACTAATGGAAGTGCATTTTTCTTGGGAAAGAGATTGGTTTCTTGGTTGAGAAAAAAGCAGGAGGCAATATCTCTGTCTACTGTAGAGGTAGAGTACATAGCAGCAACAAGTAAACTCAAGTTTTGTGGATGAAGAAAATGTTGAAGGATATCAGAGTTGTGTTTGAAGAACCTGTCACAATCTTCTATGATAATTCAAGTGCAATAAACATTTCAAAGAATCCAGTGTTGCATTCAAAGACAAAGCACACATCCATCAAGTTTCACTTTTTGAGAGAGAAGGTAAATGGAAATGAAGTCAGATTGGAGTTTGTTTCATCAAAAGATCAGATTGCAGATATCTTCACTAAGCCTCTACCTAAGGATACTTTTGAGTATCTCAGAGTGATGCTAGGGGTTATTACCCCTCCTGTTCCAAACTAAGGTGCACTAATGTGCATCAATTCAGTGGAATTCATAGTCACATCTTGTGATTTGGATTGGTGTTAAGGAGTTGCTACTCAGGGGGAGTAGTCAGTATGTTGATTCTGGATTAAGAAACAAATAGCGGAAGAGATGATTGCAAATATGAGCCCTTTTCTATTGATGTCAAAGGGGGAGAGAAGTCATGTGAAAAACTTGGAAGTAAGAAGTTGATGGTGAAAGGGGGAGTAGCAAAGAAAATGGTTGCAGGTGTGATAAGAGAAAGGGGGAGAAGATCTTGTCTTGATGGTTAAAACAAGTTTTGACATCATATGTTGCCATCAATGACAAAGGGGAAGATTGTTGCAAATATGTGCCTAATCGGTGTTGTCATTGATGTCAACATATCCTTGTTGTCATTGGTGTTAACTGTATCCCATTCTAGAAGACTTGTATGTTGAGGATATTGAGAAAATTAGCCTCTCTGGAAGAAACAAGTGAGTTACACATCTCTCTATAAGAGACAGTGAAGATAGTGTAGTTCAGTGAAGTAGATTGCTCTGCATTCCCAGTGAGATGAAGATCAGAGTTTGTGGACCAAAGGGTGTTGTAAAGGATTGTCTGAAGTTTCTCTAGTTAAGTTTTGAGGGATCTGCTTGAAGCATTTGTAAATTTATGGCCATCTAAGTAGAACTGAGTTTTGCAGTAGTTTAGAGGTGACAGAGTGACAAAAAATTGGTCCGGATTGATCTGCATTGAAATATCATGATCTGTAGATCTAGAGGTGTGTTTCAGATGTTAGTGTGTATCCTCAACTCAAGTGGTTCATAGTTTGGAGGTCTGCAAGCAATCTTTCTAGTGTGACAGTCATGGCAGTTGGTGTTCTTATGTTTTGGTATGAAGATGCAAGTGATTCTTGTAATTTGAGGTGGTGCAGTTGTTCTTGTTGATTTCATTGTGCTTGTGGAGATCTCTGGATTATGTGCCTGTTGTGTTACTGATCCGCATTGAGGATTGAGCTTGTGATTGAAGATTTGTCCTTGGGTGTTACTATTATTTCTAGTCTTGGCTGACCAGATGCTTTGTGCATGTTGCAGATGATCTAAGAGAGGTTCTATGAAGTGTGGCATGTTGTTTGAGGAAGATTTGGGTCCCAGCTATGTTTGGATGATAGTGTAGTGATTCAGTCAGATGTTTGTAGTGTCAACCTTGATGTTTATTCAAAGGTTGATGAACCATATAAATATGTGTGGCTAAGTTGTGGAAAATCATCCTTGTACGAAAATGATAAGATCATAAGAAAGGAAGAAAGGTAGGACAGGGAAGAGGAAGAGCAGACGACGAAGACCAGTAAAGGATGAGGAGATAACAAAGAAGTGTTTGGGGGTAGAGCAGAAGTGTTGTACACTTCAATGGAACTAACCTTGGCATGAAGAAGATGTTGTTTTCCAGTTCAATCTTTTTGTGATAAACTTATAAATATTTCTGTAGGCAGTGAGCCTCTTTTGAGTAGTGAGCTCTGGGCAGTGTGCCTGAAAGAAAGTGCCTTCCCATTTTTGTATTCTTTTAATAGACAATAAATCTTGTGGGTTAACCCCCACCGTGGTGTTTCCCTTAACCGGGTTTCCATGTAAATATCCTAGTGTTATGTGTGTTGATTTTGTTTCTTCTCATGTGTTGTTGATTCATGCTTTCATGGTTATATTATCCATCTGCTAATAAGTGGTAAAGAAGTTTAATTGCAACAAAGGATAAAAGTTTTTGTGAAAACTGATTCACCCCCCCCCTCAGTTGTCTGCCCTTATTTCAACACTACATATATCTACTTGTCATGATGATCCAACTTCTACTTGTCATGATGAGCCATGTACCTCCCAAGAACACATAAGCATAGAAGATCAAACAGGTACCTTAGATCATAATGTACATAAGGAATGTCTTAATGATCCTTCTACCTCTACTATTGACCTTATTTCAAATCCACTATCATATCCTATAGGCCTACCCACCTTCATCCATGAGTGTTCCTCCCTAGGAACACAACAACCATTGTCTACCATCTCACCTTCTCAATCCAATAACGAACTCGTGTCTAGTGTTCCACCTACACCTAGTCCCATTGTCGATCGCATGCTCCAAAACATGAACTATCTAGGTAAAGGCCTAGGCCTTCTTGAACAAGGAATTTTGGAGCCAATCCATGTCAAAGTCCCTCCTCCACGCTCACATGGCCTTGGATACACACCCCAAGGACAACAATCTAACAATGTTGGTATCACCTCCATTCCTCCTAAGTCCACCATTTCCTATCACAAATCCCATCATACTCTGAAAACATATGTTGCCATTCCACCTCCATTGTCCTACAAATGTCAAAAGTGAAAGGAAGCTAGGTGTGCGGAAATCACTTCCTACACTAATCTAATGAGGGGAGGAGAGTGAAAATTCAATTTTATCTTTACAATTACAGATTATGTTAACCCACTAACAGAAATATTGAAGAAAACACATACACAAGAATGTAAGATAGAAGAAGAGAGACATAAGATATACGTGGGGAAAACCCTTATCGGGTGAAAAACCCCACACTCCAAAACACAACTCAAATGTATTCCGTAAACAATGAAGGTTACAATATAGTCACAGAGCCAATGCTCTTGCAAGAGTCTTTGACACTTGTATCTAGAGATGATCTGGCAGCATAATAGTACCTGTCAATCACATAATGCATCACCTCTCCAAAGCACCTGTTTATAAAGAACATATAAGGAAAAAATGGCTCCACATTGAGACGGGAGTCCAGCATGGCCTCATGGCCCAAAACCCACACCTATGGACACATTTCCAATACTGTAGGATGTTCCTGACACTTGTCAAGTCACCCCATCCCTAGGAGGTCACCTATTTCCAAAATGGGCTATGACAAATGCTGTTACGACTCTTACAACCGTCATAAAATCTATCATAGCTGTCATAACTTACAACTGTAAGAGAATCTATCATACATAGGCTATAAATAGCATATTCTCTTACAACATATCATAGTCCACATTGGGCCACCCAAAGATGCCTTTTTCAAAGATGCTTCTTGACACATGTCCATACCTCTCATAAGATCTTCTATTTCTAACTCTTACATGTCATAACTTTGTCATAGGAATCTGTCATTACCGTTTTGGTCAATATTCCCTTACACACATTCCAAGATGCTGACACATGGAAAAATATTCCTACCACTAAGTAGGATGCCTATCTCCTCATGTGAGGACAAATTGACATGTGGTCATATGCCATGTAGGATGACACATCACCGTGCCAACTCCCACAATATGACAACATAGGATTTGCATCCAAATTATACAATAAGTAATAAATAAATAAATACAATGAAATAGTACAATGAATTACCAAGGTCGAGACACCTTAATTCTTAACATTCTCCCACTTGTCAAACACCTTGTAAGAGCCAATAGAGATAATAGGATTTAACTGCTATAGGCTGAGAGGCCGACAGACTCAGAAGACCATCTGAACTTCTCTGTGCCCACTGGCTTTGTTAATGCATCTACAACATTCTTCAAAGTATCTACCTTCTCCAAATTTACCTTCCCATCCTCTACCATGTCTCGCATGAAGTGAAACTACAAATCAATATGCTTTGTTCTGACATGGAAAGTTGGATTCTTCGCAAGGCAAATCGCACTCTAACTGTCACAACAAATCGTAATCTATCCTGCATCAACACCAATATCAAAGCACAATCTCTTAAGCCAAATGGCTTCCTTGCAAGAATGAGTTACTGCCATGTACTCAGCTTCTGTCATGGACAAAGAAACCTCAGGTTATCACTTACTCATCCAACTAATTGCACCACCAAACATAGTGAACACATAGGCATTGGTGGATCCCCTGCTATCAATGTCACCTGCCCAATCAGAATCCACAAATCCACGAATACAAACTAAATGCAGAGGTCCTATAACATTACCATGATAGCATATGGAATACTCAGAAGTACCCCTCAAATATATGAACACTTGCTTAACTGCATCCCAATTTACCCATCCAGGATTAGCCATAAATCAACTAAGGACTTCCACTGCTTAGGCAATGTCTAGTCTTGTGCAGACTATAGCATACATCAAGCTACCAATATCACTAGCCTAAGGTACTCTGCTCATGTCCTCCACCTCACTAGGAGATCTTGGACAATCATTAATAGACAACTTTGTCCCCAATGAAACATGAACACACAATGGTCTACAATCTACCATGCTGAACCTATCCAACACGGTCTTCACATACTTACTCTGGCTTAACCAAAGTTTTCTGTTAGCTCTGTCTCTTCTAATTTCCATTTCCATAATGTATCTGGCTGCCCCAAGATTTTTCATCTCATACTGTGCTGACAACTGAGACTTCAAATTATAAATCATATTCTTACCATTCCCAATCAACAACATATCGTCAACATGCAATCCAATAATGAGAATGCAATCATTGTTAAATTTATAATACACATAATGATCTAATTTCGATCTCAAATATCCAATTGACAACACAAAGGCATCAAACTTCAAGTACCACATCCTAGGAGACTGCTTCAAACCATGCAAAGACTACTTTAACTTGCAAACCAAATTTTCTTTACCTTTCTCTATGTAATGCTCTGGTTATGACATGTAAATCTCTTCCTCCAAATCACCATGAAGGAAAGTTGTCTTCACATCCATCTGTTCTACCTCTAAGTCATAAGCAACTACAAGAGATAATAGGAAATGAATGGATGCCATCTTTGCAATGGGAGAGAAAATTTCACCATAATCAATTCCCTCCACTTGTGAGTACCCCTTCACAACCAATATAGCCTTGTACTTTTAACACTGCCATCAACACCAAATTTCTTCTTGAACACCCATTTGCATCCAACGGGTTTCCGTCCATCAGGCAAAGGCACCAAGTCCCATGTTTTATTCTTTTCCAAAGAACCCATCTCATCTTCCATGGCCTCCTTCAAGGAACCTACATCTTTCATGCCCATAGCCTCTTTCACAGTTCTAGGCTCATCAGTGTTAGTAAGTAAAGCAAAAACACAACTAGAATCAAGTAATGAGGTTGAGATTTCACTTCTTAGCTTTACGAGCTGCTAGAGCTCTCCTCCTCATCAGATCTCATAGGGTTTGCTTGTTCAGTCTTCCCAGGGGTAGAAGGAAACTAAATCGCATCCTCTTTCTTTTCTGTATGTTCTGGCTATAGAACAACGGAAGAAGGTGTTAGCTCTCTGAAGATAACACTTCTGGTATACAACACTTTTTCAGCCACAGGATCCCAAAGCTTGTATCCTTTCACACTGACACCATAGCCAATGAAGATACACTTAACTGCCTTGTTCTCTAATTTAGACTGTTTCTCCCTAAGCACATTCACATATGCCTCACAACCAACAACACAAAGATGTCTAATTGAAGGCTTCTTACTAGACCACACCTCCATAGGTGTCTTACCAAAAAGAGCTGATGTAGGAGATCTATTTACTAGATAGCAAGCAGTAGCAACAACTTCAGCCCAAAACTTTTGTTCGAGGCTTGCTCCACTAAGCATACTCCTAGCCTTCTCCATCAGTGTCCTGTTCATCCTCTCTACAACTCCATTTTTCCATAGGGTATATGGAGTTGTATTATGTCTTTCAATCCTTTGCTCTTTACAAAACTTATCAAACTCTGCCAAACAAAACTCACCACTGTTGTCAGTTCTCAAACACTTAATCTTTTTACTAGTCTAATTTTTAGCAAAAGATTTAAACTCTTTAAACACACTAAAGACTTCAGTCTTACTTCTGATAAAACAAACCCATGTCTTTCTACTATAATCATCTATGAAAGATACAAAATATACAGATTCTAAAATCGAAGGAACATTGACAGGACTAAACACATCAGAATGAATAAGATCCAATACACCAGAAGACTTGTGAGAACTAGAGTAAAACTGAACATGGTTTTTCTTTCCATATACATAATGTTTGCAAAAGTCAAATTCGAGATTACAATCATTTAACTCCTTAATGAGGTTTTTATTTTCTAGGGTTCTAAGACCCATCTCACCAATGTGGCCATATCTCAAATGCCATAACATAGTCTTTTCAGCAAGAAGCTTAACTTCCAAAGCATGTGCACTATCATTAGAACTAGCTACAACATATTTCTTCACTGCTCATTCAGATGGTAGGGATGAAGCGATTATGGCTCTTTTCTTCAAGTTAGAAGAACTATTGCACTATGAAGTGCATGCCTCTAGCTGAAATAGAATACCTCTCCGAGTACCCTTCGTAAGCACCATAGATCCTCTAGTCATCTTGCATCCATCCTTCCAAAAGACAACCTGCACACCTACATCATTCAACATACTTACAGAAAGCAGGTTCCGTGCTAGGCTTGGGATTTGTGTAACCCCAGTGATCCCCTTCACTTGTCCATTAGGGAATCAGATTGAGACTCTTCCATGACCAACAATCTTCAGATGAGAATCGTCACCTAGGTACACTCTTCCACCATCAAACTCTTCATACTTCGTAAACTAGTCTCAATGTGAGGTCATGTGGAATGATGCACTAGAATCAATCAACCACACATCATCAGATTCATGGATGGCAAGGACTACGATGAAAGCATCACCATCATCTTGTGACTTGTCAGAATCTGAATCAAGAGCATTCTTCTTCTTATTTTTCTTCTCCTCTTTGTATTCCTTTTAGAAATGCCCAATTTTCCCATAGTTCCAATAGAAAGCCTTGGACTTTCTAGGAGATTTAGATCTCCATGAGATTTGGATCTACCCTTTTCACCTTTCTTGTCCTTCTTCCCTTTCTCTTTAGGTCTTCCACAAACCACAATAGCCTCTTTGGCTACCTCAGAAGACTTTCTTCGCATCTCTTCAGATAATATCGAAGACACCACATCTTCCATCTTGAAGGTGGTAGTGGTGCTTACGATAGCCATGACAAGATGATCCCATGAATCTAGCAAAGAACAAAGTAGGGTCATACACCGATCCTCCTCCTCCATTTTCACACCCATAGATGTCAACTGTGCAACAATCATGTTGAAAGCATTCATATGGTCCGCAATTGATCTTCTAGCTTCCATCTTCAAAGAAAACTTCTTTTTTAGAAAAATCTTGTTCACCAAGGACTTGGCCTGATAAACATCACTCAGCTTCTTCCAAAGGTCTTTTGTACTCTTCTCCTCATGGAAATTCAACAGGATAGAGTGTGCTAGATAGAGTCGTATGAGACCCTTAACCTTCCAATCTTTAAGGTCCCAATCAACTTGTGACATTGCTGTAGGTTTTACACCGGATACAGTTTCCCATAGGTCACAATCAATAAGTAGGTCTTCCATCTTGAGTTTCCACAACTCAAAATTAGTGCCATTAAATTTCTCCACCTCTAATCTTCCGCATGTGGTTGCCATCTCCTTCCTGTAACAAGATACATAATACTCTGCACAAACTCCCACTCAACCTAAGATTAGCTCAAAAAACCCCTACCCAGTAGCTAGAACCAAAACTGGCCAGGCTCTGATACCAACTGAAAGGAAGCTAGGTGTGCAGAAATCGCTTCCTACACTAATCTAATGAGGGGAGGAGAGTGCAAATTTAATTTTATCTTTACAATTACATATTATGTTAACCCACTAATAGAGATATTGCAGCAAACACATAAACAAGAATGTAAGATAGAAGAAGAGAGACACAAGATATACGTGGGGAAAACCCTTATCAGGTGAAAAACCCCACACTCCAAAACATAGCTCAAATGTCTTTCGTAAACAATGAAGTTTACAATACAGTCACAGAGCCAATGCTCTTGTAGGAGTCTTCAACACTCATATCTAGAGATGATCCAGTAGCATAACAATACTTGTCAATCACATAATGCATCACCTCTCCAAAGCACCTATTTATAAAGAACATAAAAGGCAAAAATGGCTCCACATTGAGATGGGCATCCAACATGGCCTCATGGCCCAAAGCCCATGCCTATGGACACTTGTCCAACACTGTAGGATGTTTCTGACACTAGTCAAGTCACCCCATCTCAAGGAGGTCACCTATTTCCAAAATGGGCTATGACAGATGCTCTTACGACTCTTACAACCATCATAAAATCTATCCTAGCTGTCATAACTTACAGTTGTATGAGAATCTATCATACACATGCTATAAATAGCATATTCTCTTACAACATGTCATAGTCCACCTTGGGGCACCCAAAGATGCATTTTTCAAAGATGCTTCTCGACACATGTCCATACTTGTCATTGGATCTTCTATTTCTGACTCTTACATGTCATAACTTTATCATAGGAATTTGTCATGATCATTTCGGTCAATATTCCCTTACACACATTCCAAGATGCTAACACATGGCAAAATATTCCTACCACTAAGAGGGATGCCTATCTCCTCATGTGAGGATAAATTACATGTGGTCGTATGCCATGTAGGATGACACATCACCATGCCAACTCCCACAATATGACAACATAGGATTTGCATCCAAATTATACAATAGGCAATAAATAAATAAATACAATGAAATAATACAAGGAATTACCAAGGTTGAGACACCTTAATTCCCAACAAAAAGCATGTGACCATACACCTTCCACCATCCACTTTGGCTCTACTTCTTCCAACTCCTAATATCCCTCCATCAAATCTACCTCCACTACTTCCAACACCTTATCCACCTATCCATAAATCCTCTTAAAATCCCAATCATGGCCAACAAATGCACACATTGCCTAAATAAGGAGCTTCCACCTACCCCACTCATTCCACCAAACCCATGGGATTCAACAACAAAAATTTGGATGCCTCTACATATAAAACCAAAAATCCTACAAATCCTAATGCCTTAGGACACACAATCAAAGAATCAAAGAAAAATCCATCTCAAAAGCTGCATACACCCACACTCCTCAAAGCAAAAATGAAAAAGGTGTGGGTCCCCAAGGAACAAGCAATTACCTCAAAAGTTGCACAAAAGCTGCATACATCCAAACCCATACCTCCACAAGCAAAGTCAAAAACTAAAATGGTATGGGTCCCTAAGCAACAAGCCATCAAGTCAAATGAGGCATCCACCTCTCAAAAATCCCAACCATCCACTTCCACCTCACATTCCCATCCCATCCAAAAGTCTTAAATTTCTCCATCCCACATGAAAAGCAAAAATCATAAAAATACGAAGTCCATGTGGGTCCCTAAATGCTTAAATTGACCATCTCTTAAGCGAACAACACCATTGCTTCCTACACCACCATCCACTCAAAAGATTCAACATTTATCATGGGGTGTGCAGCCGTTGGTCATGATTCCATCTCATTTTGCAACACTTCCACATACCTCCATCTCCCCACCTTTCATTTACTATCCTACATATCTCACCCATTATATCCATATCGTCCATGCTTTTGCATAAGCCTTTCATCCATCCACATCATAATCCACTATCGCACCTTTCATAATCCACCATCTACCTAATCCATCTCACTTTCATGTCTTCCCCTACCCACATCTATGAGCATACTTGACATGGTCCATGTGACGACATCCTTCTAGTGGGACTATCACTTTCATGGAACTAGACACTTGAGACCCTCTTATCCATTTCCACTTGTCCTATCCTATCCAAAAAGTCAAAAAAAAGTGATGAAAAAAGTAAAGAGAAATCCCTTCGTCCAATAATGAAAACCTGGTAAACAGGTGCCCTAGGTAAGTACCATGATGAAAACCTGGCAAATAGGTGTCATGTGTAGATTGATTTTCTATCCAACTTACACTTGGGGGCACCTTGTCTCATCCTCCTATCATTTTCCAACTTATCATTTCAACATATCTTATCATACCATTTCCTACCATCCTTATCCATATCCACATACATATACCTATCATATTGAGTCCATCCATCCTCCCTTCCTCATCTTGATCTTGATAAAGATTGGGGGCAAAATGTTGAAACATGATTTTGGAAAAACTCTTGATATACCTCATTCCTTCTAGTCCATCCTATCATCATCCCATTGTCATAAGTCCAATCTTATTGTCATAAGTGTTGTCATGAAAATCCTACGTATTGCACCTAGAATGGGACATGTTTTTCTTATGTGACATAGCCTTTGAGATCACATCCTTTCTCTCTTGTGCATACATCTAGTCATCCCTTTTTGTCCATCCTTTCATCCATCCAATCATACCTACCTTCATCCTTGCACCTAGACTTGGTTCTCCCCTCGTCATTAGTATCTAGCACAAAAGGCTACTCAAAATTGTGAATCCATTGACATTCAAATCATTCAAAAAATCCAAAAAAATCATAAAAAGCCATGATAAAATCCAAAAAAATTATAAAAAGCCCTGATAAAATCCAAAAAATCATAAAAAGCCCTAAAAAAATCCTAAAAAATCCTAAAATGTCCTACAAAAATCCAAAAAAAACTTATAAAATCTCCTGAAAAAATCCAAAAAAAATCATAAAATGACCTGAAGAAATCCAAAAAAAATTATAAAATGACCTAAAAAAAAAATACAAAAAAAATCAAATACTCCCCCAAAAATACAAAAAAAATCAAATAACTAACAAAAAAAATCCAAGCAATCAAATCATCAATCAAATCATTAATCCATCCACCAAATCACTTCTTCCAAATCAATCCAATTATCAAATCACATCATATCACTCAAACAAATCGAATAAATTACATTAAATCAATCATATCAATCAATTCTTCTAAGACAAACCACCTAATCCAATCAAATAATTTCTTCTGATCCAATCAAATCATTCAATACAATCATTCTAATTCATCCATGCAATCAAAATCAAAATCAAATCCATCAAAACAAATCACATCACATCCATCAATCCAATCCAATCATTAATCAAAGCTCATCAAATCAATCCCATTCAATCCATAACCCGATCAATCGATCCACCTCATCATCAATAAAACATAAATTAGAACTACATCTCATCTCTATCGTTATGTGCCTTGATCCCATGGACACGAGTATGTAGGCAGTTTGGAGTATGAAGGAAGTGCCCAGATTCAGGCACATACGATATTCCTCTTTCTTCTCTTATCATCTTCTTCTATCATCTATCTTCATCAATTCATCTATCTTTCAAAACAATTCTTCCAATCAATCAATCCTTCTTCAAATCAATTCCTCCATTCATCCTTATCAAATCACTTCCTCAAATCATCAATCCATCACTTCTTCTAATCAATCTGATCATCAATAAACTCAAATGCAAAGCAATGATCCTCAATCCATACCAATCAAGCAAGCTAATCAATCAAGTCAAATTATCGAATCACATCAACGGTCTTGATCCTAATCTTTTCGTAAACCAAATCAATCAATTAATCAATCTATCATCAATCAATCATCCTTGTGTTGATCTAGGGATATATCATTCCCCACCTTGACAACACTGTCATCATCATCAATCCGTCAATCAACAATTAATCATTGGTTTATAGCTTGACAGGGGCAATACCTTGTTTGTTTTTGTATCATTTTGTGCATGCTTGCTTGCTTGCTTGCTTGTGTGTGTTATCATTTTTGTATTTGCATCAAATCCAACCCAGCTAATATTCATATCTTGTACCTAGACAAGGTTGTATTATGCTGGGGCATGAGACACATCATCACCTTGGTCCTATACCCTGGTGCATAATGTCTCGTGCTATAGAAAACATATGGTTGCTCACTTTCATTGCAAGATAATGTATCCTTTATCTCTTTCCTTCATTTCCTAATCTTTTTTGACCAATCCATTTCATTTCGAGAGCCTACCCATGTTTGTCCAACCCGCCTATCCTCTCGAGGGGCCATCATCATCCTATCATTCCTTCCTCATCCTATCTTTCCAGATCATCTCATCTTTTTCCTCTGTCTGTATCTTAGCTTCTTTGAAATGATGTTACTCAACATAAATCTCATCATCTCGAACATCATCTCAAATAGGGGCAAAATGTAGACACCCAAAAATGTCCACCTTGTCATAACATTACATCTTGTATCCTGTTTTGCCCTAGGTACCCATTTCATCACCATCATAACCCCTTCTTCACCTAATCTAGCATTTTCCTCTAATAAATTAAATAAATATAACATTTATTTAATTTATCCCATCCTTTTCACATTATTAAATAAATAAATTTTATTTTTTTTTTAACCCTCCTTTCCTCTTAAATTAAATAAAATAAATATTTTATTTTATTTTATTTATCACTTTTATCCTCACATTTCTTATAATTTAAATAATATTAAATTATTGAGCCCACCTTCCATCTTTGTCTGTTGAGATGACTCTAGTTATTTCTCGATTTAACTCACCTACCTTCCATTTTCTTCTCTCAAGTTGCACAAGCAACTTTCTAATTTGATTATCACTCACAAAATGGAAGTTTCTATCTTTCCATTTTCTCATCTGTCTCTATAAGTTCACTCATAACCCTACCATTTGACATGAATGAACTCTCAAGCACCGTTACTCTGCCGAAATTCCTCCTCATCCATCACCTACTTATCTTCTTCTCATCACCCTCACATCTATCTTCATCCATCAAACTCTATCATCGTTGTGCTATAAAATGTGACCAATCAAACAATCGAATCGTTCAAGCAATAAATCATACATGCATTGATCTTTCAAGGTATCAAAGTATTTGGAAGGTTTGGATTTAGGTATTTCATTTGATTATTTTATCTTCTTTCTTTTGTCTGAATTTTACTATCTACACTTTCAAAACAAGGATCCAATGGAAATGGGTTAGGATGTAAAGAACAAGGAATTAAGGAGCCTATGGAACCGACACCACACTTGTCTAAAGTAGGTTTGGGTTTCCATCCTTCTCCTACATTATCTCCACTATGTTCACAACAGAAAGGTTTACTTCCCACTCCCCCTAAATCTTCTCTTTTATCTCAATAAGAGAGTATTTTGTTGATTCTACTCAAAGACTGCTTAATCACTCTTCCTCCTTTAAAACACAAAAAGATTCAACAAAATAATCATCTAACACTTTATTGTGTGTATGATCGAGAACTTGGCCATTCCACTAATGAATGTCGAGCCTTAGGTGACAAAATTCAACAACTTCAAACAAGGTTTGGATTTACTTAAAAATATACATCAAATATTGATCAACCTTACTTCGTCAACAATTAAGAAAAGCGAACATAATCTGGTCTTGGGACTAGGGTGCTTAGGAAGGACTAGGGTGCCAAGCAAGGTTTATGGCGCCCAAAGAGGATAGTGGTGACCCTAGGGACCACTAAAAAGTATCTCAGGGCCTATTTTTGCCTCGAAAAGTGACAAAATAATCAAATTAATCACCTTTATTTTGTCTATATGGAACCTTGTAGCAATGTTCGGTATCATACCATGACTACACAAGACATTATGTATCATGTTTGTAAGCATCACCTTGATTTCCTCATCCTGGGGTCAACCCCTTGTTATAATGTACCTTTTGTAAACATGTCTCATTTGAGAATATGCTTTTAGAAAGCTCTCATGCTTGTTCTATATTCCTTCATCACTCTACCTTAAGGGTAATTGATCCCTAATGGAGTTAGCAGTCACTTTAATGTGGGGGTATATATTGTACTGTGCACCTTACTCTCATCTTTCTATCTAAACACTCATTGTTTATCAAATGTACATTCTCTTGGAAAGAATTATGGAAATCTTGGAAACAAGATCTTGAATCATCTTGTTCTCCTAGGTTGAAGCTTGGAAACAAGATCTTGAGTCATCTTGTTCTCCTGAACTATAGCTCCTTGCATGTTTGGGAGAAGGGTTACACCACCAACTAGAGTTTGGCAGTAAGGTCGCTTCACTTTCTTATTCTGCAAGTATTTATGTAATTCCTCTTGCGGGAGGTAGCTTGGTGTATTCCCTTGAGTGGAAGCACTTTCCTTTGAGATGGATTATGTGTTTGATGTGTTTGTTCTCCTCTTATGCTTCTTCTCTTTTCTAACTAACCCCTTAGCATTCTTCTTTATTGCATCTTGGGGAATGATGCATGGTGATTAAGGCACCTTTTAGATCGAGATATCTCTTATCATGTTGACTCAAGGTCTTTCACATTATGTGTCTTCTTATTCTCTATATGTATTCTATGTGCATTCTATGTATACTTTGTACCTTATATGTGTATGATTTGTGTATACTTTGTATATTGCATGTATATGTGGTGACTTCTCAAGTGTATGCCTTGTTTTGTCTTGTGTCTTCTAAGTGCTTAATGTGTGTGAATGAATTATGTTATGTTTCTTTTGTGTATGCCAATCATCATAGTCTCCTAGAATCCTAAACTTGGGGTCTTGGCCACCCTTCAATTTAGTGTCACTTTATGGTTTCTATGTTGTGTTTGAATTGTGTCTTCTCCATCCTTTAGTATGAGTTTGAACATAAGTTCATAACCACACTAAAGTGGGGGCTAAATGTAGTGTTTTAAAATATGTACACTACCATTTTACCCTTAGTTTATCTCCTAGATGGGCCTCAAATATTTCCACTTGTTTATTAGGACCTATTTTAACACCTTTTTGAGCATTAAGCATGTAATTCTTGATCTTGATGCACAAAACCCAGAAAAGAATCATAAGATGAGGCTAAGTGTACTAGTTAAATTCCCTCTCTTAGGGACTATGTGGCTAAAGGACTAGGGCACCCAAGCACCCTGGGCCTTCCTTTAGCTCTACCCTAAATCGTGGCCTTGTCAGCTTAGGCTTCTTAAAACATTCTTAATGTCAGCGTTATGTGATTTAACTCTCTAGAAATCAACAGGAATGCATATAAAAGTAATTTATTTTATTCTTTTGAACATATAACTCTAGTGAAATCTTGTCACTCTTGCACTCTCTCTTTTTCTCTCTCGTGCTCTCTACAAATCTCTATTGTCGATTATTGCCATGGCATTAACATATTGCAAGTCTTGTGAAGATATTAGAGGCTACACGAACTTCTTGAGTCAAGTTGTGATATCATCTACAAGCATAAAAGGGTTTCCATGCTCATGTTGACCTCTTTCCTTCATGTTTTGCTCTACCATTCCATTCTATTTGGCATTTGCCTCTGCCCTCCTAGGGCATGCACTCTTTATCAATCATATTTGTTATTGTGGAGGTGGAAACACCATTCACGGGGCTTGACTAAGGAAAGATCCTAAATAGAATCCAAAATTTTCCCTCTTTTCGTGTGTGCAAGTTAGATAGATAGGTTTTGGAAGGTGATACCCAAGAAGAAGACTATGGTTGTTGTTACATACCCGATAGAAGAATCAGTTTCTGGTCATTTTAGACTACGGTACCTAAACACCCTTGTCCTAGACATTTTGTCCTCTGGAATTAGGTTATGAATTAATCAACGATCTCTGTTGTCCCTTTGATTGTTGGGTTTCAGGTTCTGATAGTATATTTTACTCCAATCTCTGTCAACTAGGGTTTCATATCTTAACTCTAGTTTGATTGATTGAATTTGGTTAATTGCTCCTCTATAGAACAAAAGGGCAAAACTCATGTAGTTTGGCTATCCTTCTTAGGTAGAATCCAAGCTTGGTTTGTGCCCCCAATGTTTGGTAGAAGAGGGTTTGACCTAGTTTGATCCATTAAGCTAGTCCCTCTTTTCTACACTAATAGAAATCTGTCACCTCAAGGAAGTTTAAATGAGTAGCCTCTTAGTGTGGAACAAGGTGTTTGTCATCACAACCATACACAGGGAAATCAAGAGCAAGGAAATTCACATGGAACTTCACAGGAGTCAATTACTCAGTTGAGGAGATCCCTCAGGGAGCACAGGCCTCTGTCAAAGTATGGTGACTTTGTTCAACATCTACTAATTTTAGATCAAGTTGAGCGTGCTACAAAAATGAGGACATCCAATAATGATAGGTAGATGAAATAAGTTTATGCTACAGAAATGAGGAAATGATCAAATGAAATACATTTTGTGCCTCATTGAACCATGGCTAGAGTAAAAGACAAGAAAAATGCATTGCTTTAGGCCGTGGCTTCCCAAGTATCAGATATAGAAATACATGAGTTAAATGAAAAGTTTTGTTCAAACCCTCTTAGGGTTTCAAAGGGACAAATGCAATACATATTGAATCTATGTAAGTATGGAGATTCAAGAGAGGGGTTCAAACTTTGAACCAGAAACATATACACTAAGAAAATCATAGACACAAGTCTGTATAATAGAGGTCGTGGCCATACAAAGTAGCAAATACAAACATATGAAGAGGGTTTCGAGCCATATAAGAAGACAAAACCATTTCATTTTTGTGTAAGAGTGATAAGTTTTAGTGTTGCTAAGGTGTTATTTTCCATCAAAACACAGAAACCCCTTTTTTCATTTTGTGACTGGATGCACATCTACAGGAGAAAAGAACACATGGCTGCGAGTTTTAGCTACATAGAATGAAATATACAGTGATAGAAATGAAGTTACCTATGTGTGAAGATGATGTGTAATGGTGTTGAGCTAAGAGGCTTCCTTTTCATTTCATTCTTCTTCTCAGAAATGTAATAGTGGTGACCAGGTATAATGGAGAGGTCACATAGAGAAACAAAGGTGACAACAAACCATCAGAATGTGCATAAGCCGCAGCTCTAAAAGCCTTTTTTACTCAGAGATTTACCATAAAATGGAAGGAAATGAAGAACAGATAGTCACATATGTATTAGGAGATCATTACCTTTTTTTTATGACAAAATCTATGGAGGCTGCACATAGAAACACACGCAGATGAGGGTTTTCATGCCTTGAAACCCTAGTTTTATTGCCGGCTCTAGCATAGGTCAATTCTAAAAAAGGTGAAGTTGAAAATGAGCCCGATAAGATAGGGCAAGTCATGTTTTGTTATTAGGGTTTCTTTGAGCCCTAATTGGATGGTGACTTTTGGTCACATTCTTTTCTTTTGGTAGCTCAAAATTAATACCTTCATGGTATTAATATGTTTATAACATGATGGTGCCTAAGTCTTATGACTTAGTGAGCTCAAGCATGGCTCCCTCTTATTTTTATACCTTTGATCTATCTTAGTCCACTTAATGCCATGTGTTTTGCCCTTGCAGATAGGAAGGGATGGAATCTATGCCACAAGAGATATGCAAAACCCTTCATTTTGGTGAGACAACTGTAGATGCCACATGTGCCTTAGAGATCGCCAAATCATATGGAGCTGAGTCATCGGGATATTTTTCATTTTTTTATCATATGATCCTTTTATTATTTTTATGATTTTTATTAGAAAAATCAAGCATTGTAATTATGAATGGTGAAATTATAAGCCATATGGTTTTATTTTCTGCAAAAAACAAATCGATCATGATATAGATTTAAACTTGCCAAAGCATTGTAAAGTTAGTTTTGAAAGCAATCAATTATAAATTGCGTTAAAAACTTAACTATTTTTAGGCAGTTAATAGGTTAATAAGTCAAATCCAATTTTTTTTTATTTGTTTTATTTAGAGGCATATAGGACAAAATTTGAGATCTCATAGGCAGAAGAAAGTAGATTTGTGGTGGGGACACATCAGGGGGTCTTTTGGCATCATGATTTGACAGTTTGGACTCTTTTCCAAGGGCTTTTATTTGTGCTTTTCTAAGTAGCTCGAAAATGGACTTGGAGTCTATTTTTAGGATCTTTTTTCCAGCTTTTAGGGGAGATAGATTTCACAGCATATATCTCAATTATTCCTTTCTTTTCAGGAGTCCCAACTCCAGTCAGATTTTTGGTAGAGATCAGAGTGTAGAGATACCAAAGTCATCCTCTCACATTGAGAGTGTTGTACTCATTATTCCTTTAATTATTGAGCAGCAGCTTTCCTTCACATTTTGTCTAATTATTTGCATGTTAATCTGATGTTGCATTGTGATGAATGTTTATCCTTTGCTTTGTCTTAGCTTGTGATATTTTTGCAAAATCTTTGTTTAATTCAGGTTGCATGTTGTGTCTACCAGACCTTCATGTGAAATATTTATGAGTTAAATGATCAGAGTGTTGTGAAGCCCAAAGTCCAATATTTTGTTTGTGAGTAAGATCTGTTAGGTGGTACAATCTTAAAGAGTAAATTAGAATTCATTTATTTCAGCATATCCTTCAATCCCTTTTCCTTGCAAGTCAATTAGATTAGGAAATCATAAGGAGAACCAACTCACTCTGGAGATTCCCTCTCAAAATAGATCACCCACAATCTAGGAGGGTTTCCATGTTTCAATAGGACAATCAAGCTTGACTTGACTAGTGATGCAATCCTGATTGACAACAGTTTTTGGCACTTCCTGTGGGACTCTGAAAGCATTTTCAAAGAGGTTTTTCAATCTTCAAGTTGTTGTTCTGGTATGCGCAATAGTGTTCCAGCCTTCGCAGGTTTCTTACAAGTATACCTGGCAACTATGAGTTTGAATCTACTAGTTTCGGTACGATCAAGTGCTGGTATGTTATAAAAATTACCTTTCATTCTATCTTCTAGCTTGTATAAGTAGAAATGTCAGATTTTCATAGGTAGTATGAATACCACCACTATACTATGAAAATGTTGTCCATAGGGTTCCTTATTAGCCATATCAGACCAATCAAGCTGCTATTTCCAATTCCATGGCCCTACAAACTCAAATCCTTACACATAAGAGCTTCCTTTTATTATAGAAGATGTTAAGATTTTTTTAGAAAATCAATTGATGCAAGAGGCTGATTCACATGAAAAGGTTGTTGTTGTTTGTGTAGAGCAAGTTGATTCAAATGTAACCCTGAATCCTCTACATTTTGATTCCTTTGAAAATTTCTCTAATGCTGTTAATAAGATGCATGAAAGCAAGATACAGAGATTGGAGGGTGAAAGTCTTAAATTGCAGAAACTGAATGCCCAAATTTCATTACAAAAGACACTGCATAAGGAAGAGGAGTCAATTTCTTTGTTCAACCAGTTACCCAGTGTTGTGGAACTAGAAGAGGAATACATGCTCATGTCAGAGACAACAATTTCATAACAGTAGGAGAGTCCTCAACATTTCGAGTTGGTGAGCAAAGATCATCAACATGATAATAGCATCTCAGACAAAGAGGAGGGAAATAAAGAAGAACCTATGTTGGATCACAATAAGCTTAGTGAAAGTTGTCATGAGCTTACAGCTAACTTGTTTGATGAGCTTCCTAAGTTTGTGCATGAAAGTGAGAGTGGCATGACTATACCAAGTTCTAATCACCACGGTAATGAGGACTACCCAGATAATGAGGTGTTGATCCAAGGACAGACTTGTGAAAACAGACCTGATTTAGATGATCAAGAGCTTGAAGATGATTTGTTTCAAGTAAAAATTGAACTTTTCTGCTCACATTTGGATGATGTGCCAACATGGATTGAGGATGGTTATCTGCAACAGCTTAGCAAGGAGGTGGAAGAGACTGTAGAGCAACCTAACTTCTACTGGAATCTAAATTGGTTAGAAGAGAGAATGTCTTTCTGTGGTGCAGAGGGATTTGAAGATAAGGTACAGATTAAAGAGGTTAGTTCACTAATTGAATTCTTGGCTTCATTTACCAAAGAGATTTTTGTCCTGGTATGTATCCCCATAGGTCATAATGAGTATTTTGAATAGAGTGTAGCTCTTGCTAAGAATTTTTGAAGTTTTGATAATTTTGATAAGCTATTAGCAACCCTGACCGAGGAGGAGGAACCAATTTGGTAGATTATCATGCAAGGTCCAAATGATGTTGTCATTTTCAATCCAAAACCTTTGAGAGGGTGCCCTATTAGATATCTAGCTAGGTTGACAGCCAGTGAGAGAGAACAACTTCCTAGTGATACTGTTTCAGACCAAGGAGAGTATAAAGTTGAGTTCAATCAACCTACTAGCTTATGTGATCAGTCAGGTAGGTGGGTAAGTGACTTCATGTTCCTGATCAAGGAGGTGTTATAGCAATTTGCTGGCTGTTTGTTTTTATTCTACCTCTTATGGTCAAGTCACAAATCTATGGAGTATTACAAATTGTAGAGAAGAGGCAGTTATTTCACCCAATCAGTGAATGGTTTTATTCGATCAACTTCCTTGGCTGGTTAGAGTAGGGTTAGTTTAGTATTTTTGGTCAATAGGTGCTTCATGCACATTTGTTTTCAGTTAGTTTTGTTTCCCTAAGTGCTGCTCCATAGGTTTTCTGGCCATTAGGGCCTGTTAGTTTGCTTTCAGTTGTGTTTGTTTTCAGTTTTTTATTGTTATTATGACTATTGGAGAGCTAAATTACAGTGATTTTTAAGTTTGAGAAGAATAGAGTATGACTCAATGCCCAATAGATGTTCAAGGCAACTGATCCAATGCTTAGCAGGTAAGCATATAGCAGAAGTCACCAAAAATGTTAGCATTTTTCACCATAGCTCAAAATTGGCTGGGCAGATGTGACAAATTATTTTTGAGTAAGGGTTAACATTCTTCTATTATGAGTTAGTTGCATAGTTATTATGTTTCAGTGTTAAATGTAGTTTAGTTGTTCAAAAAGGAGGAAAAGATTTCAGATCATTCATTGCATTGTAGAACATTCAAGAGAGATAAGTATTTCATTCATCACAATGATTATTCATTTACGAGTAGAAATACATAAAAGAATAAGCATTTCATTGAAAGAAATAATGACATATCAGATGTCCCACACAAGCTATGGGTTATAGCTGAACATATGTAGATATACAGAAAATATTAAGCATCTAATGAATAGAAAGGGAAAGACATAGCCATCATTGCCTTAGGGGTTGTCGAGCTTTGAAGTTGCCTCCTGTCTTGCTCCTGATCTCAACATGAACCTACAAAAATGTGGGAAGGGTCCCGTTAGAAGCTCCGGTTATGAAACTCCTATATCCATCAAAAGAGGCATAATACTTTGATTATAGTGCATTGATCAAATGAACATCATCCATATGTAGAAGGAATTGAGAAAGAAACAATCATGGAATTTTAGTGTTTTATTCTAATATCTTTGTTTCATGTGCAGGTATAGGATAAGTCATGTAGCTAATTGAAGATAAATTAGCACATGGTGTAAAATGAGGCTCCCACAAGGGTTGATCCCAGCATGCTACTTCCCCTTAATCTCAGAAGGGATGAATAGAAAAGGAAAGAATTAGTATTCACATTTACATCACAAACTGAATGAATAACAAAAGCAATCATATGCATCAGTTTCTGTTTCAGGACATAGTCATAATTACAGTTCAAGTAATCAAGTGCAACCATGGATATGAACTAAACTGTAAAGGGGACTGCATTTAATGTACATGGCAGCTGTCATCATTACTTCAGCTGATATTGAAAAAATGACATTCACAGGTATTTCATTTTATATCTTTCATAGTGTGCATTAGAGAAGTATGCAACAACAAGTACATTTCATTATTTGAATGTCAGAGGTTTCTAGTGGACATATCATGTAACAGTGCATAATTGTTTGTTCACAAAGAAATATCAGAAGTAGATATCAGTTATGCATGATTTAAATGAATTGAAAGTACAAGTGGACAACCATCATAGAACAACATATGCTATCACTTTTCTTTCATGTTTGAACAAGGAGGTAGCTCATCAAGTACTTACCATGTGTGATTAAGATACAAGTGGATCATGAAAAGGTAAGTATTTACATATCTTGTGCTTATGTGTTATACAATGTTCAATATGTTCATCAAGTCCTATAGGTATCACTCATATTCATAGAAGATTGATCTAAGTTACATCAGATAATGAGATCAAGTGCTGCCATCAAATGGTGTAATACTACAGTTACATAAGTCTGTATATGCCAACAATATTTGGAATGCATGAGGGATGTTTATGGTAATAGCCATACATGAGTATAATGCACTGAGGAGTAGAGAAAGGTACATCTTCCCACTTCATGGTTTGTTCATACTATCAAATGTTGAAATCTATTTTGGAGCAGCTAGGATGTGTGAAAATAAAAACATAGTCATTGTGTAAAGCATCTCAGGGCAAAGCCATATCTCATAAAGAATGCCTAAAGAGTTCATTGAAAAACTGAAAGTATGCATGTCATGTATAGCTACAGGACCTCTCTATGTAGCGAGTAAATGGAATGGCTGCTATCAAATACAAATGACAGTGAGCTACAGGAAGTGCATGCAAACATGATAAGTGAATTTAAAACTCACATAAAGTATGACAGCTGATGCAAAATGAATTGAGATTCTCCAAAGCATGCATTTGAGAGTTATTTCAAAACAAGCTTTTGTTTATCTAATGCAAGATAACTGCATATTGTAAAGCTACAGAGGAAGAAAGCATGACAGTTCATGGACAACCAATAATGATAGGGAGATGAAATAAGTTTATGCTATAGAAATGAGGAAATGATCAAATGAAATACATTTTGTGCCTCATTGAACCATGAGCAGAGTACAAGACAAGAAAAATGCATTGCTTTAGGATGTAGCTTTCCAAGTATCAGATACAAAAATACATTAGTTAAATGAAAAGTTTTGTTCAAACCCTCTTAGGGTTTCAAAGGAGCAAATGCAATACATATTGAATCTGTGCAAGTATGGAGCTCCAGGAGAGGGGTTCGAACTTCGAACTAGAAACATATGCACTAAGAAAATCATAGACATAAGACTATATAATAGAGGTCGCGGCCATAGAAAGTAGCAAATACAGATATATGAAGAGGGTTTCAAGCCATAGAAGAAGACAAAACCATTTCATTTCTATGTAAGAGTGATAAGTTTCAGTGTTGCTAAGGTGTTATTTTCCATCAAAACAAAGAAACCCCTTTTTTTCATTTTGTGACTAGATGCACATCTACAGGAGAAAAGAACACATGGCTGCAAGTTTTAGCTATAGAGAATGAAATATACAGTGATAGAAATGAAGTTACTTGTGTGTGAAGATGATGTGTAATGGTGCTGAGCTGAGAGGCTTCCTTTTCATTTCATTCTTCTTCTCAAAAATGCAATAGTGGCAACCAATTATAATGTAGAGGTCACACAGAGAAATAAAGGTGACAACAAACCATCAGAATGTACATAAGCCACAGCTCTAAAAGCCTTTTTTACTTAGAGATTTACCATAAAATGGAAGGAAATGAATAACAGATAGTCACATATGTATTATGAGATCATTACCTTTCTTTTTATGACAAAATCTATGGAGGCTGTGCATAGAAACACACCCAGATGAGGGTTTTCATGCCTTAAAACCCTAGTTTTGTTATCAGCTATAGCATAGGTTAGTTCTAAAAAAGGTGAAGTTGAAAATGAGCCCGACAAGATAGGGCAAGTCATGTTTTGTATTTAGGGTTTCTTTGAGCCCTAATTGGATGGTGACTTTTGGTCACATTCTTTTCTTTTGGTAGCTCAAAATTAATACCTTCATGGTATTAATATGTTTATAACATGATGGTGCCTAAGTCTTATGACTTAGTGAGGTTGAGCATGGCTCCCTCTTGTTTTTATACCTTTGATCTATCTTAGTCCACTTAATGCCATGTGTTTTGCCCTTGGAGATAGGAAGGGATGAAATCTATGCCACAAGAGATATGCAAAACCCTTCATTTTGGTGAGACAACTGTAGATGCCACATGTGCCTTAGAGATCACCAAATCATATGGAGCTGAGTCATCAGGATATTTTTCATTTTTTATCATATGATCCTCTTATTATTTTTATGATTTTTATTAGAAAAATCAAGCATTGTAATTATGAATGGCAAAATTATAAGCCATATGGTTTTATTTTCTGCAAAAAACATATCAATCATGATATAGATTTAAAATTACCAAAGTATTGTAAAGTTAGTTTTGAAAGCAATCAATTATAAATTGCTTTAAAAACTTAACTATTTTTAGGCAGTTAATAGGTTAATAAGTCAAATCAGATATTGTTTTTTATTTATTTTATTTAGAGGCATATAGGACAAAATTTGAGATCTCATAGGCAGAGAAGAAAGCAAATTTGTAGTGGGGACACATCAAGGGGTCTTTTGGCTCATGATTTGATAGTTTGGACACTTTTGAAGGGCTTTAATTTGTGTTTTTCTGAGTAGCTCGAAAATGGACTTGGAGTCTATTTTTAGGAGCTTTTTTCCATCTTTCAAGGGAGATATATTTCACAACATATATCTTAGTTACCCCTTTCTTTTCAGGAGTCCCAGTTCCAATCAGAGTTTTGGTAGAGATCAAAGTGCAGATATACTAGAGTCTTCCTCTCACATCGAGAGTGTTGTACTTATTTTCATTGTACTCATTATTCCTTCAGTTATTGAGCATTAACTTTCTATCACATTTTGTCCAATTATTTGCAAGTTAATCTGATGTTGCTGTAGACACCCTAAAATGACCATGTCTTCAAATCACTTGCATTTCATCATTTCTTCCTAATCACCTACATTTCAAACATTAATTAAATAATCTAATTATTTAATTAATTTCACCAATTTCTTCTAAATCACATACTTGCGACGTTAATTAAATAAATCCTCTTTATTTAATTAATGAAATCATATTCCTCTATAGTCTTCCACAATTAAATAATTTTAATTATTTAATTTGATCATTATCCTCCTTTCAAATTCTAAAGTTCACATTAATTAAATAAACCCAATTATTTAATTAATTCAACAAATTCCCTCTTATCTACAATTAAATAATTCTTAAATTATTTAATTAAATCAAAATTATTCTTTCAAAATCATGCATAACAATTAAATAAATTTATTTATTTAATTTGCTTTCAAATCTTCTAAATTAAATAATTCTAATTATTTAATTGTTTCTTCCATAATATCTTCTCTAAATTTAAATAAATCAATTATTTATTTAAATTGCTTTTTCTTCTAAATTGAGTTATCTCTAATATAACTCAATCTTTCTTGCTCATGCAATTAAATATTTCTAATATTTAATAAAGCAAAATATCTTCTTTTTCTCATGCAAATCTCTTCTTCTTGTTTTAAATCACTTAACTGATCATTACATTCTATTAATTGCTTTAACTCATTCTTCTATTCTTGATAACTCCTCTCATAGAAAAGAAAGCAAGACACTTGTCTTCTTTTTATTCGTTGCACGTTCCTCAACTGTTCTCCTCCGTTGATTCTTCTGAATTATCTAAACTGTTGATCGACTTCTGTTGAAACCTATATAAACCACCCTCATCTCCTTCATTAAGTCTCTCTCTTCGATCGTATTCTCAGGCATACTTAACAGAGCTTTGAGCATACAAAATGCGTTGATTGAGCAACCTTACGATCTCTTAACATTGATCTCTTGAACACACTACTTGCTTGTTGCAGATATGGTTTCGCAACTTCATTGAGCAATCCACACATCTCCAAAGAGAACAAATACAAATTTTGGTAAGAGCTTTCATTTGTCTTTGATTTTATGATAATGGCTTTTACTTAGATTGGTTCACTTTATGTGATTGGTTTTTGGTTTTATTAGTTTTGATTTAATCAATTTTTCTTCATACACATTCTGGCACGCCCGGTGGGACCCACTAATCCCTCTTTTTCTTTCAGAAATTGATTTTTTTATGTCACAGTATGGTACAGTGCAAAAGACATTGCAAAGTGCTTTTGGTAGTATCCTTAAGCACTCTTGGAGGCACAGTACAGTGCCCTCGGGGGCATCGCGGTGCTTCTGGTAGCACAGAGTGACGCTTTTGGTAAAACAGCATGGCACTCCCGGTAGTATCGTTAAGCGCTTTTAGCTAATTAGGTTTTCTGACTTTGGTTCATGTTTTTTGCAGGGTTTTTCGTTACATATCTGTCTAACAAGCTATTGTATTTGTCTTTCAACCTGCTTTTTGATACTTCCTAAGCTGACTTATTTAGGGATATCTTCGATATTTGAGTTAATCTATTGTGTTACTACACCTTCTGAGTTTTCTGAATTTCACGATTTAGATCTATCAGATATTACTTCTCAAAATAGTAGATCAATCATGGAATCCCATTTTGATCTGGTTATTTTGACAAAAGCTAATTTTTTTGTGATCTGAGACAGTGCAGCACCTTTGGCCTAATAGTATCACGCTTTCAGATGCACAGTATAGCGCTTCTAGATTTTTTTAGCACTTCTGGTAGTATTATATGACACTTCTAGTTTGTATTACATCACTTTTGGAAATACAGTAAAGCGCTTTAGGTATAGCAGTAGCTCGCTTCTAGTCAAATTAATTTGTTTTTACTAACTTGTGAATTTTTGTGGAACTAACTAACTTGTTGCAGCTTCTTAATACTCACACAGAGAAAATAGGTGTTTTTAACATGTTCATGCAGGATGAGCATTGAAGAAATCTTGATTTATCTCACTAAGTCTTAGAAATACATTGCCTTCTTAAAAGATAATTGAACAAATCATTTCGGCAATTTAAGTCTTAGGAACATACTGCTTTTCTTAAGGGACAATGGACATGTATGCGAAAACATTTCAATTTTCTAAGGGACAATGGACATGAATGCCAAAACACTTCAATTTCATAAGGGACAATTGACAACTACAAACGTGTGTGTGCCTAATTTAGTTGCACCTTATTTTTCTTATAACAGGATAATTGAACCTTTGTTTGACGTGCTTGCTCTTACATTTCTGTACTTCCTTTAGAAGGGCCTACTTTTGGATTGCACTTCATCCAAAAGGGATGACCCTAAGCAGAGTTTTCCTTTGAACCGCTATATAAGAGAGATAAGGTGAAAGCCAAGTCCTAACCGACGTTAGCCTTACCTTGTGGTGCCAAATTGAAAAGAGGTGTACTAGCTCTTTGTGGAAATGATTTTCACATTAAGCAAAGTGTTTGATACTCTTAGTAGGATTGGTTAAAGCTTTTAGTAGCTTGTCGCATTGCTCGTAAGGCATTGATCCCTCAAACTTACTAAGAAGCATTTTAGATAGTGACTACCCGACCTACCTCCAAACATTGCGGTAATCATCAGTGCAAGGGGAATCGATTTAAGCCCTTATGATACTCACCATTGGCTCCCTTGAGAAGAGATAGTATTCACTTGGCCAAAAAGCTCTTGTGACCTACTTGAGCTTTCCAAGGGGAGGGTGAAATATCCCTACCTATCGTCTCTCGCAAAGATACAAAATATCTGACACCTTTATGGAATGATATTTTTATCGACGGAGTATTAAGCTATGAGCTGATCTACTACAATGAAACCTTGTGTCTAGGAATAAAAAGTGCTTGTTATTGATTGTAATTGTCTTATACCTGTGGAAACATTGGGCTTTTTGTGAGCCTCAAACATACACTATCTGTTGTGTCAGTCCTATTTTTTGGTTGCCCACTTTGTTTGCTGTGTTTTCTCTTGCCAAAGCAACCAAATCCAATTAGAAATAGAACCAATCTATCAAAATTTTGCCTTTTAGAAGCATCAGACACTACTTCAGCACCTTTGGTATTACAGCAGCTCACCCTTGGTGGTACAGTAGCTCACTTTTGGTAACCTTAGCTTGCCTTTGGCATAGTAGTAACTTGCCTCTGGTAGCTCAGTCCATCACCTTTGGTATCATAGTAGCACGCTTTTGGTTTCACAGTCCTGCGCCTCTAGTCAAATAGTATAGTGCCTTTGGTCTAGTACATTGTGCATCAAGAGTTTGTCTTTTTCTCAAAAGCACAAAGCAGAATCCCAGCATTACCTTTTGTCCTAGTGTATTCCATGGTAACCACTAGGCTCCAGGAAAAAATGAAGTCCAAACAAGTTGTCCCTAGGAAGCGCAAATCACCTCCTCACACACCGCAATCCGACCGTCTCAACATTACTCCCAAGGTTACTCCTAGAACACCCGCGGCACAACCAAACAACTCTCTGAACATGTCGCACATCAACCAACCAAGTAATTCCCAAGAAGGTAGGGTCCCTTTGGAAAATACACCTCACTATACCACCGGCTTGCCTCTAGATTTTGTCCCACAAGGTTATACTGCAGATCTAGCCCCATCTCAAGAAGAGCGACACTTTGAAATAGGTCAATCCTCTCAAGAAGATGAGCAAGATCTTGATGAATTCATGCAAGATCCTCAGGCCATAGCCATAATTGACAAAATCCTTAGCGAGAACCAAGATCATTTCTTTTGGTTGCTAGCAGAGCAAGGAGCTAAATTACCCAAAGATTTTGACCTATCCAATCTTAGCGAGCCTAGCAACACCCAAAACACCATACAAGTGGTGCAAACCATGTCAACTATGACCACGCCCTTACCTGAACAAAGCTCGCAGTATAGGAACCCCCTTTATCAAAACCCAACAGGAGAGAGACCCATATCACCGCTTTTGACACCAATGGAGATCTACAAAAACCAACAAGAAACTCTCCAACATCAAGCAGAGTTAGCTAAGCAAGCCACCTTAGCTTGATCGAATATGCAACCACCTCCTAAAGTATCCACACCAATCGCAAGTGGAATATTGGTTACTCCATCACGAATAGGTTTCCCACCAAATTACAATCTGGGGAACAACTATGTAGCCATGCAATAAGGGTCTCAACACATCCCACCTCCCATATCATCAAACCTCCATGTCTCTCAACCAATTAGAGTCATGCAGTTCCCCCCACAATATTCTTCTACACTCATCCCCAATCAATCCTCGCAAATCACATCTACCTATGTCCCTCCCCCACAACATTCATCAGCACTAAATTTCTTCAACACCTTACCTATCCACCCTCAACATTCCCAACATCAAGTTTCCCAAAGCTATGTGCCGCCATCACAACCTAATCCAATGCACTTTAGCTTTCCTCCACCCAATTCTTTTCTTCAACCATCACAAAGCCAACATTCTTACCTAGCGCCACCTCCACCTCTGCCAAATCAAAATCTCCAATTCCAACCCAATCTGAATCAAACGTACAATGCGTATGATCCCAACCAATCTTACGACCCTTATAATACTAATGCTCATGGCTTACAATACAATCTTCCGTATGGGCAACAACAGCCACTTCTAGGACAACAGGAGATGTTTCCCACCCCTCCCACAACGATGGAGCTAAAAATTGCGGAAGTTCAACAATAGCTATCTGATCTTACGTTTGGCCACACCAAGAAGACCTTCTCTTTAGAGGAAGTGTGTCCTTATCCCTTTGATCGGTCATTACCAATGATCCCTTTTCCTCAAAATTTCACTATTCCTAAGTTTGATAAATACAAAGGAAAAGGTGCCCCAAAAGACCATCTCAGGGAATTCTATCTTGCTTGCTTCGAGGTCTCACATAACAACACATATCTTATGCATCTCTTTCCTCGCAGTCTCGGAGGTCAAGCTATAGAATGGTTCTCACACTTATCCACAGGTATCAAGTCTTTCAATGAGCTAGCAGAGAAGTTTGCCACCCACTTTTTTTCAAATGCAGAGCATGAGATTTCCATGACTGATCTATGCAACAACAAACAGAAAAATGGGGAAACTTTCATTTCTTTCCTTCAATGGTGGAGACAAATGGCTAGCAAATTCCCTTTCAAGATTCCTGAGAAACAGCTTGTTAGCATATTTGTGCAGAACCTCAACCAAGAGTTAGGTTTCCATTTGCAAATTCTTAGTGCTACAACCTTCGACGAAATCACATACAAGGGAATCAACATTTAAAAAGCCCTCATTGCTAAAGGTGTGGTCAAAATCTTCAAACAAAAGAAAGACAATGCTCCTCATCAACAATCGAATGATAAACCTAAATATTGGAACAAAAATAAAAATGTGGTCAACGATGGGGTGGTCAATTCTAAACATGTCTAAACTTTGCAAACACCGCTACAGCTCTCCAAACCAAGTCAAGCTCCACCTCAACAACAGCAACAACAGTGCCAACCGTATCAAAATCAACAACGACAACAGGAGCGACCTTAACAAGATTACCCACCGCGATGTCAATTCACTCCCTTGGGAGTACCCATAGAGTCGGTCCTATAGCAAATTTTGTAGAAAGGGCTCATCACCTTACCTGATGATCCCCCATATGGAGAACCTGTTTACAAAGCTGCATGTTATAGAGACAATGAATATTGTGAGTTCCATAGGAGCAAAGGGCACAGAACAACATCGTGCATGAAACTCAAGCATCGTGTATCATACTTGTATTACGATGGACACTTGTCTGTCCTCTTGAGGGGGCACCCTACACTAACTACGTTGGGGCAACTAGCTACACTAGGGCATAAAAATTGTATCATGTCTTCAACAATCATTTTCTTTGACGCAATGCTGTAAACTGCATTACATCAAAGAGGGGCAAAATGTAGACACCCTAAAATGACCAAGTCGTCGAATCACATGCATTTCATCATTTCTTCCTAATCACCTGCATTTCAAACGTTAATTAAATAGTCTAATTATTTAATTAATTTCACCAATTTCTTCTAAATCACATATTTGCGATGTTAATTAAATGAATCCTCTTTATTTAATTAATTAAATCAGATTCCTCTATAGTCTTCCACAATTAAATAATTTTAATTATTTAATTTGTTCATTATCCTCCTTTCAAATTCCAAAGTTCACATTAATTAAATAAACCCAATTATTTAATTAATTCAACAAATTCCCTCTTATCTACAATTAAATAATTCTTAAATTATTTAATTAAATCAAAATTATTCTTTCAAAATCATGCACAACAATTAAATAAATTTATTTATTTAATTTGCTTTCAAATCTTCTAAATTAAATAATTCTAATTATTTAATTGTTTCTTCCATAATATCTTCTCTGAATTTAAATAAATCAATTATTTATTTAAATTGCTTTCTCTTCTAGATTGAGTTATCTCTAAAATAACTCAAGCTTTCTTGCTCATGCAATTAAATATTTCTAATATTTAATAAAGCAAAATATCTTCTTTTTCTCATGCAAATCTCTTCTTCTTGTTTTAAATCACTTAACTGATCATTACATTCTGTTAATTGCTTTAACTCATTCTTCTATTCTTGATAACTCCTCTCATAGAAAAGAAAGCAAGACACTTGTCTTCTTTTTATTCATTGCACGTTCCTCAACTGTTCTCCTCTATTGATTCTTTTGAATTATCTGGACCATTAATCGATCTTCATTGAAACCTATATAAACCCCCCTCATCTCCTTCATTAAGTCTCTCTCTTCGATCGTATTCTCAGGCATACTTAACAGAGCTTTGAGCATACAAAACGCGTCGATTGAGAAACCTTACGATCTCTTAACATTGATCTCTTAAACACACTACTTGCTTGTTGCAGCTATGGTTTTGTAACTTCATTGAGCAATCCACACATCTCCAAAGGGAACAAATACAAATTTTGGTAAGAGCTTTCATTTGTCTTTGATTTTATGATAATGGCTTTTACTTAGATTGGTTCGCTTTATGTGATTGGTTTTTGGTTTTATTAGTTTTGATTTAATCAATTTTTCCTCATACACATTCTGGCACACCCGGTGAGACCCACTAATCCCTCTTTTTCTTTGAGAAATTGATTTTTTTAAGTCACAGTATGGTACAGCGCAAAAGACATTGCAAACCGCTTTTGGCAGTATCCTTAAGCGCTCTTGGAGGCACAGTATAGTGCCCTCGGGGGCACTGCGGTGCTTCTAGTAGCACAGAGCGACGCTTTTGGTAAAACAGCACGGCGCTCCTGGTAGTATCGTTAAGCACTTTTAGCTAATTAGGTTTTCTGACTTCTGTTTGTATTTTTTGTAGGGTTTTTTGTTACATATCTGTCTGACAAGCTACTGTATTTGTCTTTCAACCCGCTTTTTGATACTTCCTAAGCTGACTTATTTAGGAATATCTTCGATATTTGAGTTAATCTATTGTGTTACTACACCTTCTATGTTTTTTGGATTTCATGATTTAGATCTATCAGATATTACTTCTCAGAATAGTAGATCAACCATGGAATCCCATTTCGATCTGGTTATTTTGACAAAAGCTAACTTTTTTGTGATCTGAGATAGTGCAATGCCTTTGGCCTAACAATATCACGCTTTCGGATGCACAGTACAGTGCTTCTGGATTTTTTTTAGTGCTTCTGGTAGTATTATACAATGCTTCTAGTTTGTATTACATCACTTTTGGAAATACAGTAAAGCACTTTAGGTATAGCAGTAGCTCGCTTCTGGTCAAATTGATTTGTTTTTGCTAACTTGTGAATTTTTGTGGAACTAATTGACTTGTTGCAGCTTCTTATTACTCACACAGATCAAATAGGTGTTTTTAACATGTTCATGTAGGACGAGCATTGAAGAAATCTTGATTTATCTCACTAAGTCTTAGAAATACATTGCCTTCTTAAAGGATAACTGAACAAATCATTTTGGCAATTTAAGTCTTAGGAACATACTGCTTTTCTTAAGGGACAATGGACATGTATGCGAAAACATCTCAATTTTCTAAGGGACAATGGACATGAATGCCAAAACACTTCAATTTCATAAGGGACAATTGACAACTACAAACGTGTGTGTGCCTAATTTAGTTGCACGTTATTTTTCTTATAACGGGACAATTGTACCTTTGTTTGATATGCTTGCTCTTACATTTCTATACTTCCTTTAGAATGGCCTACTTTTGGATTGCACTTCATCCAAAAGGGACGACCCTAAGCAGAGTTTTCCTTTGAACCGCTATATAAGAGAGATAAGGTGAAAGCTAAGTTCTAACCGACGTCAGCCTTACCTTGTGGTGCCAAATTGAAAAGAGGTCTACTAGCTCTTTGTGGAAATGATTTTCACATTGAGTGAAGTGTTTGATACTCTTAGTAGGATTGGTTAAAGCTTTTAGTAGCTTGTCGCATTGCTGATAAGGCGTTGGTCCCTCAAAGAAAGAACCATTTTAGATAGTGACTACCTGACCTACCTCTAAATGTTGTGGTAATCATCAGTGCAAGGGGAATTGATTTAAGCCCTTAAGATACTCACCATTGGCTCCCTTGAGAAGAGATAGTATTCCCTTGGCCAAAAAGCTCTTGTGACCTACTTGAGCTTTCCAAGGGGAGGGTGAGATATCCCTACCTATCATCTCTCACAAAGATACAAAATATCTGACACCTTTATGGAATGATATTTTTATCGACAGAGTATTAAGCTATGAGCTGATCTACTGCAATGAAACCTTGTCTCTAGGGATAAAAAGTACTTGTTATTGATTGCAATTGTCTTATACCTATGGAAACATTGGGCTTTTTGTGAGCCTCGAACATACACTATCTGTTGTGTCAGTCCTATTTTTTGGTTGCCCACTTTGTTTGCTATGTTTTCTCTTGCCAAAGCAACCAAATCCAATCAGACATAACCAATCTATCAAAAATTTTCCTTTTAGAAGCATCAAACACTACTTCAGCGCCTTTGGTATTACAGCAGCTCGCCCTTGCTGGTATAGTAGCTCACTTTTGGTAACCTTAGCTCACCTTTGGCATAGCAGTAACTTGCCTCAGGTAGCTCAGTCCATCGCCTTTGGTATCACAGTAGCACACTTTTGGTTGCACAGTCCTGCGCCTCTGGTCAAATAGTATAGCGCCTTTGGTCCAGTACATTGTGCATCAAGAGTTTGTCTTTTTTCTCAAAAGCACAAAGCAGAATCCCAGTATTACCTTTTGTCCTAGTGTATTCCATGGTAACCACTAGGCTCCAGCAAACTATGAAGTCCAAACAAGTTGTCCCTAGGAAGCGCAAATCGCCTCCTCACACACCGCAATCCGGCCATCTCAACATTACTCCCAAGGTTACTCCTAGAACACCCTCGGCACAACCAATTAGCTCTCTGAACATGCCACACATCGACCAACCAAGAAATTCCCAAGAAGGTAGGGTCCCTTTGGAAAATAAACCTCACTATACCACCGGCTTGCCTCCAGATTTCGTCCCATAAGGTTATACTGTAGATCTAGCCCCATCTCAAGAAGAGCGACACTTTGAAATAGGTCAATCCTCTCAAGAAGATGAGCAAGATCTTGATGAATTCATGGAAGATCCTCGGGCCATAGCCGCAATTGACAAAATCCTTAGCGAGAACCAAGATCATTTCTTTCACTTACTAGCAAAGCAAGGAGCTAAATTACCCAAAAATTTTGACCTATCTAATCTTAGCGAGCCTAGCAACACCCAAGACACCATACAAGCAGTGCAAACCATGTCAACTGTGACCACGCCCTTACCTGAACAAAGCTCGCAGTATAGGAACCCCCTTTATCAAAACCCAACAGGAGAGAGACCCATATCACTGCTTTTGACACCAATGGAGATCTACAAAAACCAACAATGAAACTCTCCAACGTCAAACAAAGTTAGCTAAGAAAGCCACCTTAGCTCGATCGAATATGCAACCACCTCCTGAAGTATCCACACTAATCGCAAGTGGAATATTGGTTACTCCATCACGAATAGGTTTCCCACCAAATTACAATCAGGGGAACAACTATGTAGCCATGCAACAAGGGTCTCAACACATCCCACCTCCCATATCATCAAACCTCGATGTCTCTCAACCAATTAGAGTCATGCAGTCCCCCCCACAATATTCTTCTACACTCATCCCCAATTAATCCTCACAAATCACATCTACCTATGTCCCTCCTCCACAACATTCATCCACGCTAAATTTCTTCAACACCTTACCTATCCACCCTCAACATTCCCAACATCAAGTTTCCCGAAGCTATGTGCCGCCATCGCAACCTAATCCAACACACTTTAGCTTTCCTCCACCCAATTCTTTTCTTCAACCATCACAAAGCCAACATTCTTACCTAGTGCCACCTCCACCTCTGCCGAATCAAAATCTCCAATTCCAACCCAATCTGAACCAAACGTACAACGTGTATGATCCCAACCAATCTTACAACCCTTATAATACCAATGCTCATGGCTTACAATACAATCTTCCGTATGGGCAACAACAACCACTTCTAGGACAGCAGGAGATGTTTCCCACCCCTCCCACAATGATGGAGCTAAAAATCGTGGAAGTTCAACAACAGCTATCTGATCTTACATTTGGCCATACCAAGAAGACCTTCTCTTTAGAGGAAGTGTGTCCTTATCCTTTTGATCAGTCATTACCAATGATCCCTTTTCCTCAAAATTTCACTATTCCTAAGTTTGATAAATACAAAGGAAAAGGTGACCCAAAAGACAATCTCAGGGAATTCTATCTTGCTTGCTTTGAGGTCTCACATAATGACACATATCTTATGTGTCTCTTTCCTTGCAGTCTCAGAGGTCAAGCTATAGAATGGTTCTCACACTTACCCATGGGTATCAAGTCTTTCAATGAGCTAGCAGAGAAGTTTGCCACCCACTTTTCTTACAACGTAGAGCATGAGATTTCCATGACTGATCTATGCAACAAAAAATAGAAAAATGGGGAAACTTTCATTTCTTTCCTTCAATGGTGGAGACAAATGGCTAGCAAATTCCCTTTCAAGATTCCTGAGAAACAGCTTGTTAGCATATTTGTGCAGAACCTCAACCAAGAGTTAGGTTTCCATTTACAAATTCTTAGTGCTACAACCTTCGATGAAATCACATACAAGGGAATCAACATTGAAAAAGTCCTCATTGCTAAAGGTGTGGTCAAAATCTTTAAATAAACGAAAGACAACGCTCCTCATCAACAATCGAACGATAAACCCAAATATTGGAACAAAAACAAAAATGTGGTCAACGATGGGGTGGTCAATTCTAAACATGTCCAAACTTTGCAAACACCGTTGCAGCTCTCCAAACCAAGTCAAGCTCCACCTCAACAATAGTAACAATAGTGCCAACCGTATCAAAATCAACAATGACAACAGGAGCGACCTCAACAAGATTAGCCGCCACGACATCAATTCACTGCCTTGGGAGTGCCTATAGAGTCGGTCCTAATGCAAATTTTACAGAAAGGGCTCATCACCTTACCTGATGCTCCCCCATATGGAGAACCTATTTACAAAACTGCACGTTACAGAGACAATGAATGTTGTGAGTTCCATAGAAGCAAAGGGCACAGAACCGCATCGTGCATGAAACTCGAGCATCGTGTATCATACTTGTACCATACTTGTATCACAATGGACACTTGTCTTTCCTCTCGAGGGGGCACCCTACACTAACTACGCTGGGGCAACTAGCTACACTGGGGCATAAAAATTGTATTATGTTTTCAACAATCATTTTTTTTACGCAATGCTATAAACTGCATTGCATCAAGGAGGGGCAAAATGTAGACACTCTAAAATGACCAAGTCGTTGAATCACTTGCATTTCGTCATTTCTTCCTAATCACCTGCATTTCAAACGTTAATTAAATAGTCTAATTATTTAATTAATTTCACCAATTTCTTCTAAATCACATACTTGCGACATTAATTAAATAAATCCTCTTTATTTAATTAATTAAATCAGATTCCTCTATAGTCTTCCACAATTAAATAATTTTAATTATTTAATTTGTTCATTATCCTCCTTTCAAATTCCAAAATTCACATTAATTAAATAAACCCAATTATTTAATTAATTCAACAAATTCCCTCTTATCTACAATTAAATAATTCTTAAATTATTTAATTAAATCAAAATTATTCTTTCAAAATCATGCACAACAATTAAATAAAATCATTTATTTAATTTGCTTTCAAATCTTCTAAATTAAATAATTCTAACTATTTAATTGTTTCTTCTATAATATCTTCTCTGAATTTAAATAAATCAATTATTTATTTAAATTGCTTTCTCTTCTAAATTGAGTTATCTCTAAAATAACTCAATCTTTCTTGCTCATGCAATTAAATATTTCTAATATTTAATAAAGCAAAATATCTTCTTTTTCTCATGCAAATATCTTCTTCTTGTTTTAAATCACTTAACTGATCATTACATTCTGTTAATTACTTTAACTCATTCTTCTTTTCTTGATAACTCCTCTCATAGAAAAGAAAGCAAGACACTTGTCTTCTTTTTATTCATTGCATGCTCCTCAACTATTCTCCTCGGTTGATTCTTTTGAATTATCTAGACCGTTGATCGATCTTCATTGAAACCTATATAAACCCCCCTCATCTCCTTCATTAAGTCTCTCTCTTCGATCGTATTCTTAGGCATACTTAACAGAGCTTTGAGCATACAAAACGTGTCGATTGAGCAACCTTACGATCTCTTAACATTGATCTCTTGAACACACTACTTGCTTGTTGCAGCTATGGTTTCGCAACTTCATTGAGCAATCCACACATCTCCAAAGGGAACAAATACAAATTTTGGTAAGAGCTTTCATTTGTCTTTGATTTTATGATAATGGCTTTTACTTAGATTGGTTTGCTTTATGTGATTGGTTTTCAGTTTTATTAGTTTTGATTTAATCAATTTTTTCTCATACACATTCTGGCACACCCGGTGGGACCCACTAATCACTATTTTTCTTTGAGAAATTGATTTTTTTTAAGTCACAGTACAGTACAGCGCAAAAGACATTACAAAGCGCTTTTGGCAGTATCCTTAAGTGCTCTTGGAGGCACAGTACAGCGCCCTCGGGGGGACTACGGTGCTTCTAGTAGCACATAGCGACGCTTTTGGTAAAACAGTATGGCGCTCCTGGTAGTATCGTTAATCGCTTTTGGGTAATTAGGTTTTCTAACTTCGGTTCGTATTTTTTGCAGGGTTTTTCGTTACATATCTATCTGACAAGCTGTTGTATTTGTCTTTCAACCCACTTTTTGATACTTCCTAAGTTGACTTATTTAGGGATATCTTCGATATTTGAGTTAATCTATTGTGTTACTACACCTTCTGAGTTTTCTGGATTTCACGATTTAGATCTATCAGATATTACTTCTCAAAACAATAGATCAATCATGGAATCCCATTTCAATCTAGTTATTTTGACAAAAGCTAACTTTTTTGTGATTTGAGATAGTGCAGCACCTTTGGCCTAATAATATCACACTTTCAGATGCACAGTACAGCACTTCTAGATTTTTTTAGCGCTTCTGGTAGTATTATACGATGCTTCTGGTTTGTATTACATCGCTTTTGGAAATACAGTAAAGCGCTTTAGGTATAGCAGTAGCTCGCTTCTAGTCAAATTGATTTGTTTTTGCTAACTTGTAAATTTTTGTGGAACTAACTGACTTGTTGCAGCTTCTTATTACTCACACAGATCAAATAGGTGTTTTTAACATGTTCATGCAGGACGAGTGTTGAAGAAATCTTGATTTATCTCACTAAGTTTTAGAAATACATTGCCTTCTTAAAGGATAATTGAACAAATCATTTCAGCAATTTAAGTCTTAGGAACATACTGCTTTTCTTAAGGGACAATGGACATGTATGCAAAAACATCTCAATTTTCTAAGGGACAATGGACATGAATGCCAAACCACTTCAATTTCATAAGGGACAATTGACAACTACAAACGTGTGTGTGCCTAATTTAGTTGCACCTTATTTTTCTTATAATGGGATAATTGAACATTTGTTTGATGTGCTTGCTCTTACATTTCTGTACTTCCTTTAGAATGGCCTACTTTTGGATTGCGCTTCATCTAAAAGGGACGACCCTAAGCGGAGTTTTCCTTTAAACCGCTATATAAGAGGGATAAGGTGAAAGCCAAGTCCTAACCGACGTCAGCCTTACCTTGTGGTGCCAAACTAAAAGAGGTGTACTAGCTCTTTGTGGAAATGATTTTCACATTGAGCGAAGTGTTTGATACTCTTAGTAGGATTGGTTAAAGCTTTTAGTAGCTTGTCGAATTGCTCGTAAGGTGTTGGTCCCTCAAAGTTACTAAGAACCATTTTAGATAGTGACTACCCGACCTACCTCTGAATATTGCGGTAATCATCAGTGTAAGGGGAATCGATTTAAGCCCTTAAGATACTCACGATTGGCTCCCTTGAGAAGAGATAGTATTCCCTTGGCCAAAAAGCTCTTGTGACCTACTTGAGCTTTCCAAGGGGAGGGTGAGATATCCCTACCTATCATCTCTCACAAAGATACAAAATATCTGACACCTTTATGGAATGATATTTTAACGACGGAGTATTAAGCTATGAGCTGATCTACTACAATGAAACCTTGTCTCTAGGGATAAAAAGTGTTTGTTATTGATTGCAATTGTCTTATACCAGTGGAAACATTGGGCTTTTTGTGAGCCTTGAACATACACTATCTATTGTGTCAGTCCTATTTTTTGGTTGCCCACTTTGTTTGCTATGTTTTCTCTTGCCAAAGCAACCAAATCCAATCGGAAACAGAACCAATCTATCAAATTTTTTCCTTTTAGAAGCATCAGACACTACTTCAGCACCTTTGGTATTATAGAAGCTTGCCCTTGGTGGTACAGTAGCTCACTTTTGGTAACCTTAGCTCACCTTTGGCATAGCAGTAACTCACCTCTGGTAGCTTAGTCCATTGCCTTTGGTATCACAGTAGCACGCTTTTGGTTGCATAGTCCTGCGCCTCTGGTCAAACAGTATAGCGCTTTTGGTCCAGTACATTGTGCATCAAGAGTTTGTCTTTTTCTCAAAAGCACAAAGTAGAATCCCAGCATTATCTTTTGTCCTAGTGTATTCTATGGTAACCACTAGGCTCCAACAAACTATGAAGTCCAAACAAGTTGTCCCTAGGAAGCACAAATCACCTGCTCACACACCGCAATCAGGCCATCTCAACATTACTCCCAAGGTTATTCCTAGAACACCCATGCCACAACCAATTAGCTCTCTGAACATGCCACACATCGACCAACCAAGCAATTCCCAAGAAGGTAGGGTCCCTTTGGAAAATACACCCCACTATACCACCGGCTTGCCTCTGGATTTTGTCCCACAAGGTTATATTGCAGATCTAGCCCCATCTCAGGAAGAGCGACACTTTGAAATAGGTCAATCCTCTCAAGAAGATGAGCAAGATCTTGATGAATTCATGCAAGATCCTCGGGCCATAGCCGCAATTGACAAAATCCTTAGCGAGAACCAAGATCATTTCTTTCAATTGCTAGCAAAGTAAGGAGCTAAATTACCCAAAGATTTTGACCTATCCAATCTTAGTGAGCCTAGCAACACCCAAGACACCATACAAGCAGTGCAAACCATGTCAACTGTGACCACGCCCTTACCTAAACAGAGCTTGCAGTATAGGAACCCCCCTTATCAAAACCCAATAGGAGAGAGACCCATATCACCGCTTTTGACACCAATGGAGATCTACAAAATCCAACAAGAAACTCTCCAATGTCAAGTAAAGTTACCTAAGCAAGCCACCTTAGCTCGATCAAATATGCAACCACCTCCTAAAGTATCCACACTAATCGCAAGTGGAATATTGGTTACTCCATCACGAATAGGTTTCCCACCAAATTACAATCTGGGGAACAACTATGTAGCCATGCAACAAGGGTCTCAACACATCCCACCTCCCATATCATCAAACCTCCATGTCTCTCAACCAATTAGAGTTATGCAGTCCCCCCCACAATATTCTTCTACACTCATCCCCAATCAATCCTCGCAAATCACATCTACCTATGTCCCTCCTCCACAACGTTCATCCACGCTAAATTTCTTCAACACCTTACCTATCCACCCTCAACATTCCCAACATCAAGTTTCCCGAAGCTATGTGCCGCCATTGCAACCTAATCCAATGCACTTTAGCTTTCCTCCACCCAATTCTTCTCTTCAACCATCACAAAGCCAACATTCTTACCTAGCGCCAGCTCCACCTCTGCCAAATGAAAATATCCAATTCCAACCCAATTTGAACCAAACGTACAATGCGTATGATCCCAACCAATCTTACGACCCTTATAATACCAATGCTCATGGCTTACAATACAATCTTCCGTATGGGCAAAAACAACCACTTCTAGGACAACAGGAGATGTTTCCCACCCCTCCCACAATGATGGAGCTAAAAATCATGGAAGTTCAACAACAGCTATTTGATCTTATGTTTGGCCACACCAAGAAGACCTTCTCTTTAGAGGAAGTGTGTCGTTATCCTTTTGATCGGTCATTACCAATGATCCTTTTTCCTCAAAATTTCACTATTCCTAAGTTTGATAAATACAAAGGAAAAGGTGACCCAAAAGACTATCTCAGGGAATTCTATCTTGCTTGCTTCGAGGTCTCAAATAACAATACATATCTTATGCGTCTCTTTCCCGCAGTCTCAGAGGTCAAGCTATAGAATGGTTCTCATGCTTACCCATGGGTATCAAGTCTTTCAATGAGCTAGCAAAGAAGTTTGCCACCCACTTTTCTTACAACGCAGAGCATGAGATTTCCATGACTGATCTATGCAACAACAAACCAAAAAATGGGGAAACTTTCATTTCTTTCCTTCAATAGTGGAGACAAATGGCTAGCAAATTCCCTTTCAAGATTGTTGAGAAATAGCTTGTTGGCATATTTGTGCAAAACCTCAACCAAGAGTTAGGTTTCCATTTGCAAATTCTTAGTGCTACAACCTTCGATAAAATCACATACAAGGGAATCAACATTGAAAAAGCCCTCATTGCTAAAGGTGTGGTCAAAATCTTCAAAGAAACGAAAGACAACAGTCCTCATCAACAATCGAACGATAAACCCAAATATTGGAACAAAAACAAAAATGTGGTCAATGATGGGGTGGTCGATTCTAAACATGTCCAAACTTTGCAAACACGATTGCAACTCTCCAAACCAAGTCAAGCTCCACCTCAAGAATAGCAACAACAGTGCCAACCATATCAAAATCAACAATGACAACAGGAGCAACCTCAACAAGATTACCTGCCGCGATGTCAATTCACTCCCTTGGGAGCGCCTATAGAGTCGGTCCTACAACAAATTTTACAAAAAGGGCTCATCACCTTACTTGATGCTCCCCCATATGGAGAACCTGTTTACAAAACTACACGTTACAGAGATAATGAATATTGTGAGTTCCATAGGAGCAAAGGGCATAGAACCGCATCGTGCATGAAACTCAAGCACCTAATCCAAAATCTTATTGAAGGCAACCAAATCACTTTTGAAAATGAAACACCAGCGCAACAGATGAACAAAGATCTCAATATGTACAAGGAACCATTCCCTCATCATGGTCCTCCTCCTCCTCAGGATAGAGGTAAGGGTATCAATCATGCTTCCACTTCCTTTGATTCCATTGTAGGTCATTTTGAAGAGAGTCAAGTGTCTACCCTCACAATCAAAGGCCAATCTATGGATTGTGCTGTTACAACTAGCCGTGGTCATGTCACCATTCCTGGTCCTACACCCAGTCTTCCGACTCAATCTGATTATAATCTTGTCAAACATCTAGGGAAAATGCTAGCACAGATCTCTATCTTGGACCTTCTACAGTCATCACCTGCACATAGAGTAGTGCTAGAAAAAGCCCTCCAAGAGTCTTTGGTTCCTAACAACATAGCGGTCGAGGATTTCCAAGCTATTGTAGGTAACATTGCTTCGCCCTACAATGTGGTCTTCTTAGAGAAAGATCTCCCATCCCATGATCCTTGTCACAATGATGCCCTTCATATTGAGGTTCTCGTCCATAAACACAAAATCAATTGCATACTCATAGATGGTGGTGCTGGTCTCAACATTTGTTCTTTAAATTTACTTAAGCAATTGGATACTCTAAGGATCATGTCAACTCGGATCATAGTATTACAATCAAGGGGTATGATGATGCTGAACGCCACTCAGAAGGTGTTATCCACTTGCCTATACAACTGGGCCCTGTCATGCTTGAAACCAGGTGTCAAGTCCTTGATCTTGAGCTGCCTTACAACATTATCCTAGGCCACCCATGGATCCATGCAATGAAGGTTGTTCCCTCCACGTACCATCAATCTGTAAAGTTCCCATATAATGGTACGGAGATAACTATCCTAGGAGACCCCAATCCTTTTGAATTCTGTCGTGTCTTGCAAGGCAGTTATAAGAATTGCAACCAGATGCCTAACAATGAAAAAGCCCTTGAATCCCCACTATATGTTGACCCTGTAACATTGACTCCAGCCTCTAAAAGTAACCCTAATCCTCTACCTGAAATCAATGCTCACATCCGCGATATAGGCTTTGGCACTTATGATATCTCAGAATCCTATTGTGTAGGGCGGATGCCTTTATCTCCAAAATCTTATGGGCAACCACCCATTACCAAAGTAACTAAAAAAGTAGCTATTCCTCCCCCAGTGTTTCTAACCCAATCCCAACAGGGACGCTTACTAGAAGAGGAAACTATTGAGGATATTTCTTCTTGGCTCTATAAGAAGAAAGAACCGGTCACAATACCAGTCAAGCAATATGGCAATGGCTTAAAGATAGCAAAAAACATGGGCTATAAATGCAAAGGTGGCCTTGGGAAACATAATCAAGGAACTATGGAACCCATAATTGTGACAAAGAAGCTAGACAAGAAGGGATTAGGATTTGGTAAGAAGGTACCACAAGCCTTAGACATCGAGTATATCCTCGACGAGGTAGCTGACACTTTTCCCGCCGGTTTGATGTCTACAGAGGATATCATCGATGACTCTTCCCTCCATATGACCAACCTATTCACATAATCCTCCATTTTTACGCTATCCTCCATATCCTTAACTTCCACCACCAGCACCCAGAACGTAACACTTGTCTACCCTAAACTTATCGATTGGGACCAACAAGGGTCCCCCGTTATAGATGTATTTCAGAATGATGAAGCTTTAACTAAGTTCATGGGACTCCGGGATGGTATCCCCCTGGGCAATCATAAAGTAGGTTTTGTAATGGAACTAGAGTCAATGGCTTATTTTGGTGAGAATGCCAAATCCTCCAGTCGCAAAAGTAAAAATAATGAAAGATCTCTAGGTGAAAACCACACTGTGGCACCTCCCGATCACAAAATAGTAAAAACAAAGGATGTATCCAAAGGTGAAAACCCAACTGTGGCACCTGAGGATGGAGGATTTGACCTTCCCCTACCATCTAAGTATCAAGAGAAGTCAGCTCTCTTAGTAGAAGATTCTACAGAGATAAACCTTGGCACAGAGCAAAATCCAAAGACCACATTCTTAGCAGCATCATTATCTAAAGCAGAGCACAGGAATATTAACACATTCTTCTTATAGAGAACCATCAACTTTGCATGGACCTATGCTGATATGCTAGGGCTAGACCCTAAGCTAGTTGTTCACTATCTCACAGTTGATCCAAAAGTTAAACTAGTCAAGCAAAAGTTGAGAAAGATGCACCCACAGATAGCTCTCTTGGTAAAAGTGGAAATACAGAAGTTGTTAGATGTAAAGTTCATATGACCAATTGACAATTCAGACTGGGTATCAAATATTGTACTTGTGTCTAAACCCAATGGGTGCATCTGCATGTGTAATGATTTTAGAGATCTCAACAAAGCATGTCCCAAAGATGACTTTCCACTACCGAACATTGACATTATAGTAGACTTGACAGCAGGTCACGAGATGCTTTCTCTCATGGATGTATTCTCTGGCTATAATCAGATAAGGATAGTAGAGGAAGATCAGCATAAAACAACCTTTACTTGTCTATGGGGTAACTATTGTTGGTGTGTCATGCCGTTTGGTCTAAAGAACGTAGGAGAAACCTATCGGAGAGCAATGACAGTGATATTCCACAACCTCTTTCATCATATCATGGAGGACTATGTGGATGACATACTAGCTAAATCTTCTAGGGTAGATCACATACAAGTTCTACGGCAGATCTTTGACAGACTCAAGAAATATCAAGTGTGCCTCAATCCAAAGAAGTGTGTCTTCGGTGTAACATCAGGGAAGCTATTGGGATATATTGTATCTCATAGAGGCATCGAAGTAGATCCAGCAAAAATAAAAGCTATAGTGGAGATGCCTCCACCAAAGAACCTCAAAGCATTAAGGAGCCTTCAAGGAAGGTTGCAATCCATCAGGCATTTCATCTCACAACTAGCAGATAAATGTCAACAATTTCAACACTTATTCCGAAAGGATGTCTCATTTTAATGGAATTATAAGTGTTAAGCAGCATTTGATCAGCTTAAAGAGTATCTGGCTACACCTCCTGTATTAGTTCCACCAGTTGCTGATAAACCTTTGATATTATACATCTCAACTACAAATTCTGCCCTAGGGGCCCTTCTAGCACAAAATGATGAAATAGGAAAAGAGCATGCAATTTATTATATCAGTAGAACCTTGGTGGGATATGAACTCAATTATTCACCGATGGAAAGAGCTTGTTTAGCAGTAGTGTTCGCCTCCCAAAAGTTGCGACATTACATGTTGAACCAACACACAAATCTGATAGCCAAAATTGATCCCTTGAAGTATCTATTGGCAAAAGTAGCTCTTACAGGAAGACTAGCTAAATGGGTCATGATCCTTAGTGAGTTTGACATTGAGTATATGGATCGCAAAGCAATCAAAGGACAAGCCCTAGTAGATCAACTAGCAGAAGCACCTATGATAGATACACACCCTATGGTAGCAGACTTTCTAGATGAGAATCTATTCACTCTTTCCAACTCAATAATGTGGAAGTTGTACTTTGATGGTTCCTACACACAGCATGGATCAGGGGCCGGCATCTTGTTTGTCACCCCTCAAAATGACTATATTCCTAAGTCATATCGGCTTGCATTCCCTTGCACCAACAACATTACTGAGTATGAAGCACTCCTTATAGGTCTCAATACAACAGTTCAATGGGACATCACAGAATTACAGGTTTATGGAGACTCACAACTAGTCATTCGCCAAGTCACAGATGAGTACCAAACAAAAGATGAAACGTTGGTCCCCTACAAGCAACTAGTGGATGCCTACAAACCACATTTTTCTAGCATCACATTTGAGCAAATTCCAAGAGAGCATAACAAGGCAGTAGATTCTATGGCTTCTGTAGGGTCACTGATCGACATGCCTGCAAATACACAGAAGTGCAAATTCTTGATTGAGCAATTGTTGATACCAGCCGTCGATGTTCTCGTTTCTGAAATCATCTGCGAACTTGTTGGTCCCAATTCCCCATGGTATGAAGATATCTATGACTACCTCAAGAACAAAACCTTTCCCCCTGACCTATCATCCACCCAACGCAAAACCTTTATCCATCGATCCTCTCGTTACATCATTCTGGGTGATACACTATATCACCAGAGTCTTGATGGTATCCTCTTACGATGTCTTAATGCGGAAGAAGCCGAAGCTACCTTATGAGACATTCACGAAGGTGTCTGCGGTGCACATTCTACCAGTCCTAATCTCACTAAGAAGATACTCAGAACAGGTTATTACTGGCCTACCATAGAGCAAGATGCTGCACAGTTTGCTAAGAAATATCTACAATGCCAGCAACATGGAGATTTGATTCATGCACCAGCTCATGAATTATAGCCTGTGACTACTCCATGGCCTTTTTCTGAATGGGGTCTTGACCTCATAGGACAAATCCACCCCTCCTCATCCAATGGCCACAAGTTCATCATTACCACCACTGAGTACTTTACGAAGTGGGTTGAAGCCATTCCCATGACCTATATCACCAGTAAGCAAATAGCCAAGTTTATCCTTAACTACCTCATTTGTCGGTATGGTATTCCCCAAGCCATTGTCACTGATAATGGGAGACCATTCAAGAATCAAGATGTTCGTTCCTTGTGCACACAATATAATATCCAACAACACTTTTCAACTCCCTACTATTTGCAGAGTAACAGCCAAGATGAGGCTTCCAATAAAACCATCCTCAAAATACTCAAGAAAACAGTCAATGAAGCTGGTCGTGATTGGCACTTGCAACTCAATCCCGCCCTATGGGCCTACCACACCAGCATCGGAACACCAACTGGTGCCACACCATATGCCTTGGTCTTTGGCTCTAAAGCCATCCTACCTATAGAGGTCAAGATCCCATCCCTCAGAGTTTCCATGCAGGACCTGATCGATGGAGAGGAGTATCGCACTTCCAGATTAGCTGAGCTTGAACTACTGGATGAGAGGTGCCTTACCGCACTTAATCATCTCCGTGTCTATCAAAACCACCTCTGGCGTAATTACAACAAAAAGATCAAAGAAAGACAGTTTCAAGTTGGTGATCTTGTACTAAAAGAAAATCAAAGAAATCAAGCAGATCGAGAAAATTAGGGCAAGTTTGAGCCTAACTGGTTAGGCCCCTTTATTGTGACAGCAGCATATGGATCAAGAGCTTATACTTTAGCTACACCTAACGGCATTCCTCTAGATGAGCCACTTAACAGTGTCCATCTCAAGAAGTTCTATGCCTGATCCTCAGAGTATTCCACAAAAAAAAAAAAAAAAAAAAAAAAAAACAAAAAACAAAAAAACAAAAAAAAAATCCAAAAAAATTCGTCCTCTGGTGAAAACCTGGCAAACAGGCGCCTTGGATAGGTACCATAGTGAAAACCTGGTAAACAGGTGCTATGTGTATAGTCAGCATCCATCATCTATCAAGTCTTGTTCATGCCATTTCACAGCGCTCTTCATCCATCCATAATAAAACCATTGACTTTGTTTGCATTTCCATCTCCCGATCTAGTATAGCTTGGAAATTTTTCAATGTCCCTCGTCGTCATCCCACATCTTGATCTGTGTTAGCAGTTTTTACTATCTTGTCCTAGGTCATGCTTTCTATGTAAATCATCCATGTGAATTCCTCTACCAGAATGGGGGCAATTCCTTCCTTAACCTCGGTCTAGGAGTGGTTCCTTGTTCGTGGTTCACAACACACTCTTCGACCGTTTCTCCATTTTGCAGATAACACTCTTTAATGGACACATCACTCCTACGATAAGGCTATTATCTCCCCAACGCTTTTCCTACATCATCACCACCACCAGAACTACATATTATCATCACTTCCATCTTAAGGTACCTTGATCCCATGGATATGGGTATGTAGGCAGTCTGGAACATGAAGGAAGTTTCTAGTACTTAGGTACATAAGATCTCCCCCTTTCACCTTGACCCATCGCATCACTCTATCCAGAACTACATATTTATCACTTTCACCTTTCCTCGTAATGTGCCTTGATCCCGTGGATACAGGGTATGTAGGCATTCTGGAATACGAAGGATGTATCCAGTACTCAGGCACATACGATCCATCATTCTCCGCTCATTTCAATCCATTAGCATTCCACCTTTCTGGTCTTCCATTTTTTAAAATCCATTCACCTCGACTTGACTAACTCAAGCATCAAGCTAGCATATCTTTTCAAAGCAAAAGTCCTTAACAAACCTAAAATAAAGCGGCTTCCTTCTAGAGTCATCTACTGTCCTGCGTACTGATTGCCAACATCAGCTAAGTCTAGCTTAACCAAAGCACCAGATCCCCAGGCTTGCCTTCTGCAGAATGTTCCATTGTCGAGACCAACACACGCGTCTCCTGCGACATGTGGCATTTCCTACAGCAAGACATTGTCTTTTTAGGTATGTAGTACCCTTTAACAGACACAGAGTTCCTACAATAAGGCTGTTATCTTTCCTATCCAATCTATCCTGAGCAACCTCTTTGGCAAGAGAATATGTTGGCTGTATGTTTACTTTGTAAGTCAGTCAATTTGTGTTATGGTTTATCTTTTGTTCTTTTATCCATTACCTATTCAAAGCTACCTTGATTTATCTATAATCTTGGTATGTTATGATGCAGTACGGATTGGGGGCATAGTCATTGCTTTTGTATGCCGTGTTTGAGTAATGATCTTTAGTATCTTTCTTAACATTATATTTATCTTATGTGTGTTACGGCCTAGCATCTTACATATTAATATTCTTCTTGCATTTACATGTATGGAAGTTTATTTTATGTTCAAGACTATGGCTCACTCACATGTTCCAACAAGGTTATATTATGTCTAAGGGGTCTAAGTTCAAACCGCTTGCTTGCAGAGTCAATGTCCACGCGCTCGGATATTACTACACCTTGGTCTTTTATACCTTGGTGGTGAATTATCCACGTGCTATATCAAAATAAGGATTGCTCTTTATATACAAATGTGAAACCATTGTAACAAGCTCATTCCTCCATTCCCACAACCTTTATATCATTTTCAGTGCAGTAATCGATCAGCAGTCTCTGTCTCCCATCTCCTCCTGTTCTCTCTGGTGCATATCTAAAAAACCCACATGTCAGATATCAATAGTCATCATATCTATATCATCATACATCTCCATCACCATACATCTATAAGCATCATATAAGCAACATATGTCATCACATGAATCCATAATCATACATACATATCATCACATCCATGACATCACGGAATGCATACACATAAGCATGAACAACAGTGAGCTGAATAGAACATCATATATCTCATATAAAGGTCATCATAATACAAAATGTTTGTGTCTACATCAATAATCTATATGTATACATCTAAATATACATCCATATAGTACATCAAGGCTATCAAGAGCCCGCAAAATATACATTAAGATGCATGCAGGCATCTGTCCAAAATGATACAAATGGTACAATGTACAAGTGTCCATCATGATAAAAGTATGGTACACGTATGATACAATATACATATACGTGCTCTAGTGGGTAGAGCTACCCTCTTGCTGTGGCCCTTGTCCTCCCCCTGTGCTCGATGGGGGTCCCCCTGATGGTCCTCCTCCCCTTGGTGGCAAAAATGGTCCTCTCACTAAGGACACTGACTGCCCTGTCCTGTGGGATCCGGATGCCTTGGATCTACTCCTATCTCTGTAACTCAGTGCCTGCTGAGCTGCTGGCACCGCACCCGCATATAGACCCCTATAATACTCTGCCTCTTTGCTAGCTGATACTAGCTCTCCCTACACCCAGACGAGCTCACTGTATAGGGCCCTATGATTTGCACCCAGTGCACGGCGTGCCTCATCTCTCTCCCGCCTCACTCTATGGAGTGTGGCCTCGGCTGTCAACCGTAGTTGTACCTCTGCGTCTCTCTCCCTCATCACCTGGGCTAGCTGCCCGTCATCTACTACTGGTGTAGCTGGTGGCTGCATTGGTACCTGTGCCTATGCCTGTGCCTGTACCTATGCCTGGACCTATAGCTGTGCCTGTGCATGTGCCAGGGCTGTCTATGTTGCTGATGCTGCCTGTGTTTGTGCCTGGGCTATGGCCTCAGCCTATCTCACCTTAGCCCGCACTGCATCCCTGTCCCTCCTTAATCGTACCATCCAGAGCTCTAATCAAGTCCTCTGAGCTATCTCCTCCTGTAGCATCCGCTCGACCCTCTGTAAATCAGTCTCTACGACCGGGTCCTCTGCCTCCACCATCTCCACCTCTGCCGATTGGCCGCTGCCCTCTCCAACTGCCTGCTGGCTGCGGCTCTCTCCACCTGCCTGCTACCTAGCTGCTCTGGCCTGTCGTCTCATCCTAGCCTCCACACTAGGGACTAGTACCTCCTCCATTGCCCCTGCCACACCGGGTGTAGTCAATCTAATCGACCTATGTGTCTGCAAGTACCTGTCATACTTTGGTAGCATACCTGGATCTGCCAGCCCTGTGTCCCAATCCCATCTCATGGGGACAAGTCCCCGTACCTCTGCCAATGCTGTAGCCACTGGAATCTCTGCATCCCGGTCTCCAACCTCCCTCTGCGTCCTAGCATGCGTCGCCTCTCCCACTGGTAGTCCCTGTGGTAACCCAAACTGCCTGAGTACCTGCTCTGGCAGATACCTCTCTATTGCATCTGTCTGTCTCCCGAATAGATAACGAGCCTGTCTACAGTACATCAACTGCTCATGCTCGTCCTCCCACTCCTCATTATCAATGTGCCCCTGAGGCTCTGCTGTCCCATCAGTCCCATATCTGGTCTTTCTATCTATCTAAGTCCATACCACTTCTACAGATCCACCATCACCTAGGTCTTAGGTCCATTAGGGTTCACCCCGAACTACGTTGCCTCAGCATACCTGGATCTGCCAGCCCTGTGTCCCAATCCCATCTCATGGGGACAAGTCCCCGTACCTCTGCCAATGCTGTAGCCACTGGAATCTCTACATCCCGGTCTCCAACCTCCCTCCGCGTCCTAGCATGCGTCGCCTCTCCCACTGGTAGTCCCTGTGGTAACCCAAACTGCCTGAGTACCTACTCTGGCAGATACCTCTCTATTGCATCTGTCTGTCTCCCGAATAGATAACGAGCCTGTCTGCAGTACATCAACTGCTCATGCTCGTCCTCCCACTCCTCACATAGTAACCATGGCCTCCAAACAAATAGGTCCATCTCGTCAATCTGTCGCCTCCAATGGCTAATAGACCCCATCCTCCGATGTGTAATCACTCCCTCATATAGAAATGCATAAGGCTCACCTCTATCCCGATGGCACTGTGCCATGGGTCAGATCACTGGGATATGCTCCCACGCCCATACCTGTAACAAGGTCACCCCTGCTGAGAGGCTCCTGCCTCTCCTATACATGCAGTGATGCATGTCGTGATACAACTATCCCAACACACATGGACCCCACGCATACTGTCGGCCATGTGTGAACATCCCAGATAGTACAGTACCCTAGCCAACTGATAATCCTCTAGATCTCCTGTCAGGACACAAGAAGCCGCCAATCAGTGAGGCCACTATCCATCTGATCCTGTTGCAGAGTCTCAGGACGTCTGCCCATCGAATCTCCCTGTCATCTATCCAAAGGTCATCTGTGCAGAAGACCTCCACCAAGCCTACCTCACCCCGCGCCGGGTCAAAATCTACTATCTCTCCATCAATCTGAATCCTCAGGATGCGGTACACATCCTCCAGTGTCACTGTCGCCTCCCTCGTCAGAAAGTGAAATGACGAGGTCTCGCTGTGATATCTCTCTACCACTGCTATCACCAGGGTGAGATTCACCCTAATGTGTGTCAAGTGGGCCACATGCCACAATCCTACGTGCTCCAAGAATGCATCCTCCTCCCAGGTCAGCTGTACAACCTCATGCACTATCGGGTGGTGTCGCTAGTGCGACATCAATGGTGGCATAATCCTTTGCATCCACAGCACACCACTTGTCAGTTCTTCTATACTGTCGCCCCCATATCCTATCTACACATATTCTATGCTATGCAACCCCCAACCATCCCTTTCCCCTTTTGTAAACTAGGATAGGCACCCCTTTTGTCAACCCACAATTCTAATTTTCTTCAACCTAACCAAAAGCGCTTTGTTCTATATAAAGGCGCTGTACCTTCCTGCCAAACGCGCCACACTATCTATCCAAACGCACTGTGATTCCTGTACCAATGGTGACTTGTTTTACAAATGCGCCTCGCTAAGTAGCCAACCGCGCCACTCTGTGTTGCCAAAGGCGACCTGATTTCTTCTATCCCCTCCCACCTGCGCTAACCTATTCTACCAAGTGCGTTGTACTACCTAGCCATAAGCGCTGCAGCGCTGACCGAAAAACTATTAGCATTGTGTTGTTACCGTACGCGCTGTACCCACCTACCATACACGCTGCGGTGCGCCAAAAGCACCCTAACTGACTACCAAGAGCGCTGAGCCACCCTAAAGCACTTTTGGCTGACCTAATCAACCTCCCTAAACCTAGCCCTAAACCACCCTAAAACAACAAAATAAAATGGGTTTTTCGAATACTTACCGCTGTCAGAGATCCTACTGGCCTCCTGTATGTCCACACTAACTCTGCCTGATGCCTGTGCGTTGGAATCGACATCTCTCCTCCCTGTCTACTCCTGCCACTCAACCTAGGTTTGGAGGCTCTACTCTCTAAATTTAGAAGCTCTTAGTGTGCAAATGAGGATTGTGGTCCCCATGGGTCCTATTTATAGCATCCCTCCCTCATTTTTTTTTCTTCCCACCCATGCTGCTTTTTCCTTCTCACCTTGGCGCGCACTAGTCTAGTCGAGCATCAACCCAATTCTTCTGTTGCTTCCTTGTCTTCCCACTCGAGGGGGCATACGCTGGGGCAACTACCTACACTGGGGCATCAGTAAATTGTATCATGTCTTCAATAATCATTTTCTTTGGCGCAACGCTGGAGACTGCATTGCATCAAAGAGGGGCAAAATGTAGACACCCTAAAATGACCATGTCTTCGAATCACTTGCATTTTGTCATGTCTTCCTAATCACCTGCATTTCAAATGTTAATTAAATAATCTAATTATTTAATTAATTTCACCAATTTCTTCTAAATCACATACTTGCGACGTTAATTAAATAAATCCTCTTTATTTAATTAATTAAATCAGATTCCTCTATAGTCTTCCACAATTAAATAATTTTAATTATTTAATTTGATCATTATCCTCCTTTCAAATTCCAAAGTTCACATTAATTAAATAAACCCAATTATTTAATTAATTCAACAAATTCCCTCTTATCTACAATTAAATAATTCTTAAATTATTTAATTAAATCAAAATTATTCTTTCAAAATCATGCACAACAATTAAATAAATTTATTTATTTAATTTGCTTTCAAATCTTCTAAATTAAATAATTCTAATTATTTAATTATTTCTTCCATAATATCTTCTCTGAATTTAAATAAATCAATTATTTATTTAAATTGTTTTTTCTTCTAAATTGAGTTATCTGTAATATAACTCAAGATTTCTTGCTCATGCAATTAAATATTTCTAATATTTAATAAAGCAAAATATCTTCTTTTTCTCATGCAAATCTCTTCTTCTTGTTTTAAATCACTTAACTGATCATTACATTCTGTTAATTGCTTTAACTCATTCTTCTATTCTTGATAACTCCTCTCATAGAAAAGAAAGCAAGACACTTGTCTTCCTTTTATTCATTGCACGTTCCTCAACTGTTCTCCTCCGTTGATTCTTCTGAATTATCTGGACCATTGATCGATCTCTGTTGAAACCTATATAAACCCCCCTCATCTCCTTCATTAAGTCTCTCTCTTCGATCGTATTCTCAGGCATACTTAACAGAGCTTTGAGCATACAAAACGCGTCAATTGAGCAACCTTATGATCTCTTAACATTGATCTCTTGAACACACTACTTGCTTGTTGCAGCTATGGTTTTGCAACTTCGTTGAACAATCCACACATCTCCAAAGGGAACAAATACAAATTTTGGTAAGAGCTTTCATTTGTCTTTGATTTTATGATAATGGCTTTTACTTAGATTGGTTCGCTTTATGTGATTAGTTTTTGGTTTTATTAGTTTTGATTTAATCAATTTTTCCCCATACATAGTTGCATTGTGATGAATGTTTATCCTTTGCTTTGTCTTAGCTTGTGATATTTTTGCAAAATCTTTGCTTAATTCAGGTTGCATGTTGTGTATACCAGACCTTCATGTGAAATATTTATGAGTTAAATGATCAGAGTGTTGTGAAGGCCAAAGTCCAATAATCTGTTTGTGAGTAAGATCTGTTACATGGTACAATCTTAAAGATTAAATTAGAATTCATTTATTTCAATATATCCTTTTATCCCTTTTCCCTACAAGTAAATTAGATTAGGAAATCATAAGGAGAACTAGCTCACTCTGGAGAGTCCCTCTCGAAATAGATCACCCACAATCTAGGAGGGTTTCCATGTTTCAATAGAACAGTCAAGCTTGGCTTGACTAGTGGCACAATCTTGATTGACAATAGGTTGTAAGCACACTTCTCGCTGATCATTTTTATTATCCTTCGAGATGTGTCCTAAGACACAAGAAGAAAAAGAGTACATGGTATGAGTGCCTTATTCATCTGTTGTTGGTGGTGGAACCCCCTTACAATTTCCTTGCCCCCTAGCCTTAAACCCTTGTAATTGGCTAAGTCTGAGTATAAAATTATTAAACCCTAAACTCTTATGCCTTTCCCTTAGGCCTGCATTCTAATTTTGTTTTGACTTGTGATAGGCGCTTACCTAGATTTATGTTATAACCTCATGTATTGATTCCCATCTCAAAACTGAGCCCTTGAGCCTAGTTACCGGCTTTCCTCGTGCATGCAAATTTTTCCTAAGTCTGAGTCTATAGTCCCTTAAAGTTAAATTAATAGTTATCATGTCATCATGGGTTCCAAATCTGTTAGATCTATCAGAGTTGTGCTAGCTGTAGATCTCCAAGTGGGTGGGCCCCAAGCCTCATCAACTGAATGTTGCAAGGTGTGCACCCTTGGTCTCCTTTTGTTGTGCAACACAACACTTGGGTTCGTGATAAGGCTTAACGACCTCCCGTGGATTCATTATCTCTAGCAGTTGTATCAAGCATTAACAGGTTGATGTTTTGGTGCAATGGCAACTATCTTTCCAACAATTGCTATCAAAGCCTAGGTCATGGGTTTAAACCCCTCGCTTGCACTGGGGGAATTGTTTCAAGGTGTACGCCCTTGGTCTCCGTGTGCTATACAGCACAACGCTTGAGTTTGTTACAAGGCTTAACCACCTCCCATGGATTCATTATCTCTGGCTATTGTATCAGGCATTAATAAGTTGATCTTTTGGTGCAACGACAACCATCTTTCCAATACTGAATGCCTAAGCCATGCTTGCTCCTCATTGGATCACATGAGCACACAGTAGGAAGATGCTAGAGAATATAATTTGAGACTCTATGATGGAGAGACAAGGGGAAAGTGGGTCCCACCTAGTCCCAACAAGTTGAAGCTAGCACCCAACGCATGAGCACAAGAGCAGTGAAGTGGGTCCTTTTTGGACTTGAGCTTCTATAATAAGGTGACATGTGGCCTAGTCATAACTTCTTCAACTGGGAGGACATACTCTGTTGGAACCTTCTAATTGGCTGATGAATTTTCAATAATCCTAATGGATTTTCTTTCAACTTTAGCTGACAATCTTATTCGAATGTGTCTTGAATCAACGGTCCAAGTTTAAATATTGGATTTCATTTGAGCATGCTTGCATAGATATCAAAAAAACTATAGCATGGGAAGTTTTTCCTAGATTTTTAAGATTATCAGTTGTGCTATGGTGTGAGTTGAGGGGTGCCACTCAAGCATAGAAGATTGTAATTTGACAAGCAACACATTTATCCAGTAAGTCCCGATCTTTAGTTGGATTTTGATACACAAACTGAACCTTTGTTGTCTATGTGAGAAGTGTTTGTAGTTAGATTTTGATAAGCTATTATTAGTGTGCACCTCCATTTCCTGCTTTGGAGGTCACGATCTGGTCATCAATATTTCTAGATATGGATTCAAGTGTGCGAAGCTTGCAAGTACCTGGAATGGAATTATGGAGGTTGTTGGAAAGTGGAAATTGCTCTAGCAAAGGGCCTTCTTCCATTTCTGCTATAAATAGAATTATTTTCATGAATTGTTCACATCAACTTTTGCCATGGGTATTGTGCCAAGTACTTCCCTCCATCTTTTATCCTTTTTTTAAAAGAAGAATACCCTTGTACTCCTGGCTGTAGTTTTACCCATTCTAAGTAAAGGAAGGAGTGAATACTGACTAAGAGGATGGGGGAATTTGAAAGAATTGGAGACTTTGGCTTTAGTAGCCTTGTTACTTCCTTAGGACCACTATTGCCTAGTGTCACTCTGGTGATCGACTGGTTAGATCATCCAAATCCTCCAATTGCATGCAACTATTTGGCGGGGATGGACCAACTAGGTAAGATTGAAGCAACCTTGTTTAGAATTGGAACACATACACTTAAGTAGAGAGGCATCATTTTTCTCTCTCCTCATGTTAGATGACACTCATCAAAAGACATAGATGCAGTAGAGGAAGGTTGTTGCATTCAGGTAGCCCAATTGGTGATGAAGAATTGGGGCTTTATTCATAGAGTCAAAGAAGCTCATGCCTGACTAATAGACACATCTGTAGGATCTCCCTCACAAGAGAAATTTTGATTTCCTTCTAGTTAAACTATTGGTAGATAGCTCGAAAGTACCAGGATCCCATACATTCAACAACTGAAGATTGAAAGATGGAGAGTCATGCTGACAACCTGTACCCTATGCTCCGAGTCTAAATTTGAAGCAAAGAGGGGGCATCTATTTCTAATTGCCCAAGGAGTCTTTGGACCTACTAGAACAATCTTGTAAATTGGAATATTGTTGTAATTCTTTCCATGTTGCAGAGGGATTTGTCAAAAAAAAGTGTTGTAAAAATTAGCCAATCAGGAAAAAGGGATGTAATTTCCCAAGTCATAAATATTAAATAAAATTTGACTAGAAATTTGTAGTATGGGAAATCTAGCCGACATAATTTCTCTATATATAGATCTTCAAAAGTCATAGTAAGGGGTTGTTGGTAGGTGTAGAACTTTCTGGGCTTTGGATACAAGCTATCCACTTTTGGGGAATATTTTATGTTGTAGAGTAGGTTCATTTTGTCAAGTTTACAGACTAGAATGTTGCCTGTAGATGAATAAACTCTTGTATGATAATTTTCAGTTTAGATTGAAAAATATGAATAACACTATATATGTGTATTTCTTGCAATTGCCTCCTTGAATGTATGCATTTCTTTTGTGAATGAAGGAATCAAGGGTTTTGGATTTCACCTATGCACATTTGTTGTATTGAATGTCTAATTTATTGCGTATATTCAAGGAATAGATTAAATATGCTTTGAGTAAGATATAGGAAGTAATGTGTTGCATTACGGATTTCTGAAGAAGAGTTTTTCTTCGACATATCATTGTAATGTAGTGATATCATCATCATTAATCCTCTAAATTTGATGTTTTGATGTCAGAAAGGAAATGTTTATATTAGTATTTGACTTCAGAGCCTTGATAAAGCACCAATTTGAGAACCTAATTGCCCAAAGGTCCAGAAAGAACAAGAAACTTCAAAGATAAAATCATTCAAACCTTTTTCATTTTTTTTTCTTTAGTTTACTAGGTTTAGCATAGGTTCTCAAGGCCAACAATGTGAAATCTCCAAGAACTTTTCCAATCTTTGGATAATCTTACATATCTTGGTGCAATATTTGAGAATATTTCTCCTTGATATAGTGAAAGAAAAATCTATTAATATTCATAAGGGAATACCCCCTAGGTTTGGTAGAGATTGAACTATAGGGGAGATAGGTGTGAACAATCTCCCACTCTGTTGGCCAAGTCTCTCATTGAATTTGATCATAAGAACTGACAAATCTTTAGAATTTGATGTATGTAGATTTGGGAACCAACAGAATTGGTAACTCTACTGGGGAGGAAGCTTAGATATCCATTTGGAAAGAGTCAAGAGACTTTTTGAACTAATCATTAGGGTTAGGGATTGAGGGTTTAACATATCTGATTTGGGAAATGTTGTAGATTGTAAAAAGGGGCTCTACTGCAAGGATCAACCCAGGAAGTTAATTGATGTTTTTTCTCCTTGTGAGGTGGCAACTCTGAACCTATTTGAGACTACAATACATTCCTAGGTACTTTATTTTTGCTTGCATATTCAAATCAGACACCAAAATGAATTGTATCGTTGCTGAAAGATACAAAGCTCTGAATTTTAATTGTATTTATGAATTAATTCCATATTTTAATTTAAGATTTTCAAAAGCAATCAGATGTATCCTAGTGCTGAAGGGGATAAATCACAAAACACACAATAACACCAATTGCAAACAGAAAATAGGAATATTCTTTTATTGATTTGGATAACACATTATATTACAGAAGCTAAAATCCAATCTAAGGATGAATCCACCACAGGCTGCAACACATTACAGCTTCCTATTTCTAGATTGTGGAACCTTTTGCCTTATGTAGTCTCAAATCCACTAAGGTTTGTTTTTTCTTTCCTTTTCTTGACTCTACACTTTCCCCCTTTTCTCTACTACTACAAAGATTTCCCAAAAATGATCATAAATAACCTTTTCTGGCGACCTCTAGCCAACTTTTGAAATTTGCATCTCCCTCCAAAAATAGGTCAACTTCTTGAAGCCATAACTTTTGATTCGAGTGTCTGATTGATGAATCATTTGAAGCATTGGAAATTTTGTAGAGTTCTCTATGCCATTAGAATTGGCTATGTTGATTCTGCCCATTTTCGAGGCCGTACAGGGCTTCTAAGTGCCTCAAACCTGACTTTGAAACTTTTTCAGGGGTTTTTCAGGAAACAAAAAATTTAATATCTTTAAGCCCACAAATGATCTTTGCCTGATTCCTTCACCAAAGTTCTTAGTTTTCATTTACAAAGTTTCTTGTAAATTTTCACTTCCATAAGTGCCCAAATGCAAACTTTCCTAAAATAGTAGTTTGCTATTTTTAGCAATATAGAAAAACTGAAGGTTCTACGTCATTATTCAAGTGACTATGGAACCAAAAACAAAATTTTTGAAAAGAAATGAAAACAAAGTCATCAATTTTGAATCATCATTGTTTTTGGGTGATGCAAAATTTCCCTTACACCTCTGGATACTCCTATTGCAAGTATGTGCCTAATCGGTGTTGTCATTGAAGTCAACATATCTTTGTTGTCATTGGTGTCAACTGTATCCTATTTTGTTATTTTTTTAGAAGCTTTATATGTTGAGGATATTGAGAAAATTAGGCCCTCTAGAAGAATCATAAAGTAAACAGTGAATCACAGTGAAGACAGTGAGTTGCATACTGAAGAACAATCCAGAAGATTGCTCCGCATTTCTTACTGACTGAAGATCTTGGTTTGTGGATTAGAAGTTATTTAGAAGCATGGTTGAAGATGTAAAATCCTGAGTTTGAGCCTCCGGTATGAAGATTTAAGTGAGTTACATTCACTAGAGTAAAACCTACTTTTTCTGATTATTCACTGGTGCCTAAGAGAAAGTATTTTCCTCCGCATTCCTCTGAATTAAAGTGTTTTACTTTGTGGTTCTAGAGGGAAGTCTGGGATGATGATAAGTGCCTACAATTGTAATGGTTCATGTTTTGGTGGTCCGCAAGCTATCTTTCTTTAATGATAGTTGAAGACAGTGAAGTTCATGTGCTCCGATGTGAAGAATCTCATGAATAAAGTGGTTTGAGTTTGTGTGGTTGCTCTTGGTGATTTCAATATGCTTGTGGATGCCTCCTGATCAAGTTCCTACCTTTACATTGGTCTACATTAAGGAATTGAGATCGTGTTTGAAGATTATTCCCAGATAACGTAGCGTGTAACCATTCTTAGCCGACTTGGTTAATTCTAGTGATTGCAGAGATCCCTTGAAGATTATGGAAGCGTGCTATGGTGTGGAAGATCGTGTTTGAGTCCCAACTATTGGTGCCCAAATCAACAGCCATCAAGCTCTAAGGATTTGCCACTTCCTATGCTCAGGTTCAATGATAGATTCGGTCAACAAAGATGGGAGGTTGTTTGCACCTGTCTCCCCTTCACTTCAGGTTCTGCCTCACCTAGGGGGTATCCCTTCAATAAAAGATTTTTCTTTGATTCTCTCAAAACAAAAGGATTTAACTTTTCAATATCAGGCATAATGCTCTCACATGTATACCAAGATTTGTTGGATGAACCAAGGTTGGCAATATTCTTGGACTATTTGACTGGCTAAATATGAGAGTATGTAGCTACAACCTACTCCTAAAAAAACTAACAAGTTGATTTAGATTTTGTTCTTAAATATATGTGTGATTGTGTGACTATGGGTATTTTGTGAAAATAAGCCCAACTTTGACTGGTGCCAATGCTAGGGTTTAGAGTCAATTCCTTGCAAGTGCATATTACGTCTTATAAGCATTACAAACATGCAGATTCAGGGGAATTGCTAGGCTCCTATCTTATAGGAAACTATCCAAGAATGGGTACTCCTACTAACTCTTCTTATGAATATCCTTATTATCACACACACCTCCCCATATATGGTTTAGAGCATTCAATCTATTCCTTGAACAGAAGCTGAAAACTAGACATGTAATGTAGCAAATGTGTACTCAAGAACTCAAGGACCCTTAGTATCTTTGTTCAAAAGAGAAATACAGATAACATAGGAGACAATTAATAGGAATACATGCTCACATGCATTTTTCATATATGCTCAACCTGAAAATGATACAATGCTTATGAAGAGCATGAATCAACAATACAAGAAACTAAACTTACAACCTAGGATAATGAATAGCCTTCCGAAATTGCTCTGTATTCTCCTTAGCAAAATTTCTCAAATCAACAACAACCACAATGAGAGCCCAGTAGCTTACTTATAAGCTCAAAGCAATGTTGCCCTAAAATAACTACTACATGAAGGTAGGTAATATATTTCTTATTACATTACAATTTCCCTCTAAAATGCATTGGGAATAAAATATTACAATATATTAAAAGAGGAGAAGAAAATGAATAAAAAATTCTATAATATCCCTCTTTTAATTTTTTACATTTTTCAAGTTTTCCCCAAATGTTGCACGACATACATCTGGTGACTTCATCCTTCTGCAGTAAGAGGCCTCTGAGATCTCATCTTCAGCTCTTTCAATCGCATTCAATCTCTCAGACATCATTGCAATAGTAGTCAACTTTGATTTTTGCCCAATGAAAACTTTTTGGATCGCTTTTGGAAAAACAGAGGCGTTCTTCATCATTCTGGCATTGAAAATTCATTGTAAACATGCAAACAACCTCCGCCAATGGATGAGAAATGGTTATAGGAAGATTTTGCAGCATATAACAATACATTTGAGTGAAAAATGGCCCTCAAAAATTGCCCAGAAAGTGAAAAACGTGATTGTTGTTTTGAATCAACAACAAAATCTGTCAGAAGCTGTAAGAAATCTGTTGAAATCACTCAAAAAATGAAGGAAATGGTTGAGTTTCATCTGCAGCAGAGGAGGAACAACAAAAGAGGCCATGCGATGGGCATATCGCACCATTGCACATGCTTAAAAGGGAGCACTTAAGAGGGCTGCGATGGTGCAATATTCGTACCATCGCACCACTTTTCTTTTCATAAGCTTTATAAAAGTTTAAAGAAACTTAATAAAAGTCTTTTATGAATTTGACTTTTCATACCACGTTCAAAACCTTTTCCTCCTTTTTCCATTTTAAAATGCAATTTAATATTATCTTTTTTAATATTGCATTTTAAACTATTAAACTTTAGGCAACTTTAATTTCCTTTGACGATCGATTGTCGCCTTCCTATTGCGGGCAAACTGGGTATCCGATGAATGCAAAATTTTTTGCAAGAGCATAATCATTATTTCAAGAAAACCCATTTGCTCAGAATTTGCTTCGCTAACTGACTTCAGACACCTGCTTTGTAAACTGGGTCGCTAGGTGAGTTTGCCACAACTGGGATGCATTAAAATAATGCATCATATGGTCTTCAATTTTAATGAAATTGAAACTAGAGATGTTTGAGGCCAAATCAACAACTGGGTCACCCTCAGAATTGCAAGATTTGAAACTTTTTAGAATGCCATTTTTAGCCCAGTCGCAGTCGGAAAACAATTAAAAGGCCCATCAAAACTCGTCCTGAGAGCACGAAAATGAGCATGCATGTTCTCATATGCACCAAAAAACTTTCTAGAAAAGAGATTTATAAGATTATTTTTGAGTTAAAAATTTTTAATCGCCGAAGTTGGCCTTCGGGGTAGATTGTACATCCTATTGCCCAAGCCTTAGTCGACACCTTGAAAGAATATTGGCACATCAAATTTGAAAAATTTGAGGGTACCACCCCTAGCTAAGGCATGGCATGATCCACATATATCTATACTACAATTCCTTAGCATATTTTTGTATTAGGTCAAGACCTATTTTGTAAATGTTTGTAATGCCGACCTTGGAGATTGTTCCAATGGTTGATGATTGTAATGCCGACCTTGATGATCATTTCAAGTTTGATGAGGTGTATAAATACTTGTAATGAACCATGGAAAAGATATCCTTGTGCGAAGATGGGAAGATAAGGAAAGAGGTGGAAAGGTAGAGTAGAGTAGAGGAACTATTGTACTTCAATGTATTAATCTCAGACATGAAGAAGATGTTGATATTGGTAGTGAAACGTCAATAGGTTTTAATAGCCCTCAGGGTTTAACAACCCTCATTGTAATCTTTCTAGGTTTAGGGTTGAGGTAGTGAGCCTGCTAGACCTAGCTATACTTCATGGTAGTGAGCCAGCATATTCTAGGCCCGTGGAGTGACCAAGCCTGAACATCATTTTTCAAAGATTGCAATATATTTTGAGAGCTAATCCTCTCCATAGTTTTTCCCCACCTTGGGTTTTTCCACATAAATATCTAGTGTCTCTTGTGTTTAATGTTGGATATGTGTTTAAGTTTCTGATTTCATTCATTCATTGTTTAATCATAATAACTGTGGACAAGTGATTAATGTTTAAGTGCAGAAGTGATTGAGTTTTTGGGACAACTGAGTCACCCCCCCTCTCAGTTGTCTGACGCATTTCAACAATTGGTATCAGAGCAAGGTTCCTCTGAAGAAAGTCTAACAGCTTGAGGAAGATCCAAAATGTCTTATAAGAAGGAAGTGTTGTATTTTGATGGGACGAATTATGCTCTTTGGAAGGCACAAATGAAAAGCCATCTTCTTTGTCTTGGTTACAAAGTATGGAAAGCTGCAGAAGCAAAATACACCATGCCTCAAAATGGTTTGATGATTAAAGATGAAATCAAAGAATATAAGGTGGATGTCAAAGCAAAAGATGCTCTGTTAAGTTCATCAAATGACTTAGTACTGACAAAAGTTGTGGATCTTAAAATTGCAAATGAGGTATGGGAGAAGCTGAAAAATCTGTATGAAGGAGATGATTTTGTGAAGGAGGCCAAGCTACAAATTTTGAAAGTGAAATATGAGAGTTTGAAGATGAATGAAGATGTAAACATAATAGCCTTTATGCAAAGAGTTGATGAACTTGTCACCGGGATAAAAGGTATGGGGGAAACTCTCTGTGATAAGGAAGTTGTGATGAAAATTCTCAGATCACTACCAAAGTCCTACAGTCACAAGGTAGCTTCAATTGAATAATTTATGCAAGTAAAAACTATTGACAGAGATCAGTTACTTGGTAAGCTTATTGCCTTTGAAATGAGAGAGTTTGGTGATGCCCTGCCAAAAGTCGAGACTGCCTTCAAAGCGAGTACTTCTGGGAAATCCTCCAGATCAGAAAAGTACAAGGTAGAATCCGATGATAAGTTTGATGAAATTGAAGCCAACTTTGTGGATAGACTGCAAAGAGGATCCAGTAATTTTAAAGGTAAATTACCTTTTAAATGTTTTTCCTATGGTAAAGTAGGCCACTTTGCTTCTAGATGTCCTGAAAGAATTGAAAGAAATAGAAAAAGATATGAGAACAGGCCTAGGATCCAAAAGAAATGTTATTATGTTTAAGATTTTAATGATGATGCAGGAGTATCAGATAATGGTGAACTAGATAATGCTAGTACTTCTGGTAATGAATTCTTGTTTATTGCTATTAAGGAAGAACCTATGTCTACTAATCCTACTAGCTGTGTGAAGGAAGAAAAACTAGTGGAAAGTGCTTTGGCTGCTTAGGTTGTTGAAGACAAAGATAAATGGGTTATTGATAGTGGCTGCTCTCACCACATGACTGGTGACAAAAGTAAGTTTGTGAGTTTGGAAAGATATGATGGTGGACTAGTTAGGTTTGGAGATGATACAACTGGTAAGATTTATGGAAAAGGATCTATTTCTTTTAATGGCAAGCATAATACTGAAGATGCCTTGTATGTGAAAGGATTAAAGCACAATCTTTTGAGTGTGGGTCAGATGTGTGACAAAGGTTATGATTTAAGCTTCAAGGACAATGGATGCAAGATCAGGGAAAGCTCCAGAATAGTTATTGCAATTGGTAAGAAGACCAGAGGTAATATCTATCACTTGAAAGGAACTGATAACTATTGTTTGTTGGCTTAGACTGATGAAAGTTGGCTATCGCATAGAAGGCTGTGTCACATCAATTTTGATAACATTATGAAGATAAGTACTGCACAGGCTATTAGAGATTTGCCTAAGCTTGTAAAGCTTGCTAATCCTATTTGCAAGGAGTATCAATTTGGGAAACAAACAAGAACAAGTTTCAAAAGGAAGGACCAATCAGTTAATGGACTACTGGAACTAGTGCATATAGATTTGTGTGGATCTACCAGAGTAAGAATTTTGCAAGGAGATAGGTATTTCATGTTACTTATTGATGATTATTCTAGAATGACTTGGGTTACCTTTTTGAAATAAAAAGCAGAAGCTTTAGATAAGTTTAAGGCATTTAAGACAATGGTTGAAAATGAGATGGATTTGAAGATCAAATGTTTAAGGTCTGATAGAGGAGGAGAGTTTACATCAAATGAATTCAATTTCTTTTGCAAAGAACATGGGATAAAGAGACAGTTATTTGCACCTAGAATTCCACAACAAAATGGAGTTGTTGAAAAGAAAAGTAGAACAATTCAAGAAGCTGCTAGAACCATGATGAAGGAAGCTAATCTTCCAAAAGTATATTGGAGAGAGGCAATTCACACTACTGTATATATCCTAAATAGAGTCCAAGTCAAAGGTAAAAGTTCTAAGACTCCTTATGAATTGTGGTATGGTAAAGTTCCTACTGTGAAATATCTCAAAGTTTTTGGTAGCAAATGTTATATCAAAAGAGAAGATGATCTAGGCAAGTTTGATGCTAGGTGTGATGAAGGAATATTCCTTGGTTACTCCACAGGAGCAAGGCTTACCAGTGTTATAATAAGAGGCTGAATAAGATCATTGAGAGTGCAAATGTCAAAGTCGATGAAAGCAAGGAGAGGTCTTCAGAATCAAGTAGATATGAATCAGATAAACCAGATGTTTCATAAGTGGTGCAACATGAAGACAACTCAGATGAAGAGGAAAAAGCTCTGAAAAGTACTACCAAGACACCAAGGTATGTAAAACTTAATCATTCTGAAGATCAAATCATAGGAGATAAGAGAAAAGGAATCCTAACCAAAAGAAGAGCTGCAGAAGAACAAGTAAATTTCTGTCTCATTTCCATGATTGAACCTAAGTCTGTGAATGAAGCTTGCAATGATGAGAATTGGGTAAAGCCTATGAAAGAAGAATTGATGTAGATAGAGAAGAATTAGACTTGGGATCTTGTTCCCTGATTAGTAGATAAAAATGTAATTGGTACCAAGTGGGTCTTCAGAAACAAGATGAATGAGAATGGTGAAGTGGTAAGAAACAAAGCAAGGTTGGTATGCAAAGGATACTCTCAAGTTGAAGGAATAGATTTTGAGGAAACATTTGCACCAGTGGCAAGGATTGAATCAATAAGAATGTTTTTGGCATTTGTAGCCTACAAAGATTTTAAGGTATATCAGATGGATGTGAAGTCTACATTCTTGAATGGAGAATTGGAAGAAGAAGTCTATATTGAACAACCGAAAGGATTCCAGTCATCACATCAGGGTGACATGGTATACGGATTGAAGAAGGCATTGTATGGATTAAAACAAGCCCCCAAGGCCTAGTATGCTAGGTTGGATAAGTATCTGATACAGTTAGGATTTAGCAAGGGTACTACCAACAACAATCTCTATTTCAAGATCAATAAAGAACAAATCCTAATTGTTGTAGTCTTTGTTGATGACATTATCTTTGGAGGCAATGAAGGTATGTGCATAGTTTTTGCTGGAGAAATGCAAAGTGAATTTGAAATGTCCATTTTTGGTGTGATGAATTTCTTTTTAGGTCTGCAAATAAATCAATCAGATAAAGGTATCTTCATTTATTAGTCTAAGTATGTGAAAGAGTTGTTAAATAAGTTTGGGATGGAAGACTCTAAACTTGTAAATACTCCCATGATAACTGGTTGTCAATTGAGAAAAAATGATGATTCAACTATGGCAGATCAGAAAAGGTACAGATCTATGATTGGAGGATTACTTTATCTGACTCAAACTAGACCTAACATAATGCATGCAGTTTGTCTTGTGGCAAGATTTCAAGCAGAACCTAAGGAGTCACATGTGATGGTAGTCAAGAGAATTTTGAGATATTTGAAACGCACAATGGATTATGGTTTGTGGTATCCAAAGGACAATGATTTCACTCTCAGTGCATACACTGATGCAGATTAGGCCGGAGATGTGGATGACAAAAAAAGTACAAGTGGAGGTGCATTCTTCTTGGGAAAAAGGCTAGTATCTTGGATAAGTAAGAAACAAGATTCAATATCTCTGTCCACTATAGAAGGAGAATATATTGCAGTAGAATGTAGTTGTACTCAAGTGTTATGGATGAAGAAAACATTGAAGGACATCAAAGTTGTATATGAAGATCCAATTGCAATTTTTTGTGACAATACAAGTGCCATAAACATATCAAAGATTCTAGTAATGCATTTAAGGACAAAGCACATATCCATAAAATATCACTTTCTAAGGGAAAAAGTGACAAAGAATGAAGTCAAGTTGGAATATGTATCTACAAAAGACCAGATTGCAGATATTTTCACCAAACCTCTATCTAAAGATACTTTTGAGTATCTTAGAGAAAAGTTAGGGGTTATTACCCCTCCTGCTCTAAACTAAGATACACAAGAGTGCATTAGTCTGGTGGTGCTTAGAGTCCCTTCTCCAGATTTGGATTGATGATTTTAGGGCTACTTCTCAGGGGGAGTAGTTAGAGAGTTCAGAAGAGAGATTGGATCAGAGCAGAAGAGTGCAAGTATGTGACCTTCGCCATTGATGTCAAAGGGGGAGAGAAATCATGTGAAAAACTCAGAGAGAAAGAGTGCAAATGTGTAAAGAGATAGGGGGAGAATCTTGTCTTGATGGCTGTTGCAGTTTTTCACATCATATGTTGCCATCAATGACAAAGGGGGAGATTGTTGCAAGTATGTGCCTAATCGGTGTTGTCATTGATGTCAACATATCTTTGTTGTCATTGGTGTCAACTATATCCTATATTGTTATTTTTTTATAAGCTTTATATGTTGAGTCTATTGAGAAGATTAGCCCCTTCGGAAGAATCAGAAAATAAACAGTGAATCACAGTGAAGACAATGAGTTGCATACTAAAGAACAGTCCAGAAGATTGCTCCACATTTCTTACTGACTAAAGATCTTGATATGTGGATTGGAAGTTATTTAGAAGCATGGATGAAGATGCTAAATCTTGAGTTTGAGCATCCGGTATGAAGATTTGAGTGAGTTACATTCACCAGAGTAAAACTTGCTTTTTCTGATTATTCACTGGTGCCTGAGAGAAAGTATTTTGCTCCACATTCCTCCACATTAAAGTGTTTTTCTTTGCGGGTCTAGAGGGAAGTATGGAATGATGATAAGTGCCTACAATTGCAATGGTTCATGTTTTAGTGGTCCGCAAGCTATCTTTCTTTTATTATAGTTGAAGAGAGTGAAGTTCATGTCATCCAGTGTGAATAATCTCATGAATAAAGTGGTTTGAGTTTGTGCGGTTGCTGTGGTGATTTCAATGTGCTTGTGGATACCTCCTGATCATGTTCCTACCTTTACATTGTTCCATGTTAAGGAATTGAGATCATGTTTGAAGATCATTTCCAAGTAACGTAGCGTGTAACCAATCTTAACCAACTTGGTTAATTCTTTTGATTGTGGAGATCCCTTGAAGATTATGGAAGTGTGTTGTGATCTGCATACATCTATACTACAATTCCTTAGCATATTTTTTTATTAGGTCAAGACCTATTTTGTAAATGTTTGTAATGCGGACCTTGGAAATTGCTCCAATGGTTGATGATTGTAATGTCGACCTTGATGATCATTCTAAGGTTGATGAGGTGTATAAATACTTATAATTGAGTCATGGAAAAGATGTCCTTGTGTGAAGATGAGAAGATAAGGAAAGAGGTGGAAAGGTAAAGTAGAGCAGATGAACTATTGTACTTCAATATATTAATCTAAAACATGAAGAAGATTATGATCTTGGCAGTGAGCCATTAGTAGGGTTTAATAGCCCTCAATATTTAACAACCCTCATTGTAATCTTTCTAGGTTTAGGGTTGAGGTAGTGATCTTGCTAGACCTAGCTATACTTCATGGCAATGAGCCAACATGGTCTAGGCCTGTGGAGTGACCAAGCCTAAACATCATTTTTTAAAGATTTCAATATATTTTGAGAGCTAATCCTCTCCATTTTTTTCCCCCACCTTGTGGTTTTCCACATAAAAATTTGGTGTCTCTTGTGTTTAATGTTGGATCTATGTTTAAGTTTATGATTTTATGCATTCAATATTTAATCATAATAACTGTGGACAAGTGATTAATGTTTAAGTGTAAAAGTGATTGAATTTTTGGGACAACTGATTCACCCACCCTCTCAATTGTTCGACGCATTTCAACAGCTCTTGCATCAGACACCCAAGGTAATTTGAGAAGTGACCTTGTCACATCTCAAGTGTTTGATGAAAACTCCAAATAGTCAACCTCTGCCTTAGACAACTAGGAAGAACCTTCAACAAGCCTTCCTTTCCACTTCACCAAATATTCTTCATATTTCCTATTTTGAGTACTTCTTCCCACACGGCTATCCAAGATCTCTTCTATCTCCTCCTTGGAAGTAGATGCCAGAATACTCCATTATTCTTTTGTTGGTCCATCCTCTATTCCACCTTCATGATATTATGTTAAATCAGTAATATTGAAAATAAGGGAAATGTTGATCCCATTCGACAGGTCTACCTCATATGCATTTTCCAAATCATGCTTCTTCAGAATCTTGCATGGTCCAAATTTCTTCATTTTCAACTTATTATATGTTCCAATTAGAAACCTCTCTTTTCTCAAGTGAATCATGACTTCATCTCCTACCTTAGATTCCCTATATCTCCTCTTTTGATCTACCTTAGCCTTATAGTTAATATTCATCTTATTAATTTGCTTTCTCACCTCTTCATGCAAATTCTTTAGGTGTTCTGCAATGTCTTCAGCCTTGGCACTTGTCTTTTCTCCCTTGTCCATATTCCTTAACTCTGAAGCATTTCTTGGACTACTCCCATAAACAATCTAGAATTATGATTTACCTGTACTCCTATTGATAGAATTGTTGTAAGAAAATTCTGCCTGTGGTAAAATCAAATCCCATCCCTTAGGCTTATCTCCTACTAAGCATCATAGTAGGGTACCCAAACTCCTATTCACCACTTCCATCTATCCATCAGTCTATGGATGGTGTGCAGAATTAAACTTCAAATTCATTTTCAACTTCTTCAACAATGTCCTCTAGAAATAACCAACAAACTTGGTATCTCAATCTGAAACTATGCTCTTAGATAGACCATGTAGTGTCACAACCTCTCTGAAAAATAGCTCTGCAATATGAATAACATCATTAGTCTTCTTACAAGGAATAAAATGTTCCATCTTGGAGAATATATCCACCACCACAAAAATGGAATCATATCCTCTTTGTGTCCTTGGTAAACCAAGAACAATATCCATACTAATATCGTCCCATGGCCTCTCTGGTATAGCTAATGGATGATATAGCCCTGTATTCTTACTTGTTCCTTTTACCATCTGACACACTTTACAACTCTTCACAAATTTCCTCACATTGTGCTACAACTGTGGCCAATAGTAATGCTCACCACAATAGCAATGGTCTTATCTCAACCAAAGTGTCCAGCTAATCCCCCACTATGCTTCTCCTTAATCAGGTTCTCTCTCATGGAACTCCTTAGAATGCACAACTGGCTTCCTCTGAACAACATACCATCTTGAATTATGAAATCCAACCATTTTGTCCTATCCAAAGTAACGGGTTACAAACAACCTTTCCAAGCCTCTGCAAAATCTAGATTTTTAGGATACAAACTTTTGAGCTCATCAAATCCAACAACCTCTATCTTCATTTTTGTCAACAAATTTTGCCTTCTACTTAATGCATTTGCAACTCTATTTGATCTTCCACTCCTGTGTTTCGAAACAAAAGTATAAATCTACAAAAACTCAACCCATTTTAAATCTGTCTAGCTCAACTTACCTTGACTATTAATATATTGTAAAGCCTAATGATCAATATATAAAACAAACTCTTTTGGAAACAAATATGTCTCCATTTCTTCAAAGCCTCAACTATTGCATAAGACTCTTGATCATAAACAAAATACTTTTTCTTGGCATCATTAAGCTTATCACCAAAATAGGCAATGGGCTTACCTTATTGACTTAGAACAACTCCTATAGAATTGCCACTAGCATCACAATCTACCTGAAATACCTTATTGAAATCTAGAAGTGTCAAAATAGGTTGCTCTGTGACTTTTTGCTTCAATATATCAAAAATCTTGGCTGCTCTTATAGTCCATTTAGACTCTTTTCTATCCCCTCTCATTGTCTTAGTTAGGGGTGCACAAATGCTACTAAAATTCCTAATAAAGTTTCTATAAAAACTTGCCAAACCATGAAAAAATCATACCTTTGTAGCACTCCTTGACATGGGCCATTAAACAATAGCCCTTACTTTTCTGGGTCCATCTTAAGACCTTCATTTGAGACAAAAAATACAAGGTATACCAACTTTGTCTTCACAAAACTACATTTCTTTAGATTAATCAACAACTTCTCCTCCCTTAGCCTCTCTAAAACTCATTTGATATGCATTAGATGCTCATCCCAAGTCTTACTGAAAATCAAAATGTCATCTAAATAAACAATAACAAAATTTCCCAAAAACTCTTTCAATACCTTGTTCATGAACTGCATGAATGTGCTCGGTGCATTGGTTAGCCCAAATGGTATGAATAACCACTCATACAAACCTTCCTTTGTCTTGAAGGTTGTCTTCTATTCACCTCCTCTGATTCAGATCTGGTGATACCCACTCTTCAGATCAATCTTTGTAAAGTACTTGGCTCCACTCAAAGAATCCATTATGTCATCCATTCTTAGGAATGGAAATCTATATTTGATCGTGATCTTATTGATGGCTCAGGAATCTATACACATTCTCCACTATCCATCTTTCTTTGGTTATAGTATTGTAGGTACAACACATGGACTTAGGATCTCCCTTATCAATTCTTTCCTTAAAAACTTGTGAACTTCTATATTCAGCTCTTCATTCTTTGTAGGGGTCATTCTATGGACTTCTGTATCTAGCAAACTCACTCCAGGTGTCAAATCTAATTAGTGACTTATCTTCCTCACCAGTAGTAAACCTTATGGTACATTATCAAAGAAAATGTCCTAAAATTATTCTAGCATATGTGAGACTTCTCCTGGTACATCTTCACATTTCTCCTAGGTGATCTTAGGAATCAACACAGAGCAATGATGCTCATGCCCCATACCCTCCAAAAATTTCCTACCATCTACCAAGAAAATTTTGGAAGTACTACATACCTTTTCTTCCACCTCCTTCAAGGGCTTCAACTTATGACGAACTCCATCCTTTGTTAGGGAATAGGTGTTTGCATGACCATAATGGACAGTACACCTATCATACTGCCATGACCTCCCCAATAGCATATGACATGCATCCTTCAGTATGATGTCACACAACACCTCATCATGGTAGTCTCCAATCTTGAACTTAACTAAACATTGCTCATTGAACAAAACTCGATGATCCTTCTGTGACCATGCAATCCGATATGGATGTGGATGCCTTCTTCTTGTCAACTTCAACTTGTTAACCATCTCTTCTGAAACAAGATTGTTAGTGCTTCCACTATCAATAATAATATCACAACACTTACCTTCACACTTGCACCTTGTGTAGAATAAGCTCTTCTTCTAATCTGGTTCTTTTGACAACTAGGGTTTCTCCCCTTTCAACATCTTTAGAATGCTCAGACTGCACATCTTCATCTACATGTGCAACTCATGCATTACCTTTAGGTCTTCTATTTGTCCTTCCTTGATGTTTGTGGACACTCATATGCTTGATGTCCTTCTCCTCCACATTGGAAATAGGTTCCTCTAAAACCCCCTCTTCGAGGTCCTTTTCTAGGTCAGCCTCTTCCTCTTTGATCACCATTATTTTGGTCATGAGGGCGGTAGGCATTATCTTCTCTCTAATTTTGACTGGTGCTAGCTTCTTCACTTTTCTTTTGATCTTCATTTCAACCTCCATAGGATCTTCCACCAGTCCTTCCACCTTGACCTCTTCCTCTTTACTTTCTTTCAAATCTTTTATTCAGTTTCTCTTCCACCTTCAAGGAAAACTGGTATGCATCTTCTATGGTGGTCATTCTAACCAGTCTCAGCTCTTCTTGAATACTTGGCCTCAACCCATTAATGTAATCAGCTACCTTCTCCTTGTTGGCCTCTACATGGCATGTCCTAATAGTAATCTTATTAAACTCTTTTGTATACTCCTTGAAAGACTTGTTACCTTGCTTCAATCCTTGCAATTTCTTCAACAACTCCAACTCATAGTCGACAGGAATGAACTGCTTCTTTAGTTTTTCCACCATTCGATCCCATCTGGTAATCTTTCCTTTTCCTCTTCTATTTCTTCTAACTAGACCTCCTTCCACCAAGTACTGGCATGGCCCTTCAACTTTTTTTTCACAAACTTGACCCATTCGAGATCCTCCACATCTTCATACTCAAAATATTCATATATATCATTGATCCAATCAATGAGCTCTTCTAGATTCTAATTTCTAGAATAGGTAGAAACTTAGATTCTAGGCCTCTTTCCAATCTTTGAAATGGCCCTCAACAACCTAACTTCTTCAAGATCTCTTGCACCATCTTGTTCTTCCTCAAATAACTCTTCTTCTACTTCATCTTTGCTTTCTTCTCTTGTTCTTGGCTCAAACCCTCTTCACAGCTCCTCTTGCAATGCATTGATTTGCCTTTGTAGGTCTCTAAAACCCTCTTCTATCAAAATATTTATCCCACAATGGTTTCTTCATGGAGTCATTTTGATCTCCATAGCAAACCCACAACCTTAGGTCCTAGTGCAAACTGCCTCACGGTCGGTGATCTGTCTACACACTCATGAACCCTTACTCTAATACCACTTGATGTAGGGGTAAATCAAAAAATACACAATAACACCAATTGCACACAAAAAATAGGAATGTTCTCTTATTTATTTGGACAACACATTACATTACGAAAGCTAAAATCCAATGTGAGGATGAATCCTCCACAGGTTGGAACACATTACAACTTCCTATCTCTAGATTCTAGAACCTTCTGCCTTCTGTAGCCTCAAATCCACTAGGGTTTCTATTTTCCCACCTTTCCTTGACTCTACACATTCCTCCTTTTCTCTACTACTGCCAAGGGTTCCCAAAAATGGTCATAAATAGCTCTTTTTGGTGGCCTTTAGCCAAATTTTGAAATTTGCATCTCCCTCCAAAAATAGGTCAACTTTCGGGAGCCATAACTTTTGATCCAGGTGTCTAATTGACGAACTATTTGAAGCGTTGGGAAGATCGCAGAGTGTTATATGCACTAAAAATGGGAAATGCCAATTGTACCCATTTTCAGGGCCTCTAAGTGCCTCAAACCTAACTTTGAAACTTTTTAAGGGGTTTTTTCAGGAAACAAAAACTTTAATATCTTTCAGCCCACAAATGATCTTTGCTTGATTCCTTTGCCAAAGGTCTTATTTTTCATTTATGAAGCTTCCTATAAATTTTCACTTCTATAGATGCCCAAATGCAAACTTTCCTCAAATACCAGTTTGAAAAAACTGAAGGTTCTACATCATTATTCAAGCGATTATGGAACCATAAATACAAATTTTGAAAAGAAATGAAAACAAATTCATCAATTTTGAATCATGATTGTTTTCAGGTGATGCAAGATTGCCTTTACACCTTTGGATGCTCTTGCATCACGTAGAGTACATAAGGCCAAATGATGTGTTTTGTTTAGTTGTTTACTTGGGTGCATTAGGAGAGGAAATGAGCTATATGTTATAGAATAAGGAGCCTGTTACACTTCATCAATCCTTTGCCAGTGCAATGGACATAGAAAATAATCATAAATATGGAATGATAAAAGGACAGATGATTGCTAGTATAGAATATTACAAAAGCTCTCATGTAGGTACACAAAGCAGTTTAAGCAATATGTTTTCTATGCCTCAAAATGTTTTTACTTTGTCTCATAATGATTATAGGTGCTTGGTTAATGAAAATAAGGAAAGAATTGATATGAGGAATAAAAATGAAGAACTCATTATACAACAAAAAGGTGAAGTTATGCAAATAATGTGGTTTGTGATAAGCCTATAAGAGTAGAATCTAATTACGAAGATACACATGAGGTTACTTATTGCAATAATGTTATCACTGAAGAACTATAGGAACACATGTATGTCAGATTTAATATTTACATAAGAAGTGAGAGTTTACATGAAACAGATACATGGAAAGTTTCATTTTGGATGTGGGAGATATTGATTTGCATAATAATGGAGAATTTGTTGATATCTTTCAAAATCTAGATCCATATGTGAATTTCTCAATTGATGAAGTGTGTATGGATGTTGAGTATGAATGTTTCTTTGGGGATGATGATTGTTTGTACAATGCTGAAATAGAGACATTTACTTTCAATGATGAATACATTAATAAGGATGCCTACTCTACTGTGAAAAGGCAAGTTGCAAGTGCTCATATTGGTACAGTGAAAGATAGTATTGATATATGTTGTAAGGGTGGCTATGAAGCTCTTGATAGTGGGTCATATTCTGAAATTTTTGAAGCCCCCTTTTGAAGCATTCCATGTGGAGTTAGTAATGGAATTGTTGAATACAATAATGAGGGATATGAGCAATTCTCTAAAAATGATCTCATTCAGCTTGTTGATTATGGTGAGTGTGAGTATGATCAATCAATAATTGATTCACGCCACAAAAACTTTGATTTTATATATCATACCATGGAGGATGTTAGGAAGACACAAGTGTGTGATGGATGGTTACGAAGAGCTAGGAAGGCAAAGTTGTTGGTTGTCCAAGCAAGACAACATTTAAACAAGGACCAAGGAATGTGTTAACCAACTAGATCATGCAAGGAAACAAAGGGAGTTATACCTTAGATCTCTATTTCTTCCAAGGGAAGAATGCATGAAGGTTGAGCAAGCAAAGGAGAAGCCTCTTGAGGTAAGAAAGAAAGAAGAATATGCAGATTTGGTTGAATGAGATAATAGGCATGATTCAGAACATTTTATTTGTATACCTAATTTGCATCATAAAATTCATAAGTTATTTTTAATTGAGTCCCTTGAAGACTCAAATCATAGATGAGGATGGAATAGTTGAACATGCACTTAGTGGATCAACCACTAATATTATATCTACACATGAAGAGGGAGACATAAGTGATTCAGATTTGGGTGAGCCTTTGGTCATTCATGGAGTGGTTGGGGAGTTGATCTTTGATAAGGTACAATTCCATTTGGAGGCTGCCCTACTTCAAGGATTTGTATTAGATACACCTTTTGGGTCAGTATATAAGAGTAAGTATCAAGATATGGAAGAATTTGAACATGAAGCCTATGTTGATAACATATCCTTGAATAGTTGCTCATTTTATAATGATTACAATGGTTTACTTTGGGACATGTTTTAACTAATACACAACTATGATTTATGTATGTAAAGGGATAGTATCTATGTGGATTTTTCTATTTTTGTGGATCAACAGAAGCATGATGAAGGTGACACAATTAGAAATAGGATGAAATTCTTCCATAATATTAATAGTGAACATAGTGCTTCTAAATTGGATTTGAAATAGTTTGCTAAAAACAAGATATTTGATAGAGGCAAATACTGGTTTTTTGTTTTTGGTGGCCCAGGGCCACCAAGTGAGAGTTGATATTTGAGTTAGATTTCAATCAATCATTAGCCCCTTATTCAAGCAGTTCCTTGCAGCCCAATGGATCTAGCACATGGCTTGCTTCCCAAAGTTTTGTGGTCCTTGTCATGCCTAAGCCAGCCATGTGTCCCCAGCTAGAGCCACTGGTGGAACCCCCTTGAAATTTCCTTGCCCCCTAGCCTTAAACCCTTGTAATTGGCTAAGTATGAGTATAAAATGCTTAAACCCTAAACCCTTAGCCCTTTTTCTTAGGCTCACATTCTAATTTTGTGTTGACTTGTGATAGGTGGTTACCCATATTTAAGTCATAACCTCATGTCTTGATTCTTGTTTGAAATCAGCCCCTTGAGCCTAGTTACCATTTTTCCCCATGCGTACAAATGTTTCTTAAGTCTAAGTCTATAGTCCCTTAAAGTTAAATTGATGGTTGTCATGGCATCACAGGCTCCAGATCTGTCAGATCTATGAGAACCATGCTAATGCATTGGCTGTAGATCCTCAGGTGGGTCAACCCCAAGCCTCATCAACTAAATGCCTAAGTCATGCTCGCTCCTCATTGGATCGCACGAGCATGCAACATGAAGATGCTAGAGAATATACTTTGCGCTACTGTGATGGAGAGGCAGTGTCATATGGGTCCCACCTGGTCCAAACAAGGTGAAGCTAGCACCCAGTGAACAAGTGCAAGGGCGGTGAAGTGGGTGCTTTCCAAGCTTGTGCTGCTGTGATAAGGTGACATGTGGCTTGGTCATAACTTCTTCAACTGGGAGGACTTACTCTGTTGGCACCTTCTGATTGGATGATGACTTTTCAACAATCCTAATGGATATTCTTTCAACTTCAGCTGACAATCTTATTCTGATGTGTCTTGAATCAATGTTCCAAGTTAAAATTTTAGATTTCATTCAAGCGTATTGGCGTGAATATCAAAACAATTATAGCACGACAGGTTTTGCTAAGATTTTTGAGATTATCAGTTGTGCTCTGGTGTGAGTTGAGGGATGCCACTCAAGCATAGAAGATTGTGATTTGACAAGCAACACATTTCTCTAGTAAGTCTCAATCTTCAGTTGGATTTTGGTACACAGACTAGACCTTTGTTGTTTGTGTGAGATGCATTTGTAGTCAGATTTTGCTAAGCTACCATTAGTGTGTGCCTCCATTTCCTACTTTGGAGGTCGCGATCTAGTCATCAATATTTCCAAATATGGATTCAAGTGTATGAAGCCTGCAAGTACCTAGAATGGAATTATGGAGGTTGTTGGAAAGTGGAAATTCCTCAAGAAAAGGGTCTTCTTCCATTTCTTCTATAAATAGAAGTATTTTCATGAATTGTTCACATCAAATTTTGCCATTGGTGTTGTGTAGAGTATTTCCCTCCATCTTTTATCCTTTGTTTCCCAAAGAAGAATGCCCATGTACTCCTGGTTGTAGGCTTTCTCATTCTGAATTAAGGAAGGAGTGAATACTGACTTAGAGGATGGGGGAATTGAAAATAATTGGAGACTTTGGCTTCAGTAGCCTTGCTTCTTTCTCATGGCCACTGCTGTCTAGTGTCATTCTAGTGATGGACTAGTCAGATCATCCAAATCCTCCAATTGCATGTAGCTATTTGGTGGGGGGACCAACTAGGTAAGATTGAAGCAACCTCATTCAAAATTGGAACGCATACACCCAAGCAGAGAGGCATCATTTTGCTCTCTCCCCTTCCTTATGTTAGATGGTACTCATCAAAAGACATAGATGCATCAGAGGAAGGTTGTTGTGTTCGGGTAGCCCAATTGGTGATGAAGAATTGGGGCTCTATTCATAGAGTCAACGAAGCCTACACTTGACTAATGGACACATCTGTAGGATCTCCCTCCCAAGAGCAATTTTGATTGCCTTCTGGTTCAACTATTGGGAGATAGCTCAGCAGTACTTGGATCCTAGACATTTAGCAAATGAAGATTGAAAGATGGGAAGTCATGTTGACAACCTGATACACCATGCTCTGAGTGTGAATTTGAAGCAAAGAGGGGGCATCTATTTCTAATTACCCAAGGAATCTTTGCACCTACTGGAACAGTCTTGTAAATTGGAATATTGTTGTAAGTCTTTCCATGTCATGGAGGGATTTGTCAAAAGAAAGTGTTGTGAAAATTGGCTAATCAGGAAAAAGAGATGTAATTTCCCAAGTCGTAAATATTAAATAAAATTTGACTAGAAATTTGTACTAAGGGAAATCTGGTTGACATAATTTCAGTATATATAGAGCTTCAAAAGTTGTAGTAAGGGGTTACTGGTAGGTGTAGAACTTTCTGGGCTTTGGATACAAGCTATCCACTTTTATGGAATAGTTTATGTTGCAAAGTAGGTTCATTTTGTCAAGTTTGCAAAGCATAATGTTGCCTGTAGATGAATAAGCTCTTGTACATGAGAATTTTTAGTTTAGATTGAAATCTATGAATAACACTATATGTATATATTTCTTGCATTGTCTCCTTGAATGTAAGCATTTCTTTTGTGAATGAAGGAATCAAGGGTTTTGTATTTCACCTATGCATATTTTTTGTATTGAATGTCTAATTCACTACTTCTATTCAAGGAATGGATTAAATATGCTTTGAGTAAGATATAGGAAGTAATGTGGTGCATTAGGGATTGTTGAAGAAGAGTTGCAAGAAATACTTTTTCTTGGACATATTGTAATGCAGTGATATCATCATCATCAGTCCTCTGAATTTGAATTTTTTATGTTAGAAAGAAAATATTTGCATTATAGAATTTGACTCTGTTGCCTTGATAAAGCACTGATCTAAGAACCTATTTACCCAAAGGTCTAGAAAGAACAAGAAACTTCAAAGATAAAATCATTCAAACCATTTTTATTTTATTTTTCTTTAGTTTAGCTAGGTTTAGCACATGTTCTCAAGGCCAACAATGTGAAATCTCTAAGAACTTTGCCAATCTTTGGATAATCTCACATATCTTGGTGCAATCTATGAGAACATTTCTTCTTGATATAGTGAAAGATAAATTTGTTGATATTCCTAAGGGAATACCCCTAGGTTTGACAGAGCCTGAAGTGTAGGGGAGATAGGTGTGAACAATCTCCCACTCTGTTGGCCAAGTCTCTCATTAAATTTGATCATAAGAATTGGCAAATCTTTAGAATTTGATGTATGCAAATTTGGGTACCAACGGTTGGGAACCTCATGTACATGATGGCATGCACAAGACTAAACATTTCTCATGCAGTGGGAGTAGTTAGAATGTACATGAGTGATCCCAGTAAGATTCATTAACAAGAAGTAAAGTGGATTATGAGATCATACCTCAAGGGAACATCACATTATGTTTTGAGGTTCAAAGGTAAAGATGCACAAATACAAGGTTTTGTTGACTCCGACATGGCTAGTAACTTGGACAAAATATGATCTACTACTAGATATGTTTTCACATTTGTAGGGGCTGTGATTAGTTAGGTTTCTAGATTACAACAAGTGGTAGCTCTCTCCACTACTGAAGTAGAATACATTTCTTTGATTGAAGGAGCTAAGGAGACATTGTGGTTGCAATTCTTATTGGGTGAATTAGGTTGTAAACAACAAGTTTTCACTTTGTGTAGTGACAGTAATAGTTCTATTCATTTGGCGAAGAATCCATCCTTTCATTCTTGCACTAAGCACAAAGAGATTCAATACCATTTCATCTGGAGTGTTCTTGAAAAAGGAAAATTCTAGTTGGAGAAGATACAGAGAGATTTCAATTTTGTAGATGCTTAAAAAAAACTTGTTTCACAAGAGAAGCTATAGTTCTGTAAAGCTTCTCTTGGTCTAGTCATCAAGTCACAATGAGCTTGGAAAAGCAGGGGACAACTCTGTACATCACAGTGTGGTTTGGACTTCAAGTGGGAGATTGTTGGTTGTGAAGTTCAACCATCACTGCCTCTTTGTCTTCCCCTTCTCATGACTCATCATTTTCCTTGAAGAGAACATTATATATTTTCATCTCAATCACTTGGATTGATTGATGACACATTGTATTTTCACTGCTGCAAGTAATAAGAGTGTTTGGCCTACTTTTCCCATGGATGTAGCCATACTTTGGTGAACCACGTAGCTCTTGGTGTCGATGTTCTTGTTGTCTTTATTTTGTGTTATTTATTGTTGTTCTATTTTAATCCGATCTTATAGTTTGCATTTTAAATTCAACAAATATATTCAAGATTTTGGAATGCCGTCACTATATATTTTACAAGCATCACTTGATTAGTAATAAGTACATGACATTATGTTTATATTGCTTCTATGAATGCATACACAAGGAAAGCACATAGAATCTAGGGTGGTTGCATGCACATAGAATACAAGTAGTGTTTACAATCCTAGGAAATGTTCTAGAATGCTTCATTAATTCAAAGATTTTGAGAGCATCTTGTAAATCCATTTTGTGCATATCTTACAATCATTGCATTCTATGAGATGGCATCTCTTTGAGGCATTCTATAAAATAGTTCATACGCCTTGTCTATTCGTCCACATTTTGCATACATGTCTACCAGGACAATTGCAACTACAACATTTAACAAAGTTCCTATATCCTTGATGCTTTGATAGATGTCCATATAATGTTCCAAAGTTTCCATTTTGCCACAGCTTGGGAGGATGTTGGAAAAGGTTGCAAAATTTAGCTTAAACCTACAATCTGGCTTTACACCTGACAATTACATATGCTCAAAAGTTTCTAGAGGCTTGGACCAATAAATCCATTTGTTGCATATCATAAAAACATGTCATTGCATGAGATGACATATCTTTGAGGCATTCTGTTAAACAATTCACATGACCAAGTCCATGCTTCCACATTTTGAAAGTATGTCTACCAAGGCAGCTGTAACTATAACATCAGACAAAAACCCCCTTCCTTTATGATTTGATGGATGGTTATACCATGTTCCAAAGCTCCCATTTTGGCGTAGGCAGGGAGGATGCCAACAAAGGTTGTGGAATTTAGATTTACACCTTCAAATTGCATTTGCTTGAGAGTTTCTAAAGCCTTTTCAATTGTTTCATTTTGTTCATATCCTACAATCATTGCATTCCATTAGATGACATCTCTTTAATGCCCTTTCAAAAGCAAGTTTCCAGTAAATGAAACCTTCAAAGGTAATCCATTGAGAAGCCCCTAAAAGTCCACCACTTCCTACTAATAACAAAAGAGAAGTATTTTGTTGTCCTTGATGGCCTTTGTGTTTGTGGTAACAATCGACAGTTTTACACTTCTCTTAGCCACACGATGACATGTTAGCACACAAAATTAATTAAACAAGTAGGGTAAAAAGGAAAGCAGAAAGTTGGACAAACTTTTAAATTGTATGCCCAAAGACTACCTTCTTTTGATAAACAAAGCTGCACCACTAGTTGTAGAATCCCTTTCAAGCTCAAAATTATTAGGTTGTGCTTCCATAGATGGATCCATTGCCATTCTGCCACAAACAACCTCCGATACAACAACCCCAAACTTCTGTTAGGAAATAAGATTTACATTTAATAAATTATTTAGTTGGATGAGAAGTTAAGGCTTCATAAACTAATTGTATGGAATATAAAACAACAGGAATGATTCTAATAAAATTCCCCTTTGTTTTGATTATTATTAGTCCCTGCCTAAAGCGGGGACTAATGTTTTCAATGCACTAAAACTATTAGTCTGGTCTTTGGAATCCGTGTCAAGGCAGGGAAAAACTTATTTTTCTAAGGTCTTCCGCTGGTGGATTCAGAAAATGGAATTTTTGCTCAATTTTAGCTTTTTCCTCATTGGCCTGCCATTTTTTGCTGGGGTTTCTGGGATTTTTCCATTTGCATAAATGGAGAAAAATTATCTGACGAATAAAAAATGAGTAGGGGAAAATTTTTGATGGTTTTGTAATGTTTTGAGCTTCTGGATGTGTCTTCATCACAGACCACCAGTTGGGCATGCATGGAGGCATGTGGTACTTGCAGGCATGTGGTAGCTACACAAGATTTTATTAGGCTAGGTGTTGTTCCCTGATGTATTGTGAGACTCCCCAAATCTGCCTGATTAAAAAACACGCTAGATACCCATTTGCATTCTCTGCAAACCTGTTTGGAAATAGTTTTAAAACAATGGCCTCTGCAGTAGCATTGTCACTGAGCTCACCCATTGTTGTAGTCTGATAGTGCCCTGAAAAGGTTACAATAGGCGCTTTGTTCATTAGTCTAGAGTCCTTGGAAGGCCAAGGTAAAGAGGGTGGCGATGGTGGTGATGGACAGTGGTGTTGCGAAGGAGGAGTAGAAGCAATCTCAACTCATTATAGTTGTGAGTAGCCTGGCAATGGGTGCAACCATGATGATTCCTGATGAGATGGCAGAGGCAGCATCACCAGTTGTCTCCCTATCCCTCAAAAACTTCCTGCTCAACATTATTTCATGTGGCACGGACACTTTATGAAATGAACTTTTTTCTCTCTGATGAATGCAGGGCATAATCGATCTATCACAAGAAGCGCCATTGTAAACAATATCATTGTATGCCATTGTTTAAGGTGAATTAGATAACTTCACAAAGATAGGATATATGAGTATGCTCAAAGCCTGGGCATTATTCAGAATGGGATCGTTATTGTTGCAAATGGTAAGTTTATCTTATTTCTCAACTTTATTTGCTGGCAGCTTTAGCATTTAGGGTATTACATACTATAACATCTCTTCAAAGAGCATTATTTTCGTAGTTTCCACTCTGCATGTTGTTGCAGTGCTATTTTGGGGCTTTGTCAATTAGGTAAATTTGATATGGTTTCTCTTTTCAAGTACTCGATACTTTTGTAAAAGTGTGATTATGACTAGGACTATTCCGAGGATCGAACCACCTTAATTGGATTTCTAGTCGGCCCAAGTTTAATCAGATATTAACTAGCTACCTTAATTGGATTTCTAGTCCACCTAAGTTTAATCAGGGCTTGCATCCAGCTTGATCTAGTCTCGATGTGGCCTGCTTCAACACAATCACTTTAATGGAGTACCATAGTCGGGCTTGTACACAAGTCATCATCTTGGCAATAACTGTCGGCAGGAAAATTTTGCAATACAATTATATATCAATACTTGAATTCTATAACAACAAAAGAGGCTTCTAATCCTGAGTAGAAAACTAATATTTTTATTGTGAAATTATTTTTTATTTTTTTCTGTGCAATGGTCTGTATCAACAAAGAGGGTTTTAACCCTAAGTAGAAAACCAACGGTTTTTATTGTTAAATTATTTTTTAGCTTTTGTGGGCAATGAGCTGGGAAGTTATGAGAATCCAGGATGGTGTTGATTTGAGGAGCTATAGCCTGCATTTTGTCCCAAGACTTGAACTAGGCTCCAACAGTCGTAAACCATTAAAACTTGTTAGCAACAAACTGTATCTGTCTTGTACATGAATTCATTCTTGGCTATTTGCAACGATTCATATTTATTTCAATTTTACATATCCTCTCAGTCTAAAATGTGTCATTTTAGGCAAAAGCTTTTTGGGATGTGTAAGTTATTTTTCAGCTATCCACAATTGCTTTTGGCACCTATTTTTGTCAGGCCAAAACATCTTTTGAGAAGCATATTTGACAAACAATTCAGTGAAGCTGGCTTGTAATAGCTAGAAGCTGAAAAGAAGTTTTATATTCTGATTAGTTAAAGAATGGATTTTGTTGTATTTTGTATTTATTACTGTATTTTTGTCACTTGCCAAAATATTTTAGAACTCTGCATTTCTTCTGTATTTTAAGATTAGTGTACATAAAAACTTTGTACTTATGTTGTATTTTAAATTTTGTAATACTTATTGAATGGATTTTCTTCTCCAACTGTAAAATCATTGTCATGTCTTAGGCAGATTTAGTAGAGTAGTTTATCAATGCATGCATATCTAAGCTAGATTTAAAATGTTATCTGTAGTACAATCACAAACATTGACATCAGGTGCCAATTCATTATCTCAGGGTATGCATTGGAGAGAAATTCCCTGTTCTTCTTGGGTACTGCATCATTGATTGGCTTCTTCACATGCTAGGCATGCATGGGAATTGCTGTGAGATGTTTGTCTTAGGGTGCATTACGTTCAGCTTCACCATCCTTTTAGGCATTTTTGGGCATTTTCAGATACCCATTTTTTGCATTCTCTGCAAACTTGTTTGGAAATAGTTTAACAACAATGGCCTCTGTAGTAGCGTTGTTTACAATTGCAGCCCTTTGCAAAAGTACTGGTAGTTCGAGATGGGGAACTAACTCTCTTTGGTAATAATTTGTGTGTGCTCAGTAATTAGTATTATTAATCCCTTATGGTAGCTTGATGAAGAGATTAATAATAAGTGCAGAATCGAAGGCGATCATAAGATATTATGCAATGAAGTATGAGGGACAAGGGACTCCATTGTTGGGGAAAACCCTTGAAGAGAGAGCACTGGTAGAACAATGGCTGGAAGTGGAATAGTAGAATTATGCGGAGCTAGTATATACGTTGGTGGGTAATTTGTTTTTCACTCCTGAAGCATTTGTTCATTAGGGATTGTTCTATAGGACATATCACTACATATGCTCCCTAATTGTATGAACCTCATAAATTTTCTTTTCCTTTTTCCTAGAACTTCCTTTTATGGTTCCAACTATGAATGGCTTGGGTCAGTCATATTTGAAGGCTCTGCGAAGTCAATGATAGTAATTATTGTACACGGAGTTATAAGATAATTTATTGTCTTTTCATGGTTGGTTACTGTTTGATATATGTAAAAATTGGTGTATTATTAGAGCGTTACTGGGATAATTCTTACAACTTTTATTTTGCAACTTTGGAACCTGGGAGTAATTTGCAAGTGTGAACTTTGGCTTTTGGTGTAGGTGTGTGGACGTTCAACTGGATTGATGGTACATAAGCAGTGAATCTTTGGGAACATACAGGAAAATGCATGCTTTTATTTTGACTAAATACAATAGATAACTATTGCTGTAGTGAAAAATTTATTAACATTTTACTGAAATGATTATTTTCTGGAATATAAATTCTAAGAAATGGAAAAATACATTGGTGTCTTGTCATGTCCCCATATTAAGGCATTGTTTAAATTAAAGATTTAAAATGTCATGTTAAATATCCTGGCCATAGGCCATTAATAAATATATATAATATTATAAATATATAATATTATATGATAGTATCTATAAATATTTTAAATATTAACCGATATATTATATTTATAAATAACCAATACAAATATAAATATTAATATTAAAATAGCATATTATTATTATTATTATATAATATATAATAATAAATATAAATGTTAAAATTAATATTAATATTAATTATTATTATGATTATAACATAATAAACATATTAATATAAATGAATGTAAATCATACATTATATAATATATTAGATTGCCTTTAAGACAATCCGTCAAGGCAGCAACAACTAATATATTTATAAAAAGACATGACCTTTGTGAAAAAGTAGTCATTGACCATTTAAGAAAATATAAAGGTAGAGAGTGGAGGAAGCAATGAAAGACAACAAAATACAATGAAGCAAGCAGATATAAAATTAATAATTTATGAGTTTGAATTACAGACATGATTAATTGTTATGGAAAATAAGATAAGAATGCTACACCTATATTCCCAAAGAAATAAATAAATTAATATCTATAAGTTATTTCATTATTTTTTTATATGGAATGATATTAATTAAAGGGATTATAATATGAATGATATTAAAATATAGATTTAAGTAATAAATTAAGTAATATAAGAAAGCAATATTATAAATAATATATTATTAACAAATATCAATATTAGTGATTAAATATTATTATAATTATAAATATAAATATGTATAGATGATATGATAGCATGTTATAGTCAAGGTGGAGCGAATAACTAACATGATATAGATAGCTTAAACATCTATGAATAACATGATTATAAATGCTTAGAGAATCCATCATCATTATAATTAAGCCCCAATAAAGAGTAATCATATTTGATTTATATAATGAAGGCAAGGTCCTTAGAAACAAACCCATGATATAAGATCATAGAACACATTGAGAGATTGGAGGTAGACTTGTTAGGAAGAATTAAGCCCCAATAAAGAGTAATCATACTTGATTTATATAATGAAGGCAAGGTCCTTAGAAACAAACCCATGATATAAGATCATAGAACACATTGAGAGATTGGAGGTAGACTTGTTAGGAAGAAGTAGCATTAATACATCGAAAGGTAGATAAGACCGGCGGTGGAATGGACCATGTTACATCATACTTAGGCAATGGATAAGACCTGCGGTGGAATGGACTATGCTACATCATACAAGGGTAATAAGTAAGACATGCGGTGGAATGGGCATATGTTACATCATACAAAGGCACTTAGTAAGACCTAAGGTGGAATGGGCATGCATTACATCATACAAAGGCACTACCTGTAGAGGATGATTCATGCAACCTAACAAGAGATAGTACCCCATCTCCACTAGGGTTTGAAAATAAATAAAATTAACATATAATAAACAACCCTAAGTATGAATCCACTTAAGATTGAATAATTAAATAATTTATTTATTTGATTATTTTAATATGATTTATTGATCTTATCTATTACTAATGTTTCCTTTAAGAAGTAATTCTCATGTGCAAGGTGGAAAATAAGGATCTTCTTAAAGGGGACATTACAGTGGTATCAGAGCAGTCATCCTGCCATCCTGTGAATAATAGTTAAATAAAAAATAATAAAAAAAAAGTATTATATACTTTAATATTAAATTTATTATTACCATTTTATGTATACTTCAATATTAAATTTATTATTATCATTCCCTATACTTTTGTCTAATTTTTAAAGTATTCTTTCATTACAAATTTGATTTAGGGAGGGTTGTCATGTCCCCATATTAAGGCATTGTTTAAATTAAAGATTTAAAATGTCATGTTAAATATCCTGGCCATAGGCCATTAATAAATATATATAATATTATAAATATATAATATTATATGATAGTATCTATAAATATTTTAAATATTAACCGATATATTATATTTATAAATAACCAATACAAATATAAATATTAATATTAAAATAGCATATTATTATTATTATATAATAATATATAATAATAAATATAAATGTTAAAATTAATATTATTATTAATTATTATTATGATTATAACATAATAAACATATTTATATAAATGAATGTAAATCATACATTATATAATATATTAGACAATCCGTCAAGGCAGCAGCAACTAATATATTTATAAAAAGACATGACCTTTGTGAAAAAGTAGTCATTGACCATTTAAGAAAATATAAAGGTAGTGAGTGGAGGAAGCAATGAAAGACAACAAAATACAATGAAGCAAGCATATATAAAATTAATAATTTATGAGTTTGAATTACAGACATGATTAATTGCTGCGGAAAATAAGATAAGTATGCTACACCTATATTCCCAAAGAAATAAATAAATTAATATCTATAAGTTATTTCATTTTTTTTTATACAGAATGATATTAATTAAAGGGATTATAATATGAATGATATTAAAATATAGATTTAAGTAATAAATTAAGTAATATAAGAAAGCAATATTATAAATAATATATTATTAACAAATATCAATATTAGTGATTAAATATTATTATAATTATAAATATAAATATGTATAGATGATATGATAGCATGTTATAGTCAAGGTGGAGCGAATAACTAACATGATATAGATAGCTTAAACATCTATGAATAACATGATTATAAATGCTTAGAGAATCCATCATAAGCCCCAATAAAGAGTAATCATACTTGATTTATATAATGAAGGCAAGGTCCTTAGAAACAAACTCATGATATAAGATCATAGAACACATTGAGAGATTGGAGGTAGACTTGTTAGGAAGAAGTAGTATTAATACATCGAAAGGTAGATAAGACTGGTGGTGGAATGGACCATGTTACATCATACTTAGGCAATGGATAAGACCTGCGGTGGAATGGACTATGCTACATCATACAAGGGTAATAAGTAAGACGTGCGGTGGAATGGGCATATGTTACATCATACAAAGGCACTTAGTAAGACCTAAGGTGGAATGGGCATGTGTTACATCATACAAAGGCACTACCTGTAGAGGATGATTCATGCAACCTAACAAGAGATAGTACCCCATCTCCACTAGGGTTTGAAAATAAATAAAATTAACATATAATAAACAACCCTAAGTATGAATCCACTTAAGATTGAATAATTAAATAATTTATTTATTTGATTATTTTAATATGATTTATTGATCTTATCTATTACTAATGTTTCCTTTAAGAAGTAATTCTCATGTGCAAGGTGGAAAATAAGGATCTTCTTAAAGGGGACATTACATGTCTGCATCTGAAGTCAAGCTTAAGAGAGTTTCTTTGCATATGCAGGGCAATTTTAATCCTTGAGATTTCTTTGATTTGTAGAAGAGGGAATCTATTTATCCTTCAATTGAGATATTATTTAAGAAAACATATGCTATATCCATGCAAATTGTGAATGAAACTAAAGATAGTGGAACAGGCTTGTCCTTCAGTAAAAGACCTATAAAATATATCATTTTTCAGGTTTGAGCTCAAGTTTTGATCCAATACCTCTGGTCTCGGTTTTGCATAATGTTCTTTATTTTTAGCACCAGCTTAAAAATTTATTTTTTGTTGCTTTAACAAATTTATAGGGCACAAAAACTTTTCTACTTCTTAAAAGGTGGAATGGTAGATTATGGAGAAGGGCATAGTGCTCAATATGGCCATGCCCAATTTGGCAAGACTCATGAGCAAGGTACATTTATCTGGTATTCAATGAATTGTTTAAAGAGACATATTTTCTATTCTCTTTTGCAATAGAATCAAATTGACTAAAATATAATGACGCTCTTGTGTTTGATACAATGCAAGTTTTGCTTGGATGGCACTATTTAGAGCATTCATTGAATTATGTGTGAGAGTTTGGGACAATCTTCCTTGAATAATTTTGATGTATCATGAAAATTTTATTTCTTCTCCAAAGGGATATTTTCACACAATTATTTGTAATACCCAAGAGTCTCAAATCACCACTATCAATCATGACTTACATTATATATCTTTGGATACTCCGCCGAAGAAACATCTCCAGTATCTTCACCTTTCTGATTTTCAAAAGATGAATGACAACTTTGCTCCTCATCAAAAAAGTTTGATGGAGAAGATCGGTTCTTGATAAAATAGACAGTGAATTACTGGGTCAAAGAAATAGAAGTTTTGTTCCTAGTGGCTAGTGTGAATGAAATAGAGAGGTGGATATTATTCATGTTCAATCATGAGTGCTAAAACTATTCTGAAGCCCAACCTAAGTACAAAGAGGCTTGAGAGTTTAATTTTAAAACTCTTATCGAAGATAAATTTTAATGACAAGCAGTGCCAAGTCATAACATCTTGACACTATATACCTTTGAGATGCAATCACATTTTCGAGAGAGCTTCGTTGTGTAGTTTATTGGAGGATGAATATACTTCAATCTTATCGAAGGATACATCATGTTACACATGCTCTATATTTGTATATTGATAACATATTTGATAAAGTCTTTGCTAGTAGGTGGTTTGTATTGGGCCTTATTTGGCATATTGACATAATAAAACTTGTGAAAGAAGCTGTTTTTTATGTGATTATAGTGCAGTTAAGGGTTTCAAAGAGACTCATAGAATATTCTTTTGCAGGACTAGTGGCTAAATGCTACTGCAAATATGTAAAGTGATAAAGCAACTTAACCGATCTGATTTACTACTTACGATTATGAGTAGTTAGATTTTTTGTGTAAATTTGTAGCTTAAGCAATTGCTTACATATATAATTCCTTGGTAGGAATTATCTCATTTATGTAATTGAAAAACATGTGGATGTGATTTTGGTTTATTTTTATCAAGCTACAAAGCATGAAGGTATTTGGAAGATTGTATGTTGTAATGGCAACTGAATGGTGTATCCATTTGTGACTCTATTTTCCTATTTCCTATTTTGTTTCTTTTAACTACTTATTTTGGATGCCATGGGGACATCTGGTGTCATGGTTCAAGAGAGTTTTTCATTAATGAAATTGAATCCAATGGGAAAATTACCAGCAAACCAAAGAGTTAAAGAAAATGATTTATAAGTCAAGGACCTAGTATCATCATGAACAGATGATATAGGCATGTAGATTAAGGTTGTATGCAAAACTTTTTACCATCAACAACTTATAAGTATCAAACATGTATCTGGAGCCTCAAACTTTTCCACCCAATTATGCCTTTAAAAAACTTGCGACCTTTGCTTTGTTGGTTCACCATTAGGAGATCTTAATTGTTACACCAGGATGCAAACAGGCACCTTGAGCCTAATGATTGTAGTTTTGTTTTAGGGATTTAGACAGTCCCATTTCTTCACTATGTAGCTTGCTATTTTCAGGCCACACTAAAGTAGTGAGCTTGGCGTACCAATTACCAAGTGGAATTTCAACCTATTTCTTCATTGTGGAAATTGCTTTGCCTTACCATTTGGTCACATCTACTAGGCTTTCAATTTTTTTGTTAATCAAATTATGAAATTAAAAACTTTTTTGGGGGATTCATTCACATAACATTGTTACAACAGCAGAAGGAAATTTTTAGCACCAAAATTCATTGTAGTTAATTTTTAGTACTTTGATCATTTATATTTCTATACTTGATAAAGGCAGCAACAAATTCATTTTTAATATTGCTCAATAAATTGTTCTGATCATGTCGAATGTAATGTTAGAATAACTTTTAGAAACTAATTTTGAAACACCACTTGCTTATATCATTTTTTGGTCAGAGAAAAACTAAGCTTCATATATATTATATATGAATGCAAAATCTAGCCATATGAGGATATTACAGGGATAGCATAAAAGATTGAAACATTAAATCAGCTATGGGCTTAAATCTGAATAGACAAAAGATACATCTATAGCATAATATATATTCATTATTACTGTGTGGAATTTTACAGGCCTTTATGGAATTTTACAGTCCATTATCTTGAATGGGTTGAAAATCATCCATCACACTTTGTTGATCACTCTGCTGGTGTCCAAGTAATTAGAGTCCTGCAACAAATGCTGGCTGAAAAAGTAATGAAATTCCCATGGATCAACTTTTAATTTGGTTTTTCATTGGTACGTGCACAAAACAGTGGTAATTCTTGTCTTCATTGATATTGAGTTATCTTGATATGCAATTAACCTTCACCCAACTCACTGTAATACATATTATAATAGCTAGATTTCAATATCATATGTAGGAATTCATTCTTCCCTTTTGGTTTTTGCAGTGGCTGAGATACACACTTTTTTTTGAAAAAATAAAATTTATGCATTCTTTTTGTTTGTTTTTCAAGTGGGCAATGTAACTGCTGATCATCAGTGTTGGTAAAGCATTAAAGAAGTGAAGGAGGAAAGGTTCTCCTGAAGATGCATTTTTAATTTAGCTTCTCACAGAGAGCTATTTGTTTTTTTAGAATGTGTTGAAATGGTGGTCTTCATGGTAATCTTTTGTTTCTTTTATCATTATTTGCTTTCTTCAAACAAAGAGGATAGCTCTGGATTTTCCATATGCTTTCTCCCCATGTTCATCTTCTATTATCTCTTGCTTCTCTGTTTCACTATTTTAAAAAAAATCTTAGTGTTATTTGTGAGATCTTTATTTTTCCCTTCTTAGCATGCTTTTGCAACTTTGTAAATGACAGGGACTCTAACTGCATTGCAGCTCTTGTTCGCAATGTAATCTTTAATATTGCTTCAGTTTTTGGAGCTCTACAAACCTCAACACATTGACTTGTGAATTAAGTGACCTGGGGAGGGAAATTCAAAGAAATTTAAATTTTAGCTTCCCGCAGTTTGTGTGGATGTTCACATCAACTGTACAGTTTTAGAGCACAAGAATAACTGTGCAGTGCTAGTTTTGAGAAATTAGTAACTGCAGTTTGTAGCAACCCGAAAAGTTCGTTTGAGTAAGTTGAAAGGGTGTTGAAGAGTGAAGGAGGGCCCCACATGCCGCATCAACTCATCAGAGTGGGCCCCCTGGAACCGAGTGTTGTATAAGGAAAGTTGTTTGAAACATGGGTTGTGAACTTGTGAGTGTTTTGATACCTATTCAGTTGGGCATCCAATCAGGACTGTTTGAAGTGGCTGGGGCCCGGGGGCACTTCTTTTGTGACGAGAGCCCATCAGACCCCACTACACTCCTGTAACGAATTGGTTGTAAATTGACGAGTCTTTCTAATTCCTCGAATTTTCAGCTGCAATCAAAGTCAAGTGTAGAAAATATAAAGAAACTGTTAAAAGATGATAATTTTCAAAGTGTTTGTTAATGTGCGGAAAATATGGAAAAGTTGTGGAGTAATTGAAGCGCGGAAAAGTTGCAGAAGTAATTGAATGATAATTCTCCGTCATGTAAGGGTGTTGTATACACAGCTGTACTAATCTATTTGAATGGAATTGAGTAATGCAATCGTTAAATAATGATAATTTTCAAAGTCAAATGGAATTGAGAAAACAAATTGTTAAAAGATGATAATTTTCAAAGTCTTTGTCAACCTAAAGAAAACACGGAAAAGTTTGGGGTAATAATGTTCAAGGTCAATTAAACTGCGAAAAATTTGCGGAAGGGTATTGTATACGTAACTGTCGTAATCGATATGAATGGACTACGGTGTAAGATTTTATTTTCTATATAGAAAGAAATTAGTGACAGAAAGTATCAATGACATTGATTGAAATTTTAAATCGTTTGAAAATATTCCTACTCAGTTCTTGCTTTATCTTTCTTGGAAAATTAGAGCATGATTGATTATTGAGAGAATTTTTCGGGCACACCCATAATCTTCGATGGATGTGAATATGAGATATTTGACAGTTGTTTACTTTGAGTGGTTAATGCGGCCACTTTAATATAGTTGGAAAAAGAGTTACAGATAATATATTAATATAGTTGGTCAAATATGTATATGAAATTTGACAGTTATTTATTTTCAATGGTAAAAGTAGCCATTTTGATATAGATAAGAAATCCAACTACCCACTGTTGAATATAAGAAACTTGGCAGCTTTTAATATGAATAAAAAAGGTCTGTCACTTTTTCTATACAAGATGGAGACGCTTTTTAAATAATTATTTATGCAAATTTTTATCATGAAAAGACCTCAAATTTATATTAATTATTGATATGTTTTAAATTAGTAATTGGAAGTGACATAAAAGTTCTTTAATGAGAGTCACATTTGTTGGTAAATGCAAAAACTACATTTACACATATTTCTAGATGACTTTAAAACTCTTGAGTTTTCTAGATGGCAATTATGACACCTATTTCAATTTTCTTTACATGATGTGAAAGAATTGTAACAATTTTGTCATATACTACTCTTAACTTAGTATTAGTAAAAGCACTTAAAAGTGTTACTAGATAGTGAAGAGGCATATATACTAGTAAAAGCACCAAAGGTGCTATCAAATCGCTGATAGGCACATTCATTTACAGGCCTATCACCAAATAGTATATATTTATATTGTGATATGCACATGTTCTTTGTATGTTTTGGCCATTTTGATATGCATCATGTAACTATTCTTTGTAACTTATCATCATGATTTGATTAGTTGATCATTTTAATTCTAAATCATAATTTTAAAAGGGTGGAAGAAAATACTTGCAATTCAACTCCACATTTTGAAGTATGCCTTAAAAACATGTGTTTGATGAATGTTGTAATATTTTTTACATGAACTCTACAATGTAATTTGTGATACCATTCTTGCATCCTACAAAATTTGAGATATCCCAATTCTAACCCTAAACATAATTCTAACCTTAATTCTTACCTTAACCTTAACCCTAAGCCTAATTCTAACCCTAAGCCTAACTTTAACACTAACCTAGCACTAATTCTAACCCTAACCCTAACTAGAAGCCTAGTTCTAACCCTAACCCTAATTATTATAACCCTAGCGCTAACCATAATTCTAATTCTAATCCTAACTATAAATCTAACCCTAACCTTATTTCTAATTTTAACCCTAAACCTAACCCTGATTCTAACCCTAACCCTGATTCTAATCCTCACCCTAACCCTAACAATAATCTTAATGAATGTGTGAATGAATGTTGGCATTCACTCTATATACGTGTGTGTGTGTGTGTGTGAAAAGTTAATTTTGGTACACTTTGTCTAAATGGATGTGTGTGTTTGTGTGTGAAAAGTTAATTTTAGCATTCACTTTGTTTGAAGTGCATGTGTGTTTGTGTGTTTGAACTATCTTTGATGTTAATTGTGTACGCAGCTTTGAAAATTAACTTTAGCATTCACTGTTTGTATGAATGAATGTTGGCATTCACTCTATGTGCATGCATGTGTGTGTCTGTGTATGTGAAAAGTTAATTTTGACACACTTTGTCTAAGTGGATGTGTGTGTATGTGTGTGAAAAGTTGATTTTGACATTCACTTTGTTTGAAGTGCGTGTGTGTGTGTGTGTTTGAACCCTAACCCTAAAAACAATACTTTGATGTTCACTTTATGTGAAGGATATGTACAAAAATACTTTCAAACTTCAATGGTGTTCACTTTGTGTGTTTGAACTAACTTTAGCTTTCATTATGTGTGTGTGATTTTGAAATTTAACTTTGGCATTCACTTTGTGTGTGAATGAATGTTGGCATTCACTCTATGCGCATGTGCATGTGTGTGTGAAAAGTAAATTTTGGCATTCACTTTGTTTGAAGTGCATGTGTCTATGTGTGTGAAAAGTAAATTTTTGCATTCACTTTGTGTGTGTGTGTGTGTGTGTGTGTGAAAAGTTAATTTTGGCATTTACTTTGTTTGAAGTGTATGTGCATGTGTGTGTGAAAAGTAAATTTTGGCATTCACGTTGTTTGAAGTGCATGTGTTTGTGTGTGAAAAGTAAATTTTTGCATTCACTTTGTTTGAAGTATGTGTGTGTGTGTGTGTGAAAAGTAAATTTTAGCATTCACTTTGTTTCAAGTGCATCTGTATGTGTGTTTGAACCCTAATCCTAACAAAAATACTTTGATGTTCGCCTTAGGTGAAGTATATGTACAAAATACTTGTTATATGGAGCCTAATTAGACTTGGAGGTTAAATTTACCCCACTTTTATTGGCGCAGTTTCCCCCCAAATTCCTACGGGGTCAAGGGGCAGTGCCCCTTGTGGGGCCACACAGTTTTTTATTACTTTACTAAGGCGTGGAGAGTTAATTTTCATTGGCCAACATAAAAAAAACCTATTTTGTAACCGACAAAAGTCGTGATAAAATAGCTAAGGGTTGGGGTTTCTATTGATTGTATTGTAGCATTTTGCAACAGTATTGAGTTGCAAGGATTGCTGGTTGTAATTGGTTTGATTTACTGGATAATAATATTGGACTCTCTATTGGTGGATGTAGCCCAAGTTTGGGTGAACCACGTTAAAAACTTGTAGATCTCGCTATTATTATTTATGTGTATTTTCATTGCTCTGTTTAATCTTTATTTGCATTTAATTGATATCTTCTATTGTCGAGGGCAGACAATCAACATATGATTGATTGCATTTTATAGGACAGCTTGAGAATTGGAGGGCATTGGAGGGGCTAAGGATAACTATAAAGAGTAACACTAGAGAGAGGGGCATTGGAGGGGCTGATGATTACTCTAAAGAGTCCCACTATATTGAGGGGCATTTTTCCCTCAATATAGTGGGACTCTTTAGAGTAATCATCAGCCCCTCTAATGCCCCTCTCTCTAGTGTTACTCTTTATAGTTATCCTCAGCCCCTCTAATGCCCTCCAATTCTCAGGTTGTCCTATAAAATGCAATCAATCATATGTTGATTGTCTGCCCTCCAATTCTCAGGCTATCCATGAGTCTTAGTCTTCTCCTCTCCTCTCCTCTCCTGTACTATTGATTCTTTTGCCAGCCTCCTTAATTTCTGGATGGCACTCTCTTCGCCTCATTGGTATTCTAGCCCATTCCAATGAGGCACTCTCTCCAAAACCCTAACACTCCAAAACCCTAACAAGTGGTATCAGAGCCAAGCCTAGGCTAGGAGCCCTAAGCACATGAGAGATGTGGCTTAAGGGGAGGTGTTGGTGTTGGAAATAAGCCACACCCAGACCGATGATGGACTGGTCCAAGAGGGGCCAGTAGCTCAGTGGTAGAGCACTCCAGTATCGAATGGAAGGTCCTAGGTTCGAGTCCTAGTTGGTCCATGTCTCAACATGGTATCAAAGTGGGTTGTGTTTGATTATCATCTGTAGGAATGTCTCACGGTTGAGTGGGAGCAATGGCAGATGAGGGTAAATTGAAGGTAGATAAATTTAATGGGTAAAACTATCAATTATGGAAGATGTAGATGGAGGATTATCTCTATCAGAAGGATTTATGGAGGCCGTTGGAAGGAATATCCAAGAAACTGGCAAGAATGATTGATGAGGATTAGAATCTTCTAGACAGAAAGGCATTGGGAACCATTCGGTTGTGCCTGGCACCATCGGTGGCATTCAATATAATAGAAACGAAGACAACAGATGGTCTAATGAAAGCTTTGGCTAAATTGTATGAAAAACTCTTAGCCTCAAATAAGGTATTTCTCATGAAGCATTTGTTTAATCTGAAAATGATTAAAGGTGGATCTGTGACAAATCATTTAAATGAGTTTAATATGATTATCAGTCAATTAACTTCTATAAAAGTAAGTTTTGATGAAGAGGTGAGGGCTCTCTTGATATTATGTTCTTTGCCAGAAAGCTGGAATAGCTTGGTAATGGCTGTAAGTAACTCTGTCTCTGGTTCAAACACTTTGAAATTTGATGATGTTGTTGGTGTTATCCTTAGTAAGGAAATGTGATAGAAAAGCTCAGGAGGGTCCACATCAGGTAGTGTTTTAAATGCAAAAAGCAAAGGTAGATCAAAGGAGAGAGGAAAAGGTTATGGAGGTCATGGGAAGTCACGAGGAAAATCAAAGGATAAGAGATCCCAATCCAAAGGATAGAAGGATTGTTGGTACTATGGGAAGCCAGGCCATCTGAAGAAAGATTGCTGGTCTCAGAAGAATAAAGGAGACAAACAAGAAGGAAATAAGGAGGCAAATGTGGTACGTAATAAATCTGAAGATGATGCTTTGATTCTTTGCCTAGATAATGCTGATGATTCATGGGTTTTAGGTTCAGGGGCCTCATTTCATGCTACGCCCCACATAAGTTATTTTCTTGATTATGTCCAAGGGGATTTTGGGCTAGTTTATTTGGGAGATAATGAACCCTGTCAGATTGTTGGAAAGGGAAGAGTCAAGATTAAGTTGTAGAATGGGAATCATTGGCTAATACAAGAGGTAAGGCACATTCTAAGGCTCAATAGGAATTTAATTTCAGTAGGGTAGCTAGCTGAAGAAGGTTGCATTGTTACATTTACTAATAAAAATTGGAAGGTTTCAAAAGGTACATTAATAGTAGTGAAAGGTGTGAAAGTAGGCACCTTATATCTTTGTACAGGTCATATTGTTCCTTCTACTTTAGCTGTTATAGAGAAAAAACAAATAGGTTTAGGAACAGTTGTTGCAGGTTCATAGGAAGAGACTGAAACAGTTGCTACAGGTTCTGAGACAACACTGTGGCATAACAGACTTGGGCACATGAGTGAAAAAGGTATGAAGGTACTTCATTCTAAGAAAGTTTTACAGGTCTGAAATGTATTAATATGGATTTATGTGAAAGTTGTGTGTGTGGCAAACAAAAGAGAGTCAGTTTTTTCAAGGATGGGAAGCAAAAGAAAGATGAAAAGTTGGAGCTTATGCATATAGATGTATGGGGACTAGCTCAGGTATCTTCTCTCGGTGGCTCTCGGTATTATGTTACATTCATAGATGATGCAACTAGGAAGGTATGGATTTATTTCCTTAGGCAGAAATCTAATGTATTTGAAACATTTAAGAAATGGAGAAGCTTGGTTGAGAATGAGACGGGTAAAAGATTAAAATGTTTCAGATCTAATAATGGTGGTGAGTATTGCAGCAAAGAATTTGAGGATTATTTTTTCTCTAATGGAATTCATAGGCAGAAAATAGTTCCAGGGACTCCACAAGAAAATGGAGTGGCTGAATGCATGAATAGGACAATAATGGAGTGTGCAAGGACCATGAGATTGCATGCTGGGCTGCTTTTAAACATGTGGGTAGAGGTTGTCAACACTGTTGTATATTTAATTAATAGATGTCATTTAGTTCCTTTGGGCTGTGGTATTCCAAAGGAAGTATGCACAGGTAAGAAGGTGAGTTATTCTTATCTCAAAACCTTTGGATGTGAAGCATTTGCACATGTAGATTTTGAAAATAGAACCAAGCTGGATGTAAAATCAAAAAAGTGTACCTTCGTTGGATATGGCATTGATGAATTTGGTTATAGGCTTTGGGATTATGAAAATCAGAAAATTGTGAGAAGCAGGGATGTTGTATTCAATGAGAAGGTGTTGTACAAAGATTAGTTGCAGCAGCATGAGAAGAAAGAAAAGGATTATGTGGTGGGCATGTATTTGATTTGAGGTCTATCTTTGATAAAACTATTGCTCCCTTCATTTGATTGACAATATCATTGATTCTAGGATGCAAGTACCTATTCTTTATTTTCCCCTTATTAAGGATCATGTAATCTCTGCATAGTTAGAATGCATCATCTTTCTTCTTTACAAAAATTATAGGCATTCCCTAAGGAAACACACTTGGCCTAATCAAACCTTTATCCAATAACTCCTACAATTGAACCTTCAACTCATACAAATTTGTTGTAGACATTATATACAATGATTTAGACCGTGGCTTAGTACTAGGTAAGATGTCAATGAAGAAATTAAATTCTCTTCTTTGTGGTAGCCCTAACAGTTCCTCTAGAAAAACATCTCTAAATTCTTGAATAATTGGATACTCTTTAATAGTTCAGGCTCCTTGGCATTGCTAAGGTAATCTATGTGAATTGCATAAACAACACACCCTTTTCTTTACACTTTCTTCAATTGCATCATTGAAATCTACCTAAAGGCTTATTGGTTTTTGAATACCATAAATCTTAGTTGGACTAGTACCACTATCATTAAGATAGGCTACTACCTTGTCATGCCAATTTATGTCACATTCCCTTTGTGACAAGGGATGGACATCTGTTAAAGCATAAAGCAAACATTGAAGGAAGGAGAGTTTAATGTGCTATATAGGGAATTACCATAGAGGAGATAAAAATGTTAAAGGAGGCATGGGTGGTAGGAAATGATTATGATGATATGAAAAAGGAGTGAACCAATCTATCTTTGGTAAAAGATCACGCTCCAATAAATAATCAAGTGACAGAATATTTGGTCTCAATGTTCACCCATGCTCATAAATTATTCAAGCTTGCATAAAATGTTTTGACAAAAAGGGATAATTCAGGGAATGAATATTCAAGTGAAAATCTTTGCTAACACTACTGAAGGGAGATGTTGCAGTTAAAATATGATGTATAACCCTTCCTCTATAGTTACCAAAGATTGTAAAGAACATGGGACACAAGAATTTAATAACTCAACTTCTTGATAAGGAGCTTCACCTAGAAAATGATAAAACTGAGCTTCCTACTCTCTCGATTTCTCTACCATGGGTCATCCCACAATAATGGGTTACACTTTTTGGCTAAACTTGACATTGAAATCAACATTTTGAACTAAATCTTCACTTTCTAACACTTATAGCTGCTAAACCAATAGGAATTTGAAGATGATGCAAACTAGTGATTTGTGGCATTTTGTTTGTAGATTCTAAATATATTTTTTTAAAAAAAATTGGAGGTTAATTGTAAATTTGTAATGCCCCGCCATGAACACCTTAGAGAACAACATATCTATGCTATGCAAAGCAGGATAAATTTTTTTTTTATATGAATAAGATAACAAAGTAATGTTAACACATCTATACACATCATTTGAACTAACGACTTGTCCTCTAAGATTTCATGGTTGCATTACTTGCCAAATCAATTAACATAATTCAACATACATTATTAACTAACATTAGTAGATCATTCTAAATCTATAGCATTAAATGAATAAACATATACATCTCCATATCATAACATCAGATGAATAATCGACATGATTAGGATTACATGTGAATGTACAAATTCCTATACACATGAGTAATTCATTACATTGATTACATTATCACCTTTCTGAATACATACATTATGAATCGACTGTCACACAAGGCTAGACCATGAGTATGCATAATCATCTTCCTCAAACTAGTATAAGATCTGATATCTAATGCACAAGATACATCCTCCTCACCCACGAACATCAGCAAGGGAAAAACCAATGGAAATAAAATCTCTTCCACCCGACCATGTGGAACCCTAAGGTCCACCCCCCGAGCTAGGAGATAACACAAGATCCCACACTCACAGATAGAAGGAGAACAATAGACTAACACAAGCAGTAGGGTTATACATGACACCAATTATCAAACTGTCCACAATAAACATCACTGACATACTTAACTATACTTCCAGAGGCACTTACGCAATTGAGGGAGGAAATACAACTAGGGAGTGCTAGACTGAAATAGGGAGGAGTGTCATCACATGGATTGATATGGGTTGTCCTGGTGGACTTCACTGGGCCCCGACTCCCATCTTTGGGTTGTCTTGGCAGCCTCTCCCGATCCCCGGTCCCCATACAAACTCATGCAGAATCAATGTACCTTTCATGGGGACAAGGTAGTTGATCTTACCATTCCAGGCCTTCTCATCTCATCTCAAGCCTAAATGAGCATTTGAGCCACGAGTGAGGCATACATTATCTTGATTAATGTGAATTCTACCCATTCCCCTATTTTATTATTAATGTTATCACTAGATTAAGAAACCCTTCAATGGGTTATCCTGGTCACCACTATGGGTTTCGGCCCCCATTAAGAGCCACTCCCCCTACTTTGCAACTAGTAAACCCTACACTGGGCAAGGCATTGACCATCTTGCACAACCATCATAACCACATAATCCATACACCAAACAAGGCATTAATCATCTTTGAATGTTCATCACAATTAAATGAGTTCATGTCAGAATAGGAGACAACATTTTAGGGTTACATATCACAAGGACCATACACACAACTACACCCTTCTTAGCCTCTACAATCCAACTTCCCAATGACACAGAACTTACATCCCACTATAACAAAAGCATGAACATTTAATCCAATAGTCTAGATACATTGGTTACTACAGAGAATTTATCATAATAAAGTTATCAATATAAGATTGTAACTTGGTTATTATCTAATCTCAATTTTAGAATAGACCAATTTCATAATTCTATGCACAGTGTAAGTAGATAGTAAACATAAAAGACAATTACCTATATGTAATTATTTCACAATAATCTATTCTTACTTAACACAAAGAGCCAACTTTTATTATAACAGAAAATTAAGAAAATCCTATATTCTAAACATGAGATCCTTCTATGATAACTCTTTCTCTCTTTATTCAAAGATAGCATATAAAAAGATAATTCATTATTAATTAAAATTGAATTAAGATTAACTACTTACTATTCTTACCTATACATGACTCTACTCAATTAAAACATCAACTAAGCCTTAATTTGGAACTTAAGTCTCTAGAGTTGTTGTATGTTTTTACCATGGTTTTAATTTCTCTGCAACTGGTATATTGTAAATTCTAAGTAGAAGAATACATTTCAATTGTCATCTATAAATAATTTATTCTACGTAAAGAATATAACCTTTCCATTTATTCCTAACTGAATCTCATGAACATTTAATGAGAAATCAAAATAAACAAAACATTGTTTAAATGGTATAAGAAATGTTATAACTACTTATTCCTAACAAAGTTTATAATTAGACATAATGTAATTTATTTATTTATTTTAAATGTCCCCAACTCTCAATGACTTATCTATAAGAAGTAATCAATCCACTGACCAATATATTTATTCATCACTAAAAGCTTGATTTAATTGATAAGTACACAGTTAAAAATCCTTTCATACTTATGTCCTTATGCTTATGATCTCATAATCCCATTTTCATATTCATAATAATTTCTATATTCACTTTCATATTCATATTTATATCCATTTTCATATATGTAAGCAGATTTACCTTATTTCTACACTCCTATTTATTCTCATATTATTATACCTATTCTGTATGCATACTTATACATAATGAATGTATATACATCAATGATGGTAATATATTCCAATTATTATTATGCTGATATAAGCAGTATTCATTTATTTATATCCATATTATTCATCTACAACATTTATATTACCTAACCTATTAATAAAAGAAAGTGCACGTACCTCTTTATACTGCTTGTCTTGTTGAATCTGCTTACTGGATTCTATTCTCTTTCGCCTATTCTTTAATATTTATATATTATAGTATTTGTTATAATATTAATAATATCTCTATATTATTTTATTATATATGCTATTAATATTATTATATATATATATATATATTTATTTATTTATTTATTTATTTTTACTTGAATAATTCCTCCCTATATGTATTTATGATATATTTCCTACTTATGACTCAGAAATATATATATATATATAAATATAATGCAAATTTAAATATATAAATATAATGCGGATTTAATTATATTTATTTATAATGCCGATATTCCTTTTTTTATTTATTTCCCATATATTTATAATACTTCCTCTTAAATTAAATGCAAGCTACTATTATTCCATACTTTCTGACTTTCATATTTAAAGACTTTCGTTTGCTTACTTTAGACTTCCTTATTTTCTTATATCCCCAAATCTGATCCCCTTTCCTTCCTTGCTGCTGCTATTTATATTATATATGTTCCATTATGCCTCTTACGAAGAATGGTGACTCTTCAAAGAGTCACATACATAATATTAATATCTAATATATATATTATTTAATTAATTAATTCATATTAATAATATATATTATAATAATATTTATATCTATTAATATCTTATGAGTATAATAATAATAATAATTGATATCTATATTCATGTAATATGATAATATATTATATAACTTATTAATATTTAATTATTAATATTTATGTGTAATTAAATATATTGTTTAAATCTTCAATTTAAACAAGGCTTTAATATGGGGACATGACAATATAGTACTGGAAATAAACCCTAATAAAATAGTATATTTTACCCTAATAGTATATTTTATACCAGCTTTACAGTAAATAAAATGTAGTGTTGGAAATAACCTTTATAAAATATAAAATATTGTACCACACTTGTAAATAAAATAGAGTGATGTAAATTTAAAAGATAGTATAAAATATTATTTTATAGCACTATATTAAACCCTAATAAAATATAATTATAAACAACAATGAAAAGATAATAATTTAAATTTCATTGTGTAGGAAACATAAGTAAAAATTGGTGACAAAATCTATAAAATATAATGCACTTACCATTCAATTAATTTATGTTCTTCGGGTCTAAAATATTGCAGCCACCTCTTAAAAAAACTCCATGGAAATTTATAATGCACAGTGTTCCCAATAAAGTAATTTCCAAAAAGATTAAAAATCCCCCAAATTCTCCCGGTCAAAATTCCCCCTCCCCATTTAATAAATAATGAAGGGAGGGAAGTTATTTTTCCCACTCCCGTACAAAATAAATTTACAACTACCCCAACTAACTACCTACTAACCCTTATTAAAAATAAATAAAATATATGCAACCAACATAATTTAAACATACACACAATAAATAATTTTACACAAACGGGTAAAACCATTTACCCACACTCACTCACATATTATAATTAATTATATAACCAACTTTATAATATTCTATTTATTTACTATTTTATTATTATTTCTTAATTATAATATTACACTATAATTTTATTTTATTATCAACTAGGATTATATATATTATTTATCAATCCATTTTAATGCATAAGATAACCAAGGCATATTATCAAACAAATTAAACCAAAAGCCAAAACAATTACCTAACCACTAACCAGGGTCAAAAGGCAAAACTTCAAGCAACACTGACTGGCCACTGATAGTACTTGACAAGGTATCAAACTAAGTACTCATCCTCTTTGAGGATGATGGTTAGGGTGGGGGACCAAGTGCTATCTCCGGTCAACTACTTCCATTGGGTGCAAGGCATGCTCAAACCTGCCAATTCAGGTGGAGTCGATGCCTAGTACCTGTTCACTCAAACATACAAGTTAGAGCACATGTACATAATAGCCAAAGCACTAGGGAAGGGACTCTAGCAATCATATCTCATACTCGTATGTCACCCATACGTCCAATGGTATGATGCCACCCTTTCCACCTATCCTAACAACATACTACTGCATCACCTTATCCAAATAAATCTCTGCATAATAACAATATGCATCATGCTCCCAAAAGTATTAACAGAAGCTCTAGTTCCATCCTCATCATCAAGTTCCTTAGCCAAACTACCTGCACATCCAAGGTGAGAATGGAGGGGCGCTACAAAATTTGTTTGCGTCTCCTTTGATAACTAGTTTTTAGTATTAAACAACATTTTTAAAAGTGATGTGTATTCTGTAGCACATAACGTTTTTTCTATAAAGTATAAAATTATGATTCTTTTGACTTTAGATTGGTAACACCAATATATAGGGCATGCATTAGGTTTTATAATGTTTTGTGGAATTATTATTTTTTAATTAGGTTTTGAAGTCAAACCAATTATAATTTAGACATAGGCGTATTCCGTAAAACATAAATTTTTATGTATGTATCAAAATTCAATTATTTTTCTTTTGTTGAAACAAGGACATCAATACCTAGGGAATAGATACTTTTTAGAATTTTTTTCACTAATTTACTAATTTTCCATGTGTGTAGAACTGAAAACTTGATGTTCGGTGAAAAACCTACATTCACAAGAAATAAAAAATAAATATAATAATCAAATTAAATATATTTAGAATTATACTTTTTGGGAAGCTTATAACAAGGACTACATACTTACAAAACATAAATTTTAAATGAATTCATTTGATCCCCCAAAAGGTAAATCAAAAGTTGTTTTTTATCAACATTTTGATAGGTGTAGAGGAGACTCCATTATAGGCATGGTTTAAAACTAGCGGGGTTCTATCCAAGGGGGTTTGAATCTAAGGGAGTTTGATAAAACCCTCTTCAATTAAAATCCTTTAAATGGAACCTTTCAAGGCTTAAATCATTATATTTTCTAAAAATATGTGATTTCAACAAAAATTAGGATGTCCCAGAAAGTGTAACCCATTATTGTGGCAGCACCCCCATGGTTTACAGAAGATGTCAAGGATGCCTTGTCTATGATGGCCTTTATTTTTGATTTGGATGATGATAGGAGTATATACAATTTTCAGTGGGGCACTCTCTTCATACTCAAGACTATTAATCAAGAGAAAGCTTTTAGCTTGATTTTCTAAAAATGATAGTGGATAGGATGCATTACCATTTGGTCCATTTTGGTATGTAACAATTCTTCAAGTACTTTTCTGCTCCACTTGATAATATATTAGAACACCCAGTTTTCAAGCCCCATATGTATCTTTCCATTGGTGATGACTCCATTGATGCTCATAAGATCATTTTGATGTCTAGTTGGACACCTATTCTTTCAAAAACCTTAGATTACTATGAGTTTGTGGAAAGTTTTTTACCTTAGTCCTTATAGATCATAGTTTTGAGTAGAATTTCTCTAGATTGAGTGATAGCCAGAGATGATTAATAGAAAATGGTTGAATCCCTTGTGACTAATTTTTTAGAGAACACTATACAATGATTAGGGTGCATGTTTTCAAAGAAGAGTCTTTTAGGATCCCTAAATTTCTTATAAATAGGGTTCTAGGAATTGAATATGCATGATTGATGAATGTAATTGACTCTGAATTCAAATTTGGGAGTATGAGAAACACATTTTATGATATTTCTCTCTTTCAGGGACATAATAATCAATTTGAGAGAAGTGGAGCATCTTCTAAAGCTAAAATTGGTAGTTTTGGGCTTCTAGGTAATAGACGACTATTGGTCATACAAGCCAAATGGATTCATGACCAATTGGGTTAATAGGATAAAAAAGATTAGTTTGTTCACTAGAATTGACTAGCCATTGAGGATAAACATTCACCTGTTAATGGTTCACCAGATATGTATGTTAAGACCAATGAGCTCCCTACAAATCTGCTTCCACAATGGGAAGATTTCTATAAAGTTACACGTATAAGATCCTTCTAAATGTAGATTGGAGAAAACATATGATTAAGGCTTACTAGTGTAATGTAGAAAAGAGATCACAAGCCTAAAGAGTTAAACTAGTTCATCCCTCTTCTACAAAAAATTGGGGCACAAACTGAGCATGGCTTTTACCCAAGGAAGAGAGCCAAACTATAGGGGTTTTACCCTTTTGTTGTATATAGAAGGACAAACCAAGTTCAAACAAAGCTCAACAAGCAAGCCAGGACTAAGATTAAACCACTAGATGATTAATAACAGGCTAACACAGACTACAAGAAACAAACTACAGATATCAACAAGTACAACAGAAGTGAGGAAGTAATTTAGAACCTAGAAAGTTTAGCAGAAAAGCCCAGGACAAGGGCACTTGGGTACACTAGGCCCTTTTTAGGGTTAGGACACTTCAAACTTTGTTGTATTTGTATTCATCTATATTACCTTCACTCCAGAAACCAGCCTCTGAAACCTATTCTTCTTACTCTCACATAGAGAAAGAGGAAAAAGGTTGCACTGTTTTAAGGGCTTGCCTTAGTTAAACCCTATGTTGCTATTCCCACCTCCACAATAGTGAATGATAAGATCCAAGAGTGTAGTCCCCAGTAGGGTAGAGGCTAGATTTGCAACAATATGATAGATAATGATGATAAATGATGATAATAACCATAAGATATCCAACCTTAGTTGATGAAGACTTAACACCAACAAGGGAGGGAGATGAAGAGGTCTTCAAACTTCCATCCAATCTTGCAAACAAATTCAATGGATTTCACAAGTAGAAGACAATCCCAGCATGAAAAATCCTTTAGTACAAAACATCATATGAGAGCATTTTTGCATTCATTCAGTTAGGTGAAAAATGAACTACAACACACACTTAAATATGCATGAACCCACTCACCTACGACAATTAAAACAACCTTAGAATGACTAATACAAAATAAAGGAGTGTCCTAAGCCAACACTACAAAGTGGGACCAAAGGTCCTAAGTAGGACTAGGGCGCTCGGGTACCCTAGGTCTTTGGTCTACAAGCTTTGAAAAGTGTCTTTTAAGTTAAGTTTAGTCCAGTCCTAAGTTGATTATGTCAGGTTTAAGTATTGGGATCAGGATATTCATCATTTAGAGCTCAAAAATGTGTTAAACTAGGTCCTAATTAACAAAAGCAACAAAATAGGTCCAACCTAGGAGCTAAACTAAGTGTAAAATGCTAGTGTACACATTTTATGACTCAACATTTATCCCCCACTTTAGTGTGGGTACAAACTTACGTTCAAACTCATACTAAAGGGATGGACGAATGTTACACCCCATTTTTGAGGGACCAATTTACTTTTAACTTTTATGTTAAAATACAATTTCGATGCAAGATGATGTCATCATGATATTTAATGTTTTGATGAAATAGTATGCAATGAGATGTATTTGTATTTGAATGAATATATGTTATATAATCATTATTATGCTTATGTTGTGATTTTTTAACAACTAACTATGTGAATGTTTCTCCAAGGAAATGTAGGATAATTCCTTTCCCTCCAAAGAGTGAGGGAGAGTATCACCTGTGAGAGGAGAATAGACTTTGAAAAATTGGGTATTGTCAGATCTGAGTTTCTACACACTCACATAGGTTTATTTTAAACCACATCAAGTCAATTTGAGTTAATAACGAAATTGATAGGTTAAGTTGAACCTAGTCAAGTTGAGTTGTGTCTTGGTCTCTTCTCTGTTAATGAAAATTAAAAGTGTTTAATGTTGTGTTGTCGATATAAATCAATTATGAGAAATGGTTAATTATATATATATATATATATATATAGTAAAATTTGGATAGTAGATTTTTGATAGTTTATGTGTGTCCTCCTTTCACCATTAAACATTCAAGGACCTTGGGTCGAGTAGCAATCTACTATTAGGCCCTTGATCACTCAAAATGTAGGGAAAATTAGATTTGTGTGATTTGATTGCTTGATTATGCCCAATTATGCTCAAAACCCTAATTATGTAAATACGGAAGAAAACAGACAAATTACTCAAAATGTTGCTACAGGAAGATGTAAAATAACAGACAAATGTGTTCCAATTTTCAAAGTTTAGGAAGTGGAATAGTCAGGGACTAATGAGTGGGTGCCCTAGTCCAGTGCCTTGATTTGTGTTGAGATTTGGGAACCTTGTTTGCAACCTATTCCTGATGTCTTAGAGATTCTTCTGTTATGGGATCTGGAGGACTAATGAGTGGGCACTCGAGTCTAGGTCCCTATTTTTAGCTCTGATCTACAATTTTGACACTCTACAACACTCTCTTGCAACTCCACTTTTCCTACTTCTTTAACCTGTAACCTGCAATCACGAAAAAATGGGGAGGGGGTTGTGGTGTTTAGAGGCTTGCCCCAGTCAAGCCCTGGAGAGACATTCAAGTCTTCCAAACACTGTTGTTAGATAGAGAGTGCATGCCCTTGTGGGATAGAGGCAAAATCCAAATGATAAATGATTAAAAGCACAATTGATATCATCTTGTAGTGAAGATCTCATGGAAGGAAGAAGCTCTTCATGCCATCAGGAGATGGATACTCAAATCTGCAAATACAAACACATAAACAACACAAAATCTGCTCTTCTACACAATGAATGCTTTGAATCACTTTCACAAGAATGCCAAATCACATAGTAATCATCTAGTTTACAAATGAATGCCTAAACATGCTTATATATGCAACTACAAGCATTCCTGCCAAGAATTTCATAATTCAAACTTATTGTGTTGGCTTAGGAACCAAATAATGGTCATAAACCGACACTTAAAATTTGGTCCTAACCCAAAATAGAGTAGGACTAGGGCACAGGCACCCAAGTCCTCCCCCCTATTTTGGGTAGGGTCTATCTCAAGGGATCCCCCTAGGTCCCATTCATCATGAAACTTAGGGGTCTTTCTCATCGGGATGCCAAAATATGATGCAAGATGTACTAAATGCAGATCAAAGACCCAAGAGGTAAACCTTAAGAGGGAAAAGCCCCCATGGGGACATTTTCCAATGTTACATTTATCCCCCACTTTAATGTATGTACAAGGCCAATACATGCATGAAAATATGATCAACAAACACATCAAGCATGGAGAAGACACACCAATCATAGAGAAGACAATAACAGGCATGCAAAACATGAAGAATATAGTTACAGTCACACAAAACACAGAGAAGACAACATTGAATGAAGAGAAGGCAGTGAATGCATAGAAGACATGAATGATTTCTTTTCTTTTTCTTTTTCTCATATATATGAAATGTAGATGCAAGTACAAGGAAAGTAAACACACCACCCATAATGTAGGAGGGACTCATCGCCACCAGTATTTAAGACTGCATATGGGGCAACAAACACACCAAACAAATCAAGTACGCCATACAAAACAAGCACGTCATACAAAACAAGCACGTCAAATACACACACTTTGAAGACATGGAGAAAACATGGTAGACAAGAGATGGAGTGTCTCTATTTCTAGGTTCATCACCATCTTAGGCACATTACAAGCACACACCAACGATTAGGCTTCGCCACAACAATCGTCAAAGACATGCTTAAGGGTTGAGTTAGTCATAGAACTGCTCCCCACCTCTGTAGAGGACTTTTGAAAATGATAGGATGTGCACTCTCTTCGAGAAATACACTATCCCCGCCTCCACGGAGGGCTTAAGATGATTGATGATTGATGATTGATTTCAAATAAAACTTAGAGTGTAGGAGGGACTTTTAGCCACCAGTATTTAAGACTACACCTGAGGAGAAGCACAAATTTTAATGAACAAGTTTGGGCTCTTTTACTTTTGTCCTCTTTGCCAGAAAACTAGGATAGCTTGGTTATGGCTATTATTAATTCTATTTTTTGTTCAAATACATTAAAATTTGATGATGTTATTAGTATAATTTTGAGTGAAGAAATGCATAGGAAGAGCATGGGTGAGACATCAACATCGGGTAGCGCTTTGAATGTAGAAGATAGAAGAAGATCAAAAGAAAGAGAGAAGAATCCAATAGAGCATGGAAAGTTGCAAGGAAGATTGAAATCTATAGGTAAATATGGTGTTTGCTGGTTTTGTGGCAAGCAAGGTCACATAAAAAGGAACTATTGGTCTTACAAGAAATCTATAGAACAACTAAAGGAAGTTGAAGGCAATGTAGCATATCAAGAAGATGCAGGTGTTCTTATTTTAACTGAAGAAGAAATTCCAACTAATGTTTGGGTGCTTGATTTAGGTTCATTGTTTCATGTCACTCAGTGCAAGGAGTATTTCAAAAATCTACAAATTGGTGACTTCGGTAAGGTTTTTCTTGGTAACAATGATTCTTGTGATATTGTTGGCAAAGGGGATATTTCATTAAAATTGAAAAATGGATATAGTTGTTTGTTACTTGATGTTAGATATGTTCCCCAGCTCAAACAAAATGTAATCTTGACTGGACAATTGGGTTCTCAAGGTTGTGAAATTAGTTTTGAATCAAATAGATGCAAATCTAAAAAGGGGCCCTTGGTAATTGCAAGGGGCAGCAAATTAGGCACCCTATATGTAAGAGAGAGTCATGCTGAAGTGGGAGTTCATCCTACTTTAGATTTGTCATTGTATGAAATATTGACCTACCAAAAAAGTTTTTTGGATCAATTAGATGCTGAAATTGATTCTGTTATTAATGATTTTCTTAGTTTGCTTGACAGTGAAAGCTTTGGGGATTAGTTAGATGATGGTGAGTAGGTTGATGCCAAAGAACCTAGGATAGATGAAATTGATGGTGATTTTTAGTTGGGGCAGAGTGCATGTTGTGATACTTCAAATTATTTGAATGTCATTAGATGGGGTTTGACGGATGCTTTGAGAAAGATCTTAATGAGGGAGAAGTTTGAGTTATGTAGGACTTCTCTCAGCATTGTCAAGATTTGACAATAACCCTGGAGTGGGGAATTTCTCTGGGAAACTCTCTTGGTAGTAGTGATTGAACTTCAAGTGGGAGATTGTTGGTGTAACATGAAGCCCAATCACTCCATCTGATGCACCTAACTCCTAAATGTAACGCCCCTGCTAATTCTATTTGTAACGTCCTCTATTCAAATTCGCTGATGTTCCCTATTCGTTGGGGTTAAAAATAGTGATGAATCCTTTGTAGGTTAATAACATATATAGAATGTAAGCTATCATATGAGTAGAGAGCTGCATATATATTGTAATAGAATTTAATCTAAGTCTTATAGAGGTTAATATGGAGAGTTAGCTGCTGAAGGTTTTGGAGATAGTTGTAGATATATGTTGTAATAGAGTTTTATTCTGGGTTGAATAGAAATACAGCTATCCCCTGCTCTATGTGGACGTAGCCATTTGGTGAACCATGTTAAAAAACCTTTGTTCTTCTCTTTGTTGTTGTCTGTGTTTTGATTTATCTATTTGTATTTATTTTTTATCTTCCATTTTATTGTTTAACAATTGGTATTAGAGCTGGTTGCGCTTGATCATTTGCCAGGAGAAGTTCAAGTTTGAGTGGGAGCAATGTTGATTGAAGAAGGATCAACAGGTTCAATGGCCATAATTATCCATTGTGGAAGATGTAGATGGAGCATTTTCTATACTAGAAAGATCTATGGAGACCATTACATGGTAAGACAAAGAAACTAGCTAAAATGTCAGATAAAGATTGGGTTATTTTGAAAAGGAAAGCATTCAGAGTGATTCGATTGTGCTTATCTCCATCTATAGCATTTAACATATCTAAACCAACCACATCTATGGAGTTAATGAGTATTCTGGACAAATTGTATGAGAATCCCTCAGCATCGAATAATGTATTTTTAATAAGGCAGTTGTTTAATATGAAAATGGTTGAAGGTAGTTCTGTAGCTGAACATTTAAATAATTTTAATACAATTACCAGTCAGTTAGCTTCCATAAAAAGAAGTTTTGATGAAGAAGTTTGGGCTCTTTTACTTTTGTACTATTTTCTAGAAAGCTGGGATAGCTTGGTTATGGTTGTTAGTAATTATGTTTCTGGTTCAAATACGTTAAAATTTGATGATGTTATTGGTATAATTTTGAGTGAAGAAATGCGTAGGAAGAGCATGGGTGAGACATCAGCATTGGGTAGCGCTTTAAATGTAAAAGATAGAGGAAGATAAAATGAAAGAGGAAGGAATCCAACAAAGCATGGAAAGTCGCAAGGAAGATCAAAATCTATAGGTAGAGATGGTGTTTGTTGGTTTTAAAGATAATGAAAAAAATGGAAAACCCAAAAGAAAAAAAAAGCTCACTTTGTCTACATTTTTGTCTTATTTAGGGATTGGTCAAAAGTACATGTTATGCACACTTGTGTCTAAAATGATCTTTTTTAAAAGATGAAGGAAAAGGGAAAAGGTACTTGGAGTGTGCTTAAGGTAACCACACCCATTGAATATAAAAAAAAGATGAAAAAAGAGAAAAAGGGAATACAAAGCATGTCTAGCATGTCCATAGGTCCACATGACCATGATGTTACATTAGACAAAGTGACAAAGGCATGCACCAACATGTTAGCCTTTTTTTTTTGATGAAAATGCAACTATCTATTAAAATATAAAAACACTTTCACAAAAAATAAGTGAGTGGTAAAAAGGCACACCCCGAAACTCAAATGGGCGAAGGCCAAAAAGTTCTAGATCAAAGTATCAAAGGGTATACACAACCCATATAAAAAAATAATAGAAAGAAAACATAATTCAAGTAGCCAATGCCACCCCTGTAGATGGAGGATCGCAGTCATCCAGTTTCCCCCAAATTCCTGCGGGGTCCGGGTTGACATCAGGCGGTGCCCAACCATCATCATTCTCCTATTCTTCATTCTATGCATTTGGCTCCTTGTGTTGAGGTGAGATAGCCAAATTCAAAATTGGAAAAGGCTAAAAGCATAAAGCTGTGTCACACTTTCAGCTGACTTATCAGCACAAGTGAATTTAAGTATTTCTAACTAAAAATCAATTTTGGTCAAACATATGATCTTGTAAGATTCATTCTAACTAAGTTAGATATGTCCACAACTTTTCCAACTAAAATTGTTGGCTAAATGCATATGTAGCACCACTATGAGGCCAATTTACCAAAAAAATAAAATTATTTGGAAAACTTGATATTTCAACAACTTCTACTCGTGTAAATAACATTTTTAAAAAAATATAAAAATACCCTTTTGTAGATCTATAAGTTTAGTTTTCAAAAATATATATATTTTAATAGTTTAATTATTATTTATATTTTCCTTTCTATTTTTACTAAATGTAGGTTATCAGCACAAAACATTAGGTCGGTTACCTATCAAGGAAAAATAGTAAAACTTATTAAAAAAATTGAAAGTTGACGTTGAATGGAAACAACTATGTTTTAATACACTCACATTTTCTTATTTATTTAAAAATATATATTTATCAAAATTGGAAAAAACTATATCTATGCACTAAAGTTTCAAGTTATAAATACACAAAAAAAATTGAAGAAAAAAAAAAAATTTACTATATAAAGATTGACGTCTCATGTAACTTCATTTTTCAGCATTTTATCAACAACTAAATTATAGTGTCAATTTATTAAAAACTATAATCAAATAATTTTTTAATTTTTTTCAAAAATACAAACATATTATATACTAAAAAATAAATATTTTATTAGATTACATCATTTCAAAATTCAAAACATATATGTCACTTTTTAGTGATTCAAGTTTAAAAGTTGGATCGATGTTGGTCGTTTCCTTTATAAAAGTGTGACACAACTTTGTGCTTTTACCAAAAAACTTTTGCATTGTCCCAACTAGTAGTGGTTGGATTAGAAGGACCAGGAGCATTTCAACCTACATTATCAAGTGTAGGCCAACTAGCATTATCTTCAGTGGGCAAACCCACATTATCTCCCACAACACTTGTAGCATGGCCTAAGGTGCATCCACGTTGACGTGGAGACGCTGAGCATTTGTGATGGTGAGCTCCATGATATTGAGCAGGCTGGGAGTAGGGCTGAGAGTCTCTGACTGAACCACTTGTTCGTCTGTGACCCTGTGGAGGTGAACGGGCTCTGACAGAGGAAGGAGAGGGAGGAACCCATGCCATAGTACAAGGAGCATTCCCCCAATGATCCAGTAACTCTTGTAAGTGAGCCACTTCCAAGGCAACTTTATTAGCTTGCACTTGTATCTACAAAAGAACATTAGAATAGATAATTGTTTTAATGTAAAGAGAAACAGATGTTCCAATTTTACTTTCTGAAAATATACAAGAATTACGATCTTTCCATAACGTAAAAAGAATCTCCACCCTAAAAATATGCCAAATCTGAGTAAATCTTTTAGGAAACCTTGGAGAATCACCTAGAAGAATAATTTACCAAGATAAAGGCTCTGGTTTGAAAGGGTGAAAGAAATCATGAATCCATAGCCATAATTATTAGGCTCTGGTGCAATACCAGAAGAGATGTTGAATCGTCTCAAGTTGTCCACAAAAAGGACATTGGGGATCTTGAACCCAAGATGAAATAGCCTAGTACCAACAGGTAGGCCTTGAAAAAGAATGCACCAGGAAAAATGAGCTAACTTAGACTCAAGAATGGTAGACCAAACTGTTTGAAATCTGGTATGCCAAAGAGCCATAGAGCTACGAATAAGCCATCACTTATTAAGCGTGTCAACCATAGGCAAATGGGCTAAAAGCCACCTATAAGCCATCCATGGCTTGAAATGATGCATTGGTGTTTTTGGATACCATTTCCAGTCCTTCCACCACAACTTATGGGATTGAATTCCAAATTTGTGAAGCATTTCTGGTGGAATAGCTATGACGACTCTATCATATGTAGTTTGATCAATTCTTGAAAGACCAAATTTTACTCGAAATGGTTCCCATACCATGAGGCTCATTGTGGGCTAATGAAACATATCAATTCTTGAAAGGCCAAATTTTACTCGAAATGGTTCCCAGTCCAGAATCTGTTGAGTATAGGGAATAGAGTACGCCATCTAGATAGCAGCATAGATCAAAGTGAGAGTAGTTAAGTATAGACTACTAAGTTAAGTATAGACTACTAAAATTTAGTGAATTTCTCTCACCAGCAATAGTATTTTCCATGTATACATGAAAACTGAGATATAGATTTTTATTTTTTAGACTGTGAAATTAAGTTAGTCTTTCAAAACAATATATATAATATAAATATACATATTTTATTTTCTTTAAGAATAGTAAAACTAACCTTTTTTACCAACATTGTCTAGTATTTTTTTATGTAACTGTTTAATTTTTTTTAAGTTAATAAAAAATAGGAAATGATTTTTTTAAAAATAAATTATGTTATAGTAGGCATGAGCTTTCCATAGTCCATAGTGATAGATAAATTTGTTTTTGGATTACACTGTGTGTGTTTTTGTCTCAATGTTTCAGATCACACTCAGTGAATCCATCATCAGGAAGAGGATACAATTGAATAGGATTGTAAATCTTTGCCCTATAAAAAGGAGAGAGTTGGGGGATTAATTTTTTAGAAGTTTTTTTCATTATTATAGTTTATTATTAAAATTTAAGATTTATGTCTAAAAAGTTATTGTGGTTAATTATTTAAAAATGTTAAAAAAATATAATGTGTTATATTTTTTATTGAAAAGAAAAATTTGCTATTATTTGATTTGTGTTTATTTACCATTCTATTTTAGAAGTCTTTAGGAGTCTATTATTTTTTAATACCCTTTTCATGAATTAATTATAATTGGATGGTGTTTTAAATGATTGGTTTTTATAAAGATTAGATTAGTGTTCTAAAAAGTTTAAATTAGTATAAAATTTGGAAAATTTAAAGAAAATGAAAAAAAATTGAAAACCCAAAAGAAAAAAAAGCTCACTTTATGTACATTTTTGCCTTATTTGGGGATTGGTCAAAAGTACATGTTATGCATACTTGTGTCTAAAATGATCATTTTTTTAAAGATGAAGGAAAAGGGAAAAGACACTTGGAGTGTGCTTAAGGTAACCACAAACCCATTGAATATTTTAAAAAAAAGATGAAAAAAGAGAAAAAGGGAATACAAAGCATGTCTAGCATGTCCATGGGTCCACATGACCATGATGCTACATTAGCCAAAGTTACAAAGGCATGTGTTAGCCATTTCACTACAACTTATAAATAAATAAATATAATGGGCACAAATGATTTAGTATTCTGAATAATTGGTTACTAAACATGCCTAGACTAACAATGAGACACAAATTAAAATATAATATAATATATTTATGTGTGTTCATTTGTGTCACTTGCAAATATAATTTTCTATTATTATTTTATGTGTATTCTATCCTAGATCCTATAGTGGTATTAGAGCTTAACGGTTAAAATCATGAAAGGTGAGTTAAGTGCAACAATATATTGGATAAAGTGATTCTTTGTCTTCATAAAGTAAGGTAGACTTGTTATCATACAAAAATTTAAAATTGCACATTCATAAAGAGGTGATATATCTATTTGTTTTCCTATTTAAATTTGTTTGAAGTGTGAGATGATCTATTGGCAAAAAAAGGCCACATTCAATCAAATTTAGAACCACCAAGTTTGTGATCTATACTACAACATTGGGTGGGTTTCTTGGGGAGAAAGGATTTATATTTTGTGGCTATTGGTGTTTGCAAGTGGAAGTTGCAAGTGCTCAACTTACTTTATGACTGGAGGTGATGCTATTTTTAATTACTAGTAACTTTTATTTAGTTTGTATGCTTGAACAACGATAATCAAAGAACATGGATTGTGTTTGTTGAATCCACCAACATGTGAGTAATCATTTAGTGTTTGTTCTTGTGGAGCCCACTCAATCCATTGATCAAATTTCAAGACCTTGGATCTAGATGAAAGCAAAATTTCATAGTTCTTCCTTGTTTACTTTACCACATACAAGTCTGCAAGAATAGGAAATCTATTTTCTAGATGAATTATGGTCTATATGGAGAGTTATGTGTTTCTAGGTTTAAATTTATTTTTGTTTTACCCCATCTCTCCAAGGAGATTAGTCTTATAAGCTACATATCTCTTGTGAATTAAGATCTTATTCAAAGAAGACATAAACATGTGTTTTTTGAGTGAAAAGGTTGAACATATTTTTTGATTTTATCGTAAGGGTGCATTATTGATTTAAATCAATATTCATTTTTCCCATATGAATATAGCCACATATCATGTTTCTGCTCTTGGAATCATTGAGAAGTGTAAAGTTGGATTTAGATGCTAGAGCCTAGGAGTCAAAATGGAGGCTGGAAGACCCATCAAGAAGTTGCATGAACATTCCCATCTCCAATTAACTTCTTGCTCAAAGATTGGACACACTGCTTGATAGAAAATTTTAGTAGAAGTAGTGTTATTGTATTTTCAATTCTAGTTTGGTGTTTTTATTCAATATTGTTATAAGTTTTGGTTTCCTTTTATTGAGTGTTGATGAGGAGCAGTGGTCTTGTAGAAATTTATGTTATTGTATTTCCTACCTCTTGACTGTTGGGGTAAAGTAGGTCTTAATGATCAATCAATGAGTGGTTTTATACCATTGACAAGTGTTTCCTATGCCAACGAGGTAGAGACAAAGTGAGTTCAATTAATATGTGTTCAAGCAATTGGTCCTCATTAAGGATGCACTTGAGGGTTGTAGGTACAAGGAATCACTAGGACAATTGTATTCTAGTTGGGTAATGAGGGTCTTTCTTGTACTACATGTGGCACAGATGGTCAAAAGCATGTTGATAGACAATGAATTTCAACACATGATCATGCCAAGTACTATCCAGAACAAGCAATGGGTCTTCATGCTATACGAGGAAATGTCACACGGCACTAGATGCACATATTGGTAGATGTTACTCATAAAAGAATGTAAATCAAAGGGTTAGGCATTAGTGGGATGCATATAAGTGTCAACATAGGTTTATCAGTACTAGGAGATAAGATACCAAATTTATAAAGTAGCAAGAGGATGCATATCAGTTTCAACACTAGTTGTTTAATGTTGTTGGGTAGTTTTTAGAAAGTTGTTTTATGGGTATTTCACAATCATGCAAATGATTAAAGATAAATAGCTTTATAAGCTCATATTTTATTTGTAAATCTCATGTCTCAAACTTTCATAGACTTTACAGATTTACCTCATTAGTTAATTACAAGTGAAATTATGGAACAATAGTAGATTTACTTTGGATACGATATGTTATGCATAAAGATTTTGTTGCCTTGGCTATATTTTTGGGCTAACTTATTGATAGTGAGATGAGTTTGAGTTTTTACAGGTCTTGTCAAAGGACAAGAGCATGGCTTAGGAAGAAGAGATCTACCTTTTTGGCAAACATGTGATGGGTTCTATCTAGTTCTTTCACACACATCACATAGTTGCATAGACATAATGAAATGGATTTAAATGCATTAATGTGTGGTTAATTGTTTTTGAATTATATTTAAATGGTGTTTTATATTTAAATGAGGATAAATATGTTTGTATTTTAAATTGAATAGTAAAATATTATTTTAGGATGTTTAGAAGACAATATGTTCTTTGAAATTAAATAATATATTAAATGAGATATTTTCATGCAATAGTGTATTAAATTCCTCTTAGTTGACTATTTAAATATTATTTAAATAAAATAGTTAAAATAATAATATTAAAAATGGCTTTATTATATTTAGAGTTGAAATAAAGAATAAAATAATAGTGTTGCAAATATGTGCCTAAATGGTGTTGTCATTGATGTCAACATATCTTTGTTGCCATTGATGTCAACTGTATCCTATTTTGTTGTCTGTGGAGAAGATTGATTGTTGAGGATATTGAGAAAATTAATAACAATCAATGCATGCGGATCATGTGGACATGTAGAGGATTGTCAGAGGTTGCTCCAGTCAAGAATTGAGAAATCCGCATGAAGATTTGAAGGAGTTATGGCCATCTGAGTAGAACCAGTTCCTGCAATAATCAGGAAAGACAAAGTGATAGGAAAGAGGTCCGGATTACTCCAGTAATATAAGATTATGATCTGTGGATCTGAAGGCATGTTTGTGAAGTCAGTGTGTATCATCAACTCCAGTGATTCATGGTTTGGAGGTCAGCAAGCTATCTTTCCAATCTGATAGTCATGACAGAATGTGTTCTTGAGGTTTCGGAGGAAGATTCAAATGTTTCTGGTAATATGGTTTAGAGTGAATGTTATTGGTGATTCCAATGTGCTTGTGGAGGTCTCTAGATCATGTAGCTACTATGTTGGAGGTCCGCATTGAAGTTTAAGCTTGTTGATTGAAGATTTCTTCTTTGAGGTTGATGTTCTTCCTAGTCTTGGCTGACCGGATGTTCCTAGCCTGTTACGGATGCCTTAAACACATTTCTATGAAGTATGTAGTGGTTGTAGAAGCATACTCAAATCTTAGTTGTATTTGGCCGACAGTGTGATGATTCGCATCAAGTTTAGCCAAACTTGTTGATCATTCCAAGGTTGATGAAGTATATAAATACTTGTTGAAGAAGTATCAAAATCATCCTTGTGCAAAAATAGATAAAATCCAAAGTAAGGATCAGAAGTAGAGAAAAGAAGAAAGGGAACAAAAGCAGTGTAGAGGATGAAGAAGATTTTGAGGCAAAGAAAAAGTTCTTGAGCATTCATTGAAACTGAATTAGGCATGAAGTAGATACTAATTCTCAATTAATTCTTTCTAAATAAATTTTGTAGGTAGTGAGCCTCTTCTTTTGAGCAGTGTGCTCTGGGCAGTGCACCTGAAGACATGTGCCTTCTATTTTCTAAGTACTTTTAATAGGGTACGCATTTTGTGGGTTAACCCACACCATGGTTTTTCCCTTAACCGGGTTTCCACATCAAAATCTTGGTGTCAAATGTGTTGATTATGTTTCTGCTCTTATGTTATTGATTCATACTTAAATGTTTACATCACTAATCTGATAGCAAGATAATAAGGAAGGTTAAAGACATAAAAGTTTTAAGAGACAACTGATTCACCCCCCCTCAGTTGTCCAGTTCCAACAATTGGTATCAGAGCTAGATCCTCACATAAAAGCCTAACCGCTTGAGGAGATCCAGGATGTCAACCTACAAGAAAGATAGTCCAAGATTTGATGGAACAAATTACACTGTTTGGAAATATCACATGGAATCCCATTTACAATGCATGGGTGATGCCTATTGGGCAATAACCAGTGTTGAGTATAAACCTCCGGAGAAAGGTCCTTCAACCCCTGATCAAATCAAAGATGCTAAAAATAATCTTCGAGCTAAAGAAGCCTTGTTGAGTTCCCTGACTGATTCAGAAATGACAAATGTCTTTGGTCTAAAAACTGCCTATCAAATCTGGAAAAAGTTGGAGTATCTGTATGAAGGTGACAAATATGTCAAATGTGCAAAACTGCAAAGTCTGAGAGGAAAATTTGAAACTATAAGGATGAACAAAGATGAAAACATCACAATCGACATGTAAAAGATAAATGAACTTGTGTGTAGCATCAAGTGTACTGGCAGAGTTTCGGAAGAATCAAAAATTGTATCAAAAGTACTCAGATCTTTACCAGATTCTTACAAACATAAGGTTGTAGCTATAGAAGAAATCAAGACAGTCCCAGAGGTTACAAGAGATCATCTGGTTGGCAAAATTTTAGCCTTCGAATTAAGTGAGTTTGGTGATTCTCTTCCCAAGTTAGAATCTGCATTTAAATCCAGTGTGTATGGAAAACAAAGATATGATTCGAGTGAAAGCTCTTCTACAAGATCAAATAGACTTTCAAAGATAAGAAGGATCTTGAAGATGTTGAGATAGAAACTGCAGACCATGAAGCTCTTATTGCCAGAAGAATGCCAAGAGGATCCAGTAAGTAAGAAGGAAAATTACCACTCAAATGCTTTACTTGTAACAAAATTGGTCATTTTGCCTCAAGATGTCTGGAAAGATTTTCAAAACCTAACCCTAATAGGTTTAAAGGTCAAAAGAAATGTTACTATGTCCAAGAAAATGGATAAGAAGGGGTAACAGATGATGAATCTGATCATGGAGGCTCCTTTTAAAATGATTGGGTGTTTATTGCTATCAAAGAAGAAGATCTGGTGTCTACTGAATCTGCTAGCTGTGAAAATGTAGAAAGTGCCTTGGCTGCTCAGGTTATTGAAAGGGATGAATGGGTAATTGATAGTGGATGTTCTCATCACATGACTGGTGACAAGAGTAAGTTTGTGAACTTTAAAAACTATGAAGGAGGACTAACAAAATTTGGAGACAACTCAGCTGGTAGAATTCGTGGCAGAGGATCCATCTCTTTTGATGGCAAGAACAACACCAATGAGGTTCTATATGTGGAATGACTGAAACATAATCTTCTTAGTGTTGGACAGTTGGTTGACAAGGGTTATGATCTTTGGTTCAAGGATGGAAAATGCAAAATCTTGGAAAGCTCTGAAACTGAAATTGCATCAGGTACTCAAACCAAAGGTAACATCTTTCACTTAAGTAGTTCTAGTAAAAGTTGTTTGATTGCTCAGACAAATCAAAGTTGGCTATGACATAGGAGGATGTGTCATGTGAATTTTGACAACATTGTCAAAATAAGTTCCACTCATGTTGTAAGAGATCTTCCAGGACTTGTGAAACCTAATAACATATGTAGAGAATGTCAATTGGGAAAGCAGAACAAAATTTCTTTTAAGAGTAAGGAACAAGGTTCAAATGGAAGATTGGAACTGGTACATACTGGGTCCTGCTAGAGTTAGGAGTGTGCAAGGAGACATATATTTCATGTTGCTAATTGATTACTACCCCCGGATGATGTGGGTAACTTTTCTGAGAGCAAAGTCAGAAGCCCTTGACAAGTTTAAGGTGTCCAAGATGATGGTTGAAAATGAGATTGGTGGGAAATTAAAGTGTCTGAGATCTAACAAAGGTGGATAATTTACCTTCGGAGAGTTTGATTCTTTCTGTGAAAAGCATGGTATAAAAAGACAGTTATCTACTCCTACGACTCCTTAGCAAAATGGACTTGTGGAAAGAAAGAACCGGACCATTCAAGAATCTTCCAGAACCATGATGATGTAAATAAATGTTCCTTAATTTTATTGGAGAGAAGCCATGAGCACTGCTATCTACACTCTTAATCAGGTGCAGATCAAAGGAAATTTTGGTAAGACTCCTTTTGAACTTTAGTTTGGTCATCCTCCTACTGTGAGATACTTCAGAGTCTTTGGTAGCAAATGTTATATCAAACAAGATGAGAATTTAGGCAAGTTTGAGGTAAGAACTGATGAAGGAATATTTTTGGGATACTCAACTCAAAGTAAGGCCCACCAGTGCTTCAATAAAAGATTGAAGAAGATTGTTGAAAGTGCGAATGTTAAAGTTGATGAAAGTAAAGAAGGAAACTCCAGGTTCTCCGGATATGATTTAGATGATCAATATGAAAGTCAAAATCAAGGAAGGCAAGTTCATGATCAAACCTAGATTCAGTTTGAACCGGTAACTCCAGAAGTTAAAACAAATGATGAGGAACAAGTTCATGAAACAGAAGCTCCATCAATCTCCAAAACTCCCAGGTATGTAAGGTTAAATCATCCTAAAGATCAGATCATAGGAGATAAGAGTAAAGGTGTTTGAACTAGGAGAAAAATGTCTGAAGATCAAGAAGAGATTTGTTTGATTTCAAGGATTGAGCCTGAATCAATAAGTGAAGCTTGCAATGATGGAAACTGGGTTAAAGAAATGGAAGAGGAATTGATGTAAATTGAAAAGAATCACACATGAGATCTAGTTCCTAGACCTGAGGACAAAAGTGTGATTGGAACCAAATGGGTCTTCCAGAATAAACTGAATGAAGATGGTGAAGTTGTAAGGAATAAGCCAAGGTTGGTATGTAAAGGCTACTCTCAAGTGGAAGGAATTGATTTTGAAGAAACTTTTGCTCTCGTAACAAGGATAGAGGTAGTTTGTTTCTTGCATTTGCTACCTTCAAAGATTTTAAAGTATATCAAATGGATGTGAAATCAACATTTTTGAATGGAGATTTGGAGGAAGAAGTCTACATTGAACAACCGGAAGGATTTTAGTTGTCTGATCAGGGAGATATGGTTTGTAGATTGAGAAAAGCCTTGTATGGACTCAAGCAAGCTCCAAGAGCCTGGTATGCTAGATTGGATAAGCATCTGCTTAAGCTAGGTTGTAGCAAAGACGCTACTGACAACAATCTCTACTTCAAGATTGATCATGAGGATATTCTAATTGTTGAGGTCTTTGTCGATGATATCATTTTTGGTGGAAATGAATGCATGTGTAAAATATTTGCTAATTAGATGAAAAGTGAGTTTGAGATGTCAATGTTTGGCAAAACGAATTTCTTTCTAGGCCTGCAAATTGTTCAATCAGATAAAGGTATCTTCATATCTCAATCCAAGTATGTAAAAGAATTGCTAAAGAAGTTTGGAATGGAAGACTCAAAACCAGTAAGTACACCTATGGTAACTAGATGCAAGCTAAGCATAGATGATGAGTCTCCCAAGGAAAATCAGAAAATATATAGATCAGTGATTGGAGGATTGCTTTACTTAACTCAGACCAGACCTAACATCATGAATGTAGTTGGACTTGTTTCCAGATTTCAAGCTAATCCAAAAGAATCCCATGTTATGGTAGTCAAAAGAATCTTCAAATATCTCAAGGGGACAACTGATTATGGATTGTGGTATCCAAAGGATAATAACTTCACTCTTCATGCATATACAGATGCTAATTGGGTAGGAGATGTGAATGACATAAAAAGTACTAGTGGTGGTGCATTCTTCTTGGGGAGAAGATTGGTCTCTCGGATAAGCAAAAAGCAAGAGGCAATATCTCTGTCTACTGCAGAAGCAGAATACATAGTAGCAGCAAATAATTGCACTCAAGTTTTGTGGATGAAGTAAATGTTGAAGGACATCAGAATTGTGTTGGAGGAGCCAGTCACAATTTTCTGTGATAATTCTAGTGCAATAAGCATCTCAAAGAATTCGGTATTACATTCAAAGACAAAGTATATATCTATAAAGTTTCATTTCTTGAGAGAGAAACTAAATGAGAATGAAGTCAGGTTGGAGTTTGTGCCTTGCAAAGATCACATTGCAGACATCTTCACCAAGCCTCTTCCCAAGGATACTTTTGAGTATCTTAGAGAGAAGTTAGGGGTTATCACCCCTCCTGAGTAGAACTAAGATGCATTAAGGTGCATCAGTCCAGTGGGATTCACATCCATATCTTGTGATCCGAATTGATGTTAAAGAGGTACTACTCAAAGGGGGAGTAGTCAATATGCAAATTTTGGGAATCAGTATGAAGCAAAAAGGGAGAAAAGATAGCAAATATGTGCCCTTTGCCATTGATGTCAAAGGGGGAGAGAAGTCATGTGAAAAACTAGTTACTGATGTGAGGGGGAGCAATAAAGAAAGTAGTTGTAGAAGTGAGAAGAGAAAGGGGGAGAAGTTTTTATCCTGATGGTTGAATTCAATTTTTCACATCATATGTTGCCATCAATGAAAAAGGGGGAGATTGTTGCAAATATGTGCCTAAATGGTGTTGTCATTGATGTCAACTGTATCCTATTTTGCTGTCTGTGTAGAAGACTAGATTGTTGAGGATATTGAAAAAATTAATAACAATCAATGCATGCGGATCATGTGGACATGTAGAGGATTGTCAAAGGTTGCTCTAGTCAAGATTTGAGAAATCCGCATGAAGATTTGAAGGAGTTATGGCCATCTGAGTAGAACCAGTTCCTACAATAATCAGGAAAGATAGAGTGAAAAGAAAGAGGTCCAGATTGCTCTGGTAATATAAGATTATGATCTACAGATCTAAAGGCATGTTTGGGAAGTCAGTGTGTATCATCAACTCCAGTGGTTCACGGTTTGGAGGTCCGCAAGCTATCTTTCCACTCTGACAGTCATGACAAAATGTGTTCTTGAGGTTCTGGAGGAAGATTCAAATGTTTCTAGTAATATGGTTTAGAGTGAATGTTATTGGTGATTCTAATGCACTTGTGGAGGTCTCTGGATCATGTAGCTACTATGTTGGAGGTCCGCATTGAAGTTTAACCTCGCTGATTGAAGTTTTCTTCTTTGAGGTTGATGTTCTTCCCAATCTTGGTTGACTGGATGTTTCTAGCCTATTGCAGATGCCTTAAGTGCATTTCTATGAAGCATGGAGTGGTTGTAGAAGTAGATTCAAATCTCAGTTGTATTTGGCTGATAGTGTGATGATCCACGTCAAGTTTAGCCGACCTTGTTGATCATTCCAAGGTTGATGAAGTATATAAATACTTATTGAAGAAGTATCGAAATCATCCTTGTGCAAAAATAGATAAAATCCAAAGTAAGGATCAAAAGTAGAGAAGAGAAGAAAGGGAGCAAAAGCAGTGTAGAGGATGAAGAAGATTTTGAGGCAAAGTGAAAGTTCTTCAACATTCATTGAAACTGAATTAGGCATGAAGTAGATTCTAATTCTCAGTTAATTCTTTCTAAATAAATTTTGTAGGCAATGAGCCTCTTCTTTTGAGCAGTGAGCTCTGGGAAGTGTGCTTGAAGGCATGTGCCTTCTATTTTCTAAGTACTTTTAATAGGGTACATATTTTGTGGGTTAACCTACACCATGGTTTTTCCCTTAACTGGGTTTCCACGTCAAAATCTTGGTGTCAAATGTGTTGATTATGTTTCTGCTCTTATGTTATTGATTCACGCTTAAATGTTTACATCACTAATCTAATAGAAAGATAATAAGGAAGGTTAAAGGTAGAAAAGTTTTAAGAGACAACTGATTCATCCCCCCCCCTCTCAGTTGTCCAGTTCCAACAAATAGTTCCCATCACACATGTGACAGTAAGTTTGAAAAAAAAGATATAATTATTACTGTTATTTTTAAATTGTTTATTCTCAAAATTGGTGGGAAAGAGAGCATGCAAAAACAAAGAGTTAACTGAAGTTCTAAAACTTGATTTGAACATCCAAAACAAGAAAGGAAAAATTGATTAAAGGAGGGAGAGCGAACAGATCAAGGATGATAAATTACTGAGAGAGAAGCTATGTTTTGGCAGAGGAAATTCTTCTGACTTTTGGGACGACAGAAATTGGAGAAGTGCAACAATAGGAAGAAAGGCAGCGACGTCTCCAGTTTATCTCCTCATCGTTGCAATCATTTTCCAAGTTCTCTTCTGGTTTTTGTTATTGCTATTTAAGTAGAATGTTAGTAAATTGAATGTGTTTCCTTCTATCTTGTTCAATGTCTCTTCTATGTCAAATTGACCCATGTTTAAAGCTAGCCACTCAAGCCCTCTACTAGCAGATCTATCTTCTGACTGTTAAAACTTTCTGGCCACCTCATGCTTAGAGAATTAGGTGGATGTTTACCAAACACTGTAATGTCCCCCTTGACTTTCCTCTTGGTCTATTTTCATGTAGATTGAACCTTGAATTGTTGATCATTCTTGAGTCATCCACCCCTTACCTTCTGCTTGGTGATTTTCTATTAGACCGAATCATGTACTATGGTCATTCTTAATTCCTAGCCACTGACTCACTTATCTGAGTCAATCTTTGTACATCTTAGTTGATGGCCACTGTTCTTTATCTTGTTGCTTTTATTTTTGGCAGTAGTATTACCGAACCACCTATGTTTTGCTAACAACTGATCCTCCATGAGGCTGACCAACTAAGGTATTGGCGATTTGATCAAATCGACCTTTGAGTCATTGATGTCACCATTCTAGTTATCTTTTTGTCACCACACATCTGGCTTCATGGAGTTGATCCCTTATATCTTAAAGCATGAACTTATCTCTTTCTGTATTTACTCATATCCAAAATTTAAATAGAGCTAAACCCTCTAAGATCACTATTTCTTTGACTAGTAAAAGAGCTCATGACTGCATTTTATTTGCATGTTGGTTGAGAAAAATAGTAAAACTAATAAACCAACCTCTTGAGTTAAAACAACAAATCTCTTATCTTAGATAATTTATACTTCCTGTAGCCTTACCTTGTGATTGTATGATATTGTTATTCAGTTGGCTGAAGTTGTCGTTTAGAAGAGAAAACTATTCATTCTAGATGTAAATCCAAATTTTCTATAAAGGTTAGGAAAACCTATCTTCTGTAGAGGATTAAACTAAACTCGTAGCTAGTTAAGTAATTCCTATAGCACTAGATAAATTATAGTAGATTGATGTAAACATGAAAACGAGTGATATGTCAATCGCATTTTTTTGGAATGATAAAAACCTTTTGAAATCTATGTGACTGAAACTATAGAATCTTGATTTATGCCACTATTTTATTCCTGTAGCAGTTCCTATCGCCACAGTGACAGGAAGTCTATAGTATGTTTTAATTGTGCTTGAATTAAACCTCCTGTCATAGAAATGATAGGAAGGCAGAACTAAGAATTAAATGGTTTATCGTTGGATATTAAATGACTGATTTAATAGATGGCTTCATGGTAAGTTTTGTGTATTTGATGCTTGGAACAAGAAAGAATTGATTATTGTAATCTTGTATATTTGAATTATAGAAAGAAAATAGATGCTTGCATGTGCTATGTTTGTTCTTCTTAATTGTGTATTTTAGAAAGATTGCATTTTGGGACAGGTGTCGAGTATGGAATAACAGGGAAGTAGGTTTTCTTTTTTCAAAACCTATATGTCATTTTATAGATTAATACTTTGGCCAAATCTAATGAGAATGTTGAAATGGACATGTATACCATTATAGAATAAATGGTTGATAGCCTAGTTTTTGTATATTTCCCTGCCATATCCTATTGATGAGATGTTACATTTATGATAGTAATGCATGTAGATTGATAGGCATACACTAGATTCCACCCTACATATGTTTACGGATTGCTAGGCTCTTTGAGCAGGGTCAAGCATCCTTAAGTTTGAAGGATACTGGGGAAGCACAAGCTTCGTGGTTGTGCGGAAAAAGCACCTGAACCATGTTCTTGTCCTTTGATTTAGCAGATGGCCAGTTGGTCGATGGCAGTCAAGGACTTTTGTCAGATTTTATGATATTGATCACTTTATACTTCTATTATTTCAAAGATTTGTAAGGCCTGACGCCAATATTTGACACTTGTAATAGTATTGATTATTACATACTCTGTAAATGACTTCAGATGTATATCTATGTTTTGTAATCATGATTATACTTTAAACTTATGAAATGGGAAGATTAATTGGTCTCTTGGAATATCTTAATTTCTTTCCTTATGAATGATGAATAGACGTTATTTTACGTTACTTTAAATTACTTGCAGTAATTCTATATTTTACTTCAGTTTTGTGTGCTTGTGAAAATTGGGTAGTTTACAGTAAAATTGACTAGAATATAATATATTTCTATATATTTGAATTTGTGTCACTTAAGAATATAATTTCTGTAATTATTATATATGCATTCGATCCTCCATCCTACATGGCCCATTGGGGGCTCTATTGCAAATCTCACTATCCTCGGTATTTAAATTTCTCATACAACAACTTGAACTTGAATTTGAGTCCCAAATCAAGGAGCGTTTAGAAACCTAAGTATATATATATAGGGGCAAAATATGAGATTATGTGTAGCCTCAAGCTAGTTTAATTTACCAAATTACACAAGCTTTTCCAAAAATCTTAATGTGTTAAACAATTTACTTCAATTGGCACATTCTTCGCATTATGTTACATTTTGGGGGTATTTTACATTTTCTACATAAGGGGGAACCAATGAAAAATAGTTTTTTTGGGGCAAGGTTTCATTCAAATTTTGAGCCAAGAACTTCACACAAAAATTCAAGGATTTCATGCCACTAATCTAGCGGGCAAGGGTAGTTTTGAGTCAGTTTGGAAAGGGCTCTTGTATGGTGGATGAGAGTGAACATTGTGTTTGATGTGGCATAGAAGATGGCATATTTATCCGATGATTGTTCACCATGACTTGAATGTGTTAATGAACGAAACCATGACAATTTGTGTGGCTGATTTTGGAATTTCCTATCTATTGGCGTCCCCTATTTCTACAAGTAGCAATACTGTCAAGACTAAAGGGAACATTAGGCTATCTTCCTCCAAGTAAATACTTAAGGGAGTACCAAGGGAGATGTTTACATCTTTGGGATGCTCATCCTTGAAATGGTAACTAAAAAGTGGCCTATAGACAGTATGCTCTATAGAGATATTGCTTTGCCAAGATGGGTGAGAAGAGCATTTCCTAAGGCAGTGGAGGAAAGAGAACTACTGATTGATCAATTAGCTATGGGTAGCTCCTCAAGTGAATAATTAGAATCCTCTGAGCATGGCAGCTGCTTTCTTAGTTTTATTAGAATAGGAGTGCAGTGTAGTGTAATGCAAGGCATATGGCAATTTAGAAGAGCATGCATTGGTCAAGAATCTATTGAGTGCAGGCAATGGAGCAGGGCATCCAAATAGCGGCTCAACTTCATTTGCCGATCAAAGCCAGAGTACTTTAGTACAAACTAAGAAATTTGATCAAAGCATTTCGGTACAAACTAAGAAAAGGAATTGAACTTTCACCAACAATATCCATTTAAATACATATAGAAAAAATTAAATATAGTTAAACTAATTTTTTTTTATCAAGAATATGCATTTAAATTGATTCACATAGGTTGTGGTATTGGATTAATTATAATTTTTTTTTTTGGACACAAAGGGAATCAGAAGTTTGGTGTCTAATGAATTACGCTAGGTTCTCTATAATCTCTTGTTGGTGAAGTGGATGACTAGATCAACTATTCCAACCATATCCATTAATTTGTCTAATTCCCCAAAATGGCCTTAGATTAAATTATTATTTTCAAATATATTAGTATCACATATTTTCTTCTTTCTTATTTAAGGTGCTGGATTTATTACCTCTTCTTCTAACTTGTGCATCTCTTCACGGTTGAAACAACCTCCACACTAATTAATAAAACAATGTAATGAAATAGTTATTTGAAACAAAAATATAGTAAAATAAAATATTTGAAACAAAAATAATCATCATTACTAAATATAAATTTACTTGAACTAAGTGCAATGCTTAGTACTTTTCAAAAGAGAATATCCAATTATTTAAATTTTATACAAAGAGTTTGACAATGCAACTTTTATGAAAATACAATCAAGGGTTGAGTCCTCATACAAATTATCAAGACCTTGAAGGATCAATTCAAGTATCATAATAGGTACACACTCATATGATTTTACTGCATGAAGTCATTATGAGAGAGAGAGAGAGAGAGAGATTGTTTATATACCAAACACTTGAAGCCTAAGCTTCCCCATGCTAGCACAAAATATGGAGAAGCCCCCTTTAGTGAAAGATCTATAAAATTGAAGCCAATATGAATGAAAGATTTTGATGCAACATGTTTTCACTAACATTCCAACATTCTAGCTAATGCACATGTCTATAGAAAACATTATATGAAATAGAGAATACAAGATTAAGTACTAAACTTAATTCAATATAGTTTTGGCCAAAGTACTAAACTTAATGTACTTGATTTGAGGTCTATCTTTGATAAGACTATTGCTCCCTTCATTTGATTAACAATATCATTGATTCTAGGATGCAAGTACCTATTCTTTATTTTCCCCTTATTGAGCATCATGTCATCTCTGCATAGTCAAAATGTTTCATCTTTCTTCTTTACAAAAATTATAGGTGCTTCCTAAGGAAACACACTTGGCCTACTCAAACCTTTATCCAATAACTCCTACAATTGAACCTTCAACTCCTACAAATTTTTTATAGTCATTCTATACAATGATTTAGACCATGGCTTAGTACTAGGTAAGATGTCAATGAAGAAATTAAATTCTCTTATTTGTGGTAGCCCTAATAGTTCTTGAATAATTGGATACTCTTTAATAGTTCAAGCTCCCCGGCATTGCCAAGGTAATCTATGTGAATTGGATGAAGAACACACCCTTTTCTTTACATCTTCTTCAATTGCATCATTGAAATCTACCTAAAGGCTTATTGGTTTTTGAATACCATAAATCTTAGTTGGACTACCACTATCATTAAGATAGGCTACTACCTTGTCATGCCAATTTATGTCACATTCCCATTGTGACTAGGGATGGACATCCATTAAAGCATAAAGTAAACACATAGGGAATTACCATAGAGGAGATAAAAATGTTAAAGGAGGCATGGGTTGTAGGAAATGATTATAATGATATGAAAAAGGAGCAAACCAATTTATCCTTGGTAAAAAATCATGCTTCAATAAATAATGAAGTGATAGAATATATGGTCTCGATTTTTTACCCATGGTCATAAATTATTCAAGCTTGCATAAAAATTTTTAACAAAAAGGGATAATTCAGGGAATGAATATTCAGGTGAAAATCTTTGTTGACACTATTAGGGAGATGTTGCGGTTAAAATATGATGTATAACCCTTCCTCTATAGTTAACAAAGATTACAAAGAACATGGGACACAAGTATTTAACAACACAACTTCCTGATAAGGAGCTTCACCTAGAAAAGGATAACACTAAGCTTCCTACTCTCTTGATTTCTCTACCATAGTTTACACAAGATGTAGAGGATGCCTGCACCATGATGGCCTTTATTTTTTATTTGGATGATGACAGGAGTATATACAATTCTTAGTGGGGCACTTTCTTCATACTCAATACTATTAATCAAGAGAATGCTTTCAAGCTTGATTTTGTAAAAATGATAGTGGATAGGATGCATTACCATTTGGTCTATTTTGGTATGTAACAATTCTTCAAGTATTCTTCTTTTCTGCTCCACTTGATAATATGTCAGAACACCCAGTTTTCAAGCCCCATATGTATCTTTCCATTGGTGATGACTCCATTAATGCTCATAAGATCATTTCGATGTCTAGTTGGACACCTATCCTTTCAAAAGCCTCGAACTACTATGAGTTTGTGGAATTTTTTTTACCTCAGTCCTTATAGATCTTAGTTTTGAGGAGAATTTCTCTAGATTGAGTGACATCCAGAGATGATAAATGGAAAATGGTTGAATCCCTTGTGACTGGTTTTTTAGAGAACACTATACATTGATTAGGGTGCATGTTTTCAAAGAAGATTCTTTTAGGCCCCCTAAATTTCTTATAAATAGGGTTCTAGGAATTGAATATGCGTGATTGATTAATGTAATTGACTCTAAATTCAAAGTTGGGAGGATGAAAAATACATTTTATGATATTTCTCTCTTTCAAGGACATAATAATCAATAAGAGAGAAGTGGAGCATCTTCTAATGCTAAAATTGGTAGTTTTAGGCTTCTAGGTAATAGATGACTACTAGTCATACAACCCAAATGGATTCATGACCAATTGGGTTAATAGGATAAAAAGGTGTGTTTGTCCACTAGAGTTGACTAGCCATTGAGGATAAAAATTTACCTGTTAATGGCTCACTAGATATGTATGTTAAGACCCATGAGCTCCCTACAAATCTGCTTCCACAATGGGAGACTTTCTATAAAGTTACACATGTGTAAGATCCTTCTAAATGTAGATTGGAGCAAACATATGATTAAGGCCTACTAGTGTAATGTAGAAAAGAGATCACAAGCCTAAAGAGTTAAACTAGTTCATCCCTCTTCTACAAAACATTGGGGCACAAACTGAGCATGGCTTTTACTCAAGGAGGAGAGCCAAACTACATGGGTTCTACCCTTTTGTTGTATATAGAAGGACTAACCAAGTTCAACCAAAGCTCAACAAGCAAGCCAATACTAAGATTAAACAACCTAGATGATGAATAACAAGCTAACATAGACTACAAGAAACAAACTACAAATATCAGCAAGTACAACATAAGTAAGGAAGTAATTCAGAACCTGGAAAGTTTAACAAAAAAGACCAGGATAGGAGTGCTTGGGCACCCTAGGCCCTTTTTAGGGTTAGGAAGAACTTCAAACTTTGTCAGATTTGTATTCATATGAACTACCTTCACTCCAAAAATCAGCCTTTGAAACATGTTCTTCTTACTCTCACACAGAGAAAGAGAAAAAAGGTTGCACTATTTTAAGGGTTTGCCTTAGTCAAACCTGTGTTAGTGTTCCCACCTCCACAATAGTGATTGATAAGATCCAATAGTGCGGTCCCTAATAGGGTAGAGGCCAAATCTACAAAAATATGATAGATAATGATGATAATAACCATAAGATATCCAACCTTAGTTGATGAAGACTTAACAACAACAAGGGAGGGAGATGAAGAGGGCTTCAAAATTCCATCAAATCCTACAAACAACTTCAATGGATTTCACAAGTAGAAGACAATCCCAACTCATGAAGAATCCTTTAGCACAAAACATCATATGAGAACATTTTCACATTCATCCAGTTAGGTGAAAAATGAACTACAACACACACTTAAATATGCATTCTTGCTCATCTCTGACAATTAAAACAATCTTAAAATGACTAATACAAACTAATGGAGTGTCCTAAGCCAACACCACAAAGTGGGACCAAAGGTCCTAAGTAGGACTAGGGTACTAGGGTGCCCTAGGTCTTTGGTCCACAAGCTTTGAAAAGTGTCTTTTAAGTTAAGCTTAGTCCAGCCCTAAGTTGATTATGTTAGGTTTAATTATTGGGATTGGGATATTCATCATTTAGAGCTCAAAAATGTGTTAAAATAGGTCCTACTTAACCAAGGCAACAAATGGGTCCAACCTAGGAGCTAAACTAAGTGTAAAATGCTAGTGTACACATTTTATGACTCAACATTAGCCCCCACTTTAGTGTGAGTATGAAATTACATTCAAACTCATACTAAAGGGATGGACAAATGTTACATTCCATTTTTGAGGAACCAATTTACTTTTAACTTTTATGTTAAAATATAGTTTTGATACAAGATGATGTCATCATGATATTTAATGTTTTGATGAAATAGTATGCAATGAGATGTATTTGCATTTGAATGAATATATGTTATTTAATCATTATTATGCTTATGTTGTGATTTTTTAACAACTAACTACATGAATGTTTCTCCAAGGAAATGTAGGATAATTTCTTTCCCTCCAGAGAGTGAGTGATGCAAAGAAGAGGATCATCTCTCTCTCAAACAAATCACTCACAATACACAAACTCAAACTCAAGAAAAATTGCAACAACCCTAATTAAACTAACAATTAATTAGGATTTATCCAAAAATCAAACAAGATTACAAAATTTGCAACAGATTGCATACTATCATATCTTTCATGGCAACAAATTGGTGGATTACTTCTGTAATGTCTGACTCCAACCTCAATATAGCTTCACTCTGCAATTACTAGAGACACAATACTCCATCCATCTCCAAAGACCAACTCTTCATGTTTTTGCTCCTCACCAACATTTAGGTAGCCATCCCATATTCTATTTCATTATGTTGCTAATGACTTTTCCTTCCCAAAGGACCGTGTCCCTCCATTCCCTTTTGACAGTGGATCTTATCTTTACATTGATATTTGGTAATGTTCTTCCTTATGAGCTTCTCTTTTTAAACCTCCTAATCAGCCTCTATTTTTATTATTTTGTTGTGTGTTTTGGGTTTCTTATATGCAATGCTTCATTACCCTCTATCTGTCTGCTCCCACACACCATTCAATCTCTTTTTATTCTTATTTTCTTCTAGTTTTCCTTCTTTTCTTCCTAAGCAGGCCCCTCAAACTAATCTCATTTTATTTTCATATTCAACTATCCACAAAACCCATCGAATGGGTTACTCCTAGGCAGATGTATCGATGCTTGGATAGATAATAACATGGAAATTTATTTATGTGTAATCTGAATCAAACAAAAACAACCTCATGCATCTATTGGTCAAATGACCTCTCCAATGAGACAAAAAAATGCAGACACCAACACGAGGCATGCCCAAATGTGGTCTTCTAGCTCCCAAAAACTTATATTTCTGAAGTTTGTGGCATTGAATTCATTTAGCTTCCCCAATGTATTGCATCAACCCTCACTTTGATGCCTTCTAATGGGTATCTTTTCATATAGATATACATATGATACTATCGGATAGGTAAATCAGAAGTAAAATGATGTCAACACCCCACCACCACATAGGCATTGATCTAAATATCATTAAACTTCATAATTGGCAACTATGGTATGATCCCAAAGCAAGTCATGCAAATTACTATTTATAGTAATGTTTTTGAGTTCTGGGGTGTTACAAATAACAGCATTGAAGTATCCCTCCTTATAGGCATCTGAGATCTATCATTTAGGTGAAGTATAAATAATTTCACTTTTCCTTGATAAATACAAACTAGGATCAATGATGATAGGCTTGTCCCCTTGATACTCTTTCCATACAAGGTCACTTGTGTGTTCAATTAAGTTTAGATCCCACGAAGCAAATCAACTGAATATCAAAACAAAAATGGAAAACAAAAACCTGAGAATCTTTTTGGTCGATGCAGGATAGCTCTTTCACTCAGGATGTTTCTGCATCAGACATGCCAAGTAAGAAGTTTGTGAGTATAGGCTCACAAAGGTGGAGTTGAGTAGTTACAATACTCTTCTAGGTTTCCATCAACCTATAATGAACTCCTTTGTTGTCTAAGAGCTGAAAATCAATCTTTCTTTTGCCTTTTCCAGCATCGTGCTAGAACATGCACCACCTTGCTTCAACAACACCACTTCTTCCTCCTCTTTCCCCTCGTGGACTCATTTCCACCGAAGCGTGACCTCCACCAAATTATTTCCTCACTCCTCTCCTCCTTCATGGGTTCAAACCCACCTTTAACCATCCACTGCCACCAATATTCTGCAACATCCTTAACCATCTCTACACACAACCACGCAACATTCTCTTGTCCTCTATTCATCTCAGTTTCTACTATCACATCTGGAAACAAAATAACATCACATAACTGATTTACCTTATTCACATTCATAGCTACAACATAGAAATCTACTGTGATGTCTTCCACGTTCTCGTCAACTGCAACTACATCCACTACTGCTACAATCACTTCTTCATTTTCTTTCACCTTCATTTCTCTTATCAAATCATCTTTCTCCTCATCCTTCGCTGTAACCTCTTCACATTCTATTGTTGTACCTTCAATCTCTTTATCCTTGCTACCCACCTCTTCATCTTCAACCATTGCAACTTCTTCTATTGCAATCTCTTTTCTTTCTCCATCTTTTTCTTCATCTCTTCCTTCATTTCCTGCACACACAAATCCACCTGCATACAAAACATCATTAGAAGAAACATGGGACTCCTCCTTACCCATTTTCTTTTCCATCTTCATCTCCACTATACTTTCTCTCAGAACATGTCATGTCTCTTGTCACAAATCCTAAATTGTATTACCCAACCCTACCATCATCACTCTCTTTGTCCTCAAAAGGAATGAAATTCCTAAATTTCGTCTGAAGACCAACCTCATACTTTTCCCCTTTGACATTCTGTCAACAATTTCTTCATAACCTCAACCTGCAACCTGCACAAAGTTCATAACCTACTCTCTACCCAAGAAGACTTTTGGAGTATGCTTCCTCACCCACTCTCTCTCTCTATGGCAAAACTCAATACCTTCTACCCATCTTTAGTATTCATTGGAGAATAGCCCACCTCAGTCCTAGTGAATACTTTGTACTCTTAGGATCACATCACTTTGATACCATTTGACACAAAGAAGAGGATCATCTCTCTCTCAAATAAATCATTCACAATACACAAACTCAAACTCATAGGCAAAATTGCAACAACCCCAATTAAACTCACAATTAATTAAATTTCTCCAAAAATCAAACAAGATTACAAAATATGCAACAGATTACATATTATCATAGCTTTCATGGTAACAAATTAGTTAATTACTTCTCTAATGGCTAACTCCTTTAACCTCAATCTAGCTTCACTCTATAATTGCTATAGACATAATACTCCATCCATCTCTAAAGACCAACTCTTTATGTTTTTGCTCCTCACCAACATTCAGGTAGCCGTCCCATCTTTTGTTTCAATATGTTGCTAATGACTTTTCCTTCCCAAAGGACTATGTCCCTCCATTCCCTTTTGATAGCGGATCTTCTCAAAGTTTAGAATGATCTCTGGCAACGTTCTTCCTTACGAGCTGCTCTTTTTAAACCTCCAAATTGGCCTCTCTTTTTATTCTTTTGTTGTGTCTTTTGGGTTTGTTATATGAAACACTTCATTACCCTCTATCTGGTCGCTCCCACACACTATCCAATCTCTTTTTATTCTTCTTTTCTTCTAGTTTTCCTTCTTTTCTTCCAGAGTGGGCCCCTCAAATTAATCTCATTCTATTTTCATATTCAACTTCCACAAAACCCATCAAATGGGTTACTCCCAGGCAGATGTATCAATGCTTGGACAAATAATAACATGGAAATTTATTTATGTGTAATATGAATCAAACAAAAACAACCCCACATATCTATTGGTAAAATGAACTCTCTAATGAGATAAAAAAATGCAGATGCCAACATGAGGCATGCCTAAACATGGTCTTCCAGCTCCCAAAAACTTATATTTCTAAAGTTTGTGGTACTGAATTCATTTAGCTGCCCCAATCTATTGCATTGACCCTCACTTTGATGCCTTCTAATGGGTATCTTTTCATATAGATATACATATGATACTATTAGATGGGTAAATCAGAAGTAAAATGATGTCATCGCCCCACCACCACATAGGCATTGATCTAAATGTCAATAAACTTCACAATTGGTAGCTATGGTACAATTCCAAAGCAAGTAATGCAAATTGTTGTTTATAGTAATGTTTTTGAGATCTGGGGCATTACAAATAATAGTGTGGAAGTATCCCTCCTTATAGGTATTTGACATCTATCATTTTGGTGAAGAATAAATAATTTCACTTTTCCTTGATAAATACAAACTAGGATCAATGATGATAGGATTTTCCCTTTGATTCTCTTTCCATCCAAGGTAACTTGCATGTTCAATGAAGTCCAAATCCCATGAAGCAAAACAACTGAATATCAAAACAATAATGGAAAACAAAAACTTGAGTATCTTTTTGGTCGATGCAGGATAGCTCATTCACCCAAGATGCTCCTACATCAGTGAGGGAAAGTATCACTAGGAAGAGGAGAATAGACTTTGGAAAATTGGGTATTGTCAAATCTGAGGTTCTACACACTCACGTAGGTCTATTTTAAACCACATCAAGTCAATTTGAGTTATTAATGGAATTGATAGGTTAAGTTGGACCTAGTCGAGTCAAGTTGTGTCTTGGTCTCTTTTTCATTAATGAAAATTAAAAGTGTTTAATGTTATGTTGTCGATGTAAATCAATTATGAGAAATCATTATATATATATATATATATGCTGATAGGGCATGATTCAGTGATCAAGTTGCTCGGTTGTAGTGGCGGCCACCAAGGTTCAAACCCCCATTGGGCCAATGAGCTCGCAGGTCATGCATGCCTTTGTTGGGCTACCATGCTCGCAGGCTAAGTGTGCCTTCGTTGGGCTGGTGTGTTTGCAAGCTATGTACCTTCTCTAGGCTAACGAGCCCATGGGTTTGACCAAAGGGTTATAATGCCCATTGGGGATGGTGAAATGTCCCCAATCTAATTTTTAGTAAAACACAACAAAATCTAAAAGTGACTTTGCATTAACAACACAACTATGCATCACAATATCTAGAAACTAGTGACTAGTTTGCACAATAAACCATCCAAAATATTGCAACACAACTCCAAACCAATTTTATTATTATTTTATGATGGAAACACACATGTCCAGGTCTGATACATAATATTTACCAAGCAGCAAACTATCACAACAAATCTATAATTTCAGCCACAACCCATTAAGCAAAATGTTGAAATATACATAAAATAACTCACTACAAAGCCTCCAAACTCTTAGATTCACACCTAGAAATGATATGGCTGTAGAATGATATTGTAGATAGTGTATTACAATAGCACACATAGAAAACCAGACCCCATACAAAAGCAAATGTGAACAGCAACACAAACAACTCCTAAACACACTACGAAATCACTACAAAATCCTACAACAACACAAGAACATTGTACTACTGAATCTTGTCTGCACAAATACAATCTCTGAGATAAGATTGCTGTATCAACCCAAGAACACCACCCTCAATTTGCTGGAAACTCATGTCCACTGGCCACAAGCTTTGTCTTCAATGGTTTCCCTGTCCACTAAAGCTGCACAAGCATCTGCTCTGCAAGAAAGAGTGAGAAAATGTCATTGGCCTCCCAAAATGAAATGTTACATTATTTTATGATGTGAGAGGCCATCTTGGATGTCCAAGATCTCCCATGCTTGAATCTTGGGAGTTGCAAGTCCCATATGCCACTTGGATGCTTCAAACAATGTCCACCGTCCACTTGTCAAAGGTGCAGTCCCTATTTTTAGCAAATATCTTCACAAATCTTCCCCAAATCTCCATAAAATATTCCCTCTCAAATCCAAACGCCCAAAGGGAATATTTGAGCTCTAAATACATTTTATTTAATATTTATTTTTCCTTTAATATTTGAAAATGCATCGAAACAAACATAATATGAAATAATTAATTTCCCTCCAAGCTGCCTTGTAAAGTGACTTACAATTTTTGGATAGGAGGGACTTACTAAAAATAGAAAATGTTATTTTTGGAAAGGGGACATGACAAGTCCTCCCTCCCATAATTTTCTTGTCCTCAAGAAATGGAGATTAGGATGCTCAAGTATCTCAGGTCCCTCCCATGATGCATCCTCAATTGGCAAGTTCTTCCATTTGATCAAATATTCTGTGATGCACCTATTTCTAATTTCTTCTCCCTTGTTTCCAGCACTCTTTTCGGAATAAGAATTAATTTTCGTTCATCATCCAATGGTGGTAAATCATGTGAAGTAACAACTTGCTATCCTACCACTTTCTTCAAGCATGAAACATGGAAAATATTATGAATTTTACTACCTGAAGGAAGCTCCAACTCATAGGCCACTTCTCTAATCTTTCGGATGATTTTGTATGGACCATAGTACTTGGGCTTGAGTTTCTCAACCCCATTCTTCTTCAATGTACTCTGTTTATATGGCTGCAATCTCACAAAGGCCAAGTCCCCAACCTCAAATACTCTCTCTATCCTCTTCCTATCTGCATAAATTTTTTGCTAATTTTGTGCATGCTATAAGTTATCTTTAAGTGACGTCAAAATCTCTTGACTTTGATTTACTATCTAAAAATAGTAAATCAGTGAAGGAAAGTGCTCAAAAAGGATTCATACCTATAGACATATGAAAAGAAGTGTTGTAACAATATTCCCCTAGATGCAACCATTTCACCCAAGCATGTTGCTGATCTGAAACATAATTTCTCAGGTATCCCTCTATCCACTTGTTCACTATTTCAGTTTGTCCATCAGTTTGTGGATGGTATCTTGTGTTGGGCATAAGTTCAGTACATATTAAGTGAAAGAGCTCCTTCTAAAAAGAGCTAAGAAATCTTCTATCTCCATCACTAACTATGTTTCTGGGTAGCCCATGCAATTTGAAAACTTCTCTAAAAAATAATTCCACTACTTGTGGTGCTTTAAATTCAGCTGTAATAGGGAAGAAATGAGCATATTTTGTCGATCTATCTACCACCACATAAATACAATCCTTACCTTGCCCCTTGGGTAAACTTGTAATGAAACCCATGGAGATGCTCTCCCATTTATGTTCAGGTATGGGTAGTGGTTCTAGAAGCCTTGCAGGATAAAGTTGTTCACTCTTATTCTGCTAACATACCATGCACTCCTTAATGTGGCTATGCACATCCTCCTTCAGCCCTTTCCAAACGAATCTCTCACAAACTTGCCTATAAGTCTTATAATATCCTTGATGACCCACAAGTGGCGTATCATGAAAGGCCCTTAGGATCTTCTCTTTAACCTTGGATTTAGGCACCAAATAGATCTGATTTTTGTAATAGATCAACCCATCCATCACCACATATCTATGATCCTTGACCAACTCATCCAAGATGTTAGTAGAAAAGGGGTTTTTTGCATACTTAGCAATTATGGACATCTTCCAATCAGCTAAAATAGTTGACAAAGAGCATAAAGTAGGCTTCCTAGAAAGTGCATCTGCCACCACATTATTCTTCCCTTTCATATACTCAATCTCAAAATCATATGCTTGTAATTTACTTACCCACTTCTGTTGGTGGTCATTCAAGTTCTTTTGCTCCATAAAGAACTTGAGACTATTATGATCTGTCTTTACTATAAACTTCCCACAGACTAGGTACTGTCTAAACTTTTCTAGTGCATGCATTATTGCCAACATTTCTTTATCATAAATAGAGTATCCTCTTTCTAACTTGCTCAATTTTATTCTCTCAAAACCTATGGGATGTTTATTCTGAGTGAGGACAGCCCCTACACCCTCCCCTAATGCATCACATTCTACTACGAATGGAAGAGAAAAATCTAGAATTGCAAGCACAGGGCAAGAGATCATTACCTCTTTGAACTTATAAAAAGTTTGTTGTGCTTCTTCTGTCGACATGAATGCTCCTTTCTTTATCAAATCAGTTAATGGAACAACAAGTTGTGAAAAACCTTTCACAAACCTTCTGTAGTAACAACATAGTCCAAACAAACCCTTTAGCTATGTGAGATTGGTAGGTAGTGGCCAATCTAAGATGGCTTGAATTTTTTTCTGATCTACCTTGACTCCTTCAGCACTTATGACATACCCTAGATATAAAATTTTAGTCAGCCCAAACTCACATTTGGACATTTTGGCATAGAAAGATTGCTATTCTAAAATCCCCAAAACTGTACCTAGGTGCTCCAAATGTTCTTTCCATGTTTTGTTGTATATCAAAATATCATCAAAATAGACTAGCACGAATTTTCAGAGTTGCTTACTGAATACCTAGTTCATGCATGATTGGAAAGTAGCTAGAGCATTGGTCAGGCCAAAGGGCATGACTAAGAAGTCAAAGTGCCCATAGTGGCACCTGAAAGCTATCTTTTCTATATCTTTCTCCCTCATGCGAATCTGGTGGTATCCTGACCTTAAGTTAATCTTTAAAAAATAAACTGCTCCATGTAACTCATCTATGAGTTCATCTATTCTTGGAATGGGGTATCTATTCTTGATTATTTTCTTGTTTAATGCTCTGTAATCTATACACATCCTAAGATTGCCATCTTTCCTTTTCACAAGCACCACTGATGAAACCCATATCCAAGAGCTCTCTAATAGCCTTCTCTATCTCCTCCTTATAACCTCATGGGTGTATGTAAGGAGTTGTAATAATAGGTTTTGCGCCCTGTTCCAACTCAACCACATGCTGAAATCTTCTAACTGGAGGTAAACCTGGAGGTGGATCATTGAAAACAATACTATGCTTATCCAAAATTTATTGAATATCAAAATGAAATTTACCTTTTTCTTGTGGCGAACTTGAAGGATGTATCAAGCATGTTGTAGCCCAAGCTACTTTCCCTCACTTGAAAGTCCTCTGCATCTGCTTCGCAGTTACTACTCTTGGTGCTCCACTCGAAAGACCTCTTAGAACAATTTCTCTTCCATCTGAATGAAATTTGAATTCCATAGTTTGGTAGTCTTGGTAATAACCTCCAATGGAGTGTAGCCATTGCACACCCAACACCACATCTATTTCACCAATATCCACCACATAGAAATCATCACTTAGATTATAATCTCCCATAGTAATGTTGAACTCCCAACTCACTTTCTTGCAAGGCATTGTAAAACCATCAGCAACTATGACATTAAATCCTTCAAACTCCCTAGTTTTCAATCCCCTCTTCATCGCATATCCATCATCAATGAAATTGTGGGTAGCCCCACTATCAATCAACACAGTCATCCTTTGTCCTAATAGGACTCCTCAAACCCAGAATGGATGGTATCTAGGGGCTCCTGATAGGATTGCCAAGGAACCCTCTTTGCTATTTTCAACTTCCACTCCTTCAAAACTAGGGTTTATAGAGTCATGAAATTCTTCATTCTCCTCAGACTCAGGGTCTGAAGATACTTCAATGAAATGCACCTTTCCCTTACCAAGGAATCGATGGCTAGGGTCCCATGATTCTTTGCAATGGAAGAAAAGGTTCCTCCTCCTAAGCTCCTTCCTGTCATTGAGGTTTATCTTCTTAGGGGCTACAGGTGGTACAGGTGATGCAATCTTTTGTATAGGGGCTAGGAAAGTCTTCTTTTGGAAACCACTCTTTTGTTGTCCTAAAAAGAATCCCTTAGACAACTATGCCAAGCTAAAGGATCTTCAAGTCCTTCCAAGAAGAGGTAAAAAATCCTTTTTTCTGATATGTCAGGCACCATAACAACAATTTTCTAAAACTCATCCACATACACACTCACCGTAGTCTTCTATTTAGTATTTGAAAGTTCTTTGAAATACTCTTCTTCATCTCTGAGTTCAAAGTGGTCTAATAGCCTCTGGCTGAAATCTACAAATGTATTCACCTAATTGTGATCTTGAGTAATGGTCCCATGATACAACCACTCATAAGCATTACCTTCCAGATGTAGAATTGCAAATTGAATAGCATCTTTATCAATCATAGGATTGAGGGTGAGGTATGTTTGTAGTTATTGTAACCATGCTCTGGCTGAGATTTTGTCGCTACCATCAAAAGTAGGTGCTGCAAGTTTGTTCAGTTTACTTTTAAGTTTTCTTTCTCCTCTATCTTACTCCCTTCTCCTATGTTCCTTACCAAAGATCTCCAAAAATCTGTCAAATGAAATGGTTGTTTTATAGGCTTGTGATTGCTTGGAATACTCCTCAAACCACTTAGCTGTTGCCTCAACAATGACGGCCTCTGTGTTAACATCAGCTGCAACTTCTCCTCCTCCATTCTTAGGTAGAAATATGGGTTCTTTTTGCCTTGACATAGTGTTTGCCTTTCTTCCTCTAGAAGTACTTCCTTCACTAGTAGCATCTTTTCCATTTTTCTTACTCTGATATGTCCACATTTGTTCAATAATGAGAGCCAATCTATCCACAGTGGCTAAAAATCTTTCACCTGCTTCCTCTCCCTTACCTTTACCACTGTCCTTAGCCATTATTTGAACTTCTTCAGTTTCTCTGTTAGCTGTTAACTTTTTTTGCTCTCTTCTCCAAGCTCTGAGATCTCTTTCACTTGGAAGGATGAATCAAGAAACCCTACAGGATGGAAAGATCATGCTTTGATACCACTAAAATTTCCCTAATTTGATTTTTATTAAAACACCACAAAATCTAAAAGTGACTTTGCATTAACAACACAACTATGCATCACAATATCTAGAAACTAGTGACTAGTTTGCACAATAAACCATCCAAAATATTGCAACACAACTCCAAACCAATTTTATTATTTTTTTCTGATGGAAATAGATATGTGCAGGTCTGATACATAATATTTACCCAGCAGAAAACTATCACAACAAATTTGTAATTTCAGTCATAACCCATTAAGCAAAATGTTGAAATATACATAAAATAACTCACTACAAAGCCTCCAAACTCTTAGATTCACACCTAGAACTGATATGGCTGGAGAATGAGGCTGTAGATAGTGTATTATAGCAAAACACATAGAAAACCAAACTCCATACAACAGAAAATGTGAACAGCAACACAAACAACTCCTAAACACACTATGAAATCACTACAAAATCCTACAACAAAACAAGAACATTGTACTACTGAATCTCATCTGCACAAATGCAATCTCTGAGATAAGATTGTTGTATCAACCCAAGAACACTACTCTCAGGTTGTTGGAAACTCATGTCCACCAGCCACAAGCTTCGTCTTCAATGGTTTCCCTATCCACTGAAGTTACACAAGCATCTGCTTTGCAAGAAAGACTGAGAAAATGTCATTAGCCTCCCAAAATGAAATGTTACATTATTTTATGATGTGAGAGGCCATCTTGGGTGTCCAAGATCTCCCATGCCCAAATCTTGGGAGTTACAACTCCCATATACCACTTGGATGCTTCAAACAATGCCCACCATCCACTTGTCAAAGGTGCAGTCCCTATTTTTAGCAAATATCTTCACAAATCTGCCCCAAATCTCCATAAAATATTCCCTCTCAAATCCAAACGCCCAAAGGGAATATTTGAGCTCTAAATAAATTTTATTTAATATTTATTTGTCCTTTAATATTTGAAAATGCATCAGAACAAACATAATATTAAATAATTAATTTCCCTCCAAGCTGCCCTGTAAAGTGACTTACAATTTTCGAATATGAGGGACTTACTAAAATAGAAAATGTTATTTTTGAAAAGGGGACATGACACATGGAGACCCCCTAGTTGTGGTCTCAAGCAATAAAGCCAATGGGAAGAGATCCCTTGTTAGGGTCTCTCCTAGGCCCGGACTGGCCTAAAACCTTTGTTTATAAAGAATATATATATATATATATATATATATATATATATATATATATATATATATATATATATAAACATTCTTTTTTAATTAAAATGTGTATTAGAATATGCACTTCATGAGCATTATTAGCTGCCATTGAAGGCTATTTATAAGGTTTATGTTTGGATTGTGACAGCACCACCTTTCCCATATTATAGGTGGCAGTTCAAACTAAATTTTTATGCTTCACAATTTCCTATGCTAAAGGTATTATGTGGAAGTTTTAGTAAATACAATTAAAACTCTCTTTGAGTGCCCTATCACCAACTTCTTTTAGTCGTGGCATGAAAGTTGTTAAACTTTCCTTTGGCCACAAAGTGGTGGCATCAGCTTCCTTTATTCATGCACTTCAAACTGACTTTTTGAATGCCTCATCATAACTTAAAATCATGGCAGTTTAAGCCATTTAGAAGGCATCACAGAATGGTATCAAAGCCATAGTCCGTGCCCTATATGCAAGCCAAAGAGGGTTGTGATTCTTTGATCTATTTTGAATCGACTAAGTGGCAATTCCAAATTGTTTTTAATTGCAAATGGGAGGCAGCGACAAGAGGAATGGTGATTGCTCTTTGGTTCTCTAGGGGAGATATTCACTTGCACATTTGAAAAAGAAAGGGAATGATGGTTGGGTATGGAGGATTTGCATACTTTTCTAGCTAAGTTGTTGAGTGAAAAAGTAGTGACCTGAAAATCTTGGAGGTGGACATTCCAATCCGAGTTTTAGTTCTTGTAAACGCACCAACTGATATCTTTCTATTTTCTATTGATATTTATACATTGAGAGTGTAAGGAGAGTGGCAATTTGGGGCTTAACATGGAATTGTTGAAGAAAATGAAGTCTGAGATTTTCTCCAGAATTACAAGCTAGGTTCTTAGAAAAGATTGTGACACTCTCAGAGATTCAAAACTCCAAAAGATTAAGTTCAGTAATAATAATTTGTACAGGCATGTATTTATTCTAAAATTCTTGTGCAAACATATAGTCATGTATAATCATTCTTTAGTTCCAAGTGTGTTGGGTAGAATTTAACAAGATCAAACAAAATGCAAAGAATCAAGATCCAACCCAAACCCAAGAAATCAAAATCCCAAAAGATCTAAAAGAAAATGCATGCAAAACATAGCAAATTCACCTAGGATTTTTAGAGATTCCTTGTTTGAAATGTAGGTTGCTCACAATCTGTAGCATGACGGTGATAGTGATTTGATGGATGAGAGGGAGATAGGTAGATTGATGGATGAGGAGGAATTTTGGTAGAGTAATGGTGCTAAGAAGATTCATCCATGACAAATGGTTTGAAATGAGGGGTTTAAATAAACAAATATGAGAGAATGGAGGGACAAAGTTTCCATTTTGCAAGTGATGATGAAATTGGAAAGTTGCATTGTGCAACTTGGGAAAAGAAATGGAAGGTGGAAGAGTTCACTCAAGAGGGAGATAGAAGGTGAGAGAAATGAGTGGAGAAGAAAATGGAAGGTGGAAGAGATGACTAGAGAGGATTTGGGAGATGAAAATGGTAAGTTGAAGAGATGAGTTGAGTCATCTCAAAAGACAGATATGGAAGGTAGGTGACTAATTTAAATAATTTAATATTATTTAAATTATGAGGAATATAAGGATAAAAGATAAATAAAAATAAAATAAAAGATTTATTTTGTTTTATTTAAGAAGAAAGGGATTAATTAATTAAATAAAATTTATTTATTTAATAATGTGAAGGATTGGATTAAATTAAATAAATGTCATATTTATTTAATTTATTAGACGAAATGTTAGATTAGGTTATGAAGACATGAGTTATGATGGTGACAAGTGTATCTAGGGAAAAAATGTTACAAGATGCTTAAGTGATGCAACATTGCGGCAAGTGGACATTTTTGGGTGTCTACATTTTGCCCCTCTTTGAGATGATGTTTGAGATGATGAGATCTATGGCGAGTAACATCATTTCAAAGAAGCTAAGATATGGATAGAGGAAAAAGGATAGATGATGGCAGAAAAATAGGATAATGATGGGATGATAGGATGATGATGCCCCCTTGAGAGGATAGGCGGGTTGGACAAACACGGGTAGGCTCTTGAAATGAAATGGATTGGTCGAAAAAGATAGGGGAATGGATGGAAGAAAAGGAAGTACATGTTATAATGCAATGAAAGTGAGCAATCATATGTTTAATATAGCTTGAGACGTTATGCACTAGGGTATAAGGACAAAGGTGACGATGTGTCTCATGCCCCAGCGTAATACAACCTTGTCTAAATACAAGATATGAATATTAGCTGGGAAGATACTAATGCAAATGCAAGATAAAATGATAGCACACACATGCAAGCAAGAAAGCAAGCATGCACAAATGATTCAAAAACAAACAAGGTATTGCCCCTGTCAATCTGTAAACCAGTGATTGATTATTTGATTGATTGATGATGATGATAGTGTTGTCATGGCAGGGAATGATATATCCCTAGATCAACACTAGGATGATGATGATGGATTGATTAATGATTGATTTGGTTTACAACAAGATTAGGATCAAGACCGTTGATTGCGATTGGATAATTTGACAAGCTTGATTGATTTGATTTATATGGATAAATGATGACTTGCATTTGAGTTTATTGCTTGGATGATGAGATTGAAGAGGAAGTGGTTGAAGAATTGATTTATGAAGATTGATTGGTAGAATTGTTTTGAAAGAGTGATGAATTGATGAAGATAGATGAGAGAAGATGATGAGAGAAGAAAGAGGAATATCGTCTTGTGCCTGAATTTGGGCACTTCCTTCGTATGCCAGACTGCCTACCTAATCGTATCCATAGGATCAAATCACTTAATGATAGAGATGAGATGTAGTTCTGATTTTTGTTTTATTGATGATGATGGGATGAGGATAGATTGATCGGGTGATGCATTGATTGCTATTGATTTTGATTGATTGAGAGATTTGCTTTATTTTTTATTTGATTTGAAGTGATGATTTGTTCGAAATGATATGATCAGATTGAGTTTGAAGAATGGATGAATTGATTGGTTGGATTTGAGAGATTAATTTGATTGATTGTTTGGATTTTTGTTGGATTTTATGCTTTTTTTGTATTTGTTTAGGACTTTTTACGATTTTTTTGGATTTTTTTTCATGACAGTTTATGACTTTTTTGGATTTTTTCAAGACAGCTTATAATTTTTTTGGAATTTTTTCCAGACATTTTCTAATGTTTTTGAATTTTTTTAGGCCTTTTTGTGATTTTTTTGTATTTTGATATGTTTCAATTTTTTTAATTTTTGGTATGCTTTGATATTTTTGGGGTTTTGGAAATATTTTGATTTTTTTGGATTTTGTGGATATTTGGGATGTCAATGGATTTACAATTGAGTAGCCTTTATGCTAGATACCAGTGATGAGGGAGAAAACTGAGTCTAGGTGCAAGGATGGAAGTAGGATTAGATGGATAAAAGAATGGACGATAGTCGATGGAAAGCTCATGATAGATAGATAGTTAAAAGGATATGCTATAGTGGACGGGATGAATGACTCATGATAGGTGGATGGATAAGGACATGGTAAGATAGGAAATGATAGGATGGGAAGTGATAGGTTGGATGAGACAATGTGGCCTCAAGTGTAGCTGACATAGAAGATCAAACCTATGTATGATGCCTATTTGCCAGGTTTTCATCATGGTACTTGTCCAGGGCACCTATTTACCAGGTTTTCACCATTGGACGAAGGGATTTCTCTTTACGTTTTTTCCTTTTTTTACCTTTTTTTTCTTATTCTTTTTTTTTACTCTTTGGATGGGAGAAGGTGGATGTGGATGAGAGGACTCAAGTGTCTGGTTCCATGAAAGTGATGGTCTAGCTAGATGGATGTCATCGCATGGACCATGTCAAGTTGCTCATAGATGTTGGTAAGGGATTGCATGAAAGTGAGATGGATTAGGCAAATAGCAAATTATGGAAGATATGATAGTGAATTATGATGTGGATTATGTTGGAATTATGGATGGAAGGATAGATGAAAGGCTTATGCAAAAGCATGGACCGTAGAAATAGGATGGGGAAGATATGCAGGATAGTGAACGAAAGGTGGGGAGATGGCGATATGTGGAAATGTGGAATGGAGGGGAACCATGACCAACGGATGCACACACCGTGATAAATATTGAAACTTTTGATGGGATGGTGGGGTAGGAAGCAATGGAGATGTTTTCTTAGGAGATGGTCAATTTAGGCATTTAGGGACCCACAGAGACTCAGTATTTTTATGATTTTTACTTTTCATGTGGGATGGAGGATTTTTTTGCTTTTGGATGGAATGGACGGAAGGAGATGGTTGGGATTCATGAGAGGTGGATGCCTTATCAGACTTGATGGCTTGTTGCTTAGGGACCCATACCATTTTGCTTTTGGACTTTGCTTGTGAAGGTATGGGTTTGGATATATGCAGCTTTACAGATGGATTTGAAGTAATTTCTTGTTGCTTGGGGACCCACACCTTTTTCATTTTTTCTTTGAGGTGTGTAGGTGTATGTAGCTTTTGAGATGGATTTTGCTTTGATTCTGGGCTTTTGTGTCCTAAAGCATGATGACCTTTAAAATTTTTGGATTTATGTGTAGAAGCATCCAAATTTTTATTTTTGAATCCCATGGGGTGGATGGAAGGAGAGAAAGCTTCATGCTTAGACAATATGTGCATTTCTTGGTCATGATTGGATTTTGAGAGGATTTATAGATGGATGGATAAGGTGTGGGAAGTAATGGAGGTAGGTTCGATGGAGGGATGTTAAGAGTTGGAAGAAGCGGAGGCAAAGTGGATGGTGGAAGGTGAATGGTCACATGATTTTGACATTTATAAGATGAGGGAGGTGGAATGGCGACATATGATTTATGTGTATGATGGGATGTGTGATGGAAAGCAGTAAACTTAGGAGGGATGGAGGGATTACCAACATCGTTAGATTGTTGACCTTGAGGGGTGCATCCAAGGCCAAATGAGTGTGAAGGAGGGACTTTGACATGGATTGGCTCCAAAACACCTTGTTCAAGAAGGCGTAAGCCTTTACCTTGATAGTTCATATTTTGGAGGATGCGATTGACAATGGGACTAGGTGTAGGTGGAACACTAGACATGAGTTCCTTATTAGATGGAGAAGGTGAGGTGGCGGATAAAGGTTATTTGTGTTCTAAGGAGGAACACTCGTGGATAAAGGTGGATAGACCAAGTGGATGTGATGGTGGGTTTGAAATAGGGGTGATAGTGAATGTGGAAGGATCATTAAGATCTTTCTTATGTTCATGCAGATCCAAGGTGACAGTTTGATCTTCTATGCTTATGTTGGAGGCACATGTCTCATCAAGGCAAGTGGAAGTTGACTCATTAGGGTTAGATGGAGGATGGATAGGAGCAATTTAGATATATTGTTCAGGGATGGATATGGGATCATGAATAAGATCAAGGTGCTCATGGATAGATTCTTTATTAGTAGTATCATCTTGATCATGGAAGAGGTAAATGTTATGGATTTGTAGCATAGGTGGAATGTAAGGGATTTGATCTTGACTTAGACTAGGGACTAATGTTTTCACATATTTATAATCATGCTCTTGATATACCTCTTGGGTGGCTTGGATGGCAATAGAAGGCTCTTGGATGATTTGGATGGGTTCTTGATATTCATCCATAAGAGAGTATAATGAACCTTGATCTCAGCTTATGATGGGCAGCTCTTGAATAGGCTCGATAACTTGTGGTTAACATGATGGGCTTATAGGGCTAGGCATGTCATTAGAAGGCTCGTTTCTAGGTGCCAAGATAGGTGTTTGACATGGGTATGGTCTATTCCGTGCTAACAGCCAATGGATCACATCCTTTGCTAAGGTATGGGTAAATGGACAATATAAGGGATGAACGATAAGGGTGGATGGAGTGGTAGGTATAGGCTTAGAAGTAGGATTTGGATTAGATGGAGGGATAATGAAGTTAGATGGATTAGGATTTGATGGAGGAATGTTAGGGTTGGATGGAAGGATAGGATGATTGGATGGATTAGGAGTAGGATCAGATGGAGATGCCAAGATAGGACTAGATGAATCAGATGATTGGTGGGTTAATAGACTGGGAATGAGATCACATGATGGTGTCAAAATGGGACTAATAGGCTCATGTATTGGTATGTGATCGGATGGTGATGGAGGATGTTCATAGGATGCTTTCTCTAGGTTGGTGTCTCCCTCGTCAAAGGCTATTAAGTATTGCAGCATAGGCTGACTTAAGGGTACTAGATTTAGGTATAGAGAGTCACTTAGACTTGAGTCAAAGGTTATTAGGTCTTTTAGCATAGGTTGACTTAAGTCTATTAGGTCATGTTGGAAAAGTGGACTTGGGTTCACTTGATTTATGTACAAAATGCCACTTGGACTTGCATGTTCATGTTGTGGAGGCCATTGATAGTCTTATGAATGTGTTTGATGAAGAGATGAAATGGTAGAATGTGTAGGTGAAAGATCATGGGGTATGGGTTGTTGTGGATAATGGTAGATATTGGAATAAGTAGGGTATGGTGATGTGGCATTGTTATGGGAGGGTATAGGATTAGGTGATGTGGAGTTGTCATGAAAAGATGTGGGATAAGGTGATGTGTAATTATTATGACATGTGGATGGATTAGATTGGTGTGAAATGAAAGGGGATGCCACATAGGAATGAGGTAGAATTAGTTGGTGTTGAATGGATAAGGGATGATGATGTATTTGCTAGGTTTGACATGTGTCTAGGAGGTGTTGGGCCTTTGCTATAAGATGTTGCATGTGAGGTGATTGGCCTTCTTGAAGTTGAAGTTGTTGAATTATGTGATGGACCCTCTGAATCATTTGTTGGATTAGGGGTTTTCGTGCTTGGTGAAGGATGTGAACGATCTCTTGCGCTATGTCCTCTAAGTTTGGCATGGTGTAGGATGAATGTGGATTGGATTAGAAAGAAGGTGATGTGCAATGATGAGGTTAGATGACTTGGGTTGATTGGGATGATTAGGATGATGGGATGATGTGATAAGATGAAGTGTAAGGATAAGGATATGTGTGTTGGTAAGGAGGTTGAGGATGATGTGGTAATGTCAAACACAAGATATCACATACACACGCATGCACACCAAACACAATGATCAATGTGTACACCCTAGGCTAGGCAAGGACAATATCTATTGGGTTCCCACTTGGTTTTACCTAGCTGCTCCTACTTATGGTGTATAGCTCCAAGAACTTGGGGCACGGGCTCCCCCTTATAGTGCACTCACTTCTCAAGCACACCAAGTTCCAGGTCCTCAAGATGCGTAGATCTTGAGGTACCTTGCTATCTCTGTCATAAGCCATGAAAATGTGGGATGACTATCAGAGTTTCCTCCTATACCAATAGATAGAGGTTTTTGGCTGCTAAATACAGTTTTTAGTTCGTATTTCCATTCGGGTGGCTATACATGTGGTGATTCGCTCCATTAAGGAGGCTTCCTAAACTGTAGAGGTTAGGCTCTACAGGGTTTTGGGGGAAACATTCGTTGGTATAGAAGAATAACACTCGTCATTTGTGACTTTCCTCACAAACATGTTATTTATATAGCAGATTGGAATGGTCTGGCTTTGACCTGTTTTCGCTTCAGTTGTACCCCTTCTCACAATGGGAAGGTAGGCCCTCTAGAGTTGGCAATGATTTCTCATGCACCCCAGATCCGTTGGTTAGGCAGGGGGAGAGGATACTTTCATTGCCAAATCAGGTAACACACAGACTCAATAGGCAAGTAAAGAAATGAAAAGTAGACACATAGAAGACAATGTTAATTTTAAGCACCAAACGAAGTGTGCCTACTTTAGTGATAAAAAGATTGTTCTTTGACCACTCAAACCTATAGAAGATAGATCAATAGTTTGTTTTCTCCATTCTTTGAAAAGCGTGTTTTGACAAGCTGCACCAATAAATCATTAATTTCCAAGAAAAATGAGAGATAGAAGCTTAGAAAATAGCTGAAATTTGACTATAAAAAGGACTAATAAAATGATAAAATTACCTAATCAAACGTATTCCATTGTGAATTTCATTGAATTACCTTTCCAATGAGTCCTTCCACGTGAGTTGTTGAGTCTATATGACCAAGTTATGGCAAAACGAAAAAGATACCACCTTTATGGCATGTAGAAGAAGGTAGGATGGAGGATTGTTGGATAAAACAATGCACCATACAGAAGCACCCTTCAGACCACTAGATAAAATGATGCACCCTGTGGAAGCACTCTTCGAACCGCTGGATAAAAGGATGCACCCTGCAAAAATGCTCTTCAGACGATTGGATAAAAGGACGTGGAAGCACCCTTCAGACTATTGGATAAAATGATGCACCCTGCGGAAGCACCCTTCAGACCATTGGATAAAAGGATGCACCCTAAAAAAATCCCAAAGATTTTTTTCAGTCTCTGATTTTTGTGAATTAATAGGTGATTCTAAGGTTTTCAACCCTTTCGAGCACATTGGTGATGTTAGTTTTATCCTAGGAGGTCACTTTTTGATAGATCCTTGCAAAACTCGACAACAAGGGTTAGAGAAACACAAATTTTTACTACAAAAATTTGCAAAAACATAAAATTTGATCAGGAGAAGTAGGTCCCATCGGACGTTGCATTTTGTATTGGGTAGAATTTAACAAGATAAAAAAAAAATTAAAAGAATCAAGATCCCACCCAAACCCAAGAAATCAAAACCCAAAAGATCTAAAAGAAAATGCATGCATAACATAAAAATTTCACCTAGGGTTTTTAGAGATTCCTTGTTTGAAATGTAGGTTGCTTACGATCTGCAGCATGACGGTGATAGCGATTTGATGGATGAGGAGGAATTTTGGCAGAGTAACAGTGCTCAAAAGATTCATCCATGACAAATGGTTTGAAAAGAAGGGTTTAAATAGACAAATATGAGAGAATGGAGGGACAAAGTTTCTATTTTGCAAGTGATGATGAAATTGGAAAGTTGCATTGTGCAGCTTGGGAAAAGAAATGGAAGGTGGAAGAGTTCAATCAAGAGGGAAATATAAGGTGAGAGAAATGAGTGGAGAAGAAAATGAAAGGTGGAAGAGATGACTAGAGAGGAGTTTGAAAATGGTAAGTTGAAGAGATGAGTTGAGTCATCTCAAAAGATAGATATGGAAGGTAGGTGAATAATTTAAATAATTTAATATTATTTAAATTATGAGGAATATAAGGATAAAATGTTAAATAAAAATAAAATAAAACATTTATTTTATTTTATTTAAGAAGAAAGGGATTAATTAAATAAATAAAATTTATTTATTTAATAATGTGAAAGATAGGATTAAATTAAATAAATGTCATATTTATAATATTTATTAGAGGAAATGTTAGATTAGGTTATGAAGACATGAGTTATGATGGCAACAAGGGTATCTAGGGCAAAAATATTACAAGATACTTAAGTGATGCAACATTGCGACAAGTGGACATTTTTGGGTGTCTACACCAAGAAGAAAGATTTTCCAACTTTTCTTGAGACGTAATACCTCATAGGTATTAAGAAATTAGTTAATCATAGTTGCTTGCTGTTAATGACCACAAATTGGAAAAATTAGTTAACTATATTAAGAAATATAGAATTTAAAATTGTTCCACTCAATAAGAGATTATATTTCCAGTTTGGTTAAAAGATTATGATATAACTATATGTATGTAAACCTATGTTCACTTTGAGAGATTGTACACACACAAATTGATTTTATTTATGAAATTATAAAGAATTAAGCATGAAAAATGATGGATAAATTATTAAATTAGATAGTTAATTTCTTAGTTCAGTTGTCTAAGATTAGATAATATATTAAACCAAATTAATGATGAAAATTCAATACATGAAGTGGTTATCCTTTGTGAAAATTCAAACAATATTATTATCATAAAATAACTAGAATTAAATATGGTGTTCCTTATGAATAGAACCATATGTTTTTATAGTGAAAGCCTAAAACCTTATTTTGTAGAAGTAACCTTTTATAAAAAGATATTATTTTATTGTTGAACTTATTGTACTTATTGTCAATATTATTATTATGACACCAGGAAGGTTAATTCAATAATATTTAATCATCATGTTTAACTAAAGTACCTCAAAATAGGAGAGTAGTTACTCTTACGGTTAATAGAAAGGACTTGAATAAGTGGCAATAGCCAAGATCCAAGAGGTTACTAGAATGTAACATGAGTATTCAAAGTTAGAGACACTAACCAACCCAGACATGTATCACTTAATGAGTCATCACTATATGAGTAAGATCTTTGTGAAAAGTCAAACCATTTGGTCAAACAAATTTTTGAGTTAATTATAGGTCATTAAAGGTTTCCAAGTCGAGTTATAGGTGGGTGAATGTACGACTCTACTTTTAAGGAAGTGATTGAATTTTATCAAACTTTAGCCAAAGTAGGTGCAAATGTCTCTTCTAATACTTGTAGGTTCACTGTGCTCCAAATTTGCATAGCTAGCCAGTAGTGTCATACTTAGTTGGGTAAAATCACAAACATGTGTCACACTTTTATAAAGGAAACAACGAGCATTGATCTAACTTTTCAACTTGAATCACTACAAAGTGACGTATATGTTTTGAATTTTAAAATGATTTGAACAAATAAAATATAGATTTTTAGTGTATTTTATGTTTCTATTTTTTTAAAAAATTAAAAATTATTTAGATGTAATATTTTATAAAATTGACACTATAATTTAGTTGTTGATAAAATGCTGAAAAATAAGGTTGAATGGGACATCACACTTTATATAGTAAATTTCATTTATTTTCCTTCTATATTTTTTTTATGTATTCATAGATCAAAACTTTAGTGCATGGATTATTTTCTTTCTCAATTTGATAAATGTATATTTTTAAATAAATCTTGAAAGTTGTGTGTAATGAAAACACAACTGTTTCGACGAGACGTCAACTTTTGTCTTCATTATTTATCCAAAATAGGAAAAAAATTATGTCATCTTGACAAGGAATCTCTCCTCTAGTGCATCATATTTTTTTCAAAGTTTTCTGATAAAATTTACTATTTTCTCTTGAGAGGACAATTAAAACCATATTTTGGTGTTGATTGATGAGGTATAAATAACCTCATTTCTATAATAAACCATATAACCCTTTTTGTGTTGCCTAACCACCCAAACCATGCCAATTTATTAATTTTATAAGCAATATCTATTTGTTTTTGATAGAATGATGTACAATTTTTTGTTTTCTAATTGATCGAGGTTTTCCACTAATGTTGACATGATTGTGTGTAAAGGTCTGTATATTTATGCAAGTTTTTATGTAGAGTCTAGGGAAGGAATAGACTTAAAAGCAACTGAAGTCAACAATGCTAGAATCTTGGGGCATCAGAAATCTAGGAATACATGATCGTGGAATTTATTGGAAGTTTCTTTTATTTTCTATTGAAAACACTTAAGATATTTCATGGCTCCACTCAGAGCCTTTAGTATGTTAAATTTAAAAGACATCTAGTTTAGTTAAAGGTCTATTTTTCTGTTGAAAACTTCTTCAGTGGCATTAATGCGCCACCTAAAATCTAAAATTTTGGTAGTATAGATTATGGGATGATTCCTAAAAACAATAGTTATGTTATAGTATGTTATGTTTTGATATACAATGTGGAGGTGTTGTTCAGTAGTTATGTTCTGTGATATGATTTTATGCTACGAATGAATACAATCAAGATTTGTTTTGAGTTAATATATTTTGAATAATGGGAATGTGAATGGAATTATTTTGGAGCTGTTAAAATGATGCATGTGATTTGAATTGATAGAAGATCTCCTGAGAGATGGCCACTTGAAGGATACATGAATAGATAAGTATTTTAAATGTTGTGAATATGTATTGTTTAAGCTCTGTTCTGTGAATGTTTTAAATTATTTTAGACTTCTATTGAATGGTGATATGATAGAATAAGTATTGTATGACTCCTAGCGGATATTGTGTCTTAGATTATTTCTAGTAAACTCTGTTAAGTTCTATGTGTTATGATATAGTTTCCAGAGCTCTTGCTCATACAAAAATTCATTATAGTTGATAGTGCATGTTCACATCTAAATAAATTTCCTCTTTTCTGAGATTAACCTATTTCTTTTGAATCCTTTGGTAGAAGTTGATGTATTGATTCTTAGTTTAGAATTTATATGCTTTCTAGATTAAAATCCAAATGCTTTCTAGATTAAGAATTGTATATTTTCTAGTTTAGATTTATTCAATTAAAGGCTTTCTCAAAAATTTAGAAAACTATTGCTAAGTTGAGATGTTCAAATCCATTCCCTATTGTAGACAACCTTGGACACTACCCAGTCGACATAATTGACATATTTTCAACTAAAGTGTTAGGACTTAATGATCGCCTGTCACTTTTTGGTACCATTGTCGAGGAACTCTTTTCCAGTGTTAATAGGACAATACCTGGATACCTCTTGTTAGTAAGAATAAAAGTAGTTGTCAAACTTCTTTTCATGCATGGTCAAGAAATGAGCTCTGCATGGAAGATTCATACCAAAAACCCCCCAGGAGTAGTTCAAACCATAAATAGAGAGGTAGAAGTCTTAGCTAAAGAACTTTCTTAGGAATTAATCAATCAAGATCAACCTGAGACTTCCCAACATACCTCAAATACTCAACCATCAAACCAAACATTCAAGGAGGAAAGCCTTCCTTTCAACATCATGGCTAATAACAATGATGACCCTTTCAACATAAGGAGAGAAAACCATGGAGATGGTGATAACCCACAGAGAGCAGCCCAAACATTTACCTATCCTATTTCTCTCAATGTAGATGATGATTCACCTATGAAAAACATTTCACCTTCTATCTTACCAACCTTCAAAAGACTATATTCCAAAAACCTAGACTAGTTCAATTTTGAGTTTAAAGTTCTATGTTAGACATATGACTATTGTTGCAAGTATGGACCTAACCGGTGTTGTCATTGATGTCAACATACTCCTATTGCATTAATGATAAGGATTGGATGAACTATTCGTTGAGGATGTTGAGAAAATTGGTCATATCAGGAACAAAGAAGAATAGTGAAGATAGTAAGGAAAAGATCCAAGATAAGATGAGGATCAGAGGATGCGGTTCAAAGGGTTTGTAGATATGTGTCTTAAGATGATCTAATAAAGATTTTAGAGGTCTGCATGATGATCTGAAGAAGTTGTGGCCACTCAAGTAAAATTAGTTCTGGCAGGTGTTTAGAGATGACAGAGTGATACAGATAGGTCCAGTGCTGAAAATGAAATATCCTATTCTGCGGATTTGGTGGAATGTTTAGGAAGTCCATGTGGAGTGACAACTCAAATGGTTCATGATGCAAAGTGCATAGTGAAACTGCAATACAAAACCAAATTTGTCTTACCGTCGATCAGTCTTATGCTAATGTGACCACGACACCTCCTTCGCCAAGACTTACTTCCATCGGCAGAATCTTAAACCTGCCTCCTGATATCGCCATTCTTCTCATTGGCAATTACCTTCAGTGTAACCTTCCCTATCGATCAGACTTCTTCTAGAACAATCGATAAGCCGATCACTTTGATGTCACTTTAGACCTTCACTCATCAGCATAATAACTACTATCGGCCACGCTAGGGTTTTCTATGCTGATACTCCTATACGTCATTGCACAGTCTACCTTCACCAAACCCTAGCACATGGAGATGCTTGGAAATCTTCTGTGCACCTCGCACTATCTGGATCCTCTACACCGCAAAACGATGAAACACACAAGAAACAAAAAACACATATTGTACAATGAAGCCATTCCACTGATTTCGATACAAATCTTACCAGTGGAATGCTTCAATTCGACATTTTGTAATAACAGAAATATAGAAGGGAAAGGAAATCTACAGCTATGCAATTTCATATTTACAGAGAACAGAAAAACAAATTGATGACACAGAAATAGTTTGATTCTCCTTAAAGATGTACGATTACATTCAATCTCCTCTTCGATCTGATTACAATGAAAATGATATGTTCATTTGGTTCAATCCTCTGGGTTTATAAACTCACCCTAAGTAGTACCAAACTGACTCCAAGAAGCTAGGAGAAACTAATTGATTTCCAAGCGGCTGGGAGACTAACCACTAACAATTGTCAATCGTGACCTAAGTCCCTTAGAACTTTACAAAATGAACCTAGATACAGACAATAAATGCATGCACTAGTCAAATAGACCTTATTACGATGCAAACATGATTTCCTAAACAAAACATGATTCAAATGCCTCATGGAGGCCACCTTGTGTTAGGTGCTCCTGCACCATACTCCTGGGGCTTAAAAGAACTCAAGTCCCTTGGGGAACCAAGTCTAAAATAGTAACCCCATGCTTGATGATGTCTTCCTTGTTCATCCAGGTAGCATCCTCATCAGGCAAACCACGCCATTTGACCAGATACTGCTTGTAGATTTTATGTTTGGTCTTCTTCTAAACTTTGGTGTCCAAAATACATTCTAGTTGTACTAGCTGACTTAGTGGAAAATTAAAAATCCATTTTGCATCCCCTACTCCTGTCACATCTGAAACTGTAACATTGTCTCCCCTGAATGGAAATAGTTTTGACACATTGAAAATGGGTGATATTGCTAAACCTGGAGGAAGTTCAATTTCATATGCATTAGGCCCAAATTTGTGTACAATCTTGCATGGTCCTATCTTCTTCATAAGAAGCTTCGTGGACTGCCCCTTCGGAAGTATTTCCTTCTTCAGATATGCCATTACCAGATGCCCAACTTTGTATTGGACATCCCTTTTCTTCTGATCATCTCTCTCTTTGTATTTCCCTGTGTTCTAGATAGTTTCCCTTATAGCATCATGGATATCCTTCATGCTGACTACAAAATCTTCACCTTGTACACTCCTTTTCTCCATGTTCTACAGATCCCTGAACTCCAAAATTCCCCTGGGATGAATCCCATAAACAACTTCAAAAGGGCTCTTTCCTATGCTTCTATTACCAGAATTGTTATATGCAAACTTTGCTTGTGGGATGATCATATCCCGTGCTTCTCCATGTTGTTTAGTCAAACACCCCAAAAGATTACCTAGTGATCTATTCACTACCTTAGTTTGTTCATCCATCTGAGGGTGATAGGCTGACGTGAAAGATAATTGAGTGCCCAATTTCTTCCACAATGTATGCCAAAAATGTCCCACAAATTTGGGATCTCTGTTAGTGACAATACTCAATGGCAAACCATGAATTTGAACAATCTCCTTAAAGAACAGATCGACAGTGTGTGAAGCATCATTGGTACATTTGCATGGTACAAAATGAGCCATTTTACTGAATCTATCAACTACAACAAACACACTATCAAAACCTCTTTGAGTCTAGGGAAGACCCAAAACAAAATCTATACTTATACACTCCCATGGCCTTTGATGAATTAGAAGTGGTTGATAGAGACCTGCATTGGATGAAGTCCCTTTGGCTCTCTGGCAAATGTGACAACTATCTACAATTTTTCTGACATCTATTTGCATCTTAGGCCAGAAGTAAAACCTTCTCACTTGCTCCAATGTCTTGTCCAGTCCAAAATGACCTCCAAGACTACCGCAATGTTTCTCTTTTATGATGTTCTCCCTCATGGAACATCTAGGCACACACAATTGGTTGCCTTTAAACAGTAACCCCTATTGTAGCAAAAATTCAAAAAATTCAGAATGATAGGAATCTAAACATTGTGAACAAACTACATATATATCCTTGAAGTCCTCATCATCCTGGTACATATTCTTGAGAGAATCCACTCCCACACTTTGCAACTAGATTTCCTATGTAGTGCACACTCTTCTGCTCAGAGCATCTACCACCTTGTTGGCTTGTCCCTTCTTATTTTTGATGGAAAAAGTATACGCCTGGAATTGTTCGACCCACTTCATATGCCTGTGATTTAGCTTCTCCTGCAAATTTAGAAAAATCAAAGCATGGTTGTCAGTATAAACAATGAATTCCTTAGGCAAGAGATAATGTCTCCATTTTTTCAATGCTTGAACCATTGCATACAATTCTAGATCATATGTGGAATACTTCCTTTTAGTATCATTCAACTTTTCACTAAAGAAAGCAACAGGTCTACCTTCCTGACTCAAGACAGCACCAATGGCAAGGTTACTGACATCACATTCCACAGTAAACAATTTATTAAAATCAGGCAAAACCAAAATGGGTTTCTCTGCTATTTTCTGTTTAAGAATCTCAAAAGCCTCATCAATTGCTCTATTCCAAACAAACTTACATTTTTGTCCTCCTTTTATGGTATCCAAAATGGGTACACAAATATGATTGAATCCTCTTATGAATTTCCTATAAAAAGTTGCCAACCCATGAGAACTCCTTACATCACTGACAGTTTTGGGTGCTGGCCAAGATATAATAGAATTTACCTTCTCTGGATCCATTTTCAAATTGCCCTGGGATATCACAATTCCAAGGTATGTGGGTTCTTCATTCATGAAGACACTCTTCTCCATATTGATCATCAGTTTCTCCTCATGCAGATTCTTCAACACCTATTCCAAATGCTGCAAATGTTCTTCTTTTGTCGTGTTGAAAACTAGAATATTGTCTAGATAGACAACAACAAATTTACCAAGAAAATCCTTCAATACCTCATTCATTAGACTCATGAAAGTACTGGGAGCATTGGAGAGACCAAATGGCATCACTAGCCACTCATAACGACCTTCATTAGTCTTAAAGGTTGTCTTCAATTCATCCCCTTGTCTAATCCTAATCTGATGGTATCCACTCTTGAGATCAATTTTAGAAAAATACTGAGCTCCACCCAAACAATCCATGAGGTCCTCTATTCTAGGAATAGGAAACCTATATCTAATGGTGATCTTATTTATGTCTCTCGAATCAGTACATAACCTCCATTGGCCATCCTTCTTGGGAGCTAAAACTATGGGTACAACACATGGACTAAGACTTTTCCTCACCAAGGCTTTATCCAATAGTTCTTGTACTTGTTTAGCAATCTCCTCATTCTAATTAGGTGTCATTTTATAAGCTGGTTTATTTGGCAATGTGGATCCTAGGATGAAGTCAATCTGATGACTAATGTCTCTCACAGGGGGTAGTACATTGGGCATATCCTCCACCATGATACCCTTATATTTGTCTAACAATTCGTGCACTTCCTTAGAGACTTTTTCCTTGTTTTTAGACAAATCAGAATTATCTTTAGGTTTCAAAATTAGAGCATACCCCTGGGTTCCTTCTTCTTTCAGAGTATGGAGAAACTCTTTCCCACTCATTAACATGATACTTGAGCCTAGATTCTTGTCTACACCCTCTTCTGGTAAAGGATCCATCTTATATTGTCTACCATTCTTAGTGATCAAAAAGGAATTCGACTTACCATCATGTTGGGCTTGTACATCATACTACCAAGGTCTACCTAATAGTAAATGGCATGCATCCATGGGAATTATATCACACAAAAGTTTATCCCCATATTTCCCTATCTAAAATTCTACCCAAGCTTGTTCATCAACCAAGACTTGCTGCCCTTTGTTCAGCCATGACACTTTGTATGGACTCACATGTGGCAATCTTTTCAAATTCAATTTCTCTAGCATTTCTACTAAAACTAAATTTTTAGTGGAGTCAAAATCAACAATTACCTTACACCTTTTGCCAGAAACTTTACACAGAGTTCTAAATAGTGTCTTCCTCTGGGGTGGTTCCTTGTTCTGTGGCACTTTTAGCATTGTTCTTCTCATCATGAGACTCTCTCCATCTTGTGTTGGAGTTGCACTTCCCATAGGTGAAGTCACACTCTGACAATCTTCTTCTTGAATCAGCTGGCTCCTTCTCTCTCCTCCATGAGAGCTTCAGGCTTTCTCTGGACACTTGCCTGCTATGTACCCCATTTGGTTACAATTATAACATCTTCCCGTGAAGATATTAGGACCTCTACTTGGTCCATCAAATCTGCCTCTCCCATTGGGTCTCCTTCCTCTGAAGCCCCCTCTGGAATTAGATTCTCCACTATGTTCTTGTTGATTGGACTCCCCTTGATTTTTCTGGAACTGGTTTCTACCACCAAAGCTATTTCTGTCTCTAAAATTCCTTCCACCTCTACCTCTATTCTATTGTTCTCCTTTTCTTTTTAATTTCTCTTCTACTCTTAGTGCCACCTGGAAACATTTGTTCACGGTTTCTGGTGTCAAGATGGTAATCTCATCTTGTATATTATACTTCAAGCCATTAATATACCTTGCAACTCTTCCTTTCTCATCCTCAGCATGTCCACACCTTAGAGACAATTTGTGAAATTCCTCTATATAGGTGGATACATCCATATCCTTCTGCCTAAGGTTCTGCATTTTCTTGTATATCTACACTTCATAATTTGCTGGTAGGAACTGATCCTTGATCCTCTCTACCATCCAACTCTAGGATGAGATCATGCTTTTGCCACTCTTCACCCTTTCTCCCTAGGTGTAGTTCCACCATGTGAGTGCAGTGTCCTTCAATTTCATCTTTGCAAACTTGACTCTTCTATTCTCTGGTACCTCCTTGTACTCAAAATAATTATTCAGAGCCTCGATCCATTCAATGACTTCTTCTATGTCCATCTTTCCAATAAAGATCAGAATCTCCATTTTTGCCTCGGATGATTCCTTACCAAGTGATTTTCTAGCCTCCAGAAATTATTTATAGTCTACAGATATACCTATCTGTTTTTGGGTTGTTTCCTCTTCCCCATCTTCTTCTTCACTAGACTCCTCGTCTGATTTCCTGTCTTTTCCCAAGGTCATCAACTCATCCTGCAGTGCTTCCTTGACTCCAGTCTTGATCATCTCCTCCATCTCCTTGAATTTCTTGACCACTTCGGTGGTCATTCCCTTTGGAGGCATATCGCTAGCCCCTTCTTCGCTTTCTCTGTCTGACATAAACATTCACAGATAATGCCAACACTTCTGCAGACCTTTCGCTGGCTCTGATACCAAAATGATGCAAAGTGCATAGTGAAACCATAGTACAAAACCAAATTTGTCTTACCGTTGATCAGTCTTATGTCGATGTGACCACGACGCCTCCTTTGCCAAGACTTACTTCCATCAGTGGAATCTTAAACCTTCCTCCCAATATCACCATTCTTCCCATTGGCAATTACCTTTGGCATAACTTTCCCTATCAATCAGACTTCTTCCAGAATAACCGATAAGTCGATCACTCCGATGTCACTTTAGACCTTCACTCGTCAGCATAACAACTACTATCAGCCACACTAGGTTTTTCTACGCCGATACTCCTATACACCATTACATAGTCTGCCTTCACTGAACCCTAGCACATGGAGATGCTAGGCGATCTACTGTGCACCTCACACTGTCTGGATCCTCTACGCCACAAAATGATGAAACACACAGGAAACAAAAAAACACATATTGTATAATGAATCCATTCCACTAATTTTGACAGAAATCTCACCAGTGGAATGCTTCACATTGACATTTTGCAACAATGGAAATACAGAAGGGAAAGGAAATCTACAGCTATGCAATTTCGTATTTATAGAGAACAAAAAAACAAATTGAAGACATAGAAATAGTTTGATTCTCCTTAAAGATGCACAGTTACATTCAATCTCCTCTTCGATCTGATTATAATGAAAATGATATATGCATTTGGTTCAATCCTCTGGGTTTATAAACTTGCCCTGAGTAGTACCAAACTGACTCCAAGTGACTGGGAGATTGATTTCAAGCGGCTGGGAGACTAACCACTAACAATTATCAACCGTGACCTAAGTCCCTTGGAACTTTACAAAATGAACCTAGATACAGATAGTAAATGCATGCATTGGTCAAATAGACCTTATTACAACACAAACATGATTTCCTATAAAAAACATGATTCAAATGCCTCATGGAGGCCACCTTATGTTAGGTGCTCCTGCACCAGTTCATGATCTAGATGTCCGCAAGCATCTATTCCATTGTGACAGTGATGACAGACTGTGTTCTTGAGGTTCTGGATGAAGGAGAGAAGGATTTCAGTAAGTAGATGAAGTGTGGATGTTATTGGTGTTTTAGGAAAGCTTGTGGAGGTCTTTGGATCATGCCCAGTTCATGTTGATGGTCCGCATTGGAGTTTGAGCTTGCAATTGAAGAATAACTTCCAGATCCTAAGTTTGGCCGACTAGATGAGTTACACATCTTGCGCATATTCTTGTAGATGTTTCCTAACTTAGACGATTATTCCTAAGTCGATGTCTTGTATAAATAAGGGATTGTAAAGTTATTTCAAAAAAAAATTGTGCAGATGAGAATGTGGTAGTGAAGAAGAGAGTGAAAGGAAAAGCAAAAGTATTGGGCTTTAATGGAACTGATTCAAGCATGGTGAAGATGCTATTCTCCAGTTCAAGTATGTGATACCTATTATTCTGTAGACAGTGTGTCTCTTGTAGGCAGTGGGCCTCTTGTGAGCAGTGTGCTCAGGCAGTGAGCCCTAATTGGCATGTGTCATTTATTCTTTCTATTCTTCTAACAGAGAATACAATCTTGGGTTAATCACCCCATGATTTTTCCCTTAACCAAGTTTTCCACATCAAAATCTTGGTGTCTTGTGTGTTAATGTGTTTCCACTCTTGATTTAATGCATTTTGTTTCCATGATTGATTTATCATTATGCTACTGAATTACAAAGTGGATTTAAGTGTTTAATTGGAAGAAAGTTTTGTACAACTGATTCAGCCCCCCTCTCAGTTGTTTGCCCTAAATATAACAATTGGTATTAGAGCTAAGTTCCTCTAAAAGAGCTTAACTGCTTGAGGAGATCCAGGATGTCATCCTACAAGAAGGATAGTCTGAAGTTTGATGGAACCAATTTTAATCTTTGGAAAAGTCGCATGCAATGTCACTTGCAATGTATGGGAATGCAGTACTGGACCATGGCTACAACGAAGTATACGCCTCCACATAATGGCCCAAAATTCACAAGTGAAATCATAGATGCTAAAAACAATCTGCAAACTAAAGAAGCCCTTCTAAGTGCCTTGTCTGATTCAGAGCTTACAAATGTTTTTGACCTACAAACTGCTTTTGAGATTTGGGATAAACTGGAACTTCTGCATGAAGGAGACAAGTATGTTAAATATGCAAGGCTACAGAGTCTGAAAGGGAAATTTGAAAATTTGAAGATGAGAGAAGATGAAAATATCACTACTTTTATGCCAAGAGTAAATGAGCTTGTTTGTGGCATTAGATGTGCTGGTGGAGTCTTGGATGAAGATGAGATTGTTGGCAAAGTTATCAAATCCCTTCCTACCTCTTATAAATACAAGGTTTCTACCATTGAAGAATTCAGAGCCCATTCAAGTGTTACAAGAGATCAATTGGTTGGTAAATTGGCTACATTTGAATTGACCAAGTTTGGAGATGCCCCCCCAAGATTGAATCTGCATTCAAAGCCAGTGCCTCTGTAAAGGGTAAACAAAGGTTTCATCTAGGAGAGAACTCTTCAAGGAAACCATCATGGTATGAAAAACCAAGAAAAGACCTAGAAGAAGAAGAAGTAGAAACTACTCAACTTGAAGCCCTTATTGCAAAAAGACTACCAAGAGGATTTGGTAAGTATGAAGGGAAATTGCCTTTTAAGTGTTTCAACTGCAATAAGATTGGTCATTTTGCCTCAAGGTGTTCGGAAAGATTTTCAAGGCCAAATCCTAACAGATCAAGGTTCCAAAAGAATTGTTACTATGTTCATGAAGATGATGATAATGAAGGAGTAATAGATGATGAATTAGAGATAGGAAGCAAATCTGGAAGTGACTGGGTGTTCATTTCCATTAAGGAAGAAGATCCAATGCCCTCTGTATCTGTCAATCATAAAACTTAGGAAAGAGCTCTGGCTGCCCAAGTTGAAGAAAAGGATGATTGGGTCATTGATAGCGGATGCTCTCACCATATGACAGGTGACAAAAATAAGTTCATAGATTTGGAAAGGTATGATGGAGGAGTGGTAAAGTTTGGTGATAATTCTACTGGCATAATCAGAGGAAGAGGAACCATTTATTTTGATGGCAAGAACAAAACCAGTAATGTACTATATGTTGAAGGTCTGAAGCACAATCTTCTCAGTGTTGGACAGTTGGTGGACAAAGGCTATGATCTCAGATTCAAGAATGGAAAATGCAAGATTTTTGAAAGTTCCAGAATAGAGATTGCAGCCGGTACTCAAACAGAAGGTAACATCTTCCATTTAGTTGGTACTAGTAAAAGTTGTCTAATTGTGCAAATTGATCAGAGTTGGTTATGGCATAGGAGGATGTGCCATGTGAATTTTGATAATATCATCAAGATAAGCAATACTCAGGCTGTAAGAGATCTTCCAAAACTGGTGAAACCTACAAATAGTTTGTGCAAAGAATGTCAGTTGGGGAAACAAAGCAGAGTCTCATTCAAAAGCAAGGAACAATCTTCTACTGGATTATTGGACTTAGTTCATACTGATTTATGTGGTCTGGAAAGAATCAAAAGTGTGCAAGGTGATAGATACTTTATATTATTAATTGATGACTACTCTCGGATGATGTGGGTTACTTTTCTGAAAGAGAAATCAGAAGCTCTTGAGAAATTCAAAATATTCAAGGCTATGGTAGAGAATGAAACTAGATTAAAATTAAAATGCCTGAGGTCTGATAGAGGTGGAGAATTCACATCTGGTGAGTTCATAGAATTCTGTGAGAAACATGGAATAAAGAGACAGTTGTTTGCTCCTAGGACTCCACAGCAAAATGGAGTAGTGGAGAGAAAGAACCGGACCATCCAGGAAGCATCTAGGACCATGATGATGGAAGCAAATGTTCCTCAGATCTATTGGAGAGAAGCTGTCAGCATTGCAGTCTATACTCTCAATTGAGTACAAATCAAAAGTAATACTGGTAAGACTCCTTATGAACTTTGGTTTGGCATCACTTCTACTGTGAGGTATTTCAGAGTCTGGTAGAAAATGTTACATTAAAAGAGATGAAGATCTAGGCAAGTTTGATGCTAGAAGTGATGAAGGAATATTCTTGGGCTACTCTACTCAAAGCAAAGCATACCGGTGTTATAACAAGAGACTGAGAAAGATTATAGAAAGTACAAATGTGAAGGTTGATGAAGGAATTGAAAAAACCTTAAGGTTTTATGAATATGATGAAGATGATCAGAATGGTGTTCTGATTCAAGGAGCCCAAGCCCCTTCTGAAATTTAGATTCTAACTGATCCAGTAAATAAGGAAGAAGAGATGAGTTTTAATGAGCCTGATCAAAAATCAGAAGTGCAAGAAACTCCCAAAGTTCCCAAGTATGTAAGACTGAACTACTCTGAAGATCAGATCATAGGTGATAAAAGAAAAGGTGTACAAACAAGAAGAAGGATTGCTCAAGATTTAGAAGAGTATTGTCTAATTTCAAAGATTGAACCTAAGACAGTGAATGAAGCTTGCAATGATGAAAGATAGACTAATTCAATGGAGGAAGAGATGATGCAAATTGAGAAAAATCACACTTGGGATCTTGTTCCTAGACCTAGAAACAAGAATGTGATTGGAACCAAATGGGTCTTCCAGAACAAACTAAATGAAGCTGGTGAAGTAATCAAAAATAAAGTCAGATTGGTCTGCAAGGGTTACTCTCAAATAGAAGGAGTTGATTTTGAAGAAACTTTTGCTCCGGTGGTAAGAATTGAAGCAGCCAGATTATTTCTTGCTTTTGCTGCCGTCAAGGATTTCAAAGTATATCAGATGGATGTCAAGTCTGCCTTCCTGAATGGTGACTTGGAAGAAGAAGTATACATTGAGCAACTGGATGGATTTCAATTGTCTGATTATGGTGATATCATCTGCAAGTTGAAGAAAGCACTGTATGGACTGAAGCAAGCCCCAAGAGCCTGGTATGAAAGATTGGATAAGCATCTTTTGAAGATTGGTTTTAACAAAGGTAATGTTGACAGTAATTTGTATTTCAAAATTATCATGAAAACATCTTGATTATTGAAGTGTTTGTTGATGATATCATTTTTGGTTGAAGAGATAGTATGTGCAAAACTTTTGTGAATCAAATGAAAAGTGAATTTGAGATTTCCATGCTTGTGGAAATGAATTTCTTCTTGGGTTTGCAAATCATTCAAACTAAGAAAGAAATTTTCATTTCTCAGACCAAATATGTGAAAGAATTGTTGAAGAAATTTGGGATGGAAGACTCAAAACCAATGAGTACTCCCATGGCAACTGGATGTAAATTGAGCAAAGATGATGACTCTCCTAAGGCTAATCAGAAAAAGTATAGGTCAATGATTGGAGGATTGTTGTATCTCACTCAAACTAGACCTTATATTATGAATGTTGTTGGTCTTGTTGCAAGATTCCAAGTTGATCCTAGAGAATCTCATGTCATGGCAATCAAGAGGATTTTTAGGTATCTAAAAGGGATAGTTGAGTATGGTTTGTGGAATCCTAGAGATCATAATTTCTCTCTTCATGCATATACAGATGCAGATTGGGTAGGAGATGTGGATGACCAAAAGAGTACCAGTAGTGGAGCATTCTTTTTGGGGAAGAGATTGGTTTCTTGGCTGAGCAAGAAACAAGAGGCAATATCTCTGTCCACTACAGAAGTAGAATATATTGCACTCAGGTTTTGTGGATGAAGCAAATGCTAAGAGACATAAGAGTGGAGTATGAGGAGCCTATCACAATCTTTTGTGATAATTCAAGTGTAATAAATATATCTAAGAATCCAGTGTTGCATTCAAAGACTAAACATATATCCATCAAGTTTCACTTTTTGAGAGAGCAAGTGAACAAGAATGAAGTCAAATTGGAGTTTGTGCCTTCCAAGGATCAGATTGCAGATATCTTTACTAAACCTCTACCTAAGGACTCTTTTGAGTATCTCAAGGAGAAGTTAGGGGTTATTACCCCTCTGGTGGTGAACTAAGGTGCACTGATGTGCATCAGTTTGGTGGATATCACAGTCATATCTTGTGGTCTAAATTGATGATGGGGAGCTGCTACTCAAGGGGAGCAGCTGGTATGAGTCTGAAGTGGTGGATTTGCAAGTATGTGCCCTTTTCCATTGATGTCAAAGGGGGAGAGAAGACATGTGAAAAACAAGTGGTGGCTAATCAAAGGGGGAGCAGTAAAAGAAGAGAAGACATGTGAATAGTTGTTGGTGATAGGGGGAGTTGTGTCAGTAAAGAAAAGTTCTTGTCTTGATGGTTAAAACAGTTTTTCACATCATATGTTGCCATCCATGACAAAGGGGGAGATTGTTGCAAGTATGGGCCTAACCGGTGTTGTCATTGATGTCAACATACTCCTGTTGCATTAATGATAAGGATTGGATGAACTATTTGCTAAGGATGTTGAGAAAATTGGTCATATTAGGAACAAAGAAGAATAGTGAAGATAGTAAGGTAAAGATCCAAGATAAGATGAGGATCAGAGGATGTGGTTCAAAGGGTTTGTAGCTATGTGTCTTAAGATGATCCAGTAAAGATTTTAGAGGTCCGCATGATGATCTGAAGAAGTTGTGGCCACTTAAGTAAAATTAGTTCTAGCAGGTGTTCAGAGATGACAGAGTGATACAGATAGGTCCGGTGAGATCTGGAAATGAAATATCATGTTCTGTGGATTTGGTGGAATGTTTACAAAGTCCATGTGGAGTGACAACTCAAATGGTTCATGATCTGGAGGTCCGTAAGCATCTATTTCATTGTGACAGTGATGACAGACTGTGTTCTTGAGGTTTCGAATGAAGGAGAGAAGGATTTCAGTAAGCAGATGAAGTGTGGATGTTATTGGTGTTTCCAGAAAGCTTGTGGAGGTCTTTGGATTGTGCCCACTTCGTGTTGATGGTCCGCATTGGAGTTTGAGCTCGCAATTGAAGAATAACTTCCAGATGATGGTGTTCTTCCTAAGTTTGGCTTACCAGATGAGTTACACATCCTGCGGATATTCTTGTAGATGTTTTCTGACTTAGATGATTATTCCTAAGTCAATGTCTTGTATAAATAAGGGATTGTAAAGTCATTTAAAAAAAACTGTACAGATGAGAATGTGGTAGTGAGGAAGAGAGTGAAAGGTAGAGCAGAAGTATTGGGCTTAAATGGAACTGATTCAAGCATGGTGAAGACAATATTCTCTAGTTCAAGTATGTGATACCTATTATTCTGTAGATAGTGTCTCTTGTAGGCAGTGGGCCTCTTGTGAGTAGTGTGCTCAGGCAGTGAGCCCTAATTGGCATGTGCCATTTGTTTTTTCTATTCTTCTAATAGAGAATACAATCTTGGGTTAATCACCCCGTGGTTTTTCGTTTAACCGGGTTTTCCACGTCAAAATCTTGGTGTCATGTGTGTTAATGTGTTTTTTCTCTTGATTTAATGCATTTTGTTTCCATGATTGATTTATCATTATACTACTGAATTACAAAGTGGATTTAAGTGTTTAATTGGAAGAAAGTTTTGTACAACTGATTCACCCCCCCTCTCAGTTGTCTTCCCTAAATCTAACAACTACAAAATTGACAATTAGAAACTAAAACTTTTTCCCCCTACTTTAAGAGATTTTGCAATGCGATGGTTCATGGGATTGGTCTTAGGATCAATAACCATGTGGGATGAAATAGAAAATGTCTTTTTAGACAAATACTAGAGTTACTACAAGCTCAGCAATAGGAAAGAAGAATTGTTTAAGCTAAGGAAAAAAGAAGATGAGAGCCTAGAAAATTACCTAGATAGATTTATCTTTCTAACCAAATGATGTGGAGAAGAGACGATGAGCCCAGAAATTCTGAAGACCATATTTCTCAAGGGACTTGATGAGGATGCTAGGAGAAACCTAGACTTGATCGGAAAAGGAGATTTGTCCCAACTTGAACTTGGTGATATTGCTGAGTTATGTAGAAATTTTTCTTGGACTCATGGAGGAATCTGAAGTCTAGTCTATTGAGAGGCTCAAATGAAATTGGTAAATTGTGAGAGGAAATAGCAAATTTGAAAATTGATATCCTTGTTCAGCTAAACACTGCCCTAGATGGAATACAAGCCAAAACATAATCTTGAAACCTTATCCATCTACTTCCCTAGGTGTCAAAACTAACATCTATTAAGAGAATGTCCTTTAGACAAAGCTGACAGTTGCTAAATTTGTGAGAAGAGTCATGCCATTGACCAATGTGAGATACTAAATGTAATTAAAAATTCTAATAAAAAGTCATCTCACATTGAGGAAGAGGTTAATAATGTGGGCCAAAGACCTAGAGGGAATTTCTCCTATGGTTAGAATTCAAACTCATGTTGGCACCCTCTAAATAATTGGAATAACAATCAATGGGTGACACCTTGGCCTCCAACACCACCTAATTGGGACCTTATCCTTGGGGACCACCTAAATGGGCAAATCAATTCTGGGGAAACCCTCAATGGCCAAATCAGACTCAACAACAATGGTATCCTTAGAATCCTACCCCACAATGGAAGTAGGTCAATCAACCTCAACTAGTAGTGTAACCTATCACTAATCCAAAGAATAACCATCAAACTGCACCAGTGTATTCCACTAAGTAGGAAAACATGGTTGGAGTTAACACTATCTATTATGGAAACCTATAGTTGAGGTCAGGAAAAACACTCCAACAACCTACCATTGTTGAGATCCATGAAGACTAAAATGAAGAACCCATTGAAGGAACAAAGACACCTTCCATACCTTTAGATAAAAACCTTGGAAGTAACCAAGAGAATCTTCCTCAACAATCCTCACCTAAAACTTTAGAGTTGCCTCAAGTAGAAGTTATCAAACATTCATTAGACCTTCCAAAGAAAGATTCCACCTTGAAAAAGAGACCTCATGCACCTTTTCCAGAGTGCTTTTTAAGGAGACTCCCCTGAAAAACCCTCTAGAAATGACCCTCCCAACTGAAACTACATTAGTACAGGATATTAAATGACTCCATATCGAGATTCCATTATTACAAGCAATTAAAGAAATTCTTGAACTTAACCAATTAGTCAAATAGTTGTGCATAAAAACACCAGGAATGAAAAAGAAACAAATTAAAATTGTGCACATCAATGGATATTTAGCCAACCTTCTAACTAGAGAAATCTCAACCCCAAAATATGGTGACCCAGGTAGCCCACTCATAATGGTGACAATCAATGATGTAGTAATACCCAATGCACTCGTGGACTTAGGGGCAGCCATTAACATCATGAATGTAGATGCAATGGAAAAGCTAGGGCTCATTGACTTACATCCTACAACCACCATATTGCAAATGGAAAACTAGTCTATAGCTATTCCCAAAGGTGTCCTGGAAAATGTCCTTGTCAAGGTTGACAATTGAGAATATCCAATGGATTTCCAAGTAATCTAGCCCCTCACACCTAAGGATAGTTATCCATTAATACTAGGAAAACCTTAGTTGGCAATTGTTGCAGCCAAGATTGACTATAGAGCAAGAGGAATGACCATTTTGAATGGCCCCAATAGCAAACACTTATCCATGTATCCCCCTGTTCAACCTACTGTGCATAAATAAGTTTGGGTTGATGAATCAAATTGTTTTGACAAACAAGAAAATCCAGCCTCACTTGCTATGGTATCCATCAAACAACTCGACGAGGAATTGGAAGATGAATTGGAAAACAACATGCAAAGTTTTGCCATAGATTTAGGTGATGAAGAAATCTTAGAAGTTGAGGAGATTTTAGGACATCTAATCTACACTAATGATATCGAACATAGTTATGACAACAATTACACCTCCTTCATAACATTACCTTGCCCTCTGTTACCCACCATTTTGAAAACTAGCAAATTTCAAAAAAATTCTATGCTAGTGTAGTGTTTAATTTGCAAGCAGGAGGTGCTTGACAAGGGTTCATGAATTCATCTTTCATCCGATGCTCAACTCCTAGGTACAAACTTCTTTCTGATTGAAGAAATTGAGTTTTCTTCATTCTAACATTTTGGTTTCGCATGATATTGTGGACATAAATATATTTTTAATATTTGCCCTCTATTAGGAGAATTTTAAAATATTTTATTAATTCTAAGATTGCCCAAGTTGGAACTAATGAGTGGTTAGAAAATCATTATTTACCTTTTAGATGGGACAAAGTGAAAGGAAATATTTCAATTGGCAAGTCTTGAGATTTTATGTGAAAAGTGAATGAATACATTAAAATAATAAAACAATATGGGTCAATAGTTTATGTGGTTGCACAACTCTATAAAGCCCGACTCTTCCCAAATCGGTAAGTCGAGAGTTTTTGGAACTTTTGAACTCCAGATTGAAGCTTTAAATTTTTGGAAGATTGTTGACTCTTCTTTGTTGAAGAATGTTCTTAGGTTTATGAACCTTGGCTTTTGTCGATATCTTTCTCTGGTTACAAACTCTAGCAGGGATGTTTCAACATTTATTTGTGTAAGCAGCAAGAAAATGAAGATGACTTCCTTGATTTATTCTAGGATATATAGTGCAATGATCATGAACAACACATTATGTCTGAGAATCTTCTTTTCCATTGTTTATGCCTATGGTTTGGAGTGGGACTCTTTAATTGATACACCAATTGTATTGCCTATTGTTTAGTGATCAATCTTTTAGCGACCAGCTATGGTGCAAGCACAAGATATCAAAACATGTCAAAGGGCTCCCTAGTTACAATACAACTCTACAAGCTTCATCTCTGGCATTCTAGAATCTAATACAGAGGCATAACTAATTAAAGATAGTATGGTACCATATAATATGGTGTGGTCATGGAGAAATCTCAAAGGATATGAAGAGAAAAGATTTATTTTCCTTCCACATGTTTAATTTGAAGAGAAGAATTTATTGACTCGTGACTTGATTGGTGACTAGTGATGATGAAGTGTAAATTTAACCTGCAGTAATGACAGCTTGAAATTCAATCCTTCACGAAGCCACTGCACATTTCTATAGACTAAAAAAATTAGGTTAGCAAATTGTTAAAACCTTTACCATGGTAAGAAGTTATGGATTAGACAGAACATACCAATAGAATATCATCTTCAATAGTATGCCTCGTTACATGAACATTATGCAAAAATGTGTCTCATTGTGTATTATGCGATAATACCCAATGGTAGCCAAGGGGGGAGAATAAACATAGAATGCAAATCATGGCTATGGAAAATGATTGTAGTACAACTAGCTATTTTGGTATCAAAGATTACACGAATTGAGTATCTAAGGGAATGGCCTCATCTATTTTCTATTCTCATACAACAACCTCAATCAGCCGATATCCTTAATGTTGAAAGAGTGTACATGGTAAATTGCATCGTACTTTGAAAGAGCCATCAACAAAACATTTGACTACAGATTAACGTTTCCAAAGTGATGTGAAAAGTGTACAAGAAGTTTTACCAATAGGGTGTGCTTGAAATTAATGAAGGTTTTGATTTCAGTACAGTGTGTACATCCATATTAATTTAGCAACCAGCATGTGCTTCCTTCTATTTTGGACTTCTGCTACAAGAAAATCACTTATCTAGAGCCATATATTGTTTCATTTGAATCTTTCTTGATATAGTGCATGATGTATTTAAATTTGTGCTTGAATGTAAATATTATAAGTCTAACAACATCAGTCGTGTAGTTGGTGATACAGTTATTACTATGGAGCAAGCAAAGAATAATATTTCTAGAGAAGCTGAGGAAGTTGTTAAATCTCTCTTGACCAGTGAACATGTTGTCTTGCTAGATGTAATGACGTGATTCAGCAAGGACAGAGAGCTGAAAACCATGGATGATAATTCTTAAGGGAGATGAAAATTGCAACTAAATTGGAAGAATAATTTGATTTTGGTTGTAAACACTAGTTTTGAGAGTGAGTTTTATCTTCTAACGAGGGAAGATAATAAATGGATTGGCATTGATTCCATGCCATACTACTCAACTATAGCCTTTGGTGGTGCAGCACCCATTCTATTGGAAGTTCTTAAAGCTCTTCCAAGCATGCATATTTTAGTAGAGTAACTCCACACAGAGGCAAGAAAGGGGCAATTTGAAATAGCATTGGGTTATTCTTTTTATGTATGTGGTACTAACAATTTAGTTTTCCTACGAGAATCTATAAGAGTAGTAGCAAACACAAATTATCTACTTGTAACTGTTTAGGGTAAAATTGGATTTGTTGATCTTTTGTTCTTTAGATATTTGAATCCTCCTTTCACCCTAACATTAAAGGATCTAAGGTCAAGTGGTGAGCACTATCATACCCTAGGTCACTTACAAATGAAGGGAAACTTCGATTAGGGAATTTAATTATCAATTTTCCTTCTCTTATGTCCAATTAACCATTAAAACTCTAATTATGTAAATACGGCAACAAATTGATGAAAGACAGAAAAAGCTCTTGCAGACGGGAGTAAAATAGAAAATCACAGAATACTTGTTTTCAGGGTTCCGAGGCAGAACAGTCGGGGACACTGGTGCAGGCGCCCAAGTCCAAGGTACCTGCTTTTTCAGGGAATCTGGACCTCCTTCCGACATTGATCAGCCTTGTAACTTCTGTTTCCTAAGATCTCTCTGTGGAGGACACTTTTATGAGAACCCTAGTGTTAGAAGTGCTCCTTTGTCTGACTTTTCTTCAAATCTAAAATTCTTGATGCCTACCACTCCTTCTTGCAACTCCACTTTTCCCAAATTCGACACCTGTAACCTGCAATCACAAGACTTGGTTTGGGGGTTGTGGTGTTTAGAGGTTTGCCTCAGTCAAACCCCAGAGGACATTTAAGTCTCCGAACACCATTCTTAGATAAAGAGGGCATACCCTTGTGAGGCAGAGGCCAAAAACCAAAGGAAACAATGATAAAAACACAATATTTTGTCACCTTGTAGTGAAGCTCTCATGGAGGAAGATGCTCTTCATGCCATGAGGAGATTGATGCTCAAATCTACAAATATCAACACATAAAACATACAAGTCTACTCTTGCAACACAATAGAAAGCCTTCAATCACCTTGAGAATGCCTAAAGTTCACAATGATCATCTAATTAAAATCTAGTTTACAAATGAATGCCTACACATGCTTATATATGCATCTACAAGCACTCCTGCCAAGACATTTGAAATTCAAACTTATCGTGTCGGCAAAGGGACCTAATAACGGTCACTAACCGACACCCAAAAATTAGGGCTACCCCAAAATAGGGTAGGACTAGGGCACGGGCGCCCAAGTCCTCCCCCCTATTTTGGGTAGGGTACAACTCAATGGGTCCTCCTAGGTCCCATTTTCCATGAAACCCAGGTCTCATTCCATCGATGTGCTAAAATATGAACTAAAATGTCCTAAATGCATACTAAAGACCTGGGAGCTAAACCTTATGAGGGTAAATCCCCCAAGGGGACATTTTCTGACGTTACAATAACCTTTCTTCCCAAGTGCTTCCCGATGGATATTGGCTCTAGTTGCCATGTCCATATAAGTTTATAAAAGGATGACAAGAACAAATTTATTGCTAAAGATGGGTCAGTGATGCAGTATGGTATGTCAAACTGGGGAAGAGTTCATGGTTGGTGTCTTCCATCATCTTCCATCAGTAATGACCTTTACAACTCCATTACCAAATAGTTATGACTAATTGCAACCTAATACATGGAGTGGGGCATATCATTATTGGAGATACGATGGGAAATATGTGGTGATTGATAATCTGAGACAACTATGTGTTTTTAATGTTTCTTTGAAAGAGGATAACAAACCCTAGGTTTGGTAGGACTATATCACTGATTTCAATGTTTAATGGCAAATAAATGACTAGGTGACTAAAAATTTTAGTCACATGACCAAATTCTTTTGTAGCACAAGTATAAATGACTAATTTGGTCATCGGGCAAAAAACACAACTAAATAATTGGTCATAAAAATAAAAATGACTAAATAAATGACTATTACTCCTCTATTCTTTTTTCTTTCCAATTTGATCATAATCCATGAATTCAAAGACAATACAAGGCAAGGCAATAAATGTTCTCTTAGACAAAAGGAATAAAGGGAGAGAAAGGATTGAACAATGGGTTAAGAAGAAAAAAGACAAATCATACTTTAATAATTTTAATCAAAATAATATATGAAATTAGAATAAATAGATATTTTTTAATGACAATAAATAATTTAAATATACAAATATTTGAAAGGAAAAAATATAGCTATATTTAAAAAATATATCGAAAGTATGCTGAGATGGATCTAATGGATCATTTAATTAAATTAGTTTAAGTTAAAATTACAATAATTGTATACTTTAATAATTTTAATCAAAATAATATATGAAATTAGAATAAATAGATATTTTTTAATGACAATAAATAAGTTAAATATATATAAATATTTGAAAGGAAAAAATATAGCTCTTTGTAATTTGTTTGGCCAAGATAAGAAGGGGCAACTAGTTTTCCCCACACCGGGGCTCCCAACTTAAAGCTTCTCATGTCAATTTTGTTGTGGTTAGTCATTCTTCAATGTTTCATGATTGATTTATTTCAATTTCTACAACTACAATTTGTTTTAATTCCAACACCATAAGAAGAGGGATTTAAACACATGTATGCATTCTAATTATAAATTTATTTTATAATTAAAATTATAATTTAAGTTTTTTCCTTGTGGTGCATGAGTTTATTTCACTCTAGTTATGGAGGGAAATAATGGAGGGAATCAAATGTGCATTTATGTATTTTGAACAAAAATGTGAAACCTGTGAAGAAGCAAATCATGGGTCTAGCAGGAGAAGATTGTTCATGGCCGTAGTTCTTTGAGTTTGTAAATAGTTTTTGAGATCATCGTGTGAATGAAGAAAGGGATTTCTAGCTATAGATGGTAGATATCAAAGGAGCAACAATAATAATGAGACAACAAATGGTTTTATGAAGCAATGAATGAGGAGGGAGGATCTGGTTGGAATTCTTATAGAGTTAGTGCGTGCAAAAGGAGGTGAGTTTAATTGAATAGGGAGAGAGACAATAGGTAAGGTCTTGATCAAACTTGTACTATCCGCCTTCAGGAATATGAGACAAGATTTTTTTCTTACCAGACACATTTTCATTAAGATTTTATAACATTTGTAACAAATCATGTGTCTCATCTATGTTGCTACATTTTGTATGTATGTCTATTAGGCATCTGCAACTAAATAGATATGGCTATAAACCTGAATAAAACTCAACCCTTCTAAAATTTGGAAATATAGTTCTGAGTATTAGATCCGGATGGGAAATACAAATTCCCTATTTTATACAAACCTAAATATTCTCTCTTCCATAAGTGTTCAGATAGAGTAATGAGGTAGGGTTTTCCGTGTACCTCTATTCTTCTCTTAGCCTACTCTAAAGTTTTGTATCTTTGAAAGCTTGGTGCTCTGTCATTAGTGACTATTTTATCTCTTTCAATGACTATATGAAGTGGTCTCATGGTTTTTTATTGATAAAGTTCTACTTTTCCATTCATGATTTATACTTAGAATACCTTGGCATGAACGAATTTGATGGTCTTCAACCTATGACTTAGACACTGCCGGCCCTGTGTGTAATTCAACCTTTGAAAGATGATCATATTTTCAAAATGAATGTCACAAAATAGAGAATGAAAGCTTGTTGTTGAGAATGTAAGACTATTCCATGATTTATTTCATTCCTTAAATCTGCTCTTCACTATCTTTATTGTCTCTTACTACTATCTTGATAGTAACCTTTGTCATGAAAACCTTGTTCATTGCTTCATACATGATCTGATCATTGTTGTCCTATCACAAACTTGCCTACAAATTCCTTAATAGAAAGATACCATTCATGATGATTGTCCTTTCTATGTGAAAATCTATCACAGTCAAATTACCTTTGTCCATCTACTGCTATGACTATCATATAGCCTATTAGCTTGATTTTGATAAACTTGAAGATTCTATTCATAGCCTTTTAACTATAAAAAATCCTCTCTATTACTTTTGTTATTGATATATGACATAGTTTTCACATAATTCACATTTGGATGCAAAAGACTATCAATATTCCACTGTCTTTTCTCTATTATTGTAGCCCACTTTGGTGACTGTGATTAGGGCATCTCTTTGAATGGATAGTGATCTCCTCTTTTCTTCTGTGGTGTTGTGCATTACTCTTTTTGATGACTAATTTTACTATCAGTTTGATGACATGACTATCATCACTTTGAAAGGCACTTGTGTCACTGTTTTAGCATCTATATAATGACTATCTTTACCTGATAAAATCTTCAACGATCAGTTGACTAATTAGGTAAGGGTTTGTATTTTGACAAAAGTGTTTGGCTTCATGGATTTTGTATTTTCATCCTCTCAATGCTACTAGACTATAATATTTGCCCCCTCCTTTGCAATCAAAGGCATGACTGTATTATCTATGTTGTTTTTCCTATTGTCATGATTGTCATTTGAAATGGTTGACATCTTGAGTCCTTTATTTGGTGACTTTGCCTATGATTTTGGCAAGTGATTTGCTACTATTAATACTTCATCACAATAGTTATTTAATTGGGGTTTTAAACTATAATCTTGATAAATTGTTTAGTATTTCTTCTAAATGCTATTTATCTATTGGTTTACATAGCTTGTCTATATTTCTAAGTCAAACAACTCGTAAAATGTATAATTGTCAACATGGGAATGAAATTGAATTGTTGTTGATGTTTGTTATTGTCATGAACACGTATTGAAGCACTTACTCTATCTGATGCATGTACCTAAAAAAATGTTTTAGGTGCATATAAGTGTAGCAGCTACCTGCATGGGTGATAAAGTTTGTTTGGAGAGGACTTGGAGACTTTTGAAAAGGTAGGCAAGGAATTTGGAGTTTGCTATAATGAATTTGAAGTCGGTGAGGCCCACTATAGAAAATTTGAATTTGGGGATACACTCTATAGCAAATTCAAAGGTTAATTCAAAACCCTCATTGTCAAAAGTGAACTGATATTTTCATGATATTTGAGGAAGTTGCTTATGGGTGCCCCCTAAGAGATATTTTCATGATTGAAGCTTGAAAACTCAAAAGAAAATGTTATCTTTAGTATTTGTGAAGTTGATGCTTAACTGATCCTTGAACTCAAATAAAACCATACCTCTACTTTGCATGATCTCCCTGCATGATGACTAGCCCAAACTGAAGGAAAGATTATCCTAGCCTAACCATATGCATGATTGAAGGTTACCTTTTAAGATTTTATATTTAAAGGCCTGCTAGGCACATGATATCTTATTATACTAAATTAATACTAGAATGCACAATATTACAGATGGATCAACGTCAAAGCTTGACTATAGATCAATATCATGCATATGATGAGAGAGTAGCCAATGAGAGGGAAATGGAAAAATATCCATGTCCATGTAATGACTTTCTTGGTGGAAAGGTGAAAAAAATAAATGTGATTTATTGACATATGATAAGATATGGGCATAGTGGTATAAGCCCTTGGGCTTACAATTATTATGAAGATATGATAGAATTGTAGACTATGAGAGATGAAGAGGCAACAAACATAGATGAAGTGGCACCAAACATAGATGAAGAGGTAGAAATGTTAGACGAAGGGTTTGAAGTTGAAAGAATGTTGAATGAGGGTCTAAATGATGATTGGGCTAAGTCAATGGAGGATACTTTAAAGTCTGTGTATGCTAATTGTAAGTTAATTCATTTGACAATGATCCTTCAAATTCTTAACTTGCAAGTGGTGCATGGTTGGACAAATGAGAGTGTAGATCAGTTATTGGCATTAGTAATTTTGTTGTTACTAACTGACTCCACACTGCCAACAAAATGAAGTCAATATAAAAAGTAGATTAGTAAGCTCAGCTTATGGTATGAAAACATCCACACATGTGTTAATGGTTGTGTATTATTTCACAAAAATCTTGTAAGTGAGAGTGAATGTCTAAAATGTCATGAAGCAAGGTATAGACAAGGGTTGAAATCAGTTGTGGTTCCTAGAAAGGTTCTTCATCGCTTTTCAATAATCCCATGATTACTCCAAATGTATAGGTGTAGAGACATTGTTGAACTTATGCAATGGCATGCCCAAAATAAGAGCATTGATGGAAAACAATGACATGTGCCTGATTCTAAGACGTGGATGGAATTTGATAACAGGTGGCCTAATTTTTCTTAAGATCCTCATAATATAAGGTTGGGTTTGGCTCTAGATGGGGTGAACCCATTCTCAAGTCAAAGTACTAAATGGTCAACTTGGCCAATGTTTTTAATAAATTATAACTTGCCTCCATGGTTAGCAACTAAACCATTTTTCTTAATGCTATCATTGATTATACTAGGAAAAAAAAGTGTGACTTTAGATACAATAGATGCATATTTAGAGCCATTAGATGATGAGCTAATGGAATTGTGGAAAGGAATTGAAGCAATTCAATCTTTAAGTGATGGTCATTCAATCAAATTCACTTTAAGATCTTCCTTATTGGTTATGATTCATGATCTTCCTACATATGGTACATTATCTGGTCTCACTGTTCATGGATACCATAGCTGTCCTGCTTGCAACTTTAAGGATTTTTGTGAGGCACTCAAGAAGTTTGCGTAAGTGTATTTATTATGGACATCATGCTTACCTTAGAGTGGGTCATCCATATTGTCGAACAAAAACACATTTCAATGGTCAAGAAGAGAATCGTGAATCACCTTTTCTAATAACAGGTGATTACATTATTGAGAATGGACAAAAAAGAATGTCATTTATTGAAAATGGTGGGATTGCTGGTAGTAGATATGATCCATGTAATGAAAGTGGTCTAAAATGGGTGTGAATATTCTATAAGTTGTAGACTTTAAGGATATTGCCATTAGGCATACTATTGACTTTATGCATACTGAGAAAAATATAGCCTATGCTATCATAGAAACTCTTTTTGGTGCTTTTAATACTATTTCATCATGTGAAGACTTTTGAGAACTAAAGATTCATCAAAATATTTAGGTTGAAAAATATGATGATGCAAAAATATAGAAAACCCAGTGCTCCTTATGTCTGGACAAAGGAACAATGTGCACAGTTCTTATAGTTGATGTCTCAAACTCGCTTTCCCTAGATATGTAAGTAGTACTATCAGAAGCCAAACTAACATTAATAGCTTAAGAGGCCTAAAGACTCATGACTATCATGTTATAATCAAGAATATTTTACCTATTGTGTTAAATATATCAGGTTTGGCAAAGGGGCCAAGATTTACAATTATAAGGTTGGGCCTAATATTAAAGAGAATGAGTTCACATGTATTAGATCCTTCTAACTTTGATAGTTTGAGGGAGGAGGTTGTTGAAGTCCATTGTCTATTGGAATGGGAATTTCCAACAACAATCATTAACATTTCTATGCATCTTTTGATACATCTAGAATATGAACTAGAGCATTGTGGTCTAGTAAGAATGAGATGGATGTATCCTATAGAATGATATATGAAGGTTTTGAAAAAATTTGTTCATACTAGGACAAAACTAGAAGGCATCATGTTTGAGGGATACTCAATGCAAGAGGCCATTGGATTCTGCATAGAATATATGAAGGATTTTAAAAATGTCAATCGATGTGTATGGGATGATGATGAAGACAAGAGAGTTGTAGCTGAAGTATTAGAAGGCAATCGATGTCACTTCAAGATATCACATCAAGAAAGAAGTGTGATACATGTCTTTATTCTTCAAAACACATCTTTGTTCGATAAGTGGCATAGATTAAAAAGAATTATACAATTATTCATTTACAAATTTATGTTATTAATCATACTCAATTGCATTTACATATTTATATTATTAATCTTACTATTTACACATTAATATTCTATGTAGAAAATATGAAGAAGAGAATCAAAGTTGGATGTAACATCGAACTCAAAAGCCCAGACATCATGATTTGGTTAGAGGTGATTCCTTTACAAAATTTGAAGAATGGATTGCTAATGCAGTTAGTGATGCAAAAGAAGAAGATCAAGATATAACAATGGAGGAAAGTGAGCTTTCAAAACCTCCACATTAATGGGCTATGCATTTTAGTGGAATGTGGGCCTATGGTAGCCATTTAAGAGAGGAGGAACAAGACAAATGAAAGACAAATTGTGATTGTGTTGTAAGTGCTGAATTTCTTCACAAAACTAAGAAGAAATTCTATGCTAGATTCATCCAAGAAATTATTCAAGTGGATTTTGGTGAAAACAATCCTATACTATTAAAATGTAAGTGGATCTGACCATCCACAATACATTTTGATGATTGTGGATTTGTATGTGCAAATACAAGACAATTTTTATCAGAGATGGATGAGCCCTATGTTTTCCCTTTTCAAATTAACTAATCATTTCTAATTGATGATGTAAGAAGCCCATGATGGTTGTATGTCATTCAAATAGAGTCTCGTTTGAAACAAAAATTCGTGGAAGTTGTTGATATAATGCCTAATGGGCAATATGTTAATTTACAAGAAACATTTGAAGAAGTGGATGAAGAGGATGATGGAGTGTTTGGAGAAGATATTTTGATTACCAATGAAGAGATTGGGAGAGAGAATGTATTGCATGACATAGATGAGGATGAGGAATAAAATAAAGTAGATGCAGACACGAGTGATCAAGATTTTGCTTGTTGGCAATGCAAATGATTAGTGATGAGCCCCATTTTATGAACTTTTATTTAAGACTTTTATGATGTTTTAAGACTCCAATTTATGTTTTAAGGACATGGACCATGATACTAATACCTGTTTCAAAGTAGCAAGATAAGAAAGGGCATTAGTGTATAGGAATTTCGTCCACTTTGGGTTTTGCAGGGTAATCTCTTGTGTTGAGCTCTACTTTTTGTTGTTTTTCTAGTTCTTGTCTTGTTATAGGTCATGCATATAACTAGTTATATTTGTTCCAAAAATAAATTACTCATTTTTAAAGCACATATTGACTATTTTTGTTTACTGACATTTGTGTGTTCAGAATTTCTGTAGAATTATATAAGTAGAAATAATGAGGATTTTATATGTAGAAATAATGAGGATTATATACGTAGAAATAATGATGATTCACACTATCAGAAAGGCAATTAGTTTCTTCTCAAATAGAAGGATGTAAAAATAGAGTTTCCTTTGGGTTTCAATCTATGTGCCACATTTACTTACTAAATTTTTGCTCCTCCATATAATGCATCTTATACGCTATCATCCTATGTCATGTCACTTGTCATAGACTATCTCCTCTAATTTATAAGAATGCATCTTATATGCCTTGTGAATGTATTTCATATGGGGATTGTCCTTATATACTATATCATTCAAATTGAAATGAAATCCTTATATACAATGACTGCATTTGTTTATATGCTCTAGGTGACTGAAAATAATGGCTTTGTTTATATTCCACTCTTGTTCTACTGATTCAAGTTGCTGATTTATATATTATTGTTTGTTTGGACTTTAGGAAATGAGGAAAAAGACTTTGAGGTGGTACAATTTAGATGATAGTGATCATATTGTTGAAGTTCCACTAACAGATTATGAGTGCTTTCATAGAGAACATGTGGCACACATCTTGGTTTGACAAACAGGCAAGTTGTAAATCCACTAAGTAGTATATTATTTGTTTAATTATGTTTATGAAATTTTATAGGCAAGAGGTTTATGTATATAAGACATAATATGATATTTTTTTTGTTTTATAGGAAAGAAAAAGACTGCAGAGAAAATGCAGAGAGAAAACTAACAGAAAGTAAATATATAACGCCGCCAACTCATAGAACCCAACACATTTGGCATTCAAGTACAAATACAGTTGGTGAAAAGAATAATTGTGATGATGTGCATCCCAATATAACACATAGTGATGTGCAGCCTGATATAGCACATGGTGATGTGTAGCTTGATATAGCACATGGTGATGTGCAACGTCATGCTGATCTCATAGCACAGAGTGTAAGAGAGATTATTGAAAATAATGAGAGCAAAGGAATAGTAAGTCTACAAATGATTTATTCAAGATTAAAGGATATGTTTGAAGTGAAATCTACAGAGACTGGTATTGATCTACCTACTCATGACACACCTAATGTGGCCAAGGATGATGAACATCTAGTTAATGAAAGTCATGAAGAGAGACCACTTTCATCTGATGTGCCTACTACAACTTTTGATGGAACTAGTGGATCAACCAAAAATATTGGTAGTGGTTTAATAAAAGATGTGCTTTCTTTTGTCAAAATAAAAAGATTGAATCATGATTTATACAGATCTACAGAGAGGAATGCAAAAGAAATAAAATTAGAAGGCAAGAAACAATTCTTGGTTGAGGTATCGAGAGATGGTGAGCCCATTGGGAAAAATGCTGCAAGGTGGGCCTCTAAGTTGGGTGTAAGATGTAGGGCCCATTTGGATATTTGCAAATCAAATTTTGTAGATCAAGATCCACGAAGTGTGGAAAATGTTATACAAAAAATGGAAAATGCTTTTGAGACTATTGGTGGAAAAATTTGTAGAAGATATTACAAGCAAAAGATGATACTTTTGATGAACAATTTTAGATACAATTGTAGAAAAATAATCTTGGAGGGAAAAGAAAGGTTAGAATCCACTCTATCTCCCAAACAATGGGAGGCATTGAAATAAAATATGCATTCTGAAGAATATTTGACAAAGAGTTAAAAAGGAAAGAGGGTAAGAGATAATGTGACAACTGGATATACATTTGGCTAAGGTGGGCTACAGGCCAAAATGGACAAACTAGGAGTAAGTGTATGGATTTTTGGTTCAATTTACGTTGGTTATTTATTTATATTTTTATTGAACTGACTATATGTTGATATTGACATTGTAATTTAGGTGGAAAATAGTAATAGAGAAGAAGATGTGGAAGATATGATCGGTTATATGGCATCACTAGATCCTAGTTAATCTAACAGTAGTATGAAGTTGAAATCTAGTTCATCAACATATATTTCATAGCCATCTATTAGATGCCTAGTAAGAGCCTCTGTAGATAATCTCAACTCAAATGAAGGGTACCGACATATAATGAGTTGCTTACACAATCTCACTGAGAAAGTGTCATAGTTGGCTTCCTCTATTAAGCCTATAGTTTCTACATTAAATGACCATAATATTATGGATGCAGATGAGGTAAGAGGCTCTATTACACTATCCTTTCATTTCATGTGCTTGTTGTTGGGCAAACTTGTACCATGTTTTTGTTATACTTCCTCGTGATTACATTTTTTGGATACTTCATAGTTATCATAGCTCTTTAGAAGTTACTGCGACTGCCTAAAAGGATCTAATTCTATTTGAAGGAAACCAACCAATTATAATTTACTTTAAAGGATTTTAACTCAAGATTGAGACCAGTAAATGTAAATCATTTAGCAAGAATTAAATCAACTTCTAACAAAAACTAATTAAAAGCATCCACACAATGACAACAAATGTGCCTTGATAAATCTTAGGGATTTAAATAACTAAAAACAACCAAGATGGAGATAGTTAAGTAACTTATAAACTTAATTATTAACAAAAAATTAGAACACTATAGGAATATCCATGAATTTATTCATCCTTGCCCATTATAATTTTAAAATATCATATGAAAACAATATCTTGGTATTGAAGTATAACTAGAGAGAATAATGTTTTGAATATATATATATATGTATGTATGTATGTATGTATGTATGTATGTATGTATGTATATTGTTTTTTTGTTGATTGTACTCTATCAAACTAGGCCTTGGTTTCCCTTATAAATATGAGAAGAAAACAAGCTACAAGCCTAAATAGACACACCCCTTTCATGAGTTGCAGCATTTGGTAACTAAAGCATAATTAAGAAAGAAACATTAAGGACACCAATGATTAACAAAGATTTGGATTTGTTAGTCAACGTAGAGTACTTTTGGTCCCATTGGCTTGGCAAGGTACTCCTCTCCATGTTACAGAAGTTGCTAAATGCGATGTGCCCACTTTGATCACAAAATTTGTCAAAATTGATTCTTATTTTCTTGACCCCTCTCACCCTAATCTGGCTATAAATAGGTTCACCTTGGCAATATGATCAATGTATTCTTGGGACACACAAGTATCTATGGAAATTATATCTGGCATGGAAAATTCCAACTTAAAGGTTTTATCCAAATTTCTATGTGTGTTCTCTATCACCATATCTTCAATATTAATCTGCTCCAGGGCTGTGGGTAATAACTGGGCCAATTCTTCTTTCCACATATTCATATCACGTATATTTCCCTCATTGTTAAAGAAAGTAGGAAATTCCACATCTCCGTGCAAGTCAAAATCATCGATATCATCTGTCAATATAGCATCAAACCTTTCATGTTTGATGATCAATGCATTGCAATCCTTAATTGCTTTCTCATCCCCATTTTCTTTGGTTCTTAGTTCTTTTTTCTTTTCAAGCATTCTGTGATGCAATCTTTTATGCTCTTGATAAGAACTATGGGTTCTTTTGTGTAAATTCCATATTTGGTCACCATGCTTCATCATCTCCTCAAATTTTCTCTTTATCAATTCAGAAGCCATTTGGTACTTGACAACTTTTATGTCGCTTTCTAGCTTATTACTTCTCTTCTAAAACTTCTTGGCCTTTACTTTCCAATAATTGGCATCGGCTATAGCTTCCATCATTCTTTTATCTGGTTCTTGAAAAGGTGACCAAGAACTAGATGATGACAACAATCTATCATTGTTGGTGGCAAGCTCCTGTCTTAACATGGCATTCTCTTTCTTGTATGTATTATTATCCTTGATCAATCTCTCAATTTGGGCTTTTGTGAAGCTTGTAACATTAACATTTAAGTTAGTAGTTTCCATGGGATCAGTGTCCTCAACCCTCTATATCAAAAGGTGACCAAAAGTTTTTTCTAGATTCTCAATTATTTGTGGTCTTTTAATAGGAGGGTATAATGCCCATATCAATAGTGTTCTCTTATCAGGATCATATCCTGATCCTCTTCTGATCTCATCTAATGCCTCCATGCTGAGTTGCAACTTCTTATACTGACTTCTATTAAAAGTGTCAAATACAATGGCTGAGGCCATATCCCATCTAGGAACCAACAGTACATCTGCTTCTCGCAGTAATGCCATCCCCCTTTCTGGAGTCATATTCTCCAATTCTTTGTCAATCTCCTTTTGAAGCTCTAGTAATACTTCATCCCATATCTTAGGAGTAATATCTTTCATCTTTTCTCTAGCCTATTTTCCTTTGTACTCATACAAAAAGGCCTTAAATTCAAGTGTTTTAATAAAATCATTATCTAAAATGAATTTGCTATTGGCTAGTTGCCTTATGTCTCCTAACAAGTCATCTGGTGCTTCCATGGTAACAACCTCTCTATCCACAGGAGGTTCATACCCCTTGATGATAGGGTCATAGCTCTGTACTCCCTCCTCGAATTCTTCCTCTTCTTCTACAATATTTGTGTCTATAGATAAACTCATATCTGGTGCAAGCTGAGGTGACAGATGGCTTAGGGGAGTTTCATACTCAACTTGAGTTTCTTTAATTTGTTTTCCTTTTTTGTCAAACACATGAGGGCGAACATTCATGATCAACTCTAATGCATGTGTAATCATCATATCTAATCTTTCAATGGGGTCATCAATATCTTGAAAAGCTCTAGTGTAAGTGGGGTTTTTGGCTACCCTCCAAGCCTTAGCTAGCATTGCCTTACGATATAAACTTCTCCTTTCCACTCCTCTATTTTCATCACAATTCCTGGTTAAATCATCGTCAACAAATAAAACATGTTCATATCCTTTCAACTTTTGTTTTGCTTTCACACTATTTATAAAATGCTCTGGGTCAAAACTTTCTCTAGCATTTCCCAGAGGTAATCAAAATTGTTAGAACTTTTTTGTCAACCAATTGATAACCTTTATCAGAAAAAAAAATGTGAAATCTCCAAAGCATAGAGTTCTAGGCATGAATGACTATTTGTAATGACTCTTAAGGTGCACAAAAACTGAGCAAGCTAATTGCTTGACAATTTCTAAGTATGCAACCCTATCTAGACATGTCTTTGGTAGCAAGAAAGGTTGTCCTTCATATCCAAACACTCTTATCATAGTGCAGACATTAAAAACATACCAGTCACCCCAATTGTGACTAAACTTTCCCTCCTCATGTTTATCCTTTGGCCTTAGAAATCTCTGTATTTCTATTGACAAGTTGTGATTACATGGATGACCTAGCTTTTTGTATAAAGGTTTCACAAAAAACTCCTCAAAATATAAGTAATGAGACCTATCACAACTGCCATCCTAGATAGAAGTCCACATTTGCACAGGTTTTATATTTCCCTAGTTGTCCAGGTCTCTTACTCTTAAAAGATTTATCCCACAAGCACATATTTTGTCCTTCATACATACCATAGGCATAAATAGGGAATAATGCCTAAACTTATTCCCTTCATTCTTTATAGATGTTAGCTCAGTGTGTATGCTATTTGCTAGATATTCAACATAATCAAAATATCATGCATCATGACTTTGTATATCTATAGTTAGAACCATACATGCAATCTCCATGAACATAGAAGCTTCGACACCAATTATTTGACAAATAGAGTAATATGTACATTTAAAATAATCTTCAAATAATTCAATTGAATAGGGCAGATCCTCAACCCTTGAAAATACCTTGAGCTTGTTGTTTTCATCACGAGGCCTATGCAGGGGTAATTGATGAAGGGGGTAAATCATAAAACACACAATAATAGAAATTGAAAATAGAGAATAGAACTTTCTTTTATTGATCTGGGCAACTCATTACATTACAGAAGCTTAATTACAATCAGAGGAATTAGTCCTCTACAGGCTGCAACACACTATAGCTACCATCACCAGGCTCTGGAATCTTCCGCCTTCTGTAACCCCCAAATCAGCTAGGGTTTCTATTTTCCTGCCTATTCTTGACTCTACACTTGCCCCCTTAACTCTCTTCCCACCCAGGGTTCCCAAAAATGGTTATTAATAGCCTTTTTTGGTGGCCAACAACCTAATTTCAAATTTTGCATCTCCCTCTAAAAATAGGTCAACTTCCGGGAGCCATAACTTTTGATCCGGGACTCCGATTGATGAACTGTTTTATGCGTCAGAAAGCTCACGGAGTGCTCTACGTGCTAAGAACCAGCTTTGCCAGTTCTGGCTATTTTTGGGCCCGTACGGGGCCGTTTAGTGCCTCAAACCTGAGTTTGAATAATTTTTAGGCATTTTTTGGGAAACGAAAACTTTAATATCTTTGAGCTCGCAAATGATCTTTATATGATTCCTTTGCCAAAGGTCTTATATTTCCATTATGTAACTTCCTGTAAATTTTGACTTCATTCCGTACCCAAATGCAAACTTTCTAAAAATAGCAGTTTACTATTTTTAGCAGTTTGGGAAAACTGAAAGTTCTACATTATTATTCAAGCGATTATGGGACCAGAACCATAGATTTTGAGAAGAAATGGGTAGAACATCAACAATTTTGAAACACTTTTTTTTTTGGGTGATGCAAGATTGCCCTTACACCACTGGATGCTCCTGCATCAGACACCCAGGGTAATTTGAGAAGTGACCTTGTCACGTCTCAGGTGTTTGTGTGAGGAAAACCCAAACGGTCAACCTCTGCCTTAAACAACCAAGAAGAATCTTGAACAGGCCTTCCTTTCCATTTCACTAGATATTCTTCATATTGCCTGTTTCGAGTACTCCTTCCCACTCGGCTATCCAAGATCTCTTCTATCTCCTCTATTGAAGTAGATGCCGGAATACTCCACTGCACTTCTATTGGTCCATCCTCTGTTCCACCTTCATGATATTCTGTTAAATCAACGATGTTGAAAACAGGGGAAATATTGATCCCACTCGACAGCTCTACCTCATATGCATTTCTGGAATCATACTTCTTCAAGATTCTGCATGGTCCAAATTTCTTCATTTTTAATTTATGGTATGTTCCAATAGGGAACCTTTCTTTTCTCAAGTGAACCATGACTTCATCTCCCACCTGGAACTCCTTATACCTCCTCTTCTAATCTACCTTAGCCTTGTACTGAGTAGTCATCTTATTAATGTGCTTTCTCACCTCTTCATGCAAATTCTTCATATGTTCTGCAAAGTCTTCAGCCTCGACACTTTTCTTTTCTCCCGTATCCAGATTCCTTAACTCTGAAGCATTTCTTAGACTATTGCCATATACAATCTGGAATGGTGATTTACTAGTACTCCTATTGACAGAATTATTGTAACCAAATTCTGCCTGTGGTAAAATCAAATCCCATCCTTTGGGCTTATATCCTACCAAGCATCGTAGTAGGTTACCCAAACTCCTATTCACCACTTCAGTTTGGCCATCAGTCTATGGATGGTGTACAGAACTGAACTTCAAGTCTGTCTTCAACTTCTTCCACAATGTCCTCCAGAAATAACCAACAAACTTGGTATCTTGGTCTGAAACTATGCTTTTTGGTAGACCATGTAGTCTCACCACTTCCCTAAAAAATAACTCTGTAATATGAATAGCATCATTAGTCTTCTTACAAGGAATAAAATGTGCCATTTTTGAGAATCTGTCCACCACCACAAAAATAGAATCATGTCCTCTCTGTGTCTTTGGTAAACCAAGAACAAAATCCATACTGATATCATCCCAGGGCTTCTCTGGTATAGGTAATGGGTGATACAACCCTGTATTCTGACTTGTTCCTTTAGCCATCTGACATACTCTGCAACTTTGCACAAACTTCCTCACATCCTGCTGCAACTATGGCCAATAATAATTTTCACCAACAATTGAAATGGTCTTATCTCGACCAAAGTGTCCAGCCAATCCTCCACTATGCTTCTCTTTAATCAGGTTCTCTTTCATGGAACTCCTCGGAATGCACAACTGGCTTCCTCTAAACAACATGCCATCGTGGATTATGAAATCCAACCATCTTGTCCTGTCTAAAGTAACAGGCTCCAGACAAGCTTTCCAAGCCTCTACAAAATCTAGATCTTTAGGATACAAACTTTTGAGCTCATCGAACCCAACAACCTCTATCTTCATTTCTGTCAACAAATTTTGCCTTCTGCTCAAGGCATCTGCAACTCTATTGGACTTCCCACTCCTATGCTTCAAAACAAAGGTATAACTCTGCAAAAACTCAACCCATTTTAATTGCCTTTGGTTCAACTTTCCTTGACTATTAAGATACTACAAAGCCTAATGATCAGTATATAAAACAAACTCTTTTGGTAACAAATAATGTCTCCATTTCTTCAAGGCCTGAACTATTGCATAAAATCCCTGATTGTAAATAGAATACTTTTTCTTGGCATCATTAAGCTTCTCACTAAAATAGGCAATGGGCTTACCTTCTTGGCTCAAAACAGCTCCTATACCACTACCACTGGCATCACAATCTACCTGAAATACCTTATTGAAATCTGGAAGTGCCAAAATAAGTTGTTCTACGACTTTCTACTTTAATGTATCAAAGCTCTTATCTGCCCCTTTAGTCCATCTAAACTCTTTTCTATCCCCTCTCATTGTTTCAGTTAGGGGTGCACAAATGCTACTGAAATTCCTGATAAACTTTCTGTAAAAACTTGCCAAACCATGAAAAGATCTTACCTCCATTGTACTCCTTGGTGTAGGCCACTCAATGATAGCCTTTACTTTTTCTAGGTCCATCTTAAGACCTTCCTCTGAGACAACAAATCCCAGGTATACCAACTCCTTCTTTGCAAAACTGCATTTCTTCAGATTAATCAACAACTTCTCCTCCCTCAGCTTCTCTAGAACTCTTCTGATATGCATCAAATGCTCATCCCAAGTCTTACTAAAAATTAAAATATCATCCAAATAAACAATAACAAAACTTCACAAAAATTCTTTCAATACCTCGTTCATGAGCCGCATGAATGTGCTCGGTGCATTGGTTAGCCCAAATGGCATGACTAACCACTCATACAAAAGTTCCTTTGTCTTGAAGGCTGTCTTCCATTCATCCCCTTCTCTGATATGAATTTGGTGATACCCACTCTTCAGGTCAATTTTTGTGAAGTACTTGGCTCCACTCAAATAGTCCATGATGTCATCCATTCTTGGCAATGGAAATCTATACATGATCGTTATCTTATTGATGGCTCGAGAGTCTGTACACATCCTCCATTCTCCATCTTTCTTTGGTGCTAGTACTGCAGGTACCGCACATGACTTAGGCTCTCCCTTATCAATCCCTTCCTCAACAACTCCTGAACTTGTCTGTTAAGCTCTTCATTCTCTGCAGGGGTCATTCTATGGGCTGCCTTGTTTGGCAAACTGGCTCCTGGTATCAAATCCATTTGATGACTTATCTTCCTTACTGGTGGTAAACCTTCTAGTACATTATCAGAGATAATGTCCTGGAACTCTTCCAACATATCTAAAACTTCTGCTGGTACATCTTCACATTTCTCTTGACTAATCTTAGGAATCAATGCAAAGCAATGACGCTCATGCTTCATACCCTCCAAAAATTTCCTACCATCTACCAAACAAATTCTGGCAGTACTACATACCTTTTCTTCCACCTCCTTCAAGGGCTTCAACTTATGATGAACTCCATCCTTTGTTAGGGAATATGTGTTTGCACGGCCATCATGGACAGCGCTCCTATCATACTGCCACGGCCTCCCCAACAGCATATGACATGCATCCATCGGTATGATATCACACAGCACCTCATCATGGTAGTCACCAATCTTGAACTTCACTAAACACTGCTCATTGACCAAAGCTCTATGGTCCTTCTGCAACCATGCAATCTGATATGGATATGGATGCTTTCTTCTTGTCAACTTTAACTTGTCAACCATCTCTTCTGAAACCAAATTATCAGTGCTTCCACTATCAATAATAATATCACAACACTTACCCTCACATTTGCACCTTGTGCAGAATAAACTCTTCCTCTGATTGGGTTCTTTCTCCTCATTCAGCAAGGTTCTTCTGACAACTAGGGTTTCTGCCCTTTCAGCATCTTTAGAATGCTCAAAATGTACATCTTCATCTACATGTGCAACTCATGCATTACTTTTAGGTCTTCTATTTGTCCTTCCTTGATGTTGCAGACACTCATATGCTTGATGCCCTTCTTCTCCACATTGGAAATAGGCTCCTCTGAAACCTCCTCTTCCAGGTCCTTGCCCAAGTTTGCTTCTTCCTCTTCCTCTTTGATCACCATTGTTCTGGTCACGAGGGCAGTAGGTATTATCCCCTCTCTGATTTTGACTGGTGCCTGCTTCTTCACTTTTCTTTTAATCTTCATTACGGCCTCCATAGGGTCTTCCACCAGTCCTTCCACCTTGACCTCTTCCCCTTTGCTTGCTATCAAATCTTTTGTTCAGCTTTTCTTCCACCTTCAGGGAAAACTGGTATGCATCTTCTATGGTGGTCATTCTGACTAGGCTCAACTCCTCTTGAATACTTGGCCTTAACCCATTAATGTAACGGGATACCTTCTCCTTGTTGGGCTCTGCATGACCTATCCTGATAGTAATTTTATAAAACTCTTCTGTATACTCCTTAACAGATTTGTTACCTTGCTTCAGTCCTTGCAGCTTCTTCAACAACTCCATCTCATAGTCCACAGGAATGAACTACTTCTTCAGTTTCTCCACCATCCGATCCCATCTGGTGATCTTTGCTTTTCCTCTTCTATTCCTCTCTAATTGGACCTCCTTCCACCAAATATTGGCGTGGCCCTTCAACTTTGTTTTTGCAAACTTAACCTGATCTGGGTCCTCCACATCTTCATACTCAAAATACTCCTCCATGTCATTAATCTAATCAATAAGCTGTTTTGGATTCAAATCTCTAGAATATGTAGAAACTTTGATCCTGGGCCTCTTTCCAATCTTCGAAATGACCCTCAACAACCTTACTTCTGCAGTATCTTCGGCAGCTTCTTGTTCTTCCTCAGATAGCTCTTCTTCAACTTCATCTTCACTTTCTTCTCTTGTCCTCGGCTCAAACCCTCTTCGTAGCTCCTCTTGCAATGCATCGATTTTCCTTTGTAGGGCTCTAAAACCCTCTTCTGTCAAAGCATTCCTCCCAACATGATTTCTTCGTGGAGGCATCTTGGTCTCCGCAGCAAACCCACAACCTCAGGTCCTGGTGCAAACTGCCTCACGGTCGGTGATCTGTCTACATACTCAGGAACCCTCGCTCTGATACCACTTGATGAAGGGGGTAAATCATAAAACACACAATAATAGAAATTGAACATAGAGAATAGAACTTTCTTTTATTGATCTAGGCAACTCATTACATTACAAAAGCTTAATTACAATCAGAGGAATCAGTCCTCTACAGGCTGCAACACACTACAGCTACCATCACCAGGCTCTGGAATCTTCCGCCTTCTGTAACCCCCAAATCAATTAGGGTTTTTGTTTTCCTACCTATTCTTGACTCTACACTTGCCCCCTTAACTCTCTTCCCACCCAGGGTTCCCAAAAATGGTTATTAATAGCCTTTTTGGTGGCCAACAACCTAATTTCGAATTTTGCATCTCCCTCCAAAAATAGGTCAACTTCTGGGAGCCATAACTTTTGATCCGGGACTCTGATTGACGAACTATTTTATGCGTCGAAAAGATCACGGAGTGCTCTACGTGCTAAGGACCAGCTCTACCAGTTCTGGCCATTTTTAGGCCTGTACGGGGCTGTTTAGTGCCTCAAACCTGAGTTTGAATAATTTTTAGGCATTTTTCAGGAAACAGAAACTTTAATATCTTTTAGCTCGCAAATGATCTTCATATGATTCCTTCGCCAAAGGTCTTATATTTTCGTTATGTAACTTCCTGTAGATTTTGACTTCATTCTGTGCCCAAATGCAAGCTTTCTAAAAATAGCAGTTTACTATTTTTAGCAGTTTGGGAAAACTGAAAGTTCTACATTATTATTCAGGCGATTATGGGACCAGAACCACAGATTTTGAGAAGGAATGGGTAGAACATCAACAATTTTGAAACACTTTTTTTTTTGGGTGCTTCAAGATTGCCCTTACACCACTAGATGCTCCTGCATCAGTAATTTCCATCTTTTATAACTGTTGCTCATATTATGGTACTCAATCAATAAATCCCTAATTATGAATTTTTCATCTAGGCTTGAATCCAATTGAAACATTGTTGCAATGTAATCTCTAGCAATGGGAAAGAAACCAAACCCATCGTCCAACTCAACCAAGCAAGTTTGAGGGTTGTACTTTTCTATAAAGAGTTTTAACAACTGGACATTTACGAACACATTTGGCATTATCAATTTACCCAAATTTAGCATCCAAGGATTCGAGACAGGCTTATGCCTATGCATCTTTCTATAATGATAGACAAAGAGATCATATCCTCTAACTAGAGTCCAAATATCCCCTATCTATTTGTATAAATCATCAAATTTTTGAGCATGCAGGTTCAATTGAGCATTCCTTCTAGATTTTTGTCTTGACCCAGGGCATTGATCTAATAAATCTTGGTTCAAATTCCTATCTCCCATTTTTTGCCTTTTACTTTTAGGCTTTTGAACCGTTTCTTCCATGTTCTATTATTATGCAAGGAGCTCAATTCTATGAATGTGAATGCAAACCAATATGAATAAGCCAGTCAGAAGTACTTACTTAATCAATCATTCTGGTTCTAAATTACTATCCTGTTGCACCCTGCTATCGCTCCTTGCAATACCCTCAAGACTTGCATTCAATAAAATTAACTCTGGTGTAATTAATGGTTTTTCACTATATTTTCACATCATCAGAGGAACATTTAATTATTTGAATAGAGCTCATTGGATCGTCGCCATTATGTCTTGTCACTATGTCTTGGGATGGTGTGTTTTGTGATCTCATTTACTTCACTATTATGTTTGTTCGGGACTTCAGTGTGACCCCAAATGGTGTCACACCGATAACATAAGTCTCTTCGATTAAGAAGTCCTGTCAATATTTACTCATTCTTCTAATGTCTCTTGTTTTTATTTCATCGCCTTTTTGAAGAGACTAAGAACCCCTCTCTTTAATACAGTAGAGTCACTTTGAAATCTCTTAATACTCTTCATATTGCCTATTTATCAGCAAGACTCCATTTATCAGTGAGACTCTAAACAGTGTCACCCCGACATCTCGAACTCCCTTTGTGAAATATTTTTGATATTTTTCATTTGATTGGCATAAGACATTTTGGTGTCACACCGATATTCCTTGTCTATTCGATGTGTTTGGGGTATCGATAAGACTGCCAAGTGACTCTTCCTGACATCCCTTGTCTCTTCGATCCTTTTATCAATGAGACTCCATTTATTAGTGAGACTCTAAATAGTGTCACCTCGACATCCCGAACTCCCTTTGTGAATTATTTTTGATATCTTTTGTTTGATCGGCATGACACATTTTGGTGTCACATTGATATGCCTTGTCTATTCGATGTGTTCAGGGTATTGGTAAGACTGCTAAGTGACTCTTACCAACATCCCTTGTCTCTTCAATCCTTTTATTAGTGAGACTCTAAACAATGTCACCCTGACATCTCAAACTCCCTTTGCAAATTATTTTCAATATTTTTCATTTGATCAGCGTGACACATTTTAGTGTCATGTCGATATGCCTTGTCTGTTCGATGTGTTTGGGGTATCAATAAGATTGCCAAGTGACTCTAAGTGACATCCCTTGTCAAGATTTTGTCCTTTATGACTTCGAGCCATTGAAGAGACTGGTTATTGAATCTCCTTAACATAGTATCATCTTGTCGATATTAGTTATAACTTTGGGAGCATAATGATTCTTAATTCACTATTTTACGGTGAAGATGAAGGAATTTAGGATTAATTATATGAATGGAATAGTGGTTTTTTTCAATCTTATTAGGATTATGGTAGGAAATGGTAAACTTTTAGGGTTTTGAAATTTTGATCCAACAAAATGAACCTACCCTCAATGTGCAATACTACAATTCTAGCCATTGTAACCTTAAAGCATTAATGCTTTACATAAATGCGTTATCACGAATTGTCTCACTGTTCTACTTACAGAACCAAAAGTAAAGTGTATTACTACAATTTACCAGGTTCTACTTCAAATCATTTTTCTTGAGTATTCACTTCATTATTATTGTCCTTGTCATGTTTATGACATGCTCCTATGCTGCATTATGACATTTAAATCTATCATTCTAGATAGTCACTTTGAGTATGTCTTAGTAAAGCTCTTAATCACTGATCCTAAAGTTAAGGCTGTCATATCTACTTTGTTGCTATTGTTCCAAGGGTTCTTGGTCACTGTCTAATGGTTTTGGTAGTGCCTTTATCTCTTCTCTTTGTTTGGTGAAACCCTACTAGCTATTGCATCTCTTTATCTTCTCCTATACCTTCCATGCTATGGATTGTCCTAAGATAGAGATATGGACTACCATCTTACAACTTTTACTATCTTCCTTATCATATGAAAGACTAGGACTATCCTTTCTTGTTGAAAATCTTATGCTCATGACTATAATAATCCTCCTATAAACTGGAATCTATTGCTTACAATAAAGGAAGAATCTCACAATATACCTTGACTTAGTCATTTAAGAGTGGAAGAAAAATGTTATTTTGAACAAAAATTTATAGTTTTTGCATTCTTTACTTGACTTATATCAATTTTTGCATGATGATTAAATCACATGCAGAGAAATTATATGAAAGCAGAATGAAAAGAAAAAGGTCATGTCAATAGATCTCTCTACAAACCTACACAACTTAAGGACAATGATGATAGTGATTATGTTGAACATCTTGACAAGAATCTACATGATATTTAGAGTAGTAGTACTAGTGTTGGAATCAAGGTGAGTGCTATTTATTGTTTCTATGTCTTTCATGGTAGTCATTGTTGTTTGAACACACACATGCAAGTACTATTCAAGTAAGTTGTTAGGTCACTTAAAGGGAATCACATCAACTTCTAATAGACAATGAGGATGACCTGTGAGATTGTGGTAAACTGCAAAAACACAGAAATAATTAAGAATAACTACATACTCCTCAAAATGGCCATGTTATGTGACCTTGGGAAATAAATGGCATAAAATTTTGGCATGAAAGTATATTATGAAATGGTCATATACAAGTGAAAAGATCAAGTAGGATGGAAATGTGCAAAATTCTTGAGAGGTCCTAATAGGTGAGACATTAGAATAGTTTATTTGGAATAATGGCAGGAATTAACAAATTTTTAGGGTTTTAAAATTTTGTTCCAACATAAGTATGGTTGTTGTATTATGTAAATAAGGGTAATCATTACCTATGTAATAATTATTATGTATTTCAATATAATTTGTATTTTTTTTGTTTTTGCAAAAATGTATTGATAAACTCTAAGAAGGGGATAAAGTTAGGGTGTTGGATCCATTTGATGGTGTTGTTGTGGACATTGGGCAGATTCACTCACTATCTATTGTACATGGAGTCAACTTGAAAGTAATAGGAAATGCAAATGTAAATATTTTAAAGGTCACAAGTAATGTACCCCTTGCTTATGAAGACAAAATAGATGGAGTTGTCCATCTAAAAGAGAAAGAAGGAACCTTCACATGGTGGCCACTAGAATATTTGCAAAAAATGGCATAGTTGATGTTTATCATGTACTGGTTGTTAGACATCTTGGTCCATTGCTTTATGCAGTATTTTGAATGTGTTGTTTAGGGATCTTAATTTTCATGGTGTATTTGAAAGAGTTGGGAACTCTTAGACAACTTTGACATTTTTTATTATATTTATATATATACTTTGACATTTAATATTTTTTTATTGTAGATTACCTTTCTTTATCATGATGTTGAATCAATCTTTTAATTCTAGCATGTTGTAGCTTGTTTGTATATGTAATTTTTTTTAAAAAGTGCATTGAAAACATTACCTGCCTCTAGAATCGTCATAGAAAATTATTCAAAATGCCACGTCTATCCTAGAGTCATAAGGGTTCCTAACTCAATGATTCCACATCGTTTCAGGCCCAAAAAATCCCAATTGTGCCCAATTTCACAAGCGATTTGATTCTAAATCTGATTCTGGGATGAATAGTACCTAGAAATGCCCTGTGTCTCTACCAATTTGGTAACTTAACAAATAATAAATGTTATATCCCAAAACTTGCACTAGAACTTTGGTAAAAGTTTACCATACTATAGCATCATCAAGTCAACCTTGGATATAGAAATAGTTTGTAAATGTTGAATGGTCAAATAGTATGAGAAATTACAGACACCAGGAGTTACCTTTTGAAACATCAGGACAGAGGGCATATAAAATTGATATATATGGTGTAAAAGCCAAGGGATTGCCTTTTGATTTCAAGATCCAGGTGACTTTGATCCTAATTTAAAATGTTCCTTACGAGTGGTCCATTGTGGTAACCTACATAGTGGTATGTATTCTTGGAAGCCTTATGGTGGCATATTATTTAATGGAGTATATTTGGTGTTAAAAAAATTGAAATGCTCTTTTATAGTAAAGGAGAATGGGTGGTATTTGTGATCCACTATGCCTGAATACAATAATCTACACCTCAAATTTAGATTACTCAAACCATGTCACATTGATCATATTGTTAAAATAATATAATATATTCCATAGCTTAAGATGTTTTTTGGTTTCAGGGATCTTATCAACATCATAAGGAGTTGAAGGTTGCACATGGAATCAAGAATATAATCGCTCAGGTATTAAATTTCAGGCTAATAATTTTATGCATATGAACATAAATTTATGAAATATATGTGGACAATAAAATTTAGCTGCAATTTCTTGATTTCAAGGTCTTGAGCATGCCATAGCAGGAACACAGTTATATGTTGTTGGACCTCATGATGATTTAGAGTATATTAAGGAAGAAGCAATGCAATATATCAATAATGTAATGTCTCGAATTGACAAGAGTGGGGAAGGAGTTTATGTTCAAGCTTCAACTCTTGGATCTTTAGAGGCTTTACTTGAGTTCTTGAAGACCTCAGCTATAAGCATCCCAGTTAGTGCAATTAGTATTGGGCCTATGCATAAAAAAATTTCATGCATGCAAGTGTAATGCTTGAGAAAAAGAAGAAAGAGTATGCTGCAATTTTGGTATTTGATGTCAAAATTACTCCTGAAGCTCGGGAGCTTGCAGATGAAGTTGGTGTCAAGATATTTGCAGTGGACATTATTTATCATCTATTTGACCAGTTTAAATCATATATGGATAATCTTAAGGAAGAGAGAAAAAAGGAGGTTGTAGAAGATGTTGTTTTCCCCTGTGTACTGAGCATTTTACCAAATTGTATTTTTAACAAGAAGGATCCTATAATTGTTGGTGTTGATATTCTTGAAGGCATTGCAAGGGTCAGTATTTAAACCTAGTCTTTTCAGTGTTATGACTTATGCATGTAAAAGATTGTTGTATCATTTTTGGTTTGTATAAATCCATATGTGGTGATTGTATCTATAGATTGGCATGCCATTATGTGTTCCCACAAAAGATTTCATAGATATTGGCAAAATAGCCTCAATTGAGATCAATCATAAAGCTGTTGAAATGGCTAAGAAGGGTGAAAAAGTGGCCATGAAGGTATTTTGAGAATCTCTCTTTGTTGTTAATAGTTTTATATGATTTTGGATGCTATTTTTTGAAATGTTTTTGTTACTCAATTATCATACGAACTTTATAGATTACTGGGAGCAACGTTGATGAAGCACAAAAAATGTTTGGTAGGCATTTTGAAATGGAGGATGAATTTGTGAGTCATCTCACCAGAAGATCCATAAATATATTGAAAGAAAACTACAGGGTAAGGCTATTTGATATCCACATTACGTAATTTTATAGTGTATTTACTATTATGCATTTTATACTAATTGAACATTTGTGCTTTTCATTTTTAGCTGATAAAACAACTTTTTAATGTCTAAAATGGAATATTCTTCTTTTTTTAGGATGATTTGTCCAATGATGATTGGAAACTTTTGGTGAAATTGAAAAAGCTGTTAAAAATTCCTTGAGGGTAAATACAAAGAGATGGGGGACTAAAAATTCACCACCATGTCCAAAAGTTAAGCAAAAAAAACTCATTTCTCCTCACAGTCGCGACCATTGCAAGCTTAGTAGTAAAAAAACTCAAGTGAAAGTATGATCACGTTGAAGAAAAGCCTATCCAATCAAGAGTAAGAGAGAAAATGACAAATTCATGATGCCTCCTCATCACCAAAGATGTTGTCATGCGAATTTGGAGGCTCCAACACAAGAAGAAGGTATGGTTTAACTGATTTTGTTAGTTTGAGAACAATTTTTGAGTTTTGTAATGTTTTATTTGTTTTTATATTGTATTTACAATTATTGGGGAAAGAGAAAACCTAAATCTAGCTAAGGAGGGTAAAAATAACCCCCAAAACCCTCCAAACCCTAAAAACCAACCTTCACCTCCTTTTAATGTAAGGGATAGTCAAGAAAACTACCTACGAATAATACAAGAAAATAAGAAACATCTTCAAACTATTATTCAAACCCTAAACAATCCAAGTGGAACCATTGATCATAGGAGGGTGCTTACAAAATCACTTGAGGAGATTATTTCCCACATGAATTCGGTGACAAAACAAATCACCAAATTCCAAGACTATAGGGAGAGGTGTCGGCAATATTATGCCAACAAGTTGTGATATGAACAAGTCAAGAAAGAAAAAATTACAAAATCTCAATTATGTGCACACTTTATTAATCCCAGAACTGACCATAGATTAGAAGAAAGTTGCAAATGGTTTCCTATACATTGGTGTACGAATGAAGAAATATCCAAAAACTTTTGGGATAGATGATACATGGTCTTCGATGAGCACCCATGCAACAATGATGAGGTACCACAATATTTCTTGAGGAAAATCCATTGCAAGTTCCTCCTCAATAAGATTCTAAATTATTTTGACCTTTGTGAGTTCTAGGGTAGAGGTGGTGGCTCTACCCAAGATAGAGCCAGGGATCAACAAGATGAAAACCATGTGCCTATACCCTTGGCGAGGCCACAATGTAGGTCACTCCCTTTGGCTTTGAAGGAGAGTGTTGAGGTGGAGACATTACATTCAATGACTACTCTCACCCAAAAAATATCACATCATGCTGATGATCTTACCTAGGCCGATGAGGGTGAGAGTAGTAGGCGTCATGTGTCCCCACATTTGTGTAGTTCATTTGGGAACCTATGTAATTATGGGATGCAGGATGTTATGATGTAGGGGTAGGATGCTGTGACATAGGGGCAGGATCCATCAATGAAGGCATCTATATTAGATGAAATTGTTCTCAGTGATAATCTCTTACATCATACATTTGGTATTGACTCTCAAGTAATTTGTTACAAGTTTCATCTTGATTTAGTATATTGTTATTTGAAATTTGTAATTAATTTTATATGATTATCTATAAGTCAAAAATAATGTATGTAATTGTCTACGCAATGAAATTCCAAGGTTAGAGTCTTCATCATGCCTCCATTAGCCATCCATTGGTGGGCTATGCGAGGAGGTCAAGTTAGCGGGTATGTAATTTATCACATAATCATAATTATTGTAGATATGTCAATGGTAATATTATTTTGTGACAATTTGATGATTTCAACATTCACTGGCACCTCCATGGTTTCCTTGGTCCCCTGGACGCCAATCCACCACTTTTATGAAGGCAAATTTAATCATTTCTAATTATTATGCATTTTTAAAATAATGTTATGTATTTATTTTGGTCGAATAATCTTGAACTTGATTTTTCAGATGTTGAATGTGGACACTCCTTCTCATCTTCATGAGTTAGTGCAAATAGGCATTGCTACAGCCATGATGTCTTCAAATCTTTTGACCAAGGTATGAGCCAATAACATGAAAATGTCATAATTTTGTATTACTTGTTTATCTCATGTCATTTGATGTACATAAATGATATTTATTTTTAGTTAATTTTGCTTCTTGATGCTTCTCATAGGGGGTCACAACTCCAGTCCGTCCAAGTACGAACATAGAGAGAGACAAGATGATGGAGAGTGATCATCAGGTGACAGTAAGTGATCGATGTGATGTTATATATTTCATATAATCTCTATATTAATGTGCATATATTGTTTGATTGTATTAACAGGTGGAGTTGGATCGACTTTTGTCAAAGAGGTCTACTCGATGATAGAGAGAGGATGAGTCACTAATTGGCTCTACATCTTCATGGTCAAGTAAGGGCTGCTGATTATTTCATAAAAGTCAATAGGAAACTAATTTTTGGGACATTTTTTGTATGCCTAGATGGCTTTGTATACATACTTTTGTATGAACTACTGATGTATAGTTTTGAATATATGCTCGTATGGCTTTGTTTGCACATGCCTATATGGTTTTGTATATAAACTAGATGTTATGCTCATGACATTATGTATATGATAGTGTATATTAAATATTTAATATGATGATCAATTGTCATTATAGGAATTTAGTTTTACACATACCAATTGCATTTGCTTGAAAGTTTATAAATCATTTTCAAATAATGATGCATTTTATGCATATCTTGCAATCATTACATTCTGTGGGACTGTCCATTTCTTTGACGCATCATTTCAAATAGTTCATGCACCTTGTCTATGCCTCCACACTTTCCATACAGTTCATGTGCTCTCATGAGGTGACATTTCTTTGGGGCATCATGTCAAATAGTTCACATGCCTTGTCTATGCTTCCACACTTTGCATACATGTCTACAAGGGTAGCTGCAATTACAACATGTGACAAATTTCCTATATCCTTTATGCTTTGATGGTTGTCCATATGCTATTCCAAACATTCTATTTTGGTGTACAAATAGGAAGGATGTTAGTAAAATATGTGGAATTTGTCTTTACACATGCCAATTGCTTTTACTTTTTCAAAAGTTTCTAAAGTCTTTTCAACAAATCCATTTCATGCATATATTGCAATCATTGCATTCCATGAGACAACGTTTCTTTGAGGCATCGTGTCAAACAATTTAATCATTCATTGTATATGCTTCCACACTTTGCATACATGTCTTGTAGGGTACTTACAACTATGACATTTTACAAAATTCCTATATCCTTTATGCTTTGATGCAAGATAACTCCATAGTGAAGGGTGGTTGATTTGTTTTGGTGGGGATGAGGGTGTAGGGGTGGGGCGGGGTGTTGTAAGACATAGTATCACATGGAAAAGGGTCTTTGTTAACCATAACATTGGTGACAATAACATACCAATTATACTTTTGTCTAAGAAATGGAAATTATGTCAACCTATATTGTGAAAGAAGAAAGTCATGAAATGGCTCCCATAGGGAATAGCATTAGGTCTTTAATTGTCCATTTAGTGATGTACACAATGTCAAAAGTCATATTTCAAATTTCATAATTAGTGGAATTAGTTTTACGTGACGGGAGTGGGTTGTTGTGATAAATAAGACAATATGGACTAGGTTGATAGTTGGTATGCATGTGACTTGTATGCATTTTAAATAGCACTCAATGAAAGATCCTAACCTTTTTTCATAAAGGCATAGCTTGTATTTTAGACAGTCATGCTTAACTTGATTCAAATAGTGCCACATTGCAACATCATAGTGTTGCTTGATATTGACAAAGATATTACTTATTTCTTGCCCAAACAGGTTTTGTATTTGCCTTTCCTTCTCTCTTAGCATTTGTAGTGGCACCATTAAATTGAGTCCTTCAGCAATTACTTGGGAAGGATCTATGAAACTTTCTTATTATATGATTGGCTTTCTTTTGAGCAATGAATTTTATTTTTTCACTTGGCTCAATAAAGTTGGAAGTGTGTCTATTCATCTAAATGTGCATTGAGATGTGCTTTCTAGGTATTTTGAATTTTTGGACCAAGGAGATGGTATTGTTGAAGAATAGTATGATTTTTCTTTATGTGGTCACATTTGATGCAGAGCATCTAGGACAACAAAAGCATACTTCAAATCTTCAATGCAATATCTCTCTAGATTCACTATTTTTTTGACTGAGATCAGACTTCTTTCAAGGAAGGGTTTCAACATAATAACTAACTTGTTCTTGACATCAAAGAGAGGGAACTTCAAGGCACACATCTCAGGATTCCTAACTCCATCTAAGATTTCATCCAACCCACTATGCAGGGTATGCAGGACAACAGTCTTATAGACTGTCACAACACTACTGCTCCATTGGAAAGACAGTCACAATATCCTTCTTATGGTGGTCTCTAAAACTCAATCTCATACAATATACCAAGTCTATAACTTGCCAAACATCTAATGTCTTCCTTGACAAGTCAAAAACATGACAAACATACCTAATTTCTTCCTTGTGGTGACTATCTCCAATGAGGACTGTTAGAGACAGCATAAGGTAAAATGGACTGGTTTCTCAGAGAGCTCTCTTCTTACCTCTTCTCACAGGATCATTGCTAAATCTAGGGTATCTTGCATCATTGTTAAGGACTGGTATTTCACAAAATCTTCATTTCCATAGTCGGAGGTCTTCATCTATCTACTGCTGCCCTTCACTCCATCCCAACACATGGATTTGCAGAGTCATCTACATGACTAACTCACCCTACATCATTCTCCTACCTCTGCAACCTTCACAAACCTCTGCCCTAACTATTATACATTCAATTCCACTGATCACAAATAGAAAAGATCAGTGGAATGAAGAAAAACCCATCGGACTACTCAGAAAAACCCTAACTCAGGGTTTCTAACCTACTTGTAGAGGAAGGGGAAAAATAGAGGTATAAAGGAATGTCAAGAGCCCAAATCACTTGAAAATGAAAGGTCACTCACCAACCTAACTCTCCATCATAAGTCTCAGTCACCTCTCAGCCGTACAGGTATGGAGCATGTAGAAGAACAGCAAATTTTCTAACTGTAACAGTAGATTTAAGGGGCAGTTTGATATCCTACAGTCATAGCATACTTTCCACTCAATACCAAGAGTCCAAACTTATTTTAATGGATAGTTAACTCACCAAAATTTACTCCCCTTCATCCAACATTCCACAACAGGGCTGTACTGTACAGTAGTACGGTTCAAAAATGCACAAGAATACAGAAAATATAGAAAAAAGGCAGAAAACAGGAGTTTTTTGTTATTTCTTTCAAATCCACCAGATGTCTCTAAACAAAAGAACCTTGGTAGGCTTAAAATAAGCCTCAACATTTGCATGAAGTTGAGTGGGAGTGGTTGGGGTCGATGAAACTTCTCCAACCATCGAGCTTCTTCTAGATTTCAACTGCAACACTAAAGACTATTTAGTAACTGTCCTGTTTAGGACTACACCGACTATTTTATGTTTAATAAAACATTTGATAACCTTTAACAAGGTTCTAACATTCCTCCTAACCTTTGACATGCTAATCAACCAATAAGATAGCCTCCTACATACCTTAGAAGGGCTACAAAAGTAAAGAAACCTATGACTACCTCTTACCACATGACTGTCCTCATTAGGACTTACAACATGAGAATAGATTCTAGTTCTTTGGACATAGTCCTTTTACAAGCATGGCTTCACACCTTGTTACAACATTGAGATGGTCTCAAAGGACCTTATTAAACCAAACAAACTTGAAGATCAACCAAAACCTAGAGATCTTGGTGCTCCTGCACCATACTCCCCAGCATGATGAAAACTCTTGTCCCAAGAGTTATGGGATCGGCTCCAAACATTCTTCAATCTTGGTGGATTGTTCCTCTGACTGGTGATAGGAAACATGAACTCTCCAAGAGTTAGCTTCCTCCTCCAACCAGCATGGCTCCTGTAAACAGTGTTAGGACCATAAAACATGTTGTGATGTCCTTGCCTAGGACCCTACTACTGCAATGCTTCTGCTCATTCACTAGCATGTTGGCAATTGGATTTTAGTGCTTTCTTTGGTGTATGATTTGAATGTTCTTGTAGTCTTATAGCAATTGGGATGAGTAGGAAAGAGTTAATTTCAATCTTTGTTGGCACCTGAATTGTTCCTAGGATTTGTTGGCATACTAGGTCTGATATTTGGATGTATCAGACTGTGGACAACAGAAACAAGGAAGATTTGATGTGTTAGAGCCTAGTTTTTGTTTGTTTGTCATAAACAATGATAGGTGGATGGAGAGAGAGGTCCTATAGACCATGAACCATAGGTCTTGAACATCTTTGAAGGGTTGACACAAGTTAAGGCATGATTGTCCCAAGAGGTCTGATTTCATAGCCTTAGGGTGTAAGAGTTGAAATCCCATGAATTGTTGCATTGTTGAGTCATCACATAGGATTTGTTATTGTTAGAAATAGTCTGGACAACTAAGAGGGGCGGTGAATTAGTTGTTCCACAATTTTAATAATTTCTACTTTTAATCTTCTTTAACAACTTTCAATCAGATAAACATTACAACATGAATCAATAACATAAGAGCATAAATAAATTGAGCACACATAACACCAAAAATTTTACATGGAAACCTGATTAAGGGAAAACCATGGTGGGGGTTAACCCACAAGATTCGTACCCTATTAAAAGTACTTAGGCCAAAAGGGAAGGCACATGACTTCAGGTTCACTGCTCAAGAGAGGCTCACTGCCTACATAATTTACGTTTAATATAGAAAGAATGAATTGTTAAATAGCATCTTCTTTATGCCTAGTTTAGTTCCTTTGAAAGCTTACCAAAACTTCTACTTTGCTCTAAATACTTCTTCTCTATCTCATCATCTAAACATCTCTTGTTCTTCTGCTTCTCCTCTCCTCTGGTCTGCCTTTGATCCTTTCTTTGGATTTCATTATTTTTGTACAAGGATGATTTTCCACAACTCGTCAACAAGTATTTATATGCTTCATCAACCTTGGAATGAACATCAAGGTTGGCACTACAAACATTTGACTTAATGCGAATCACTAAGCTATCAACCAAACATAACTGGTGTTAAGGGGAAATGTGGATAATGTCAATAAACAATAATAACCCAATAACACAATGAAATAAGAAATAAGGAAGATTCAAAACAAAAGAACAATACCTCACAAACCTTGTTACTTCATAGATTCTATTGGTCGCCTAATCTCAATTGATCTTTCATGTGACTGAAGCCCCTTAGAAAGTGCACTTCCTCATTTTGTTCTTCAAGATGACAATAGAGAAATGGATATGATACTTCTTGTAATGAAGAGGATCTTCAATACAATACAAATGGAGATCACAAGCTATGGAATGGTGTGGGTGCCAAAGGCACATTATGAATTCTGTAGAGTAAGTTTACTGAAAGCATGGATTCTTTGAAATGGAGGAAAAGGGTTGTATTTATAGACTTGTGAGAGAGAAGATCAATGGTATAAAAGACTTGAAAAGATGTGTGTGAATAGAAAGAGGACAAGTGTCACACAAAAGCTGCTTTGCTTGAGTTTACTTTCTTGATAAAGATAAGATTTGATTTCATAAATTAGAATGTTTTTTTTTTTTTTTTTCTAATTTAAGAGTTGCTTGATAAAAACAATATTGAATAAATTAGTTAACTCAACTTGTGATTTGCTTTTTGCATGATTTGAGAGAAATTAAATAATAAATTATTTAATTTTGTGTGCATGATAGACAAGATTCATTTTTAGAAGATTTGGAAGATTTTTGAGGAATTAGAAGATAAGAAAGCAAATTAAATAAATAAATTTATTTATATGTTTGTGCATGATAGAAGAATAAATAAAATATTTGATTATATTTTATTTCTATAGATTGAGATTTAATTTAAATAAATTTGCATGATTTATTTAAAATTGGAAGAATGATTTGATTTAACTAAATAATTAAAATTATTTAATTATGGAATAATAAAGTTGACTTTGATGAAATTAATTATATAAAGGCAATTTATTCAATTAATGGGAGCAATATGAACCAAATAAATAAATTTATTTATTTATTGATAGAGGAATATTAAGATGAAATAAATATTTAAAATATTTATTTAGACAGAGTCATATCATTTTTAGGTGTATACATTTTACCCCTCTTTGATGCAATGTGTTTTATCACGTTGTTTCAAAAAAATAGATTTCTGATAATGATACATGCACCAGTTCTCCCCAGGTATAGGTTATTGACTATAGGATGCCCCCTCAGGAGATTGGATGGGAAGAAAAAAGGTAGAGGGATGTGAGACGGACAATCTCACGATGAAGAAGGTGAAAAATAGGTTAGGGTCGCAAAAACACGTTACAGTTCAGAGAAATGGGAGGAAACGAGCTTGGGAAGTAGTCACGGTTGCCACACAACCAGTTAGGGTTCACCTGCTCTATATAGAAGCTAGGTCCACAATCCTAGTCATTTTCACACTTGTCCTTTGTTGATTGGTCCATCAAAGCTTAGGAGAGCACAGGAGCTAGAGCAGTTAGCATAGATATGGATATTCCAAGCGAGGAACACCATTTTGAGCACGTTCGATGGTTTGGGCAGCCAGCTGAGGTAGGACCACCGGTATGTAGTTTGATAAAACTTGCCTAGGGTCATTTATTAGTGTAATAAATGCTAGAGAAACTTACATGAATGAATGTGCTGAATCATGGTTCGGCACATATGCCATCTGAAACTATGCATCTGTTGCAGTTCAGTGCATTTGCATTATGAATCGGCGCATATATGCTTTTTGCACATTTATGATGCGAAAATACGTATACATTAAGAAGTTGCGCATGCATGGTTCATCTAGCTGCACTTTCATTTGCTCAGTGCATCTATTAGCTAGAGCTGTGCATTTGTGATAAAGTTGTGCATCTACTCAAAAGGTTAGTGCATTTGTATGGATACTGTGCATTTGCAGCCTAGTTCATCACATTTGCACTTTGATACTCAATTACTTAGCTAAATTGACTCAATTGGCATCCTGATCGGTGCGTCAATTGATAGGCAATCTCTGAGATTGATAAAATCTAGACAAGAGATGATATGCTTGTTTTGATCAATTTGATATGTTAAGTAAGTGATAGGATAGTTTGATAGTTGAGAAGGTTTGCTTTGATACAATTATGGTCGATGCGTTGCTTTGCTGATTGCAAGAGGATATTTTAGATGTCTTGATGTCGTGGGAGCATTTTCCCTTGTCGTTGTTGTAGCATTACATGCTTACAGAGGTCGACCAGTTGGCACTTGGTGCTATGGGTTTGGACTATGTTTCATACTCGAGGTTCATGTGAACCTCAGTTTACTGACTACCATGGTGGAGCGCTTCCATAGCGAGGATGGGACATTTCATCTTCCAACTGGTGAGATCACCATTACACTAGAGGATGTCTACAAGATATTGCACCTGCTATAGTAGGTGAGCTTGTGGAGTATGATTTGCAGAAAGACGCTGGGCTGGCTGAGTGCCAGAGGGTCTTTGATGATCCTAAGCTACAGGGCCAGGTGATCTCATGGTAGGATATTTATGACTACTATGACTACTTCCCAGGGATAGTGGCAGGATTGATTGGGGGTGTGGTATGCCTCGATAGGAGGTCTCATGGGTTCTCCATTAGCTGGGGTAGGACACTAGAGAGGATGGTTATAGAGGGCACCCACTTTGCATGGGGTGTTTGTGTGTTGGCTCATTTATACCACAATATGCATCAGATAGTGTATCAGGGAGTAGCCAGTTTGTCTACAGATGTCTCCTTGTTACAGTTTTGGGCATGAGAGCATATAGATATTACACGGCCAATTTGTGTGTTTTCCAAGCAGAGGGGTGAGCCTTATTCTTACAAATATGCAGGTGTAGTTTCCCAGCATAGGGTAGGGAAACTAGAGTACTGGAGACACCCATTGGATAATGTGGACGAAGTTATTTGGTGACCCTACATAGATTGCGAGTCGTGGGATGATGAGGATGATGAGCTTCCCTATGTATTTCAAACTCGGTGGCTGATTGGCACGACACCACACATACTGGAGAGACATATAATTAGCTAGGTTCTAAGGCAGTTTGGGAGGACACAGGGTCAACCACAGGGGCAGGCCCTTTTTTCTAGGACACATGCAAAGTGAGGGGATGGGGACCAATGGCTTCCTATGAGGAGGTCAAGACATACTTCCTTTAGATTCCATACCAGACATGGCTGATGCGGAGAGAGGTTGTGGATGCTGGTATGACCCGTGACTATGAGGATTGGTTTACTGCACACCCTTTCCTAGGTATTCGGGACTAGGAGAGTTGGCTCCTTAGATAGAGGATGTAGATTCTAATGAGGGGGATGACATAGGGAGGTGAAGGAGGAGGAGGAGGAGGAGGAGGAGGAGAGGTGGCAGAGGAGATGGAGGGGAGGGGGAGATGATGGAGGAGATGGGAGGCTGAGGCAGTGATAGAGGGTGTGGCAGGGCCCCTCTCAGTAGGAAGCACCACAGCAGGTGAATGCACAGCATTAGGTAGATACATAGCACTAGGTTCAGTAGATGGCGGCCCCACAGGGACCATAGGTGTAGGCACAGCCAGGTCCACAACAATAGGCACAAGCAGTAGTGGCTATGCTACAGGGCTAGTTGAGGCAGGTGAGGGCATAGTTGCGAGCTACAGAGTCTCGCAGGGAGGTAGATGCAGGGGTGATAGTTGGGCTTACTGTAGAGCAAGATACAACTCTAGCTAGGGTTTGGGCCTTGACAGCCAAGAGAGATGCAATCGTAACTTCCTTGGCCACTAACAGGGCCATAGGATTTTTGGTTACATAGGTGACGCAGGGCCAGGCATAGTTTCAGTAGTTACAGGGTGAACTTGCCAGAGTGTAGGCTCAGACACAGTATTATAGGGGTTTGTACCATGGCGTGGTGTTGGCAGACCAGCGTGCAGTGAGTTACAAGAGTCAGTCAGTGGCTTCTCAGAGGGCAGGTGGCTCACGCTTGGGAGCATCAATGATGGGCACATAGCAGTCTGGGTTAGGTAGAGGTGGAGGCAGAGAGGGGAATGCTGGGAGTAGCACCCCACAACAAATATCTTGCTTATGTATACACATTTTTGATGGCTCATGGATAGCCTGATATATTATATGTATATATCACATTTTGTACAATATTGAGATATGTATCATTATTTTTGTGATCTATGCATACACCTTTTGTGATTTTGACTCATGGATGACAGATTGATATTGTACACTTGGACACTTTTATTGTTTATATGATGATGCAACCTATGACCTACATGTATGTTGCTAATGTTATGATCATATATATATATATATATATATATATATATATAGCATAAACATCATACATATAGGCCGAAGCTAACTGCATGTAAAATGTGATGAACATGTGCATCACACACACACACACATATATAGCATAAACATCATACATATAGGCCAAAGATAACTGCATGTAAAATGTCATGAACACGTGTATCACATATAAACATAACTATGTGTGTGTGTGTGATGCATGTGTTCATGACATTTTACATGCAGTTATCTTCGGCCTATATGTATGATGTTTATGCTATGATCATGGATGCAGTTTTTAGTTGTGATGTGTACATGCTATGTTTTTGATATTTTTATGATGGGATATTATGTATGCATTTATGATGACCCAAATGTATATGGATGATTTGAATGCACCTAAATGTATGCACCTATATGTTTACATTCTATAATGATCTTATGCAAATAATATGATTATGGCTATGTTTTTTATGTTTTCTGGTTAAATGCAATGATATGTTGACTTATGCAGCTATATGTATGTATCCAAATGATTTAATCAAGTTAATGATTAACTCAGCTAATATGAAATGCAAAAAATATTACATATGGATGACTTAATGCACTTACATGAATACAAATGATTTAATTAAATTAATGACTATTTCACTTAATGCAAAATGATTACTATGTTTTTGATATGTCCAAGTGTACTTAATCAATATAGAAGAGACTTGATGAGAGACACAAATGATAGACAGAAAGTTGATAGAAGAGTGGCTCGATAGGACTCACAAGCTTTTTGTAAACTCTAACACTGTGAACAAGATTTTTATTGATGAACGGTATTTGGAATGCAATTTGATACAGATGGATGCGGATATTTGTCATCATTATACTACAGGTATTTTGAAGTGCTTGTTTCATCATTGGGCACTTTTTTGTTTCTTTTCTCTTTTTGAAATATTGTAAGAAAAATACAAGCATCTAGGTATAATTGAACTAAGATGACCTGAGTATTACTTACATGAATTTTGAGATAGCAAGTTGATACAAGCATCTAGTCAAAATTGAATCTAGATGACCTGAGTACTTCTTTCATTTCAACAAACAAGGATTGCCCCTTTTCATGTTTAGACCTCTGAATTCTTCGATGATCTTTTGTTGATCATGTCGTTAGACAAAAATTCGTCACATTACTAAAGATTGATCCATAGACAACAGACAAAGAAAAATGATTATGCCCCCATCATAGCTTTTATAGTTTTTGACATCCTCAAGTAGCATAGAAAGACATAATAACAAAAATCAAGACTTTGTAGCTTAACCATGCTCACAAAACACAAAACATTCTTGTATTAGATGTGTCTTCTTGCCATAGTTTAGGTAAAATCATTTTGAGCATATAGGTACTTGCTTTTTTTTTCTTTGAATAGGTTGATGTCTTGCGCCAAGATTTATGTTTTGGAAGTAGGCTTTGTTGCGCATGTTTGTCTAGTGAAAGGTATTGTAATCCTTATTGGTACCCTCTTAGAACAGGTGGCATTCAAGAATCCAATTCCGTAACCAGGTCAAGGAGGTGCCCCTAGTTTAGACAAAGGATCGATTTATTATGGATGAATTGATAAACATACATGAAGAAATGGACCCTAAGGGACTGACCTAGTGCCTCGGGGGCTCATTGCTAAATGACCTTACCTACGTGATGACGTAGAGGCAATGTAGTTCGAGGTAATGGACTTTTGTGAACCTAGGACCTAGGTGATGGAAACTGATGCGGATGCAGACGGACTAGTGGATGGGTGAAAAGGGGTATGGAATGGATGGGAAAGAAGCCTCGGGGGCACATTGATAAATGGCCTGCCAAAGAAACAATACAGAGGCAGTGTAGTTTAGGATGATAGGATACTGATGACAGACACTATGACAGGCTGACACTATGGATAGGATACTGGATAAGACCTTAGGTAACAAGACGACAATGAGGATAGAGTACCAAGCCATGATAGGTTATCGTTAGGTGGTTTTGATACCGTTGGGATAATATTGGATAACAATTTTGGATAGCCTTAATGCTATATATTGATGACAAGGAAACACCACATATAGGTAAATAGATGGGTGATAATGGCTTATAGTGGATACAGATGGTTAGGCAGAAGGATTGGTGATAGTGGGTGGAGGAAAAGGCATGTGGAAGAGAGCAAGGATGTTGATGTAGAGCATTCAATGAAAACATGATTTCAATCTAACATTTCACTTTATGACCCTTTGATGAGATTAACTCATTGGCAGGAGCTTGTACATGTCCCCTAATACTACCACACACGCTGATATGGAAAACTATTGTATATGCATAACTTGACTTGCTACTACCGGTCGACCAATGTATGTTTACCTTGTTCTCACCGCTGTTACCGGTCACCCTTTGTATCCAACGACATGTATATTCTCACATATATTCTCGATATGCATTTACAATGTGCATTTGGTGGGACCTCCTTTCTTCGGCACGACTTCAACTATCGATGAAATAAAACTTCCATCAATCGATAGGCCGATGTTACGTTGATGTACTTGTCACTTCACTCTTCAACTTTCGGTAAGACAATTATCATCAGCCTCTTAAGAACTTATCTCCCGACGCTCAAGTCTCTCCAACACAGGACTTAGCACTTCTTGCTTTCTAGCAAGACAACCATTGCCTGGTCTCTCTCTGACGGTTATTGTCCTACCGATAACAAACTCTGCAATGTAGGCACTTTCTCTCTTCTCATAACCTAGCACATAGAGATGCTAGGCTCGACTAGAACATCCCACGCTCGATCCCAACACTGGACATAAACAAAAACAAAAAGAACACTAATTGTACAAACAAACCCATTCCACCGATTTCAAAGAAATCTCGTCAATGAAATGGCTCAGTAACCCATCCGAATGACAAAATGGAACTAACTATAGTGACACGGTGAAAGAACACAAACAAAACAAGATCTTTTATTTATCTTGGGAACTTCTGCACTAAAACAACTCTTCTATCTTCTTACTGTTACTCTACCACAAATCACACCCAATTACTATACTACTCTCTCCTCTACCACTTTCCTTCTGTTCACTGAACTATTTATAAATGTTCTTGTTCGTGACAATTTGCATTGGTGGGAATGCCAACCATTCTGCAACTATCAACCCATTCAATTACAATACATTTGCCCTTCCACTACCAGACACTATGACTTGTCCTATTCCACTCAAACTCACACATGGCACTAGGCCTTACAATTGGTCGCTTAGACCTTATACAACACCAAAACATCAAAATGAACATGACACGAATTAAAGTATCTAGGTGCCCCTGGACCATACTCTTGGGGTTTAAAAGAACTCAAGTCCCTTGAGGAACCAAGTCAGAAATAGTAACCCCATGTTTGATGATATCCTCCTTGCTCATCCAGGTAGCATCTTCATCAGGCAAACCACACCATTTGACCAGATATTGCTTGTAGGTTTTATGCTTGGTCTTCTTCTGAACTTTGGTGTCTAAAATGCATTCTAGTTGTACTGGCTGACTCGGTGGAAGATCAAAAATCCATTCTGCCTCCCTTGCCTCTATCACATTTGAACCAGCAACATTGTCTCCTATGAATGGAAACAGGTCGGACAAATTGAAAATGGGTGATATTGCTAAACCTGGAGGGAGTTCAATTTCGTATGCATTAGGACCAAACTTGTGTACAATCTTGCATGGACCTATCTTCTTCATAAGAAGCTTTGTGGGTTGCCCCTTTGGAAGTCTTTCTTTCTTCATATATGCCATTACCAGATCCCCAACTTTGTATTGGACATCCCTTTTCTTCTGATCAACTCTCTCTTTGTATTTCCCTGTGTTCTTCTGTATAATTTCTCTGATAGCATCATGGATATCTTTCATACTTATTGCAAAATCTTCTCCTTGTGCACTCTTTTTCTCCATGTTCTAGAGATCTCTCAACTCCAAAATTCCTCTTGGGTGAATCCCATATACAACTTCAAAAGGGCTCTTGCCTGTGCTCTAATTGACAGAGTCATTATATGCAAATTCTGCTTGTGGGATGACCATATCCCATGCTTCTCCATGCTGTTTGGTCAAACATCTCAAAAGATTACCCAATGATCTATTCACCACCTCAATTTGTCCATCTGTCTGAGAGTGATATGCAGACGTGAAAGACAATTGGGTGCCCAATTTCTTCCACAATGTGTGCCAAAAATGTCCCACAAATTTGGGATCTCTATCAGTGACAATATTCAATGGCAAACCATGAATTTAAACTATTTCTTTAAAGAACAGACTAGCAATGTGTGAAGCATCATTAGTACATTTACATGGCACAAAATGAGCCATTTTACTAAACCTATCAACAACCATAGACACACTATCAAATCCTCTTTGAATCTGGGGAAGACCCAAAACAAAATCCATGCTGATGCACTCCCATGGCCTTTGAGGAATTGGAAGTGGTTGATAGAGACCTACATTTGATGAAGTCCCTTTTGCCCTCTAGCAAATGTTGCAACTTTCAACAAATTTCCTAACATCTGTTTGCATCTTAGGCCAGAAGTAAAGCCTTCTCACTTGTTCCAATGTCTTGTCTAGTCCAAAATGACCTCCAAGACTACCGCAATGTTTCTCTTTTATGATGTTCTCCCTCATGGAACACCTAGGCACACACAACTGGTTGCCTTTAAATAGTAACCCTTGCTGTAGAAAAAAATTAGCAAAATTAGAGTGATAGGAATCTAAAAATTATGAACAAACTACATATATCTCCTTGAAGTCCTCATGATCCTGGTACATATTCTTGAGAGAATCCACTCCCACACTTTGCAACTGGATTTCCTGTATAGTGCATACTCTTCTACTCAGAGCATCTGCCACCTTGTTGGCTTGTCCCTTCTTATGTTTGATGGAAAAAGTATATGCCTAGAGCTGTTCAACACACTTCATATGCCTGTAGTTTAGTTTCTCCTATGAATTTAGAAAACTCAAAGCATGATTGTCAATATAAATAATGAATTCCTTGGGCAAGAGATAATGTCTCCATTGTTTCAATGCTTGCACCATTGCGTACAATTCTAGATCATATGTGGAATACTTTCTTTTAGCATCATTCAACTTTTCACTAAAGAAAGCAACAGGTCTACCTTCCTGACTCAAGATAGTACCAATGGCAAGGTTACTGGCATCACATTCCACAGTAAACAACTTATTAAAATCAGGCAAAACCAAAATGGGTTTCTCTACTATTTTCTGCTTAAGAATCTCAAAAGATTCATCTGCTGCTTTATTTCAAACAAACTTACATTTCTACCCTCCTTTTATGGTATCCAAAATGGGTGCACAAATATGACTGAATCCTCTTATGAATTTCCTATAAAAAGTTGCTAACCTATGAAAACTTCTCACATCACTTACTGTTCTAGGTGCTGGCCAAGACAAAATAGCATTTACCTTTTCCGGATCCATTTTCAAACCACCCTGGGATATCACAAATCCAAGGTATGTGAGTTCTTCCTTCAAGAAGACACTCTTCTCCATATTGATCATCAGTTTCTCCTCATGCAGCTTCTTCAACACCTGTTCCAAATGCTGCAAATGTTCTTCCTTTGTCCTGCTGAAAATTAGAATATCGTCAAGATAGACAACAACAAATTTACCAATAAAATCTTTCAATACCTCATTCATTAGATGCATGAAAGTGCTTGGAGCATTGGAAAGTCCAAATGGCATCACTACCCACTGATAAAGACCCTCATTAGTCATAAAGGTTGTCTTCCATTCATCCCCTTGTCTAATCCTGATCTGATGGTATCCACTTTTGAGATCAATTTTAGAAAAGTACCGAGCTCCTCCCAAACAATCCATGAGATCCTCTATTCTGGGCATAGGAAACCTATATCTGATGGTGATCTTATTTATGGCTCTCAAATTAGTACATAACCTCCATTTTCCATCCTTCTTGGGAGCTAAAACTATGGGTACAACACATGGACTAAGACTTTTCTTCACCAAGCCCTTATCCAACAATTCTTATACTTGTTTAACAATCTCCTCATTCTGATTAGGTGTCATTTTATAAGCTGGTTTATTTGGCAATGTGGATCCTAGGATAAAGTCAATCTGATGACTTACATCTCTCACAGGGGGTAGTGTGTTAGGCATATCCTCCACCATGATACTCTTATATTTGTCTAACAATTCCTGCACTTCCTTAGGGACTTTTTCCTTGTTTTTAGACAAATCAGAATTGTCTTTAGGTTTCAAAATCAGAGCATACCCCTGGGTTCTCTCTTCTTTCAGAGTATGGAGAAACTCTTTCCCACTTACTAACATGACACTTGATCCTACATTCTTGTCTACACCCTCTTCTGGTAAAGGATCCATCTTATACTGTCTACCATTCTTGGTGATAACAAAGGAATTGGATTTGCCATCATGCTGGGCTTGTATATCATACTGCCAAGGTCTACCTAATAGTAAATGGCATGCATCCATGGGAATTATATCACACAACATTTTGTCCCTATATTCCCCTATATGAAATTCTACCCAAGCTTGTTCATCAACCAAAATTTGTTGCCCTTTGTTCAGCCAGGACACTTTGTATGGACTAACATGTGGCAATCTTTTCAAATTCAACTTTTCTACCATTTCTACTAAAACTAAATTTTCAGTTGAGCCAGAATCAACAATTACCTTACACCTTTTGCCAAAAACTTTACACAGAGTTCTGAATCGTGTCTTCCTCTAGGGTGGTTCCTTGTTCTGTGGCACTTTCAGCATTGTTCTTCTCATCATGAGATTCTCTCCATCTTGTGCTAGAGCTGTGCTTCCCATGGGTGAAGTCACACTCTAACAATCTTCTTCTTAAATCAGCTGGCTCCTTCTCTCTCCACCATGAGAGCTTGAGGCTTTCTCTAAACACTTGCCTTCTATGTGCCAAATTTGGTTATAATTATAACATCTTCCTGTGAAGACATTAGGACCTCTGCCTGGTCCACCAAATCTTCCTCTTCCATTGCATCTCCTTCCTCTCAAACCCCCTCTGGAACCAGATTCTCCACTATGTTCTTGTTGACTGGACTCCCCTTGATTCTTCTAGAATTGATTTCTGCCACCGAAACTATTTCTGCCCCTAAAATTTCTTCCACCTCTGCCTCTATTCTACTATTCTCCCTTTCTTTTCTGTTTCTCTTCTACTTTTAGTGCCACTTGGAAGCACTTGTCCATGGTTTCTGGTGTCAAGATGGTAATCTCATCTTGTATACTATACTTCAGGCCATTAATATACCTGGCAACTCTTCCTTTCTCATCCTCAGCAAGTCCACACCTTAGAGACAATTTGTGAAATTACTCTGTATAGGTGGATACATCCATATCCTTTTGTCTAAGATTCTGTATTTTCTGGTATATCTACACTTCATAATCCGCTGGTAGGAACTGAGCCTTGATCCTTTCTACCATTCGACTCTAGGATGAGAGCATGCTCTTACCACTCTTCACCCTTTCTCCCTAGGTGTAGTTCCACCACGTGAGTGCAACACCTTTCAATTTCGTCTTTGCAAACTTGACTCTTCTATTCTCCGGTACCTCCTTGTATTCAAAGTAATTATTCAAAGCCTCGACCCATTCGATGACTTCTTTTGCATCCATCTTTCCGTTGAACATCAAAATCTCCATTTTTGATTTAGACAACTCCTTACCAAGTGTCCTTATGGCCTCCAAAAATTCTTTCTAGTTTGCAGATATATCTTCTTGTTCTGGGGTTGTTTCCTCTTCCCCATCTTCTTCTTCATTAGATTCACCATCTGATTTCTTTCCTATCTTCAATGCCTTCAACTCAGCCTGGAGTGTTTCCTTGACTCCAACCTTAATCATTTCTTCCATCTCTTGGAACTTCTTAAGCACTTCTGTTGTCATCCCCTTTGGAGGCATGGCACTAGCCTCTCCTTCGCTCTCTCTATCTGACATAAACATTCATAGATCTATCACACATAGAACGTCCAAAGCTCTGATACCAAAATGATGCAGAGCGTTCAACAAAAATGTGATTTCAATCTAACATTTCACTTTATGACCCTTCGATGAGATTAACTCATCGGCGGGAGCTTGCACTTGTCCCTCGATACTACCAAACATGCCGATATGGAAAATTATTGTATATGCATAACCTTACTTGCTACTACCGGTTGACCAATGTATCTTTACCTTGTTCTCACCATTGTTACCGGTCACCCTTTGTATCCAATGACATGTATATTCTCACATACATTCTCGATATGCATTTGCAATGTGCATTTGGTGGGACCTCCTTTCTTCAGCACAACTTCAACCATCAGCGAAATAAAACTTCTATCAGCCGATAGGCCGATGTTACGCTGATGTACTCGTCACTTCACTCTTCAACTTTCAATAAGACAATTATCATCGGCCTCTTAAGAACTTATCTCCCTGATGCTCAAGTCTCTCTGACACAGGACTTAGCACTTCTTGCTTTCTGGCCAGACAACCATTGCCTGGTCTCTCTCCAATGGTTATTGTCTTGCTGATAACAAACCCTGCAATGCAGGTACTTTCTCTTTTCTCAAAACCTAGCACATAGAGATGCTAGGCTCAACTAACACATCCCACGCTCGATCCCAACACTAAACATAAACAAAAAGAAAAAGAACACTAACTGTACAAACAATCCCATACCACCAATTTCAAAGAAATCTCATTGATGGAATGGCTCAGTAACCCATCCGAATGACAAAATGGAACTAACTACAGTGACACGGTGAAAGAACACAAACAAATTAGGCTCTTTATTTATCTTGGGAACTTCTGCACTGAAACAACTCTTCTATCTTCTTACTGTTACTCTACCACAAATCACACCCAATTACTATACTACTCTCTCCTCTACCACTTTCCTTCTGTTCACTGAACTGTTTATACATGTTCTTGTTCATGATAGTTTGCATCGGTGGGAATGCCAACCATTCTGCAACTGTCAACCCATTCAGTTACAATGCGTTTTCCCTTCCACTACCAGACACTACGACTTGTCCTATTCCACTCGGACTCACACATGGAACTAGGCCTTACAATTGGTCGCTTGGACCTTATACAACACCAAAACATCAAAATGAACATGAAATGAATTAAAGTATCTAGGTGCCCCTGCACCAGATGTGATTGCCAAGGACTAAGTTGCATAGGATTAACATGCCCCATTGTAGGTAGAATATATAGGATTTTTCATGACAATGCTTATGACGATAGGCGGATGAGAGGATAATGAAGGATTTACGTGGCTTGGAGGGATAAGGTATGTCAAGAGACATCCAAAACATTTGTCAACATTGTGCCCCCAATCTTTATCAAGATCAAAAAATAGAGGAATGGAAGATTAGGGTGGATGGATTTGACGAGATAGGTATGTAATGGATAGAAGGATAGGATAGGAAATGGTACGGAAGGAAATGATAGGAGAAAGTGATATGTCAATGAGACAAGGTGCCCCCAAGTGTAGGTGACGTAGAAGATCAACTTACACATGATGCCTGTTTGCCAGGTTTTCATCATGGTACTTATCCAAGGCACCTATTTGCCAGATTTTCACCATTAGACGAAGGGATTTTTTCTTTACTCTTTCTAATTTTTTTTTTAAACATTCGGATGGGAGAAGGTGGATATGGATAGGAAGGACTCAAGCATCTAGTTTCCTAAAAGGTGGTAGTCCCACTAGAGATGGTTATCATCACATGGACCAAGTCAAGTGTTGTTATGGTGCCAAATGTTTGTATGGATTGCATGAAAGTGAGATGGAGAAGGTAGATAGCAGAATATGTAGGATACGATAGTGGACGATGATGTAGATTATGTAGGACTTATGGATGGATGGAGGAAAGGCTTATGCAAAAGCATGGACCATAGGAAGAGGATGGGGAAGATATTTATTATAATAGTGGAAGGGGAGATGGAGGTATGTGGAAATGTCATGGGATGGAAGGGAACCATGACCAATGGTTGCACATACCATGATAAACATTGAAGCTTATGATCGAAAGGTGGTGTAGGAAGCAATGGAGATGTTTTCTTAGTGGATGAGTGATTTAGGCATTTAGGGACCCACATAGACTTAGTATTTTTCTGATTTTTGTTTGTCCTATGGGATGGATGGATTGGAGACTTTTGGATGGAAAAGGAGAAAGTGGATGGTTGGGATGCCTCGTTTAACTTGATGTCTTTTTGTTTAGATACCCAAACCATTTTTCTTATAGACTTTACCTGCGAAGGTATGGGTTTGGGTATATGCAGATTTTGTGCCACTTCTGAGGTAATTACTTGTTGCCTGGGGATCCACACCTGTTTTAGTTTTGCTTTGAGGTGTGTGGGTGTATGCAGCTCTTGAGATGGATGTTTCTTTGATTCTTGGCTTTTGTATCCACAGGCATGAGGACCTTTAGGATTTTTGACTTTATAGGTAGAGGCATCCAAATTTTTTATGTTGAATTCCCTTGAGATGGTGGAAGTGGAGTTGGTGGAAGCTCTTTGTTTAGATAACATGTGCATTTGTTGGCCATGATTGGGGTTTTTAGAGGATTTATGGATAGATAGATAAGATGTTGGAAGAAGTGATGGTAAAATGCATGGAGGGATGTTAGGAGTTGGAAATAGCGGAGAGAGATTGGATGGTGGAAGGTGTATGGTCACATGCTTTTGGGATGTATATGATAAGGGAGGTGGAATGGCGACATATGTTTTGGGGATATGATAGGGTTTGAGATGGGATGTTGATGTAGAAGGTGTGGAGGAAGTACCAACATCATGATATTACTTTTCTTTGGGAGTATAACCAAGGCCATAAGAGGGTGGAGGGATTTTGACATGGATAGGCTGCAAAATACCTTGTTCATGAAGGCCTAAGCCTTTACCTTGATAGTTCATATTTTGGAGTATGCAGTGGACAATGGGATTATGGGTGCTTTATACACTAGCTGTGATCTCATTATTGAATGGGGAAGGTGAAGAGGTAGATAATAGTTGTTGTTCTCCTAAGGAAGAGAATTCATCCATGAAGGTAGTGAGACCAAGGGGATAGGATAACGGATTTGCAACATGGTTGACAATGGATGGTGGTGGATTGCTAGGATCTTGATTATCACTATGCTCATTAAGGTCCAAGTTATTGGTTTGATCATCTATGTGTAATTGGGAGGCAAGTGTCTCATCAAGGAAAGTGTGTGTTGTTGGATCATAAATAGGGCTAGGTGGAGAATGGATAGATGGGGTGATAAGCTCGTGACCATGGAATGCATAAAGTTGGCTAAGAGGATCATCATGGCCTGATTAATCATAGATAGGATTAAGCGTGATGGGATTACTGTGCTCATGTATAGGTTCTTCATTAATGATAATATCTTGATCATAGAACATATATAGTTTATGGATGGGTTGGATTTGGAATTGGATTTCTTTCTCATGTATGGGTTTAGTATCAAGTTGCTCATGGATAGCATCTTCATATGTAATATCTTGATCATGGAAAAGATAAATGTTATGGATGGGTTGGATGGAGGTGCTTTGATCTTGATTTAGATAAAGGGTTGATGCTTCCACATGCTCGGGTTGGATTTGGAATTGGATTTCTTTCTCATGTATGGGTATAGGATCAAGTTGCTCATGGATAGCATCTTCATATGTAATATCTTGATCATGGAAAAGATAAATGTTATGGATGGGTTGGATGGAGGTGCTTTGATCTTGATTTAGATAAAGTGTACTCTTGACACAACTCTTGATTTTCTTGAATTGAAGTGGAGGTAGAAGACTCTTGGATAGGCTCTTGGTCTACAACATGAAGGTATGATGGACCTTGACTTTGGTTCATCATAAGAGGTTCTTCAATAATCCCGAGGGGTTGTGGATTTGGTGCAAGAGCTCCACAGTTTTGTGTTGTTTTTCCTAGTTAATTTTCATACCTCTAAGGCTTTGAAAGCCATTTTGTTGTGTTGAAATAAAAGACTTAGTCATTTGATTGACTAGTCCACTTTGGAGTTAATCTAGGCCTATTTTCTAGGAGTTATCTTTTTGAAATTTGGAGTTTTCTTTAGAAACTCTAGTTTCCATTGATTTACTGCCTTCTTGGGTAGTTGTACAGACAGGAGAGGAAGTGTAAAGGATGGCAACTTCCTATAAACTTGGTTTTTGGTGTTAACATGCCGGATATGAATGGAGATAAGGAGTTTTTTTAAGGAAAAAACTTTTTTTTTGTGTTTTTGCTGAAAACAGTCTTCTTGTACAGCCTGGTACAAACTGTTGAAGATCCATGGTCTATGAATTATAGATGTAGATCTAGTTACCTCTCATTTGCATCTATTTGGAGCTCTTGAAACATTTTTATTGTCATGTTTGATTCCATTGTTTGCAGATTGGTCTCTAACCCTCCATAGCTAGGGTTTGTTGATAAAATGCTTAATTCTTCCTCTACCCTTTGATGGTGGTCACCCATTTCAAGGTGGGATGGAGGAAGATAAAGTATATTTAATGTTTTCTTATGGTTGTAGATTAACTCCTTCTCTGTAGGGTGTATGGCATGTATTTAGCTAGTCTCATCAATGACTAGTTAAGAAAATTGGAGGTGGACTGTTTTATGATAGTGGGGACAGCGAATTGTTTTGAAAAAATGCAAGGTGGAGGCTGAGTTTGTTGGTGGAGATGGACTAGCATAGGACTTGGTGGATCTTATGCATGCATAGTGGATGCATTTCCTTGTCCATTACTTGCAATTTAGGCTTTGGTTTTCAAGGAATAGACAGCTAATTGTTTGCAGGCACCTACAGTATAGTACGGTTCTACATGTGTGGATGCAATTACATATTCTTGATGAGTATATGAATATGGATTTGGTGGTGTAGGACTTGTGTAATTATAAACATATAAATTGGTCTTAAGCATCTCCTTGGCTACAAAGTTAACCCTCAAAAAAATGTTGTCTTCTTATGACAGTCATGGTTTTATGTCACAATAAACACAGAAGTACGGTATTGGGCAGTGATTTCATGACCTTGGGTAGGTATATATTGCATTTGTACAGAGATCTTTGTTGATAAGGAGTTAATAATAGTTTTGTTATTCACAAAAGGCTGAACTGTCATTTTGACATTGTTATAGGATAGCCACCTACTGTTTTGCTGTCCCCTACCCTGTAGAGTGTAGTGTGGATCTGTATATGGAAAAAATGGTTTCTTTTCACAATTAGTATTGGGTTTGCATTAGGCACTGATGGCCATTTGAGACCTTGAGAGGTTAGTGAGCATTTAATCAATGTTTAGATTACAAGGGAAGGAGTCAAACTAGAACCCTATTTTTATGACAGTCATACTCAGTTTACTGTCCATTGTTGTGTTTGGGAGTAGAAGGGTAGTTTATTGGTCAGTGACCTTTGCCCCATGCTTATCATAGATAGGTGTGTGCTAAATGGTATTTGTTGCCTATGTTGGTAGAGGTATTGGTAATAGTTGTTGTGTTCTTGAAGGTGGGTTGTGCTTCTAAGTTGGGTTGAGTTATGACTCCCCAAAATAAGTGGTGAGTAGCCTGAGTGGATGGCACCAGAGGATGATCCTAGGCTAAGTTGATTCCTAGAATAGCCTTGTGAGGCTTGTAAACACAAACGCCTTGCAAACCTTTTGGAGAAAGTTGAGTGAACTACTACAACCTTACCTTTACCTCTGCATCAGGATTACATGATGAGGTTGGAGAAATGGGCATGCTTGAAAGCTCTTTGATAGGCTCTTGGATAGGAGTGTTATAAAATGGACATGGTTGATTCCTTCCTAATATCCATTGGATCACATCCTTCAGGAGTGTATGGGTAGATGGACAATACAATGGATGGAGAATAATGTAGATGGTTTAGGCCCATGGTGAGGATTGCTCGTGCTAGATGGGGATGAAATTGGATGAGAAAATTTGGATTTCTCCATAGCTTTTCTTTTGTTGTATAAATTTGGAAAAAGCCTAGGGAAAAGATCATTCAAGGATTCTTTGGTTGTCAGATTAGAGCTTGGAGAAGTTGATGTTGGTGTTGATGTAGGACTGGTATGCTTTGGGTTATGCCTTCTAGGGGATGGTGAAGGAGGACTAGTAGATGGAGTGGTACATGATTTCCAACTTAAGGTGGTGTTTCCCTCGTCAAAAGTATCATTAAGATGGGTAAAGAATGTATGATCTTGGTGTGAGGTGTAGCTAGTACTGGTATGCTCATGTTGGGAGGGATTTGGTTCACATGGATCATTTCTTTCCCTATATTTGTCAAACTTGGGCACATCAAAATTAGAAGAGAAAGGTATCTTAGCCAAGCTTTTATAAAATGAATAAGGAGATATGCCCTCTAGCAAATATCATTTTGTGGAAGATCCATTTTGTAAGATCGCTACTTGTTGTTGCATGGCTTGGATTTGTTGAGCAAGTGCTTCTAATTGATTTGTCATATCCTCCTAAACTGATACAAGATTGAAATGGTTGCTCAAAAAGGTAATTATTTTTTTTCTCAGCAAAAGTATGAAATAGCTCACTATGATGGATGTGTAGAAATAAATGCATAGGAACAAAGGGTAAATACGCAGCAGATAATAAATACATAGATCTAGTGAAATGCAAACATGCAAGAGCAAACAATATATGCATAGTTTTGGCAAAATATGTATGTGTAGCAGAATTGGTCAAAAGTATAGCATAATTGAATGGATGCATAGCAAAGGATGGATGCACAGCAGGATTGAATGGATGTGCAACAATAACACACAAATGTGCAGCTTTGTGTTTTTGGTAGTTTTTGACTGATTTTTGGCACATTTTTCAATATTTTTAGTTTTTCTCTAGCTAAAAGTTGGTCTCTCTGATTTAATTTTTTTAGTTTATGGCAAGGAAGAGACAGCAAACATAAAGAATATTTTCCTATTTTTTTATTTTTTTTAGATATTTTTGACTTTTTTTATACAATTCATGTACAATCATATGGTTGGCTAGGACAGTATTCAATGAATTCCAACTTGGTTTTACACCAGTCACTTGCATAAAGGTGGACAGCTAATATCTTGGTAGTACCGGCTCCCCTCCATGGCACTCACTTCTCACGCATACCAAACTATAGTTCTCCCAAAGGATTGAACTTTTCTATCTGTACACTAAATGAGTGTATGACATTGGACCGCTCTGGAGAATGTTTTCCTCCTGTGTCACTGAATATGGGATTTTGTCTTCTAAAACAATGGATAAGTAGTAATGGCAATCGTTCGAGTGGTTATACGTGTGGTAGCACTACTCCTTGTTATGGAGTCTTGAAGGGTTTTGGGGGAGGTTAGCTATCAGTATAACTAATCAACACTCGTTGCATGAAGCTTTCGTCTCAAGTACAATTCATTTATAGTGGCTAGGCAGAGCTTGGCTTTAGCTTGTTACCACTTAAGGTCGTTCCCACTGGGATGGAAGGATATCTAAGGGCAGGCCTCTCTAAAGGTTAAACACGCAAAATGATAGGTTTGGCATTCTGGTCACCCAAGAAATGGGAGAGCATAGGCCTACTATCATTCTAAAAACATGGACAACAATGGTTCTTTAATCCTATTTAAAATAAAAAGACTAAATGAGCGACGCTACTTGGGCACACACATGATTTGTTAACTTTGAAAGAAGCAAGATAACAATGGTTCAATTTTATATCTTTCTACTAGGGGCTATGTTTGAGTTGTTGATGCAACAAGATCAAATTACAATCCTCCTAGTTAGAGCTAAATGAGATTTGCATGAACAATCCAATTACTTTCCTTGCTAATTAGATCTATGATGTGAGTTAACAATGCAACTAGATGACTAACCAGCCCCTAACGTGCAAGTAGATCTGAGAATACTCCTGCGAGAAGTGTTAGCGTTAGCAAAATCACAAGAAGCAACCCTGAAAATCTTTGTCAAAATAGATGCGTAGCTATAGAGATCATATGCATAGTTATAGAACACACATGGGTATAATTATAAATTGACAGAAACAGAGCTCAAAAGCGCAGAAAAAAAGACATATGCGCGGTTTTGGTAAATGCATCGTTTCATAGGGCAAAAGCGCAGTTTCAGAGGTCAGATGCATGTTAGAATTGGTCAGATGCATAGAATCCTCCTATGTATGGAACCTAACACACAAAAACTTAGTTTTGGGGTTAAATCAGGGCAATGGCCCCACGATGGGTGCCAGAAATGTTAAGGGGAAATGGGGATAATATCAATAAATAATAATAACCCAATAACACAATGAAATAAGAAATAAGCAAGATTCAAAACAAAAGAACAATACCTCACAAACCTTGTTACTTTGTAGCTTCCATTGGTCACCTAATCTCAATTGGTCTTTCGTGTGAATGAAGCCCTCAGAAAGCGCACTTCCTTGCTTTGTTCTTCAAGATGTCAATAGAGAAATGACTATGATACTTCTTGTAATGAAGAGGATCTTCAATACAATAAAAATGGTGATCACAAGCTATGGAATGGTGTGGGTGCCAAAGGCGCATTATGAATTCTGTAGAGTAAGTTTACTAAAAGCATAGATTCTTTGAAATGGAGGAAAAGGGTTGTACTTATAGACTTATGAGAGAGAAGATCAATGGTATAGAATGAATCAGAAGATCAATGGTATATAACACTTGAGAAGATGTGTGTGAATAGAAAGAGGACAAGTGTCACACAAAAGCTGCTTTGCTTGAGTTAACTACCTTCTTGATAAAGATAAGATTTGATTTCATAAATTAGAATGTTTTTTTTTTTTTCTAATTTAAGAGTTGCTTGATAAAAACAAGATTGAATAAATTAGTTAACTCAACTTGTGATTTTCTTTTTGCATGATTTGAGATAAATTACATAATAAATTATTTAATTTTGTGTGCATGATGGACAAGATTTATTTTTAGAAGATTTGGAAGATTTTTGAGGCATTAGAAGATAAGAAAGCAAATTAAATAAATAAATGTACTTAATTGTTTGTGCATGATAGAAGAATAAATAAAATATTTGATTATATTTTATTTCTAGAGATTGGGATTTAATTTAAATAAATTTGCATGATTTATTTAAATTCAGAAGAATGATTTGATTTAATTAAATAATAAAAATATTTAATTTTGAAAGAATAAAGTTGACTTTGATGAAATTAATTAAATAAAGGTAATTTATTCAATTAATGGGAGGAATATGAACCAAATAAATAAATTGATTTATTTATTTATTGATAGAGGAATATTAAGATGAAATAAATATTTAAAATATTTATTTAGATAGAGTCATGTCATTTTTAGGTGTATACAATTGGGACTCAAATCTTTGTTGATCAACATGCCACACTTCATAGAATTGCTTTTAGATCATTTGCAACATGCTTGAATCATCTGGTCGGCCAAGACTGGGAAGAACAACAACACCAAGAAGGAAATCTTCTTTGACAAGCTCAAACTTCAATGTGGACCTCCAACATAGCAGTCACACGATCTAGAGACCTCCACAAGCACATTAAATTCAACAAAAACATCCGCACGCCTCCAAATCATCAGAATCACTTGCATCTTCCTCTGGAACTTCAAGAACATTGTCTGCCATGACTGTCATATTAGAATGATTGCTTGTGGACCTCCAAACTATGAACCACTTGAATGGATGGTACACATTGACTTCCTAAACATGCCTCTAGATCCATAGATCATCATTTGACATATCCAGGACAATCTAGACGTCTTTCTTGTCACTCTGTCTCTTCTAAACACTGCAAAACTGGTTCTACTCAGATGGCCATAGCTTCTTCAAATCTTCATGAGAACCCTTCAAAACTTAACTAGAGCATCTTCAGAAAATCCTCTACTCATCCATATGGTTTGTATACATTGATCCTCATTAATTTTCTCAATATCCTCAACAACCTAGTCTTCTATATAGGTAACAAAATAGAATACAGTTGACACCAATGGCAACAAGGATATTTTAACATCAATGGCAACACTGCTTAGGCACATATTTGTAATAGTTATGATCATTTAAACACCAATTCAATCGTACCCCATGACAAGTACATTGTCCCAAGGTCTATTGGTTCAAGAGTCTAAAAAGAGTTCAATGTTACAGTCCTATAGAGGTACACCTAGGAGCATAAATGAAGATGATGTAAGAACACTTTGTCATTTTGTGTTGTTGTCCTAAAGAAGGTCCTTCCTTTGCATCAAGATCCCACTTTGGTATAGGTAGAAAGGATGCAGTGTGGAATTTGGGTTTACACCCACTAATTTCTTTTTCTTAAACATTTCTAAAGCCTTATCAACAAAACCATTTTGTGCATATCCTATAATCATGGCATTCCATGACATTCCATTTCTTTAAGGCATCATGTCAAACTATCCACTTTCCTTCTCTATGCTTCCACATTTTCATACATGTCTCCTACAATAGTTACAACTAAAACATCTTACAAAATTCCCATATCCTGTATCATTTGATGGATGTCCATGTACTGTGTTCCAAAGATCTTAGTTTGGCACTAGCAGAGAGGTTGTAGTCAAAGGTTGTGGATTTTATCTTTACACCCACCAATTGGTTTTACTTGAAAGTTTCTAAAGCATTATTTTCATATCCTACAACCATACCATTCCATGACATCAAATTTCTTTGAGGCATCATGTCAAACAGTTCACTCACCTTGTCTATGCTTCCACATTTTGCATACATGTCTTCTAGGGCAATTACAACTACAACATTTTTCAAAATTCCAATAAACCTCATTTTTTTTAGGCATCATTCAATGCAACTACAACATTTGATAAAATTTCGATATCCATTTTCTAAGAATACATGAGATACTATATATTTCTATATGATTACCCTAATTAGTAAGAATTAATAAAAAAGAAGCATAATGGCAATAATTAGCATTCAAGGATTTCTAATGAAGACCCAGGGTTTGGGTGCCAATGGAAAGTCACCAAACCCTCAGATCAATCTTTATTTGAAGAGATTTAATGATTTAAACTAATACTGATGCTTGGGTATCTCATGATCATATTCAGATCTAATCATTGCTTTGTTTCTTGTAGGGTTTGTTTCCATGCTTGTAATCATAATAATCAAGGTTATGGGATAGGAAGGTTATGGAATAGCTCTTGTCATGTCATATGAGGAGATCATTGCCACAATACCATCAAGATGTTATGAATTTCAACAACAAATTTCCATCTGTCCAAACCCTACCATCGTACACACTCAAGAAGGCTCCAGTTTCCTTTAGTAGAAAGGTACTAGGAGTGACATTTTGCATTCCATAGCTCATGGGGCTAAACGGACTACACCAACACATCAGGGTGGGTAGGTAAATGCTAGGGGAGGTCTTGTTTCATGTGCCAAGTGCCCCAATCATTTAGGGCAATAGGCTATCGACAAAGTCCCTTAAGATCCTGTTGGGTGAATATTTTGTTGTTTAGCTAACTAAAGGCAAAATGGTTATATTGCCACAGCTATGATGAGAAATTTCTCTCCTCTTAGCAAGGGGAGGTTCCATTTTCTAACTACTTTCAAACTTATCTATTCTAACACTAATCTTCAAGTTGAATCCATATCATCCATTTCTCCTTTTTCAGAAATGATGTTTACAAAAATAGTAATTTCACGAAACAAGTCAAAATAACCAAGAAACCCACGAGAGCACAAAGTCTATCATTGCTCCTTTTGTTGATTTAAAATTCAAAAACAAATAGGATAAGGTGCAGCTCAAAGTCTTCATCGATTACTATAATGAAAACACATGATCATAAAAGATAATAGCATCTCAAAGTCTTCCCAATATCATTTACTCAAACTCATAAAATAAAAAACCCAAAGATAATTATTGCAACACAAAGTCTCCAAAAATTGCTTTAGAACATCTCCCAGATTACCAGAACTCACACTACAATCTGATCAAATAGATAAGATATTATAAGGAAAAGGACATAAGAATAATTTCCAATACACCACAAGTTATTCCAATGCAAAGATTGAACGATCACTTGCTTTTCTATTTACTTGATAAAATATGATTTACAATTTGAACACAAAGTCTCAAAATGCTCTTCAATTTGATAGAGTTTCACTTCAATAACTAAAAGATATCTATTACAATAGAGGCCCTCTTTATTTATAGGGAGGAGCCTAGAGAAAAAATAGGAAATTTACAACTACTTTGACTTATTCAAACAAAAGAGTCCTATTTGACTTATGACTTTGTTTGTCTCATATGAAATTACATGTGAGAATGTTCATAACAAAATTCAAATTACATATAGAAGAATGAAAATAAACTAAGGTATTTGCAAAGGAACTTCAGCTGCCTCCATCATTTTTCTTCAAAAAGTTATGATATATGGTTTGCACCACTACCATTTCGCACACATCTGGCTTGGTTGTATTCTCTAATATAGTGCAAGCCCTAACAACTGCATCTCTGAAAGCCTTTATCACTTTCTCATGCTTGTCAAGATTATCCTTTAGATTCTCAAAAGTTGAATGATGATCATAAAGGCTATCCATCGAAACAACTGTAGGTACTTCATCTTCAAATTTCTGTTGCACCATCTTCTCAAAAGCATCTATCATTTCTTCTAGTGAGAGAAATTTGTGACCACCTGTCAGAGTGCATGGAAGTTCCTCCAACCTGTGTAGAAGCGAGACATTACTGTCTTCACTGTTTTCATGCACTAGGCACTAGTTATTAAGTAAGCCTTTTATTATATTGATGTGATGAACAAGAGATTCCTTAGTCTTAAGATAAGACTCCTCATTTGAGATGACCCCAATGCCTATCAGATTCTTTATCTTAATCTTCTTCATTTCTATCCATTCCTCTAAGCTTTCATCCTAATCCTGTAGTTCTTGAGAAAGTAAGTCAACCATGTCATCAATCTCAACTTTTGCTTTGTCCATCTTTTATTTTCTTTCTACGGTGGTCTTCAATAGAATTCTTCCTTGTACTAGAAACTACTCCACAATATCTCCAACCACTCTTCCTCTAGCTTGAGCTTTTTCCACCTTCTGAATCAGAGGATCTTCTACAGTTACCTCCATAGTTCCACAATCTCAGATAACTTCACTATTTTCTGAAGAACAACTGCAAGTTGTTCTACTTTATCTTTATACCACTCTTTCTCCTTCTTAACCTCATCATATATCTCAAGCAAGGTGTTGGCAGTAGTTTGAAAATCTGCCTTAATACCTTCATGAGTTAGCTTACCTAGCTCAACTCTTGAGACAACATAATCGTTCATATAAAAATTTTCAATAGTAGCATCCTCTGGTGGCTTGGCAATTTTTGCATATCTGATCCCTTTTTCATTAATGACCCTGGAGACAGTCTTGGGCTTCTTCTTTAGAGTCTTTGATTTAACAGGCAACAGCTTCTCAATATCAATCTCATCTAGTAAAATGGTGTGCTTCTTTCTCTTAGGAGTGTATGCAGACAACCATGGAGGAAGTACAGAAGTGCCAACATTCAGAGAAGAATCCATTACTTATTTTTTTAGATCCATACTTAAACCTATTATGGTCACAATAGGATTGGTGTTGGTAAAAGCTACATCGGTGTCAACAACTTTCTCTAAACCATCCAGAAGATGTTCCAAAATAGATTGTTCACCAATATCAAAAGATGGGGAAGATAAACTTGGAATGGAACTAGAGGAATCAAACACAGTTACAAAATTTATTCTTAATGAGGGGGGGTATTATCAAAAGAAACAAAAAAAATAGGTGAAATAGGAACAATTGAAATGAGAGGAAAACTATCTGAAATAGGAACATGGAGTAGAGGCGTAGAAACTTGGGATTTTGATGGAAGATCCTTCTGTGGGGAAAGTTGTAAATCACCAAGTTGTTCATGTTCTACATTCTCATCCTAACCTTGTTCTGTTTCACCTTCCTCAGTGGGATTTTCAGACATTTCTGCTTGTTGGGCATCTTTAGATTTCTCAATATTTTGCTATTCAGTTTCAACATCATCAACCTCCATTTTCTCAACATTTGTGTCTTCAGCACCTGATTTAGTGACATTAGATGTTCCTACAACCTCTTTCTTCTTTCCTCCTTTAGCTACAAATTTGATTTTTGGCTTACGTACCTTAGAAGAAGAGGGATTGTCACTTTTGTTCTTGGTCTGGTTTTCCACCTTTTTGCCTATTTGCTCTTGGACCTCAGCTTCTGATCTAGTAAGGAATTCTTTCAAAATAATTCCTTTGCTCTCTAACCATACATTTGTATTAGCCAGGATTGGCTGAAACCTTTTCCTTATTGAAGTCCCTTCTTTGACTAACCATTTGACCTATCGAAGGGGTGAGGCCTCAATGTTCTCAATATTGTATTTGGGATCTAAAACATTCCCATCATCTTCCATTCCTCCAAGAATATCTGCAAGGCCCAGCTCTTCAATCTGACTCAAATCAAGTCTGCAAAAGTCTAGTTTCCTAATATCATTTTGTGTCTTGAGATCGGCCCAAATATCTTCAACCATTGGCATGTGGAAAGTTGACTTTCTTTTGATTTTATCCTCTACCCTCCTAAAATCAAAATGATCTCTTTTCTTGAAAGTATTCATTATGACCAATTGCATTTCAGATTCTACAGGAAACTTAATCCCTGACTTTTTCAATTCCATTTGTTTATTGTTTACCACAATCAACTGCCTAGATAATTCCATGAGAACAATCCTATCACTGGGATATCACGGAAGTATATATGGATAACCAGGATAATATCCCACTCTAAGATATGTGAAAATCAGAAATTTTAAGAACAAATAGCCAAAAGAATTCACCAGTTACTAAGCTTTATCTGATACTCTTTTTTGCACCAGTTCATTATCCCACAAACACATAAACACTGAAAATAAAGCATCATTAACCCTACGAAAATTATGGATTGATCCTTTTAGAGTGATTTGAGGATAGTACTCATACACGGGAACCAATCTCCTATCACCAACCTAAATGAGACCAGGAAAACTCCTCATGCTCGTAGCAGCATATACCAGATATGAAGTCATATAAAACCTAAAGGTGGTATTGACTCTCACTAGTTTCTCATGCAAAGCATTACTAATCTGTTCCCCCCAAAATATTTTCTGTGTACCTTGGAGAATCACCTTGATATACATGTACATCCATTCCTAAAACTTGGATGAAGAAGGGAGTCCTCTGATATGACTCAAAAGTGTAATCAAGTCACAGACCTCCTCAACAAAGTCACTCCTTGGGAGATCTTTCGGCCATCTAGTCAAATTTCTCTGAGGAATCTTCAACCACTTACTGTTTATATACTTCCTTGTGGCTTCCACATCTTCATCATAATCCTTCTGCCCTTGAGCAAAATCAATTTGTCCAATATTTTCAATAGGAGGACACATAAAGATCTTATCAAGAAATTCTACATCCAATCTCATGATCACATTCCCTTGAGAATCTGACACAGTCCTAGTATCTTTGTTATAATGATTTTCTATCTGAAGAATAAACTCAGGATTATGCGTAGCAATAGGAAAAACAACAACCAAGTGAATGTTGTTGTCGATAATCTTTTGCATGTGTCTAGAAGGATTTGTCTGTTTGGTTCTATCCATGAACTTTGCCATATCCACATGCCCTATCTCTATATCCTTGATCTCATCAATATTAGATTGCACTGAAGTGACAGGAAAGACCCCTTGATATTTTACTTCATGATCTTAGCTCTGGATGGAGATGGCTCTGACATTTGCTTTCAAGAGAAAACTGGAAAAGGTGTTTACCACAAATGTTTGTCACAAACTACAAAAAGCCATGATCTCATAGTTAGGGAAAAAATGGGAAAATTGGGGTTACTGCGAATCAAGGATCATGAATAGGGAAGCATGCATTGAAGTGCTTGAGAGCGTGCAAATCAAGGTCAAAGGTGAAAGTGGGTCAATAGGTTTTGAAAAGAAAAATTTCTCAGTGTTAGGAAAATTTTCAGAAAAAAGTGCATGGATAGTCAAAATGACCTCTATTGCATGTGTGGTAAAATTGAATTTTGACACATACGCAATGTTGGTGAAAAGGGCCGCCACTGCATGTGTAAGGGAAGATATACATGTTTTAATGTAGGGGCGATCAATTTGACTGCCCTTACATGAGGGAAATAAGCAAGTTTGATATGCTGTATGCACAAGTGGCAAAAATGCCTGCTAGTGCATATTGGAGGAAAAGCTTCAAGTGTTCTAATGTGAAGTTGGTCAAAATGACCACTTAGGCATCTCTTGTGTCAAAAATCAATACATATGCAAAAGCGGTGGATTTGACCACTTAAACATATGTAAGTTGAGATCTTGTTTTTGTGTAGGAGCAGCGGTTTTAACCGCCTCTACATATAAGGTAGAAATATACAAGGTATATGCACTGTCAGCACTTTATACCGACAATACATATGAACGAGTGAATAGTATGAGGGCGGCCATTATCGCCACCCTTACATTCAAGGTCAAAGACATGAGGTAAGAACAAAAACCTAAGTTTAAAAAGACACGAAATCCAACCTTGATAAACATGAGGTTTATTCAAAATGGCGAAACTCACCTGAGAAAACAAAGACAAAGAAAAACTAGGCTTTTGCTAAAATGACTCACATAAGAATTTAAACGGGATAAAACTAAAACATATATCTTATCATATACAACAAAACCCTAAAAGGAAAAAATGACAACAAAAATGAGTTTCATGAGAAGAATGATCTCAAGGAGGTATCATAGCTTGTTTGAGGTTTCAAAAACGGATAACAAACAAATCAAAATGAATAAAAACATTTTAAAAAGGGTAAAACAAGAACATTAATGCCAACACAAGTGGCAATTAATATCACCATAGTTCGAAGATTTTGTTAAGATATGCTCTGGCGGTAAAAATTACCAATCATACACATTAAGGTCTAATATGCATGAACGACAGATATGACCGCCTTTACATGTTAAAAACAACATGCATGAGTGGTGTATTGGACATCTAGTACATATTAATCAACAATGACATACAAATATGCACAAGTAGTGATTTTGACCGCTAATGCACATAAAATAGCAATATACATATAAGAGTGGTGGATTTGACCGCTATTACATGTAAAAATATAAAATTTTTCTAACACCCCAAAATAGTCAAAATTGATATTTTGACAAGCTTACGACCTAGTTGATTTTCATGATTCTCGAGGAACCGATCTAGGGGAATGTCACAAGCTATTCTATGGTGTCAAATGACTTCACATGAAGCCAAAAGAGCTTGTCTTGATTTGCAAACTTAGAGTGTAGGCTACGAAACGGACAAGTTTCGTAGGGGTTGGCTACAAAATTGAGCACAGCTAATTTTGAGAACAACAATTGGCTCTAACTAGGGAACTTCCTTTGGTCGTTATTTTAAATGGTCAAAGGGAGAAGGATCCAATCTCTAAGTGCCTTCATCCATGCCATTGGGCCATAGAGTCAAGCTACCAAAAAGAAAAAGACACAAAAGACAAACAAAAATGAAAAATAAAAACACAAAAACTATATAAATGTATAAATGAACTTATCCGATACTTCAAGGGTTGAAGTACTTCAGATGTTGTCCATTGTGAGGTAGCATGAATGGTGTTCCATCAAGATACTCCAACAAGAAGTTATTTTCACCACAAAGTTGATGAATGACGAATGGGCCTCTCCATAGGGAATCAAACTTCCCATGCATTCCTTTTGGTTCTCTCCTCTTGTCCCATAACAAGACTTGATCTCCAATTTGAAAATCATGAGCCTTTGCCTTTTTGTCAAAGAGCTTCTTCACCTGAGGTACATTATCCTTTTGTCAATTGAACTTTCAAAAGTTCTATCTTCCACTGCCTTTGCCAACTTCAATGCCAGCAATTCCAAGGTAATAGGTATCTTTGCATTCAGACCATATAGAAGCTAAAATGGTGACATGCAAATCTCCCTTTTGGGAGTAATCATATCTACCCATAAAGCATCAAACAACGCTTTTCCACTAGTTTCTTGATAATGCTAACCAGATCTTTATTACTAGATTCCACCTGACCATTCTCTTGCGGATAATAGTCTGAAGAATGAGAAAGGATGATCCCATGTTCATAGCAAAAACTAGTGATCTTGTTGGAAGAGAAACAAGTAGCATTATCTGCTACAACTTTGTTTGGAACTCCAAATCGGGAAATAATATTTTCCTTAAGAAAATTATATACCACTTCAGAAGTAGCATGCTTAACTGGGATGGCCTCCACCCACTTGGTGAAATAATTAGTTGTAGTGAGAACAAAATTGTGTCCCGCACTCGACGGTGGGTTCACAATACCAATGAAGTCAATGCCCCATTGCTGAAAAGGTTCTTCAATTACAACTAGCTTGAGTGGTAGTGCAACCAACTTAGGCTTTCCAACAAATTATTGACAGAGCTTAGATCTACGTACCCAATTGTACGCATCTTGAAACAATGTGGGCCAATAGTACCTAGCCCGCAGAATATTATGAGCCGTCATAGGTGCAGTAAAATGTCCTCCACATGCCAAATTATGAAAGGACTTCAAAAGTCTATTTTGTTGTGCTTTGTCCACACAACAGAGAAAAATTCCATCAAGGCTTCTTTTATACAAACCATTCTCCCACAAGACATAATTTGCAGCCTTTAATTTGATAGTTTACTTCTCTTTATAGGATAGATGAGAAGGAAACTCACCATAGGTAAGAAAATGAGCAATATTAGAATACCACTTATCTGTAGTAGTGACAAAGAGAACAATTGGCATATCCTCAACTTCTTCCTCTTCATCTCCTGTTTCTTTTGGTACATTGTCAGCAATCAACTGACACAAACCTCTGCCATGCACAAGCTTGGTAGATTTGACATCAAGATCAAACTCTTGAATCTTGGCAATCCAATTGCCTCTTTTGGTCCCAAACTCCTGTTGAGTCAGGATAGACTTCACTGTTGTATACAACACCAAAACAACAATATGTGAATTCAAAATATAGAACCAGAAATGCTTCACCGCCTTGACCACAACATAAGCATGTTTCTCCATATTTGAGTATTTTAGTTCATGAGCCTTCAAAGGACAACTCATAAATGAAATAGGTGATTCCACACCTTCTTCATTTTGTTGAACCAGAATTGTTGAAAGTGTATACTTGGAAGCATAACTATACATTATGAAGTCCTTGGTATAATTAGGACAAACCAAAATTGGAGCATGAGCTATGGCCCTCTTGATGTCTTCAAAGGCTGCTTTAGCTTCTACACTCCAACAAAAAGTAGCCTTACCTTTCATCATATTAACAATATGATGAGTTTTCTCTGTGAATTCTGGGATGAACTTTCATAGAAAATTCACCTTTCTGAAGAAAGAATGAATTGCAGTATTACTAGTAGGCAAAGTAAGACTCTGGATAGACTTGACTCTTTCTAAGTCAATTTTAGTACCTTCTCTAGACACAATGTGACCAAGAAGCTTACCCTCTGTAACCCCAAAAACTAATTTCTTAGTATTAAGAGAAATAATATTTTGACGACACCATTCTAGAACCTGTCGCAAATGGTAGGCATGATCTTGACATTGTTTGGAGAAAATGGTCAAGTCATAAAGATAAACCACAATGAATTTCCCCATCTCATCTCTAAAAGCAAGGTCCATTGCTCTCTGGAAAGTATCGCTAGCATTGATCAAACCAAACAGCATCCTGTGATATGTAAATGTGCCCCAAGGTGTTGTGAAAGTAGTCTTGTATTGATCTGCTTTGCTAACTTCTACTTGATTATAGCCTAAAAAACCGTCTAACATAGACAATATCTCAGAACCAGTTATAGTTTGCAACACTTGGTCCATAATAGGCAATGGGTAGTTATCTTTTAAAGAAGATTGGTTGAGATTTTTGAAGTCAACACATATACAGATTTCTCCATTCTTCTTGCTCATAGGGATAATATTCACAATCCAAGTAGAATGATGGATAGGAAAAATTATCCTTGCATTCAACATTGTCTGGATTTCAAAAAGAATAGTACCTAATATCTTGGGATTATACTGCCTCTACTTTTGCTTGTGGGGCAACAATCCAACCTTGAGAGGAATCTCATGTTGAATCTCCTTAGGTCTAAAAGACTTTAGATCATCATAAGAATATGCCAGAATGTTAATGTAATGGCAAAGAAGTGTAATGAATTTGAATTTTTCATCAACAGTGCAACACTTACCAATGTTAACCATTTTGGGATCTACTTCAGAACTCAAATTTACTTGTTCAAATTCCATGGATGAACCTGAATCAAGTTGTTGCTTTTTGATATATCTGTCATGCTTATCAAATAACTTCTCTAAAGAAACCAAACCTTTAGGAATCTTATTCCCTTTTAGTTGAAGAATCTCTTCACCAGTTTGTGAATCTATTTTAGAAATATATTCACGTGGCAGAGAATCACTACCTTCAAAATAAAGTTCATCAAAGTTATCTATGTTTTCTAAGAAGGCAATGATCTGATTATCACCATTGAAGACCTACCAATGGTTAGCATTATCTAGCACGCTGGGTCAGAAAACCAACTCAATCGTGTACTTGTTACCTTTGAATTCCTTATGGGGAACCATAAGGGTGGTAGAGATAGCTAATGAATCAGCACGATCATTAAACTCTCTAGGTACTACAAAGATGTCAAAAGCATCAAAACCTTCGATGGAATCCCAGATGTGATTGTGTTAAGGTATCATCCTTTCATTCTTGGTCTGATAAAGATTTCTCACTTGACAAACCACAAGTTCAACATCACCTTGAGCATGAAGATTTTTAATACCTCTAACATGAGCAGCCTCCATTCTGAGTAACAATGATTCGTAGTCAGCATTATTATTGGTATTGTCAAACTACAAATTATAGGAGAAAGGAAAGATATCACCTTGTGGAGATATCAAAATGACTCCAACTCCAGATCTGGTGGAAGAACAACTGCCATCAAATTCTAAAACCCAAACATCATTTGAATTTTTCACCTTGATGTTTCTGTTACTAGTAGATTCTTCTTCATAAAAAAGAGAAGGATCCGCCATAACTATGCTTTCATCTGCACTTTCATCTGAAAACTATTTTGATTCTCCATTTGAAATATCTGAATTCTCATCTAAGGAACTAGAAGTATTTTCAATTGACAAGAAATAGTTACCCATTCCTGAAGACTCAAACAAAATTTGGGCTTTTGGATTTTCAGTTTGGGTAACGATATATTTTGCTTCTTTCTCAAGAAGCAACTTTTGCATAACACCTTTAATAGGTATTCTTGCCTTGGATAGATCCATATTCAATTCTCCACCTAAATCTTTACAAAAATTACACCCAAGCAAAATACCATAAGAAGCTAGAACATCAGCCACTAGAACAGTCATCTTGATCCTCTTATCTAGAAAGGCTGCAAATGCAAATTGGACATCTTTGATTTGGCCTAGCAATGACACTTATTTATTTTCCATTGAGAAACATCTTCCAAAGGTCTTGGTCAAAGTAAGATTGAGGGCATCTGCCACTTTGGCAGGCATGACATTATCAGAAGCCCTGGAGTCTATTATGCAATTGTTTAACTTGTGGTCATTGACCAATAGAGAAACATAGAAAGGTTATATTTTTCCTGCGGCAACAAGGGGAGTAGTGACAAGATTATTTTGGGTATATTTGTTCTTTCAGGAGTCATGAGCAATCTTAGAAGAATCTTTCCCTGTATGGGCAGCTTTATTTTTCACATATTTAGCTAACCTATCAAACTGTTCATGATTAGCTTTTAAATACTCTACCTCGGACATCTAGATTTGGTTTTCCTTGCATGGTCTATTATGTCAAATAGCTGAAATGAACTAGATACAAAGGAAGGAAATCCATCATTCTAGGTTTTATTCAGGGTAGTACTGGTCTGAGGAACAGAAATAGAAGAAATAGGATTGTTAGATGTACTTACTTGTTTATTGACAACTGAGTCCTTTGATTGAAAAGGCAATGGAGTTCCTCATTTGGCAATTGAGATCACGGGTTTAGTTTCCTCTCGTCTTTCCTTTATCAATTTCTGATTTGATTGGTTTTGGGACCTGGTAAAAACATCATATGCTCCATCATATACTTCTCCTTCTCTTTCGGTTTCATCTTGGTAATTCAGAAAACCAATGGTAGAGTTGCCATCTAATTCTTCTTCTCCTTCTGTAAAAAGATTAGCATCATTCTCCTGATCCAACTCAGGTTGGAAAGAACTATCATGTTTTGCTTCATAGTAGCTAACTGTTGAATTGACCGGTGTTGCTTCAATTGCAAGCTTCCCCTGTGTTGGCAGAATATGATTTTGTTGCCCTTGATTTCTGGCAGCATTGCCTTGATATGAATTGTTAGGAAATGTTCTCCTTGGTATATCCCCATAAGAAGGATGAGCGAGAATACCTTGAGACATTTACCTTTTCAAAGCTAGAAATTCATTTTCTAACTTTTGCACCATAGGATCCATGGTGCTTGATGAAGAATTATCAGTAGAGGATTGACCTTTGTTTCTGTTAGAATCTCTTCTTATCTTACCCACAAGGATAAGATCATCTTCAACCTCCGTAGCCAAAATTTGAGCCGCGGGAAGATCAGCAAGGCCAGACTGCCTTAATAGAAAGCTTACCTCAAGAAGCTGAGTATTGATGAAGAAACATTTATGATTCTCTGCCATTGGTTAAGTAGTTGTAGGAATCCTATTTGTCAATTTAATGAACTTGGCAATAAAATCTCACATGGGTTCATGTGGCTCTTTCTTCATCTATGTTAGTTGAGCTAACAAGGCATGTACATCTTCCACAAGCTTGAACCTGGATTCAAACTTGGTTTTGAGAGTATTCCAACTAGTTATGGTTTGAGCTTGAAGGTGGTAAAACCAATCTATAGCAGCACCTTGCAATGTTTCTACAAAAAGTCATACCGGTACATCTTCATGTTCCATCCCAAGCACACCACAAGCTATACAAAAAGTGTTAATGTGTTCATTGGGATGAACTTTCCCATCACCATACAATTTAGGGAAATGCTTCATTGAACTACAAGGTAGTTCATCCAATGGAGGTGTTAAATTCAAGGGACCAAAAGTATTACCCCATAGACCTTGAGATGTCATTATGTGCTAGTTGAAAGGTGGGATGACAAACCTTTGAGGGATTCGAACAGACAGAACTCTGTTAGTACTAGAGCTAGAAACTTCACCTAGTATTGGAGACCTGGCATTGGTAGGAAGAAAACTCCTAGTTTGTTGAAGCTGAGGTTGTGGAGGCAAAAGACCAAAGTTATTTTGTTGCATTAGCTCAAATACATGATCAATAATACCTTGAGCTCTCTTGCTTCTTGTATACCGTGAGTCCACCAGAATGCAATGTACTCAACAAAGTTTTGGAAACAACTTAAAATAATGGAAGAGGATGAAATGCTTCAACTCAAAGCGTGAGGCTCTAAGTTGCGCGTTCTTCCCCAGCGGAGTCGCCAAAAAATTGTTGGGTGAATATTTTGTCATTTAGCTAACTAATGGAAAAATGGTTATATCACCATAGCTATGATGAGAAATTTCTCTCCTCTCAGCAAGGGAAGGTTCCCTTTTCTAACTACTTTCAAACTTATCAATTCTAACACTAATCTTCAGGCTGAATCCCTATCATCCATTTCTCTTTTTTCAGAAATGATGTTTACAAAAATAGTAATTTCACGATACAAATTGTAGACACCTAAAAATAATTTCTACCATCAAACTGACTCCTGACATCCCTAAACATACCAAATTCCCTTCTAATCAATTTATTAAATTTTTATTTAATTAATTACCCCTTTCATTTTCTAAATTCACACCATTTTATCCCCAAAATTGAATTAATTTCATTAATTCAATAGTCTAAACCTTAGCCAATTGATTTAATAAATATGCAATATTTATTTAATCAATTTTCCCCTTTTCACTAAATCCAATTAATTAGTTAAAAACATGTTAACTAATTAATTCAGCCGATTAATTAACCTATCCCTACCCTAGACAATTAAATAGCTATTATTTAATTGCCTACCCTAGCCTACCTCATCCTAGCCCTAGGATTAATTAAATAAAACATGTGATTAATTAATCCTAACCCCTTCATTTGGGTGGTCAAACCTTGTTTAACACCCTTCCCCACATCCTCCAAATAAAAAATTGAATTAAATCCACATAGGTCAATTTTTTATTTAAAAACATCCCACATCACATTTAATTTTCCTTACAAACCCATACTCATTTATTTCCTCTCTTCCCCAAATGAATTTTTAATTCATTTATATTCCCCCATATGAATCTTTAATTCCAAAATAATCCTTCACCCCCATGCTCATTTAATAACTCATTTTCCCAAAATGAATAAAAGATTCACTTTTATTCCTGGCCCTCCATTCATTCAAGATTGAATCTAGGCCCTCCACATCACTTTTATCCTCCACCATTGATCTTCCAAATCAATCTCCACCCTTGGATTAAAATCCCTTCCAAAAATCTATAAATAGAACCTCTCTCCATCCATTTTCATGATCTAATTTTATGTAAAGTTATTATGCCAAAATCTCCATTGAGCTAGAATAGTGAGTTGAAAATTAGAGTAGCATTTCACATTCAAATCTATTGTCTAGGGATTATCTTTGTCTTAGGAGTTTCTTGGGTGCATGCTCCTACTTCCCTTGATGAGATTGGGTTTGCATTTGAGGTATAACTTTTGTGTTTCATGCATTTTGTTTAGTATTTCAATCTCAAATGTTTATCTAATCTACATTGGAACACCCGGTGGGACCCACAAGGTCCAAGTCTAATCCATTTTTTTGTGAGTTTTGTGCAAGGGACGTGTGTTTACAGGTACAATGCCATCACTAGCTTGTTTTAGCATCATTTCCTATTTTGGCGCTATCTTTGTGCAGCACATTTCCTTTTACTGACTCACTCACATGTCCTTTTTTTTATGATCTCCCTACTGTGTTGGTGTTTAAGTGCTCTCTGTTTTCACAGAGATCTTGAAAATACAAGGGGAAGTTATGTCCAAATTTTCATAAAAGTCTAAACATACACTTTGGCTTTGTTTTTTGTCTTGTTTTTCATTTATTCAAACTAACAAGGCTAATGGGACATCTTATGTGTGCAGCCTGACCCTCCATTTTTGTTATAAAACCATTTTTTTTGTAGGTCGGATGCATTCAGCCCCGTATCGACGCTATCCCCCAGATTGGCGTTATCCGTAGGTGTAAATAGACTATTTGACAAGTTGCGCAGTGGCACATTCATAGAGTTATTTTAGTGCTATTTCTTAGTTTAGCGTTATTTCTATCTGATATTAGTGCTATGTATTTTATTAGTGCCTTCATTGTAATATTGTAACTCCATCCTATGTTTTGGCACTTTTGGGGTCTCATATTAGCACTATTTCTTTAATTAGCACCATGTATAAAAGGGTTGGGTTCTGTCTGTTTCCTGTCTATAGTAGCGCTATTGGACCTTTGTTTTAGCGCTATTTTGAAAACTAACTTTGCTGGCTATGCAGGTACTGACAAGTGTTTTTGCAGGTCTTTGCTATCATTACACGGATACTAACAAACTTTTGCAGGGTGGTTTTATCTCTAGTTTAGCAAAAACATTTCAATTGGAGTTTAAAAATGAACCCTTTGCATTTTAGTTACACAACATCTTGATTTGGTGCTATAAAATTGAACAACAACAAACAAATCTTTTTTTTTGTGTGTGTGTGCCAAACATTTAAAATTTGGTGTTCTAAAATTTACAAATTGTGTGCCAACAACTATCAAACACTTCAATTTTGGGGCTTTAAAAAGAACCACAAATTGCATCAATCAAGTCCTTGGGTTAAAAAGAACAACAATTTGTATTTCTCACGCATGTAATCAAGAAAACCAAAATTGTGTGAATTGTTTTGTGATCTTTTCCTTGTGGTGTGAAAAGCATATGCTCTTTCCTCGCACCATTTTTGGTGACCTTGGGAATCAAAAGCTTCTCACAAAACTTGCATCAATCACCCCCAATTTAATCTAAAAGATCTAAAATGAACCATGTTTAGTGTGATGCAATCATAGAGAATATGTATGCTCTCCCCTCGCATCTTTGTATGAACTTGGGGATCAAAAGTATTTTTTTTGATTGTGTTGCTTTTGTTAATCTTTAGAGGGCCTGCCACCCCGCTTTGAAAGGTGGGAACAACCCAAGCGGCATCAAGCTAAAGCCAAGCTCTTCCAAACCGCTATATAAAATATGGTGTTTGTGACGAAAGTCATAGACAACAGGTGTTGTTTTGTTATTGTTGACCTATTTTTTCCTCTGACCAGAGCCAAACAGTCAACCTGGTATTTTCCTTGAAAAGCCTTTGGAAAATGTTGCCTAAAAATGAAAGGTGTCAAATTGCCTAAAAAAACCTTACCATTGGAAAGAGCTTGAAAAAATAGGCAGGTTTGCTTTTTACATCACCCTGAAATTCGGCTAAATAAAGAAGCTATTGATGGTCAAAGTTTTGGTCAACTTATAGTTCAAACATGCATTTGGTAGGCTTGAAAATCTCTATCAGCCTTAGGAAATGTTGAAAAAATTAAGTTTGATGCATTTTTGAATGTATATCGGGCCAGGGAAATGCATATGCATTCAGGGAATCTTCCACAGGTCCTCAGGAATATTCCCCGTTTGTATATCGGCGATATGCAAGGAAAGATAAAAGAGAAACATACAATGTATAAATATGCATTCATGGCATATTCCTCAAAGATTCCCCATTTGTATGTTTAGCGCTTGTATATTTGCCTTGTATGTTCACACATACAAGCAAATATACATTCGCTAAATGTACAAAGGCAAATGTACATTCGTGGCATATTCCCCAGAATATTCTGCAGTTGTATGTCAACAGGCTTGTATATTGCTTTGTATGTTCGCAATATACAAGAGGAAATATACAAGGAAAAGATACATTGCAAGAATATTCCTTAAAGATTCCCTTTTTGTATGTCTGGAGGTTTGTATATTGTGTTGCATATTTGTCATACAAGCCCAATGTACATTTGCTACAGTGCTGTAGGGAATATACAAGAGATTGTTGCAAGGGATATACAAAGGCTTTTGTATATCGCCAAGATGCTTGATGTGGGGCCCGGGCAGATGCAAGGAGGTTTGTATGTCTTCCACATACAATCGGCTACATACAAATGAAGATATGCATCGCGAGTATATTCCATCACAGATACCTTGTTTGTATGTGAGATGGTTTGTATGTTGCATTTGTATATCCACATATACAAACAAATGTGCGTTTGCTACAGTGCCAGGAGGGGAGATACAAATGGTGGGTCCCGTGCACATATGCAGGATTGTATGTTTCGGCATACAAAGGGAGAGTGAATAGCACTTTGTATATCGGCTTGCATGTTCGCACAGACAAACCAATATACAAAGCCGATGTACAATCCGGACCCGAATACAGGTTTCAATCTACTCTATGTTGTTCTCAGCTCCGCCTTGTATAAAAGGTGTTTGTATGTCTCGACATACAAAAGAGCGTGTACAAGCCGGATTTCAAATGGATATCATTTTTGCCTCATTCAGGCTCCGGGTCTGATTTGTATGTATATGATGCTTGTATATTGCGATATACAAGTCAATGATGCATTGCATATACAAGGCGGGTTTGAATCAAGGATCAGCTTCGGCACATAAGAGTTTGGAGTCCGCCTTGTATATATGGGTGTTTGTATATTTGCATATACAAAGAAATGTACAAGTAGATAATATGCAAGCCGGACCTGGCAGAACAATGAAACACAACTCAGTGGTGTTTTGAGGTCCGCAGCTTGTATATTCAGACATACAAAGGTGCAAATACAAAGTTATATGCTGGGCGATTTCAAAGAGGTGGGCCCCGCATATACAAGGGGAAATTGTATGTTTATACAATTTAGAACATACAAGGCATATACAGAGCCCCATATACAAGGCACCATGCATATGCAAAGGAGTTGCAGAATGCATTTTTAAATGTTGATTTAGGTGCCAAGATGCATGCGATATACACACAGATGCAGATGCAGTATATACAAGTAGTTGACCAAATCTTTGACTGCCTGTATCTTCCCCATTTCAGTGAATTTTGACATGCTGTAAGAGGCAAAAGTGCATGTTTTTGCCTCCTCTTTCATTTGAGCAGGTTTTTGGGGAATTTTCCAATTTTTATTTTACAGATCTGAGGATGCATATTTTGGGCGACTGGACGTTTCAACGATGACTTTCAGCAGATGAAGATATTTTTGGGGCATTCATTGCTGCACAAAGATGATACAGCTCGCATTGATGGTCAAAAATATCTTCCCACCTTCCTCTTCCAGATATTTTCATCTTCTCTACTGCAGATCAATGAGTAAGCTGCTTGCAATAAAGGCTTAAAATATCTCCCCATCCGCCTAGTTCTAGATTTTGACGCCATAGCTGTTGTAGCTGGACAGTCATCGAGGGAGATATTTTCATTTCCAGCTCATGGAGCAAATTTTGTAACTGACTTAAGATAGTTTTGGAATGCTATATATATGCATTCAAATGTTGTAAAAAAGGTTGGAAATTTTTTGGCATTAAGGCTTTTCTGTTTCCAAATAGAGTTTTCATATGCTGTAACCGTGCCTTTCCTTTGAATATATGCAAGTTAATTTTACCTCTTTAACTGATTTTTCTAGTTCTGTGTGAATCTGCATAGGGTTTATCTGTGAATGTTTTATTCCTCTCAATCATATTGCTTCTCACCTCTGCTAGAGTCATCTAACCTGTGTATACCTACTTGTTGTATTTGATTACATTGTGCATCTTCTCAGTGTTGTGGAAGTTTCTTTAAATCTTTCTGGTGTATCACCCCTTTTGTTTTCAATCTTTTATTTCATTTCCATTACAAGCTTTTTCTCTCCTTTTTCCCCCTCAAAATTTAGTAGTTTTAGGTGATAGATAGACAAGGAAGCCGGCCTTCTCCGAAGGTCTGATCTCATTTAGTAAAGTCCCACACTTAGAGATCATTCCCATGTTATTCCAGTTTGCAGAGGTTTCACAACTATATGCAAGGGTGCAAAACTAGGTGATAACAACTTTGGCACGCCCGGTGGGACCCAAGAATCTGAGTAACAATCAAATTAGTAGCCATTATTATTGGTTTTGATGGGCAACCAGTAATTGCAGACCTTTAAGAGGTTGAAATTTACACATCTAGCGACTCAGACTAAGTCATACTAAGGAAAAGACAAGCGGATCAATTCTGCCATTACATATTTTATGAGAAAGGTACAAACTAGGAGTTCAAGTTCAGGTTCATTCAAATATTTGCATCTCTCCACCCAGACAGAGCAGAGCTATAGCAAGGACTCCAATTTCCAAAAGAGTACGGTCAACTCCACCAGGTTTCAGACCAGTTGCTTCTGTAGTTCCCATAGTAACTCAAGCGAATCTACCTACAGCTCTTCAGATGGCAAGAAATTAGCCATTTGTGACTTTTGATGGGGGAGTCCTTTGAATCTAACGGTGCATGATGTGATACCAATGGCAGCTTTGAAGAATCTACCCTATTTCACAGGGGAAAATCAGGCTACTCCGATCGAGCACATTAGAGACATAGCATCTCTGTGTGGGGTTCATCATGTCACTCAGGAGAATGTAGCCATTAGATTGTTGGCTGCCTCTTTCAAGGGGAAGGTATTGTAGTGGTTCAGGAGTCTACCAGTGCAAACTATAGGAACCTGGGATGAGCTAGGAGAGAAATTAAACAAGCAATTTCAAGACAAATCAGATAATCTATCATTGGTTGAACAGATGACCACTATAAAGAGAGCTCCTCAGAAGCAAATGATGGATGTTAACTTTAGGTTTCAAAAGACATGGGATAGAATCCCTGCCATGGTAAGACCTCCAGCTGAATATGCATTTCTATATTTTTTGAAAGCCCTAAATAGTGATATTTCAATAATGATTCAATCACTAGGAGGTAATAGTTTACCAAATGCTTATGAATTAGCAATTAGGGCAGAGAATAATCTCATTCAGGCTAGAAAAATAGCACCCAGACCACTAGTGCCTATCTTTCCTGAGATTCAGGCTTCTATGTCTTTGCCAATTCTATGTTTTCCCCCTATGCCTACTATCGCAACATTACCAAATATTGTTAATTCTGAACCTGCTACCTCTAGTTCATCTCAAGAGTTGAAAGAGATCAAAAATAGTCAACAAAAGATTGAGGATATCCTTCAAATTTTTGGAAATGAACTGGTAAACATAAAGAAGCAACAGTCCCAGAGGCCCTTTTAGCCTTATTAGCAATCTAGCCAAGGGCAGATTCAACCATTTCAAGGCCAAAATCAGCCATTTCAAGCTAATAGGCTGCCTTATCAAAGCAACTATCAAGGTGCCAGACAGAATGTAAATCAAAGGCCTTTTCTGCCTTATATTCCAGCACCTATTAACATTGTAAGGGACCTTGTCCCTGCTCAGAACAACCTAGTTGCTGAATATGGTTCGTGCTACCCATGCAATCAACCACACAGTCAAGCAGCCTGCTCAAATGGAGTCATAAATCAGGCTTTAATGGTGCAAAATGTGTCAGCCTCACAGCCAAGTACACCAAATGATGGGGCTGTGCAACAACAAGAACAACCTCAGAGTGATTTTGCTTTCATGAACTGGCAGGAAGGTGAATTTTGTGGCATAAATAGTGATAACACCTCAGTTGTAGCAAATACAAGAGCAAAGAAAAGGGGTTATGAGGTAGAACAAGCAGGAAATAAAGGAAAAGCATCTGTTGATGTTCCTGCACCCCAAATTCCCCATATTCTACAAAGAAATGACCCAACAAAAGTAAGGGAGATGCCTCGTTTGCAACCAAACGTCGCTGCTACAAAATCAAATCAAAAAGTGAGTGCCATTCCACCTTTCAATATTATTGAAAATATGAAAAAGATGACTATGACAATGTCTATGTGGGATTCTTCAGCCATCCCGGGCTAAAAAGACATATTGCAATCTACCTTGTCTGATTTGAAGGTGTCCAAAGATACAACTGTTGACCCAAATAGGGTTGTCCTTACTAATTCCTCTGAGGATAATAGAAAATAGCCTAACACAAGTACTAAGCCACTCCCATTCTATATATCATTGATAATTGGAGATAAATTAGTTCATAATTGCATGGTGGATAGTGGAGCAAGCAGTTCTATGATGCCTAAACAAATTGCAGACCAATTAGGGCTCAAGTACCAACCTCTTGAGAAGGGTGTACTCCAATTAGATGGCACAGCTGTTAGTACTGTGGGTGTAATAAAAGACCTAGGTCTTACTCTACATACCTGCCCCAATGTTTCCATCTTCCAAGAGGTCTTCATTATTGATTTGCCCCCCTATTTTGCCATGTGCTTATCAAGAGAATTCACAGCCAAAATAGGAGGATACCTATCCTCTGACTGGTCCCATATGTTTTTTAGGACCAGATATGGCACTAAGGTGACCCTAAGATCTGAATTGCTTTCAAATCATCACATAGAGCCCTATACACCAAGTGTGGTTAATGCAAATCACATTATTACTGATGATCCTGAGCTTGTGGCTGCTCAAAGTTACAACCTGAAAGTATACCAGAGGTGTTATTAAGGGAATGGTCCTCAGAAGATGTTGTAGATGATCCTAAAGCACATATTCAAGAAAATGGTATGGGGGTCTATATACTTCATGAGCCTGAGAAAGCAATTCCAAGTATGGTAAAAGATGCAGGACAGCGGGTCGGGCAACAGGAAGAAGTATGGAAAATATTTTTTGATGGCTCTAGGAGCAGAAATGGATCTAGTGGTGGTGTAATGCTTGTATCCCCATAGGGTGAAAAATATTTTTCTTCTTTCTATTTTGCCTTTACATGTACAAACAACACTTCTGAATATGAAGGATTAATTCAGGGTTTGCAGTGGGCAAGAAAGAGGAAAATAGGCTATTTGCAAGTATTTGGGGACAGTGAACTAATTGTAAATCAGGTAAGAGGACTGCATCTTACCAAAAATGATACCTTGAAGTGCTATAAGCATAGGGTATGGAACATGATTGAGGAGTTTGATGCTTTTAACCTAATTTCCATTCCAAGAAATCAAAACTCCCATGCTGATAGATTGGCTGCAATTGGGGCACAGTTTGACATCCCTAGTGACATTCAAAAGGAGAAAATATAGCCTCATGTAAAAATAGTGGATAGGCCTTCTATCTCGAATAATAATATTCACTGGCAGGTCTTTGAAAGTGATGAACAGATTCTGAGATTCTTGTTAGAGGAAGATGAGTTTTCCATGATGAATCAGGATAAACTCAAACAACAGTATGGCAATGATTAGATTATTCAGCTGAAGACAAACAAACTACCCAAGGGATTGGTGACTTTGGAGTCTATTTTTGGCACTGATGATCAGATAAAGAAGACTAAGACCGGTATGCAAATAAAAGAGGAACATTATGAGGAGTTAGAAATTTTTAAGGGAAAACTCCTCAAAATAGGTAAAATCTGTTCAGCTAAGGACAAGAGAGCTTTTATTTCTCTTTGTCAAGAGTTTAACGAGGTATTTGCTTGGGATTATTTAGACCTAAAGGGATTTGATCCTCATATTGCCTAGTACACCATAGAATTGGAACTAGGTGCAAAGCCTATAAGGCAGAGGCAGAGGCCCCTAAATCCAAAGCTAGAGCCCCTGATGATTAAAGAATTGACCAAGCTAATTGAGGGAAAGATCATTTTTCCCATCAAGCATACTTCTTGGGTCTCAAACCTTGTCCCTGTGAGGAAGAAGAATGGAGAAATTAGGTTGTGTGTTGATTTTAGGGACCTAAACAGAGCCTCCCTAAAAGACCACTACCCACTTCCATCAATGGAGCAAATTTTACAAGTAGTGGCTGGCTCGGAGAGATTTTCTTTGCTTGATGGATTTTCTGGTTACAATCAGGTGTTAGTCAAGGAGGAGGATCAGTTCAAAATTGCTTTCACTACCAAGTGGGGCACCATAGCCTACAGGAGGATGCCTTTTGGTCTCTCTAACGCTGGCTCGACCTTTCAAAGAGCCATGGATAAGGCGTTCAAGGGTTTTCTATACAAACTGGTGCTGGTGTACTTAGATGATATAACAATTTTTTCCAAGAATGCATCTGAGCATTTATCCCAGTTAAGGCAAGTTTTTGAGAGATGCTGAGAGTTTGGGATATCCCTTAATCCAAACAAATGCATTTTTGTTGTCCATGAAGGCAAGCTGTTAGGGCACGTTGTCTCAAAAGAAGGCATTACTATTGATGCTGAAAGAGTAAGGGCCATTTTAGAGCTGCCTTTACCAAGTCATAAGAAGGGATTACAAAGTTTTATTGGCAGAATTAATTTTCTGCGAAGGTTCATCCCTGATATCGCAAACCTTTTGAAACCTTTGACATCCATGTTGAAAAAGAATATAGCCTTTAATTGGACAAAAGAGGCGAGACTCAGTTTTGAGTCTATAAAAGAAGCATTGTCAGTTGCACCAACCTTGGTACATCCTGACTTTTCCAAAGATTTTATTCTATATGCTTATGGCAGCCTAGATACAATCTCTGTGATTTTAGTGCAGAAGAAGAGTAGCGGCTTTGAGCAGCCAATTGCTTTTTTCAGTCAGGGGCTGGAAGAATACAAACAAAAGTATAGCTTTGTTAAGAAGCACATCCTTGCAGTGATATGGAGCCTCAAGAAATTTTGGCATCTTGTTTCTAATAACAAGATACATTTCATGGTGACTCATCCCAGCGTGAAGGAGTTCCTGTTAAGCAAAGATATAAATGAGAAAAGAGCTGGTTGGATCACCAAGGTCATGGAATATGACGTGATATCCAAGTAACCAAGCTTGTCAAAGGCAGAGGACTCAACGAGCAGCTCGCTACTAGTTCCAATAAGGTGGATGAGACACTTTTTACCATTGAGGATGCACCTCAAGATAATGTAGCAGTAGTGAACACAGGCTGGGTTACTGATATGACTAAATTTTTGCAAACTGGCAAATGTCCAGTAGGTCTAGATAGAACTAGAATAAGATATTATAGACTGCAATCGGTTCCATATGTTTTAATAAATGGCATCCTTTTCAGAAAGGACTTTAATGGTGTATTGTTAAGGTGCATTGATAAAGATCAGACTAACAAGATACTACATGAATTTCAAGATGGAGCAGCGGGGGGTCATTTTGCTCCAAAGACGACCACTTGGAAAGTAATGAGAGCTGGCTATTATTGGGCTAGCTTATTTAAGGATGCCCATGCATGGGCTAGGAAATGTGTAAAATGTGTTGTTTTTGCAGGAAAAGAAAGGCTGCCAGCCTTACCTTTACGACTAATTCAAATAGAGCAACCCTTCATGAGATGGGGTGTGGACTTCATAGGTCCTATTAATCCACCATCAAGTGCAGGCCACAAGTGGATTCTTACAGCTACAGATTTTTTCACAAGATGGACTGAAGCAGTAGCTCTAAAGGAATCAAATGAAAATGTTGTTTTAAATTTTTATCATGACTTGATTTCCAAATTTGGAGTGCCTGAGTCAATAATTTCTGACAATGCTTTAGCCTTTGTTGGCCTAAAGATAACTGATTGGGCTATCAAAAATGGGATCTATCTGAATACTTCTTCTAATTATTACCCACAGGGTAATGGTTTGGCTGAGTCTACCAACAAAAATCTCATAAGGATTATTAGAAGATCAATGGAGGGCAACCAGAGGACCTGGCACACTAATTTGAAATATGCCTTATGGGCAGACAGAATAACCCCTAAGAGGTCTATTGGAAATTCTCCATATCTGTTAGTATATGGGAAGGAAGCAAGATTGCCTATCTCTGTAGAACTGCCAACACTGGACATCATGAATCGGCTAGAAATGTTTGAAGAGGAAGATCTCATGGCTGTCAGATATGCTTAGCTTATGGAGCTTGAAGAAATCAGAGAAAAGGCTATGAAGACTATGGAATATCATCAGCTTCAAACAAAAATAAGTTTCGATCAAAAGGCCACCCCTAGGATCTTTAGAGAAGGTGATATGGTGCTCAAATGGGATGAATTGAAGAGCAGGCCTGGAAAGCACTCCAAATTTGACAACATGTGGAGTGGTCCATTTCTCATTACTGAATGCAAGGAGCACAATGCATTTCAGTTATCAAATATGGATGGACAAAATCTGCCTATCCCAGTCAATGGGATACACCTAAAGAGGTGTTTTGAGTTATGAGTGCCTTGTAAATCAGTAAATTAGGTCTCTATGCTTTCAATAAGTGCTACTGCACATTAGTTTAAATCTATTTTTGCTTTCCCTAAATCCTATCTAGCATAGTTGAAAGAGTTTGCTTTCAACATTTTGTCTTGGTTTGGCCTTCCAAGTGTTCTTCATTGCTTCTATCTTGTTTTGCTAAGGTCATAAATATCTATATTTTAGTCTCTGTGTGACTCTATGCCCAATAGATGTATAGGCCACTGATCTAATTGTTTAGCAGGCAAACATCCCATAGAGGTCACCAAATTGTTGACCCATTTTTTCCTCTGAGCAAAGCCAAACAGTCAACCTGGTATTTTCCTTGAAAAGCCTTTGGAAAATGTTGCCTAAAAATGAAAGGTGTCAAATTGCCTAAAAAACCTTACCATTGGAAAGAGCTTGAAAAAATAGGCAGGTTTGCTTTTTACATCACCCTGAAATTCAGCCAAATAAAGAAGTTATTGATGGTCAAAGTTTTGGTCAACTTACAGTTCAAACATGCATTTGGCGGGCTTGAAAATCTCTATCGGCCTTAGGAAATGTTGAAAAAATTAAGTTTGATGCATTTTTTAATGTATATCGGGCCAGGGAAATGCATATATATTCAGGGAATCTTCCACAGGTCCTCAGGAATATTCCCCGTTTGTATATCGACGATATGCAAGGAAAGATACAAGAGAAACATACAATGTATAAATATGCATTCATGGCATATTCCTCGAAGATTCCCCATTTGTATGTTTAGCGCTTGTATAGTTGCCATGTATGTTCGCACATGCAAGCAAATATACATTCGCTAAATGTACAAAGGCAAATGTACATTTGTGGCATATTCCCCAGAATATTCCGCAGTTGTATGTCAGCAGGCTTGTATATTGCTTTGTATGTTCACAATATACAAGAGGAAATATACAAGGAAAAGATACATTGCGGGAATATTCCTCAAAGATTCCCTATTTGTATGTCTAGAGGTTTGTATATTGTGTTGCATATTTGTCATACAAGCCCAATGTACATTTGCTACAGTGCCGCGGGGAATATACAAGAGATTGCTGCAAGGGATATACAAAAGCTTTTGTATATCACCAAGATGCTTGATGTGGGGCCTGAGCAGATGCAAGGATGTTTGTATGTCTTCCACATACAATCGGCTATATACAAATGCAGATATGCATCGTGGGTATATTCCATCACAGATACCCTGTTTGTATGTGAGATGGTTTGTATGTTGCGCTTGTATATCCACATATACAAACAAATATGCATTTGCTACAGTGCCAGGAGGGGAGATACAAATGGTGGGTCCTGTGCACATACATGCAGGATTGTATGTTTCAGCATACAAAGGGAGAGTGAATAGCACTTTGTATATCGGCTTGTATGTTCGCACATACAAACCAATATACAAAGCCAATGTACAATCCGGACCCGAATAGAGGTTTCAATCTACTCTATGTTGTTCTCAGGTCCACCTTGTATAAAAGGTGTTTGTTTGTCTCGACATACAAAAGAGCATGTATAAGCCGGATTTCAAATGGATATCATTTCTGCCTCATTCAGGCTCCGGGTCTGATTTGTATGTATATGGCACTTGTATATTGCGATATACAAGTCAATGATGCATTGCATATACAAGGTGGATTTGAATCAAGGATCAACTTCGGCACATAAGAGTTTGGAGTCCGCCTTGTATATATGGGTGTTTGTATATTTGCATATACAAAGAAATGTACAAGTAGAGAATATGCAAGCCGGACCTGGCAGAACAATGAAACACAGCTCAGTGGTGTTTTGAGGTCTGCAGCTTGTATATTCAGACATACGAGGGTGCAGATACAAAGTTATATGCTGGGTGATTTCAAAGAGGTGGGGCATGCATATACAAGGGGAAATTGTATGTATATACAATTTTGAACATATAAGGCATATACAGAGCCCCATATACAAGGCGCCGTGCATATGCAAAGGAGTTGTAGAATACTTTTTTAAATGCTGATTTAGGCACCAAGATGCATGCGATATACACACAGATGCAGATGCAGTATATACAAGTAGTTGACCAAATCTTTGACTGCTTGTATGTTCCCCATTTCAGCAAATTTTGACATGCTGTAAGAGGCAAAAGTGCATGTTTTTGCCTCCTCTTTCATTTGAGTAGGTTTTTGGGGGAATTTTCCATTTTTCATTTTTCAGATCTAAGGATGCATATTTTGGGTGACTAGACATTTCAGCAACGACTTTCAACAGATGAAGATATTTTTGGGGCATTCATTGCTGTACAAAGATGATACAACTCGCATTGATGGTTAGAAATATCTTCCCACCTTCCTCTTCCAGATATTTTCATCTTCTCTACTACAGATCGATGAGTAAGCTACTTGCAATAAAGGCTTAAAATATCTCCCCATCCGCCCAATTCTAGATTTTGATGCCATAGCTGTTGTAGCTGGACAGTCATCGAGGAAGATATTTTCATTTCCAGTGCATGGAGCAAATTTTGTAACCAACTTAGGATAGTTTTGGAATGCTATATATATGCATTCAAATGTTGTAAAAAAGGTTGGAAATTTTTTGGCATTAAGGCTTTTCTGTTTCCCAACAGAGTTTTCATATGTTGTAACCGTGCCTTTCCATTGAATATATGCAAGTTAATTTTACCTCTTTAATTAATTTTTCTAGTTCTGTGTGAATCTGCATAGGGTTTGTCTGTGAATGTTTTATTCCTCTTAATCATATTGCTTCTCACTTCTGCTAGAGTCATCTAACCTGTGTATACCTACTTGTTGTATTTGATTACATTGTGCATCTTCTCAGTGTTGTGGAAGTTTCTTTAAATATTTCTAGTGTATCACCCCTTTTGTTTTCAAGCTTTTATTTCATTTCCATTACAAGCTTTCTCTCTCCTTTTTTCCCCTCAAAATTTAGTAGTTTTAGGTGATAGCTAGACAAGGAAGCCGGCCTTCTCTAAAGGTCTGATCTCATTTAGCAAAGTCCCACACTTAGAGTTCATTCCCATGTTATTCCAGTTTACAGAGGTTTCACAACTATATGCAAGGGTGCAAAACTGGGTGATAACAGTTATACCGATAGCCAACCTCCCCCAAAAACCTCCAAGGCATAACCCTTGGAGGCTGGGAGACTCCATAACGGAGAGTAGCATTGCCACATGTATAACCACCTGAACAGATGCCCTTACTACGAACCATTGTTTAGCAAGCCAAAATCCTTCTATTTGTTGACACAGAAGGGAAACCTTTGAAGCAGCCCTGATTCATGTGGTTCTTAGCTGAGGTAACAGGGATAATCTAAAGGTTTGGTGAGGGACAAGCCTTATAAGAAACTTGGATCTTGGTATGCATGAGAAGTGTGTGTAATTGTAAGGAGGAGCCGGTACTACCAAGATCCTAGAGCTACCCACTTTGAATAGGCACAACTAGGGGATTCAACAAATATTGTCACATCCTCGCCTTAGGTTGTTCAAAGTGCTTGTTAAATAAAATCACACATCTTTTTTTCAAAACAAAGCAAAATCTTGATTATTGTGTGATTATTGTGCTTGAATTGTTTGCAAGAACATTGCCAAGAGACAAACCAAATCATTTGATCACATTCCAAACAAAGAAAATCCAAAAAAAATTGTCATCAAAAATATGTCTTTTTAGGACCTCGACAAACACTGTCTTGTTTTAGCACCATCTCTGTCTGAATTTGGCACCATTTCACCTGTGGATTGGTGCTATTTTCAGATTGACTTGCCTGAAATTGAGACCTATCCAGTTGTGATCTTCACCCTCTGCTCAGCCATAATCCATATTCACATTCCAAAAATCTGACAATAGTCTATCCATTGTCTTCAAAAATTTTCCAAAATCACACCTTCTATTTGACCTTAGAGGATCAATCACCACCATTTTTGGACCCCTTTGCTACGTCATAATCAGCCCAAATCCATATCTATCCATCCCCCTTCAATCTTTTTGCATATCTCCTTGGACCAAAACAAATCATTTCAAAAAATCCAAATCCAAATCAAAACACCGATCAACAAATCATCAACCAAAGCTTGTCATCCTTTTGAGCCAAAGTTAGATCTAAATCTCAGCATTAACATCACATTTTCCTTGAAAAGTCATTAGTCTACCTTTCAAGAAAAAACAAATCACCCCTCTTTGCGTAAGGTCATTACTCTACCCCAGACAAAGAAAAACATCCATTTGTGCCAAACACAAAAATCTAGATCTTGCCTAAAGATCAACTTGTTGACCATCAAGTCATTCCAAAAACATCGTCCTAATCATCCTAATCAGTCAAAATCAACATCAAAATCAAAACCCCTTCCATCAAAATCATCCTCAAAACACACATCATCATCTATCTTTGGTCCAAAATTTGTGCAAAATCAATATCGTCCATTCGTATCACGCTTAGGTTAAAACCTTTAGAAAGACATATCAATCTTCACCACATCCTCTCTTCTACTCCATCTCACTACCACATCCATCTTTGGGTCCAACATTATCAATCAAATTCTCTAAGGTCTCCATCCCCATCTCACTCTACTTCTAGGAATCAACCCCATACGCGTGCATGCCCACCACGAGATCACAACGCAAAAAGAATCAAGAAATGGCAGAACATTGGCAATTTGGCATGCCTAACACCAATAGCAGCAACATACCCATCTATCAAACATACAACCCACCTACATACTCTTACATCCCCCCATATGGTCCCAACGAAAATCCTTTTCATTACTTACAACAAATACAACCAACACCACCACCACCACCACCACCAACACAAAATGTCCCCACCATTTCCCAAGATGATCTAGATGTCTTGAGCTTTACACAAGATGCTGATAACATGGACCTACTTGATAAAATCCTAAGGTCAAACCCAAGTAGATATCTTGATCATCTTCTCAAAATTGGTGTTCAACTCTCCCCCATCATGACATCATCACAACCATCCACTTCAAACATCGTCCCTACCCCATCAAATACCCAAGCATCTACATCACATACCCAACCCACCACCTCTCAAACGTCAACACCTACCATATCTACCACCTCCACAAGCTCAACCGCTACCACATCTACAATTCCCACAAGTACTGCCATCCCTACCATCTCCCAACCCGTCATCACCTCTACTACCACAACTACCATAAACCCTTCTGTTTCACAAATCACCCTAGGCATACAAGGGAACATCACGCAGGCAAGTACCTCCATGAATGTGCCTACACCCAACCCTCAAACCATAGCATACCTATGACAATTATTCTCACAACCACCTCACAATACATCTAACCCATCTAACGTCCACCTATCTAACATCAATCCATCCAATGTCATGTACCCACATAATCCCATAAATCAACCTAATCCCAATCCCCAAATACCACCACATATTCTCCAACAACTCCTCGCATATCAACAACACCAACCCACAATATCAAAACTTCTGCCAACCAAACCTCCAACACCAAATCCCACCCCATCTCCAACATCTCACCAATCAACAAACCTACACACCCCAACCACCACAACCACAGGATCTCACAACCCTTGTACAGTCCTTGATCCAAAAGGTAGATGACATGCAAACTGGGGGCAAGCGCAAACACTATTCCTTCGAGGATATTTGCCCCTATCCATTTGATCGCACATTGTACATGCCTCCTTTCCCCAAGAACTTTGAATTGCCAAAATTTGACAAATACAAGGGAAAGAGAGACCATAGGGACCACCTTAGGGAGTTCTACATCACTTGCTTAGAAGTCTCTAATAATGATACATATCTTATGAAACTTTTCCCAAGAAGCCTCGGTGGTCAAGCCGCTGAATGGTTCGCACATCTTCCACCAAGCATTAGAACTTTCCCCGAGCTTGCAAAAAAATTTGTAAACCATTTCTCCTACAACTTCGAGCATGAAATGTCTATGATAGACCTTTGCAACACCAAACAAAAGAATGGAGAAGCCTTTGCCTCTTTCTTGCAAAGATGGTGAAGCTTAGCAAGCAAACTCCATGGCCAATTCCAGAAAATAACTTGTCACCATGTTTGTGACCAACCTCAACCAGGAATTAGGGTTCCATTTACAAATCCTTTGTGCATCTACCTTTGAAGAGGTCATCGACAAAGGTACCACTATCGAATGGGCCCTCATTGCCAAGGGCTCCATCAAATTGTACGACCACAAATCCAACAACAACAACAACAATAACAACTACAAATCCAATAACAACACCCCCAATACAAACAACAATGCCAACACACAATCAAATGACAAATCACACTATTGGGGGAAGAACAACAACAATCTGAACGACGGCATCATGGATGTGAAAGCCATCCAACATATACAAAACCAAACACCTGCGCATACATATGCAACAAATAACCAATGGAATCAAACTAAACCACGCAAACCTCGCAGACAATTTACACCCTTAGGGGAACCCATCGAAGATATCCTCGATAGATGTCTTAAGCAAAGTTTGATCACACTCCCACCTGTTAGACCCCATCAAGAGAATGAACTCAAAGCTGCATGGTACAATGAAAATGACTATTACAAATACCACCGCATTACAGGTCATAAAACAACTGACTGCATGCAACTAAAATATTGGATCCAAGACCTTATAGAGAAAAATCTAGTTAGCCTCGATCACAGTGCCCAACCATCACCAAATGCCAACCTTGGGGCTTACAAGGATCCCCTACCTAACAATAATAAAGCCTCCTCATCCAACCAAGCATACAACGTCACCCCACCACCCGCATCCTATGACTCCATTGTAGGGCAGATAGAACCATCATCCCACCATGTCAACATAGTCACCATTTGGGCACAAGCACCTGATTGTGCTGTTACAACCCGCCATGGCCGTGTATCCATCTGCATAGCCCCTCCCACTCAACAAACACCTGCATCCACATCTGATCCCCTACCTTCTCGTCCAACCACACATCCATCACCTACCCACCAGTATAACCTCCTAGAACATCTAGGAAAGACACCCGCACAAATCTCCATACTTGAGTTGCTCCATACATCACCCCTTCATAAGGACATCCTTGACAAAGCACTTTTGTAGACTCAAGTCCCTGCCAACTTGAATGTAACTCAATTCCAAGCCATGGTAGGACACATCGCCGTACCCCACCATCTCACCTTTTCAGAAAAGGACTTGCCCGCCTTTGAACACATACATAACGATGCCCTACACATCGAAATCCGTATCCACAAGCACACCATTAAAAGAGTCTTAATAGATGGTGGCTTCGGCCTTAACATATGCACTCTAAAAATGCTAAAACACTTGGGGTACTCTGATGTGGTTTTCAACACCAGCGAGTGCATTATGATCAAAGGCTATGATGACACTGAACGCCTCTCTGAAGGCACTATCAAGCTTCCCATTCAAGTGGGACAGAAAATATTGGAAACAAAATGTTAGGTTCTTGATCTCGACCTCCCCTACAACATCCTTCTTAGAAGACCATGGATTCATGCCATGCAAGCAATCCCATCTACCTTCCATCAATGCCTCAAATTCCCTCACAATGGCACAGAAGTCACAATCTATGTCGATCCTCACCCCTTCCAATACTACAGTTTTCTGGAAGGCCACAACCAAACCTTCTACCCATACAATAAAGCCACCACTAAAGCCAATCCAACAACATCAAACTCATATGTCAACCCCACAAACATTGCTACCACTTCATCCCAAGCATCTCCACCAGCTGAGGTCCAGATCAAGCTAACCAACATGGGATGTGGGGAATATGACCTGCACGACACCTTTTGTGTGGGCACATTACCCAATCCTAAGACATTTGGCATCCTAAAAATAGAGGCAGCCAACACAGTCATGATCAAGTGCAAACTCTCGCCCATCTTTGAGAAGAAACACCTTCTAGATCAGGATGCACTCGAAGATATCTCATCCTGGCTATACAAGAATGAAGAACCTGAGCAAGAAGCCCCCACAATCCCAATAGAAATCTACGGCAAAGGCTCTAAAATTGTCAAAAGCATGGGCTATAAAGGACAAGGTGGTATTGGCCTTCATGAATAGGGAATCGTAGAACCACTGCAAGCAACAAAGAATCCCTATACTCAACGGTTAGGGTACGGTCAACCACAATGCATCCTCACTACCGGTGAATGTATCTTAGCCGAGGTCGCTATGGTCTCCTTAGACGTCGACAATGCTAATGAAATGGGCCTTAAAGACTCCTTTAGTGACTTTGCCGATTTCTTCAACTCATCCATTTGTACCATCTACTCAATCACCACTCTCGCTTCACCCTCCAATTACTTACCACTAGTTTACCCCGACCTCATTGATGGGGACCAACGGGGACCTCCTATCTTCGACATCGCACCTAATGATGAGGCCATCGCTGAAATGATGGGGGTAAGAGATCACTTCCCTTTGGAAGATCACAGAGCAGGATACATCATGGAACTCAATCCGGATGCCTATTTCGGGGAGACAATGCCTGCTTCCAGTCATAAAAACAGAAAAATAAAAAATGGATTTGATGGTGAAAACCGTTCCGCGGCAATATCAGATCCTAAAAAAATAAAAACAAAAGACATATCTCCTGGTGAAAACCTCCATGCGATGCTAGGAGATGGAAGCATGGGCCTTCTCGAAGTAAACAAAGTATATCCAGACAGATCACCCATCTTGGTAGAACCAACTCAGGAAATGAATCTTGGGACAGAGGAAGAGCCGAAAATCACATACAAAGCAGAATCTCTCAGCATACAGGAACAGGAGAACTTCTTGTCCTTCTTCACACCCATAAATCACAATTTTGCATGGACCTATGTAGACATGTCAGGGCTAGATCCCACCTTGGTTGTTCATCATCTTGTAGTGTGTCCTGATGCAAAACCAGTCAAGCAGAAGCTCAAAAAATTGAATCCTCAGGTGGCTTTCTTAGTCAAGGAAGAACTAGAAAAGTTACTAGATATTGGGTTCATTCGCCTAATTGATTATCCTAAATGGGTTTCAAACCTAATACCAGTTACTAAACCAGATGGCCGAATCCGTTGTTGTATTGACTTCAGAGATCTCAACAAGGCCTGCCCAAAAGATGACTTCCCACTACCAAACATCGACATGATAGTGGATCTCATGGCAGGACATGAAATGTTATCCCTCATGGATGGTTTCTCAGGATATAACCAAATAAAAATTGTCGAAGAGGATCAGTACAAAACAGCCTTCATATGCCCATGGGGAACATACTGCTGGGTGGTAATGCCATTTGGCCTGAAGAATGCAGGAGCTACCTATCAAAGAGCTATGATCATCATCTTTCATGACCTTTTTCACCACATCATGGAAGACTACGTCGATGACTTACTAGGCAAATCAAAGACAAGAGAAGAACATCTAGATGTATTGGCCAAGATCTTCAATAAGTTAGAGCAATACAATGTCCATCTGAATCCAAAGAAGTGTGTCTTCAGGGTGACTTCTGGTAAACTCTTGGGATAAATAGTCTCTAGAAGAGGAATCAAAGTTGATCCCGCAAAGGTCAAGGCCATCACTGAAATGCCACCTCCAAAAACACTGAAACAGCTAAGAAGTCTACAAGGAAAACTCTAGTCTATCTGATGATTCATTGCCCAACTTGCTGATAAGTGCCAACCATTCCAGCATCGCCTCAGAAAAGACATAGCTTTTGTCTGGAACACTCAGTATCAGGATGCTTTGACCAACTAAAAGAATACCTAGCTAATCCTCCTGTGCTAACTCCACCAAGGCAAGGCGAACCCCTCCTGCTTTACATCTCCGCAACAAAGATAGCTATCAAAGCCTTGCTAGCACAACTTGATGAACAGGGGAAAGAAAGAGCCATCTACTACATCAGCCGCACCTTGATCTCATATGAGCTCAACTACACACAAATCGAACGAGCATGTCTAGCCCTCATCTTTACTTTACAAAAGTTAAGACACTATATGCTCAATCACAAGACCAAGCTCATCGCCAAGATTGACCCACTGAAGTACCTGCTAGACAGAGCTACTCTTACTGGGAGAATGGCTCAATGGGTCATGATTCTCACGGAGTTTGACAGAATACACTGAGAGAAAGGCCATCAAAGGGCAAGTTATAGCAGATCAGCTGGCTGAAGCACCTATTCAAGCAGAACATCCTACAATAGTGGAGTTTCTTGACGAAGCTATCTTGACAATCACACCAGCCACAGACACATGGAAGATGTATTTTTATGGATCATACACTCACAGAGGCTTAGGGGCATGCGTCCTGTTTGTTACCCCTCAAGGCAACACAATCCCTAAATCCTTCAAGATCACATTTCCATCCACCATCAACGTAGCATAGTATGAAGCCCTTATCATAGGTCTCCGAATGGCCATCCAATGGAAAATTGAAAAGCTAATTGTGTATGGCGACTCTCAACTGGTCATCAGGCAGGTAAATAATGAATACAAAACCAAATATGATAAGCTCCTTCCCTATAAGAAAATGGTCGATGATTTCAAAGACTACTTTGATGACATCCACTTCGAGCAAATCCCAAGGCTCAACAATAAAGCAGCAGATGCCATGGCAACCATCGGATCTCTGGTAGACATGAAGGATAGCAAGAAATGTGAGTTCCTGATCGAAGAACTCCCCATCCTAGCATACGATGTTCCTCAATCTGAACTAGTGTGCAAAGTCATTGGTCCCTTATCCCCATGGTATCAAGAAACCTACCTATGCCTTCATGATAATATCCTCCCCCTAACCTATCCACATCACAGAGAAAATCATTCATCCATCGAGCCTCCTGCTTCATCCTTGTAGGCGACACCCTGTACAAAAGGAGTCTTGATGGCACGCTTCTATGATGTTTAGACTCTAGGGAAGCCAAAGTAGCCTTGGAAGAGGTACACGTAGGCATCTGTGGGGCGCATTCAAGTGGACCCACTCTTTCTAAAAAGATCCTCAGGACTGGATATTATTGGTCAACAATGGAACAAGATTCCTACAAATTTATCAAGAAATGCCTCTCATGTCAACAGCATGGTGATCTCATCCACGCACTAGCATAGGAGCTACAACTGATCACAATGCCATGGCCTTTCTCCCAGTGGGGACTCAACCTCGTAGGGAAAATACATCCCCCATCCTCCAATGGCCATAAGTTCATAATCACTGCTACCGAATACTTCACAAAGTGGGTGGAAGCAATTCCACTTACCTTCACCACTGACACCCAAATCTCCAAATTCATCCTCCACTACATCATCTGCCACTATGGTATCCCTCATTCCATTGTCACCAATAATGGAAAGCCATTCAAGAACCGCGAAGTTCGCACCTTGTGCGAAAAATTTGACATCAAACACCACTTCTCCACACTGTATTACCCTCAAGGAAATGGTCAAGCAAAGGCTTCTAATAAAACCATCCTCCACATTCTAAGGAAGACAGTCAATGAAACTGGCCATGACTGGCACCTCCAACTCAACCCCGCCCTATGGGTATACCACACAAGCATCCACACTCCCACAGGAGCCACTCCATTCTCACTAGTATTCAGATCTGAAGCCATTTTACCTATCGAGGTCAAGCTCCCATCCTTACAAGTATCCCTGCAAAACATCATCTCTGATGAGGAATATAGAGTCGTAAGGTTACATCAACTAGAACTACTAGATGAGAAATGCTTGAAGGTGTTGAACCACCTACAGGCATATTAGAATTGCCTCTGAAGAAGCTACAACAAGAGGATCAAAACCCAAAAGTTTGAAGTAGGTGACCTTGTCCTAATGGAAAATCAGAAGAACTTGCAAGAACGTCCTAAGAAAGGAAAGTTTGAACCCAATTGGCTAGGACCTTATGTCGTCATAGCCAATTATGGATCAAGAGCCTATTAGCTTGCAACACCTAAGGGGCAGCCTCTAGATGAGCCGATGAACATCCTGCATCTGAAGAAATTTTATGCATAACCCATCTGGTACCCCAAGTCAAAAAATCAAAAAAAAATCAAAACACCAAAAAATCAAAAAATCAAGAAAAATCAGAGTGCAATAAAAACTTCCAATGGTGAAAATCACTTCGGTGACGCCTTGGATAAGTACCATGGTGAAAACCTGTTTTAGTCGCCATGCGTAGTGACCGGTTCTACCATCTAATAAGTCCTCTTTCCGTCACACCATTCCATATCTCGTGCATCCGATGGCTTGGAATTCTAAAACATCAAGTCCTATCACCCTACCCACACTGTCCCATCCCAAGGCTAACTCATGGAACAGGGCCCCTTGTAAGCTCCCCTTTGTACATACAAAATCAAAAAATCCAAAAACAACACAAAATCAAAAAATCTAAAAATAGTAGAAAAACACAGAAAATCCAAAACAATCACCCCATACATCGATCTCCTACAAATCACAATCATCAAAACATACATCAAATCCCCACCATCACAATCATCCCAACCTTTTCCCACATCATCAAGTCATACCAAAACTAAGTATTCATTTCACCCACATCTTGAAAGTACCTTGATCCCGTGGATACAAGGTATGTAGGAAATCTGGAATATGAAGGATGTTTCTAGTACTCAGGTACATAAGATGCACCCATCCAACCCGTTTGGATGGTCCCCATTCACTGAGCTTTCTGGATCTAATAAATGATACACACGCTACATATACGCTTGAAACATGGTTCCTAGCGCAAAAATCATCAATCAACATACCAACTATAATCCTACATATGGCCACACTGTTCTTTTGCCCATCTTCCAAAAATTTTCCAATCAACACCAACTGATCTACGTCCTAGGATATATCTTTCCTACAATGGACAAAAATCTATCATTCTATCATCACGTCTCTTGGCAAGAGCACACAAAGGTTATTTGTATCTTTTCGTTGGTCTTTTTGATTATTGATTTTTATCTTTTGTGTCTCGCTCTAAGTCATTTCCAAAGCTACCTTGATCTCATTATATCATGGTAAGTAGCGGATAACACCTGGAGTATACATAGTCATTGTTTTTGTATGTTGTGCTTGTGGGTTGGTTTCTTTACTCCAAGAATAGTATTCATATCTTGAAGTCTGGGTTAGTTCTAGCATGATGTGTCCCATTTACATATATAGGCATCAAAACCTTATATGTATTATTCGAACTCATCGCTATGAGTCCCCTTCCCAAGCTAGGCAAGATTATACTACCTTGGGCATGCATGAAATCAACCTATTGTTTGTGGTTCTAGTCCATGCAATCGTAGGATATACATCATCACCTAGGTCATTTCATACCTTTGTGAACTGTATCCTACATTGCTACAGTAAACTAAGAAATGCTCTCAGTTAATCTTTTACAACTACTATTACTAGCTCAAAATCATCATCCTAATCACTCATTCAAACATTATCATCTGGGCCTAGATTTCATAATCACCTACCCTATCCCCCCCATCTAAAATTCCCTCACTAACCCCATTCCCCCACCATATCACTATCTAACACATCTTGAACCAAACCAAATCCCCCCTCAATGACGTGGCATCTTATGACCTAACAAATCCTCTCGTCTCCCCAACCCCATCCTGTAGACGCTCCCAATCCTATCCATACCCCATTCATACACCCCTATCATTTCTCCACCTGAACCCCTCTCCCACAGCCTCACCACTCAGGGTCAAAATAAAGAACATCATGTGTATCAGGAGTTGATCCTCTAGCTGGCATCCCACCTATCTTGCATCCCACCTATCACCTCACTTCCACTTTGCATATCATTTAGGTTCATCTTAATCCATTTAAATTGCATGTCATTTAGGTTCATCTTAATCCATTTAAATTGCATGTCATTTCGGTTCATTTTAGTCCATTTAAAATGCATGTCATTAAGGTCCATCTTAATCCATTTTAATTGCATGTCATTTCAGTTCATTTTAATCCATTTAAATTGCATGTCATTAGGTCCATTTTAATCTATTTAAATTGCATGTCATTTAGGTCCATTTTAATCCATTTAAATTGTATGTCATTTAGGTTCATTTTAATCCATTTAAATTGCATGTCATTAAGGTCCATCTTAATCCATTTAAATTTGCATATCACTTAGGTTCATTTTAATCCATTTAAATTGCATGTCATTTAGGTCCATTTAAATTGTATGTCATTTAGGCTCATTTTAATCCATTTAAATTGCATGTCAGTTAGAATCCATTTAAATTGCATATCATTTAGGTTCATTTTGATCATCTAAGTTTCATATCATTAGAATCAATTTAAATTGAATATCATTCAGGTTCATTTTAAATCCTTTTGCATATCACTTAAGTTCATTTTAAAATTAGTTTAAAATACATATCACTTAAGTTCAGTCTAAATCATTTAAGTTAAATTGCATTAGGTTCACCAATAACAGCTGATAGTTTGCATAATAATTAGTTTTATTTTAGAATCATTTAGTTGCACATTATACTGTTGCAAGTATGAGGTTAACCAATGTTTTCATTGATGTCAACATACTCATATTGTATTGGTAAGAAGGTTTGGATGAGCTGTGTGTTGAGGATATTGAGAAAATTAGTCTCAATCAGGAACAGTGAAGAATAGTGATAAGAAGAAGGCAAATGTACTCAATAGGTTGAGGATCAGAGGATGCGGATTAAAGGGTTTGTACATATGAGTCTTGAGATGATCCAGTTAAGATTTCAGAGGTCCGCATAAAGATATGAAAAAGTTGTGATCGGTCAAGTAGAACCGGTTCTGGGAGATGCTCTGAAGGGACAGAGTGTTACAAAAAGGTCCAGTGAGATCCGAAGGTGCATTATCAAACTCTGCGGATTGGAAGGAGTGTTTGGGATGTCTTGTGATGTGTCATCTCAGTTTGTACAAAGTTTGGAGGTCCAGAAGAACCTTTTTCAGTTTGATAGTCACGACAAACTGTGTTCTTGAAGTACCGGATGAAGAGGAGAAGAGATTCCTGTGAGTAGAGGAAGTGCGGATGTACCCGGTCATTCAGTCAAGCTTGTGAAGGTTCTTGGATTATGTTGAGGTTGTGTTGTCAGTCCGCATTAGTGTTAGAGCCTGGAATTGAAGATATTCTTCCGGATGAAGATATTCTTATTCAGACTAGCCGACTGGATGAGTTATTCATCTTTCGAATGCTCTTGTGAATGATTGCCGACTTAGATGATTGTTCCTATGTCGATGCCTTGTATAAATAAAGGTTTGTGAATTCATTTCAAAGTGAGTAATGAGGCGGATGAGTGTGGAATAGTGAAAGAGCGAAAGGCAGAGTAGAAGTATCTCAGGCTTAAATGGAACTGATCCAGGCATGGTAAAGATGTCAATCTCCAGTTCAAGTTTGTGATTCTTATCACTTTGTAGACAGTGTGTCTCTTGTAGGTAGTGTGCCTCTTTGTGAGCAATGTGCTCAGGCAGTGAGCCCTAATTGGCATGTGCCATTCATTTTTTTTATTCTTCTAATAGAGAATAATCCTTGGGTTAATCACCCCGTGGTTTTTCCCTTAACTAGGTTTTCCACGTCAAAATCTTGGTGTCCAATGTGTTGATGTTTATCTGCTCCTGTGTTTATGCATTATGCTTTCATGAATGGTTAACTGATATGCTATTAATTAACAAAGAAGAATCAAGTGTTTGAAGTAGAAGCAAGTTTTTGTACAACTGATTCACCCCCCCCTCAGTTGTGTGGCCTAGATCTAACAATTGGTATCAGAGCCAAGTTCCTCTAAAAGGAGCTTAACCGCTTGAGGAGATCCAGGATGTCGTCATACAAGAAGGATAGTCTGAAGTTCGATGGAACCAACTTCACTCTCTGGAAAGGTCACATGAAATGTCACTTGGAGTGTATGGGAAAAGCATACTTGGCCATGGTCTCAAAACCATATGTACCTCCACAAGGTGGCCCGACAACTCTGAATGAAATCACAAATGCTGAAAATAATTTGTGAACCAAAGAAGCTCTTCTAAGTGCCTTGAATGATTCAGAGCTCTCAAATGTTATTGACCTACCAACTACATATGAGATCTGGGTTAAACTAGAACTTCTGCATGAAGGAGATGAGTTTGTTAAGAGTGCAAGGAAGTCTGAAAGGGAAATTTGAAAGATTGAAGATGAGAGATGATGAAAATATCACTACCTTCATGCCAAGAGTGAATGAACTGGTGTGTGGAATTAGGAATGCTGGTGGAGTTCTGGATGAAAATGAAATTGTTTACAAGATTCTCAGATCCCTTCCTGCTACCTACAAAATCAAGGTTGCTGCCATTGATGAATTCAGAGCCCATACAACTGTCACAAGAGAGCAATTGGATGGCAAACTGGCTGCATTTGAAATGACTGAGTTTGGAGATGATCACCCCAAGACTGAATCTGCATTCAAAGCCAGTGCCTATGTGAAAGGCAAACAAAGATTTGATCCGGGAGAGAACTCTTCAAGGAAGCTATCATGGTATGATCAAGCAAGGAAAGACATGGAAGAGGAAGAAGCAGAAACAGCTCATCTTGAAGCCCTCATTGCCAAGAGACTACCAAGAGGATCCGGTAAGTATGAAGGAAAACTACCCTTTAAGTGCTTCAATTGCAATAAGATTGGTCATTTTGCTTCAAGATGTCCGGAAAGATCTGCAAGATCAAATGCTAACAGACAAAGGTTCCAAAAGAACTATCATTATGTTCATGAAGAAGATGATAATGAAGGAGTAACAGATGATGAATCAGAACTAGGAAGCAAATCTGAAAATGAATGGGTGTTTATTGCCATCAAAGAAGAAGATTCAATATCCTCTGAATCTGTCAATCACAAGGTTGTGGAAAGAGCTTTGGCTGCCCAAGTTGAAGAAAAGGATGATTGGGTTATTAACAGTGGATGCTCTCACCATATGACAGGTGATAAGAGCAAGTTCTTAGATTTGGAAAGGTATGAAGGAGGAATGGTAAAGTTTGGTGACAATTCTGAAGGTAGAATCAGAGGTAGGGGAACTATTTCTTTTGATGGAAAGAGCAAAACTGGTAATGTACTGTATGTTGAAGGTCTGAAGCACAATCTTCTCAGTGTTGGATAGTTAGTAGACAAAGGTTATGATCTCTGGTTCAAAAATGGAAGATGCAGGATCTTTGAAAGCTCCGAGACTAAGATTGCATCTGGTACTCAAACAAAAGGTAATATCTTCCATCTGGTTGGTTCAAATAAAAGTTGTCTGTTTGTTCAAGTTGATCAAAGTTGGCTATGGCATAAAAGGATGTGTCATGTAAATTTTGATAACATCATCAAGATAAGCAATATTCAAGCTGTAAGAGACCTTCCAAAATTGGTGAAACCTACAAATAGTTTGTGCAAAGAATGTCAGCTAGGTAAATAGAGCAGAGTCTCTTTCAAAAGCAAAGATCAGTCCTCTACCAGATTATTGGAATTAGTTCATACTGATCTATGTGGTCCGACAAGAATCAAGAGTATGCAAGGTGATAGATATTTCATGTTACTGATTGATGATCATTCCTAGATGATGTGGGTTACCTTTCTAAAAGAGAAATCAGAAGCCTTTGAGAAGTTCAAAATCTTCAAGGCTATGGTAGAGAATCAAACCGGATTGAAACTGAAGTGTCTAAGGTCTGATAGAGGTGGTGAATTCACATCCAGTGAATTCATAGACTTTTGTGAGAAGCATGGCATAAAGAGACATTTGTCTGCTCCTAGGACCCCACAGCAGAATGGAGTAGTTGAGAGAAAGAACCAAACCATACAGGAAGCTTCCAGGACAATGATGATAGAAGCAAATGTTCCTCAAATGTTTTGGAGAGAAGCTGTTAGCACTGTAGTCTACACTCTTAACCGAGTTCAAATTAGAAACAATACTGATAAGACTCCTTATGAACTTTGGTTTGGTATAACTCCTACTGTGAGATATTTCAGAGTATTTGGTAGCAAGTGTTACATCAAAAGAGATGAAGATCTAGGAAAGTTTGATGCTAGAAGTGATGAAGGAATTTTCTTGGGTTACTCCACTCAAAGCAAAGCATACCAGTGTTATAATAAGAGACTGAAAAAGATGATAGAAAGTACAAATGTGAAGGTTGATGAAGGAATTGAGAAGCCTTCAAGGTTTTATGAATATGATGAAGATGATCAGGATAGTGTTTTGATTCAAGGAACTCAATCCCTTCCTGAAAGTCAAATTCAGACTGATCCGGTAAATCAAGAAGAAGAGGTTTGTCTGAATGAACCTGATCAAGAAACAGCAGTGCAAGAGACTCCCAAAGTTCCAAGGTATGTAACTTTAAATCACTCTGAAGATCAGATCATAGGTGACAAAAGCAAAGGGGTACAAACAAGGAGGAGAATTGCTGAAAATTCAAATGAATACTATCTAATTTCAAAGATTGAACCTAAGACAATAAATGAAGCTTGCAATGATGAAAACTGGACCAAAGCAATGGAGGAAGAGTTGATGCAAATTGAAAAAAATCACACTTGAGATCTTGTTCCCAGACCTAGAAACAAGAATGTGATTGGAACCAAATGGGTCTTCCGGAACAAACTAAATGAGATTAGTGAAGTAATCAGAAACAAAGCCAGATTGGTCTGTAAAGGCTACTCTCAAATAGAAGGAATTGATTGTGAAGAAACCTTTGCTCCGGTAGCAAGAATTGAAGCAGTCAGATTATTTCTTGCATATGTTGCCTTCAAAGACTTCAAGGTATATCATATGGATGTCAAGTCTACCTTCCTAAATGGTGATTTGGAAGAAGAAGTATACATTAAACAACCAGATGGATTTCAATTGTCTGATCATGATGATATGGTCTGCAAATTGAAGAAAGCACTGTGTGGATTGAAGCAAGCCCCAAGAGCATGGTATGAAAGGTTGGATAAGCATCTTGTGCAGATTGGTTTCAACAAAGGTACTGCTGACAGTACTCTATATTTCCAAATAGATAATGAAAACATCTTGATTGTTGAAGTATTTGTTGATGATATCATTTTTGGAGGAAGAGATAGTTTGTGTAAAACCTTTGCAAATCAAATGAAAAGTGAGTTTAAAATGTCAATGCTTGGTGAAATGAATTTCTTCTTGGGTCTACAAATTACTCAGACAAAGAAAGGTATCTTTATCTCTCAGACCAAATATGTGAAAGAATTGTTGAGGAAATTTGGAATGGAAGATTCAAAGCCAATGAACACTCCTATGGCAACCAGATGTAAGTTGAGCAAAGATGATGACTCTCTTAAGATAGATCAGACCAAGTACAAATCAATGATTGGAGGATTATTGTATCTCACTCAGACTAGACCAGATATAATGCAGGTTGTTGGTCTTGTGGCAAGATTTCAGGCTGACCCCAGAGAATCTCATGTTATGGCAATCAAGAGGATTTTTAGATATCTAAAGGGGACAGTTGAGTATGGCCTATGGTATCCTAGAGATCAGGATTTCTCTCTTCATACATATACAGATGCAGATTGGACAGGAGATGTGGATGACCAGAAGAGCACCAGTGGTGGAGCATTCTTCTTGGGAAAGAGATTGGTTTCTTGGCTAAGCAAGAAACAAGAGGCAATATCTCTATCTACAACTGAAGTAGAATATATTGCAGCAGTAGGCAGTTGCACTCAAATCTTATGGATGAAGCAGATGTTAAGAGACATGAAAGTAGAATATGAGGAGCCTATCACAATTTTCTGTGATAATTCAAGTGCAATAAATATTTCCAAGAATCTAGTATTGCATTCTAAGACCAAGCATATATCTATCAAATTTCACTTTTTGAGAGAACAAGTGAACAAGGGTGAAGTCAGATTGGAGTATGTACCCTCCAAGGATCAGCTTGCAGATATTTTTACTAAACCTCTTCCCAAAGACTCTTTTGAGTATCTCAGGGAGAAGTTAGGGTTCATGGCCCCTCCGGTGATGAACTAGGATGCACTGATGTGCATCAGTTTGGTGGATATCACAGTCATATCTTGTGATTCGGATTGATGATGGGGAGCTGCTACTAAGGGGGAGCAGCTGGTATGATTCTGATATGTTACAAGTGTAAGTATGAGCCCTTTGCCATTGATGTCAAAGGGGGAGAGAAGACATGTGAAAAACAAGTGGTTGATGATCAAAGTGGGAGCAGTAAAGGAAGAGAAGACATGTGAAGAGTTGATGCTGATAGGGGGAGCTGTGACAGAAAAGAGAAGTTCTTGTCTTGATGGTTTTACACATCATATGTTGCCATCAATGACAAAGGGGGAGATTGTTGCAAGTATGAGGTTAACCAGTGTTGTCATTGATGTCAACATACTCATATTGCATTGGTAAGAAGGTTTGGATGAGCTATGTGTTGAGGATATTGAGAAAATTAGTCTCAATCAGGAACAATGAAGAACAGTGATAAGAAGAAGGCAAATGTACTCAGTAGGTTGAGGATCAGAGGATGCAGATTAAAGGGTTTGTAGATATGAGTCTTGAGATGATCCAGTTAAGATTTTAGAGGTCCGTATGAAGATATGAAAAAGTTGTGATCGGTCAAGTAGAACCGGTTCTGGAAGATGTTCCGGAGGGACAGAGTGTTACAAAAAGGTCCGGTGAGATCCGGAGGTGCATTATCAGACTCTGCAGATTGGAAGGAGTGTTTGGGATGTCCTTGTGATGTATCATCTTGGTTTGTACAAAGTTTGGAGGTCTAGAAGAACCTTTTTTAGTTTGACAGTTGCGACAGACTATGTTCTTGAAGTACCAGATGAAGAGGAGAAGAGATTCCTGTGAGTAGAGGAAGTGCAGATGTACCCGGTCATTCAGCCAAGCTTGTGAAGGTTCTTGGATTATGTTGAGGTTGTGTTATTGGTATTCATTAGTGTTAGAGCCCAGAATTGAAGATATTCTTCCGGATGAAGATATTCTTATTCAGACTGGCTGACCGGATGAGTTATTCATCTTTCAAATGCTCTTGTGAATGATTGCTGACTTAGATGATTGTTCCTAAGTCGATACCTTGTATAAATAAAGGTTTGTGAGTTCATTTCAAAGTGAGTAATGAGGTGGATGAGTGTGGAATAGTGAAAGAGTGAAAGGCAGAGCAGAAGTATCTCGGGCTTAAATGGAACTGATCCAGGCATGGTAAAGATGTCAATCTCCAGTTCAAGTTTGTGATTCTTATCACTTTGTAGACAATGTGTCTCTTGTAGGCAGTGTGCCTCTTTGTGAGTAGTGTGCTCAGGCAGTGAGCCCTAATTGGCATGTGCCATTCATTTTTTTTATTCCTCTAACAGAGAATAATCCTTGGGTTAATCACCCCATGGTTTTTCCCTTAACCAGGTTTTCCACATCAAAATCTTGGTGTCCAATGTGTTGATGTTTATCTGCTCCTATGTTTATGCATTATGCGTTCATGAATGGTTAACTAATATGCTATTAATTAACAAAGAAGAATCAAGTGTTTGAAGTAGAAGCAAGTTTTTGTACAACTAATTCACCCCCTGCTCTCAGTTGTGTGGCCTAGATCTAACATATACACCACATTGCATATCATCTCATAAACATTTAGTTACATTACATCATCACAATCATCATCACATCACATTGTTGCATCCATAATAAATGTTATTAGTCTAAACATTCATTTGCATTATACATCATATAGTCCATAAAATCACAAACACCATGCATATATCACAATAAATCCATCATAAATGCATCCATAAAATCAAAAACATAATGGCATAAACATAACATATCCATAGCATATAAATCCATAAAGAATATTTGCATCCATCATATAGGCATCATCATAATACAGCATCATAAACCATCAAAAAGCATCGCATCATATATAATCACCGCAAAAAAATGTACATCACTCACATCATCAAAAAATATAGTGTCCTGATCCAATGCCTCTAAGAGCTAACATGATATAACCATCACATGGAGGATCCTCTCTCTGAGGGAGTGGGAGACTCTGACCCTGGTCGAGGCTATGATCCTATCAGCGGCTGTGCCTATGCCTGTGCCTATGCCTGTGGAACCTACTAGGGCATGTGTGAGGGAGGAGGCATCGTCTGCTAAACAGACTGAATAGATCTTGATCTATGTGATCTCGATGCCCTCGATCCACTGACCTGGCTATAGCTTGGTGCTCGCTGCTCTGCTAGCACAGCCACGTAATACAACCCCCGATAATACTCCATCTACCCCCTGGTCTCTGTCAACTCTCCCTGTACCTGAGACATCTGAACCTGAGACTGGGACAACTGTGTTTGCATCAATGTCAAAACTGGGGCTAGTCTATACATCTCGCTCCCCTGTCAACGTGACTATGTCACCCTGAGCCTGTATTAGCTATGCCTGAGCCTATGCTAGTTGTACATGCAACGTAGCCACCTACCCATCTGATCCATCCAACAAACCTACTGTGGCCTCTAGCTGCTCCACCTCTGCCTCACGGCTCTCCAATGCCTCCTGTAGGCTTACCACCTATGCTCTTAGGGTCTCCATATCCTCCTCCTCATCCTGTCATTGCTAACAAGGTGTGAGCCTCTCAAGCTTGGCCTCTCCAGCTGTCCTTGAGGGACCTGCCCTGCTGCCCTCCCCCAGTAACCTGCTGCTGCCCTACCTGTGGTGGGGGCAAATCACCCATATCCACCCTCAACTGTCCCCCACACCGCCGAGGTCCTCTAGGCTATCGCCCTGCTCCCACCTGCACCTGCTCAACAGGAACCTACTACACAGGTACCTGTTGCCCCACCTTCCCCTATCCTACTGCCACAATCGCTAGCACATCTATCAGCTAGCCATCCCTACAAACCAATCTCTCCTCTCCACCATCACTAACCTCCACAAGGTAGTCCTCAATTATCTCCTCCCCCTTCTCCATGCAGTCATCCCCATCTGGGTCATCTCCATCACCATCTGAATCATCCCCCTTGAACCTGCTGCCTCCTCCGCTGGATCCGTCAACCGAGTAGGCTGATGCATATGCCACCATATATCATATGCAGCCGTAGTCCCTACATCCCTCACCGTGCTCCTCCACTCCCACCGCACTGGCCATAGAGCTGCAAAATTAGCTAAGGTAACCTATAATTATATGGCTACAGGCCAGAAGGCTGCATCTCAAGGGGTCTGAGCATATATCACCATCTGCTGTGGGGTGTCCTATATCAAACCAAACTGCCGCATGACCCACGAGGGTAGATACATCTCTATAGCATGTTCTCTTCGACCCATAAGGTATCTCTGCTGAAAAGTAAAAGGGAGATGAATATCATCATCTGGCCATGGCTCTATGCCGATATACGGTCACCAGGTCACAGTGATCACATCATCCAACATCCTCATCTAGTACCGTACCTATCTAGTATACGTGTACTCTGCATCCTGATATAAAAGCACAAAGGCCTCAAAAGGCCACCGATAATACCCACATGTCAGCCGGGTAACAGTGATGTGCTCCCAAATCCATACATGAAGCAGAGTAACTCCAACTGATAATGCTCTATCATGCAGATAGGTGACTGTATGCATCTCATGGTATAACTGACCTAGCATCACCGGTCCTAAGGCATAGACAGTCGCATGCCTCACCATCCCCTCTATCATCCCCCCAGCCAATCGAAAAGCCACTGTCTCACTTATCAGGCATCACAACACCTCCAATCAAAGCACATAGGAATAAGGCAAAGGGATCTGCACCCATAGCCAGTGTCCCCTCATAGTCCATCTCTCTCCTGTCCGCTGAGAGAACAATGCGGTCCACTCCAGACACTTTGATCAAGGTACTCCACCCCATCCTCGTGTCATAGCAAACCCACTGACCTTGAATAGGTAGCTTGAGGATACGATAAACATCCTCAAGTGTAATGGTAATCTCACTAGTCGGCAACAGAAAGCTGCAGGTCTCAGAGCGATACCGCTCCACAACCGCTATCATCAGAGCTCTATGAGCTCGCATAACTGGCATCGACGCCACTGTCAGAAGCCCCAATCTCACCAGTCAAGCCCGCGTGGCATCATCAAAACCATTAAATAGTGCCATCATGGATGGAACTCGTCTCTCTCATGACTATAATATAAATCACTGTGTATCCTGCATCCACAACTTTTGGATCAGATATGAACCTATCTTTTTCTAAACCAAACCCTTTTCTTCTAAATGTCTAAAAAGCTAGCAGACAACCCCTTGTGCCATTTTTAAAATGGTGCTACAACTTCCTCTTAATAAGCATTATTTCAGAAAATAGTGCCACTGCGTAAATATATCTTTGTGCTAATCCAACCGATAGCACTATTGCACTCTATACATGGTGCCATTTTACCAAATGGCATCACTCAACATTTTGGCACTAATTCCCACAATAGCGCCAATTAACCCAAAAGCGCTAATTCAATCAATAGCGCTAATCCCCTAAATAGCGCTAAATTGCAAAATAGCACTATTTCCCAATATGGCACTATTCCAAAGTATAGCACCATTTAAACACCAAATTGGTGCTAAAATGCTAGAATCATATTCTTCTACAAATTGTGCTAATCCGGAGGATAGCACCAAAATACCTACCAAATGGCGACAAACTGCCCTAACCCTACCCTAGCGGATAGTACCAATCCAGAGGATGGTGCTAATCCGCCTTACCGTTGGTGCTACATGCTCCAATCCTAAATCCCAAAACCCCAAAAAAATGCATGTAAATAAAAAATTCACAAAGTCAGGGTTAGGCCCTACTGAGGGTCCAGCGTCCAGTGCCCAGCGAAACTCTCAGAACCGCTCTAAGATGTGTCAAAGTCGCGGGAACTGGGGGTTGCAATCAGCCATTTCTCCTTCGCTCTTTCTTTTCCAAAGTCAAAAGTGTGCAAATGTGGCACTCTAAGGGCCCACTTTGCCTAATATAGTGGGCCATGTCATTCTTCCACCCCCTTCTTTTCCTTCTAAGGTGTAGATCTCAGCCTTTTTCCTCTGTTTTTCTTCCCGTCATCCTCTTTTCCCATCCCTTATCTGATTTTCACTCCCGTCGCATCCTTTTCGAGAACTCACCCAAAAAAAAATTATTTTCCTGCCGCCCTCTCAAGGGGTCATCCCTTATCCATCTCATACCTTCCTGGCAGCTAGGGCATATTTTTCTTCGATCTGACACCACTTCCCTTCTAGGTCTTGACGCCATGTCAAAGAGGGGCAAATGTAGACACCTAAAAATGTCTTCTACCATCAAACTAACTCCTGACATCCCTAAACATACCAAATTCCCTTCTAATCAATTTATTAAATTTTTATTTAATTAATTACCCCTTTCATTTTCTAAATTCACTCCATTTTATCCCCAAAATTGGATTAATTTCATTAATTCAATAGTCTAAACCTTAGCCAATTGATTTAGTAAATATGTAATATTTATTTAATCAATTTCTCCCTTTTCACTAGATTTAATTAATTAGTTAAAAAAATGTTAACTAATTAATTTAGCCTATTAATTAACCTATCCCTACCCTAGACAATTAAATAGCTATTATTTAATTGCCTACCCTAGCCTACCTCATCCTAGCCCTAGGATTAATTAAATAAAACATGTGATTAATTAATCCTAACCCCTTCATTTGGGTGGTCAAACCTTGTTTAACACCCTTCCCCACATCCTCCAAATAAAAAATTGAATTAAATCCACATAGGTCAATTTTTTATTTAAAAACATCCCACATCACATTTAATTTTCCTTACAAACCCATACTCATTGATTTCCTCTCTTCCCCAAATGAATCTTTAATTCCAAAATAATCCTTCACCCCCATGCTCATTTAATAACTCCTTTTCCCAAAATGAATAAAAGATTCACTTTTATTCCTAGCCCTCCATTCATTCAAGATTGAATCTAGGCCCTCCACATCACTTTTATCCTCCACTATTGATCTTCCAAATCAATCTCCACCCTTGGATCAAAATCCCTTCCAAAAATCTATAAATAGAACCTCTCTCCATCCATTTTCATGATCCAATTTTAGGCAAAGTTATTATGCCAAAATCTCCATTGAGCTAGAATAGTGAGTTACAAATTAGAGTAGCATTTCACATTGAAATCTATTGTCTAGGGATTATCTTTGTCTTGGGAGTTTCTTGGGTACATGCTCCTACTTCCCTTGATGAGATTGGGTTTGCATGTGAGGTATAACTTTTGTGTTTCATGCATTTTGTTTAGTATTTCAACCTCAAATGTTTATCTAATCTACACAAATCAAAATAACCAAGAAACCCACGAGAGAACAAAGTCTATCGTTGCTCCTTTTGCTGATTTAAAATTTAAAAACAAATAGGATAAGGTGCAGTCCAAAGTCTTCACTGAATACTATAATGAAAACACACGATCATAAAAGATAATAGCAGCTCAAAGTCTTCCCAATATTGTTTACTCAAACACATAAAATCACAAACCCAAAGATAATTATTGCAGCACAAAGTCTCCAAAATTAGCTTTAGGACATCTCCCAGATTACCAAAACTCACACTACAATCTGATCAAATAGATAAGATAGTATAAGGAAAAGGACATAACAACAATTTCCAATACACCACAAGTTATTCCAATGCAAAGATTGAACGATCGCTTGCTTTTCTATTTACTTGATAAAATATGATTTACAATTTGAACATAAAGTCTCAAAATACTCTTCAATTTGATAGAGTTTTGCTTCAATAACTAGAAGATATCTATTACAATAGAGTCCCTCTTTATTTATAGGGAGGAGCCTAGAGCAAAAATAAATAATTTACAACTATTTTGACTTATTCAAACAAAAGAGTCATATTTGACTTATGACTTCTTTTGTCTCATATGTAATTACATATTGGAAAATTACATGTAATAATGTTCATAATAAAATTCAAATTACATATACAAGAATGAAAATAAACCAAGGTATTTGCAAAGGAACTTCAGCTACCTCCATCATTTTTCTTCAAAAAGTTCTGATATATGGTTTGCACCGCTACCATTTTGCACACATTTGGCTTGGCTGTATTCTATGATATAGTGCAAGCCCTGACAACTGCATCTCTGACGGCCTTTATCACTTTCTCATACTTGTCAAGATTATCCTTTAGATTATCAAAAGTTGAATGATGATCATAAAGGCTATCCATCGAAACAACTATAGGCACTTCATCTTCAAATTTATGTTGCACCATCTTCTCAAAAGCATCTATCATTTCTTCTGCTGAGAGAAATTTGTGACCTTCACCTGTCAGAGTACATGCAAGTTCCTCCAACCTGTCTAGAAGAGAGACCTTACTATCTTCACTATTTTTTCGCACTAGGGACAAGTAATTAAGTAAGCCTTTTATTATATTGATGCAATGAACAAGAGATTCCTTAGTCTTAAGATAAGACTCCCAATTTGAGATGACGCCAATGGCTATCAGATTATTTATCTTAATCTTCTTCATTTCTATCCATTCCTCTAAGCTTTTGTCCTGATCTTGCAGTTTTTGAGAAAGTAAGTCAACAATGTCATCAATCTCAACTTTTGCTTTGTCCATCTTTTCTTTTCTTTCTATGGTGGTCTTCAGCATAATTCTTCCCTATGCTAGGAACTGCTCCACAATATCTGTAACCACTCTTCCTCTAGCCTAAGCTTTTTCCACCTTCTAAATTAGAGGATCTTCTATAGTTACCGCCATAGGTTCCACAATCTCATATGACTTCACTATTTTCTGAAGAACAGTGACAAGTTATTCTGCTTTAGCTTTATACTGCTCTTTCTCCTTCTTAACCTCATCACATTTCTCAAGCAAGGTGCTAGCAATAGTTTAAAAATCTGCCTTAATACCTTCATGAGTTAGCTTACCTAGCTCAAGTCTTGAGACGTTCTTCTTCAAAGTATTTGACTTAACAGGTAACAACTTCTCAGTATCAATCTCATCTGGTAAAATGCCTTTCTTCTTTCTCGTAGGAGTGTATGCAGATAACCATGGAGGAAGTACAAAAGTGACAACATTTGGAGAAGAATCCATTACTTGTTTTTTTGGATCCATACTTACACCTGTTATGGTCACAATAGGACTAGTGTTGGTGAAAGCTACACCGGTGTCAACAACTTTCTCTGAACCATCCAGAAGATGTTCCAAAACAGATTGTTCACCAATATCAAAATATGGGGAAGATAAACTTGGAATGGAACCAGAGGATTTAAACACAATTCCAAAACTTATTCTTAATGAGGGGGGATATTATCAGAAGAAACAACAAGAATAGGTGAAATAGGAACACTTGAAATGACAGTAAAACTATCAGAAATAGGAACATGGAGTAGAGGCGTAGAAACTTGGGATTTTGATGGAAGATCCTTCTATGGGGAAAGTTGTAAATCACCAAGTTGTTCCTATTCTACATTCTCATCCTTACCTTGTTCTGTTTCACCTTCCTCAGCAGGCTTTTCAAACATTTCTACTTGTTGGGCATCTTTAGATTTCTTAATATTTTCTTGTTCAGTTTCAACATCCTCAACCTCCATCTGCTCAACATTTGTGTCTTTAGCACCTAATTCAGTGACATTAGAGGTTCATGCGACCTCTTTCTTCTTTCCTCCTTTAGTTACAAATTTGATTTTTGGCATATGTACCTTAGAAGAAGAGGGAGTGTCACTTTTGTTCTTGGTCTAGTTTTCCACCTTTTTGTCTGTTTGCTCTTGGACCTCGACTTCTGATCTAGTAAGGAATTCTTTCAAACTAAATCCTTTGATCTCTAACCATACATTTGTATTAGCTAGGATTGGTTGAAACCTTTTTCTTATTGAAGTCTCCTCTTTGACTGGCCATTTGACCTCAGGAAGGGGTGAGGCCTTAATGTTCTCAATATTGTATTTGGGATCTAAAACATTCCCATCATCTTCCATTCCTTTAGGAATATCTGTAAGGCCCAGCTCTTCAATTTGACTCAAATGAAGTCTGCAAAAGTCTAGTTTCTTGATCTCATTTTGTGTCCTACGATTGGCCCAAATATCTTCAACCATTGGCATGTGGAAAGTTGACTTTCTTTTGATTTTATCCTGTACCCTCCTGAAATCAAAACGATCTCTTTTCTTGAAAGTCTTCATTGTGACCAATTGTATTTTAGATTCAATTATTTTTTCGTTGGTAGCTAATTGGACTAAGTACCGTCAATTTCTATAGGAAACTTAATCCCTCACTTTTTCAACTCCATTTGTTTATTGTGTACCACAATCAACTACCTAGATAATTCCATGAGAACAATCTTGTCACTGGGATAACACAGAAGTATATATGGATAAACAGGATAATATCCCACTCTAAGATATGTAAAAGTTGGAAATTCTAAGAACAAAAAGCCAAAAGAATTCACCACTTTCCAAGATTCATCTGATACTCTTTTCTGCACTAGTTCATTATCCCACAAACACATAAACACTGAAAAGAAAGCATCATTAACCCTACAGAAATGATGGATTGTTCCTTTTAGAGTTATTTGAGGATAGTATTCATAAACGGGAACCAATTTCCTATCACCAACCTAAGTGAGACCAGGAAAACTCCTCATGCTTGAAGCAGCATATACCAAATATGAAGTCATATAAAACTTGAAGGTGGTATTGACTCTCACCAATTGCTCATGCAAAGCATTACTAATTTGTTCCCCCCAAAATATTTTCTATGTACCCCAGAGAATCACCTTGATATACGTGTACATCCATTCCTAAAACTTGGATGAAGAAGGGAGTCTTCTGATACGACTCAAAAGTGTAATCAAGTCACAGACCTCCTCAACAAAGTCACTCCTTGAGAGATCTTTTGGCCATCTGGTCAAATTGCTCCAAGGAATCTTTAACCACTTACTGTTTATATACTTCCTTGCGGCTTCCACATCTTTGTCATAATCCTTTTGCCTTGAGAAAAATCAATTTGTCCAATATTTTCAATAGGAGGACACATAAAGATCTTATCAAGAAATTCTACATCCAATTGCATGATCACATTCCCTTGAGAATCTGACAAAGTCCTAGTATCCTTGTTATAATGATTTGCTATCTGAAGAACAAACTCAGGATTATGGGTAGCAACAGGAAAAGAGGCAACCAAGTGAATGTTGCTATCGATAATCTTTTACATGTGTCTGGAAGGATTTGTCTGTTTGGTTCTATCCACGAACTCTACCATATCCACGTGCCCTATCTTTGTATCCCTGATCTCATCAACATTAGACTGCACTAAAGTGACAGGGAAGACCCCTTGGTATTTGTACTTCATTATCTTACCTTTGGATGGAGATGGCTCCAACATCAGCTTCGAAGAGAAAATTGGAAAAGGTGTTTACCATAGATGTTTGTCGAAAACTGTAAAAAGCCATGATCTCACAGTTAGGGAAAAAATGGGAAAATTGGGGTTACTACAAATCAATGATCATGAATAGAGAAGAATGCATTGAAAGGCTTGAGAGCATGCAAATCAAGGTAAAAGGAAAAAGCAGGTCAATAGGTTTTGAAAAGAAAAATTTCCCATTGTTAGGAAAATTTTTAGAAAAAAGTGCATGGGTTGTCAAAATGACCGCCATTACATGTGTGCTAAAACTAGATTTTGACGCATATGCAATGTCGGTGAAAAGGGCCACCACTGCATGTGTAAGGGAAGATATACATGTTTTAATGTAGGGGTGATCAGTTTGACCGCCCTTACATGAGGGAAATAAGCAAGTTTGATGTGGTGTATGCACAAGCGGCAAAAATACCCTCTAGTGCATATTGGAGGAAAAGCTTCAAGTGTTTTGATGCGAAGTTGGTCAAAATGACTGCTTAGGCATCTCTAATGTCAAAAATCAATACATATACAAAAGCAGCGTATTTGACTGCTTAAAAATATGTAAGTTGAGATCTTGTTTCTGTGTAGGAGCGGCAGTTTTAACTGCCCCTGTATATAAGGTAGAAATAGACAAGGTATATGCATCGTCAGCACTTTATACCAACAATACATATGAACGAGTAAATAGTATGAGGGTGGCGATTATTGCCCCCCTTACATTCAAGGTCAAAGAAATGAGGTAAGAACAAAAACCTAAGTTTAAAAAGACACGAAATCTAACCTTAATAAACATGAGGTTTATTCAAAATGGTGAAACTCGCTTGAGAAAACAAAGACAAAGAAAAACTAGGCTTTGCCTAAAATGACTCACACAAGAATTTAAATGCAATAAAACTAAAACATATATCTTATCATATACAACAAAACCCTAAAACGAAAAAATGAAAACAAAAAGAAAAAGAAAGAAACGGGCTTACCTTCAAACAAGAAAACCCTAAACGCGAGCTGGAAAAGCAAAATCCCTGAGAAATCTAAAATCTGCTAGTTTCATGAGAAGAATGATCTCAAGGAGGTATCACATCTTGTTTGAGGTTTTGAAAATGTATAACAAACAAATCAAAGTGAACAAAAATGTTTTAAAAAGGGTAAAACGAGAACATTAATGCCAGCACGAGTGGAAATTAATATCACCATAGTTCGAAGATTTTGTTAAGATATGCTCTGGTGGTAAAATTTACCAATCTTACACATTAAGGTGCAATATGCATGTAAGAGAGGTGGATTTGACCTCTATTACATGTAAAAACATAAAAAAATTATAACACCCCAAAATAGTCAAAATTGATATTTTGACAAGCTTACGACCTAGCCGATTTTCACGATTCTCGAGGAACTGATCTAGGGGAATGTCAGAAGCTATTCTACGGTGTCAAATGACTTCACATAAGGCCAAAAGTTGATTTGAGAACTTAGAGTGTAGGCTACGAAACAGACAAGTTTCATAGGGGTTGTCTACAAAATTGAGCGCAGCTAATTTTGAGAACAACAGATCCCTAAGATGAAAAAACTGCCAAACTTTGATGGGGTAGTTCTTAGAATTCATGGCAACTAGGAATGTTTCATTTGGACCTATAGGTGCATATGGGGTCTGTCTACAATAACCACTCTTGGTTTCATTCAACTCCTAGATGTTTGACCATGCCAGAATCAAATGCATTCTTGCAAAATGCTTCAGTTCCATGCAATGGAAAGATTGCTATGTGCCATATTTTTTGTTCTACTCATCATGGGGCCAAACCAACTATGCCAACATGTCCAGGTGGGCAAGTAAATGCTAGGGGAGGTCTCATTTCATGTGAAAGTGTCTCAATCATTTCAAGTTGCAAGCTACCGTCAAACACGAAAGGTGCTAGGTGTCAATAGCTTGCAGGCCAAAATGATTGGGATGCTTGGCACATGAAATAAGACTTCCCTACCATTTACCCACCCACCTAGACATGTTGGCATAGTCATTTCACCCCCAAGACCTATGGAATGCGAAATTTCAGTGTTAGCAACTTTCTACTTTATCGATGGCTTACAGACTAGAATGACTAGGATACTTGAAACATGAAACGAGATCTTCCCTACCATTTACTCACCCACCCTGACATGTTGGTGCAGTCAGTTCAGCCCCATGATGAGCAGAACAAAAAATATGGTACCTGGCAACCTTTTCGCTACATGAAATTGAAGCATTTTGCAAGAATGTGTTTAATTTTGGCATGATCAAATAGATAGGACTTGAAAAAAACTAAGAGAGTTTATCATAGAAGGATCCCACATGTAGTTGTAGGTCAAAATAAAACAATCCCAGCTGCCATGAATTCTGAGAACTACTCTGTCAAAGTTTGGCATTTTTTTTTATATTGGGGATCTTAAGGGACTTTGCCGATAGCCTGTTGCCCCAAATGATTGGGGCACTTGGCACATGAAATGAGACCTCCCCATGCATTTACCCACCCACCCCAATGTGTTTCCATAGTCTGTTTGGCCCCACAAGCTATGGAATGCAAACTGTCACTCCTAGCATCTTTCTACTGCATGAAACTGAAGCATTTTGTAAGAATGCATTTGATTTCGGCACGGTCAAACGGACTGGAGTTGACCAAAACTGAGATAGGTTATTGTGGATGGACCCCACATGCACTTGTAGGTCCAAACAAAATGTTCCCATCTACCACAAATTTCAAGAACTGCTTCGTCAAAGTTTTGTAGTTTTTGCATCTTAGGGATCTTAAGGGACTTTGTTGGTAGCCTGTTGTCTCGAATGATTAGGGCACTTGGCACATGAAATGAGACCTCTCCTGGTATTATCTTGCCCACCCTGATGTGTTGGCGTATTTAATTTGACCCCACGAGCTATGGAATTCAAAATGTCTCTCCTAGCACCTTTCTATTGCATGAAACTAAAGCATTTTGCTAGAATGCATTTGATTTTGGCATGGTCAAATAGACTAGAGTTGACCAAAACTGAGAGAGGTTATTATGGAAGGACCCCACATAAACCTATAGGTCCAAACAAAATGTTCCCATCTACTACAAATTTTAAGAACTACTCTATCAAAGTTTGGTAGTTTTTATGTCTTAGGGATCTTAAGGGACTTTGTCGGTAGCCTACTACCTTGAATAAATGTGATACTTGGTACACAAAATGAGACCTCCCCTGGCATTTACCCACCCACCCTGATGCATTGGTGAAGTCTGTTCACCCCACAAGCTATGGAATGCAAAATGTCACTCCTAGCACCTTTCCATTGCATGAAACTAAAGCATTTTGCAAGAATGCATTTGATTTTGACACGGTCAAATAGATTGGAGTTGACCAAAACCAAGGGAGATTATTGTGGAGGGACCCCACATGCACCTATAGGTCCAAAACAAATGTTCCCATCTGCCACAAATTCTGAGAAAACCTCTATCAAAATTTGGTAATTTTTATGTCTTAGGGATCTTAAGGGACTTTGTCGGTAGCCTGCGGCCTCGAATGATTGAGGTGCTTAACACCATATTTTGTGACAACATCAACATCATGAGGACACTAAAGAAATCTTTTACACATGAAGACACTAAGAAAACTAAAGACATGGAGGACAAAGAAGCACGAAGACATGAACAAACTCTTGTCATGAGGAAGAACCACAACCCAATCCAACTCCTGAAAGCATGACACGTTATGATGAAGAACCACAACCAAATCCAATGATCCAATGGTATGAACTAATGACATAAGAAACTATGTCCTACTATTGTAACATGATAAACATGAATGTTATGAACTAACATCCAAACCCTATGACATCAATCTTGATATGACATGAGTGAACAGGATTAAGACCAATAAGGATCAACTTCATCCATTACTTAGATCTAACCCCATGAATAATAACATGATGATGATGCAAACATCAAATGTATACCATAGAAAACAAATCAAATGAAACATGAGGCTTTCACTGCTCAAGTTCATACCACTGCTTGTTAAGTTCATACCATTGCTTATCAAGTTCATACCTCTACTTGAGTGAGATCTTCAATATTCAAGTTCATGCCTTGTCTTGAAGCACTACAACTCTGTGCATCACATAACATACTCTATGAAGAAGCAATTGTCTTTATATCACAAAACCCAACAACACATCATGAAAGCATAGTGGTATCATCAAACAATAGACAACCAATAGACTTCCATAATTATGCATTCCTTACTTTCAAGAAAATACAATTGGCACATGAAAACCAAATTCATGTAAGGATAATTGATCATCATATTAAATATTTAATATAAACTATCGTATACATAATATCATGAGCATAACATCTAGTTTACAGACAAAGCCATATAGGCATGTCCAAACAAAGCCATACAGGCATATATACAAAAATATACATTAGTAACATACAAAAGTATGTACATACATTGGTAACATACAAAATTATGTCCCAAAAACTAGTTTCCTATGGACTTTTATGAAATAATTGGTAGCCCTTGCTTGACCGTGAAGATGGAGAGCCAATCCGTGATTCATCCTCTCTCTACCATTGAGTAGACCTCTTCGATAGTTCAAGCTCATGCAGCTCCACCTATTAATACAATCAAATAATATGCACATTACTATAATAAAATGTACATGAAATATATAACATCACATATGTAATCGATCACTTACCACCATCTAATGATCACTCTCCATCATCTTTTCTCTAGCTTCTTTGTCCATAGTTGGACAGACTAGAGTTGTGACCTCCTGTGAGAAGCATCAAAAAGCAAAATTGACTAAACATAAATATACTGGAGGGAAGAAATTCATACTACTATTTATATATAAAACAAAGTACAAGTAACCATCTAGGAAATTTTTTTGCATATTTACAAATTAATCCAATGAACCATCTAGGTCTTATCTACTCTTTATTGTGTCAAGTATTGTCTCATTGTTAGACTCACACACCTTCCACAAGGTCTTGTTCAAGGGTCTACCTCAATATTGTATCAAATTAACATTGGTTTCCATGACAAGGTTGGAGTAATGAAAAATCTTTCGATGCATGTCAAAGTCCTCAAACAACCAAACATTAACACTCTTATGTGGGTACCTTCTAAGCCATGTTCCAATAACAACCAATGAGCCTATAAGGTATTCAATGTTTTCTCCATCTATAACTAGGGCCTCCAATTTCTTTTTGGCCTCAACACAATGACACAAGTAATAATCTATTCCCTCTTCGTTATCTTCATCTGTAATAACTACATAAACATGCCCTACAATGATATGTGCAACAAATTAGATGAAATTAGTCAACATTACAAAAATACTACAAAGTAAGATAACATTAGGAATTTTAAAAACTATGCAAGTAGATATATTACCTAGTTGAACTAGATCTTATATGTAGTCAAAGTCAATTGATGATTCCATCTCTGTCATTTCCAATACCATCGGGGGTCGATACGTGTCAAGTGGGCTATGATAACTTAACCACCATTCGTCAACCCACTCCTTTGACTCGCACTCATTCCAAGCTTTAATTGTACATGAAGAACAAAATCATGCTATCTTCTACATATGGATACTCCATGAACCTACAATTGAACTTCTAAAAGAGTGTAGCTCACTTGATCCTATTAGTGTACAACAGTCCTCATATGGTGCAATGTTTGTATCATCTATTAACCAAAAAAATATATGAACTGAAGACTTACCTTCATTACTTGGACCCATCGAAGATTACACCACTCGATGATTGATTTTGCATCTGTCACCTTTGTATTATCTTAATACTTTAACTCTTCACATGCTATGGCTCTTTTGATACATGCTCCTACACCATCATGCTCCCCCTTTCCATGCCTAACCTCAAAAAAGTTCCACATATGTTGAACACCTATAATATTATGCCTCTTGCTCAGCTAATAGAAAATCTATGAGTTCTTGAATTATGATGCATAGTTATCTGACCATATGATATGTTGACTGAATGATATGCCCCTTCTAGCCAAATCATTGTAGAACACCTGAAAGCAACCTTGCACGTACTTCGCATAATGTGTGTGATCATCACTTATATAAAAATGATACTCCCTTATGATCTTTCTATCATCCTCTGTACTATCATTCGCATGATTGAATACAATGTTCACAAATATAAAAACCTATGTCGAGTTGTAATATTGGCATTGCACCTCACGTTGTGGCTGTAGACTATAGTTCTCTATAAAGTCGACGACTGAAACAATGCTACCAACTAGAAATGTGTCCTTGCATTACTTGAATTGCAAATCCAACCATTGAGCTTTATGGGCATGTCTTACATACTCATACACTATACTATCAAGAAATATAGACATAAACTGATACATAGAATCTTTTGAATAACATATTCACACTTCTTTGCTTCTTTACCATCTTTTGTATTATATGCCACTGTTTTATACTTGTTGAACTCTACTAGTTCATTTCCAACCATATGTGTTCTTTCTGTATGTTCACATATTGGCATATGTTGCAAGCCACTACAATGCTGACATGTACCATCCAAGCATAATTTCCTATAGAATATTTGACCTTCCTCTCTATCACATAAAATTATCGATATGAAGTCTCTTGAAGTAGTTGGTGGGGCACGTATGCCACAATCTTGCAAAACATTGTTAGTATCCAAATTGAAACATATAGACTAGTAAACATCAAAATGGTTAGAAAATTCAATATTTAATCTACAACAACAAGTAGTGCGTGTGTGATTTATTTTGACAAAGAAAGGTTTTAGCATTTCAAAATATCTTTGAGAAATTTTAATTTGAGGATACATCTCTAGAAATTTACCAAAAAACTGTGTTTGAGTCATATCCAAAAAAATGCTTTGGATGTGGCTCACAGTTTCAACTACCGATTCTCCTTCTTACCACATCCCTTTGATTTAGAGATACCCTTGTGTAATTCTTCCAAAATTCTTCAATTAGTGATCTCAATGCTTCAACAATTGGTTTATCTTTTCATGGTAGTCTCCCCGAGAATACCCATAATTCATTGACATTAGTGTCCTCAATTCTTTGGCTTCTTCCAATGGCTCTTGATAAAGTTTTCCTATTAATTCTTAATGCTTGACTCATCTTTTTAATGAGACAAGCTTTCCTCATTTGACTACTTACTATAGTCGATGTAATCACACGTCATGTTGCATTACTATCTTTTGTACGTGAGGTGTTACCCACACTCTCATACACACTCATTAGATTCTTGACAATAGATTTTTCACTTGAAGCCTCTAATGTTCTCAACCCAAGAATCTTCATGATGGACCTATACTTTATACTTCGCATCATTTCAATGAATAGTTGACATTTTGTGGTCTCATTTAACTTTTCAAAGAATAATCTCCAAATCTTATGAGCATATCTTCTACAAGTGTGTTTTGGAATCTTACCTTCCATTAGCTGCAAAATATTCTCATCAATATCAATCAAATACTTTGGCTTTCTATGCAAAATCCCAGGTGGTGTTAGGTTAGGTAAATTCATCTCAACATTAGGAATTTCATCAATATTTAAATGAGATGGGCTAGATGGCATACCTTCGATCGAAGATGGAATAGATGACATACCTTGAGGTTGAGGTGGGAATGATGGCGTACCTCCTTCATCACATGTGATTGATGATGTACTCTCAACTTGAGATGTGGTAGATGGTGTCCCTACATGTTTACTTGCGGTAGAGGACGTGTCTCCAACTATGGTATTCAAATCTCTCATAGCATGAAGTTTTTGCATTCGTTCTCTTTGTGCCACTAATATCATATCTCTTTGTGATGGTTGTGGTTCCTCTTCAATTGGCATGTCTTCATTTATTGTGTCCAATTTCCTCTTCTCATGAATTTCCCTCACAGTCGCTGCTTTCTTTGCATTCTTATCTTCTATCTCTTCCTGTGTTGGTTTAATTCTTGATCATTTCCTTAGCATGATGGAGAATTTTTCTGTAACATGATAAAGAGACCAATATTAGTTCCTAAGAAATGAATCCATACAAATAACTAAAATATGTCATTCAACCCTTCATAGTAAATGTACATACAATCATCATGCAAAAGAGTAAATGTCATACTCAACCAAAATAGGTACAAAGCATACAAAGAAAATTATTGCAGCCATACAAAGCATTATTGCAGCCATACAAAGCATTATGGTACAAAGTTCATCTTCAGTCCTAGATGAGGATAAGGTCAAAGGAGAGTCACCTATTGAGGCTACAAGTGAAGAGTAGATGGGACTTCATGGTTGAAAAGGTTGAGGCAGCCCCAATTTGACAAGTTTGTTGTCTTGGTTTGAAGATTGGAAGCCTGGATATCAAAAAACCTATAGTGACCTATTTGTACAAGCCCAATTAGGCCTCTTGTCAAGTGGGATAGTCAATTATGGAATGATGAAGGCACTATGACATGATGAATTATACAATTCATGAAGACAATGATGGAGATCCATGGAGAAAACCAACAAGGACAACATAAGACACCAAATTTGTGAAGTTGCCAATGGCAACAAATTTACCGCCTAGCTATCCTTAACTAATCCATGATTGCAAATGGATGTATTTTGGCTTCTATTAACTAAAAGTGACTTATTTATGATGAATATAATGCTCAGAATTGTTAAATGTTAAATTCCTAAAATTCAATCATAATTAACATTGCAACACTACAGTCTATAATTGTTAAATCACATGTCTTCTTTTGGTGAAAAGTGATGCTTTCAAGTAGGGTTTTGATGAAAGAGAATTGTTAAAGTGTGGATGACAGTTTAGATCAAGAAGTTGAAATTTGGAATAGAGGTGTTTTGTTGGTACTACGGCTACTAGGATTTGGGTGGCTTGTGAAGGAATAGATAGCAATTAAAGAGTGTAGACTTGAGTAAGGGTTTTGAATGGTTGTGTCTAAGTTCCTGAGGGTTAAGAAGACCTCTAGTAACCTTCTTAGGTTTTGAAGTATTGAGGACCCTATTTGTGCCTTTGTATAGGGAGATTTCTTGAGAGGAAAGCTTATGAAATTTGAAGAAACTATTGGTATGAACCCTTTGGATTGAGTTGAACCCTACCTCTGCATCACATACCTAGGATTGTCATAAAAATCATTAGACTAATCTATGTAATTTAGGGTATTGAATGGTATATAGTCAATCAAGGTAACCACCATCATGTGCTAACAAAGGACAATTAGGAAATTTTGAAATATTTTTGTATCGTGCATACAAATCATCATGAATAGGTGCGTAAGGAATGTCCTAGCCGAAGATATGTGCATATAAATCATCATGTCATGTGCATACTTGTATGATCTTGGCACCTATTCATTTGCATTTTAACTTGTTAATATGACAAGATAATAGTGGGATTGTATTTTTATTATGTTGTAAGGATTTATTCTTGTATAGTTTGACATCATGGGATGTTAAGGTCTATTTATTACACATAATTATTAAAGAGCCCAAGTGTAGAAAATATACATGGAATCATGTGAGATTGTAGGCTACTTTCTTGATTGGGAATGTGTCCATTTTAATTAATGTGGACCTTTGAGATATCTTTTATTAGGCATACCATGAACTAATTTAAAACATAGTCTATTATATAAACACAAGATATGTATACATTGTCTTTTATTATGCATACTGGATACAAGTGATATAAACATGTATGATAAAGCATGATAAAGTAATTCAAATAGAATTAAGGAAAATGTAAAGAACATGCATGTAAAGACTTTACATACCTAAAAAATAGAGATTTGAATGGAGAGAGTACCCAATTATGTAGTTTTTTTCTTCTTGCATCAAACTCCTCAACAATTTGAGTTTTTAACCACTTGCTTCCTTTTCAATGTTAAATTGAATAACACTGAAATATAATTACTAAAAACAATACTATTAACCAATCTATAATATTAAATTCCTAAAATTGAATCACAATTAACATTGCAACACTACAAAAATTGAAACTTGAATATATATATATCAAATTTGATGTGAAAACTATGTTATTTCCTCCTCAAGTTGGCAAAGCAGAAAAGGTGGTGGAAAGATCATGCAAAGGTGGTAGAATATGAAAAATGTGCATGTGAACTTCCCAATAGCATGAAAACACTTTTTTTATCAGAACACGTGCATAATTAGCATGAAAACAGAGCATGTGGGCTTGGATCACAAGGGTCCAGGCTTTTTTACCATTTATCTAGCAGGACAAAATGTGAGCGCGTTATAACATGCTCGCATTTTGTCCTGCTATAGATTGATCCATAAATATTTGTGCCTATCTCACCTTTGATAGCACCTTTGCAATATCTCACCTCTAGTTCCATTAGCTCATGTTCTATCTCTCACCTCTCTATATCTCACTTATCTCTCCCCCTCACCTCTCTACCTCTCCCCTCTATGTCTCTCATTCACTCCTTGTATACCTCTCCATCCATCCTTAGCCATTTAGGTCTCACTTAATCCTAAACCCTAAAGACTCAACCCTCAACCCTTCAACCTTAAATTTGAAAACCTATCTCTAAACCCTCAACACTTGACCTTAAACCATATCTAAACTCTCAACACTTTACCTTAAACCCTATTCCCTCAACCATAAACCCTAATCCCTCAACTCTAAACCCTACACCCTATCACTAAACCCTAATCCCTTAACCCTTAGCCCTAAAGCCTCAACCCTCAATCCTTAAACCTTCAACCCTAAACCCTATCCCTAATCCCTATACCCTCGATAGTCTACTTTAACCCTAATCCCTCAACACTTAATGCTATCACTAAAACCTCAACCCTCAAACCTCAACCCTCAACCCTCAACGTTAATCCCTAATCCCTTAACCTTTAACTCTAATTCCTCAACCCTAAACCCTATCCCTAAACCCTCAACACTATACCTTAAACCCTAATCCCTCAACCCTAAACCCTAAACCCTATCCCTAAACCCTCTAACCATATCCCTAATCCCTATACGCTCGACACTCTACTTTAACCCTAATCCTTCGATGCTCAACCCTATCCCTAAACCCTCAACCCTAAAACCTCAACCCTCAACCCTTAACATAAAGCCCTAATCCCTCAACCCTTAACTCTAATCCCTTGACCCTCAATCGTATCCCTAAACCCTTAACCCTAAAACCTCAACCATCAACCCTCAATGTCAAACCCTAATCCCTCAACCCTTAACTCTAATCTATCAACCCTAAACCCTATCCCTAAACCCTAATCCCTAATCCCTTAACCCTCAACCCTCAACCCTAATCCCTCATCCCTAAACCCTAAGCGCTATCCTTATTCCTAAACCCTCAATGGGCTTGATACTATACCTTAAACCCTAATCCCTTATCCCTAAACCCTCCAACCCTATCCATAATCCCTATACCCTCAACACTCTACTTTAACCCTAATCCCTCGACCCTTAAAACTTGAACCCTAAAACCTATCCCTACACCCTCGACACTCGACATTATATCTTAAAACCTAATCCCTTAACCTTCATCCCTAAATCCTCAACCCTAAATCCTTAAACCTTCAACCCTATACCCTCGATACTCTACTTTAACCTTAATCCCTCGACCTCAACCCTATCCCTAAACCCTCAACCTGAAAACCTCAACCATCAACCCTCACCATCAAACCCTAATCCCTCAACCCTTAACTCTAATCCCTCAACCCTAAACCCTATCCCTAAACCCTCAACACTATACCTTAAACCCTGATCCCTCAACACTAAACTCTAAACCCTCCAACCCTATCCCTAATCCATATACCCTCGACACTCTACTTTAACCCTAATCCTTCAACCTCAACCCTATCCCTAAACCCTCAACCCTCAACGTCAAACCCTAATCCCTCAACACTTAACTCTAATCGCTCGACCCTCAACCCTATCCCTAAACCCTCAACCCTAAAACCTCAACCCTCAACCTTTAACTCTAATCCCTCAACCCTAAACCCTATCCCTAAACCATCCAACCCTATCCTTAATCCCTATACCCTCGACACTCTACTTTAGACCTAATCCTTCAACCATCAACCCTATCTCTAAACTCTCAACCCTAAAACCTCAACCCTCAACCCTCAATGTCAAACCCTAATCCCTCAATCCTTAACTCTAATCCCTCGACCCTCAACCCTATCCCTAAACCCTCAACCCTAAAACCTCAACCCTCAACATCAAATCCTAATCCCTCAACCCTTAACTCTAATCCCTCAACCCTAAACCCTATCCCTAAACCCTCAACACTATACCTTAACCCCTACTCCATCAACCCTAAACCCTAAACCCTAATCCCTCAACCCTCAGCCCTAATCCCTCAACCCTCAACCCTAATCCCTCATCCCTAAATCCTAAATGCTATCCCTATTCCTAAACCCTTAATAGGCTCAATACTATACATTGAACCCTAATCCCTTATCCCTAAACCCTCTAACCCTATCCCTAATCCATATACCCTTGACACTCTACTTTAACCCTAATCCCTCAACCCTCAACCCTATCCCTAAACCCTCAACCCTCGAACCTCAACCCTTAACACTCAACGTCAAACCCTAATCCCTCAATCCTAAACCCTAATCCCTCAACCCTAAACCTTATCTCTAAACCCTCAACACTATACCCTAAACCCTAATGCTTCTCTCTTGGATAATGAAAATAAAGTCTGCAAAACTACAGTATTTACCATCAACTATCAAGAGAAAATGTCATCCATTGAAATTAGGAAAGGTCCTTGAAGTGCACCTTAACTCTTTAGATTCATGAGTTGTCCTTTCTTGCATCTCACATCTTGGGCCATATTGTGCCCTGTCAATTCTCTGAGTTTTTAGCTCCATCAGTAAAACTTTCCAGCTAAAGTGAATATTCAAATTATATGGCATATTTTTCTGGCCCATTTGGGGTTCATTATGCCAATAGGTGTATACACTATGAGAAAAGCTTTGCATCTGGTACATCCACAATGAGTAGTTAACAGTTGAAATCAGAAGGATGATCGTTATGAGAAAATCTTTTCGTTGGGGTACATCCATAGTGGGCAATGAATAGTTGAAATCAGAACCCCTAGTCAACATTAAGTGAACATTTTTTTATTAAGATTTTTTTAAAAGATCAGCATACTCTCTCCACCTATTTTCTTGAATTTAAATCACGACCATAAAAATGTGCACACATATGCTCCCAATGTATAACTTCGGTCTAGTTAAAACCATCAACTAGGTAAAATAAACAACTTTGGCCATAGAAATCAATCAGTCTTTTAAAAATAGATATTAGTAACTATACATTTTAGATATCGGTAACTATACATTTTAGTACCATTTCTTTCTTGATTTTCTAATTTTAATTAACTAATTTTTGTTTGTTTTAGACAAAATATTACAATCATCATGAAGATCTTTTCTTGTATAATTTTCTCCTTTTATCTTTGGCCTATCTTTTCCCTCCTAGAAGTTCTTTCAGAAGGATCCTTATTTTATCTTTCAAAAATATGCCCACCTCACACTTAGGGCAGGTATATTGTTATGAAATAGGCAAATAATCTCCCATTATTTACTGGCTCTATCCACAAGAACTACTAAACTTTTTTCTATTGGTAATTGTAGAGGACATTCACCTATTTTTGGTAACTCCTGCATTCCCAAACCATTACAAAAACTAAGTTATTTTAACCTAATAAATAGCTGATTGCATTCATTTAATACTCTACTATTAAAGCTTAGCATTCACACAAATGCAAATGTTCATATTATAGAAGACTGCATTCTATTAGACTATTCTAGAGATCCCTCAGAAAAATGTAATAACAAAACTGCTTTGCCTTATGTTAGCTTACAATTAAACCCATTCTTTTTGACACTCTTCTCTTAATAAAGTAAGAGTAATAAGAATAGAAGGTAGAGAATTTAACCTTACTAGTATGCATGGTCGGTTTACATTCCCTGACTTCATTTTCATTGAATAAAAAGGTTTATCTAATTTGAAAGGTGGAGCAGAGTTCACTATCATGTGCTTTTCTAGATGATAAAGTCCATAATGTCTAGGGTTCTTCAAAGAAAGGCTTGTAACAGTATTAAGTTTTGTTATACCAATCCTCCTGGTAAAGCTACAATTCAAATACCTTCTTTGAAAGTTGAAATAAATTAAATTAGACTTACAATTTTGATTTTTCTTCCATTTCTTCAATAACATCATTGTCTTCTTCATCAGAAACCAATTCATTCAGCAACTTGCTACCCATTGGTTGACTTGAACTGCATACTCTGTTAGAAGAAGGGCATGTTTTATCTGTATCAATGTTGGTATTCATAAGCCGAAGAGCATTGATATTTTTCAAACACCTTATTCTTTGAAATATCTTAACCTTAAAATATGACTTGGATATGTACTTGAACACAACAAAATCTCCATTCTCTAGCCCATGATGATTCACAAAATTTTCCCAACCTTGCCTAAATTCTAGTTTATTTATGGTAACCCCTAATTGCACATCCCACTCCTACCCACCTAGGCCTTGCAACACCATATGTTCATCTATGTTGTCTATAAATTGTGAAACAAATGTAGGAGGAATGTGCTGCCATGAAAAACATTACACAATTAGATTTTACAAGTTCTTAACAGTGTACATGAAATAAAAGAATGAAAAATAATATATAGAGTTATCATTTTTTGTGTAAAGTCTCCAAGCATAACTTTGAAGGAGGCACACCCTTTAAACCAATTCATTCAACAACTTACTGCCCATTGGTTGACTTAAATTGCATACTCTATTAGAAGAAGGGCATCTTTTGTCTGTATCAATGTTGGTATTTATAAACTGAAGAGCATTGATGTTTTTCACACACCCTATTCTTTGAAATATATTAACCTTAAAATATGACTTGGATATGTACTTGAACACAACAAAATCTCCAATCTCCAGCCCATGATGATTCACAAAATTTTCCCAACCCTACCTAAATTCTAGTTTATTTATGGTACCCCTTAATTGTACATCCCTAAACCCTAAACCCTAATCCCTTAACCCTAAACCCTAATCCCTAATCCTTAAACCATATACTCTAATCCCTAAACCCTAAACCCTAATCCCTTATCCCTAAAACATAAACCCTATCCCTAAATCCTCAACCCTCAACACTTAAACCTTAAATCCTAAACCCTATCCCTAATGCCTCCACACTAAATGCTATCCCTATTCCTAAACCATGAACCCTCGACACTATACCTTAAACCCTAATCCCTTATCCCTAAACCCTAATCCCTATCCCTCAACCCTTAACTCTTAAAACTTGAACCCTAAAACCTATCCCTACACCCTCAACACTCGACATTATATCTTAAACCCTAATCCCTTAACCCTTGTCCCTAAAGCCTCAACCCTATATCCTTAACCCTTTAACCCTAAACCCTATCCCTAATCTCTCTACCCTCGACACTCTACTTTACCTCTAATCCCTTGACCATCAACCCTATCCCTAAACCCTCAACCCTCAACCCTCAACCTTCAACTCTTAATAGTAAACCCTAATCCATCAACCCTAAACCCTAATCCCTCAAACCTAAACCCTATCCCAAAAACCTCAACCCTCAACACTATACCTTAAACCCTAATCCCTATCCGTCAACCCTTAACCCTTAAAACTTAAACCCTATCCCTACACCCTTAACACTCGACACTATATCTTAAGCCTTAAACCCTCATCCCTAAAGCCTCAACTCTCAATCCTTAAACCTTCAACCCTAAACCCTATCCCTAATCCCTCTACCCTTGACACTCTAACCCTAATCCCTTGACCATCAACCCTATCCATAAACCCTCAACCCTCAACCCAGAACTCTCAACATAAAACCCTAATCCATCAAACATAAACCCTAATCCTTCAACCCTAAACGCTATTCCTAAACCCTCAACACTATTCCTTAAACCCTAATCCATCAACCCTAAACCATAATCCCTCAACCCTTAACCCTTAAAAGTTAAACCCTAAAACCTATCCCTAAACCCTTGACGCTCAACACTATATCTTAAACCCCAATCCCTTAACCCTCAACCCTAAAGCCTCAACCCTCAATCGTTAAACCTCCAACCCTAAACTGTATCCCTAATCCCTCTACCCTTAACACTCTACTTTAACCCTAATCTCTTGACCATCAACTCTATCCCTCAACCCTCAACCCTCAACTCTTAATATTAAACCCTAATCCGTCAACCCTAAACCCTAATCCCTCAACCCTAAACCCTATTCCTAAGCCCTCAACACTATTCCTTAAACCCTAATCCATCAACCCTAAACCATAATCCCTCATCCCTAAACCCTATCCAACTATTCCTTAAACCCTAATCCCTCAACTCTAAACCCTAATCCCTTAACCCTAAACCCTAAACCCTATCCCTAGACACTCAACCCTTAGCACTATACCTTAAACCTTAATCCCTCAACCCTCAACCCTCAACTCTCAACCCTCAATCCTAATCCCTCACCCCTAAACCTTAAATGCTATCCCTATTCCTAAACCCTCAACCTAAGACACTATACCTTAAACCCTAATCCCTTCCACCTAAACCTTAAACCCTATCCCTCAACCCATAACCCTTAAACCTTAAACCCTAAAACCTATCCGTAAACCCTCAACCCTATACCCTCAACCATATACTTAAGCCCTAATCCCTCAATAATCAACCCTATACCTTAAACCCTAAAGCCTACACCCACAAACCCTCATCCCTAGACCATATAACCTCACCCTTATATCCTAAACCTCGAATATTGTGCCTCAACCCTATACTTAAATTAAACCTAAACCATACGTGCTCTCAACCCAAGTCACCCTATACCTTATATACCATCAATCCATATCATAAACCCTAAACCCAATATCCTAAACCCTAATCCCCGTGCCTTACACACTTAATCTTATACACTCAACAACCTGAATATTAACCCTTAAGCCTCTAATCTCTACCCTCTACCCTCTACCTATGACTTAAGCCCTAATCCCTCAACCCTCAACCCTCAAAACTATACAGGCTCAGGTCCTTATATACAATAAACCCAAAACACTTACATACATACATACATACATACATACATACATACATACATGCATAATTACATACATACATACATACAAACATGCATACATACATGTAAATACATACAAGCATGAATACATGTACATGCATACATACCTACAAGCATAGATATAAACATCCATGAAACATACTTATGAAACTTGATCATAACTCATTCAAAAGATGACATAACGCGAGCGCGTTATAATGCGCTCGCGTTATGTTGAACTAGGAAAACACCGGCAAACATGCATAAAAAGAAAAAAGCATAACATAACACGAGTGCGTTATAATGTGCTCGCATTATATTGTGCTTTGGGAATCCCAAGCCTTAGGCTTGGGATTTTCTTTGGATTTCCAACCCAAGGGCTTGGAGTGCCTTTTCAACATCCATAGACGTGTTTTTGCAAATTCTACAAAATTTCACATAATTTTGTTCGTGCTAACCCTCATATTTGCACGTGTTTCAAAGTCAAACAAATAAAACACCTGGGTAATGTTAGGCTTTCTCTTAGCCATTTAACGATGTAATTTTTTTCACATTTTGACAATGTTAAGCCTTCCATCTTTAATTTCTTTTGTTTGTGTGTCTGTTTTTGGGCAAAAACCACTGTTTGGTCTTTTCTTCATTGTAAGTTAACCATTCATTGAAATTTCAAAAAAATTACATATTTAGAAACTAGACTCCATTCTACACATATTAAAAAAATGATTTTCAATTAGTTTTCAAAATTTATAGGGGTAGCACAGCCAAAATTCTATTTTTTAGGATGTGTCCACTTTGAAAATTAGTAAAAAATCAAATATTCATCAAAAAATTATCAGAAAAATTGGACATAAACTACATGTTGTTAGCTAATTTCTCACAGAAGTGATTTTTAAAATACCAAAAAAAAGTTAACCTTTTGAGAGAGCCACAGAACATGCTATGTTTTTTTTTTGACAAAAACAACACCAATTTCTGTGGCTCCCTCTTTTGAACCCCTTAATCTATATCATTTTCAAAAAAAATTAGTAGTTTAGAAAGTAGACTCAGAGCACTACAAACATTGTTTTGGTTGCATCTCCAAATTTTGAGTGTAACTATGCTCAATTTCTCATCCAAGGCTAGCATTTCATGATTTCAAAAAAAAAAAAGTGGCCACTTAAGACCCCCTTTTAGCCCCCCATCTTCTTGCAGTTACCCTCTGCTTTTGTTATGAACTGTTTGGCCCAGGTTCTTATCACACAGGTGATAGGAAGTCTAAAAACCAGCTTTATTAACAAATGCAATTAGCTTGTAATTGCATCCATCCACACTTGGCTTTCTAGGATTAGCCCTGAGGCAAAAAACACCAATATCTTTCATAAGTTCATGACTCCTGGATGTACAATTAAAGGATAAACTAAGGAAACATTCATGAAATCCTCAAAGATCAATTTAAATGCACTTGCCAATTAAATAGAGCTACAAGGATAAGTTACCCTTAAAGTTCACCCACAGCTTAATCTAAACATTTTTGGCATCGTTGCTAGGGAAAGGTATTAAAGGCCTGAAACCATAGTAAGTTGATTTAGGACCAGTGTGTCTAAAGGAAACCTATACAACTATCAATCTTGTTAGGGTCAAAACTATTGATTTGTGCTGTTATAAATCATATAGGTGCATGAATCATAGTAGAGATAGTAGAGGTAGAATTGTTAAAAAGGATAAGGAAAGTAGTTCATAATCAGAAAAATTGAAAAATAAATTAAAACTGTTTATTGAGTGAAATAGTTCACAACCTAAAAAGTTGAAAAACAAATCAAAACTATCTATTGAGGGAAGAAGTTCACAACAAGAAAAATTGAAAAATAAACTACAACCATTAGTTGTACACACATCACCTGAGAAAGAGTTAGTCAAACCTGATATCAAAAAGTGTGTTATTGAGTCTACCATTGTTGAGACCCCTTCTGGAGTTTTTCCAAAGTCTTCAGAAGAATTGTGTAAAAGGGTTGCAAAGCTATTCAAAGAATCTTACAAGTTTCAAGTTGGTCCGTCCTTAGAAAATCAAAAGCCATTTAAAACTTTCTACTCCCCTTGGGCATTCAAAATTATGGCTGACCTCAATAACAATCTCATCACCAACAATAACAAAAATAACCACAACAAAGATGACAACAATGATGAGAGGGCATTGGCCCACAACAATCCGGTCACATTTGAATTTCCAATTACACATCTTGATGAAAATTCCCCTATGTAAAACATTCCTCATTCCACCTTGCCTATTTTTCATAGCCTTTCTATTGAGGATCTTGATATGTTTTTATTTGAGTTTGATGTGTTGTGCCACAGTTATGACTATCAGAGAGATGCACAAAAGTTTGAGTTATTTCCAGCCACATTGAAAGATGCAACCCTACACTGGTTCATGAACATTAGTAACATTAAATCATGGGATGACATCAAGGAAATATTTTTGACAAAATACCAGGAGTATTGCAAAACGAGAGAGGTTTGGGAGGAGATTTTCTGAATGACACAGAAAGAAGATGAATATGTGGAAGACTATCTTAGTGCTTTGTGTTCAGCCTGCAACAATCACAACACAAGGGCTAACTCATGATACTATTAAAATGTTTCTTCTTAGGGGAATAAGAGATGATACTATGGATGCATTGAATTTAATCTAGGTAAATGCAACATCTCTAAAATGAACTTTGATGAAATTTGTGACATTTGCAAGAATTATTCAAAAAAATTTCATCTTCAAGGAATGCCACACGTATAACAAAGCATGAAATAGGTAATTTTCTTGAATATCTTAAAACTAGTTTAATAAATCATATGGGCAAGTAGATTGATACTTTATATACACGTAGAAAATAAGAGGAAGTTAAAAAGGCCTTGGTTGTACTCTGTCCGACCTATCGTAAGAGACATAGTAGTGAGGATTGTCCCTAAAATAGAACAAATATTTCATCTTTAGAAGAAGCTAGCAAGAGTTCCATCTTAAGGCCTCTCCTCGTAGGTATAACTGATCTTGAATATTTAGAAGAACCTGTCTACTATATGGCCCAAGGCGACCCTTTCCACCTCTAGTAATGCATCCAGGGATGACAAATGAATATTTTTCTCCTAGACCTAGCTAGTCCAATTCTTTTCCAATTAACCTGGATAGTACGGGGGTTGGAAACAACCTCCACAATACCCTCAATGGATTTAACCATACCAATATGCTTCATAGCCATGGAAGCAGGCATGGAGGCCACAACCGCCACAACCTTCACCATATCAACAACCATACTCACCACAATAACAATTTTCACCTCCTCCTATGATTAATCCATATCATCAACCACAAAAATTTATTCTACCCATACCGTCATCATCTTCCCAGCCAGCCAATCCACCACAACCACCAAAGCCCACACCAATGCCAGCTCAAACAAACCCAAATCCCAACAATAAGGCAACATGACCCATGTATAATAATGAGGCGACAGGTTATCCTACTTATCCTATTAATACTGTAGAAATAAGGTCGGGGAAGACTCTCCAAGGACCCATCATTACAAAAACTAATGAAGAACCTAAAGAGGATCTAGTAAAGGAACCTCCATTTCCCGACCAATTTCATTCAGAACCAGTACAAAAGGAAGATTCTCAACCTAAATTTGATTTTGTCAATGAGTTACATAATGTTAACATTAGGATTCCTTTATTGTAGGCCATCAAGGACATCCCTTTATATACAAAAATAGTTTAGGATCTCTTTACTCAAAAGTAGAAGAAAAAGCAAGATCAGAAGACTGTCTAGATCATTGGATAGTTAGCAAACCTCATGCTTGGGAATTTAACCATTCCTAAGTATTCAAATCAAGGGAGTCATGTCATCAAGGTACATATCAGTAAAGTTATTATTCCTAATACACTTGTTGATTTGGGTGCTGCAATTAATGTTATGACAAATGAAACAAAGGAAAAATTATCACTTAAGGGACATAGACCTCTAAAAAACTTTGCAAAATAAAATCAAAAATACATTTTGGATGCTCAAAAATGTAAAGCACTAATTAGGGCATGGGCATATTATGGCAAAATGCCCAAAAATATGGTAGAGAAAATTTTTTAAAAAGAGTGAATAGGGGAAAAATAGCGATGGCGGTCAGGCAAGGGTGAGTTGTAGATGTGGACTGTGTGCCAAATCAAAGAGCCAAACTTGGGTATTGACTTCTTTCCTAGCATGAGTGAAAAAACTCATGTGTGAGTATGAGGGAGAGGATAGAGAAAACACCTTTCAAGAGCCTGCATGAGGCAATGAGAGGGGGTATAGAGAGACAGTGTGAGGTCACACAGAGGCACAGTGTGAGGGTGTACAAAGGGCTCCTAGAATGTGTCTTCCTCAAAACATAGAAAACCCTTCTAGCTCCCACAAACTCACTTTCCCTTTGGCTGTTTTTAAATTGACAAACTATGGCGTCAAGGATTTATACGCTAATCTCCTTCTAAATTACCTTTGGCTGGTAGTGGTTTTTGTTAGGATTAAGGTGCCATCAACCATGTAAATCCTATGTAATTAATTACTCCTAATATTGTTTGTAAATCACCCATAAGGGATGAAAGGTTTCACCAGTAGCGGTTTTGTTTCAACTACATGCTTATATCTTGTCCTCAACGCTAACTCATCCATGATGGGGGTCATAGGGGGGTTTTTATCAGAGTTGAGAGTAACAGGTGCCACTGGATTGAAGACTAGAGAAGGAGAGGAAGTGCATGTTTTGTAATCTCATATTTGAAGATAATACAACTTGTAGCCTCTTTTCTTGGTGGAGTTTTTTTTACCCAAAAGGGTTTTTTCCACGTTACATATTGTCTTATGTGTTCATTTCTTGATGCATGTTATTTCTTTGTAGTGCATTTTATTTCTGTTGCAATCTCCATTGATTCTACATTATTTAAAGCATATAAATAAGGTTTGAATTAGATTTCCATTGTGTGGTTTGCACCTTCATTTCTAACAGTTTTGCAACATGAAATGGCTCCACTATTGCAATACACCTCTCAAGTGTTTCCTTTCAAGCCACATGAGCCTCAATCTACAAATAATGCCTAGGGATTCACCTAGAAATGCCTTTACTATGCAAGCCTCCCCTAGCTTCCAAGTCAAATACCTCTGTTGGCTACATTTGGTGCATAAGAGGGCATCAGGATCTGAGACAAATGGTGTCTCTGCAACTTGGTGGATCCTCAAGAATTTGTGAGGTGAAATATGAGGCGTCTTTGCCTCTGGCATTATAAATCCCTAAAACAGCAAAATCTCCAATCTCCAGCCCATGATGATTCAAAAAAAATTTCCAACCCTACCTAAATTCTAGTTTATTTATGGTACCCCTTAATTGTACATCCCTAAACCCAAAACCCTAATCCCTTAACCCTAAACCCTAATCCCTAATCCTTAAACCATAAACCCTAATCCCTAATTATAATTTATGGTACCCTAATCCCTAAACCCTAAACCCTAATCCCTTATCCCTAAACCATAAACCCTATCCCTAAATCCTTAACCCTCAACACTTAAACCTCAAATCCTAAACCCTATCCCTAATGCCTCCACCCTAAACGCTATCCCTATTCCTAAACCCTCAACCCTCAACACTATACCTTAAACCCTAATCCCTTATCCCTAAACCCTAATCCCTATCCCTCAAGCCTTAACCCTTAAAACTTGAACCCTAAAACCTATCCCTACACCCTCGACACTCGACACTATATCTTAAACCCTAATCCCTTAACCCTCATCCCTAAAGCCTCAACCCTAAATCCTTAAACCTTCAGCCCTAAACCCTATCTCTAATCCATCTACCCTCGACACTCTACTTTAACTCTAATCCCTTGACCATCAACCCTATCCCTAAACCCTCAACCCTCAACCCTCAACTCTCAACATTAAACCCTAATCCGTCAACCCTAAACCCTAATCCCTCAAACCTAAACTGTATCCCTAAACCCTCAACCCTCAACACTATACCTTAAACCCTAATCCCTATCCCTCAACCCTTAACCCTTAAAACTTAAACCCTATCCTTGCACCCTCAACACTCGATGCTATATCTTAAGCCTTAAACCCTCATCCCTAAAGCCTCAACCCTCAATCCTTAAACCTTTAACCCTAAACCCTATCCCTAATCCCTCTACCCTCGACACTCTACTTTAACCCTAATCCCTTGACAATCAACCCTATCCCTAAACCATTAACCCTCAACCCTCAATCCTCAACTCTCAACATTAAACCCTAATCTGTCAAACCTAAACCCTAATCCCTCAACCCTAAACCCTATCCCTAAACCCCCAAACCTCAACACTATACCTTAAAACCTAATCCATCAACCCTAAAATCTAATCCCTCAACGCTCAACCCTAAACCTTATCACTAAACCCTCAACCCTCGACACTATACCTTAGACCCTAATCCCTCAACCTTAAACGCTATCCTTATTCCTAAATCCTCAACCCTCGACACTATACCTTAAACCCTAATCCCTTATCCCTAAACCCTAAACACTATCCCTCAACCCTTAACCCTTAAAACTTAAACCCTAAAACCTATCCCTAAACCCTCAACGCTCAATTCTATATTTTAAACCCCAATCCCTTAACCCTTAGCCTTAAAGCCTCAACCCTCTATCGTTAAACCTTCAACCCTAAACTGTATCCCTAATAACCCTAATCCCTTGACCATCAACCCTATCCCTAAACCCTTAACCCTCAACCCTTAACTCTCAACATTAAACCCTAATCTGTCAACCCTAAACCCTAATCCCTCAAACCTAAACCCTATTCCTAAACCCTCAACCCTCAACACTATTCCTTAAGCCCTAACCCATCAACCCTAAACCCTAATCCCTCAACCCTATACCCTCAACCATATACTTAAGCCCTAATCCCTCAATCATCAACCTTATACCTTAAACCCTAAAGCCTACACCCACAAACCCTCATCCCTAAACCATATAACCTCACCCTTATATCCTAAACCTTGAATATTGTGCCTCAACCCTATACTTAAATTAAACCTAAACCATACCTGCTCTCAACCCAAGTCACCCTATGCCTTATATACCCTCAATCCATATCATAAACCCTAAATCCAATATCCTAAACCCTAATCTCTGCGCCTTACACACTTAATCTTATACACTCAACAACGTGAATATTAACCCTCAACTATAACCCTCAACCCTCTAATCTCTACCCTCTACCCTCTACCTATTACTTAAGCCCTAATCCCTCAACCCTCAACCCTCAAAACTATATAGGCTCAGGTCCTTATATACAGTAAACCCAAAACACTTACATACATACATACATACATACATACATACATGAATACATACATACATACAAACATACATACATACATACAAACATGCATACATACAAGCATGCATACATGTACATACATACAAGCATGCATACATACCTACAAGCGCAGATATAAACATCCATGAAACATACTTATGAAACTTGAACATAACTCATTCAAAGGAAGACATAACACGAGCACATTATAACGCGCTCGTATTATGTCAAACTGGGAAAACACTGACAAACATGGAAAAAAGGAAAAAATCACAACATAACATGAGCATGTTATAACTTGATCGTGTTATATTGTGCTTTGGGAATCCCAAGCCTTAGGCTTGGGATTTGCTTTGGATTTCCAACCCAAAGGCTTGGAGTGCCTTTTCAACATCTACAGACATGTTTTTGCAAATTCTACAAGATTTCACATAAATTTGTTTGTGCTAACCCTCAAATTTGCATGTATTTCAAGGTCAAACAAATCAAACACCTGGGTAATGTTAGGCTTTCTCTTAGCTATTTAATGATATAATTTTTTTCACATTTTGACAATGTTAAGCCTTTCGTCTTTAATTTCTTTTGTTTGTGTCTATTTTTTGGCAAAAACCACTGTTTGGTCTTTTTTTCATTGTAAATTAACCATTCATCAAAATTTGAAAAAAATTACATATTTAGAAACTAGACTCCATTCTACACATATTAAAAAAATTATTTTCAATTAGTTTTCAAAATTTATAGGGGTAGTACGGCCAAAATTATGTTTTTTAAGATGTGTCCACTTTGAAAATTAGTAAAAAATCAAATATTCATCAAAAAATTATCAGAAAAATCAGGCATAAACTACATGTTGTTAGCTAATTTCTCACTGAAGCGATTTTAAAAATACCAAAAAAAAGTTAACCTTATGAGGGAGCCACAAAACATGCTATGCTATGTTTTCTTGACAGAAACAAAACCAATTTCTGTGGCTCCCTCTTTTTAAACCCTTAATCTATACCATTTTCAAAAAAAAAATTAGTAGTTTAGAAAGTAGACTCAGAGCACTATGAACATTGTTTTGGTTGCATCTCCAAAATTTGAGTGTAACTATGCTCAATTTCTCATCCAAGGCTAGCATTTCTTGAGTTCAGAAAAAAAGTGGCCACTTAAGACCCCCTTTTGGCCCCCCATCTTCTTGCACTTACCCGCTGCTTTTGTTATGAACTGTTTGGCCCAAGTTTTTGTCACACAAGTGATAGGAAGTCTCAAAACCAGGTTTATTAACAAATGCAATTAGCCTGTAATTGCATCCATCCACACTTGTCTTTCTAGGATCAGCCCTTTGGCAAACAACACCAATATCTTTCATATGTTTATGACTCCTATATTGACAATTAAGGGATAAACTAAGGAAACATTCATGAAATTCTCAAAGATCGATTTAAATGCACTTGCCAATTAAATAGAGCTACAAGGATAAGTTACCCTTAAAGTTCACCCACAGTTTAATCCAAACATTTTTGGCATCGTTGCCAAGGAAAGGTATTAAAGGCCCTAAACCATAGTAAGTTGAGTTAGGACTAGTACATCTAGAGAAACACCTATGCAACTATCAACCTTGTTAAGGTTAATACTCTTGATTTGTGTTGTTATAAATCATATAGGTGCATGAATCATAGTAGAGATAGTAGAGGTAGAATTGTTAAAAAGGATAAGGAAAGTAGTTCACAATTAGAAAAATTGAATAATAAATCAAAACTGTCCCTTGAGTGAAATAGTTCACAACCTGAAAAATCAAAAAACAAATCAAAACAATCTATTGAGGGAAGAAGTTCACAACAAGAAAATTTGAAAAATAAACTACAACCATTAGTTGTACACACATTGCCCAAGAAAGAGTTAGTCGTACCTGATATCAAAAAGTGTGTTATTGAGTCTACCATTGTTGAGACCCCTTCTGGAGTTCGTCCAAAGTCTTCAGAAGAATTACGTAAAAGGGTTGCAAAGTTATTCAAAGAATCTTACGAGCTTTGAGCTAGTCCATCCTTAGAAAATCAAAAGCCATTTAAAACTTTCTACTCCACTTGGGCATTCAAAATTATGGCCAACCTTAATAACAATCTCATCAACAACAATAACAACAATAACCACAACAACGATGACAACAATGATGAGAGGGCATTGGCCCACAAGAATCTAGTCACTTTTGAATTTCCAATTGCACATCCTAATGAGAATGCCCCTATGAAAAACATTCCTCATTCCACCTTGCCTATTTTTTGTGGCCTTTCTATTGAGGATCCTGATATGTTTTTATTTGAGTTTGATGCATTGTACCACAGTTATGACTATCAGAGCGATGCACAGACGATCAAGTTATTTCTGACCATGTTGAAAGATACAACCCTACGCTAGTTCATGAACTTTAAAAACATTAGATCATGGGATGACATGAAGGAAATATTTTTGACAAAATACCAGGGGTATTGCAAAACAAAAGAGGTTTGGGATGAGATTTTCTGAATGACACAGAAAGAAGATGAATTTGTGGAAGACTATCTTGAATGCTTCGTGTTTAGCCTACAATGACCACGACACAAGGGCTAACTCTTGATACTATTAAAATTTTGCTTCTTAGAGGAATACGAGATGATACTATGTATGCATTGAATTTAATCTAGGTAAAGGTAACATCTCTAAATTGAACTTTGATGAAATTTGTGACATTTGTAGGAATTATTCGAGGTCTCAACGATTAGGGAGGAGTTATTCAAGTAAATTTTCTTCTTCAGGGAATGCCACATGTATAAAAAAGCATGAAATAGGTAATTTGCTTGAAGATCTTAAAACTGATTTAATAAATCATCTAGGCAAGTAGATTAATACTTTATATACTTGTAGAAAACATGAGGAAACTGAAAAGGCCTTGGTTGTATTATGTTTGACCTATCGTAAGAGATATAGTAGTGAGGATTGTCCCTATAATAGAAAAAATATTTCATCTTTAGAAGAATCCAGAAAGAGTTCCATCTTAAGGCCTCTCCCCATAGGTGTAACTGATCTTGAATATTCAAAAGAACCTATCTACTATATGGCCCCAAGGCGACCTTTTCCACCTCCAATAATGCATCCAAGGATGACAACTAAATATTTTTCTCCTGGACCTAGCCAGTCCAATTATTTTCCCAATCAACCTAGATGTACGGGGGTTGGCAACAACCTCCACAATACCCTCAATGGATACAACCATACCAATATGCTTCACAACCGTGGCAGCAGGCATGGAGGCCACAACCACCACAACCTTCACCATATCAATAGCCATACCCACCACAATCACAATTTCCACCTCCTCCTATGATTAACCCATATCAGTAGCCACAATAATTAATTCCACCCATACCATCATCATCTTCCCAGCCAGCCAATCCACCACAACCACCAAACCCCACACCAATGCCAGCTCAACCAAACCCAAATCCCAACAATAAGGCAACACAACCCATGTATATTAATGAGGCGATAGGTTATCCTACTTATCCTATTAATACTGTAGAAATAGATGGAGTCCAATTAAGGTCGGGTAAGACTCTCCAAGGACCCACCATTACGAAAATTAATGAAGAACTTAAAGAGGATCCAGTAAAGGAACCTCCATTTCCTGACCAATTTCATTCAAAACCAGTACAAAAGGAAGATTCTCAACCTAAATTTGATTTTGTCAATGAGTTATGTAATGTTAACATTAAGATTCCTTTGTTGCAGGCCATCAAGGACATCCTCGTATATACAAAAATAGTTCAGGATGTCTATACTCAAAAGTAGAAGAAAAAACAAGATTGAAAGACTGTCCAGGTCATTGAACAATTAGCAAACCTCATGCTTGGGAATTTAACCATTCCTAAGTATTCAGATCAAGGGAGTCCTGTCATCAAGGTACGTATCGGTAAAGTTATTATTCCTAATACACTTGTTGATTTGGGTGCTGCAATTAATGTTATGACAAATGAAACAAAGGAAAAATTATCACTTAAGGGACTTAGAGCTCTAAAAAACTTTGCAAAATAAAATCAAAAATACATTTTGGATGCTCAAAAATATAAAGCCCTAATTAGGGCATGGGCAGATTATGGAAAAATACCCAAAAATATGGTAGAGAAAATTAAAAAGAAGGGATGAATAGGGGAAAAATAGTGATGGTGGTCAGACAGGGGTGCCTTACAAATGTGGACTCTGTGCTAGAGCAAACAACCAAACTTGGGTATTGACTTCTTCCCTAGCGTGAGCGTGAAAAAACTCATGTGTGAGTGTGAGGGAGAGGATAGAGAAAACACCTTTCAAGAGCCTGCATGAGGCAATGAGAGGGGGTACAGAGACACAGTGTGAGGTCACATAGAGGCACGGTGTGAGGGTGTACGGAGGGCTTCTACAATGTGTCTTCCTCAAAACATAGAAAACCCTTCTAGCTACCACAAACTCACTTGCCTTTTGGCTATTTTTAAAACCACAAACTATGGCGTCGAGGATTTGTATGCTAATCTCCTTCTAAATTACCTTTAGCTAGTAGTGGTTTTTGTTAGGATTAAGGTGCCATCAACCTTGTAAATCCTATGTAATTAATTACTCCTAATATTGTTTGTAAATCACCCATAAGGGATGAAAGGTTTCACCAATAGCGGTTTTGTTTCAACTACATGTTTATATCTTGTCCTCAACGCTAACTCGTCCGTGACAGGGGGTCGTAGGGAGGTTTTTATCAGAGTTGAGAGTAACAGGTGCCACTAGATTGAAGACTAGAGAAGGAGAGGAAGTGCATGTTTTGTAATCTCATATTTGAAGATAATACAACTTGCAGCCTCTTTCTTGGTGGAGTTTTTTTACCCAAAAGGGTATTTTCCATGTTACATACTATCTTATGTGTTCATTTCTTGATGTACTTTGTTTCTTTGTAGTGGGTTTTATTTTTGTTACAATCTCCATTGATTGTACATTGTTTAAAGCACATAAATAAGGTTTGAATTAGATTTCCATTATGTGGTTTGCACTTTCATTTCTGATAGTTTTGCAACATGAAATAGCTCCACTGTTGCAATAGACCTCTTAGGTGTTTCCTTTCAAGCCACGTGAGCCTCAATCTACAAACAATGCCTATGGATTTGCCTAAAAAATGCCTTTACTATGTGTGCCTCCCATGGCTTCCAAGTCAAATGCCTCTACTAGTTGCGTTTGGTGCATAAGAGGGCATCAAGATCTGAGACAAATGGTGGCTCTACTACTTGGTGGATCCTCAGGAATTCGTGAGGTGAAACATGAGACATCTTTGCCTCTGGAGTCTCTCTCTTGAGGTGAATCCTCAGAGATTTGTGTGGCGGATTGGCGTGAGGGTTTCAAACTCCTAGATTCGAATGGAAATTACAACCTTCAGGCATCTTGACCAGTAACTAAACCCTTCATTTACACCAAACTAAACCTTGTTAACCCTCTGCTCTATCTCTGCATATAGGAAACACACAAACTACATAAAAATTAAACAATATTGATGCAAAAGTGAACAATAATCTTATAGTATGTCAACCACGGACTTCAAACAAATGAATCAGCAACACAAACTTCACCTTGCTCTAATACCATATAAGAATCTAGAATGCATAAGCTATTACTGATTACCCAATTTGAATTACATTGATTAGACAAATAGTTGAGTCATATAGGTGTTGAGAAGTGAGGAGATTCAGTCAGGAGTCAACTTCAAGACTTCACTCACCAAGTGTTGAATGAGTGTCAACACATGTCATTGGAGAGTTGTGTCAAACTCTCTAAGTTGACACATACCTAGCTAAGGTGGCTTAACACCATGTGCTAATTGTATTACTTAGAATAAGTAATAAATGACAAAGTTTAGCACAAACAAATACAACCTGAATAATGACTTTTTTTGTTTTTTAACCCCCAAGACAATGGTTGACATTAGAATTTATAGACAAGGTCCCTAAGAGCATAATCTAATTTTTAATTTCAACCAACCTAAATTAGGTCAAATTTCAACAAACATTCTACTCCAACATTAATTTTCTCAAAAAACATTCACTACTCAACAAATCTTATGTCAGGGAAATAAATTCTTCATCCTCTAGCAACTCCAAGAGAATTTAAGATCTTCATATTATTCAATAAGGCATATGCATTAAATGTAGATATCTAGAGTCTCCCCTTGAACCACAAGTAGACTATTACCATAAGCACTTGAAATATTCTCAAAAGAAATAGGGGAAAATCCCCTTCATGAAATCTATCATCATTCACATATATCTCCAAATACCTTGATAATAGCCTGGATTAAAAATATTTTGTATCTTTTTCCAAAAGTGTTTTCTAGGTTCAATAGCAACTTACAAAACCTAATTATAAAATTAAGCCAAATCAACTTTAAATATCTACATCATAGCATGTAAATTAACACAATGATGAAGAGGAGAGTTCAAAAGAAATATCAAAGGAATGCGCTTTGCTAGGGTTTTTTGTGTTTATAGTTCTCCTTGGTTTCCCTTGCATCATACCGTGCCATTGGCACAGGAATTTTTACTGCATCTGTGTGTATGACCGCATTTACTGTGGTTTTAGGGATTTATAATGCCTCCAATCAGATCTAACCCAGCAGTTCTTGCTAGAGTTGGTGGTTCGACAGCTATGTTCAATGGCTCCTCCCCCAAACAAGCGTCCCTAGAAATTTGTTCTGAAAGTCTTCCACGAGGTAAGTCTTTTGATTCTGCTGCAGATGTGGTTTTACCCACACAGGATTTTGATTATGCATGTCGCTGGTTAGAAAAACATACTCTTGTTGGTTATTTTGTAGGGAGGACTCCCCCTGAAAGTGTGCTTAAAGATTGGGTTCAAAAGGCCTAGGTCCCCCATGGGGTTCGCCTTGATATGGTCCAAAATTTGACAAAATGCCTTTTTTCTTTTTCGCTTTGTGGAAGTCAACCATGTCCAGGCAATTCTGAATCATGGTCCTTGGTATGTCCAGTCCTCTTTGCTAGTTTTCCAGCCCTGGACCTAGGATTTTGCTGTCTCAGATGACACCAAGTTGCGGATGCTAGTATGGGTTGAGTTTCTTGGTTTGCCCTTGCCTTGCTTGTATTTTTTACAAGCGATTGCTTCCTCCTTGGGAAGAGTTATTTGTGTCGAACTTGATAGGTTCTTTCAAGCTCTCCCTCAAAAGCGAGTCTGTGTTGAAGTGGACCTTTGGTAGGATTTGAAAGAGTCCATTAACCTTCAAATTGGCTCCTTACATCACACCCAAAAGGTCACCTATTTCAATCTTCCCAATACTTGCTATCGGTTTCAGTCCGCCAAACACAAGATCAAGGATTGTCCTCTTCCAACCCGCCATACTCCATCTCCACCATGAGAAGGTGACAAGCCCCGCTCGATGGATGGAGCTACCGCTAAACCGGATGAAAAATGGTCAATTGTTACCAACTGGAAAAACAAGCCTAATGGCTCCGAGGCAGTTTCCAAAACCCTTGCGCCAACAAAAGATGTTTCAAACCCTTCTACGAAGGGGAAGGAAGCCCATAAGGTTTCTCCTAGCTCTTCAACTCAAACCAGGTTAGCAGCTACACTCCAACCTATTCCAGTTATGATCACTCAGCCTGCTGAATTTCCTCTTGTGTCAGGTTATCTCAGGCATTCTGGAAGCCCTTCTCAACCTCTTGAGGAGGGAGAATATGTGCATGAGAAATGGAGACATGCGTCTCCTCCCTTTCAGATTGGAGCAATCTCACCAGACATGTTATAGAATCACTTTTCCTCCATGGAAGAGCTGGATTCTGATGCCATGGTGGAGGTTCTTCCATGAAGTTTCTTTCATAGAATCTTTGAGGTCTCATTGACCTCTCTCAGAAGTATTCTGTTAGGAATACTCTTCAGAAGCATGCTGGTATCGATGTTTTATGTCTTCAACAAGTGAAAGTAACTAATTTTTTGCTCTCTTCCACTTGCCATTCGATTTGGCCTTCTAGTCAGATGTTCTGTACAAATCACGAGGCCAGCCATGGTGGAGTAGTCATCCTTTTGTCCCCACGGTGGCACGTTTTGATGGTCTCTCATGGGCTTGACCCCATGCACCGGGTGATCTGGATTCTTCTAAATATTGATAATTATTTCTTTGGGATTATTAATGTTTATGCCTCCAATGATGCTATTGAAAGATCTCGCCTCTAGTGTTGGATTGCTAAATCATTACCAGCTGCCACCTAGGGGCTTTGTGGGGATTTCAATATGGTTGAAATGACATATGATAAAGAAGGTCACCTGCCATTCCGTTGGGTAGCTGGTGAAAGAGAGGTGTGGTTTTACATGTGCCATAAATTGGGTCTTTTCGATCCCAACGTCAGTCGCCGCCATTCTCATTCTCTCTGGCATACTTGGAGCAATTTTTGAGCTGGTTCTAATAGGATATTTAAACGCCTTAATCAGGTGATGATTTCAGCATAATCTTTTTTCTCTTTCAACAACTCTTCATCGCTCCCGGTAAGGTCGTTAGTGGATGTGATGTTATCAGACCACTTTCCCATTATGTTTTGCATTGAATGGTACGCTAGGCGAGCACATGTCAGTATGACCCAAATTTTTTTGAATACCTCTGTGTTGAGTCACTAGCCCACGCTAGCCCACATTCGCACCATCTAGAATCTTGAATGCTATCCACCTAGCTCAACAAGTTGGATCCAATGGTGGAATGATGCTATCACACAGACTGCAAGATTTCTTCACATCTATGGGTGCCAATTGGCCATCTTTTGCTAGTGGTATTATGCAGCCACAACAGCTGATCTCTGTGCTGTCATAGAGGCGTTGGCAGCCAACCCTTTTTCCCCATCTCTACAAGTCCAAGTTGCCAAACTTCAGCATCATAAGCAAGTCACTGATAGTTATGCAGCCAGAGGGGCGCAACTTAAAGCCAGGTTACATTGGCTCAAGATTGGGGATCATGCTTCAAAAGAATTTTTTATGGAACTTCGAGCCAGACATTCCTCACCTCGCATCAAATGCATCAAAGAAGGCACTGTTGTGCTTTCAAAGTTACATGATATTCTTTAGGCCTTTGTTAAGCACTATGAGCAAGTCTTCATAGCCCAAGAATATACTCCTGAGCAGTCAGCTATACTTCAGGAGTGTCTTGTTGTTCTACCAAATAGGCTTTCTTCAGCCCAGACAACCTTCTGTGAGTAGCTGCTCACTATTGAAGACCTCCAAGAAGCTATCCGCTCTATGGTAGATGATAAGGCTTCGAGAGTTGATGGGTTTCCCTGTGAATTTTACAAAGCTCTGTGGCCTTATGTTGGACAAGCTTTGCATAAAGTTTACCTTGAAGGCTTTCATTCTAATACTCTAGGTATTCTTATCAATAAAGGTAACATAAAATTCATACCTAAGGTTGGTGATCCCAAGGATATCTGTAACTGGCGGCCCATCACGCTCCTTAATGTATCTTACAAAATCATTGCCAAAGCCCTTGCTCTCAAAATCTGCCACCTCTTGCCCCAGATTGTCTGCCCTGAACAGACTGGTTTTATTAAGTCCAGGTTCATCTTGGACAATATCATTACTATTTGGGAAGGTATGGAATGGGCGAGACGCTCTAAACAACTAGCCATCTTCCTTAAGATTGATCTTGCTAAAGCTTATGACCGCATTGAATGGCCTTTCCTTACTCAGGCAGGTTTCAGCCCCAATTTCCTCTAGTCTATCAATATGTTATTTTCTGATGCCTCAACTTGCACAACCATTAATGGCCATCAATCCCAATCTTTTGGTCTGTTCTATTCCATTCATCAAGGCAGCCCACTTGCCCCTTCTCTTTATGTTTTAGCTGCTGAAGGGTTTGGCTACCTTCTTAGTGCTTATTCCGTTTCCCAGGGTTTGGTTCATGGGATTTCCTTGCCTAATTCATCCACTCAGCTTGTCAATGGCCACTTTGTCGATGATTCCTTCCTCACTTTGCTGGAAGAAGAGACTATTGTCAAAACAACTTTGGATTGTCTTAAGACCTTTTGCTTGGCCTCTAGTTCGGCCATTCAGTGGCACAAAACCTTATGTTACAGACAATCAGTTCTTCCCAGCGCCCTTTGGCTTCAGCAATTTGGATGGAAATGGATTGCACCTGGTGAAATCTTTTGATTTCTTGGCATTTCCTTTGCCTTTCAGGATTCATCTGCCAATCTTTGGCAAGTGGTTCTCTCGCGCATTGAGCAGAAATTAGCCTTCTGGATTACTAAACCTCTTTCTCTGGCCAAGAAATTTAAGGTATGTTCCAAAGTGCTTGCAGCAATTCATGTGTATTACTCTTCCTATTGGGCCCCTTCTAAGGCCTCTTATGATAAATTGGAGAAACTTCTTAGAGATTTTCTTTGGGCATCTTCTGAGACCCATCGTGGCTTTCACCACGTTGCCTGGGAATTTTGTTGTCTCCCTAGAGATTCAGGTGGCCTTGGCGTTCTCTCTACTCAGTGGCAAGGCATCACTCTCTGTGTCAAATGGATCATCCATGCTCTTACTAGAAATGAGGCTTGGAAAATCCTCCTTAGACACAATATTGACGAAGGGTTCCTCGTTCATAAACCCTCTTGGAAGGGAATTGGCCTTCATACTCTTCTTATTATGCTGGAGCATGTTTAGTTATTGGGTACCTTTGTCGCCAAAAGCATATGGCGTGCTTGGGAGGTGGTAAAACCCTGCATTCATTGGTCAGGGAACGGTTTCCATGATGGGCTCTCCTTAATCAACAGAACATATGGTGGTCTCCTCTTTTAGCCAGTACTGGTCAGCCATTGGCTAAGCTTCCATGGCTCAAGGCTCTCAGGTTTCACAAGAAAGGTGTTCGAACCTTACATGACATCTTTCATAGACCCACCATGCGCATTCTATCATGGACAGAATTTTGTGCCCAATTCGGCTTTCAAAACCACAACTGTGAAATCTACAACGGTCCAGTGAGTGCCATTCCGATTGATATGCTTCATAAAGTGGGTATCCATTCCAATAAACCATGGTGGAAGGACTGGAACTGGTATCCAGTATCCCCTTTCAAAAATTACAAGCCTCGACTTGGATAGCGATGGCTTTCGCCTAATTTTCCAATGATTGATGCCCTCGATCAGCGATGGCTTCTTCAGTAATCGATAGTAGCTTGGCGAAAATGATTCTTGGTTGTGGTCTGCAATTGTTGAACCCAAGCTTGCCCACTTTGCTTGGTGTATTCTTTTCCAAGGCTCGCCTATGGGAGCTCGGCTATTTCACTTAGGGGTTTACCTGACCCTCACTGTCCTTTCTGTGGGTAAGCTAAATCATTCCAACATCTCTTTTGGTACTGTGCCAGAGCGCAACAACTGTGGAATTGGATCCACGACTTCTTTTGGCCATTTCAGCCAGAGCCTTTTTCCTGACATATGGCTCTATTGGGAGACTCTCTCAGGATTCTAGCAAAGTATACCCAAATTTGGCACACTTTCAAGGTGGAAATCCTCTTCAATTTATGGAAAGACAGAAATAAATGCATCTTTTCTCACAGCAAGATGGATACTGTTTGTTCTTTATATTCTAAAGCTATTATTTGTTCTAATGTTCTTATGTAGATTCAAGTGCAAGCTAACAAAGTTGTGCTTGAAGTTTCTCACCTTCAGGAGCTGCTGAACCACTGGGGCAATGCCCCTTGCACTGTGGCTCGTGTGCCCCCCTCTCCCAACTTCCAGGGGCTAGTTGCCTTCACGGGGCCGGCGGAGAAGTGGCTCTACCAGGGACTCGCGCCCCCACTCTCAGCCTCTCTCTCGTCACAGCTCTCACCCTCGCTGGCGGTGATCATCCTCTCCCCCTCCGCAGCCTACCCTGGGATGGCCTTCTAGCAAAGCTCTGGGGGGAGGAAGGGGAGATTCAGGGTGGCCTTCTGGTGGTTCCATTCCTGGTGGCAATTTTGGTTGGCCCACGGGTGATTCTAAATGGGTCCCGCATTTGAATCTGGCAATTTTACCTCGCCATGAAGATAATGATGTTGAAAAAGAAAAGGATGACGATGGTTGGGCTCCTCTTGACGTCATCTTGGACCCCGTTGTTATATGGGGCAACCCGGATGATAAGGATCCTCCATCTGCGAGCATTGCTCTAGTTGCTTAATGGTTTTTCTTTATCTATTTCTGTCATGTCTTTCTAGTTCTGGGCTTCGGCCATGACTTTATGACTTTCTGGGCTCTGCCCATGTGACTTGGGGGTGTGCTCTTTCACCACCCATCTTTTTTTTGTGAATATGTGTACTCTATTTTCTTATTAATATAGACGCTGCCTATTCATCAAAAAATTAACATAATGAATATGATCTTTGTCCAAGTGAGCAATAAATTGTTGACTAAGTAGGATCGATTCAAAATAAACCAGGAGGAGGTCCATATCATCATGAAATAATACTTCAACAATCTTCTTTTGAAATTACAAAGGTCACTTATAAAACTCCAAGACAATCTTATTTTCACAATCACCCTCCTACAACATCAAATTTGTGATCATATTTAAATTTAGAATATTTATTTTTTCCAAGAAATCCGTCTTTCCAATGTCTTTGAATTAAGCGAGCGGGGGAGAGGGAAATTCAAACAAATTTAAATTTTAGTTTTCCGCAGTTTTTAGAAATTTGTGTAGATGTTCACATTAACTCTACAGTTTTTAGAGCAGACAGTAACTGTGTGGTGAGAGAAATTGCTAACTGCAGTTCGTAACAAACCGAAAAGTTCGTAATCAGGGTGTTGATGAGTGAAGGCGGGCCCCACATGCCACATCAACTGGCAGAGGGAACCGAGTGTTGTGTACGGATAACGATTGTTTTGATGAATCTTTCGAACACCCACAAACTGTGGGACCACTGACGGGTGACCTGCATTCCACGAAAAAGTTCTCAAATTTGGTTTGCTTCTGATTGTGGTCATTTTTAAATGGCTACTTTGAACCATGAAGATTTATTGTAAATAGAATAAAAAATTCTTAAAGCGCTTTTGTAAATGACAAATGATTTGTATTATGTTAACATGTATAAGTATTTAAAAAAGCATCCTTAACAAATGAGTAGGAAAGAATTAATCTTGTCCAAATGTGCAGAGTTTCCTTATTAATTTCACATAAGACAATACAAGAAAACAATACATAAAAATTAAATAACAAGGCAATATAATGTGTAGATTAATTATGGAGCTTGCCTAAGCTACTAAAACATCAAATGATTTAATGGTCAAACAATAAATGATTTTTACAAATCATGTACACATTTAATTGTCCTATTATTATTTGCCAAAATTTACCTTTAACTATTGAGTTTGCTGTTTAGATATAGGTAGACATCATTAGATATACCAATTATTTGAGCCAAGAAATTATATTATTTATCGAACCTTGTTCTCTAGAAATTAAAATTGACATTGAAATTGTTATTAATGTCCCCAAATATCCACAAAAGACAATGAAGATAAAAACAAGGTTTAGTACAACAGGTCAAAAGAAAGCACCATCTCTAATAAAAAAAATAAAACAAAACAAAAATATGTATAATAATAAATATAATATAATGGTAGGTAGTACAACACAAAATAGAATCGTGTTCACTAAAAGGGCATGTGATCAACCAATAATTGGATAAGAAGTGCCTTGTATCTTTCAATAGAACCATTAGCTATATACTTCGTGTTGGTACAACCACTTTCATTGAACCATCTTTCTCCCCTTATGAAGAGGTACTAAATCTCATGTATTATTCTTCGTCAAAGAAGAATACTCCTCCGCCATAACTGAATCCCACTCTAGAACACCTAAAGCCTCTAAAAAATTCTATAGATCTGGAGTTATGAAATGAATCAGAAGAGTACAGCCAGAAGTCTATGAGTGAGTGCGGCAAGAAGTCATAGGATCACCAACGAAAGATCTAGCCTCTTAAATAGTACTATGTGTCCATTTAGGAAAAACATGAGTGGGTGGAGGTGGAAGTGGTGGAGGAGGTGGTGGTGGAGATGGTGGATTAGGACCAACATCTACAGGATCCTCAAGTGCTAAGGTATCCTCATGAGGTGAACAGGGTGGAGTAGGTAGTGAGGAAGAAGTAGTGGATGGAGGATCCATATGTGGGAAAGACTCATCAAACTGGACATCTCTTCGGAAGAAGACATCTCGAGTAATAGGATCAAATAGCCTATATGTTTTCACATCCTCACAATATCCACTATCTCTAGACCTTGCAAGGGGATGTTACCCCTTAACCTCCACAAGGGGGAACTACGGGCCTTAACCTCCACAAGGGAATTGCCCCTTAACCTTGCTAGTCATTGCCACCTCTAGGTCCCTACTCTGGTGCCCTAAAACCAAAAAATAACTATGGGGTTGCATTGTTTAGCAATGCTACCTATTTGACTCTATAACTAGTGGATGTAGGAACTTTATTTTCTAGATTCAATCCTTGCAAGCAATCTTTCTTGAGATGTCACAAAAAATGTATTGAATTCTTCACTACCCTTAGATTTTAATAAAATTCATATTTTTTATTAGAATTTTGTCGAGCAAAGCGTGTTATTTCATTATCATTTGTTACATGGATTCATTTAATCTCATGTAAAACTTCCCCATATTACGAGTGTCGAAAAAGTTATCTAATTAAAGGTAAATTGATTTTAAATTAGAATGTTAGGTATTTGAGACCTTTCAATTAACCTATTCACTCAATCTAGTTAAGATTGTCTTGCCTTTTTGGCAATATATAAGTATAGTGTTTTCCTTATTTGTAAAGATAGTTTGAATATTTATAAATAGAAGTACTACTATAGGCTTTATTTTCCATATCTTGACTATGAGAGTGTCCTCTAATATAATATTATGAATACTATTTCTAATTTCTTATAATCCTCTAATGTATGTAAATTTGATTGTATGTCTCTAAAATTTGTCGTCCATGACAATATTGATTCAGGGGGTTCTACGCCTAGGTAGCTTTACAAAAGTAAGTTGAGTTATCCTTTACCATAAGCATAACTCTTTTCATAATTGAGATTTGATTGGTCAATCACCTATTGGATTATCAGATCTAACAACCCAAATTTGTGCACATATCTTCTTTGGTGGAAACTTGTAATCTATTGGTACCTTTTGGTTCTTGGAACTTTTCAAAGTTCTTATCCTTGTCAACACTTTGAATTCCCATAAATTATTAATCTCTACTAGAAACACCAATGTAGATTTGGTCCTCTTTACCTAGTGCTAATATTTCTCCCACCATGGTTTCCAACACATTTGGTTCCATTTGCCTCATTCATTTTCCTTTGTTGGTAGATTTGTTGGAGTACAGTAGTGGTTTTCTCATTTGTCACAATTATTTCTTACTAGCACTTTTAGGTTAATTTTTCTTTCCTTCATCAGTGGTTGATTTCTTCAAAACATTTGATCTAAGTGGTTTCCAACACACTTTTGATATTTAACCTTGATGTTAATGGTTGCTTCTCCTCAACCTTGCTTATGCCATGATAATCTAGTACTTCAAGGCCACTATCCCTAGACCTTGTAAGGGGGTGTTGCCCCTTAACCTCCACAAGGGGAACTACTCCATTAACCCCCACAAGGGACATTGCCCCTTCACCTTATCCTTGTCAACACTTTGAATGCCCATAAATTATTAATCTCTACTAGAAACACCAATGTAGATTTGGTCCTCTTTACCTAGTGCTAATATTTCTCCCACCATGGTTTCCAACACCTTTGGTTCCATTTGCCTCATTCATTTTCCTTTGTTGGTAGATTTGTTGGAGTGCAGCAATGGTTTTCTTATTTGTCACAATTATTTTTTACTAGCACTTTTAGGTTAATTTTTCTTTCCTTCATCAGTGGTTGATTTCTTCAAAACATTTGATCCAAGTGGTTTCCAACACACTTTTGATATTTAAGCTTGATGTCAATGGTCACTTCTCCCCAGCCTTGCTTATGCCATGATAATCTAGTACTTCAAGGCCATTATCCCTAGACCTTGCAAGGGCGTGTTGCCCCTTAACCCCCACAAGGGACATTGCCCCTTCACCTTGCTGGTGGTTTCCACCTCTAGGTCCCTACTCTGGTGCCCTAAAAACAAAAAAATAGTTATGGGGTTTCATTGATTAGCAATGCTACCTATTTGACTCTATACCTAGTGGATGTAGGAACTTTGTTTTCTAGATTCAATGCTTGCAAGCAATCTTCCTTGAGATGTCACTAGTGAATTCTTCACAGCCCTTAGATTTTAATAAAATTGATATTTTTTATTCAAATTTTTTGGAGCAAAGCATGTTATTTTATTATTATTTGTTATGGATTCATTTAATCTTGAAGCATGTAAAACTTCCCCCATATGACAAGTGTTGAACAAGTTATCTAATTAAATGGAAAATGATTTTAAATTAGAATGTTAGTTACTTTAGACCTTTCAATTAGTTCCTATTCACTCAATAGTTAAGATTGTATTTCCTTATATCCACATGTACATATATCTTTTGTTAGATCTAGTAAGTGGTGTTGCAAACCTTAGTTTGCATGCTTGGAAGAATTGTTGTTCCCCACTTGCCTACGAGTTTAGGGTCTCTCTAGTCCATCTCCTCCTCATGATAAATCTCTCCTAAGTACATGACAAATCTTTAATCACCAATGATTCTGACTAACTATTACTTGCCAAGTTGAGCATAAAATATGTTAATTTGTGTGCTAGGGTTTTGTACAAAAGGACAAACCCTAATTTACTTTTAGATCATGAGAGAGCTCTGTTACACACTATATAATCACAAGAGCATAGCATCATCATAACATCTTCATTTTCTAGGCATATTGCATGATTTCTTGGCATGCCTTCGATCATTATTTGAAACGTTAATTTAGATCTAAAGGCTTGACATAAGAAAGATCCATCCTCAATTAGCAATCTCCCAAAGGGATTCATCAACACCAATTGTTTTTTCACATATAAGTTGTAGACATTGAGGTGAGTAGATCCCATGCAATAAGACATGCACAAATCATTTTTGTAGTCAGAGGTCATTTTTCTTATTAAAGGTGCAAGTGGATAATTGACCCCATGTAAAATTTGAGATTGATGCAATTCTAATTTCATTGTTCTATTTCCAAGGCCTCCAAGATTAAGCAATTTTAAACTATAATAAAAAATTTATAATAAAAAAGTGAACAACTCTCTATCAAATCCAAATCAATTCAATCCTTTTATTTTTTTAATTTGTAAATTTATAGAAATTTTCATATATTTAATTATAACTCATAATTAAGTTAACTAAATTGCTTTATTTATTATATTCATTTAAATAAACATTTAGTTTACTTCTTATTCTATTACGGATATCTCCCAATTGGGATTCAAATTATTCCATTGCCTTCTTATTTTGGAGTATGCTCTCAAAATGGGGCTCGCAGGGCCTAAATTTGACAATCGACCTTGCTTGTCAAGCAATTTTTTATGACAGTTATCTATTCAATGGTGCCTTTAAAATACTATGACATACCTTAGTATAAGTAAATTATATAAAAACCAAATACATACATAAATATATATATATATATATATATATATATATATATATATATATATATATATATATATATATATATATATATATATATATATATATATATATATATATATATATATATATATATATATATATATATATAAGCATAATCCTATATAAATTTTGAGAGTTTGTCCAAAATCTATCCTTTCATATGATACTGTCTTTTTAAAATTTCGATTGTAGTTTAAGCAAAAATGCCTAAATACAGCTATGCAACTATCAAATTTAAGCCCTGAATGGGGGACTCTCATAAAGTGAAGCACACAGTGGATGTGGTCTACTCAAGTGATTTTAATATATTAAGAGTAAGTGTACAATGTAGATTAGATTATGTTGCCTTCATATTGATAGAATAATATTTTATGCTAGGGGAGAGGACCCAATTGTTGAGCATGTTCCAATAGGTGTGATAGTATTTATGTATTTAAGGCCCAATATTTTTAAAAGTTTAGCATTAGTAGTTGTGACTTTAAAGTTGTTAGTGTTACTATAAGTACTTATAATTGAATTAAATATGCTCATTAGATTTAAAAAGCAACCAATCATGTGATGACACATTAGTGCACCAACAAAACATGACTTAATGCATGCCTATTGGTCCACCCTTTTTTGGGGGAACTATTTGACACCTCAACAAAAAGTGTGTTGATGTGGCATCATATTTGTGCAACTTCTACCTTGATATTGATAATCTCAAACCCATATCCCACTGCAACCATCTCTTTAACCCATTCGACAGTTAAAGCCTTTTCATCTACTACCAAGACTATAGGAGGACATTTCTTTGAAGTTGAAGTTATACCACCCGACCAGTTGCTAAGTGTAGTGGCAGGGATTCTGCATTTCTTTGTTACACTCCTTATTGAGATCCTATTATCCTCCACATCTTTAAGAGCTAAATCCATGTCCTCTTTGGTCCACTTCCCTTGCACTGAAATCTTCTTGGTTCTAGCACTTGTGTTCACCTAAACAACTATCTCAACTAATGATGGAGTGCTCTTATTAGCAATTTTGAATAGTCTTTACTTTTGGTGGGAATCCAACTCCTCTTTATGTGGAGGAAGGGTTGTCCTCATTCTCTTTCTGCAATACTAGGTCTACATTTGAACTTTGTTCTTCATCTACTGAGATATAAAAGCAATAAACACCTTTGAACACCAATTTTAAAATTTAGAATCTTTTAAATCTTTTCAGTAGAAATTTAATAGAACAAAGATCCTTAAGCATCCAACTAGATATGAAGTACCAACCATTATTGTGGTTTTGAAGATAATCACTTGGGATGATTAGGAGAGAGGCCTGTGGGGTGGTGCAACCTAACTTCTAGGTTTCACAGGGGCTTGTATGTGACATGTAGATAGATTTTTGTTTACTCAGCCACACATGCAATGAGGTTGATAGTTTAAAATTTCTAATGCAAGTTAACAACAAAGAGTGACATTCTATTCAAAAGGTTTTAATATAATGAGCAATGAAAACAAATTTTACATGTATCTTTCACAAACACTAATTTACTTTTGTTATAACATTTTCATTACCATTGAAATTGCAGTTTGTAAATTGAGTTTGTAAGTTGAGTTTGATAGTTCATAGTGATGGCTGAACAGAAGATTGGTTTTTGAATTGATGTTGACAATTTTAGTTTGACAGTTTGATGTTTACCAAAAAATGATAAGGTAACCTGAACTTATACTATGGACTTGTTTGATGTTTACAGTTTGACAGTTTGATATTTATAGTTTGATGTTTAGAGTTTGATAGTTTGATCTTCACATGATAAGGAAATAACTAAAAAAGCATATATATGCACTTACAGTTTAGTGGCTATATCATTTACATCATATAGAACATATAGGCATTTAGAGTATAATTCAAAATGACATATATGCACTTACAGTCTAGTGGCTACAACATTTACATCATATATAATAGATATGCATTTTAAGCATAACTAAAAATGACATATATGCACTTATAGTATAGTGGCTACAACATTTACATCATATAGAATAGATAGACATTTAAACTATAGTGTGAATTTATAGTATTATAGATAGTAGTGTGCAATTTGAACACTACATGACTTTTTTGTAAGGGATGTAGGAAAATTGAACTAGAAAATGGGGCTATTTGTAGGAATATGTGTTAGAAATTGTTGTTGATCTATACACTTTCATTTGATTGGTTCAAATTGATTTGTGTGGATCAATTCATTTGAGATAAGTAGATGGATTTGATGGATGTTAAAAATTGAATTTGGTAATAAATTTGAGAGGTGGTTGATTTGGTTGAATGCATGTTTGGTCTGAAGTCTTAAATTTATATATTCTTATCTTGATGGCTTGATTGGTGAGCCTTACACCTTCGATTGTGTTGCTTGCAAGTATTCAAAAATTTGAATTTGACAATAAGTTTGAGAGTTGATTGATTTGGTTGAATACTTGTTTGGTTTGAAGTTTTAAATTTATGTCCTCTTGTTTTGACGGCTTGATTGGTCAGCCTTACAGGTCTTTGAGTGTGTTGCTTGCAGGTATTCATGGAGGAAGTGACCAATAGTTGGGTAAATATCACTTGAATAAATTTAGTTGATGAGGAGATATGGGATGTATTAATTTGTTTGATGGGACACATGGCCATGCATTTTTTTTAGAAATGAGTTTATATTTGGAAAACAATATTTTATTATTGGGCGTATCTGTGTGTATGATGGGACGCTTCTTTATGGATTTTGTGTACAAAAGAATTTATTATTAGAAAACAATACTTTATTATGAGGGATTGCTTTTATGTTTTAGAAGATTTGTAAAACTTTTCTCTTCGCCACCTATTTTGAATAAATAAAAACTAATTAATAAACAAATATTAGATACATATTTATTCAATTTTAAAGAATATTGTAAATATTTTTTGATTAAATAATAATCTAGGGCTGACCCCACTTTGGTCAATTCCTAAAGGATCCCTCCAATAATGAGCCATGTGAAATGAGATCTATTAGGGTCCTCTCCCTAATGGATTCTTAATGAGCCATGTGAAATGATTTCCCTCTTTCCAGCAATTTTTCTTCTTCAACGTTTTTTCCAACGATTCTCAATTAGCAATGTGAAATGTTCTTCCTCTTGAAATGATCTCCCTTTTTCCAGCGTCTGTTCTTCTTCAACATTTTTTCCAACGATCCTCAATGAGCAATGTGAAACGTCCTTCCTCTATAAGTTCTGATTGCCAGGCAAGATTGAAAATGAAGCATTAAATGATTTCTATGTATCTTCCTTAAAAATTACGGCATATACAACTGTTATTGAGCGCTCATATGCTTCTCCACGAACAGCATCTATTTTAGTTTTACTTTGATTAAAATCAATGCGCATTGGATCATTATTTTAAGTCATTTTTGGTACTCCAGCTTCAATATTCCCTGCATTACAAAAAAGCGTAGAGCCCGGTCAATAATATGGGGGCTGTATGTGTTTGCGAAGTTTTCCAATTTCCATTGATAAGTTCTGACATGAAACTTTGAATAAGGGAGGCAATTATCTACTGACGGAATTTAGCTCGAGTTAAAGGATCTATAAGAAGGGATAAGCAGTTGCAATAGCAGGTGGATTATTTATGCTTTCAGATATGAATAATTGTAAAGGTCAGTTCATTCTTTTACTCATCTTCACCATTTTGATCTTTGTTACATTTTCGTCCAATGAGTTGCAATACCAGAATCAGATTGATGCACAAGCTTTGCTTGAATTGAAAAAGTCTGTAAAAATGGATCCAAGTCTTTCGTTGTCCAACTGGGTAAATGGAAATAATATTTGCAACTGGACTGGAATAACTTGCGATCGCAATGAAAGGGTTGTGAGTGTGGTTCTCAAATACAAGAGATTGGCTGGTACGATACCCCCTCACATAGCCAATCTCTCCTCCGTTACAATGCTCGACCTCTCCAATAATCGTTTCTCTGCTCTCATTCCCCACGAACTTGGTAAATTAGAAAAGCTGCAGTACATGAAGCTGTATGGAAACAGCTTGCAAGGTTCAATTCCAATTAGTCTGTCCGCATGCACAAATCTTTTAGAACTCCGATTAAACAATAATTTGTTGAGCGGAAGCATTCCCCCAGAGCTGAGTTCCTTGCATAACTTGAAAAAACTCATCATCTCCAACAATAGTTTGAGTGGTGTTATCCCTCAAGGTTTGGCAAATTGCACAGCACTTAAAACCTTAGATCTTGAGCATAATCTTTTAACTGGCACTATCCCCAAGTCCATGAGTAACTGCACAAAATTGCGTTTCTTATCTCTGTCCAAGAACGCGCTTGAAGGACCAATTCCGTCTGAGATATTAACAACATTGACCAGATTACAATATCTGTATCTGGCTTCCAACAAACTCAATGGTAGCATCTCCATAGAGATTGGCAAATTATGGAGACTAAGGACGATTAGCTTTCATAACAATAGTCTTACAAGTAGCATTCCCATGGCCCTGGCGAACTGTTCATCTCTGGAGAACCTGGATTTGTCTTCCAATTCCTTGTATGGCATCGTTCCAGCAGAGTTGTGTTCACTTACCCGACTGCAGGGACTGTGGTTCAGTTATAATAGCCTTGGAGGATCAATTTATTCTCTTATGAATTGTACTGAATTGAAGACATTGGCGCTAGGGGTCAACAAATTTGAAGGTACATTTCCAGAGGTTATAGGATATAAGCTACCCAAATTGCAAGCGATGGAATTGTTGAAGAATCAGTTAAGCGGCAGCATACCAAAATCTCTAGGAAATTGTTCCGCGCTCTATTTTATTTCAGTATCATCTAACAAGTTGAGCGGAGCAATACCCCGAGAATTGGGGATGCTGACTCGTCTACAAATGCTTGGTCTTGGTCAAAACAGCTTCAGGGGAGATATTTTTCCTAATCTGTTGAACTGTACACAATTGCAGGTGCTTAGCCTGGCAGCTAACAGGTTCGTGGGCTCAATTCCTGCAGATATTGGCGTGAAGCTCCCCAACTTACAAAAAATGGCTGCAGGAGGTAATAAATTTACTGGGAATATCCCAAAGTCTATGGGAAATTGTTCTCAGCTCTATACTTTTGATCTCACAGAGAATATGCTAAGTGGTGTGGTGCCTCAAGAATTGGGAATGCTAAATGCTTTGCAATCTCTGCATCTTTCCTCTAATAGCCTGTCAAATGGACACTGTGCTACAATGTGTGTATTAGATGTGCTTTTTAACTGCTCCATTCTTGAACATCTGGGTCTAGAGGAAAACAATTTCAGTGGCACTTTGTCAAGAGGCATAGGAAGCCTCTCTCCAAGGCTATCAAAATTGTACTTGAATAGCAACAACATCACTGGCAATATACCAGAAGGGATTGGCAACCTTACTGAGTTGACCATTTTCACTCTCAATTCTAACAGGGTAATTGGGCAGGTTCCGAGTGCATTAGGGCGTCTGAAAAATCTGCAATTGTTGGATTTGAGCTCCAACAAATTGCAAGATAACATTCCATCAGAGTTGAAGATGTTGGTAAACCTGGAATATCTATGGCTTAATCTAAATCGTATTTCTGGAAACATTCCTTCATATTTGGGCAGTCTGCAACAGCTAAGGGGACTTGACTTGAGTCATAACGAGCTCACAGGAAGGATACCAAATGCCATTGGGCAATGCTTCCGCCTGGAGATGATTGACCTCTCACAAAACAGCCTCACAGGAAATATCCCCATGGAGATCTCAAGCCTCCATTCATTGGCGTTTTATCTCGATTTTTCATACAATTTATTGACAGGAAGATTACCTTCACTGGGAGGAATGCAACAGATTCAAGCCATAGATATCTCGGCTAATAAACTCTCAGGACCTATCCCTGGCGATATTGGCAGTTGCTCGGGATTGCAATCCCTGAACCTTGCGAAAAACAAATTGGAGGGAATGGTGCCAAAATCAATAGGGCAGCTTAAGAGCCTTGAAAGCATTGACATGTCTTTCAATGAGTTGTCTGGGCCAGTACCAAGCTCTATTGCAAATCTCACTATGCTCCGGCATTTAAATTTCTCATACAACTTCTTGAATGGATCAATCCCAAATGAAGGAGCTTTCAAAAACCTAAGCGCAACATCATTTTTGGCAAATCCGGGATTATGTGCAGCCTCAGGCTGGTTGAACTTACCAAATTGCACAAGCTCTGCCAAAAAACATGATACGTTGAACAGGAACATTATCTTGATTGCTTCAATTGGCACATTCTTCGCATTGTGTTGCATTTTGGGGACATTTTACATTTTCTACAGAAGAATTAAAAGGGTACCATTTACAAATACTTTGTTGGGGAAAGGTTTCATGCAAATTTCTAGCCAGGAACTTCACACAGCAACCCAAGGATTTAGTGCCGCTAATTTACTAGGCAAGGGTAGCTTCGGGTCAGTTTACAAAGGGCTCTTGTATGATAACAAGTTGGTGGCTGTTAAGTTATTCGATCAGGACCCTCAAAATTCATTCAAGAATTTCGTCAGGGAATGCAGAATACTAAGAAAGATCAGGCACCGCAATCTTGTCAAAGTGTTGTCCTCTTGCTCCGCTGCAGATTTGAGGGCTCTGGTACTGGAATTTATGTCAAAGGGGAGCCTAGAACAACACCTCCACACAGATGAAACGCAGTGTGGCTTGAGTTTGAAGATGAGAGTGAACATTGCACTTGATGTGGCACACGGGATGGCATATTTGCACCACGATTGTTCTCCCTCTGTTGTTCACTGTGACTTGAAGCCCTCAAATGTGTTAATGGACGAAACCATGACAGCCCATGTGGCTGATTTTGGAATTTCCCGTCTATTGACGTACCCTATTTCTGAAAGTAGCAGCACATCCAGACTGAAGGGAACAGTAGGCTACCTTGCTCCAGGTAAAACCCAAGCCCGATATTTTTTCAAATTTATGTGTTTGTCTTGGCTTTTTTTGCCTCATATATTAGTTTTCTTCTCAAAAATGAAATCAATTTTGACTTTTGCAAGAATATGGATTGGGAGGACAAGTGAATACGAAGGGAGATGTTTACAGCTTCGGGATGCTGATCCTTGAAATGGTGACTAAAAAGAGGCCTACTGACAGTATGTTTTCTGGAGATGTTACTTTGCCCAGATGGGTGAGAAGAGCATTCCCTGAGGCAGTGGAGGGAGTGGTGGACAGAGAGTTGCTGGTTGATCAGTTAACCGTAGGCGGGTCCAGTAGTGCTACAGCTGAAACCACTGGGGAAGAACTGGAATCCTCTGAGCGTGGCAGTTCTCTGCTTAGTTTTATTGGATTAGGACTGCAATGCACAAGGCAAAATCCAGCGGATAGACCAACAATGAGAGAGGTGGAGGGTATGCTTGAAAAGATTGTGTATGGCAGGGCATATGGCAACTTAGAAGAACATCCATCCATCCAGAATCTGTTGAGTGCAGGCAATGGAGTAGGGCATCCAAATAGCAGCACAGATCAAAGTGAGAGCTGTTAAACATTGGCAATCAAGGAACGTGGACTATGTTTATTGAATCCACCGACATGTGAGTAATCATTCAGTGTTTGTTCTTGTGGAGCCTACTCAATCTATTGATTAAAATTCAAGACCTTGGATCGAGATTCTAGATGAAAGCAAAATTTCATAGTTCTTCCTTGTTTACTTTACCATATACAAGTCTGCAAGAATAGGAAATCTATTTTCTACATGAATTATGGTCTCTATGGAGAGTTATGTGTTTCTAGGTTCCGAGGAGATTAGTCTTATAAGCTACATATCTCTTATGAATTAAGATTTTATTCAAAGAAGACATACATATGTGTTTTTGAGTGAAAAGGTTGAACATATTTTTTGATTTTATCTAAGGATGCATTATTGGTTTAAACATATAATATTATTTTTCCCATATGAATATAGTTATATATTGTGTTTGTGCTCTGGGAATCATTGAGAACTATAAAGTTGCATTTAGATGCTAGAGCCTAGGAGTCAAAATGGAGGTTGGAAGACCCACCAAGAGGTTGGAGGAACATTCCCATCTCCAATTAGCTTCTTGCTCAAAGATTGGGCACACTACTTCATAGACAATTTTAGTAGAAATAGTGTTGTTGCATTTTGAATTCTAGTTTGGTGTTTTTTTACTCAATATTGTGATAAGTATTGGTTTCCTTCTGTTGAGTGTTGATGAGGAGCAGTAGTTTGGTAGAAATTAATGTTATTGTATTTCTTACCTCTTTATTGATGGTGGAAAGTAGATGTTGCCTATGATAGAGAAGTAGAGCCAAAAGTGAGTTCAACTAATATGTGGTCAAGCAATTGGTCCTCAATTGAGGATGCACTTGAGGGTTGTATGTACAAAGAATCATTAGGACAGTGGTCATTGTAGTTGGGCAATGAGAATCTTGCTTATACTACATGTGGTACAGATGGTCAAAAGCATGTTGATAGATGATGAATTTCAACACATGATCATGTCAAGTAGTGTTACAAACAAGTAATAGATCTTCATGCTATAGGAGGCAATAGCACATGGCACTAGATGTACAAGACTGGTAGATGTTACTCACGAAAGAATGTAAATCAAAGGGCTAGGCATTAGGAGTATGCATATAAGTGTCAACACTAGTTGATCAATATTAGAAGATAGGACATCAAATTTATAGAGTGGCAAGAGGATGCATATAAGTTTCAACACTAGTTATTTAATGCTATTAGGTAGTTTTTAGAAAGTTGTTTTATGGGTATTTCACAATCATCCAAATGGTTAAAGATAAATAGCTTTATAAGTTCATATTTGATATTGTAAAATTGACCAGAATATAATATATTTCTATATATTCATTTGTCACTTAAGAATATAATTTCTGTAATTATTATATATGCATTGGATCCTCCATCCTACATGGCCCATTGAGGGCTCTATTGCAAATCTCACTATCCTCGGTATTTTAAATTTCTCATACAACTTGAACTTGAATGTGTCAGTCCCAAATCAAGGAACGTTTAGAAACCTGAGTTCAACATCATTTTTGGTAAATCCGAGATTATGTGCAGACTCAAGCTAGTTGAATTTACCAAATTGCATTCTTCACATTGTGTTACATTTTGGGGGCATTTTACATTTTCTACATAAGGGGAACCAATGATAAATAGTTTGTTGGGGGTAAGGATTCATTCAAACTTCACAAAGAAATTCAAGGATTTCGTGCCGCTAATCTTGCGGGCAAGGGTAGTTTCAAGTCAGTTTAGAAAGGGTTCTTGTATGGTGGATGAGAGTGAACATTGTTGGGCACGTGGACTAGGTGAAGCCCATGTAATGGCATTCTTTCAGCTTTTATTCCTTGTAACTCCTACGACCTGCAGATAGCCATTCTTGGCTGGGAATCTCTGCCTTGTCAGAATCTTCTTTCCAGATGCACGTTGGGTGGGAGACGTTGGAGATTGAGAGTCTTTTGGACTTCTGGAAAACTTCTTCTAGCTTGCTGCTGTTCTACAGAAAGATATACAGTGATATATGTAATTCTGAGAGAGATGCATGATACACGGTGTGATGTATTGAGATTAATAAAACTATTGCCCTTCGTTGTGGATGTAGCCAACATTGGCGAACCATGTTAAATCCTCCTTGTTCCTCTGTGTATGCTGTTTTTCATTATTCTTCTTTCTGAGCATTGTTTTGAGTTTGCTGTTATTTCTTTTCTGGTTCTGTTTTACTATTTCAAAATTTACAATTGGTATCAAAGCTTGTGTGTAGCTCAGTTCAGGAGACGGTGAAATTTTTTTTGGGAACCTGCACAGCACTCAGAATGGATGACTCAGAGAAATGGAAAATAGAAAAGTTTACAGGCCAGAACTTTGGTCTTTGGAAAGTACACATGGAGTCTCTTCTCATCAAACAGGACTTGTCAGTCGCCTTACTAGGGAAAGTGAAAGGACAAGGTTCTATGAAGGATGAAGACTGGGAAAAACTAGATTCGAAAGCGAAGGCAACAATATTTCTTTCATTGTCCAGCAATGTATTGTTTAATGTCTCAAATGAGAGTACTACGAAAGAGCTTTGGGACAAGCTCTCCAGCATGTATGCGATTGCTTCGGTGTCAAATAAGGTATTTATTATGAAGAAACTATATAACCTGAAAATGAGAGAAGGTGGGGTTATGTCCAATCATCTCAATGAATTTAACACTTTAGTCTCTCAGTTAGCTTTGGTGAATATCAAATTAGATTCTGAGATTAAAGCAATTCTCCTATTGTGTTCCTTACCAAATAGCTGGGAAGGTGTTGTCATGGCTGTGAGTACTTCTGTAGCAGCCAAGACTACAATGGTTTTTGATGACGTTGCAGCTACTCTTCTCAGCGAAGACATGAGAAGGAAACATTAGGAACCCTCATCCGACGATGCTCTCATAGTTGTAAGTATAAACAATAGGGGCAGAAACCATGAAAGAGGTAGATACAACAACCGGAGAAGGTCACAATCTGGTCCACGATCGAAGTCTAGGGGCAGAACCAGTTCGTGTTGGTTTTGTGGAAAACCTAGACACAATAAGAAAAATTGCTGGAACTATAAGAAAGCTCAAGGCAACGTGAGCACAAATAATCAAGCAAACACTGCAAGTGATGGTGTTTTGGTCCTATCAGCAAGTGATACAAATGCAGATTCGTGGGTCCTTGATTCTGGCGCCTCTTTTCATGCCACTTCATGCCGTCAAGCTTTCACAAATTTTCAAGAAGGCACATTTGGTAAGGTGTTTCTGGGTGACAATAAAGAATGTGAGATTTTAGGCAAAGGAGATGTAATATTGAATTAGAAAAATGGTGACAAACTAACTTTGACGGATGTTAGATATGTGCCTCTATTAAAAAGAAATTTAATTTATGTCAGTCAGCTTATAGACAATGGATGCAATGTTAAATTTTCTCTTGACTCATGGAAAATTACAAAAGGGCTTTTAGTAATGGCAAGAGGAAAGAAGCAAGGTAATCTATACATTCTGGACTGTTTCGGTGAAGTGGGAGCTACCTTGTCGGCTATGGACAGTGGGTCTGAAATATGGCACAAGAGGCTTGGTCATATGAGCCAAAAAGGTCTTCAAGTTATGCTTCAGCGCAATCAGCTTCCAGGCCTCAACTCCATCGATTTAGAATTCTGTGACCATTGCCTTTATGGCAAACAGTGCCGGACTAGTTTCGTGAGAACGGGGCATGACAAGAAAACCACTCCGTTGGAACTTGTTCATTCCGATGTATTCAGTCCAACTCAGGTAACTTCTTTCGGTGGAGCAAATTATTTTGTCACATTTCTAGATGACTCCACTCACAAAATTTGGATTTATATGTTGAACAGAAAATCTGAAGTTTTTTCAAAATTTAAGATTTTTAAAGCTTCAGTTGAAAACCAGATTGGGCATAAAATTAAATGCCTACTAATAGACAATGGTGGAGAATATTGCTCTTCAGAGTTTGATTTTTTTTGTGCAGACCATGGTATTCGACAGATCAAAACCATCCCTTATACACCTCAGGAAAACGGTGCAGCTGAAAGGCTCAATCGCACAATACTTGAGCGAGCTCGATGTATGCTCTCTAATGCCGGATTGGGCAAAGAATTTTGGGCAGAGGCATGTAACACTGCTGTGTATTTAATCAATCGAGCTCCATCGTCTAGGCTGGATTTTGACATACCTGAGGAGACATGGCTTGGAAAACGAATTTCCTATTAGCATTTGCGGGTATTTGGCTGTGCCGCTTTTGTTCACATTCCAAAAGAGTAGAGGACTAAGTTAGACTTCAAGTCAAAACAGTGTGTTTTTCTTGGCTATGGTGAAGATCAGTTTGGTTTTCATCTTTGGGATCCTGTTGCAAAGACTATCATTCGTAGCCGCGATGTTGTGTTTAACGAGAGGGAGTTTCCCGGTTTGCACTCTTGCAATTCGCCTCTGCCGGAATATATTGATGTGGATTTGTTCGATAATGGAAAGGTGAGGCAATCCACCATTACATTTTCCCAGCCACTTGTTACTACTAGACATTCTTATATGTTTGGAGCTCCTATTACTTCAGCTACTTTACCTTCAGTTGGATGCACATTACCACCTCAGCCTTCATCAGGTTCGATGCCTTCCATTGTTTCCACACAGTTAGTGGATTATTCAAACACCCATTCACTGCCTTTATTACCTCATTCGCTGCCCTCCCAAGATACTATGTTGCCATCACTAAGTCAAATGCTGACTTCTACACTGCCAACACAGCCTCCCTTTGGACCGACGCTACCCCTTGCTAAATCAACGCTGCCTATACACAGTCCCACGCAGCCTAATTTAAGTTCTATGTAGCCTTCGCTGCCCTCACAAGATTTAACGTTGCCTCCACAAGCTTATTCGATGCCTTTTAACTCTTCACCGCAGCCTTTGTATCTTTCAACGCTGCTTATTGACTGTTCAACACTGCCAGTCAAATCCTCTGAGCCCACGCAGCAATCCATTGGTCATATGTTGCCTTTGCAACTTTCAACGCAGCATAGAGGAGGCTCAGACACCACGTCCTTACCAGGTGAACATTCAGACCTGTATAAAGGTCACTCTACTACACAGATAGGAACTATGTGGCAGGACAGTGTAACTGAGCAGAGCCCTCTGGGTGCACAAATACAGAGACAGGACAGTTTTCCTCAGGGGCCTCTTCACTCAGAGATTGATAATGTTTAGCATTTATTACAGAGACTCAATCTAGACTCCAATATCCAGCCAGAGCAAGGTACATAATTGAGGAGGTCTACCCGTGTGAAGAGGAGACCGGCAAAATACGATGACTATGAGTTATTGCTCTCTGATTATGCAGAGCTGACAACTTATAAACAAGCCTACAAGCATGGAAATGCACAGAACTGGATGGCCGCCATGAACGAAGAAATGGAGTCGTTGAGCATTAATCAAACCTGGGATTTGGTTCCTCTTCCGCCAAATCGAAAGCCTCTTAAGAACAAATGGATTTATCGCTTGAAAGATGAAGACGGAGGAAATAAAAGATACAGGGCCAAATTAGTCATCAAGGGGTTTGATCAGCAAAAAGGTATTGATTTTTCTAAAATCTTTTCTCCAGTTGTCAGAATGGACACCATTCGTGCTGTCTTGGGTTTAGTAGCCATTTGGGATTTAGAACTTGAGCAACTCGATGTGAAAACAGCGTTTTTGCACGGAGATATTGATGAGGATTTATACATGGAGCAGCCTGAAGGCTTTGCTCAACCAGGTAAGGAGCATTTATTTTGCAAGTTGAAGCAGAGTTTGTATGGGCTGAAGTAAGATCCTAGACAATGGTATTTAAAATTTGACCGCTTCATGACTGATAACCACTTTATCCGGTGCGAATCAGATCCTTGTGTTTACTACAAGAAGCTCAATACTGGTGAGTTTGTCATCCTTTTGCTCTATGTTGACGATATGTTAGTAGCTGGTACTAGTGTTCAGATTATTGCTTAGCTAAAGCAATAGTTGGCTCTTCGTTTTGCCATGAAAGATCTCGGACTAGCCAAATGAATACTTGGGATGCACATATTCAGAAATAGAAATAAAAGAGAACTTAGGTTGTCCCAAGCAAGCTACATTGCCAAAGTGTTGGACAGATTTAATATGTCTCATGCTAAACCGGTATCTACTCCTTTGGCTGATCATTTCCGTCTATCTTCAGCTATGTGTCTGAAAAATCAGGAAGAAGAAGAACAGATGAGGTCTATTCCATATACATCTGCAGTCGGCAGTCTCATGTATGCAATGGTGTGTACTCGTCCGGACATAGCACAAGCTGTTGCTGTTGTGAGCAGATTCATGACTAATCTGGGCAAACTTCACTGGCACGTAGTTCAGTGGATTCTTCGGTACTTGAAAGGTACTTCACATTTCTGTTTATGTTTTGGAGGTATTGACTTTCAGCTTCGTGGTTATGTAGATTCTAATATGGCCGGAGATTTAGACAAACGCCGGTCTACCACTGGTTATGTCTTTACATTTGCAGGGGCAGCCATTACTTGAGTCTCTCGGTTGCAACAGACTGTAGCTCTGTCATCAACAAAGGCTGAATACATAGCGCTCTCGGAAGGAGCCAAAGAAATGATATGGCTTGAGCGTTTGTTGACGGAACTGGGCTGTCCAAAATCAGTATTTCCATTATTTTGTGATAGCCAAAGTGCTATTCACTTGTCACGAAATGCAGCGTTCCACAGTCGAACACAACATATTGACCTTCGTTACCATTTTATTCGCCATCTTATTGACGAAGGCAAGTTGCAGGTCACAAAGATTGACACAAAGGTTAATCCGGCGGATGCATTAACAAAGATTGTTCCTCGAGAGAAGTTCGAGTTCTATAGATCTTCTCTTGGACTTGTTCCTCTGTGACATTGAATTTCATGAAGGGAATCTCTCTCTGAGCAGCTTCATTGCCGTTCCCATTGGTCTTCAAGTGGGAGATTGTTGGGCACGTGGACTAGGTGAAGCCCATGTAACGGCATTCTTTCAGCTTTTATTCCTTGTAACTCCTATGACCTACAGATAGCCATTCTTGGCTGGGAATCTCTGCCTTGTCAGAATCTTCTTTCCAGATGCACGTTGGGTGGGAGACATTGGAGATTGAGAGTCTTTTGGACTTCTGGAAAACTTCTTCTAGCTTGCTGCTGTTCTACAGAAAGATATACAGTGATATATGTAATTCTGAGAGAGATGCATGATACACGGTGTGATGTATTGAGATTAATAAAACTATTGCCCTTCGTTGTGGATGTAGCCAACATTGGCGAACCACGTTAAATCTTTCCTGTTCCTCTGTGTATGCTGTTTTTCGTTATTCTTCTTTCTGAGCATTGTTTTGAGTTTGCTGTTATTTCTTTTCTTGTTCTGTTTTACTGTTTCAGAATTTACAAACATTGTGTTCGATGTGGTACAGAAGATGGCATATTTATCCCACGATTGTTCACTACAACTTGAATGTGTTAATGAACGAAACCATGACAATGAACGAAACCTTGACCCGTGTGGCTGATTTTGGAATTTCCTGTCTATTGACGTCCCCTGTTTCTGCAAGTAGTAATACTGTCAAAACTAAAGGGAACATTAGGTTATCTTCCTCCAGGTAAATACCCAAGGGAGTACCAAGGGAGATGTTTACAGCTTCGGGATGTTAATCCTTGAAATGGTAATTAAAAAGTATGCTTTCTGGAGATATTACTTTGCCCAGATGGGTGAGAAAAGTATTTCCTAAGGCAGTGGTGGCAGTGGAGGAAAGAGAACTAATGATTGATCAATTAGCTGCGGGCAGGTCCTCAGGTGAAGAATTAGAATCCCCTGAGCATGGCAGTTGCTTTCTTAGTTTTATAAGAATAGGAGTGCAGTGTAGTGCCTGCTTGAAAAGATTTTATAATGGAAATTTAGAAGAATCTGTTGAGTGCAGGCAATGGAGTAGGCCATCCAAATAGCAGCTCAATTCATTTGCTGATCAAAGCCAGAGCACTTCAGTACAAACTAAGAAAAGGAATTGAACCTTCACCAACAATATCCATTTAAATACATATACTTCTTTTATCAAGAATATGCATTTAAATCGATTCATATAGGTTGTGCAATCGGATATATATATACACACGAGAAGTTTGTGGTATCTCTATAATCTCTTGTTGGTTAAGTGGATGATCAGATCAACTATTCCAACCATATCCATTAATTAGTCTAATTCTTCAAAATGGCCTTAGATTAAATTATTATTTTCAAATGTATTAGTATCACATTTTTTCTTCTTTCTTATTTAAGGCGCTGGATTTATTACCTCTTCATCTAACTTGTGCACCTCTTCACTGTTGAAACAACCTCCGCACTAATTAAAAAAACAATGTAACGAAATAGTTATTTGAAACAAAAATATAGTAAAATAAAATATTTGAAATAAAAATAATCATCATTACTAAATATAAATTTACTTGAACTAAGTGCAAGGCTTAGTACTTTTCAAAAGATAATATCCAATTATTTAAAATTTGTGCAAAGAGTTTGACAATGCAACTTACAATCAAGGATTGAGTCCTCATACACATTATCAAGACCTTGAAGGCTCAATTCAAGAAGTGTCATAATAGGTGCACACTCATATGATTTTACTGCATGAAGTCATTATCAGAGAGAGAGAGAGAGAGAGAGAGAGAGAGAGTATCTACCAAATAATTGAAGCCTTAGCTTCCCCATGCTAGCACAAAATATGGAGAAGCCCCCTTTAGCGAAGGATCTATAAAATTGAAGCCAATATGAATGAAAGAATTTGATGCAACATGTTTTCACTAACATTCCAACATTCTTGCTAATGCACATGTCTATAGAAAACATTATATGAAATAGAGAATACAAGATTAAGTACTAAACTTAATGTACTTGATTTGAGGTCAATCTTTGATAAGACTATTGCTCCCTTCATTTGATTGACAATATCATTGATTCTAGGATGCAAGTACCTATTCTTTATTTTCCCCTTATTGAGCATCATGTAATCTTTGCATAGTCAGAATGTGTCATCTTTCTTCTTTACAAAAATTATAGGTGCTCCCTAAGGAAACACACTTGGCCTACTCAAACCTTTATCCAATAACTCCTACAATTGAACCTTCAACTCATACAAATTTATTGTAGTCATTCTATACAATGATTTAGACTGTGGCTCAGTACTAGGTAAGATGTCAATGAAGAAATTAAATTCTCTTCTTTGTGGTAGCCCTAACAATTCCTCTATAAAAACATCTCTAAATTCTTGAATAATTGGATACTCTTTAATAGTTTAAGCTCCTTGGCATTGCCAAGGTAATCTATGTGAATTGCATAAAGAACACACCCTTTTATTTACACCTTCTTCAATTGCATCATTGAAATCTACCTAAAGGCTTATTGGTTTTTGAATATCATAAATCTTAGTTGGACTACCACTATCATTAAGATAGGCTACTACCTTGTCATGCCAATTTATGTCACATTCCCATTGTGACTAGGGATGGACATCTGTTAAAGCATAAAGCAAACATTGAAGGAAGGAGAGTTTAATGTGCTAGATAGGGAATTACCATAGAGGAGATAAAAATGTTAAAGGAGGCATGGGCGGTAGTAAATGATTATAATGATATGAAAAAGGAGCGAACCAATCTATCCTTGGTAAAAAGTCACGCTTCAATAAATAATTAAGTGATAGAATATATGGTCTCGATTGTTCACCCATGCTCTGAAATTATTCAAGCTTGCATAAAATGCTTTGACAAAAAAGGGATAACTCAAGGAATGAATATTCAAGTGAAAATCTTTGTTGACACTATCAGAGAGATGCTACGGTTAAAATATGATGTATAACCCTTCCTCTATAGTTACCAAAGATTGTAAAGAACATGGGACACAAGAATTTAACAACTCAACTTCTGATAAGGAGCTTCACCTAGAAAAGGAAAACACTAAGCTTCCTACTCTCTAGATTTCTCTACCATAGTTTACACAAGATGTCGAGGATGCCTACTCCATAATGGCCTTTATTTTTTATTTAGATGATGACAAGAGTATATACAATTCTCAGTGGGGCACTTTCTTCATACTCAAGACTATTGATTTAGAGAATGCTTTCAAGCTTGATTTTGTAAAAATGATAGTGGATAGGATGCATTACCATTTGGTCCATTTTGGTATATAACAATTCTTCAAATATTCTTATTTTCTACTCCACTTCATAATATATTAGAACACCCAATTTTCAAGCCCCATATGTATCTTTCCATTGGTTATGACTCCATTGATGCTCATAAGATGATTTTGATGTCTAGTTGGACACCTGTCCTTTCAAAAACCTTAGACTACTATGAGTTTGTGGAAAGTTTTTAACCTCAATCCTTATAGATCTTAGTTTTGAGGAGAATTTCCCTAGATTGAGTGATAGCCAGAGATGATAAATGGAAAGTGGTTGAATCCCTTGTAGCTATTTTTTTAGAGAACACTATACAATGATTAGGATGCATGTTTTCAAAGAAGAGTCTTTTAGGCCTCCTAAATTTCTTATAAATAGGGTTCTAGGAATTGAATATGCATGATTAATGAATGTAATTGACTCTTAATTCAAAGTTGGGAGGATGAAAAATATATTTTATGATATTTTGCTCTCTTTTATTGACATAATAATCAATAAGAGAGAAATGGAGCATCTTCTAATGTTGAAATTGGTAGTTTTGGGCTTCTAGGTAATATATGACTACTAGTCATACAACCCAAATGGATTCATGACCAATTGGGTTAATAGGATAAAAAAGATGTGTTTGTTCACTAGAGTTGACTAGCCATTGAGGATAAAAATTCACCTATTAATGGCTCACCAGATGTGTATGTTAAGACCCATGATCTCCCTACAAATCCGCTTCCACAATGGGAGACTTTCTATAAAGTTACACATGTGTAAGATCCTTCTAAATGTAGATTGGAGCAAACATATGATTAAGGCCTACTAGTGTAATGTAGAAAAGAGATCACAAGCCTAAAGAGTTAAACTAGTTCATCCCTTTTCTACAAAACATTGGGGCACAAACTGAGCATGGCTTTTACTCAAGGAGGAGAGCCAAACTACATGGGTTCTACCCTTTTGTTGTATATAGAAGGACTAACCAAGTTCAACCAAAGCTCAACAAGCAAGCCAAGACTAAGATTAAACAACTTGATGATGAATAATAGGCTAACACAGACTACAAGAAACAAACTACAGATATCAGCAAGTACAACAGAAGTAAGGAGGTAATTCAGAACCTAGAAATTTTAGCAAAAAAGCCCAGGACAGGGGCGGTTGGGCACCCTAGGCCCTTTATAGGGTTAGGAAGAACTTCAAACTTTGTCGGAGATGTATTCATCTGCACTACCTTCACTCTAGAAATCAGCCTCTGAAACCTGTTCTTCTTACTCTGACATATAGAAAGAGGAAAAATGTTGCACTATTTTAAGGGTTTGCCTTAGTCAAACCCTATTTTGGTGTTCCCACCTCCACAATAGTGATTGATAAGATCCAAGAATGTGGTCACCAGTAGGGTAGAGGCCAAATCTGCAACAATATGATAGATAATGATGATAATAACCATAAGATATCCAACCTTAGTTGATGAAGACTTAACACCAACAAGGGAGGGATATGAAGAGGGCTTCAAACTTCCATCAAATCCTACAAATAACTTCAATGGATTTCACAAGTAGAAGACAATCCTAGCTCATGAAGAATTCTTTAGCACAAAACATCATATGAGAGCATTTTCACATTCATCCGATTAGGTGAAAAATAAGCTACAACACACACTTAAATATGCATTCCTACTCACCTACGATAATTAAAATAACCTTAGAATGACTAATACAAACTAAAGGAGTGTCCTAAGCCAACACAACAAAGTGGGACCAAAGGTCCTAAGTAGGACTAGGGCACTCGGGTGCCCTAGGTCTTTGGTCCACAAGCTTTGAAAAGTGCCTTTTAAGTTAAGCTTAGTCTAGTCCTAAGTTGATTATGTCAGGTTTAATTATTAAGATCAGGATATTCATCATTTAGAGCTCAAAAATGTGTTAAAATAGGTCCTAACTAACAAAGGCAACAAAATAGGTCCAACTTAGGAGCTAAACTAAGTGTAAAATGCTAGTGTACAAATTTTATGACTCAACATTTAGCCCCCACTTTAGTGTGGCTATGAACTTACGTTCAAACTCATACTAAAGGGATGGACGAATGTTACACCCCATTTTTGAGGAACCAATTTACTTTTAACATTTATTCTAAAATACGGTTTTGATGCAAGATGATGTCGTCATGATATTTAATGTTTTGATGAAATAGTATGCAATGAGATGTATTTACATTTGAATGAATGTATGTTATTTAATCATTATTATGCTTATGTTGTGATTTTTTAACAACTAACTATGTGAATGTTTCTCCAAGGAAATGCAGGATAATTTCTTTCCCTCCAGAGAGAGTGATGCAAAGAAGAGGATCACCTCTCTCTCAAACAAATCACTCACAATACACAAACTCAAACTCAGACAAAATTGCAACAACCCTAATTAAACTCACAATTAATTAAATTTCTCCAAAAATCAAACAAGATTACAATATCTGCAACAGATTACATACTATCATATCTTTCATGGCAACAAATTGGTGGATTACTTCTGTAATGGCTGACTCCTTCAACCTCAATCTAGCTTTACTCTGTAATTGCTACAGACACAATACTCCATCCATCTCCAAAGACCAACTCTGCATGCGTTTGCTCCTCACCAACATTCAGGTAGCTATCCCATCTTCTATTTCAATATATGTTGCTAATGACTTTTCCTTTCCAAAGGAATGTGTCCCTCCATTTCCTTTTGATAGTGGATCTTCTCTTTTACAATGATCTCTGGCAGCATTCTTCCTTATGAGCTGCTCTTTTTAAACCTCCAAATTGGCCTCTCTTTTTATTCTTTTGCTGTGTCTTTTGGGTTTCTTATATGCAACGCTTCATTACCCTCTATTTGGCCGCTCCCACACACCATCCAATCTCTTTTTATTCTTCTTTTCGTCTAGTTTTCCTTCTTTTCTTCCCAAGCAAGCCCCTCAAACTAATCTCATTTTGTTTTCATATTCAACTATCCATAAAACCCATCAAATGGGTTACTCGCAGGCAGATGTATCGACGCTTGGATAGATAATAACATGGAAATTTATTTATGTGTAATCTGAATCAAACAAAAACAACCCCACACATCTATTGGTCAAATGAACTCTCCAATGAGACAAAAAAATGCAGACGCTAACATGAGGCATGCCTAAACATGGTCTTCTAGCTCCCAAAAACTTATATTTCTAAAGTTTGTGGCACTGAATTCATTTAGTTGCCCCAGTCCATTGCATCGACCCTTACTTTGATGCCTTCTAATGGGTATCTTTTCATATAGATATACATATGATAGTATTAGATGGGTAAATCAGAAGTAAAATGATGTCATCGCCCCACCACCACATAGGCATTGATCTAAATGTCAATAAACTTCACAATTGGCAACTATGGTACGATCCCAAAGCAAGTAATGCAAATTGCTATTTACAGTAATGTTTTTGAGATCCGGGGCATTACAAATAATAGTGTGGAAGTATCCCTCCTTATAGGCATCTGACATATGTCGTTTCGATGAAGCATAAATAATTTTAGTTTTCCTTGATAAATACAAGCCAGGATCAATGATGAGAAGCTTTTCCCTTTGATACTTTTTCCATCCAAGGTAACTTGTGTGTTCAATGAAGTTCAGATCCCATGAAGCAAATCAACTAAATATCGAAACAAAAATGGAAAAAAAACCTGATAATCTTTTTGGTCGATGCAGGATAGCTCATTCATCCAAGATGCTCCTACATCAGTGAGGGAGAGTATCACTAGGGAGAGGAGAATAGACTTTGAAAAATTGGGTATTGTCAGATCTGAGTTTCTACACACGTAGGTCTATTTTCAACCATGTCGAGTCAATTTGAGTTATTAACAAAATTGATAGGTTAAGTTAAACCTAGTCGAGTCGAGTTGTGTCTTGGTCTCTTTTCCATTAATGAAAATTAAAAGTGTTTAATGTTATGTTGTCGATGTAAATGAATTATGAGAAATTGTTAATTATATATATATATCTGCCAACAGGCCATGGTTCGATGGTTCGATGGTCAAGTTGCTCGATTGTAGTGGCGGCCACCAAGGTTCAAGCTGTGTACCTTCGCTAGGTATATTAGAATATGTACTTCATGGGCATTATGAGCTGCCATTGAAGGCTATTTATAAGGTTTATGTTTGGATTGTGATAGCGCCACCTTTCCCATTTTATAGGTGGCAGTTCAAACTAAATTTTTATGCTTCAAAGTTTCCTATGCTAAAGCCATTATGTGGCAGTTTTAGTAAACACAATTAAAACTCTCTTTGAGTGCTCTATCACCAACTTCTTTTAGTCATGGCATTTAAGTTGTTAAACTTTCCTTTGGCCACAAAGTGGTGGCATCAACTTCCTTTATTCATGCACTTCAAATTGACTTTTTGAATGCCTCATCATAACTTTAAATTGTGCCAGTTTAAGCCATCTAGAAGGCATTGCAGAATGGTATTAAGGCCATAGTCCGTGTCCTATATGTAAGCCAAAGTGGGTTGAGATTCTTTGATCTATTTTGAATCCACCAAGTGGAAATTCTAAATTGTTTTTAATTGCAAATGGGAGGCAATGATAAGAGGGATGGTGATTGCTCTTTTGTTTTCTAGGGGAGATATTCACTTGCACATTTGAAAAAGGAAGGGAATGACGATTGGGTGTGGAGGAGTTGCATACTTTTCTAGATGAGTTGTTGAGTGAAAAAGCAATGACCTAAAAATCTTGGAGGTGGACATTCCAATATGAGTTTTAGTTCTTGTAAACAGACCAACTGATATCTTTCTATTGGCTATTGAAATTTATGCATTGAGAGTGTAAGGAGAGTGGCAATCTGGGGCTTAACTTGGAAATTCTGAAGCAAATAAAGTCTGAGCTTTTCTCTAGAATTACAAGCCAGGTTCTTGGAAAAGATTGTGACATTCTTAGGGATTGAAACTCCCAAAGATTAAGTGTAGTAATAAGAATTTGTACAGGCATGTATTTATTCTAAAATTCTTGTGCAAACATATAGTCATGTATAATCATTTCTTCATTTCCAAGAAGAAAGATTTTCCAAATTTTCTTGAGACATAATACCTCATAGGTATTAAGAAATTAGTTAATCATAGTTGATTACTGTTAATGACAACAAATTGGAAAAATTAGTTAACTATCTTAAGAAATATAGAATTTAAAATTATTCAACTCAATAAGAGATTATATTTCTAGTTTGGTTAAAAGATTCTGATATAACTATATGTATGTAGACTTATGTTCACTTTGAGAGATTGTATACACACAAATTGATATTATTATAAAGAATTAAGCATGAAAAATGATGGATAAATTATGAAATTAGACAGTTAATTTCTCAGTTGAGTTGTCCAAGATTAGACAATATATTAAACCAAATTAATGATGAAAATTCAATACATGAAATGGTTATCCTTTGTGAAAATTCAAACAATATTATTATTGCAAAATAACTAGAATTAACTATGGTGTTCCTTATGAACAGAACCATATGTTTTTATAGTGAAAGCCTGAAACCTTATTTTGTAGAAGTAACCTTTTATAAAAAGATATTATTTTATTATTGAACTTCCTGTACATATTGTCGATATTATTATTATGATATCAGGAAGGTTGATTTGTTGATATTTTGTCATCATGTTTAACTAAAGTGCCTAAAAATAGGAGAGTAGTTACTCTCGCGGTTAATAGAAAGGACTTGAATAAGTGGCCGTAGCCAAGATCTAAGAGGTTACTAGAACGTAACATGAGTATTCAAAGTTAGAGAAACTAACCAACCCAGACATGTATCACTTAATGAGTCATCACTATATGAGTAAGATCTTTGTGGAAAGTCAAACCATTTGGTCAAACAAAAGTTTGAGTTAACTATAGGTCATTAAAGGTTTCCAAGTCGAGTTAAAGGTGGGTGAATGTACGACTCCACTTTTAAGGAAGTGGTTGAATTTTATTCAAACTTTGGCCAAAGTAGGTGCAAATGTCTCTTCTTGTACTTGTCAGTTCACTGTGCTCTAGATTTGCATAGCCAGCCAGTAGTGTCATACTTAGTTGGGTAAAATCACAAACCTGTGTCACACTTTTATAAAGGAAACAATGAGCACTGATCTAACTTTTCAACTTGAATCACTACAAAGTAACGTATATTTTCTGAATTTTAAAATGATTTGAACTAATAAAATGTAGATTTTTAGTGTATCTTATGTTTCTTTTTTTTTAAAAAATTTAAAAATTATTTAGATGTAATATTTTATAAAATTGACACTATAATTTAGTTGATAAAATGCTAAAAATTAAGGTTGAATGGGACATCACACTTTATATAGTAAATTTCATTTATTTTCCTTCTATATTTTTTTGTGTATTCATAGATCAAAACTTTAGTGCATGGATTATTTTCTTCCCCTATTTGATAAATATAGAGGGTGGGTGCAAAAAGTTGGGGGGCCCAAAAGTGGCCAACTTTTTAGACACAATGCGAGCGCGTTATTTTCTACTGTATTAAAAAAATAGCATTTCATTTCATAATTTGAAAGCATTTTACAAGAAACTCGCGTCTTGGAGAGAAGACAGAGCATACTTGCATTATCGAAGGTCATTTCGTTAGCTATTTCTCACTGATTCATCATCAAAATGCTGCCATGACATCGTGGAGGTCGAAGAAGTAAGTTCTATTTACTTTCTTGTGTGAATTTGTTGCTAAGTAGGTAGGTTAAAATAGTTTTTGATGTAAATTTATTTAATTTATAGGAATTGATAATGCACTTCATCCTCCTAAAAATCCTCTGTCACTTGAATAGTAAATACATGCTGAAGAAGAACCCCAACAACAAACACCTCCATTCATTCCTCAATATGCCCCTGGAACACAATAAAATATAATGGGGCAAATTGAAAACAATAAAAAATAAATTGAGGACATAATTGCAAGGTTGAAAGAACCTGCAACTTCAACCTTGCATAGATCTATGCTTGTTCAATCTCTTGAATCTATGTTATCAAATGTAGATTCAATTAGCAAGCAAATCACTAGTTGGTCAAAAAAGAGGAGAGAATTTAGAGAGTTTTATGTAGATAAGTTGTCATATGAACAAGTTAAAAATGAACAAATTACAAAATTGGACTTGTGTTCTATTCTCACAAACCCACGAACAAATCAACCTCTACCCCTTACATGCAAGAGGTTCCCTATCCACTAGTACAACAACCAAGTGATAAGGGATTTTTTTGCACACAGGTGGTGGATGGTTTTTGACCATCCTCCATGCAACAATAATGAGGTCCCACAATATTTTTTGAGAAAACTCTACTACGAGTTTGTCAAAAATAAAGTGCCAAATTATTTTGATATGCGGGAGTTCCAGGATAGAGGTGGGGGATTAGCACAAGATAGACCAGGGGCACGTGTTGACCCATAATGGCCAGCAAGATGAGCACTCACCAGACCATCCCATGAGCATGTTTCTATCCCTTATGTTGTGAAGGAGAGTGTTGAGGTCGAGACACTTCAGTCCATTAGTGCCTTGACCCAGAGCATCATACATCATGCTAGTCTTGTAGCACAGTGTGGGCCGGGGGAGAGTTCGAGTAGGCTTCCACCCCATACTTGTCAGGCTTGCAGGTCAGCATGTGGTTATGACCCCATGGATAGTCGGGATGTAGGTGCGCAAGCTACATCTACAACTAAGTAGATGATGATGATAGATACCCTCCTGAGTGCGACTTTTAGGCTTGATAATCAGGTAAATCTTAGCAAGTTCATTTCATTTAATTTATTAAATTTTATTTTTGAAATACAAGATTAATTAATTTAGTTTGATGATTTTAATAAAATTTCAGGGTCATAGCGTTGATGTAGTTTTTAGTGGTTGTCCACCTGCATATTACACTACATCATCTACTATTGGGGTATGTAACTAGTAAACAATTATAAATATTACATGTGAATATCATCATTATATGAATGGTATTCTAATATCTAATTTTTTATGTTGAATAGGTTAATATTAGAGATTTCACAACAACACTTGCCAGTGGTGGTGGACTTCAAAGCTTCATGGAGATAATAAAATAAATAGCTTAATGAATGAATTGTACTAACTAGATTTTTGTATTTTATATTCATATCATTGGTTACATTTCATTGCACATCTATCAAACTCAAAGCATTACTATACATTGCATAACTAATAACTAGATGTTGATAGATGACAAAATTTCAATTACAATATAGTTATTTGAAAAAATGCCTCAAAGATATGTGGTCTCATGGAATGTCATGGAAAGTAGATGCATAGACAAGGACATCACCATGAGACCACATTTCTTTGAGGCATCTTTTCCAACAGCTCATTGTCTTGTCTATGCTACCACATTTTCCATACATGTCTACCAAAGCTTGTTGATCCACTCCACACTATTCTTCAACAAGTTCTCTCTAATAAACTCATCCAATTATCACCAATTAGACCCTAGGACATGACACTAGAGAGGGGTATGAGCCTATGACATCTTATATAGCATATGATTGGCTCCAACATCATCTAAGTCCCTCCTTTGTTGACTCTAAAATTCCCCATGATGCTAATGTCTTCACCATTTCTCATAGCCCATACCAACTAGTTGTTACCTTAAGACACTTCTCCTTAGATTATTTTTTGTCAACCCCTTCTGGTCCACCTCAACCTCATACCAATTGCCTCTTTCACTTTTACCTATCTTATGCCTCTAAATGCATTACTGCCCCAACCCCACAACCTCTTTCTATTACTTCACCTACTCCATTAGCTATGCCCCTATCTTCCCCACCATATATCCACCTATTACTACTTCACCTTCCTCATTGACTTCTATCTCCCCTCTAATACCCCTCCAAAATAAAGCAAAAGAAAAAGTGTAGGACCTTTCCCCATCTACTTCTAATAGTAGGCCTAAGAAACTTCCCCAACACTACACCCAACCTACTAACCAACCCATATCTACCCTACCTATTTCCTAATATACCACTACTAGACATCCCAGACCTAGTTTACTTCCAACCCACCCCCTAACAAACCTCAAGACAAAGAAAATAATAAGAAATTTTTAAAATAAGGTTTTTCTTCTCCTATCTAGTATCTTTCCTCCCTCATATTATCCCACAAACTTGATATTCCTCCTTCCCGTAAACCCATAAACTTACCTAATGTCTATTTGATTTCTAGTTTAGGCATTGTCCTGTAAACCCACAAACTCTATCTTAGGCATTGTCCAACCTCCACGACTACCAAACAAACAAAAATTTGAGCACAACCCTACCCCACCCTACCACCAACCTAAACCTAAGCTAACACCTTCACTCCCTCTCTAACTTCTTAAACCTAAAATTTGATGCTACTATGGTCCCTCCTTTATTGACCCTTATACCACACAATAGTCATGAATCTTTGTCTAATTTGTATATATGCATGTGACTTGTGTGCTTTATTGTGTGTACTTCCATGTTTAGGTGAACGTGTGTGTATGTTAGGAGCCATGACTTGCATCACTATTATAGTTTTCGTAATTAATAATGTTGTTTTATTTTCAGATGATGCAGGTTGTGGAGACACCTCCTGATGCTCATAGGGAAATGAAGTATGGTGTGTCCTCTACGATTCATAGCTCCATGCCTTTGACGGAGGTATGAGGCAGATTAGTAAATTTCAAATTACATTCATTGTTATAGTTGTTTATTTTTAAAAAATCAAATGATTATTGATTTGAAATTTAATTTCTATCTCAATTGTTTCTATAGGACATGACATCGCCACAACCTAATCCTGGTATTGAGGCAATGAGGAGATAGATTTTTGGATAGCAGGAAGTGGTTATTTTTTTAAATGTTTCATTTTTTATAATGTAATTTCTATATATTAATGTTTATACTTTTTATTGTAATAGCTATAGATCCATGAACAACTAAATAGGAGGAGCAGCTCTCAGGTTCGTAGTAGACCACCCTCATATGTGTCTCCATCCCCTCGAAGATCAGAGGCTTCCCATGATCTATTCTCTTCACCGGATAGAGGGGAATGACTTTTTATTGTGTTCCTCTGTTGTATGCCTATATGGCATTTGTGGACATATATTTTGTATTGCATATAGTTGACATTGTATGCCTATATGGCATTCTTGTAAGACTATATAGCTATTTTGTATATATGTTATACTTATATCGACAAATATTGATGTATGCCTATATGGATATTTGGTTAATACAAATCATTTTTGTTGATCATTATGTAATATGGATAGGTGCAGTGTAGATCATTTTTGTATGCCTTTAGGTTTCAAAGTTTAATTGTCAAAGAATCCATCCCAATTGATGATAAGAGAATTTGAGTTTTGGGTTGAAAGTTTTAATCTCTCAAAACTAGACATGCTCGAGAAAATAGAGAAAGGAAGATTGGTCATGTGTGCTTGTTTTTTTAATGTTTGAATTGTATGTTGTTGCATGGTATTGCTTTTTTGTGTGTGTTCAAATACATATTTGAATTGTTATTTTATGTATGTTTGGATACTTGTGTTGTACTAAGGTTAAGATTCTTGTAGTATGGGATGCATATTGTTCTACCTTGGGCATGTGTTCTTAGTAAGACATATATCCTCACCCAAAAAGAGATTTCATAATATGGGATGTGATTAACAATTCATGTGGATTTGGATATGATCTTGGATTTATAGTTCTAAGTCAAACTTGTAGGATTAAAATGACTTGTGGTTACTATCAATAGTCATATTTGGCTTGATCATGTACTTGTATTTATTTGTGTATTAGATGCTAGAAAGGATGTGTTGATGTAAGTTGAGAAATCTATTTCCATGCATTTGAGATGTTTTGGATCCATGAATTTATGTGTATACTTATTTATTAATAAAGAAATGAATTAAATAAGATAATCACCATTCTACCACACTTTTGAATTATGGATGGTGCTTGATCACCTTGATTTATGGATGGGGAGGAAAGGGAGATCCTCATGTTATCAGGTTCAACCCCTTCCTCAATCAGCACCAAGACCATAGGATCTTAGAGGATTCATTTGTAGAGTTGAGCTTTGAGTTATTCAAATATTGTTCATGATGTACATTGTAATATGGCCACTTGTATTTATGGTGGGTTGTTCATGGCTTATTGCATTCATTATCATTGATGATCTAGTTTTAGTATTTGACCCCTTGTATATCTTGGCTATGTAATGATGTTATCTTCAAGCCTAATAACACAGTGACCTAAAGATGGAAGAAGATGAGGGTTGAAAAGCATGGATATGACAACACGAAGATGATATTAAGGTTTAAGAGAGTAGCCTAACATAGGTCTATTTCAAGCCTAATAGGGGTCTAAGATTGGAGTGATGGAACAATGCATTGAAGGACTAAAACAAACCCTACAGAGATAGTACTAGAGAACAAAGTTAAGGTGAACCAAGATAAAATAATACAAAATTCATATATGACTGTGTTGACTACTAAAACAAGTGTGTTAACAACCATAAGATGCATGTTGATATGTGAAAACTATAACAGTTATAACAAAGGCAATGTGTGAGGATATCATCGGTACAATGTAGCTCGAATTGTTTCAGCATGTTTGGGTGTGAAACAGGACCATGCCTAGCCTAAATGTACCCATCCTAACACATTGGAATAGTCAGTTTGGCCGCACAAGGAGTATAATGAAATTTATACCCCTCTGCAACTTTACACTACATGCATCTGACCATTTTTAGGGTAGCAGAAAAACTTTCACCATGGGCAAATGCCTCGGAGATATAAAAAATCAAGAGAGGCTATTATTGAGGGACCCTACATGATCTCGTAGCCTTAGATAGAATGTTTCTAAGTGAAACGGTTTTCAAGTAACAACTCATCAAAGATTGTTGCCTTTTCACACTATGGACTCTTTAGGGATATCACTGGTACAATGTAGCTCGGACTATTTTGGCATGTTTGGGTGTGAAATAGGACCATGCCTAGCCTAAATGTACCCATCCGGATGCGTTGGAATAGTCAGTTTGACCGCATCAGGAGCAGGACAAAAGTTACACCCCTTTGCAACTTTACACTACCTCCTTCTGACGATTTTTAGGGCAGCAGAAAACCTTTCACCATGGGAAAACACCTTAGATATATAAAAAATTGAGAGAGGTTATTGTAGAGGGACTCTGGGTGATTGTGTTTCCATAGATGGAATGTTTTTAAGTGAGACAGTTTCTAAGTTACATCTCGTCAAAGATTTCTGCCATTTTACACTTTAGATTCTTTAGGGATATTGTTGGTACAATGTAGCTCAGACTATTTTGCCATGTTTGGGTGTAAAATAGGACCATTCCTAGCCTAAAAACACCTATCCAGATGCATTGGAATAGTCAGTTTGGTTGCATTAGAAGAAGGACGAAAGTTACACCCCTTTGCAACTTTACACTACCTTCTGACGATTTTTAGGGCAGTAGAAAACCTTTCACCATGGGCAAAGGCCTCAGAGATATAAAAACTTAAGAGAGCTTATTGTAGAGGAACCCTATGTGAACACATTTCCTTAGATAGAATGTTTCTAAGTGACACAGTTTCTAAGTAATAGCCAATCAAAGATTGCTGCCTTTTTGCACTTTGGACTCTTCAGGGATATCGTCGATACAATGTAGCTCTGACTATTTCAGCATGTTTGGGTATAAAATAGGACCATGCATAGCCTAAACATACCCATCCAGATGCATTAGAACAGTCATTTTGGTCACATCAGGAGCAGGACGAAAGTTACACCCTTTTGCAACTTTACACTACCTCCTTCTGATGATTTTTGGGGCAGCAAAAAACTTTTCACCATGGGAAAATGCCTTAGAGATATAAAAAAATGAGAGAGGTTATTGTAGAGGGACCCTACATGATAATATTAGCTTAGATGAAATGTTTCTAAGTGATACGGTTTCTGACTAAACGCTGATCAAAGATTGCTACTTTTTTACACTTTGGACTCTTCAAGGATATCACTAGTATAATGTAGCTTAGATTGTTTCGGCATGTTTGGGTGCAAAATAGGACCATGCCTAGCCTAAACCTACCCATACAGATGTATTGGGATAGTCATTTTAGATGCATCAGGAGTAGGATGAAAGTTACGCCCCTTTGTAACTTTACACTACCTCCTTCTGACGATTTTTGGGGTAGCAGAAAACCTTTCACCATGAGCAAATGGCTTAGAGATATAAAAAAATGAGAGAGGTTATTGTAGAGGGACCCTACATGATCATGTTGCCTTAGACATAATATATCTAAGTGAGATGGTTTCTAAGTAATAGCTCATCAAAGATTTCTGCCTATTTACACTTTGGACTCTTTAGGGATATCACCGGTATAATGTAACTTAGACTGTTTCAGCATGTTTGGGCGAAAACAAGACCATTCCTAGCCTAAATGTACCCATTTGAACATGTTGGAACTATCTTTTTGGTCGCATTAGGAGCAAGATGAAAGTTACACCCCTTTGCAACTTTACACTACCTCCTAACAATTTTTGGGGCAACAGAAAACCTTTCACCATGGGCAAACGCCTCAGAGATATAAAAAACTAAGAGAGGTTATTGTAGAGACACCCTACGTGATTGTGTTACCTTAGACAGAATGTTTTTAAGTGACATGTTTCTGAGTAACATCTCATCAAAGATTCATGTCTTTTTGCACTTTGGACTCTTCAGGATATCGCTGGTACAATGTAGCTCGAACCATTTTGACATATTTGGGTACAAAATAGGACCATGCCTAGTCTAAATGTACCCATCCAAACATGTTGGAACTATCATTTTGGTCGCAACAGGAGCAGGACACCAAAAATGCAAAAATGCAAAAGTTGTTTTGTGCAACTTAACAACATTGACACTTTTTTGCAACAAGACTCAAAGACTCAAACTAACCCCAAATGAATTAAACTGACTCAAAAACATATGAAATGGTCTTAGAAGACCTTATTACATACAATTGACTCAATCAAAACAAAATTTCACTTTTTGACCCCTCTTGGAGGCATGACAACCTAGGTGCCCCTACACCATGAGGACACTGAAGTCAATAAAGTTTTCCTATTAAGAAAAAGAGCTTCCCTTAGCTTCTAGTAGACGTAGGACACCTAAGACACCTATTGTATAGTATGTATCTAGATTTTATAGACATAGTAGACGTAAGACACCTAGTCCTTATACCTTATTATAGTCTAGACCTAAGTCACCTAGACACCTAGATTATAGTTCTACCTAAGACACCTATTATGGTAGACCTAGTTGACATATAGTACCTACCTAAGACACCTAGATTAAATTATACCTTATTCTAGTCTCTAGACAAGTAGTTGATATATAGTATCTATCTAGAAGACACCTAGATCATTCTAGATTATACCTTATTCTAGTCACTAGACAGGTCGTTGATATATAGTATCTACCTAAGACAATTAGATTAAATACCTTTTTGCTAGTCTCTATCTACCTAGTTGACATATAGTATATACCTAAGACACAAGTAGAGACACCTATTATCTAGTTAGAAACCAAGACACCTAGAGACATTTATATTTTATACATTACCTATATTTTATAGATTAATCTCAGGATCAACTTCATCCATCACTTAGGTCTAACCCCATGAAGCATAACATGATGATGTAAAAGTGTGTATATGTGTAAAAATGCAGTAGCAAATAAAAAGACAAACCTATGTAAACTTACAAATTAATGTGCATACTTACAACTCAATGTAAAATGACTTTACAAAATCATTGTGAATACTTACAACTTAATCCAATGAACCAACTGGGTCTGCTCTACTCTTTATTGTGTCAAGTATTGCCTCATGGTCAGACTCACGCACCTTCCACAAGGTCTTGTTCAAAGCTCTACCTGGATATTGTATCAAATGAACATTGGATTCCATGACAAGGTTTGAGTAATGAAGAATCTTTTGTTGCATGTCAAAGACCTGAAACAACCAAACATTAACACTCTTATGTGGGTACCTTCTAAGCCATGTTCCAGTAACAACCACTGAGCCTGTAGGGTATTCGATGTTTTCTCCATCTATAAATGGGGCCTCCAATTTCTTTTTGGCCTCAACACAACAATACAAGTAATAATATGTTCCCTCTTCGTTACCTTCATCTACAATAACTGCATATACATGCCCTACATTGATATGTGTAGCAAACTAGATGAAATTAGTCAACATTACAAAAAAACTACAAAGTAAGATAACATTAGGAATTTCAAAAACTATGTAAATAGATATATTACTTGGTTGAACTAGATCTGATATGTGGTCAAAGTCAATTGATGATTCCATCTCTGTTAGTTCCAGTGCCGTTAGGGGTTGATATGTGTCAAGTGGGCTAAGATAACTTAACTGCCATTCATCAACCCACTCCTTTTGGTGCAGTCATGGTAGGAGGGTTCACAGAATGAACTGTTCAAACTATGTAGCAAGAGTAAACACAATGGAAACAACTCAAGGAAATGAAACAAATGCACATTTAGTCATTCAATATATTATGGAATTTAAAATAGAGATCCACCATCAACATGTGGGCTTACAATTTGGCTCATAGGCCTGATACATACATGCGCAAGATAAAGATTTGAAGCCCCCTTCGTACATAATCCAAAATCCTAAGAACTTGATAACTTGATTGCTTGATCCTACTTTCCTAAGGATCTATTACATATTTATATATCATATCTAGAACATTAGATTCCTTCACCCACAAGAGATTTGGAGTCTCGATGAAGAGGTGTAATGTGTGTTCTTGGATAGGTCAGACCTATCGGCTTGAAAATCCTCCTCCAATGGATACAAGGAAGTGTGAACCTATGAGGAAACCAAGGAACATTGTAGAATAAGTCTTTATGATCCACAAGTCAGTCAATGCTCCCAATCTGTCTCCTTCATCTGATTACTCATGACTGACAAAAAGCTCTACACTGAGAAAACATAGGATCTTCTAATAGCGATATCTTTTTGGTAGCTGATCCAAATGCTCTGTGGACTTAGAGTGATGTTGATGATTATCTCTAGATGTTAAATCTAGATCTGCAATGCTTGAGATGCTTCTGCGACAAAATACTTATCAAGATGTTGAAATTGCTTACTGACTGAACTACCTAAACTGAACAGGCAAAGAAAGAAACAAATTGAAATGCAAATGTTTTTGGTTGATGCAAGATTTCTCTAAACCAGGGATGCTCTTGGATTAGACATCCGGGGTTATTAAAAAGTGAGTCCCTCACTTTTCTAGGGCTAAGGGAGAACCAAGACAATCGACCTTAGCCTAAGAAATCCATGATGAATCTTCTTCCTATCTACCTTTCACTTCACAAGGTATTGTTTATTGTCTTCCTCTAGTTCTGCGTCCAACTCTACTATCCAAAATGTCTTCAATCTGCTCTGGTGTTTGTTGTGGTAACTACTTCTGTAAGTCTTCTTCCATGCCGTCACTGAACTCTGCTTCATGATACTAATAAAGATCTGCAATGTTGAAAATAGGTGATATACCCAAGGTCTCTAGTAATTCCACTTCATATGCATTTCCTAAATCAAATTTTCTGAGTATCTTACAAGGTCCAAACTTCTTCATTTTCAACTTGTTGTATGTCCCAACTAGAAATCTTTCTTTTCTCAAGTACACCATGACTTCATCTCTAACTTCAAATTCCTTATGTCTTCTCTTCTCATCAGCCTTCTTTTTGTACTTACTATTCATGTTATCCAAATGCTTCTTAACTTGATCATGCACTGTCTTCATGTGATCTACAAATTCCTCTGCTTCTGCACTCCTCTTTTCTTCCATGCCGATATCCCTTATTTCTACTACTCCTCTAGGATTCACTTCAGTAACAATCTCAAAAGGTGTTCTTTTGGTACTCCTATTTACTGAATTATTGTATGCAAACTCTACTTGTGAAAGAATCAAATCCCAACTTCAAGATTTCTCTCCAACCAAACATCACAACAAGTTTCCCAAACTCATATTCACTGCCTTTGTCTATCCATCAGTTTGTAGATGAAAAGATGAACTAAACTTCAAATCTATCTTCATCTTCTTCCAAAGTGTCTTCCAAAAGTAACCAACAAACTTTGTATCTCTGTCTGAAACTATAATCCTAGGTAATCCATGCAATCTCACAATCTCCTTGAAAAATAGGTTAGCCACATGTACTGCATCAATTGTCTTCTTACAAGGTATGAAATGAGCCATCTTTGAAAATATGTCAACTACTACAGTAATTGAATCATGTCCTCTCTGTGTCTTAGGTAATCCCATTACAAAATCCATGCTTATGTCTTCCCAAGGTCTCTTTAGTACTATCAAAGGTTTATACAATCCAACATTCTGACTACTCCCTTTTGCAACTTGACAAACTCTACAAATCTGCACAAATCTTCGAATATCCTTATGTATCTGAGGCCAAAAGTAGTTTTCACTCACCAAAGCCACTGTCTTGTCAATACCAAAATGTCCTACCAATCCACCACTATGCTTCTCCTTGATCAAATTATCTCTCATTGAACTTCTAGGTATGCACAACTGACTTCCTTTAAACAACATATCTTCTTGAATGAAATAATCCAACCACTTACTCCTATCTACTACAACAGGTTCCTTACATGCTCTCCAAGGTTCTACAAAATTAGTGTTTCCTTCATACATGTTCTTCAATTCATCAAAACCCAACACTGCAACTCTCATCTATGTCAACAAGTTTCTTCTCCTACTTAATGCATCAACAACTTTATTTGATTTTCCACTCCTATGCTTCAACACAAAAGTATAACTCTACGTGAACTCTACCCATCTCATAGGTCTCTGATTCAACTTACTTTGACTATTCAAATATTGCAAAGCTTGATGATCTGTATACAACACAAACTCCTTAGGTAGCAAGTAATGTCTCCACTTCTTCAGGGCTTGAATTATGGGATAGAACTCTTGATCATAAAGTGAATATCTTCTCCTTGCATCCTTCAACTTCTCACCAAAATATACTACAGGTCTACCTTCTTGACTTAATACTACTCCAATTGCACTTCCATTAGCATCACAATCAACTTGAAATACTTTATTGAAATCCGGTAATGCCAAAACAGGTTGCTCTGTCACTTTCTATTTCAACAACTCAAAACTTTTATCTGCTCTAGATGTTCACTTAAAATCTTTTCTGTCACCTCTCATTGTCTCTGTCATAGGGTTACAAATTGGACTGAAATTTCTAATGAACTTCCGGTAGAAACTAGCCAATCCATGAAATGATCTAACCTCTCCAATTCTCTCTGGTGTAGGCCATTCAACAATTGCTTTCACTTTCTCAGGGTCCATCTTCAATCCTTCTCCAGAAATCACAAATCCCAAATACACTAGTTCTTCCTTCATGAAACTACATTTCTTGATGCTTATCAGCAACTTCTCTTCTCTCGACCTCTACAAAACTTGTCTAAGGTGCCACAAATGTTCTGCTTTTCTCTTACTAAAAATTAGAATATCATCCAAGTATACAATACAAACTTACCCAAGAATTTCTTCAAGACTTCATTCATCAATCTCATGAAAGTACTTAGTGTATTTGTCAATCCAAAAGGCATCACTAACCACTCATACAATCCTTCATTTGTCTTAAAAGCAATCTTCCATTCATCACCTTCTCTGATTCTAATCTGATGGTATCCACTCTTCAATTCTATCTTTGTGAAATATATTACTCCACTCAAACAATCCATGGTATCATCCATCCTAGGTAAAGGAAATCTATACTTAACTATGATCTTGTTTATTGCTCTAGAGTCAGTACACATTCTTCATTCTCCATATTTCTTAGGTGCTAATACTGTAGGTATTGCACAAGGACTCAAACTTTCTCTGATAAAACCTTTCCTCAATAATTCTTGTATATGTCTGTTCAATTCTTCATTCTTTGTCGGTGTCATTCTATGTGTTACTTTATTAGGCAAACTTGCTCCCGGTATAAGATCCATGTGATGACTGATACTCCTTATAGGTGGTAATCCTTCAAGTACATTATTTGATATGATGTCTTCGTACTCTGTCAGCAACTCTTGTATCTCCTCCAGTTGTGATTCTTCAGTCTCTTTCTTCAATGCTTCAAGTTTCTTAAGAATCAAGGCATAACACATATTCTCATGTCTCAAACCATCCAAAAATTTTCTTCCATCTACCAAACAGATTCTAGCATTCCCACATACTACATCTTTAGGATCATCCTCCAAAGGAATCAAGGTAATTCTCTTTCCATTTGATGCTATAGTATAAGTATTCTTTCTCCCATCATGTATAGATTTTTTATCATACTACCAAGGTCTACCCAACAAGATATGACAAACGTCCATAGGCATAATATCACACAAGACTTTATCATGATAAGATCCAATATGAAATTTCACCAAACATTGTTCACTCACTAGTACCTTATGATCATCCTGAATCCATGCTATCTAATAAGGATTAGGGTGTTTTAATCTTCCAACTTCATCTTAGTCATCATCTCCTTTGAAACTAGATTATCTAAACTACCATTATCAATCACAACTTTACAACAGTTACCTCCTGATTTGCATCTTGTTCTAAACAAACTTTTCCTCTATGGTGGTTCCTCATTTGCTTTGTTTGAAATAGTGCTCTCCTCATCACAAGTGATTCTCCCTTCTCCGGATTGCTAACTGAACAAGGTGATCCAACAGGTTCTTCTTCAACATAGGCTGCTCTTCCACTATTCTCTATCCTCTTGGTTGTGTTGCAAGTATGGGCCTAACTGGTGTTGTCATTGATGTCAACATACTCATGTTGCATTGATGTCAAGGATTGGATGAGTTGTGTGCTGAGGATATTGAGAAAATTACTCGTATCAGAAATAGATAAGAACAATGAAGACAATGAACCTCTATGAAGTGAAGATCCCAACTAAGATGAAGATCAAAGGATGCAAATCAAAGGGTTTGTAAATATGTGTCCAAAGGTGATCCAGTAAATATTTGAGAGGTCCACATGAAGATTTGAAGAATTTATGGCCATATAAGTAAAACTGGTTCTGGCATATGTTCAGAGGTGACAGAGTGACACAAATAGGTTCGGTGAGATCTGGAAATGCAATATCTTGTTCTGCGGACTTGGTGGAGTGTTTAGGAAGTCAATGTGAATTGACAACTCAATTGGTTCATGGTTTGGAGGTCCACAAGCATCTATTTCAATATGACAGTGATGATAGACTATGTTCTTAAGATTTTAGATGAAGAAGAGAATGATTTTAGTTATCAGAAGTAGTGTGGATGTTCTTGGTGAATCAGGCAAGATTGTGGGGGTCTCTAGATTGTGTCTAGTTTGTGTTGGTGGTTTGCATTGAAGATTGAGCTCGCAATTAAAGAATTACTTTTGGATGATGATGTTCTTCCTCAGCTTGGCTGACCGGATGATTTACACATCTTACGGATGGTCTTGAAGATGTTCTATGAAGGATGGAGTGTTCCTCAAAGAAGATTGAAGTCCTAGATATGTGTGGCTAACAGAGTGGTGATTCGCATGAAGTCTTTTGTAATAAGTCAGGTTGTATTTGTGTATTTTCTCTATAATAAAATAAAGTGTGTCGACTTTGATGATTATGTCAAATTTGATGTCTTGTATAAATAAAAGTTGTGAAGTCATTTCAAAATGATCTCTGTGAAGATGAGAGTGTGATAGAGAGGAGAAGAGTGAAAAGTAGAGCAGAAGTATTGAGCTTAAATGGAACTGACTCAAGCATGGTGAAGATGCTATTCTTCAGTTCAAGTATGTAATATTTATTATTCTATAGACAGTGTGTCTCCTATAGGTAGTGGGCCTCTTGTGAGCAGTGTGCTCGGTCAGTGAACCCTAATTGGCATGTGTCATTTTGTTCCTTTTATTCTTTTAACAGAGAATACAATCTTAGGTTAGTCACCCCATGGTTTTTCCCTTAACCAGGTTTTACACATTAAAATCTTGGTGTCATATGTGTTAATGTGTTTCTGCTCTTGAATTATTGCATTGTGTTTCCATGACTCATTTATTATTATGCTATTGAATTACAACAAGGGTTTAAGTGGTTAATAAAAGAAAATTTTTGGGACAACTGATTCACCCACCCCTCTCAGTTGTCTATCTTGAAACTAACAATTGGTATTAGAGCTAAGTTCATCTAGAAGAAGCTTAACTGCTTGGGAGTTCTAGAATGTCTACCTACAAGAAAGGACAGTCCAAGGTTTGATGGTTCAAACTTCACTACCTGGAAAAGCCACATGGAATGTCACATACAATGCATGGGATATCAGTATTGGAACATAACCTCAATTAAATATGTTCCCCCAACAAATGGCCCTACAACTCTAAATTAAATTAGAGATGTAGAGAATAATCTTCGAGCTAAAGAAGCCCTACTGAGTGCCTTGTCTGATTCAGAGCTGACAAATGTTATGGGTTTGAAGAATGCCTATGAAATTTGGACAAAGCTTGAAAATCTATATGAAGGAGACAAATATGTTAAGTATGCCAAGCTACAAAGTCTGAAAGGAAAGTTTGAAAACTTAAAGATGAGTGAAGATGAGAATATCACTTCTTACATGACAAAAGTAAATGAGCTTGTTTGTGGCATCAGATGTGCTGGTGGAGTATTGGATGAAGATGAAATTGTTGCTAAAGTTCTCAGATCCTTACCTCCTTCTTATAAACACAAAGTTGCTGCTATTGAGGAAATTAGATCCTTAACAACTATCACAAGGGATCAATTGGTTGGTAAGATATCTGCATTCGAGTTAGCTAAGTTTGGTGATGCACTTCCCAAGATTGAATCTACATTCCAAGCTAGTGCCTCTACAAAAGGCAAACAGAGATATGATCCAGGAGAAAGCTCCTCAAGAAAATCATCTTGGTATGAGAAAGCAAGAAAAGATTTGGAAGAGCATGAATTAGAAGCTAAACAACTTGAGGCCCTCATTGCAAAGAGACTACCAAGAGGATCCAGTAAGTATGAAGGAAAATTGCCTTTCAAATGTTTTAACTGCAACAAGATTGGTCATTTTGCCTCAAGGTGTCTGCAAAGATTTTCTAGGCCAAATCCAAACAGATCAAGATTCCAAAAGAAATGTTTCTATGTTCATGAAGATGATGATGATGAAGGAGTAACTGATGATGGATCAGAGACAGGAAACAAATCTGGAAGTGACTAGGTGTTTATTGCCATCAAGGAAGAAGATCTAATGCCCTCTGAATCTGTCAGTCATAAAATGATAGAAAGAGCTCTAGCTGCCCAAGTTGAAGAAGAGAATGATTGGGTCATTGATAGTGGATGCTCCCACCATATGACAGGTGACAAAAATAAGTTCATAGATTTGGAAAGATATGAAGGAGGAGTTGTAAAATTTGGTGATAATTCTATTGGCAGAATCAGAGGTAGAGGAACTATTTATTTTAATGGAAAGAACAAAACCAGTGATGTATTGTATGTTGAAGGTCTAAATCACAATCTTCTCAATGTTGGATAGTTGGTGGACAAAGGCTATGATCTTTGATTCAAAAATGGAAAATGTAAGATCTTTGAAAGTTCTGGAACATAGATTGCATCCGGTACTCAAACAAAAGGTAACATCTTCCACTTGGTTGGTAATAGAAAAAGTTGTTTATTTGTTCAAATTGATCAGAGTTGGTTGTGGCATAGGAGAATGTGTCATGTGAATTTTGATAATATCATCAAGATAAGAAACACTCAGGCTATAAGAGATCTTCCAAGACAGGTGAAACCCTGTTGGCAAGAGACACTATATGGATTCATGGTTGTTGTCATTGATGGCAACAAAGGTCATCCCACATATCCGCAAGTCATGGTGTGTCTCTACCAGAAGTCAGAATAAAGATTGTTGTGGTCTGGTGAACAAGAACAGAGCATGTGGCAAGGTCCGACAGATTGGTCCGGATCTCTCAGAGGAAGTGTCTTGGTGCAGTGCGGATTTGGGAAAGTCAAGAGGACTACCTTGAGTGGTATATTCCAAGGATTTAGCCTCCGGTGATGGACAAAGAAAAAGATATGAATAGTTGAGTACCGGATTCCTGAGAGACAGTGAAAACAGAGGAAGAACTGACTGACAGAGTATCAGACTACTTTCCGGATGTGTTACTGTTGATGATAAAGGTTGTGAAGGCATGAATCATGTTTGGCTGACATAATTAATGATATCTACAAGTATATGCTTGATCCGCATTGCTTGGTGAGCAAGGATTCAGCCGACAGAACAGAGTTTGTAAGAAAACTAGACTGTTCCGGATGCCGACTAGAAAGGTGATGAAATTACTTGTGCGGATATATATAGAGGATGGATTTAGTTGTGAAGTGTGAGACAAGGAAAAGTTATATGCGAATAAGTGCAGAACAGAATAGAAGTACCAAGAAAGGTCCGGTATGTGAAAGGATAGCAGAATAAAGAACAGAGGAAAGATGAAGTGCAGCAGATCAGTGTACTGAGCCTAACCGGAACTGAACTCTAGCATATGCAGATGCTTCCAATCAGTTCAAGACTGTGATTTTTATCACTTTGTAGACAGTGTGTCTCCTTGTAGGCAGTGGGCCTCTTATGAACAGTGTGCTCGGGCAGTGAGCCCTAATTGGCAAGTGCCATTTTGTAATTTCCTATTCTTCTAACAGAGAATAATTTTTGGGTTAATCACCCCGTGGTTTTCTCCCTTAACAGGGTTTCCACGTCAAAAATACTGTGTCATGTGTTTCTTATTTCATGGTAATGTTTTTGTGTTTGATTCAATGCTGCATTAATTAATAAGAAAGTTCTATAAGGGAAATAATTAGGATAACTGATTCACCCCCCCTCTCAGTTATCAACAATTGGTATCAGAGCTAAGTTCCTCCTAATAGAGCCTAACAGCTTGAGGAAGATCTGGGAGTTCAAATGGATGCATATGGTTTAAGGGAGCAACTCAAGACTGCCCTTGAGGATCTTGAACAGTCAAATTCTGAAGTCAATGAATTAAAGGAAAGACTCAAACAGGCTGATGAATTCATGAGAGAATTAAAAGACAAATTAAGTCTCTCTATGAAAAAGAGAAAGGAGCTGCTCCAACAGTTGCCAAGACAAAGTGAAGAAAGCAATACAAATGAAGAATTGACTGAGCAAACCAAGTTATGTGAAAAGTTATCAAAAGAAGTCATTATGTTAAGACATGAAATGGAATCAGGAACTATAAAGTTTACTCAAGAGATTGAAGAAAAAAGAAAGGCTGAAGACAATCTAAAACAATCTCTTAAAGAAAAATCAGAAGAATGCCACCAGATGGACAGGATTATCAGACATCTTGAATCTGATCTTGAAGATGCCAAAGATAATGAAGAAAAACTTGAGGATCAAATTGCCTCTCTCAAAAGAGACCTTCAAACAGCAAATGAATATAAAGAGAAATTCAAGATAAGTTCTGCTCAACTTGAAGTTCTTCTTGGAAGTCAAAAGAGGACAGATGACAAGTATGGTTTGGGATATGAGAAAGGAGAAAGCTCCGGATCCGGTCAAAAGAATTCTGGATCAGAAAATCAAAGAAACAGGCCTAAAAGACCTCCGGTAAGACAGCCCAATGCTCAAAGATATCCATCTTTCAATGGATACTGCCACAGCTGCAACCACTTTGGTCACAAAGCTAATCAGTGCAGAAAGAGAATGAATCAGATTAATTCATCCTTCTCCGGACAGTGCTTCAACTGCAAAAGGTATGGACACAAATCCCATGAATGCAGAAATATGCAAGTAAACAAATCATTCAAAGGTAGATGCTTTACATGCAATAGAGTAGGTCATATGGCTAATCAATGCAGATCAAGAGGATATCAGTCAATTATGCAAAGAAATGTTATTTGCCAAATCTGTAATAGGTCCGGTCATAATGCTAAAGTCTGCAGAAGCAAGAATCAGGACAAAAGAGGTCCGGTGTATAATCAGAATCAAGACAAGGGTAAACAAAAGATGAATGCGGATGAAGTTAGGAATCAGATGAGCAAGATTTGGGTAAAGAAAAGTTCAGAGAATGTAGAGGTTGGATCCGCACTAGACTCTAGTGCTGATATTTCTTCCGGAAATTAAAAAGTGAGCTCTGGCTCAGGGGGAGACTCAAAGAAAATCCTGTTCCCCCAGCCAATCAAGTGGTGCCTGATGTGGCACAAGATGCGGAGTAAAGGGTTTAAAGATATAAGTCTTGGGATGATCCAGATAAGATTTCAGAGGTCCGCATGGAGTTATGAAGAAGCTGTGATCGATCAAGTAAGACCTGTTCCGGGAGATGCTCCGGTATGACAGAGGATTACAAAAAGGTCCGGAGAGATCCGGAAGTGCACTATCTTATTCTGCGGATTGGACAGAGTGTTTGGGATGTTCTTGTAATGTGTCACCTCGATTTATTCATGATTGAAAGATCCGGATGATGTTCACAGATCAGGACTGATCCGGGATACTCCAAGCTATCCGGACAAGGCTAACCGGAATAATATAGGTGAAGCATTTATTGCAAACAGATATTAGGGTTTGCAGAGCAATATAAGGGATTTCTCAAAAATCATTTGCTCATTCTGCACTCAAGAAGAAGCGAAAAGTGGAGCTCTGCAACAAGATTCATCAAGCACACCAAAGATCTCCTGCCAAAGTCATTGCATAAAGAAATCAATCCAACCACTCCGTGCAAACCGAAGTCGCATAAGGTATTCTCCGTTTTTCATTATCTCACTGCAAAATCTTTGAAGAATGGCTACTCCAAATATAGTTAAGATCTCTGATAGACCTCGTCCCACATTCAAGAAACATCCTTACAAATCATTGGAGGTAGATCCACTAGGAGCCTTCTCTAGTGTTCCTCATGGTGTATTGCATACGGAAGATATTAGGGTTTACATCCATGCGAGTCTTGAAGACTTTGGAGAATCAAAACTGATGGATATTTATCACAAACAATTGATAGATGACTCCTTTGAGATCAAACCTTAGTACAAAGCCATCCGGGACAAACACTTTGCACAGTGCATTCATTTCCCCTGTTTTGAAGAAGATGAATGGGTCCGGTATGTACTAAGTAGAGTACATGACAACTTCCTATGGTTGAACCAGCCCTTCAAGATCACCAAAGATGCAATTAGGGCTGTAACCGGTCTGCACTCATCTGGTGGATTACCTGTTCTCAAGTCTGTCAAAAATCAGACAGTTAGTGATGCAACTGGATCCAAGTTTGACAAGAGAGCTATGACAGTTGATGACATCACTGAACCGGATGTCAAATTTGCAGCTATGATAATTGGTTACAAAATCTATCACTCCAGTAGGGAAAATTTAGTACCGGGAACTACAATCTACACAGCTTATCAAATGTTAAAGGAGAATGCAGACTTTGACTTGTGTGAGCTTCTTGTGAACCAACTCTTTGAAAATCTGCAGAAGATCAAGAAGGACAAGAAAAACTCCTTCAAGTATGGCAATCTGATTCTTTGTCTCTTCTTCTACTACATGAATGAGCTTCCCGGATCCAGTGGATGGATATGGCAGAATGACAGACCGGTTGCCATCCAAATCAGAGACTATCTGCATGGACTTGGGGATGCTAAAGCAAGAAATACAGCTCTATGGGGATACTTCAAGAACTTCCAAAGCATGATGCATGCAAGAGAAAGAATACCCCAATCCCTTGTTGAAAAGTACAAAGACACAGTATGCTTCATGGTAGAAACAGATCAGTGTCTAATGGAGGCAGTGGAGCCAAGGACTGTCTGGATCATGCCCATGGGGTATGAAGTGGATGAACAAATAGTAGAGCTGCATGTTCAACACATGCTAAGCCAGCCCAAAGATCCTAAGGCAGAAAGGTTTGGAACCTTTGAGGAACTAAGTGTAAAGATACATGTAGAACTCAGGGAACCGGAGATAAAGAGGAAGGTAAGAAAAGAAGTTGAGCATATTGCTCAAGGCCTAGGCATCTCAAAAGAGGCCCTTGATGCCAGCCGGGAAAAGAGGAGGAAGGCTGAGGAAGAAGAGAAAAGTAAAGAAAGTGTTCCGGTTGAAACTCCCACCCGGACCAGATCATCAAAAAGATCTGCACCTCCCACAACCAAAAGTTCAAAACTGGAAGTCCAGGCATCCGGTAAAAGATCCAAGATAAAAGCCACAAGGGCTTATGAAAGCCAAAAGGATGAAGAGGAAACAGAGTCCGATGAGGGAGTAAAAGAAATAAAGAAGCAGAAGAAGAAAGGATCCGGTAAACCCTCCACAAGCCAAGACAAGGATGAAATGGCAGAGGTATCTGTTGAAAAGCCCACTCTGTCTCTAGAGAGTGTAATCAAGTCGGTCACGGTGGATGGAAACCTTCAACCAATGACTGAATTTTATGATGACTACAATGAGGCTGACCAAAAGATTCTGCAGGAAGCCACAGTCAAATATCTGAACATATACAATAAGGCTTTCATTGAGATCATATCTCTTATTCCTAAAAGCCTAGAAAAGGAATTAGAAATAAGAAAGAATAATGCTCATGCAAAAGATCTTGAGATCCGGGAGCAGATAGCTATTCAGCTATATCCTCAAATTGATCCCAAGACAATGAACATAATCTTCAAAGACTGCAAAGATGAGTTCAAAAGTAAAGCCAGGATGAATCAACTCATGCTTGGTGAGACTGACAAAGTGGCCCAAGAGACAGAAGAGATCCTCCGGAAGGCCTTCAAAAGGTTCAATCTTCCTGTTGTAGAGGACTTAGGTGCAGAAACAGCTGCAGATTTGGAATCATCTGTTCCGGAAGAAGTGGGCCCTGAACAGACAAACATCTCTCCTCCGGTTTCCCCTACAGTCTCCGGATCCAAAGAAGAAGAGAAATTACAGGAGAAGGAAGCAGGGGTGACAGATAAAGAGGTTGACAGTTCCAAGACTACAGAAGAAAAGAAACATCTGTCTCCGGCAAGAGACACTGCACAAACTGTTCAACAATTTTTAAGCAAAGCCACTATAGAAATTGATGAACCGGACCTGCTAAAAGGACCATTAGATTTTGACTCTTTGTCACCGGTGCAAACAATGAAAATAGCCTCATTTGCAAATGAGAAAGTCAAAGAGAAGCTGCTGAAATCTCACATGGAAGACTGTGAGCTTATGGAGGTAGCATCTGGAGTGCTAGAAAAGATCATGCCATCCTTTCAAAAGGATCCCACAGCCTCCTCTTCCGGTAATCTCAAAACCTTAGTCAGCAGTGTTAGTACACATTTTGAATCTCTAGAAAAATCTGCTGAAGAAAAGGTCCGGAAGCAATTTTTGGATAAAAGATTTTCAGAAGTATTAGAATTAATCTCTAAAGATAGGAAGATTGTGAGTATTGGAATAAAGAGCTTAGAGAATGCTCTTAAGGATGGCGGTGACATTTACAAATTTTGTATATCCTGGTCAAAGGCAACAGCAGCAATTGATAAGAAAATAAAAGAGGAACAGGACAAGCTACAAAGCTTATCTCAAAGTTTTGATCCTCTCTCTTCCTCCATAATAAATCAAGAATGTCAGACTATTGCAGTCTTGAATGAAATAAAGAATCTTGAGAAGGAAAGGAAGAATATCACTAACCGGATGGGAGAACTTAGAAGGATTATAATCCCTAAGTTGGAAACTATGCATGAGGCCATCAGTGATGCTCAGACCACCGCCCAAACAAATGATCCGACAGATCTCAAGTGGGCAGAAGCTTTTGCATTTTTGTTGAGTGGTCACATTTCAATTTTGGATAGAATGAAGCAAAGTTGGGCCACAGAAATGATCCAATTGCAGACATCCTTTGCAGACATTCTTCAGTATATGTGAGTATGTAAATATGCAGCTATATATAGGAAATTTTTGAAAATTTTCGTGTGCGGACCCTACCCTTTGCCATTGATGTCAAAGGGGGAGTGAGGAGCAGTGAAAAATGAGGAATCCAATTAAGGGGGAGTTCCAGAAATTGTATATAAAGACAGAGCATCAGCAAAGGGGGAGCATAGTGTAAACACTTAGTCATTTTTCACTAAGTGTTGCCATCAATGCCAAAGGGGGAGATTGTTGGCAAGAGACACTATATGGATTCATGGTTGTTGTCATTGATGGCAACAAAGGTCATCCCACATATCCGCAAGTCATGGTGTGTCTCTACCGGAAGTTAGAATAAAGATTGTTGTGGTCCGGTGAACAAGAACAGAGCATGTGGAAAGGTCCGACAGATTGGTCCGGATCTCTCAGAGGAAGTGTCTTGGTGTAGTGCGGATTTGGGGAAGTCAAGAGGACTACCTTGAGTGGTATATTCCAAGGATTTAGCCTCCGGTGATGGACAAAGAAAAAGATATGAATAGTTGAGTACCGGATTCCTGAGAGACAGTGAAAACAGAGGAAGAACTGACTGACAGAGTATCAGACTACTTTCCGGATGTGTTACTGTTGATGATAAAGGTTGTGAAGGCATGAATCATGTTTGGCCGACATAATTAATGATATCTACAAGTATATGCTTGATCCGCATTGCTTGGTGAGCAAGGATTCAGCCGACAGAACAGAGTTTGTAAGAAAACTAGACTGTTCCGGATGCCGACTAGAAAGGTGATGAAATTACTTGTGCGGATATATATAGAGGATGGATTTAGTTGTGAAGTGTGAGACAAGGAAAAGATATATGCGAATAAGTGCAGAACAGAATAGAAGTACCAAGAAAGGTCCGGTATGTGAAAGGATAGCAGAATAAAGAACAGAGGAAAGATGAAGTGCAGCAGATCAGTGTACTGAGCCTAACCGGAACTGAACTCCAGCATATGCAGATGCTTCCAATCAGTTCAAGACTGTGATTTTTATCACTTTGTAGACAGTGTGTCTCCTTGTAGGCAGTGGGCCTCTTGTGAGCAGTGTGCTCGGGCAGTGAGCCCTAATTGGCAAGTGCCATTTTGTAATTTCCTATTCTTCTAACAGAGAATAATTTTTGGGTTAATCACCCCGTGGTTTTCTCCCTTAACAGGGTTTCCACGTCAAAAATACTATGTCATGTGTTTCTTATTTCATGGTAATGTTTTTGTGTTTGATTCAATGCTGCATTAATTAATAAGAAAGTTCTATAAGGGAAATAATTAGGATAACTGATTCACCCCCCCCTCTTAGTTATCAACAAATCCACTAATAGTTTGTGCAAAGAATGTCAGTTGGGTAAGCAAAGCAGAGTCACATTCAAAAGTAAGGAACAATCTTCTACCGGATTGTTGGACTTAGTACATACTGATCTATGTGGACCGGCAAGAATTAGGAGTTTGCAAGATGATAGATACTTCATGTTATTAATTGATGACCACTCCCAGATGATGTGAGTGACTTTTCTGAAAGAAAAATCTAAGGCTCTTTAGAAATTCAAAATATTCAAAGCTATGGTAGAGAATGAAACCAGATTAAACATAAAATGTCTTAGGTCTGATAGAGGTGGAGAATTGACATCCGGAGAGTTCATAGAATTCTATGAGAAACATGGGATGAAAAGATAGTTATCTGCTCCAAGGACTCCATAGCAGAATGGAGTAGTGGAGAGAAAGAACTGGACCATCTAGGAAGCATCTAGAACCATGATGATGGAAACAAATGTTCCTCAAATCTACTGGAGAGAAGTTGTAAGCACTGTTGTCTATACTCTTAATCGAGTACAAATCAGAAACAATATTGGTAAGACCCCTTATGAACTCTAGTTTGGCATCATTCCCACTATGAAGTATTTCAAAGTCTTTGGTAACAAATGTTACATTAAAAGATATGAAGACCTTGGCAAATTTGATGCTAGAAGTGATGAAGGAATATTCTTAGGTTATTCTACTCAAAGAAAATCATACTGTGTTATAACAAGAGATTGAGAAAGATTATAGAAAGTACAAATGTGAAGGTTGATGAAGGTATTGAAAAACTCTCAAGGTTTTATGAATATGAAGAAAATGATTAGAATGATGTTTTGGTTCAAGAAGTCCAATCCCCCTCTAAAATTTAGACCCAGACTGATTTGGAGAATCCTGAAATATAGGAAGAAGAGATAAGTTTGAATGAACCTGTCCAAGAAATAGATGTGGAAGAAATTCCCAAAACTTCTAGGTATGTAAGACTGAATCACTCTGAAGATTAGATCATAGGTGATAAAAGCAAAGGTGTTCAAACAAGAAGAAAGATTGCTCAAGAATTAGATAAGTATTGTTTGATTTTAAAAATTTAACCAAAAATAATAAGTGAAGCATGTAATGATGAAAGCTCGACTAAAGCAATGAAAGAAGAGTTGATGCAGATTGAGAAAAATCACACTTGGGATCTTTTTCCCAGACCTAGAAAAAAAAATGTGATTGGAACCAAATGGGTCTTCCGGAATAAACTAAATGAAGATGGTGAAGTAGTTAGAAGCAAAGCTAGATTGGTTTGCAAGGGTTATTCCCAAGTAGAAGGAGTTGATTTTGAAGAAACTTTTGCTCCAGTGGCAAGAATTGAAGCAGTCAGATTATTTCTTGCCTTTCCTACCTTCAAGGATTTCAAGGTATATCAGATGGATGTCAAGTCTGCCTTCCTTAATGGTGACTTGGAAGAAGAAGTATACATTGAGCAACTAGATGGATTTCAATTTTCTAATCATGGTGATATGGTCTACAAGTTAAATGTATAGACTCAAACAAGCCCCAAGAGCCTGGTATGAAAGACTGGATAAGCATCTTTTGAAGATTGGTTTCAACAAAGGTACTATTGATAGTAACTTGTACTTCAAGATTGAACATGAAAATATCTTGATTGTTGAAGTATTTGTTGATGATATTATTTTTGGAGGAAGAGATAGTATGTGCAAGACTTTTGTAAATCAAATGAAAAGTGAATTTGAGATGTCTATGTTTGGGGAAATAAATTTCTTCGTAGGTCTACAAATCACTCAAACAAAGAAAGGAATCTTCATATCTCAAACCAAATATGTGAAAGAATTATTGAAGAAATTTGGGATGGAAGACTCAAAACCAATGAATACTCCCATGGCAACTAGATGTAAACTGAACAAAGATGATGACTCTCCTAAGGCTGACCAAAAAAAGTACAGGTCAATGATTGGAGGACTACTGTATCTTACTCAAACTAGACCTGACATTATGAATATTTTTGGTCTCGTTGCCAGATTTCAAGCTGATCCTAGAGAATCTCATGTCATGGTAATCAAGAGGATTCTTAGATATCTAAAAGGAATAGTTAAGTATGGTTTATGGTATCTTAGAGATCATGATTTCTATCTTCATGCATATACAGATGTGGACTGGGTAGGAGATGTGGATGACTGGAAGAGTACCAGTGGTGGAGCATTCTTTTTAGGGAAAAGATTAGTTTCTTGGATGAGCAAGAAACAAGAGGCAATATCTCTGTCCACTACAGAAGCAGAGTATATTGCAGTAGCAGGTAGTTGCACTCAAGTATTATGGATGAAGCAAATGCTAAGAGACATCAGAGTGGAGTATGAGGAACCTATCACAATCTTCTGTGATAACTCAAGTGCAATAAACATTTCAAAGAATCTGGTGTTACATTCAAAGACAAAACATATATCTATCAAATTTTACTTTTTGAGAGAGTAGGTGAACAAGAGTGAAGTCACATTGGAGTTTGTGCCCTCTAAAGATCAGATTGCAGACATATTTACTAAACCTCTACCTAAGGACTCTTTTGAGTATCTCAGGGAGAAGTTAGGGATTATTACCACTCCGGTTCTGAATTAAGGTGCACTGATGTGCATCAGTCCAGTGGATCTCATAGTCATATCTTATGGTTCAGATTGATGGTAGGAAGCTGCTACTCAGGGGGAGCAGTCTATATGATTCTAAGTGATGCAAGTATGTGCCCTTTTCCATTGATGTCAAAGGGAGAGAGAAGACTTGTGAAAAACAAAAAGTGGTTGTTGATCAAAGGGGGAGCAGCAAAGGAAGAGAAGACATGTGAATGGTTGTTGTTGTTAGGGGGAGCTATGTCAGTTAGTAAGGAGAAGTTCTTGTCTTGATGGTTAAAATAGTTTTCTCATCATATGTTGCCATCAATGACAAAGGGGGAGATTATTAGAAGTATGAGCCTAACCGGTGTTGTCATTGATGTCAACATACTCCTGTTGCATTGATGTCAAGGATTGGATGAGTTGTGTGCTGAAGATATTGAGAAAATTAGTCCTATCAGAAATAGAGAAGAACAGTGAAGACAGTGAACCTCTATGAAGTGAAGATCCGAGCTAAGATGAAGATCAGAGGATGCAAATCAAAGGGTTTGTAGATATGTGTCCAAAGGTGATCTAGTAAAGATTTGAGAGGTCCGCATGAAGATTTGAAGAAGTTATGGCCATATAAGTAAAACTAGTTCTGACAGATGTTTAGAGGTGACAGAGTGACACAAATAGGTCTGGTGAGATCCAGATATGCAATATCTTGTTCTGTGGACTTGGTGGAGTGTTTAGGAAGTCAATGTGAATTGCCAACTTAATTGGTTCATGGTCTAGAGGTCCGCAAGCATCTATTTCAATATGACAGTGATGACAAACTGTGTTCTTAAGATTCTGGATGAAGAAGAGAATGATTTCAGTTATCAGAAGTAGTGTGGATGTTCTTGGTGAATCAGGCAAGCTTGTGGGGGTCTCTAGATTGTTTCTAGTTTGTGTTGGTGGTCCGCATTGAAGATTGAGCTCGCAATTAAAGAATTACTTCTGGATGATGATGTTCTTCCTCAACTTGGCCGACTGGATGTTTTACACATCTTACAGATGATCTTAAAGATGTTCTGCGAAGGATGGCATGTTCCTCAAAGAAGATTGAAGTCCTAGATATGTGTGGCCAACAGAGTGGTGATTCGCATGAAGTCTTTTGTAATAAGTTAGGTTGTATTTGTGTATTTGCTCTGTAATAAAATAAAGTGTGCCAACTTTGATGATTATCTGAAAGTCGTTGTCTTGTATAAATAAGAGTTGTGAAGTCATTTCAAAATGATCTCTATGAAGATGAGAGTGTGGTAGAGAGGAGAAGAGCAAAAAATAGAGCAGAAGTATTAAGCTTAAATGGAACTGACTCAAGCATGGTGAAGATGCTATTCTTCAGTTCAAGTATGTAATATTTATTATTTTGTAGGTAGTGTGTCTCCTGTAGGCAGTGGGCCTCTTGTGAGTAGTGTACTCAGGTAGTGAGCCCTAATTGGCATGTGCCATTTTATTCCTTTTATTCTTTTAGTAGAGAATACAATCTTGGGTTAGCCACCCCATGGTTTTTCCCTTAACCAAGTTTTCCACATTAAAATCTTGGTGTCATATGTGTAATGTGTTTCTGCTCTTGAATTATTGCATTATGTTTCCATGATTGATTTATTATTATGCTGCTGAATTACAAGAAGGGTTTAAGTGGTTAATAAAAGAAAATTTTTGGGACAACTGATTCACCCCCCCTCTTAATTGTCTGTCTTGAAACTAACAGCTTGTACTACCCTGATTACACTCAAATGCTCTATGTATTTCACCTCCACACTTGGAACAAGTACCTCTAAAACTTATCGTATCAAATCCTCTTCCTTCTCTTTTGTATTCTTCATTCCACTATGCACTAAGGTTTCCTCTCTGGTAAAATTTTTTGTCATCTCTCCAATAAGCATTGTTATCTCTGTCATCCTTCTTGAATGGCTTGTCAAACTTCTTTTGCTCTACAAATGATCTGTCTCCTCTGGAACAAGTGCTACCTCTCGAAAATTTACCTCCTCTACCCCTCTGTCTCTAATCATGCTTCTTATTCATCTTCTTTTAAACTTTCAAGGCAAATTGATATGTTTCTTCCAAAGATGCCATCCTTACCACGCTTAGCTCTTCTTGAATGTTCAATCTTAGTCCATTGATGTATCTAGCCACTTTCTCCTTGCTTGCTTCACTATGTCCTATCTTTATAATCATCTTATGAAATTCTTAAGTGTATTCCTTCACACATTTCTCCTTTTGTCTCAGGTTTTGCAATCTTTTCAACAACTCCAACTCATAATTAGCAAGTATAAATTGATTCTTCAACTTTGTCACCATTCGGTCCCACTTTGTAATCTTTTATTTCCCTCTTCTATTTCTTTCCAACTGAACTTCCTTCCACCATATAGTAGCATGTCCTTTGAACTTTATCTTTGAAAATTTTACCCTTTCTAGATCTTCAACTTCTTCATATTCAAAGTATTCTTCATTATGATTTATCTAGTCAAGCAATTTTTCTGGATTCAAATTACTAGTATAGTTCGGCACATCAATTATAGGTTTGTTTCCAATCTTTGAGATAGCTCGCAACATCTTTACTTCGTATGGTTCTTCTTCTTCATCACCTCCTAGGGTTTCTTCTGTTTGATTTGCAGTTTGAACTACTTCTTCATCATCACTTTCAGCATTAGGTCTAGGTGTCAATCCTCTTTGCCTATCTTCTTCAACAACATCCAAGTGAATTTGGATTGTTCTCATCAATTCCATCATCTCATCCATTCTATTAGCCATTGTACCAATAGCAACAACTCTCCTTGGTGGCATTCTTCCTAGGATCAAGTGTAAACTACCTCAAGTTCGGTGATTGGGCTACAAGGTGACAACTGCCTCACAATCAGCGATCGGTTGCAACACAAGTAACCTACCTCAAATCGGTGATCTGGCCACAACAAGATCTTACGGAACTCCCTCACCAACTCACTCCAAAGAATCAAACTTTCACTCTGATACCACTTGGTGCAGTCACGATAGGAGGGTTCATAGAATGAACTATCCAGACTGTACAGCAAGAGAAAACACAACACAAACAACTCAAGGAAATGAAACAAATGTAGATTCAGTCATTCAGTATATTATGGAATTTAAAATAGAGATCCACCAGCAACATGCGGGCTTACAATTCATCTCACAGGCCTAATACATAAATGTGCAAGATAAAGCTTTGAAGTCCCCTTCGCACAAATTTCAAAATCCTAAGAACTTGATAACTTGATTGCTTGATCCTACTTTCCTAAGGATCTATTAGATCTTTATATATCATATCTGGAACATTAGATTCCTCTGCGTTGGACACAAGAGATTCAGAATCCCAATGAAGAGGTATAACGTGTGTGCTTGGATAGGTCAGACCTATTGGCTTGAAAATCCTCCTCCAACGGATACAAGGAAGTTCAGACCTATGAGGAAGGTTGACCATGAACCAAGGAACATTGTAGAATGAGTCTTTATGATCCACAAGTTAGCCAATGCTCCCAATCCTTCTCCTTCAGCTGATTACTCATGACTGACAAAAAGCTCTACACTGAGAAAATAGAGGATCTTCTGATAGCGATATCTTTCTGGTAGTTGATACAAATGCTTTGTGGACTTAGAGTGATGTTGATGATTATGTCTAGATGTTAAATCTAGATCTGCAATGCTTGAGATGCTTTTTCTACATAATACTGATCAAGATACTGAAACTGCTTACTGACTGAACTGCCTGAATTAAACAAGAAATGAAAGAAACAAATTGAAATGCAAATATTTTTGGTTGATGCAAGATTTCTCTGAACCAAGGATGCTCCTATATCACCTTTAACTCACACTCATCCCAGGCTTGAATTGTACATGAAGAAGAAAAGCATGCCATCTTCTGCGTATGGATACTCCATCAACTACAATTAAGCTTCTGAAAGAGTGCATCTCACTTGATCCTGTCAGTGTAGAATAGTCATTGTATGGTGCAATGTTAGTATCATCTATCAACCAAAAAAATCTATGAACTGAAGACTTACCTTCATTACCTAGACCCATGGAAGCATTACACCACTCAACAATTGATTTTACATCTATCAACTTTGCATTGTCTTTATACTTTAACTCTTCTCGTACTATGGCTCTTTTGATACATGCTCCTATACCATCATGCTCCCCCTTTCCATGTCCAGCCTCACAAAAGTTCCACATATGCTGAACGCCTATAAAATTATGCCTCTTTCTCAGCCAATAGAAATTCCACAAGTTCTTGAATTGTGATGCAAAGTTATTTGACCATATGATATGCTGATTGAATGATATGCCCCTTCTAGCCAAATCATTGTAGAACACCTAAAAGCAACCTTGAACGAACTCTGTAGAATGTGTACGATCATCACTAATATAGAAATGATACTCCCTTATGATCTTTTTGTCATCCTCTGTACTATCATTCACATGAATGAATGCGATGTGCACAAATATAGAAACTTGTTTTGAGTTGTAATACTGTGATTGCACCTCACGTTGTGGCTGTAGACTGTAGTTCTTTGCAAAGTTGATGACTAAAACAATGCTACCAATTGGAAATGTGTCCTTGCATAACTTGAATTGCAAGTCCAACCATAGAGCTCTATGGGCATGTCTTGCATACTCATACACTATAATGTGATGAAATATAGGCATAAATTAATACACTGGAATCTTTTCAGTAACCAGTTCACACCCCTTTGCTTCTTTACCATCTTTTGTATTATATGCCACTATTTTATACTTGTCGAACTCTGCTAGTCCATTTCTAACAACATGCGTTCTTTCCATATGTTCACATATTGGCATACATTGCAAGCCACCACAATGCTGACATGTGCCATCTAAGCATAATTTCCTATAGAATATTTGACCTTCCTCTCTTTCACATAAAATTCTTGATATGAAGTTTTTTTGAAGATGTTGGTGGGGCATGTATGCCACAATCCTACAAAACATTGTTAGTATACAAATCTAAACATATAGACCAATAAACATCAAAATGGTTAGAAAATTCAATATGTAATCTACAAGTAGTGCGTGTGTGATTTATCTTGACATAGAAAGGTTTTAGCATTTCAAAATATATTTGACAAATTTTAATTTGAGGATACATCTCTAGAAATTTACCAAAAAACTATTTTTGAGTCATATCCAAAAAATGCTTTGGATGTGGCGGCTGATTCTGACTACCGATTCTCCTTCTTACCACATCCCTTTGATTCAGAGATACCCTTGTGTAATTATTCCAAAAGTCTTCAATTAGTGATCTCAATGCTTCAACAATTGGTTTATCTTTTCATGATAGTCTCCCTGAGAACGCTGATAATTCATTGGCATTAGTGTCCTCAATTCTTTGGCACCTTCCAATGGCTCTTGATAATTGTTTTCCTATTAATTCTCAATGCTTGACTCATCTTTCTAATGAGACGAGCTTTCCTCATTTGACTACTTACTATAGTCGATGTAATCACAAGCCGTGTTGTATTACTATCTTTTGTGCATGAGGTGTTATCCACACTCTCATATACACTCATTAGATTCTTAACAATAGATTTTTCACTTGAAACCTCTGATGTTCTCAACCCAAGAATCTTCATGATGGACCTATACTTTATACTTCGCATCATTTCAACGAATACTTGATATCTTGCAGTCTCATTTAACTTTCAAAGAACAATCTCCAAATCTTATGAGCATATCTTCTACAAGTGCATTATGGAATCTTACCTTCCATTAACTACAAAATATTTTCATCAATATCAATCAAATACTTTGCCTTTCTATGCAAAATTCTAGGTGGTGTTAAGATAGGTAAATTCATCTCAACATTAGGAATTTCATCAATATTTAAATGAGATGGGCTAGATGGAATACCTTCAATCGAATATGGAATAGATGACATACCTTAAGGTTGAGGTGGGAATGATGGCGTACCTCCTTCATCACATATCAGTGATGATGTACTCTCAACTTGAGATGCGGTAGATGGTGTCTCTACATGTTGACTTGCGATAGAGGATGTGTCTCCAACTACGGTATTCAATTCTCTCATAGCACGAAGTTTTTGCATTAATTCTCTTTGTGCCACCAATACCATATCTCTTTTTGATGGTTGTGGTTCCTCTTCAATTGGCATGTCTTCATTTATCATGTCTAATTTCCTCTTCTCACGAAGTTCCCTCATAGCCGCTGCTTTCTTTACATTCTTAGCTTCTATCTCTTCCTGTGTTGGTTTAATTCTTGATCGTTTCCTCGGCATGATGGAGAATTTGTTTGTAGCATGATAAAGAGACCAATATTAGTTCCTAAGAAATGAATCCATACAAATAACTAAAATATATGTCAATCAACCCTTCATAGTAAATGTACATACAATAATCATGTAGAAGAGTAAATGTCACTCAACCAAAATAGGTACAAAGCATACAAAGCATTATTGCACAATGTTATTGCAGCCATACAAGGCATTATGGTACAAAGTTTGCTTCAGTCCTATGAGGATAAGGTCAAAGGAGAGTCACCTATTGAAGTTACAAGTGAAGAGTACATGGGACTTCATGTTGACTACAAGGTTGAAGATGTGGGATATCAAGAGACAATTATTAAAGTCAAGGCTCATTAATATGACAATGCCAAACTCAAGTAGTTAATATGGCAATGCCAAACTCAAGTAGATAATCATGTGCATAAGATAAATTGCCATAAAAGCCACTATGAAGAAGGAGACAATCTGTTGTCATAACCAACACTTAGGATAATCGTGAATAGGAACAAATGCCTTGCTCAGGAGTGTTGTTGATCTTTGCAATGAGAATGAAGGTGAGGATGTGGTGTAGGGCACCATAGGTCTTATTGAAGAAAATTCTAAGTGTTAGTGTTTTGGTAGGATGAAGTCATGTTTTTGTTTGTAATAAGGTCCTTGAGACCATTTCTCAAGTTGTTAATAGTTTGGAGTCATTTTGAAGTCAAATTTGTAAATGTTGCAAAAGTTGTCAAAACAACTTTGCATTTTTGCATTTTGAGGAAGTTAAATAGTTGTTCTTTGAAAAGTTAGTTGTGATCAATTGGATATAGTTGGTAAATGCTAAATACTCTTTGTAATGGCGAAGACAAGGTTTGGGTGTGCACTTTGAAGATTGAGCATCAATAAAATATTGTTTTCTTCATTTTTCCATGCGTTGTTTCTGCTACAGGAGATAGTACGACCTATAAGTGGTCTAAACTTCATTGGATTTGATGTGGAATTGAATCTACTCTCTGACAAACTTGGTTTCATTGAATTTCAATCCAATTTAAGCATTTTAGAGGCAAATTATTCTAGACTATTCTGAAACCCTAGGTTTTAGTGTTTTGAGTGAAGAAAAATGAGTTTTTGAGCCATTCCACCTATTAAAAGGCCTCAGAACTAGTGGAATGGAAGTAGTTAGGTTGTTTTTGTGTTCATGTTGTTTGCAGGAGTAGGGGAGGGAGATTGATGATAGTTTGTTGATGCCTTAGGCTAAAAACTCATGTTTTTAGGTAATTAAATTGTATAAGGGTTAAGGTTTGTAGAGAATCTCTTTGGAATGTGTTTGTAATGCTTGAAAAGGTTGAGGAAGACCCAATTTGACATGTTTGGTGTCTTGGTTTGAATATTGGAAGCCTGGAGATCAAAAACCCTATAGTGACCTATTTGCACAAGCCTAATTAGGCCTCTTGTCAAGTGGGACAGTCAATTTTAAGGTCTTGTATTACAAAACAACCACCCTTAAATTTTGGATATGTTTTAAAACTCCCAAAAGGGTATCCTAAACAACTTTTGGATTATGGGTTGGAGTTGTTTTCTGCAAGATATACCACAAAAACCTATTTGTTGTCCTACAAGGGAAATAGAAGATTGTGAAGGTAATCACTAAATTGGGACTCTAGAATTTGGAAATTTGAATTTTTTAGTGTTTGTAGAAGTTCTCCACCCTATGCTACATCAGGATGGGTATTGCAGAAAGATATCCTAGACAAGTTCATCGCATGGAGACATGACTGTCATATTCAAATGCAAATAAGACTGTAATAGCTATTAGGGTAGTCATAACTGTCCTAACTATCTAAGACTATCACACCTAGTTCTAGAGACAACCATTATTGTTGATCACTTCATGCACATGATAATAAATTTATTTGTAAGGTTCTAAGAGGATTATTTTAGAGATTTTTCAATATAGACAAAAGGTGAAAGTTTGAAGAAGATTGACCAAGTGCTCATAAAGGATTGTCATGCCATAACTGATTTATTTAAAAGGATAGTCATATTCATGAAATTTGGATTGAGTTTTATTTCATTTGAGGTGGTGTGATGAAGTTTAATTATGTTCTATAAGTTTCACATATGACTGTCCTAACACTACAAACCATTGAAACACACATGAAGGAAATCTAAATTGCTGAAACACATAGTGTGCAATTCACAGAGTAGTCCTAGGGATAGCCATCTAGGGTTATTGTGATTACATAAATATGGAATGATGAATCCACTATGACATGATGAATTATATGATTCATGAAGACAATGATGGAGATCTATGGAGAAAACCAAGGAGGACAAGATAAGACACCAAATTTGTGAAGTTGACAAATGGCAACAAATTTACCACCTAAATGTCCTTAACTAATCCATGATTGCGAATGGATGTATTTTGGCTTCTATTGACTAAAAGTGACTTATTTATGATGAATATAATGCTCAGAATTATTTCTTGCACATCTAAGAAGTTGGAAACAAGTGGACATTAGCTAGAGCTATCTTGGAAACATGAATATTTGGAGACATACCTAAGACTGTCATAAAAATCATTAAAGTAATCTTTGTAATTTAGGGTATTGAAAGGTATATAGTCAATCAAGGTAACCACCATCATGTGCTAACAAATGACAATTAGGAAAATTTGAAATATTGTTGTGTCATGTGCATACAAATCATCATGAATAGGTGCATAAGGAATGTCCTAGCCCAAGACACTAAAGAGGTCTCCACATCCTCCAACATAAAGAATAATGTAGCATAGCATGGATCATGATTGGATTAAGCCTATTGGGATTTACTTGTATTATCTTGGAACATATTCATTTGTATTTTAACTTGTTCATATGACAAGATAATAGTATTTCATTATGCTTAAGGGATTGTATATTTAGATGTTGTAAGGATTTATTCTTGTATAGTTTGACATTGTAGGCTGCTTTCTTGATTGTGATTGTGTCTATTTTAATAAATGTTGACCTTTGAGATATCTTTTATTATGCATACCATGAACTAATTTAAAACATAGTCTATTATATAAACACAAAATATGTATACATAGTCTTTTATTATGCATACTGGATACAAGTGATATAAACATGTATGATAAAGCATGATAAAGTAATTCAAATAGAATTAAGGAAAATGTAAAGAACATGCATGTAAAGACTTGACATACCTAAAAAATGGAGATTTGAATGGAGAGAGTACCCAATTATGTAGTGTTTATTTGTTCTTGCATCAAACTCCTCAACAATTTGAGTTTTTCACCACTTGCTTCCTTTTCAACGTTAAATTGAATAACACTCAAATAGAATTAGTAAAAACAATACTATTAACCAATCTATAATGTTAAATTCCTACAATTCAATCATAATTAACATTGCAACACTACAAAAATTGAAACTTGAATTGAGATATATCAAATTCGATGTGAATACTATGTTATTTCCTCCTTAAGTTGGTAAAGCAGAAAAAGGTTGTGGAAAGTTCATGCAAAGGTGGTAGAATGTGCAAAATGTACATGTGAACTTCCCAACAACATGAAAACACTTTTTTTTTGTCAGAACATGCAAATAAACAACATGAAAATAGAGTATGTGGGCCTGGATCATGGGGGTCTAGGCCTTTTTACCGTTTGTATAGAAAGCCAAAATGTGAGTACGTTATAATGCGCTCACATTATAATGCGCTCGCATTTTGTCCTACTATAGATTGATCCATAAATATTTGTGCCTATCTCACCTTTGATAGCACCTTTTCAATACCTCTCACCTCTAGTTCAATTATCTCATGTTCTATCTCTCACCTCTCTATATCTAACTTATCTCTCCCCCTCACCTCTCTACCTCTCCCCTCTCTATGTCTCGTAGTCGCTCCTTGTCTACCTATCCATCCATCCTTAGCCATCTAGGTCTCACTTAACCCTAAACCCTAAAGAGTCAACCCTTAAACCTTAAATCCTAAATCCTATCCCTAAACCCTCAACACTTTACCTTAAACCCTATTCCCTCAACCCTGAACCCTAATCACTCAACCCTAAACCCTACACCCTATCGCTAAACCCTTGACACTCTACCTTAACCCTAATCCCTTGACCCTCAACCCTCAACCCTAATCCCTCAACCCTCAACCCTAATACCTCATCCCTAAACCCTAAACTGTATCCCTTGACCATTAACCCTTAAACATTAAACCCTAAAACCTAATCCCAAAACCTCGACCCTTAACACTATATCTTAAACCCTAATCCCTTAACCCTCAGCCCTAAAGCCTCAACCCTCAATCCTTAAACCTTCAACCCTAAACCCTATCCTTAATTCCTCTACCCTCAACACTCTACTTTAACCCTAATCCCTCGACCCTCAACCCTATCCCTCAACCCTCAACCCTCAATGTTAAACCCTAATCCGTCAACCCTAAACCCTAATCCGTCAACCCTAAACCCTCAACACTATACCTTAAACCCTAATCCCTCAACACTAAACCCTAAACCCTAATCCCTTAACCATCCACCCTAATCCCTCAACCCTCAACCCTAATCCCTAATCCCTAATCTCTAAATTCTATCCCTATTCCTAAACCCTCAACCCTTGACATTATACCTTAAACCCTAATCCCTTATCTCTAAACCCTACACCCTATCCATCAACCCTTAACCCTTAAAACTTAAACCCTAAAACCTATCCCTAAACCCTTGACGCTTGACACTATATCTTAAACCCTAATCCCTTAACCCTCATCCCTAAAGCCTCAACCCTCAATCCTTAAACCTTAAACCCTAAACCCTATCCCTAATCCCTCTACCCTCGACACTCTACTTTAACCCTAATCGCTTGACCATCAACCATATCCCTAAACCCTCAACCCTCAACTATTAACCATCAACTCTCAACATTAAACCCTAATCTATCAACCCTAAACCCTAATCTGTCAACCCTAAACCCTATCCCTAAACCCTCAAACCTCAACACTATACCTTAAACCCTAATCCCTCAACCGTAAACCCTAATACCTCAACCCTAAACCCTATCCCTAAACCCTAAACCCTTGACACTATACCTTAAACTTTAATCCCTCAACCCTCAACCCTAATCCCTAATCCCTAATCCCTAATCCCTAATCCCTAAACCCTAAATGCTATCCCTATTCCTAAACCCTCAACCCTCGATGTTATACCTTAAACCCTAATCCCTTATCCCTAAACCCTAAACCCTATCCCTCAACCCTTAACCCTTAAAACTTAAACCCTAAAACCTATCCCTAAACCCTCGATGATTGACAGTATATCTTAAACCCTAATCCCTTAACCCTCATCCCTAAATCCTCAACCCTCAATCCTTAAGCCTTCAACCCTAAACCCTATCCCTAATCCCTCTACCCTCGACACTCTACTTTAACCCTAATCCCTTGGCCATCAACCCTATCCCTAAACCCTTAACCCTCAACCCTCAACTCTCAACATTAAATCCTAATCTGTCAACCCTAAACCCTAATCCCACAACCCTAGACCCTATTCCTAAATCCTCAACCCTCAACACTATACCTTCAACCCTAATCCCTCAACCCTAAACCCTAAACTCTATCCCTAAACCCAAGAAAATTGCTTTGCCTTATGTTAGGTTGTTAAACCCATCATTTTTGACACTCTTCTCTTAACAAAATAAGAGGAATAAGCATAGAAGGTAGAGAATTTGATCTTACTAGTTTGCATATTGGTTGATTTACATTCTGTGACTTCATTTTCATTGAACAAAAAGGTTTATCTGATTTGAAATAAGGGGTAGAGTTCACTGTCATGTGCTTTTCTAGATGAGAGGGTCCATAATGTCTAGGGTTCTTCCAAGAATAGCCTACAACAAAAATAAGTTTTTGTTATACCAATCCTCCAGCTAAAGATACAATTCAAATGCCTACTTTGAAAGTTGAAATAAATTAAATTAGACTTACAATTTTGATTTTCTTGCATTGCTTCAACATCATTGTTGTTTTCCCCATCAGAAGCTAATTCTTTCAGCAACTTGTTGCCCATTGGTTGACTTGAACTGCATACTATGTTAGAAGAAGGGCATCTTTTATCTGTATCAATGTTGTTATTCATAAGCTAAAGAGCATTGATATTTTTCACACACCATGTTCTTTGAAATATCTTAACCTTAAAATATGACTTGGATATGTAGTTGAACACAACAAAATTTCCAATCTCCAGCCCATGATGATTCACAAAACTTTCCCAACCCTGCCTAATTCCATTTTATTTATGGTACCCCCTAATTGTACATCCCTCTCCTACCCACCTGGGCCTTGTAACACCATATGTTCATTTATGTTGTCTATAAATTGCGAAACAAATGTAGGAGGAATGCGCTGCCATAAACACATTACACAATTAGATTATACAAGTTCTTAATAGTTTACATGAAATAAAAGAATGAAAAATAATGTATAGATTTACCAGTTTTTGTGTAAAGTCTCCAAGAATAACTTTGAAGAAGGAGGCACACCCATTAAACCAATTCATTTAGTAACTTGCTGCCCATTGGTTGACTTGAACTGCATACTCTGTTAGAAGGGCATCTTTTATCTGTATCAATGTTGGTATTCATAAGCTGAAGAGCATTGATATTTTTCACACACCTTATTCTTTGAAATATCTTAACCTTAAAATATGACTTGGATATGTACTTGAAAACAATAAAATCTCCAATCTCTAACCCATGATGATTCACAAAATTTTCCCAACCCTGCCTAAATTCTAGTTTATTTATGGTATCTCCTAGTTGTACATTGGTAAACCCCAAACCCTAATCCCTTAACCCTAAACCCTAATCCCTAACCCATAAACCATAAACCCTAATCCCTAATTATAATTTATGGTAACCTAATCGCTCAACCCTAAACCCTAATCCCTTATCCCTAAACCATAAACCCTATCCCTAAATCCTCAACCCTCAACACTTTAACCTTAAATCCTAAACCCTAAACCCTCAACACTATACCTTAAACCCTAATCCCTCAACCCTAAAGCTTTAAAGCCTCAACCCTTATCCAACCCTTTCCTCCCCTATCTACCTCACCTCATCTCTCCCCTATCTCTTAACCCTTAGCCATCTAGGTCTCTCTCTTATCCCTAAAGCCTCAACCCTCAACCCTTAAACCTTAAATCCTAAACCCTATCCCTAAACCCTCAAGCCTCAACATTGTACCTTAAACCCTAATCCCTTATCTGTAAACCTTCAACTGTAAACCCTATCCCTAATCCCTCTACCCTCAACACTCTACCTTAACCCTAATCCATCAACCATCAACCCTAATCCCTCAACCCTAAATTCTATCCCTAAAGCCTCAACCCTAAACCCTAATCCCTCAAGGTCCTAAATCATAATCCCTTATCCATAAACTCTAAATCCTATCCCTAAACCCTCAACCCTCAACCTTAAACCTTAATCCCTCAACCCTAAACCTTAATCCCTCAACCCTCAACCCTAATTCCTTATCCCCAAACCCTAAACCCTTACATCCATAAACCCTAAACCCTAAATGCTATCCCTATTCCTAAACCCTCAACCCTTGACACTATACCTTAAACCCTAATCCATTATCCCTAAGCCCTCAACCCTAAACCTTCAACCATAAACCCCATCCCTAATCTCTCTACCCTCAACACTCTACATTAACCTTAATCCCTTGACCCTCAAACCTAATCCCTCAACCCTAAACGCTATCCCTAAAGCCTCAACCCTAAACCCTAATCCCTCAAGGTCCTAAATCCTAATCCCTTATCCCTAAACTCTAAATCCTATCCCTAAACCATAAACCCTAAACCCTCAACCCTCAACCTTAAACCTTAATCACTCAACCCTAAACCCTAATCCCTCAACCCTAAACCCTAATCCCTCTTGACCTTAAACCTTCAACGCTTAAACCCTAAACCCTTGACCCTTATGTTGGCAAGAGACACTATGTGGCTTCATGATTGTTATTATTGATGGCAACAAACTTTATCCCACACATCCACATCACATAGTATGTCTTTACCGGAAGTTAGATTGAAGAGTGTTTTGGTCCGGTGAACAAAAACAGAGCATGCAACAAGGTCTGACAATCAGGTCCAGATCTCTCAGAGGATGTATCTCAGCAAAGTGTGGACTTGGGTAAGTCAAGAGGAGTACCATGACTGCTACATTCTAGAGATTGAGCCTCCAATGATGAAAGAGTGAAAAGATATAAGCATCTAAGTGTTGGGTTCCTGATAGGTAGAGCAGACTGAGGAAGAACTAACCGACAGAGCATCAAACTTTAATCCGGATGAGAAATTGATGGTGGTCAAGATAATTAAGAGATCATACATGGTTGGCCGACTTGATTGATGACTTCTAAATCTATGTCTTGGATACGCATCACATATTAAGCATGGATTCAGCCGACAGATCAGTGCCTTGTAAATATCTTGAATATTCTGGTTGCTGACTAGAAAGATGTTGAAATCCTTGATGCAGATATATATACCAGATTCATTTTGGTACGAAGGTGTGTGTTGTGTGTGTAAGTGTGCAAGAAAAGGCAGAGAGAAGTGTGAAAGCAGCAATATAAGTCCGGTGTGTGACAGAACAGCAGCACTAAAGCAGAGGAAGAATGAAGTGCAGTAGATCAGTATATTTAGCCTAACCGAAACTGAACCTCAGCATATATGGATGCCTCTCTTCATTTCAAACATCTGGTTACCTTCTATAAACTCTGTAGACAATGAGTCTCTTGTAGGCAGTGAACCCTAATTGGCAAGTGCCATTTTGTACTTCTTATTCTTTTAACAGAGAATACAATCTTGGGTTAGTCACCCCATGGTTTTTCCCTTAACAGGGTTTTCCATGTAAAAATCCTTGTGTTATGTGTGTTGATTTCTTTTCTACTCTCATGATTATGTATGCTTATATGTTTTGATACTGCACTAATTGTTAAAGAAGAAAAGAAAGTTAAATAATTAAGATAACTGATTCACCCCTGCCCTCTGAGTTATCCACCTTGTTTCCAACAATTGGTATCAGAGCTAAGTTCCTCCAAATAGAGCCTAACAACTTGAGGAAGATCTACGAATCTCAATGGATATGTGTGGTATGAGGGAACAACTTCAGTCTTCCCTAGATGATCTTGAGCAATCTCACTCTAAAGTCAATGATTTGAGGGAAAGACTCAAACAAGCTGATGATTTCATAAATGAAGTAAAGAAAAACTGAGTATATCTGTGAAAAAGAGAAAGGAACTACTTCAACAATTAGCAAGCCAAAGTGAAGCCAATGATACTAATGAAGATCTGAATGAGAAAAACAAGCTATGTGAGAAGCTATCAAAAGAGGTCATTATGGTAAGATATGAAATGGAATCAGGGGTTATGAGATTCACCCAAGAAATTGAAGACAAAAGAAAATTTGAAGATAATCTAAAACAATGTCTCAAGGAGAAGTCAGAAGACTGCCACAAAATGGATAGAATAATCAGGCATCTGGAATCTAATTTTGAAGAAGCTAGAGATAATGAAGAACAACTTGAGAACCAGATAGACAGTCTTAAAAAGGATCTTCAAACAACAAATGAATAGAAAGAGAAATTCAAGATAAGCTCTGCTCAACTTGAAATTCTTCTTCAAAGCCAAAAGAGGGTAGATGACAAGCATGGATTGGGATATGAGAAAGGTGAAAGCTCTGGATCTGGTCAGAAGAACTCTGGATTAGGAAATCCAAGGAACAGACCTAGAAGACCTCCGGTAAGGCAACCAAATGCTCAAAGATATCCATCCTTCAATGGATACTGCTACAATTGCAACAATTTCAGTCATAAAGTAACTCAGTGCAAAAGAAGAATGAATCAGACTAATTCATCCTTCTTTGGACAGTGTTTCAACTGCAAAAGGTATGGTCACAAATCTCATGAATGCAAAAATATGCAAATAAACAATTCATTCAATGGTAGATGCTTTGCATGCAATAGAGTGGGACATATGGATAATCAATGTAGATCAAGAGGATATTAGTCAAATATGCCAAGGAATATTGTTTTCCACAATTGTAATATATCCGGTCATATTACCAAATTTTTTAGAAGTAAGAATCAGGATAAAAAGGGTTTGGTACATCTTAATCAAAATCAAGATAAAGGAAAAGGAAAAGTGAATGTGGATGAAGTTCAAAAGGATATGAACAAGATTTGGGTGAAGAAGAGTATAGAAAATGTTGGAGATGGATCGGCACCAAAATCTGGTGCTGATATTCCTTCTGAAAACTAAACATATGAGCTCTAGCTTAGGGGGGTCACAAAGGAAAATAAATTCCCCCAGCCAGTCAATTGGTGCCTAAATTTGGCACATGGAATGTTGCGGATTAAATGGTTCTCAGAGAAATATCTAAATAACCCTCCGTAAAAATATGAAAGATCCGCAATGAGTTTTGGAAGAGTTTAATCATCCAAGATTGATCTGGTTTGACATCCATCTGGTAAAAGCAGGATTTTCACAGTTAGATCCGGTATGATTCAAAATTGAAACATCTTGCTCTACGGATAAATGGCATGATTGGAGGAAGGGAGCTACATTGTCAATTATCACTAAGAATAATTCTAAGTGCATCTCAGTGATTCAGAAGGATCTCTCTCAGAACAAGGTCAGAACAAAGGAACTGGAATGACTTAAGGTGTGCATTTATTGCAATATGAAATTAGGGTTTGCACAAAAATATAAGGGTTCTTTTATTCATCATTTGCATATTTGCATTCGAAAAGTAGAAAGGAAGAGCTCTGCAACAAGATTGTTTCAACTCTCTCAAAGATCAACCGTAGAACTTGATTCAACCAACGATCTTTCCTAGCTCATTTTGTGAACCCTAGAAGCGCAAAAAGGTATTTCCTTTCTTGAATATCTCTCTTTGAATCTTTTTCAAGATGGCTACTCCAAATGTTGTTAAGATCACTGATAGTTCGTGCCCAAAGTTTAAGAAACACCCCTACAAATCCCTAGAAGTTGAACCCTTAGGTGCCTTTTCTAGCATTTCGCATGGGGCTCTGCACGTAGAAGATGTTAGGGTATACATCCATGCAAATATTAAGGAATTTGGAGAATCAAATCTGATGGATATCTACCATAAACAACTAATAGATGAAACCTTTGAACTCAAAACTCAATACAAGGCCATCCAGGATAAGCATTTTAGACATTGCATCCAGTTTCCCTGTTTTGCTGAAGATGAATGGGTTTGATATGTTCTTAGCAGAATACATGACAACTTCATGTGGTTGATGAGGCCATTCAAGATAAAAAAGATGTCATTAGGGTAGTAACTGGTTTGCACTCATCCGGTGGGTTGCCTGCTCTCAAATCAGTCAAGAACCAAACAGTAAGTGAGGCTACAGGATCAAAGTTTGACAAAAGAGTGATGACAATAGAAGACATCATAGATCTAGATATCAAATTTGCCTCTATGATAATTGGCTATAAAATATATCATTCCAGCAGGGAGAACTCTATGTCCAGAATTGCAATTTATACTACATATCAGATGCTAAGGGAAAATGCAGACTATGATCTATGTGAGCTTCTCTTGAACCAACTGTTAGAAAACTTGCAAAAGATCAAGAAGGACAAGAAGAACTCATTCAAGTATGGTGGTTTAATACTGTGTTTATTCTTTTACTATATGAATGAGCTACCTAGATCAAGTGGTTGGGTATGGAAAAATGATAGACCAGTTGCCATACAAATCAAAGATTATATGTATGGGCTTGGTGATACCAAGGCTCAAATTACAACACTTTGGGGATACTTCAAGAACTTCCAAAGTTTGATGTAGGCCAGAGAAAGAATTCCACAAACAATAGTTGAAAAATACAGAGATACAGTGTGTTTCATGGTAGACACTGATCAATGCCTAATGGATGCAGTTGAGCCCAGAACAGTTTGGATTATGCCAATGGGCTATGAGGTAGATGAGAAAATCCTAGAGCTGCATGTCCAACACTTGCTAAGTCAGCCTAAGGACCTTGAGGCAGAAAGATTTGGAACCTTTCAAGAATTGAGTGTAAAAATACATGTTGAATTGAGACAACCAGAGATGAAAAGAAAAGTGAGAAGGGAAGTAGAGGAAGTTGCCAAAAGATATGGCATTTCAAAAGAGGTAGTTGATGCAAATAGAGAAAAAATAGAAAGAGCTGAGAAAGAGAAACAAGAAGCAGAAAAGGAAAGTGATCCGATATAAACCCCCTCCCGGACTAGATCCTCAAAGAGTTCTACACCTACCACCTCTAAGAACTCAAAATCCTCCAAACCAGAAGCCAAGACATCTGGAAAGGGAGAAAAGAGAACAAAAACCAAGGCTACAAGGTCCTACTTAAGACAAAAGGATGATGAAGAGACAAAGACTGATGAGGAGGTTAAGAAAATGAAGAAGAAAAAGAAAACATCTGTCGAATCCTCTGCCGGCAAAAATAAAGAAGAAGAGGTAGAAGAATTTGTTGAAAGGCCTACCCTCTCTATTGATGATATCATCAAGGCAGTCACAGTGGATGGGAACCTGCAACCAGTCACTAAATTTTATGATGAATATAGTGATGCTGACAAGAAAATCTTGGAAGATGCTACAGTCAGGTACCTAAACATTTATAATAAAGCATTCATTGAAATCATCTCTCTAATTCCCAAAAGTCTAGAGAAGGAACTTGAACTGAGAAAAGAGAATGCTAAGGCAAAAGACCTTGAGATCTGGGAACAGATTGCAATTCAAGTCTATCCTTCCATTACTCCAAAACAAATGAACATGATCTTTAAGGACTGCAAGGATGAGTTCCGAAGTTAAGCCAGAATGAACAAACTTATGATTGGAGAGACTGATCAGGTAGCCAAAGAAATAGAGGACATCCTTCGGAATGCATTTAAAAGATTTAATCTTCCTGTTATAGAGGATATAGATGATGAACCTTCTACCCTGGATGAGGAAGGATTAAGTACATCAAAAGAACAATCTACTAAGAAAAATGTAGAAGCGTCAAAGGAGATAGGTGAGGAGAGGACTAAGGACTTGGATTCCTCTATTCTAGAAGAGGAAGTCCATGAAGAAGTAAACATCTCTCTTCTGGATCCCCTTGTAGACTCTGAAACTGAAGGAGAAGGAAGAAAAGAGGAGAAATTGAGTCAAGTAGAGGAGGAAAAGGGAAGAGAAGAACACGTAGAGAAGATCTCTGATGACAGTTTTGAGGATGCAAAAGGAAAGAAGACTCTGTCTCTGGTAAGAGACACTGTAGAAGTAGTGAAAAACTTCTTGACCAAAGAGATGATGGAAATAGATGAACCGGAACTATTTCAAGGACCACTCAATATTGACTCCCTCTCACCGGTCTAGACAATGAAGGTAGCATCTTTTTCTCAAGCTAAAGCAAAAGAAAAGCTTCTGAAGTCTCACATGGAAGATTGTGAGCTGATAGAGATTACACCTGGTGTACTAGAGAAGATCATGCCATCCTTCTAAAAGGATCTTTCGGCCTCTTCATCTAGTAATTTGAAATCTCTGGTTAACTCTGTCAGCACCCATTTTGATTCCTTGGAGAAATCGACAGAAGAGAAAGTCTAGAAAGAATTTTTGGGAAAGAGATTCATTAAGGTGGAGGGACTCATAAATAATGACAGGAGGACCCTGGATATTGGGATAAAGAGCCTAGAAAATGCTCTTAAAGATGGCAGAGAAATATACAAATTTTGTCTATCTTGGTCCACAGTGACAGATGGCATTGCAAAGAAGGTGGAAGAACAAGAGAGTAAACTATCAAGTTTATCTCAAAATTTTGATCCTCTCACTTCATCCATAATGAATCAAGAGTGCCAGGCTATTGCCACTATAAGTGAAATAAAGAGGCTTGAAAAGGAGAAGAAGAATAGAATAAGCAGAATGAGTGAACTAAGAGGGATAATTATCCCTAAATTAGAGGCAATGCATGAGGCCCTGACTTATGCTCAGACTACAGTCTAGACCAGTGATCCAATAGACTTAAGAAGGGTAGAAGCTTTTGCATTTTTGTTGAGTGGCCACATTTCACTTTTGGACAGGATGAAGCAAAGTTGGGTGACAGAAGTTGCACAGTTGAAGACTACCTTTATGGATATACTTAAGTATATGTAAGTATAACATGTATAAATACTTATGCAACTATGTTTAAGTTAATTTTTACAAATTTTAGTGTGCAGATTCCACCCTTTGCCATTGATGTCAAAGGGGGAGTGAGGAGTAGTGAAAAATATGGAATCTAGCTAAGGGGGAGCTCCGGTAAAATAGTAGATAAGACAGAGCATCAGCCAAGGGGGAGTTTGCTACGACACTTTGTCATTTTTCACTAAGTGTTGCCATCAATGCCAAAGGGGGAGATTGTTGGCAAGAGACACTGTGTGGCTTCATGATTGTTGTCATTGATGACAACAAAGTCTATCCCACACATCCACAGCACATAGTATGTCTTTATCGGAAGTCAGATTGAAGAGTGTTTTGGTCTGGTGAACAAGAACAGAGCATGCAACAAGGTCTGACAATCAGGTACAAATCTCTCAGATGATGTATCTTAGCAAAGTGCAAACTTGGGGAAGTCAAGAGGAGTACCATGACTGCTACATTCTAGAGATTGAGCCTCTGGTGATGAAAGAGTGAAAAGATATGAGCATCTAAGTGTTGGGTTCCTGACAGGCAGAGCAGATTAAGGAAGAACTAACCGGCAGAGCATCAAACTTTAATCTAGATGAGAAATTGATGGTGGTCAAGCTAATTGAGAGATCATACATGGTTGGCTGACTTGATTGATGACTTCTAACTCTATGTCTTGGATACACATCACATATTAAGCATGGATTCAGCCGACAGATCAGTGCCTTGTAAATATCTTGAATATTCTGGTTGCCAACTAGAAAGATGTTGAAATCCTTGATGTGGATATATATACCAGATTGATTTCAGTGTGAAGGTGTGTGTGTTGTGTGTGTAATTGTGCGAGAAAAGGCAAAGAGAAGTGTGAAAGTAGCAATATAAGTCTGGTATGTGACAGAACAAAAACACTAAAGCAGAGGAAGAATGAAGTGCAGTAGATCAGTATATTAAGACTAACCAAAACTGAACCTCAACATATATGGATGCCTCTCTTTAGTTCAAATATCTAGTTACCTTCTATAAACTTTGTAGACAGTGAGTCTCTTGTAGGCAGTGTGCCTCTTGTGAATAATGTGGTTGGGCAGTGAACCCTAATTGACAAGTGTCATTTTGTACTTCTTATTCTTTTAATAGAGAATACAATCTTGGGTTAGTCACCCCATGGTTTTTTCCCTTAACAAGGTTTTCCACGTAAAAATCCTTGTGTTATGTGTGTTGATTTATTTTCTGCTCTCATGATTATGTATGCTTATATGTTTTGATACTACACTAATTGTTAAAGAAGAAAAGAAAGTTAAATAATTAAGATAACTGATTCACCCCCTCTCAGTTATCCACCTTGTTTCCAACACCTTAAACCCTCAACCTTTATCCACCCCTCTCCTCCCCTATCCACGTCACCCCCATCTCTACCCTCCTCTACCCTTGACACTATACATACATACATATAGGTATACATATATACATACATACATACATATAGGCATACATACATACATATAGGCTTACATACATACATAGATACATAGATACATACATACATGCTTAATAACCTTGAACATAAAACATTCCAAGGGATAAATAATGTGAGCACATTATAATGTGCTCGTGTTATGTCAAACATGACAAACATTAGGTAAGCTTTTGCGAAAAAGAAAAAATGCAAAACAAAACATAACACGAGCGCGTTATAATGCGCTCGTGTTATATTTTTGTTTGGGAATCCCAAGGCTTGGGATTTTCTTTGGATTTCCAACCCAAAGGCTTGGAGTGCCTTCCCAATGTCCACGGACGTGTTTTTGCAAATTCTACAAGATTTTCACATAATTTCATTCATGCTAACCCTCATATTTACACGTGTTTCAAGGTCAAACAAATTAAACATCTAGGTAATGTTAGGCTTCTCTTAGCTATCTAATGATGTAATTTTTTTCACATTTTGACAATGTTAAGCCTTTCATCATTAATTTCTTTTGTTTGTGTGTCTGTTTTTGGGCAAAAACTAGTGTTTGGTCTTTTTTTCATTGTAAATTAAGCGTTCATTGAAATTTCAAAGAAATTACATTTTTAGAATCTAGATTCAATTCTACACATATGAAAAAAATAATTTTCAATTAGTTTTCAAAATTTATAGGGGTAGCACGACCAAAATTATATTTTTTAGGATGTGTCCACTTTGAACATTAGTAAAAATCAAATATTCATCAAAAAATTATCAAAAAAATTGGGCATAAACTACATGTTGTTAGCTAATTTCTCACTGAAGTGATTTTAAAAATACCAAAAAAAAGTTAACCTTTTGAGGGAGCCACAAAACATGTTATGTTATGTTTTTTTGACAAAAACAACACCCACCTGTGGCTCCCTCTTTTGAACCCCTTAATCTATACCATTTTTAAAAAAAAATTAGTAGTTTAGAAAGTAGACTCAGAGCACTACAAACATTGTTTTGGTTGCATCTTCAAATTTTGAGTGTAACTATGCTCAATTTCTCATCCAAGGCTAGCATTCCTGATTTCAGAAAAAAAAAAGTGACCACTTAAGACCCCTTTTTGGCCCCCCATCTTTTTGCACTTACCCTATATTTTTAAATAAATCTTTGAATTTGTGTGTAATGAAAATACAACTGTTTTGATGGGAGGTCAACTTTTGTCTTCATTATTTATCTAAAATAGGAAAAAAATTATGTCATCTTGACAAGGAATCTCTCCTCTAGTGCGTCATATTTTTTTTAAAAAAATTTGATAAAATTTACTATTTTCTCTTGAGAGGACAATTAAAACCATATTTTGGTGTTGATTGATGAGGTATAAATAACCTCATTTCTATAATAAACAATATAACCCTTTCTGTGTTGCCTAACCACCCAAACCATGCTAATTTATTAATTTTATAAACAATATTTGTTTGTTTTTGATAGAATGATGTACAAATCTTTGTTTTCCAATTGATTGAAGTTTTCCACTAATGTTGACATGATCATGTGTAAAGGTCTATTTATTTATGTAGGTTTTTATGTAGAGCTTAAGGAAGGAATAGACTTAAAAGCAACTGAAGTCAGCAGCGCCAGAATCTTGGGGCGTCATAAATCTAGGAATACGTGATCATGGGCTTTATTGGCAGTTTCTTTTATTTTCTATTGAAAACACTTAAGACATTTCATGGCTCCATTCGGAGCCTTTAGTATGTTAAATTTAATAGACATCTAGTTTACATAAATGTCTATTTTTCTATTGAAGACTTCTTCGGTAGCATTAATGTGCCACTTGAAATCTAGGATTTTGGTAGTATAGATTATGGGATGATTTCTAAAATTAATAGTTATGTTATAGTATGGTATGTTTTGATATATAGTATGGAGGTGTTGTTCAGTAGTTATGTTCCGTGATATGATTTTATGCTATGAATGAATACAATCAAGCTTTGTTCTAAGTCAATATATTCTGAATAATGGGAACGCGAATGAAATTATTTTGGAGTTGTTAAAATGATGCATGTGATTTGAATTGATAAAAGATCTCCTGAGAGCTGACCACTCAAAGGATATAGGAATAGATAAGTATTTTAAATGTTGTGAATTTGTATTGTTTAAACTCTCTTTTGTGAATGTTTTACATTAGTTTAGACTTATGTTGAATGGTGCTATGATAGAATAAGTATTGTTTGACTCCTAGAGGATATTGTGTCTTAGATTATTTCTGCTAAACTCTGTTAAGTTCTATGTTTTATGATATAGTTATCAGAGCTCTTGTTCATACCAAAATTCATTATAGTTGATAGTGCATGTTCACATTTAAATAAATTTCCTCTTTTCTTAGATTAACCTATTTCTTTTGAATCCTTAGGTAGAAGTTGATGTATTGATTCTTAGTTTAGAATTTATATGCTTTCTATTTTGAAATCCAAATGCTTTCTAGATTAAGAATTGTATGTTTTCTAGTTTAGATTTATTCATTTAAAGGCTTTCTCATAAATTTAGAAAACTATTGCTAAGTTGAGATGTTCAAATCCATTCCCTATTACAGACAACCTTGGACACTACCCAGTCGACATAATTGACATATTTTCAACTAAAGTGTTAGGACTTAATGACAGCCTATCACTTTTTGGTGCCATTGTTGGGGAACTCTTTTCCAGTGTTAATAGGACAATACTTGGATACCTCTTGTTAGTAAGAATGAAAATAGTTGTCAAACTTCTTTTCCTACATGGTTAAGAAATGAGGTCCGCGTGGAAGATTCATACCAAAAACCCACAGTAGTAGTTCTAACCATAAAGAGAGAGGTAGAAGTCTTAGATGAAGAACTTTGTTAGGAATTTATCAATCAGGATCAACCTAAGACTTCCCAACATAACTCAGATACTCAACCATCAAACCAAACCTTCGAGGAGGAAAGCATTCCTTTCAACATCATGGTTGATAATAATGATGACCCTTTCAATGTAAGGAGAGAAAACCATGGAGATGGTGATAACCCACATAGAGTAGCCCAAACATTTACCTATCTTATTTCTCTCAATGTAGATGATGTTTCACCTATGAAAAACATTTCACCTTCCATCTTACCAACCTTCAAAGGCCTATCTTCCAAAGACCCAGACCAATTCATTTTTGAGTTTAAAGTTCTGTGTTAGACATATGACTACAAAATGGATAATTAGAAACTAAAAATTTTTCCCCCTACTTTGAGAGATTCTGCAATGCGATGGATCATGGAATTGGTCTCAGGATCAATAACCATGTGGGATGAAATAGAAACTATCTTTTAAGAAAAATACCACAATTAGAAGGTTAGTGATAGGAAAGAAGAATTGTTTAAGCTAAGGCAAAAAGAAGATGAGAGCCTAGAAGATTACCTGGATAGATTTATCTTTCTAACCAAACGATGTGGAGAAGAGATGGTGAACCTAGAAATTCTAAATACCATATTTCTCAAGGGACTTGATGAGGATGCTAGGAGAAACCTCGACTTGATGGGAAAAGGAGATGTGTCCCAACTTGAACTTGGTGATATTGTTGAGTTATGTAGAATTGTTTTCTTATACTCATGGCGGAATCTATAAGTCTAGTCTATTGAGAGGCTCGAATGAAATTGGTAAACTATGAGAGGAAATAGAAAATTTGAAGAATGATATCCTTGTTCAGCTAAATATCACCTTGGATGGAATACAAGCCAAAAGATGTAATCCTAAAACCTTATCCATCTACTTCCCTAGGTGTCGAAACAAACATCTATTAAGAGAATGTCCTTTAGACAAAGCTGACAGTTGTCAAATTGGCGAGAAGAGTCATGCCACTGACCAATGTGAGATCCTAAATGTAATTAAAAATTCCAAGAAAAAGTCATCTCACATTGAGGAAGAGGTTAATTATGTGGGCCAAAGACCAGAGGGAATTTCTCCTATGGATAGAATTCAAACTCATGTTGGCACCTTCTAAATAATTAGAATAATAATCAATGGGTGACAGCTTGGCCTCCAACGCCACCTAATTGGGGACCACCTAAATGGGAAAATCAGTCCTAGGGAAACCCTCAATGGCCAAATCAGACTCAACAACAATAGTATCCTCAGAATCCTACCCCACAATGAAATCAGTGTCCAAATCAATTTTATCATGGAGCAAGGAGGATGCCCAATCCACAATAGAACCTTTTGCCAACTCCCCAAAACACTCAACAAAATGAGCAGGTCAATCAAAGTCAACTACCAGTGCAACCTATTGCTAATCCAAATAATAATCGTCAAACTGCACCAGTGTATTCTACTAAGCAAGAAAACATGGCTGGAGTTAACGCTATCTATTGTGGAAACCTATAATTGAGGTCAGAAAAAACACTCCAACAACCTACCATTGTTGAGATCCTTGAATACCAAAGTGAAGAATCCATTGAAGGAACAAAGACACCTTCCATACCTCTAGATAAAAACCTTGGAAGTAACCAAGAGAAGCTTCCTTAGCAATCCTCACCTAAAACTTCAGAGTTGCCTCAAGAAGAAGTTATCAAACATTCATCAGACCTTGCAGAGAAATACTCCACCTTGAAGAAGAGACCTCAAGCACCTTTTCTGGAGTGCTTTTAAGGAGACTCCCCTAAAAACCCCTCTAGAAATGACCCTGCCAACTGAAACTATGTCAGTACAGGATATTAAATTACTCCATATCAAGATTCCATTATTACAAGAAATTAAAGAAATTCCTGAACTTAACCAATTAGTCAAACAATTGTGCATAAAAACACTAAGAAGGAAAAAGAAACAAATTAAAACTGTGCACATCAATGGATATTTAGCCAACCTTCTAACTAGAGAAATGTCAACCCCAAAATATGATGACCCAAGTACCCCACTCATAATGGTGACAATCAATGATGTAGCAATACCCAATGCACTCGTGGACTTAGGGGCAGCCATTAATGTCATGAATGTGGGTGTTATGGAAAAGCTAGGGCTCACTGACTTACATACTACAACCACCATATTGCAAATGGAAAACCAGTCTATACCTATTCCCAAAAGTGTCCTGGAAAATGTCCTTGTCAAGGTTAACAATTGGGAATATCCAATGGATTTCCAAGTAATCCAGTCCCTCACACCTAAGGATAGTTATCCATTAATACTAGGCAAACCTTGGTTGGCAACCATTGCAGCCAAGTTTGACTATAGAGCACGAGGAATGACCATTTCAAATGGCCCCAATAGCAACACTTATCCGTGTATCCCCTTCTTCAACCTGCTACACATAAACAAGTTTGGGTTGATGAATCAAATTGTTTTGACAAACAAGAAAATCTAGCCTCACTTGCTATGGTATCCATCAAACAACTTGATGAGGAATTGGAAGATGAATTGGAAAACAACATGCAAAGTTTTGCCATAGATTCAGGTGATGAAGAAATCTTAGAAGTTGAGGAGATTTTAGGACATCCGCTCCACACTGATGATATCAAACATAGTTATGACAACAATTACACCTCCTTCATAGCATTACCTTGCCCTCTGTCACCACCATTTTGAAAACTAGAAAATTTTAAATTTTTTCTATGCTAGCGTAGTGTTCAATTTGCAAGTAGGAGGTGTTTGACAAGTGTTCATGAATTCATCTTTCATCTGATGGTCAAATCCCATGTGCAAACTTCTTTCTGACCAAAGAAATTGAGTTTTCTTCATTCTAACATTTTGGTTTCCCATGATATTGTGGACATAAATATATTTTTAATATTTTCCCTATATTAGGAAAATTTTAAAATATGTTACTAATTCTAAGATTACCCAAGTTGGAATTGATGAGTGGTTAGAAAATTGATATTATTTACCTTTTAGATGGGACAAAGTGAAAGGAATTATTTTAATTGGCAAGTCTTGAGATTTTACACGAAAAGTGAATGAATACATTAAAATAATAAAACAATATGGCTCGGCAATTTATGTGGTTCCAGAACTTTATAAAGCCCAACTCTTCTCAAATCGATAAGTAGGGAGTTTTTGGAACTTTTGACTCTAGATTGAAGGTTCAAATTTTTGGAAGATTGTCAACTCTTCTTTGTCAGAGAATGTTAGGGTTTTTGAACCTTGGCTTTCATCTATATCTTTCTCTGGTTACAAACTCTTGCGGGGATGTTTCATCATTTGTTTGTGTAAGCAGCAAGAAAATGAAGACGACTTCCTTGACTTATTCTAGGATATATGGTATAGTCATCATGAACAACACATTATGTCTAGGAATCTTCTTTGCCATTGTTTATGCCCATGGTTTGGAGTGGGACCCTTCAGTTGATACACCAATTATATTACCTATTGTTTAGTGATCAATCTTTTTCACGACTAGCTATGGTGCAAGCACAAGATATCTAGACATGTCAAAGGGCTCCCTAGTTACAATGCAACTCTACAAGCTTCATCTCTGGCATTCTATAATCTAATACAAATGCATAACACATTAAAGATAGTATGATACCATATAATATGGTGTGGTCATGAAGAAATCTCAACGGATATGAAGAGAAAAGATTTATTTGCCTTCCACATGTTTAGTTTGAAGAGAGGAATTTATTGACTCGTGACTTGCTTGGTGACTAGTGATGATGAAGTATAAATTTAACCTGTAGTAATGACAACTTGAAATTCAATCCTTCACAAAGCCACTACACATTTCTATAGACTAAATAAATTAGGTTAGCAAATTGTTAAAACCTTTACCATGATAAGAAGTTATGGATTAGACAGAACATACCAACTAAATATCATCTTCAACAGTATGCCTCATTACATGAACATTATGCAAAAATGTATCTCACCATATATTATGCGATAATACCCAGCGGTAGCCAATGGAGGAGAATAAACACAGAATACAAATCATGGCTATGGAAAATGATTGTAGTACAACTAGCTTTTTTGGTATCAAAGATTACACGAATTGAGTATCCAAGGGAATGACCTGAGTTGTTTTCTATTCTCATACAACAACTTCAATCAGCTGATATCCTTAATGCTCAAAGAGTGTACATGGTTTTGCATCGTACTTTAAAAAAGCATCAATAAAACATTTGACTATAGATCAAGGTTTCCAAAGTGATGCAAAACATGTCCAAGAAGTTTTCCCAATAGGGTGTGCTTGAAATTAAAGAAGGTTTTGATTTCAGTACAGTGTGTACATCCATATTCACTCAGTAACCAACATGTGCTTCCTTCTATTTTGGACTTCTTCTACAAGAAAATCACTAATCTAGAGCCATATATTGTTTCATTTGAATCTTTCTTGATATAGTGTGTGATTTTGTTTAAATCTGTGCTTGAATGCAAATATGATAAGTCTAGCAGCATCGGTCATGTAGTTGGTGATACTGTTATTACTATGGAGCAAGCAAAGAATAATATTTCCAGAGAAGCTGAGGAAATTGTTAAATCTCTCATGACCAGTGAACGAGTTGTCTTGTTGTGTAATGACATGATTCAACAAGGATAGAAAGCTAAAAACCATGGATGATAATTCTTTCAGCTTAAGGGAGGTGAAAATTGCAACTAAATTGGAAGAAGAATTTTGTTTGGTTGTAAACATTGGTTTTGAGAGTGAGTTTTATCTTCTAAGGAGGGAAGATAATAAATGGATTAGCATTGATTCCACGCCATACTACTCAACTACAGCCTTTGGTGGTGCAACACCCATTCTGTTGGAAGTTCTTAAATCTCTTCAAAGTATGCATATTTCAGTAGAGTATCTCCATACAGAGGTAGGAAAGGGCCAATTTGAAATAGCATTGGGTTATTCTTCTTATGTATATGGTGCTGACAATTTAGTTTTCCTATGAGAAGCTATAAGGGTAGTAACAAACAAAAATTGTCTACTTGTAGCCTTTCTTCCCGAGTACTTCCTGATGGATATTGGCTCTAGTTGCCATGTCCATATAAGTTTACAGAAGGATGACAAGAATGGATTTATTACTAAAGATGGGTCAGTGACGCTATATGGTATGTCCAAATCTGGGGAAGAGTTTATGGCTGGTGTCTTCCATCAACTTCCATCGATAATGACCTTTACAACTCCATTGCTAAATAGTTATGACTTATTGCAACCTAATACATGGAGTGGAGAATATTATTGTTGGGGATACAATGAGAAAGATGTGGTGATTGACAATCTGAGACAACCATGTGTTTTTAATGTTGGCAAAGAGGATAACAGACCCTAGGTTTGGCAGGACTATATCACCAATTTTAATGTTAAATGTACAATGAGAAATATTCAAAAATAAGAAATTAATGCATTGTAAATGCATCGACTTATTGTATACTAGTGTAAGATCAGTATATACTGACTAGATAAATATGCCCAATTTGGATGCATTCATGACAACCTAAGGACACTATGGCTTTCCACTAGAGTGGCTTCATGTGACTGCAGCTTTACTCTCTCACTCCCAACAATATAATGCCCGTCTCAATTGGCAGAATTATGGTCCATTCTTTTGGGGGTTTCTTACATCTATTCTTGGTATAATACTATATGTAGAGTTATCATGTTGGATATTAAAGACATTTGAATTGTGGTCGACTCTAATTTCCCTATTGGAATTGAAGATTATGTGTATAAAATAGTCAAAACTGGTTGAGCAGAACTAGCAACACTTTACCATATCTAATAGATATATCTTTTTCTGAAAGGATATGAAGAGTGGGAAACCAGATTGATTATCTTCATCATGTAAGCATTTTTCTATTCCATAAGACATTGAGAAGTTTGGGAAATTAGATAATTTCAGATGGTTAGAAAATGAAGAGATATGCATGAATACTCCCAGATTGTTAAGATTATAATTAGTGGTTAGAATCTATGAGTGATGATTAATGGGAACAAATTGAGTATGCAATTGGAAGAGATGGTAAGACTCTTATTTACACAAAGGAATGGCTTCCACAAACCTTTCTAAAGGAGAGGCTCTATCAATGACTTAAATATAAAGTCAGGGAAATTTAAACAAATTATCAACAAGAGGAAAGGATGAAATATTCATTAGACTCAAGTCAATTTGAAAGGTCTCTTTAAAAAGTGAATTTATAAATTAATCTCAAAGGGGTGAGAAATCAATCATTTCAAGAAACTGTTACGGGAAAGAAAAAAGGGTGTTTCTCTTACAACTGATTTTTCAAGAAGCAATTATGGAAGTGGAAAGGTTCTTTTGAAGGACATAGAAATATGTCATTTAGGGGCAGTTTTGAGGGTCTAAATTTTGGTCAACCATATTACACTGTGATGTAACAGGAAACTGGTCAAAAGGAGGAACAATATATTTTTTGCAGTTTGATTATTTGATGTAAATACTCATTATCTGTGTGCAGTGATTTTGAATAAAATACTGATGCTTATGAATAATCTTGTGAGCTTAGATGAGTGTGTGAATGTTCCTTCCTTGTGAGGATGTGCCATTTTGTGGTGTTTTATTCATTTATTTGCAGAAAATGTTAAATTGTATTGAGTCAAGTCAACAAACTTTTGGTAGTATGGTCTATGAGTCATGATACTGGTAGTTTGCCAGTTTTATTTCAGCATTAGTTAGTCGTTTTAAATCCATTTTCAATCGCATCTATTTTCATGGTTATGAATAGGTGTTACTCTCCCTTTTTTGCTTTTCGGTTAAAATAAAACATTGTTTACATTCATTGCATATCATTAGAAGGTAGCTGCACCTTGTATAACAAGTAGAGAGTCATTGTAAATATCCTTGCAATTGACTCAACTGTTGGTTTGGTCATCACTTGCGTGGGGAGGGGAACACAAAGTTAAGTGAAAAATCTGTATACCAACAAATTTATGGCAAATCCAAGTTGGGAAAAGAATCCAAGTGCCAGTGTCCTCTTTTTTCAAAAATCTGAAGGTACCTCCCTGAGGATGGAGGTTGGTGGCTCTACGAAGTGGAACATACCCAAAAGCGTTTTATTCCAGCAAAGTCTCCTATCTAGTTTATTTTTCAGATTTACATTATGGCACTGGTTTCTCCTCAGCCATGGGGAAAACATTTTGGACCTTTCTCTTTATCTCAGTATTCACCTCTACCTTAAGGATTAAGGAAATATTTTCCAAAGTTCAATGGAGACTACACTCAAGACACATAGGATCATATTTTGGCTTTCACTGTTGCATGCAGAATTTTAGGGGTAAGAGAAGAAAATATTTTTTTCACTTTTTCATTGAATCCCTAGTTGGGGCTGCTACAAATTAGTTTCAGAATTTGGAAAATGGATGCGTAACCAACTGGGATACATTGAAAAATAAGTTTCTTGGAACATACAAATATGTGGTGGATGAAGGTACATTATTGTGTCAGTTTTTCAACATACAAAAGAAAGAAGGTGAACCCATAAGGTATTTTGTGGATTGGTATACACAGCTTCTCAAAAAGATTCATGCCCCCATTCAATCAAGTAAATGAATCGAGCTTTGTATTTTTATTTCTTCGTTGCATTCTAATGTTCAATTTTGCTTGAAATGGTGTAAAGTAAATGATATTGAAATTGCTCAGTAAGAGGCCATAAAATTGAGGATGATATGATTATTTAAGTGGTTTATGGAAAGCAAATCAAGTTATAAATAATTCAAGTAGTGATCCCATGAGGAAACCTATCATGCAAAAACCAATTTCTCAGCCTGTGGGTTTTCAATATGTGCAGCCTCCTTCTGTTGAATGCCTTAATCTCACTATTTTTGATCCAAAGCATTTTTGTAGGGATGAGATAAGTGATGTAGGAATTAAGCCTCATGCAGATAGAAGAATTGAAGATTATTGTTTGTATTATGAAGAAGATAATGATGAATCTAAAATTTCCTTAAGTGACCACGAAGATGGACAATATTTCTGTAATGTAAATGGTAAAAAGGGGAATGCAGATGATGTCGTTTTGGCTCCTTATCTACTACAAAAATGGAGACATTCACCTTTATTAGCAATGAAGAACAACTTGAGGCTACATGACATAAACATGAGGTATTGAATATCTTTTCTCCAAATTGCATGCAAGCTGAGTACGAAGTCTTTGAGTTTCACATGAGCCAGATAACATGGAAGTATGGCTACAAAGAGAGGTCAGAAATGATTTTATCTTTGAATCCTTTCATTTTGACAATTTAGGTGCAAAATTTTTTAAACAAAAATTGGAAGATGATGCTATAAGTAACCATGATAGTTTTGATGAAAGTGATCAAATAGACAAATATGTTGAACCTCATATTGTTTATATCCTAAATTGGTGTCTTGAATCATCTGGAGATGACTTTCTGTGTGGAGAAGGGGTCATTTTATCTGATTTGCAATTCACAAATGAGAATGATCAAGTAGGTTATGGAATACTTGAATTAGTCCCTATAAAGAAAGAGGGAATTATTTTAGTTGGGGGTGATTTTAAGCCACATGAAAATATTATTTGTAATGCAAATTTTTAGCTTGATCCACATTCAGTTTTTCTTGACACATGTGACCAATGATCAGTCTCCCAGTGATTTGAGTACTCATGGTAATTCACAAACATGGAATACTAATTTGTTTGATACAACACGTGAAGATATTATTGGTAATATACAGAGGCATGCTGAGGAAGTCTCAAATGTTTATGATGCAAGTGGTTGTTTGGTTTTGACATATCACTCAGGTGGTTCTTTTGCCATATAAATTTCAAATTCATGCTTATGATCATAAGATGGCTTTTGAATTTGCAGGTGCTTCATGAGTATAGCTCTCTTTTCTACACATACATTTATTTTTCCCAACTAGTTAATGGCTTCGCATGATGATTTTCTGGGTGACTGGTGTGTGCAATACCCAGTTTGGGGTACCTTGAAATTTTGGTTTGCTTACCATTTTTGTGGTTTGTGCGTTGTTGTTCTGGTTTCAGTATTGGTTTGGCTCAAATTTTCTGCAATTCTCCTTCATGAATTTATAGAACAGTGACTCTATTGGCCCAATGGATGAAGTATTAGTTTTCCTAGAGATGCTGGAGTTCTCTACTTTGTGGCCCGAAAAGTAGTCCCCAATTAGAGCCTATTGTTACCAACCATTTTGAAAACTGGCAAATTTCAAAAAATTTCTATGCCGGTGTGGTGTTCACTTTGCATGCAAGAGGTGTTTGACAAGGGTTCATGAATTCATCTTCTGTCCGATGGTCAACTCCTAGGTGAAAACTCCTTTCTGACCAAAGAAATTGAGTTTTCTTCATTCTGACATTTTGGTTTCCCATGATATTGTGGACATAAATATATTTTTAATATTTTCCCTATATTTGGAAAATTTAAAAATATGTTATTAATTCTAAGATTTCCCAAGTTGGTTGATGAGTGGTTAGAAAATCATTATTTACCTTGTAGTTGGGGCATAGTGAAAGGAATTATTTCAATTGGCAAGTCTTGAGATTTTACGTGAAAAGTGAATGAATACATTAAAATAATAAAAAAATATGGGTCAGCAGTTTATGTGGTTTCGGTACTCTATAAAAGCTGACTCTTCTCAAATCGGTAAGTCGGGAGCTTTTGGAACTTTTGAACTCTATATTGAAGGTTCAAATTTTCAAAAGATTGCTAACTCTTCTTTGTCGAAGAATGTTAGGGTTTTTGAACCTTGGTTTTTGTCGATATCTTTGTCTAGTTACAAACTCTAGCGGAGATGTTTCAGCATTTGTTTGTGTAAGCAACAAGAAAATGAAGATGACTTCCTTGACTTATTCTGGGATATACGGTGCAGTGATCGTGAACAACACTTTATGTCTGGGAATCATCTTTGCCATTGTTTATGCATGTGGTTTGGAGTGGGACTCTTCAGTTGATATACAATTATATTGCTTGTTGTTTAGTGATTAGTCTTTTGATGACCAACTATGACTCAAGCTCAAGATATCGAAACATGTCAAAGGGCTCCCTAGTTACAATGCAACTCGACAAGCTTCATCTATGGCATTCTAGAATCTAATACAGAGGCATAACTCATTAAATATAGTATGATACCATATAATATGGTGTGGTCGTGAAGAAATCTCAAAGGATATGAAGAGAAAAGATTTGTTTTCCTTCTACACATTTAGTTTGAAGAGAAGAATTTGACTCGTGACTTGACTGGCGACTGGTGATGATGAAGTGTAAATTTAACCTGTAGTAATGACAACTTGAAATTCAATCCTTCACGAAGCCACTACACATTTCTATAGACTAAACAAATTAGGTTAATTAGCAAATTGTTAAAACCTTTACTATGGTAAGAAGTTGTGGATTATACAAAACATACCAATAGAATATCATCTTCAACATTATGCCTTGCTACATGAACATTACGTAAAAATGTGTCTCACCGTGTATTATGCAATAATACCCAGCGATAGCCAATGGATAAGAATAAACACATAATGCAAATCATGGCTATGGAAAATGATTGCAGTTCAACTAGTTATTCTGGTATCAAAGATAGCAATTATTTGACTATCCAAGGGAATGGCCTGAGTTGTTTTATATTCTCATACAACTTAAATTTGTTGATATCCTTACTATTGAAAGAGTGTACATGGTTTTGTATCATACTTTAAAAGAGCCATCAACAAAAAGTTTGACTGCAAAGGCATAACTCATTAAAGATACAAAGGCATTCTAGAATATAATATAGAGGCAAAACTCATTAAAATAGTATGATAATATATAATATGGTGTGGTCATGAAGAATTCTCAAAGGATATGAAGAGAAAAGATTTGTTTTCCTTCTACACATTTAGAAGAGAATAATTTATTGAACCGTGACTTGACTGGTGACTAGTGATGATGAAGTGTAAATTTAACCTGTAGTAATGACAAGTTGAAAATCAATCCTTCACAAAGCCACTGCACATTTCTATAGACTAAACAAATTAGGTTAGAAAATTGTTAAAACCTTTACCATGGTAAGAAGTTGTGGATTAGATAGAACATACCAACAGAATATCATCTTCAATATTAGACCTTGCTACATGAACATTATGCAAAAATGTGTCTCACCACATGTACTATGCTATAATACTCAGCAGTAGCCAATGGAGGAGAATAAACATAGAATGCAAATCATGGTTATGGAAAATGATTGCAGTTCAACTAGCTATTTTGGTATCAAAGATTGCATGGATTGACTATCCAAGGGAATGGCCTGAGCTATTTTCTATTCTCATACAACAACTTCAATCAATTGATATCCTTACTACTCAAAGAGTGTACATGGTTTTGCATCATACTTTGAAAGAGCCATCAACAAAACATTTGACTACAGATCAATGTTTCCAAAGTGATGCAAAAAGTGTCCAAGAAGTTTTTCCAATAGAGCATGCTTGAAATTAATGAAGGCTTTGATTTCAGTGCAGTGTGTACATCCATATTCATTCAGCAACCAGCATGTGCTTCCTTCTATTTTGGACTTCTGCTACAAGCAAATCACTGATCTATAGATATATATTATATCATTTGAATCTTTCTTGATACAGTGCATGTTTTTATTTAAATATGTGCTTAAACGTAAGGATTATAAGTCTAGCAACATCGTTCGTGTAGTTGGTGATACAGTTATTACTATGGAGCAAGCAAAGAACAATATTTGCTAGAGAAGTTGAGGAAATTGTTAAATCTCTCATGACCAACGAATGTGTTGTCTAGCTATGTAATGACATGATTCAACAAGGACAGAGAGCTGAAAACCATGGATGATAATTCTTTTAGCTTAAGGGAGATGAAAATTTCAACTAAATTGGAAGAAGAATTTGGTTTTGTTGTAAACACTGGTTTTGAGAGTGAGTTTTATCTTCTGAGGGAAGATAATAAATGGATTGGTACTGATTCCATGCCATACTACTCAATTGCAACCTTTGGTGGTGCACCACCCATTCTATTGGAAGTTCTTAAATCTCTTCAAAGCATGCATATTTCAGTAGAGCAGTTCAGTGCAAAGGTAGGAAAGGGCCTCTTTGAAATAGTATTAGGCTATTCTTCTTGTGTATGTGTTGCTGACAATTTAGTTTTCCTACGAGAAGCTATAAGGGTAGTAGTTAACAAAAATTGTCTACTTGTAACCTTTCTTCCCAAGTACTTCCCAATGGATATTGGCTCTGGTTGCCATGTGCATATAAGTTTACAGAAGGATGACAAGAAAAAATTTATAGCTTAAGATGGGTTGACAACACGGTATGGTATGTCCAAAATTGGGGAAGAGTTTATGGTTGGTGTCTTCCATCATCTTCCATTGATAATGACCTTTACAACTCTATTGTTAAATAGTTATGACTGCTTGCATCCTAATACATGGAGTGGAGCATATCATTTTTGGGGATACGATGGGAAAGATGTGGCGATTGATAATCTAAGACAACCATGTGTTTTTAAAGTTGTAAAAGAGGATAATAGACCCTAGGTTTGGTAAGACTATATCACTGATTTCAATGTTCAGTGTCCAATGAGAAATATTCAAAATAAGAAATTAATGCATTGAGAATGCATCTACTTCTTGTATGCTACTATAAGATCAATCTGTACTGACTGGATAAATGTGCCCAATTTGGATACATTCATGACAAGCTAAGGACAATATGGCTTTCCACTAGAGTGGATTCATGTGATTGTAGCTTTACTCTCTCACTCCCAAGAATGTAATGCCTGTTTCAATTGGAAAAATTGTGGTCCATTTTTTTGGTTGTTTCTTACATCTATTCTTCAGATAATACCATATGTAGAGTTATCATGTTGGATATTAAATACATTTGAATTCTGATCAACTTTGATTTCCCTATTGGAATTGAAGATTATGTGTATAAAATAGGCAAAAGTAGCTGAGTGTCTCTAGCAACACCTTACCATATCTGATAGATATCTTTTTCTCAAAGGATATGAAGAGTGGGAACCTAGAATGATTATGTTCATCACAAGAAGTTTTCTATTCCACAAGACATTGAGAAGTTTGGGAAGTTAGATAATTTTGGATGGTTGGAAAATGAAGAGATATGCATGAATACTCCCAAACTGTTAAGATTATAATTAGTGGTTGGAAGCTGTGAGTGATGATTAATGGGAATAAATTGAGTATGCAATTGGAAGAGATGGTAAGCCTCTTATTCACACAAATGAATGGCTTCCACAAACCTTCATAAAGGAAAGGCTTTGTCAATGACTTAAATATAAAGCCAGGGAAGTAAATAAATTATCAAGAAGAGGAAAGGATGAAATATTCATTAGACTCAGGTGGATTTGAAAGGTCTCTTTAAAAAGTGAATTTATAAATTAATCTCAAAGGGGTGAGAAATCAATCTTTTCAAGAAACTGTTACGGGAAAGAAAAAGGGGGTTTCTTTTACAACTGATTTTTCAAGAAGCAGTTATGGAAGTGGAAAGGTTCTTTTGAAGGACATATAAATATGTCATTAAGGGGCATTTTTGAGGGTTCAAATTTTGGTCGACCATATTACATTATGATGTAAGAGGAAACTGGTTAGAAGGAGGAACAATATAATTTCTGTAGTTTGATTATTTGATGTAAATACTCATTGTCTATGTATAGTGATTTTGAACAAAATACTGATGCTTATGAATAAGTATGTGAGCTTAGATGAGTGTGTGAATGTTCCTTTCCTATGAGGATGTGCCATTTTGTGGTGTTTTATTCATTTATTTGCAACAAATGTTAAATTTTATTGAGTCAAGTCAACAAACTTCTGGTAGTCTGATCTATGAGTCATGATGCTGGTAGTATTAGTTAGCAGTTTTAAATCCATTTTCAATTGCATCTATTTTCATGGTTATGGACAGGTGTTAGTCTCCCTTTTATGCTTTGCAGTTAAAAATAAACGTTGTTTACATTCATTGCATATCATCAAAAGTTAGATGCGCCTTGTAAAATAAGCAGTCATTGCAAATATCCTTACAATTGACTCAACTGTTAGTTCATTTGTCACTTGCATGGGTAGGGGAATACAGAGTTAAGTGACAAATCTATATACCAACATCCTCTGGCTAATATCATCCCAAAAACTAGCCATCTCTTTGAAGATATTGCCAGATTCCACAAAATTATACCACATAGCTATCCTCTCAATACCTTAACAAGAGAAGTTCATACTGTCACTCCAACTACCCAGGGACCAAAACCATCATGTTACTACTAGGGAAAACCTTAAATATTAATAGTTGATTAACAGAAATAGACGAGCTCAAGTTATTTGATGTTTTGGTGAACAGATTCAAAGGTTTTGCTTGGGATTACACATACATGAGAGTGATACATCCAAGTGTATGTACCCATCACATCTATACTGAAGATATTAGACATGTTCATCAACCACAACGTAGACTCAATCCTGCTCTCAAATATATTGTCAAAATAGAAATAGAAAAACTCCTACAAGTAGTGTTCATCTATCCCATCTCTAACATCAAATGGGTTTCGCCATTGGTAGTAGTGCCAAAGAAAAATGGGAAATGGAGAGTGTGCATTAATTACAGAGAATTCAATAAAGAAACCTATGGAGTCTATTTTCCACTACCCTTCATAGACTAGGTCTTGGATAATTTAGCAAGGAGAAAGTATTTCTCATTCATGGATAGATTTAGTAGATATAACCAAATACAAGTAGTAGTAGAGGACCATGACAAAACAACTTTTACCTATTCTTGGGGAATATTTGCATATTGAGTTCTTCCCTTCAAGCTATGTAATGCCCCTATGATATTTCAGAGAGTTGTTCTAGCTATCTTTGTTGAGCTTGTAAATGATTGTGTGGAAGTTTATATGACGATTTCACAATATATGGTTCCACTTTTGATGAAGCTCTTAAAAACCCTAACAAAGTATTGCAGTGATGTGAAGACCATCAGTTATCCCTGAGTCATGAAAAGTGTCTGGTGCAGGAGCACCCCTACAAGACAGGATATAGGTTCATTGTCCGCATGACAGGACATTAGTCTATTTTTAGCATGTTTGACTTCATAATGTAATAAGGTCCATTGGACCAATGCATATGTATTAGATCAGCCTAGGAGAGTGTGCAGGCAGTTAGAGCTCGTGATCAGGTAGTCTGAGCTGTCCTCTCCCAGCCGCTTGGAAGCTCCCAGCCGCTGGAAATCGAGTTGGTAGTACTCGTAGGATATTGCTATAAATAACTCAGATCAGTTAGGGTTGGAGATCATGAAGAAGAGAGAGTAGTAGTTATGTTATGTTGTACTGGTGATTAGAGAGAGTAGTGGTTATGTTATGTTGTACTGGTGATTGAGTGAGATCCAGAGATCAGTCCAGACATTGTGAAACATTGTTGTAGAAACAGGACATTTGTGTTTCATCTAAATAAGATCTCATCAATTGCATTATCTGGTCTATCAGCTGTTTATGTTTTGATTTCTGTTCTGATTACAGGTTAATGGATTCTTTCAACCCTTCCACCGGTTGATTCTGTGAATCGGTGGAATGGTCATGCATGTTAGTTTAGGTTGTATTTTAGTTTTCTGTTTATGCATTTCATTGTGTGGGAGATCGACTGGTAGCATGCTATGAATCAACCTAGCATCCTCATGTGCTAGGGTTTAGGAAGATAAACTGTTAAGTTTTGATCTGAAGGTGATCCGGCCCGATCATCATGTTTTCTTTGTAAAATTGTGCGGTTCTGTGAGTTTGCATGCAGCTGACAGATATACAGGGGTCTGCATGTGCTTTTCCAGACGGAGTGAATCGTATCGTCATCTACGAGTATATCGCTATCCGGATCAGGTTATGAAGCTGACGAAGACTGTATGGTTTGAATGCATCAGGATGATATAGGTTGGATATATACTCAGTGTATATATCATCATCAAGATCATCTTCCATGTGTATCCATCGTCTGCATATCGCTATCGCATGCAGGAGTGAAAGTTCACTTTTTGGCTAAGGACCGGAAAGGTCATCATCAGGATATTGAAAAGATCACCAGATATTCATTATCATGTTGCAGAGGATATAAGTGTCTTATATCCTATTGACATCATCATCGGGTGCAAGTGACGTCATCGTCATCAGGATATTGCGAATATCACCCTATGCAAGTTTATCCTGCTGTCGCTAAGTGTTTTGGCATCGGCGTAAGTCATCGGCATAAAGTTTGGTTAACATCACCAGGATGTTTCAATATGACCGGATAAGTCATATCCTAATGCTGTTGTTTGAGTAGTCGGATATCGGGGTGACGTAAGCATCGAAGGAAAGGTGCTTGAAGTTGTCGTCATCAGGATATATCGGAGGAACCGGATATTTTATATCCTGCTGATGAAGGTGATGTTGAACATCATGATGATGAAGATAGAGTTTGGCGGTAAGATGAACAGTGAACATCAGGAGGATGTTTGCGCTAGCCAAATATGATGATGCTGATAAGCCGATAGGTATTACATACTGCATGTCCAGGATTTTAACATGCTGGTTGTGTTAATGACTCCTCCTTCCCATTTGTAAGCTTCTGTTGCGTTTCCTCTGCATCATAGTGGTATCAGAGCAAAGGAAGGATCTTCTGGAAAAGATCAGGATATAGCAGGATGTCAGATGAAGAAGGAACATCGGAGATTCCGGCAAGGATGACCAACGTGGAGTTGGCAGTTCTGGTAAAGAAACAGATTGCAGAGAGCAAGGCCGTGAAGGCTCAGAATCAGGAATTGAAGGATGAGTTAGAGAAGTTGAGGAACAGAGTAGGTTTTGGTAGAGAAGAAGATAGGGAAGAAGAAGAGATCCCTAGTTGGAACGAGGAGGTCGTTCCTGCAGACCAGAGACCACTGTTGAACGCCCTCAAAGCCATGGAGAGGAGAACCATGGATGTGAAATTGGATTTGCCAGTGTTTACAGGAAAAATGGAACCTGATTCAATGATGGAGTGGATAGACTCCTTGAACAATTTCTTTGAAACAGAGGAGATACCAGAACAACAGAGGGTGAAAATAGCCTAGTCAAAAATGAAAGAAGCTGCCTTGACATGGTGGAATTTCGTCCAAGATGATAGAGTACAGGAAGGAAAGCGTAGAGTCGCTACATGGAAGAAGATGATGGCATTAGTAAAGGAAGCTTATGTCCCATTGGATTACAGTATCCAATTACACAAGAGGAAGCAAAACCTGAAGCAGAAGGAGCTAGATGTCAGCTCATATAAAGAAGAATTCATGAAACTTTGTATGAAAACAAAGGTAAAGGAAAGTGAAGAAGAGAAGGTAGCCAGATACCTTAATGGATTGAGGTGCAACATTCAGGAAGATTTAAGTCTGCATAATCCAGATACAGTTCAGAAATGCTTTCAGTTGGCATTGAAAGTGGAAGAGAAGTTAAAGAGAAAACAAGAACAACACAATAGAGGAAGAGGAAGACAACAAAGGGGTGGAAGAGGTCCTTTTAGAGGTAGAGGACATGGACATGGATATCAAGGAGAATCCAGTCATGACAATAGTAAGGGAAACAATAGTCAGAACCAGGGGGAAAATTATAATCAGCAAGGAAACTTCAGAGGTAGAAGACCTTTCAGAGGAAGATCCCAGGGCAGAGGATCCATCAGATGTTATAACTATAACAAAGAAGGCCATATAGCCAGCAGATGTCCAGAAAAGGCCACAAGCTCAACAAGAGAAAGGAGAGCAAATCTGATCCAAGAACCTAATAATCAAAGTATGACAGGCTCTAATGCTTTTCAGAGTGTGAATGCTCCTGATAATTATGGATACCCAGAAAGTGGAGAGTCTCTAATGATGAGAAGAACAGTGACTACCATGAAGGTACCTGACAAAGAATCCCCTCAAAGAAAGTCTCTTTTCAGGACTATTTGCAAAGCAGGAGGTAAGGCATGTAAAGTTTTGATTGATTCTGGTTCTACTAAAAATTTTGTGTCTGAAGAAATGGTGACAAAGCTTAAGCTTAGGAGATTGCCTCACCCATCCCCATATAAAGTCTCATGGCTTACCCAAGGTCAGCAGACAATTGTAGAAGAGCAAGCTTGGGTAGAATTTCAGATTGGAGCATATAAGGATAAGTTGTTGTTTGACATTACCACGATGGATGCTTGCAATCTTTTATTTGGTAGACCATGGAAGTATGATCTGAAGGCACAACATGATGGTATTAGAAACACCTATACAATCACTAAAGATGGTAAGGTTATAAAGTTACTACCATTGACGGAGAAGGAGGAGAAATCTAAAGGAAAAGAGGTGAAGGTAATGCTGATGGAAGGTAAACAGTTCATGAAAGAAGTAGCAGCAGAAGGTGCAGTTGCATATGCCCTAATCCCATGTATGAGGGTGAATAAAGAATAGCAGCAAGAAGTCAAGGAAGAGAAGAAGCAAAGGTTCATAGACCCAGCTATCCAAGAGCTATTGGATAAGTACAAAGGTATCGTCTCAGAGGGAATGCCAAGATCCCTACCCCCTGTCAGGGATATTAGTCACTGCATAGACTTAATTCCAGGGTCAACACTTCCAAACAAAGCAGCCTATAAGCTAACTCCAGAACAGAATGTAGAAGTAGCCAGACAAATTGAAGAATTATTGGATTCAGGTCTGATTGGGAAAAGTTTAAGTCCATTGCAGTACCAGCTGTACTAGCACCAAAGAAGGAAGGTACTTGGAGGCTTTGCATAGATTCCAGAGCTATTAACAAGATCACAATCAGGTATAGGTTTCCAATCCCTAGGATAGAGGATTTACTTGACTATTTGGGAGGTGCTAAGTATTTTACAAAAATAGATTTGAAGAGTGGATATCATCAGATCAGGATTAGGCCAGGAGATGAATGGAAAACAGCATTCAAAACTAATGAAGGGTTATATGAGTGGAAGGTTATAGTGTATCTAGATGACATTCTGATTTTCAGCAACACAAAAGAAGAACATCTCAGACACATAGATTTGGTTCTTAAGAGGTTACATGAAGAGTAGCTGATGATAAATTTAGACAAGTGTTTGTTCATGCAAGAGGAGATCACATATTTGGGTTTTGTCATTTCACAAGGAAAGTTACAAATGGATAAGGAGAAGGTAAGTGCCATATTGTCTTGGCCAACCCCAAAGACTATGAATGATGTCAGAAGTTTCCATGGGTTAGCAACCTTCTACAGGAAGTTTATAAGAGGGTTTAGTCATATTTGTGCACCCATGCTTGATACCATCAAAGGAGGACAGAAGTGCAGATTTGTTTGGACTCAAAGAGCAGATGATTCTTTTGAAACATTGAAGAAGAAGGTGGCACAGCAGCCAGTCCTTGCACTTCCAGACTTTAACAAAATCTTTCAGGTGGAATGTGATGCCAGTCACATGGCCATTGGAGCAGTACTCAGCCAAGAAGGTAGACCTATTGCATTTTTCAGTGAGAAGCTCAATGATGCTAAAAAGAGGTATTCCTCATATGATTTGGAAATGTATGCTTTAGTCCAGTCACTCAAAAACTGGAGGCATTACTTGCTGCCAAAGGAATTCATAGTATTCACAGATAACCAGGCTCTGAGTTTCATAAACAGCCAGGAAAAGCTGAACCATAGACACATGAAATGGGTAGAAACCTTACAAGCTTTTACTTTTACATTGAAGCATAAGAAAGGAGTCAAGAATAAAGTTGCAGATGCTTTGAGCAGGAGAGTTCTAACAGTCAACCAGATTCAGTTAGAAAGTGTTGGCATTGATTCACTAAAGACCATGTATGAGACTGATGAAGATTTTGGGGAGATATATCATGTATGTACTTCTTTTGGAGAGAAATATCATGCTGAATTCTCTGAATTTTTTATCCAGGATGGATTGTTGTTCAAAGGTGGACAGTTATGTATTCCAAGGTGTTCTATGAGGTTAAACATCATTAAGGAGAAACATTGTGGAGCTATGGCAGGTTATTTTGGTCTAGATAAGACTCTTGATCTTGTCCGAAGACATTACTTTTGGCCTAAGTTACAATCAGATGTCAGAAATTTTGTAGAGACATGTGTGATATGTCAGAAAGCTAAAGGCAGGTCGACTAATGCAGGTTTATATCAGCCCTTACCCATTCCTTCTAGACCATGGGAAAGTATAAGTATGGATTTTGTCTTGGGTTTACCAAGGACAAGGAAAGGGTTTGACAGTGTTTTTGTTGTAGTGGACAGATTCAGCAAAATGGCACATTTCTTGCCATGCAAAACCACTGTTGATGCTTCATACATTGCAGATTTGTTTTTCAGGGAGATTGTCAGGATCCATGGATTGCCATTGAGTATAGTGTCCGATAGGGATGTGAAGTTTATTGGTCACTTCTGGAGAACTCTTTGGAAGAAACTTGGAACAAATTTGTCTTTTTCCTCTGCATATCATCCTCAAACGGATGGACAGACTGAAGTAGTGAACCGTTCCTTAGGAAATTTGCTTAGATGTTTGACAAAACATGGAGAAAAGTGGGATAATATTCTATCTCAAGCTGAATTTTCCTATAATGATACTGTCAATAGGAGCACAGGGAAATCACCTTTCCAGATAGTTTATGGTATGCATCCAAGAGGAATTTTGGAATTGAGAGATCTACCTACAGTAGACCCTGTTAGTGCAGAAGGAGAAGCTTTTGCAGAAGCCATCAAAGAGGTTCATGATCAAGTCAAGACCCAACTACAACAAACCACCTTGCAATATAAGGAATATGCTGATAAAAAGAAGAAGGATGTTCAGTTTGATGTTGGAGATTTGGTATGGGTTCATTTGAAGAAGGACAGACTTCCTAAGGGAAAATATACTAAACTTATGCAGAGAAAAGTTGGACCATGTCAGATCTTGCACAAGCATGGACATAATGCTTATGAGATACAACTCCCCCTTGATCTTGGTTTGTCCCCTATATTCAATGTATGTGATTTAACTCCATACAAGTCTTATCCAGATGCAGATCAGGATCTCCTACAGGATACAGTCCATGATAACATTCCCAAGCATGATCCTCCATAGTTGCAGAAGGTTTTGGACACCAGAGTGGTCAAACAGACCCGGAACAAACAGTACTTGGAGTATCTAGTCTCTTGGAAGGGAAAACCTAATTCTGAAGCAGTCTGGATGACTGAAGAGTAGATCCAGAAACATGGTGCAGATCTTCATACTCTCATCTCAAGTGGACTTGAGATTTCTTCTTCTGGGGAGTATGGTGCAGGAGCACCCCTACAAGACAGGATATAGGTTCATTGTCCGCATGACAGGACATTAGTCTATTTTTAGCATGTTTGACTTCATAATGTAATAAGGTCCATTGGACCAATGCATATGTATTAGATCAGCCTAGGAGAGTGTGCAGGCAGTTAGAGCTCATGATCAGGTAGTCTGAGCTGTCCTCTCCCAGCCGCTTGGAAGCTCCCAGCCGCTGGGAATCGAGTTGGTAGTACTCGTAGGATATTGCTATAAATAACTTAGATCAGTTAGGGTTGGAGATCATGAAGAAGAGAGAGTAGTAGTTATGTTATGTTGTACTGGTGATTAGAGAGAGTAGTGGTTATGTTATGTTGTACTGGTGATTGAGTGAGATCCAGAGATCAGTCCAGACATTGTGAAACATTGTTGTAGAAACAGGACATTTGTGTTTCATCTAAATAAGATCTCATCAATTGCATTATCTGGTCTATCAGCTGTTTATGTTTTGATTTCTGTTCTGATTACAGGTTAATGGATTCTTTCAACCCTTCCACCGGTTGATTCTGTGAATCAGTGGAATGGTCATGCATGTTAGTTTAGGTTGTATTTTAGTTTTCTGTTTATGCATTTCATTGTGTGGGAGATCGACTAGTAGCATGCTATGAATCAACCTAGCATCCTCATGTGCTAGGGTTTAGGAAGATAAACTGTTAAGTTTTGATCTGAAGGTGATCCGGCCTGATCATCATGTTTTCTTTGTAAAATTGTGCGGTTCTGTGAGTTTGCATGCAGCTGACGGATATACAGGGGTCTGCATGTGCTTTTCCAGACGGAGTGAATCGTATCGTCATCTACGAGTATATCGCTATCCGGATCGAGTTATGAAGCTGACAAAGACTGTATGGTTTGAATGCATCAGGATGATATAGGTTGGATATATACTCAGTGTATATATCATCATCAAGATCATCTTCCATGTGTATCCATCGTCCGCATATCGCTATCGCATGCAGGAGTGAAAGTTCACTTTTTGGCTAAGGACCGGAAAGGTCATCATCAGGATATTGAAAAGATCACCAAATATTCATTATCATGTTGCGGAGGATATAAGTGTCTTATATCCTGTTGACATCATCATCGGGTGCAAGTGACGTCATCGTCATCAGGATATTGCGAATATCACCCTATGCAAGTTTATCCTGCTGTCGCTAAGTGTTTTGGCATCGGCGTAAGTCATCGGCATAAAGTTTGGTTAACATCACTAGGATGTTTCAATATGACCGGATAAGTCATATCCTGATGCTGTTGTTTGAGTAGTCGGATATCGGGGTGACGTAAGCATCGAAGGAAAGGTACTTGAAGTTGTCGTCATCAGGATATATCGGAGGAACCGGATATTTTATATCCTGCTGATGAAGGTGATGTTGAACATCATGATGATGAAGATAGAGTTTGGCAGTAAGATGAACAGTGAACATCAGGAGGATGTTTGCGCTAGCCGAATATGATGATGCTGATAAGCCGATAGGTATTACATACTGCATGTCCAGGATTTTAACATGCTGGTTGTGTTAATGACTCCTCCTTCCCATTTGTAAGCTTCTGTTGCGTTTCCTCTGCATCGGTGTCTAACAATGGTAGAACAAGGGATAGTGTTGGGACACCACATCTCAACTGGAGAGATAAAGGTAGATCCTAAGGAAATTGAAGTGACACAACAACTAGAGACTCCAAAGAACCAAACTAATGTCAGAAGTTTCCTAGGACATGCTTGATATTACTGAAGGTTCATAGAAAAATTTAGTAAAATTGTAGCCCATATGTTCTCTCTTCTTCAAAATGACATGGATTTTGTCTGGACAACAGAATGTCAAACATCATTTGATATCATTAAAGAAAAACTCATTTCTGCTCTAGTTCTACATGGACCTAATTGGAACCTTCCCTTCCATATTTATGTAGATGCTTCCAATGATGCTCTTGGAGCAGTCTTGGGTTAGGAAGATGAGAATGGAGGGAAGTATGCCATATATTTCATCAGTAAAATTTTGACTCCTACTGAATGAAATTATACCACTACGGAGAAAGAATTCCTAGTTTTAGTTCATGTAATCAATAAATTTCAACATTACATTATAGGGTATAAGGTAACTGTGTTCATAGACCATTCAACCATTAAGTACCTAATGAACAAACCTACAGGGAATGGGAGAATAATCAAATGGTTAGTACTCATCCAAGAATTCAATGTAACCATCATTGATAAACCCAAAAAGTTTAATGTAGTCACAGACTTTTTATCATGAATCAAACAAGACAATGGAGACTGTGCCCCTATTCAAGATGAATTTCTAGATGAAAACTTATTCACCTTCTCCATTAAAACACATTGGTTTGTAGACATTGCCAACTATCTAGCCACCTCTCAATTTCCACCAAATTTTACATCAAAACAAAAGGAGCGCCTCATTAAGGAAAGTGCTCAATTCAAATGGATCAACAATATGCTATTTGGAAGTGAACCTAATCTTGTTTTACACCATTGCATCAGATTAGATGAAACATACAACATACTCAGAGATTTCCATGATGATCCTTTGGTGGTCATTATTGGTTCTCCATGCATAAAGATTTTAAAAAATATGTTTGCCACTGTAATGAATGCCAATGAGTAGAGAGACCTACTGCATCTAGTGTGATGCCTCTATAGCCACAGGTGGTATTTGAACCTTTTGAAAAATGGGGGCTAGACTTCATAGGTCCCATAGATCCTTCTTCACAAGGTAAAGAATAAATTCTAGTCTGTACTGACTACTTGACTAAATGGGCAGAAGTCCAAGCACTGAAAGTTGCTAGGGAAGAACAAGTTGCAGATTTCCTTTATAACAAGATTTTCCTCAAGTTTGGAGCCCCTAGATCAATTGTCATAGATCAAGGACCCCAGTGTATGTCTAAAGTTATATTAGCATTTACTGACCATTTCCAAGTAAGCCATAAGAAGTCATCTCCTTATCACCCACAAGCAAATGGTCAAGTTGGAGTCACTAATAGAGAGCTTGAAAATATCATGACAAAAATAGTTTCATCAGGGAGGAAGGACTAGGCTAGGAAATTGCATGAGGTAGTCTGGGCCTATCACACAACCTAGAAATCAGCCACCGGTCTCACTCCCTATGAATTAGTCTTTGGGAAGAAACCTCTTCTACCCATTGAATTTGAATTGCAAATGCTTAGAATAACAATGGAAGCAAGCTTGGACCTTGATTGAGCCCAGGTTGAAAGAGTCCTACAACTTACTGAATTGGATGAACTCCATCTAGAAGACATTCCCCATATTGAGTTGGTCCAACAGAAATGAAAGGCTTGGCATGATGAACATATAAAAGAAAGTGAGTTCCATAATGTTGATTGGGCACTACTATTTGACTCCAGATGTAAATATTAAAAAGGTAAACTGAGAACCCATTGGCTGGGTCCATATGAGATTTCTAAAGTATTCCTAAATGGAGTAGTGCATCTTAAACCCATCGATGGTGACACTCGAACACTCCTAGTCAATGGTCATCGATTGTGGATCTACCACAAACCTATTAACAAAGAAGAATTTACAAGAATGGTAGAGATGCAAGGAGAGAACCAATGTATCGACTCTGCCTTGGTAGAGGAAAAAAAATTCTTTGTTTCAAAAAAAAACGTGTGAATATGTGTGTGCAGTTTGGATCATTTTGTCCAAGTTATTATGTATCTATCTTAGTTACTTGTCTAAATTTTGTTGTTATTTTGCAGGAATTTATCTTTGGATAGTGTAGAGTTTCATTAGCACCTTCACTAGTGATCCAGAACATCATTCCTACTCATAAATTTTTGCTAGCATCTTCATCGATGCTCTGAAACTTTGTTTTTGCTTTGTTCCTGCGTTCTGGTGACATATTTCAGCGATGCTCCAAAACTTTGTTCCTACATTCCAATGGCATCTTTCAATGATGCTTTAGAACTTTGTTCCTACATTCTGGTGGCATCTTTCAACGATGATCTAGAACTTTTTTCCTGCATTCTGGCAGCATCTTTTAGCGAAGCTTCAGAACTTTGTTCCTACATTCTGCCCGCATCTTTCAACGATGCTTCAAAATTTTGTTCCTATGTTGCAGCGACATCTTTCAATGATGCTCCAGAACTCTGTATCCTCATTTTGGCAGTACCCAATTGTAATGCTCCAGAATTTTGTTTCCATATTTATGTTATACTCATTCCATAAGCATCTACTTTTGATGCTCTAAAACTTGTGACTCCTTCCTTGCAAATACTCTAGAATTTCCAAATGCATACCCAATTCCACCACCAAACTCTTCTGTACCAAAGCAGTCATTAAAGACTCATTCCTTATGTCGCCACCCCCTGTCATAATCAATAAAATTATTATGACTATTTACCGTCATGATAAATAGAACACTCCAACCACTCCATCATTATCGTTAATAAATCCACGCGAACCTTTTGCCATCCCATCCAAGATTTACATAAATAATCATCTATGAAGTCATTACGTCAGTAAAAGTAAGGTGAATTTCAAATGAATTTGTGACATGAGGTATGTACACATTCTTTCTTAATTAAGAAATATGTTGTGAATAAAATTTAATAAATTGGCACGCTTTTCCCTTTTTCCAAATTTAGTACACTAGTAGAAATATGGCAAATAAATGACCAGGTGACTAAAACTTTTAGTCACGTGACCAAACTTTTAGTCACATGACCAAACTTTTAGTCATGTGACTAAAAAATTTTGCAACACAACTATAAATGACTAAATAAATGACCAAATAAATGACTAAATCAATGACTAATTTGGTCTTCAGACAAAAAACACAACTAAAGTGGATAATTAAAAAAAAAAAAATTGAATTGAGGGAGTGGGTTGTATTATAATATAATATAATAATAATATATTATATTACAATACAATATAATAATAATATATTATAATATAATATGATATTATATAATATAACATATATATTATATAATAATATAGTATTATTAAATATATTATAATATTATATTATTATATAATATTATAATATTATATTATATTATATTATTATTATATATATAATAATACTATATTATTATATAATATATATGTTATATTATATAATATCATATTATAATATGGGCGCCAAAATTATACATGGGCTACCATATACATGTATTTCATTTAAATTTCAGTTTTGGTGTTGGCGCCCACCTCCATTTCACTTTTGGCAGTCATTGCTTCAAGTTGAAACCCTAAAGGTAAACCCTAACTTGGAAAAGCTTAAAACCCTAACTTATTTTGTTTCATTAGAGTAGAGTTAGGCACGTTGAGAGCCATGGTGAGGGCCATGGCCCTCACCTACATTGTTCTAGCAAAGATATTGCCCACGTTGAGATCGACGTGTCACGGGATATCAGCGGCAGTCGGTAAGGCAGGGGTAAGCGTCAAAGCATTTGGGTTTCTGTATGCTGCGCAGAGTCCACATGAAAAGGAGACGAATGCAGGGTACCCTAGAGGAATTAGTATTAAGGCTTCCTTAATACAAATAAAATAAAGACAAAATTATTAATTATAAAACATCTTTTAAATATACTATATAATTTTAGTTCACTTTAGTTCTAGGGTTTAGGGTTTAGGGTTTAGTGTTTAGTGTTTACGGTATAGGGTTTAGGGTCTTAGGTTTTGGGTTTAGCATTTAGGGTTTAGGGTTTAGGGTTTACTGTTTAGGGTATAGTGTTTAGGGTTTAGGGTTAAGAGTTTGGGGTTTCAAGTTTAGGGTTTCGAGTTATGGTTTAGGGTTTAGGGTTATAGGTTTAGGGTTTCAATTTTAGGGTTTAGTGTTTGGGGTTTTGTGTTTGGGGTTTAGGGTTTAGGGTTTAGGGTTTCAGGTTTAGAGTTTAGGGTTTGGGGTTTAGTGTTTAGGGTTTAGGGTTAAGGGTTTAGGGTTTCAGGTTTTGGGTTTTGGGTTTAGGGCTTAGGGTTTAGTGTTTAGGGTTTAGGGTTTAGGGTTTTAGGTTTTAGGTTTCAGGTTTAGGGTTTAGGGTTTAGGTTTTAGTGTTTAGGATTTAAGGTTTAGGGTTAAGGGTTTTAGGTTTTAGGTTTCAGGTTTCAAGTTTAGTGATTAGTGTTTAGTGTTTAGGGTTTAGGGTTTAGGGTTTAGGGTTTAGAGTTTAGGGTTAAGGTTTTAGGGTTAAGGGTTTAGGGTTTAGGGTTTAGTGTTTAGGGTTAGGGTTTCAGGTTTAGGGTTTAGGATTTTTGTTTAGGATGATGGACATAAGCTCTATAGGCCTACACAACAATGTGCTAGTAACGGCTTGCCATCACATTTGTGTACTTGTCTTAATTTCATTGGTTAATTTATTGGAGTTGTGAACATGTATTGGTGCATTTGTGAACATGTACAAATGTTGTGAACATGTATTGGTACATTTGTGTTAATTTATTAGGTTGGTATTTTACATGTATTGGTTCTTTTAAAAATTTTAATTGGAGGGTCAAGTGCACAAAAACATTCTCCCTTAATTAAAAAAAATATGGGCACCAAAAATGAAAAGGATGGGCGCCAAAAGTGAAATCCATTTCTTCACCAACCCTGCACTGTTCTTAGGGTTTATTTGTCGGAATGCGTTGGGGTAGGCTGTGAGAGACGGGATTTTACAGAGCCGAGCATGAAGTGGGCAAAGACAAGGGTGCCCTTGTCGAATCTTACGCACCATGGTTAGTAATTTTATTTTATGTAATGCCTCGGTTGGATTTTACTTCCACATTTTGCATACATGTCTGCCAAAGAATTTCCAAGAAAAGTCTAATCATATAATATAATACTATACATTTATTATTATATAAAATTAACATTCACTAAATATTGAAATAAATGTCTTACCCATTTATCCCTAGAAATTCCTCCCATGTGACTAAATATTTTGAAAGATTAAAACTTTGGCACTCATACATACACCCAAATTGAGCTGAATAAACATTTGAAGTCTGCAAAGAGGGAAAAAGCAAAACCCTTGATTCATCCACCCAAACATGATAATTTACAAGTGAGAGGAAAAACAGGGAGCATTTAGGCACATGTAAGACAATCACAATCTTATTGTGCTTATGTTTCAATAAAATCTTATTCTTGTTTCTAGTCTCATAATTCTAAACCATGTGACGATTATATCTACCTTTTCAAAAAATCCATTTTGTACATATCCTGCAACTATGGCATTCCATGAGACCACATTTATTTGAGGCATCATGTCAAACAGTTCATGTGCCTTGGATGCTTTTCCACATTTTACATGCATGTCTACAAAAGCATTTCCAACTGTAATATCTGACCCATCTTAGATAATGTAGATTCTAGGGCTGGTTCATCTTAAAATCAGTTTTGGCAGTACTAATGAAATTTACAGTAAATTAACTGTACAATACCATACAATATTTTGGAAGACATTAGGATTTTTTGGCTACATCTGTACTAGGATTTATGTTTCAGACTCTACTGACATGTATCATGAGAAATTATATTGATTTCAATGGCGACCAACTATCTAAGATTTTCATTTTTAGGTCAAAGATTTAATTAAATCAATAATAGCAAGAATTTGTTGCAGTGTATGGCTTCTGTTGACTACTTTTCCACATTTTATAGGAACCTGATAGTTTAGTAGGGCTCCATCTCTCTCTGTCTCTGGGAGATCAAGTTTTCTCAAATAGGTAGGGGGAGGGAGAACTATATGTCGAAACCTGCACTCCCACATGCATGACTTGAAGTGTTTGCGGGAGAGCGGGTGATGCATTTTCAACAAATCCATTTTGTGCATATTTTACAATCATTACATTCCATGCGATGACATCTCTTTGAGGCATTCTGTCAAACAATTCACGTGCCTTGTCTATGCTTCCACACTTTGAATACATGTCTACCAGGGCAATTGCAACTATAATATCTGACAAAAATCCCCCTTCCATTATGCTCTGATGGATCTCCATGCCATGTTCTAAAGCTCCCATTTTGGCATAGGTGGGGAGTATGCTGGCAAAGGTTGTGGAATTTAGCTTTACACCTGCTAACTAAATTTTCTTGAAAGTTTCTAAAGATTTTTCAACAAATCCATTTTGTGCATATCCTGTAATCATTACATTCCATGACATGACATTTGTCTAAGGCATTCTGTCAAATAGTTCACGTGCCTTGTCTATGCTTCCACATTTTTCATACCTGTCTACCAGAGCATTTCCAAATATAATATCTGACAAAAATGCTCCTTACATTATGCTTCAATGGATCTCCATACCCTGTTCCAAAGCTCCCATTTTGGCACAGGCAAGGAGGATGCTGGCAAAGGTTGTGAAATTTGGCTTTACACCTGCTAACTAAATTTTCTTGAAAGTTTCTAAAGCTTTTTCAATAAATCCATTTTGTACATATCCTGTAATCATTGCATTCCATGACATGACATCTGTCTAAGGCATTCTGTCAAATAGTTCACGTGCCTTGTCTATGCTTCCACATCTTGCATACATGTCTACTAGAGCATTTCCAACTATAATATTTGACAAAAATACCCCTTCCATTATGCTCTAATGGATGTCCATACCCTATTCCAAAGCTCCCATTTTGACACAGGCAGGGAGGATGCTGGTAAAGGTTGTGGAGTTTGGCTTCACACCTACCAATTGCATTTGCTTGAAAGTTTCTAAAGCCTTTTCAACAAATCCAATTTGTGCATATATTGAAATCATTGCATTTCATGACATGACATCTCTTTGAGGCATTTTGTCAAATAGTTCACGTGCCTTATCTATGCTTCCACATTTTTATTGGCCAAAATTAACTTTTGATTATTGAAATGGACGATGTTTAAGAATACCCAATCATCGCTCTATAATTCTACAATACTGCTTGAGAATATGAATAGCTATTGGATTAACATCAATGTATGCATCTTCAATCTCTCTAGGTATATGTAATAGCACTAAAAATTGTTTAGCTTTACAATATGGAAAACTGATGTCTCTAGGGCTAGATATATTACCAACTCAAATCTACTCAAATCTACTCAATGTCATGTACTTGTAGACTTGTAGTTGCATTAAGTCACATTACCTTCAACTAAACCAACCAATTGCATTTGCTTTAAAATTTCTAATGCCTTTCCAACAAATCCATTTTGTGCATATCCTGCAATCATTGCAGTCCATGAGACCACATTTCTTTGAGGCATTATGTCAAACAGTTCACGTGCCTTGTCTATGCTTCCACATTTTGTATACATGTCTAGTAGGGTAGTTGTAACTACAACATCTGACAAAATTCCTTTATCCTTTATGTTTTGATGGATGCCCATACCCTATTCCAAAGCTCCAATTTAGACATAGGCAGGGAGGACGTTGGGAAAGGTTGTGGAATTTGGCTTTACACCATCCAATTACATTTTCTTTAAAATTTCTAAAGCCTTTTCAACAAACCTATTTTGTGCATATCCTACAATCATTGCATTCCAAGATATGACATCTCTTTGAGCCATTCCATAAAATAGTTCACATGCCTTATCTAGACTTCCGCATTCTGCATACATTTCTACTAGAGCATTTCCAACTATAATATCTGACAAAAACCCTGCTTCCATTATGTTATGATGGATGTCCATACCCTATTCCAAAGCTCCCATTTTGGCACAGGCAGGGAGGATGCTGGCAAAGGTTGTCAAATTTGGATTTACACTTGCTAATTGCATTTGCTTGAAATTTTCTAAAGCCTTTAAAAAAATCCATTTTGTGCATATCCCGTAATCATTGTATTCCATGAGATGACATCTCTTTGAGGCATTCTACCAAACAGTTCACATGCCTTATCAATGTTTCCACATTTTGCATCATTGATTATTAACTCTTACTTCTGGATTTGTTCCTTTTTCTACAATTAGAAATGCTTATTTGATATTTTTTCTAGTCTAACCAGTGATGATGTTTGTGTCATGTTTTGTAAGGAAATTTTATGTTAGTGCTTATGTTTTCTACCAACATTGGAAATTGCTTCTCTGTTAAATATTGTACTAGTCTTATTGGAATGTTAGTGTTTGATATAGATTTGAGATCTCTTGCACGTATTTACCATAATTAGTATATTGTTTTATAAAAGAATTTCTTTGTGATAAATGAATACAAACTCTTTATGTTTCTATGGTAGACATATTGGTTGGATAATCCAACAAAACAAAATTTGAAGGAAGGAACAAAGGATCAACCCCCTCAAGAAAAGGAAGAGGGTGTTCCATATTATGATCATGCATGTGCACTGCCATTGACAATTCAGAATGGGATTACAGATCAAGAATGGTACTCCTATTCTCTCTATCAATTATTTAATTAGCATGGTTTATGATATACATTTTTCATTTCAAGTGAAATTAAATATTTGGGTCCTTAATTATTTGGGCATGGTGGGTACAATCATTTTTTACATAAAACAAATTCAGTAGCATCATAGATGTCCACAATAGTTAGTTTGGTTGGTGTCATGCTCAAATATGCTTGCTTAATTTACTAACTCGTAAGAGTTCCAATGGCTGGGTACTATTCAATAGCTTATAGTTAATCATTTTTTTGCAGCAGTGAGGAACTTCCAACAAAAGCTTCTAGATGCTTTAACCGTGGTTCTTACAGTCATGGTCTCAAACTTTTTGTCTACCATTCAAGGTAGAACTTTGGTTTGTTAAACATTTTATTTATCATTAGATGAAAATATTAGTTGTGAATTGGCATAATTGTCATTACTATATACTAATATAGTACTATAGTATAACTATATACTGATGTTTGGATATGGTTATAATCTAGCAAGTTTGCATTGATTCCTATAAATATATGAAATAAGTTTGTAACTAATCTTTAGTCATTACAAAATGTTAGGCTAGCAGAACCTTATCTCAGATGGCCACTTTCATTATTTACATGAGAGGGATTTCAGTCATTTAGACTGAGCTGGATTGAATTTGTGTGTTCTGATTGTTTAAGGGTTAGTTATGAGATTTAGCTTCTGATGAATAAGTGAATAACTAATATTTAGTTGTTACAAATATGTGAGGCTAGTATAACTATAAGTTATAATCTTGTCACAATATTATTTATTTGCTTATTTGCTTTCTGTCACAAAGGGGCAATTTACTTATTGCATTGTTGGGTTTTGTTTGTCCAGACCAAGGTAGGAGATGCAACAAAGAAGAAGTAATGCAGCAATTAGCAATATTAAGTGAGTTTTGATACATTTATTCAGATTTTGAGATGTAAAAGCCCACGAAGAAATATGTAGGCTTCATTTTGCAAGTAGTTCTTTCATGTTTCAAAGTTGTATAAGCAAAAAATAGAGCATTGTAACTCAGTTTTCTCAGTCACAACACTGAGAAACACACTTTGTAACACATTTTTCAAAGTAAAGACATATTTAAGTCTTGTATCTGTTGTAAAAACGTATTTTCTCAAAAAAAAATTAGTATTTTGCCTTCTTAATAGTTGTTTCATTATGTGCAAATGAATGACTGATTATGTTTTATGTTTAAACCTCAAAAATAATTAAATAAACTACCAATTGACTAAATATACTACCAACTAACAGAAATTGATGACTAAATATACTACCCAATTAATGACTAAAATTTGTTTAGTCATAAATTTGGTCGCGAGATAAATGACCGGCAATAAACTACCAATGGTCACATGACTAAATATACTACCAAATTGATGACTAAATATACTACCAAATTTATGACTAAATATACTACCAAATTAATGACTAAATATACTACCAAATTAATGACTAAAATTTGTTTGGTCATAAATTTGGTTGTGAGATAAATGACTGGCAATAAACTACCAATGGTCACACGACCAAACTACTGATCACATGACCAATTTTTGGTAGTTTTTTTAGTCATTTATTTCTATTTTTCTACTAGTGGCAAATTCATGAGAATTCTACTTCAACTAGAGAGATATGACAGTGCATTCATTCCACAACATGCATGGTAATGATGAGCCATGGTCCAGCTTAATACAATGAGTTGATGAATATCACATCACCATTTTTTAATGTAGGTAGCCATAAAAATTGGATTTTATTTAGTCTACATATAAGTCTTCTTAAAATAGTTAATCACCTTTGATTTCCATGACAGTCAGTAAAGAAATTATTAGAAATTACCAGCAAGCTAGTATGGGACGGGAAAAATGGAAGTCAGAACTCACTTTTACAGAAAAGTTATTGGCACTCCATAACATTTCAGAATTATTTGAAAAAGTTGGGTGGCTAGACTTTATGAAGAAGTTTGAAGGGCACAATGCACAGCTGGTTAAGGAGTTTGTGGAGAATTTATCAGATGGGTAATCTATTGTACATGGGAAGAAATTCAAGGTAAGTACCTGAACCATTTCCAATTTATCAGGTATTAAAAATGAAGGGTTAAATCTAGTAGAAACTACCAACATTTCTTACCAAAAGATGCCAGAACTTTTTTTAAAGGAAGGGGACCCTTAGCCACTTTTAGTTGTAAATTCTAGGGGGTAGAATAAAGGTTTTCAAAGAATGTCATTAGCAAAACCATGGAGAACAACAGTAGCATGGATTATTAGGTATTTTACCTATGATGGCCAATGTGCTACTGTCATGGATCCTCATTTCCACTTTCTCACTCATCTACATTATGGCACTGAAAACCCCAAGTTAAGAATTAATCTTCCTACTTTCTTGCATGGTTTCCTAGTTCACATGATTGAGAGATATAAAATTGGTTTTAGGCCATTAAAACACCATGGCCTCATCTCATTAATTTGTAAATTCCATCTATTGAAAAAAAGAAAAACACATGAGAAATGACAAATATTTCTTAGGAAATTTGAAACCACAACACCCATAGGGCACTTTGAAAAGGGAGAATCATCAGGAGTAGTGGTAGAAAACCCTAGGGAGCCTTCCCCTGAACCTCAGCCTCATAGAGGGGACCCCGAAGGTGAAGCACTAGAATTTGTAAAAAAGCCCTTTAGATACTAGAAAATGTGGAATATGTTGCTTATGAGAATGAACTAGAAAGCAAGTACCTAGAAAAAGGGAATAGAGGCTAAAAGAGAAACTGCAAAGACCCCCTCCTCAAAGGAGAAAAAAATTAGCTATGGATTTTAGTTGTTCTACCGCATGTGATCAACCACCTATTTCGAAAAAGAAGAGGCGAAGTAATCATCCAAGTCAAAATGAAACTCTAGAAAAACATGATATTCATAATACTGAAAAAGAAACTTGCCCATCTGAGAAGGAATAGGATAAGAGAGATGAACATAATCTAAACTTTATACTTATTGATGGAACTGAAGAATAGGATTCTGTGGACATAAATTCAATGACTAAATAGTCATTAGATGAAAATGAGCTGGCAATAACCCTACCAAATGTACAGTCACCCTCACTGGGTAATGTAGATAACATAGAACAAGGCCCTCTAGAGGAAAATGAAGAACATGTATCTAATTACGATACAGAGATTCTTAACTCACCCATTTCAACAGATGTGGAAAATAAGAAACGTGATCAAATAGAAATAGAGTTGAAAGAGTTGAGGGAGGAAATTGTTCAACTAAAGGATAAACTGCAATAGAATGATAAGCAAATTAATGTACAAAAGAAAGAAATTGATACCCAAATAGAACTCCTGCAACTTAGGGATCATGAAATAGAAAATCTTGGGGACCAAACTAAAATAGAAAGATGAGCTCATTGAAAAATTGCAGTCCCAATTGAAACTTTTTGAGAAAAGAAACAAAGAACATTTAACCAACCTGTCTACAAGGGATGAACAGATCAAGAATATGTCTAATAATTTTGCAATGTTTCTTCATACTTTTATGGAAAGATAGGGAAAGCAAAGACATGAACTTAATGAATCTCTTAGTTAAACTATAGAATTAGAACAAGAATTACAAGAAACAAAGGCTAAACCAGTCATGGAGTGAAAAGAAATACAAACTGAACCAACCAAAATGGAATGGTTCCAGGTACACATTCCTCCCATGCTAATAAAATGGATGGAAAGATGTTATTTTCTAAGAGAAGTTGGAGCAGAAAATACCAGACTTAAAAAGGAATTAGTATTACTAAAGGAATCCTATGACATACTATATCAAGCTAAGACAGATGCATGTAATATAGGAGAATTTTTGCTACCTTGTCAGAAACCATCCAGGTTATCTTCTATGTTCCTTAATGAGTAGTTATTAAGATGGAAACTGTTGAAATAAGGGTAGACAACTGAGAGGGGGGGATGAATCAGTTGTCACAACCTTTAACACTTGTAGCAATTTACCTTCTTTATCACTTATTAACAAATTAATGATATAACCATGAAAGCATAAATCAACAACACATGAGTAGAAACATAATCAACACACATAACACCAGGATTTTCACATGGAAACTTGGTTAAGGGAAAATCCACTATGGGGGTTAACCCACAAGAAATTATACTCTGTTAAAAGTACTACAAATGGGGAAGGCGCATACCTTCCGGGCGCACTGCCTAGATCTCACTGCTCCAAGAGGCTCACTGCCTACAAAGATGATTATAAGAAGATTACAGAATGTTTGAACTAATGAATAGTATCTACCAATGCAAAAAATTAGTTCCATTTAAGTACAGAATACTGATCTTACACACTAAATCCTTATTCTGCCATGTTTCACTCTTTAGCCATAATCTCAGCTTAGATCTTCACCTTTGCACTCCTTTCTTCCTTTTTCACACTTACTCCATCACCACATCACAATCACACCTCAAAGCACTTGAATCCATTGGTTGTATATATCTACATCAAGAAATTCAATCAACTGTAGTTAGCTTCAAGAAAACTTAGAACATTTATTAAGAACTCTGCTTTGTCGGCTGAATCCATGCATAATCAACAACGCGGACCAAAAACTTGTGTTCTCAAATCATCAATCATGTTAGCCAATACCATTGATTATCACAAATTATCTAACCAATAGCTTTTCTTCATCTAGACCAAGATCAAATGCTAAGTCAGCCTTTTCTTCTTCTGACTGTACTAACTAACTGGAACCTGATACTCATATGCTTATAAGTTTTGAATCCTTCATCATTGGAGGCTAAATTTTAGGATTTATATAGTCCTGACAATCCTTATCACTCCCTCAGATCCACAACATACTGTGATTTACCACTGGAGAGATCTAGACCAAGATACTAAACCCTGTCACATGCTATGTTTCTAACTACCCAAACTTAGACAAATCTTCACTCTGACTTCTGGTATGAACAAATTATGTAATGCGGATGTGTAAGATAGACTTAGTTGCCATCAATGACAACACTTGTCATGCATAGCAGTGTCTCTTGCTAACAATCTCCCCCTTTGGCATTGATGGCAACACTTAGTGAAAAATGACTAGTGTCAGAACAACTCCCCTTTACTATGTACACTTATGCTTTTCATTGTTCTCCAGTGCTCCCCCTTTGTTGGATTCCTCATTTTTCACTGCTCTTCACTCCCCCTTTGACATCAATGGCAAAGGCTAGACCTTTTGGATGTAACAATTTCATAATCTCACATTCCTCCACAATGGAGTGTATATGCAATACAACTTTATAGCCAGGAGTGAATATTACCTTGTTGTCTAGTAGTTCCAATATCTATAATTGAGCATCAAACTCAACAAAATCTGCATACCAAAATTCTGTTGGAAAGAGACACTGTGTGGCTTCATGAGTGTTGTCATTGATGGAAACTAAGTCCATCCCACTCATTCGTAGCACATGGTATGTCTATACCGGAAGTCAGATTGATGAGTATTTTGGTCCAGTGAACAAGAACAGAGCATGCAACAAGGTCCGACAATCAAGTCCGGATCTCTCGGAGGAAGTATCTTAGCAAAGTGCAGACTTGGGGAAGTCAGTAGGAGTACCATGACTACTACATTCCAAAGATTGAGCCTCCGGTGATGAAAGAGAGAAAAGATATGAGCATCTAAGTGTTGGGTTCCTGACAAGCAGAGCAGACTGAGGAAGAACCAACCGGCAAAGCATCAGACTTTAATCCGAATGGGAAATTGGTGGTGATCAAGCTACTTGATGGATCATTCATGGTTGGCTGACATGATTGATGACTTTTATGTCTATGTCCTTGATACGCATCACATAGTAAGCATGGATTCAGCTGACAGATCAGTATGTTGGGAAAATCTTGACTATTATGGATGCCGACTAGAAAGATGTTGAGATCCTTGATGCAGATATATATACCAGATAGATTTTAGTATGAAGAAGTGTGTGGTGTGTAATAGTGTGTGTAAAGAAAGGTAGAGATAGGTGTAGAAGCAATAATACAAGGCTGGTATGTGAAAGAACAACAGCACTAAAGTAGAGGAAGAATGAAGTGCAGTAGATCAGTTTATTGAGCCTAATCAAAACTAAACCTCAGCATATGTGGATGCCTTTGATTAGTTCAAAGACCTGGTTACTTTCTTTATACCTTGTAGACAGTGAGTCTCTTGTAGGTAGTGAGCCTCTTGTGAGCAGTGTGCTCGGGCAGTGAGCCCTAATTGGCAAGTGCCATTTTGTACTTCTATTCTTTTAACAGAGAATACAATCTTAAGTTAGTCACCCCGTAGTTTTTCCCTTAACAGGGTTTTCCACGTAAAAATCCTTGTGTTGTGTGTGTTGATTTCTCTTTTGTTCTCATGTTCATGTATGCTCATATGTTTTGATACTACACTAATTGTTAAAGAAGAAAAGAAAGTTAAATAATTAAGATAACTAATTCACCCCCCCTCTCAGTTATCCACCTTGTTTCCAACAATTGGTATCAGAGCTAAGTTCCTCCAAACAGAGCCTAACAGCTTGACGAAGATCTAGGAATCTCAATGGATATGTATGGTATGAGAGAACAACTTCAGTTTGCCCTAGATGATCTTGAGCAATCTCACTCTGAAGTCAATAACTTGAGGGAAAGACTCAAACAAGCTTATGATTTCATAAATGAACTAAAAGAGAAAGTGAGTATCTCTGTGAAAAAGAGAAAGGAACTACTTCAACAATTAGCAAGTCAAAGTGAAGCCAATGATACTAATGAAGATCTAAATGAGAAGAACAAGTTATGTGAGAAGCTATCAAAAGAGGTCATTATGGTAAGACATGAAATGGAATCAGGGGTTATGAAATTCACCTAAGAAATTGAAGAGAAGACAAAAATTGAAGATAATCTAAAACAATCTCTCAAGGAGAAGTCAAAAGACTGCCACAAAATGGATAGAATTATCAAGCATCTAGAATCTAATCTTGAAGAAGTGAGAGATAATGAAGAACAACATGAGAATCAGATAGACACTCTTAAAAGGGATCTTCAAACAACAAATGAATACAAAGAGAAATTCAAGATAAGCTCTTCTCAACTTGAAGTTCTTCTTGAAATCCAGAAGAGGGTAGATGACAAGCAAGGTTTGGGGTATGAGAAAGGTGAAAGCTCCAGATACAGTCGAAAGAACTCTGGATCAAGAAATCCAAGGAATAGGCCTAGAAGACCTCCGGTAAGACAACCAAATGCTCAAAGATATCCATACTTCAATGGATATTGCCACAATTGCAATAACTTCAGTCATAAAGCAAATCAGTGTAGAAGAAGAATGATTCAGACTAATTCATCCTTCTCTGGATAGTGTTTTAACTACAAAAGGTATGGTCACAAATCTCATGAATGTAGAAATATGCAAATACATAATTCATTCAATGGTAGATGCTTTGCATGCAATAGAATGGGACATATGGATAATCAATGCAGATCAAGAGGATATCAGTCAAATTTGCAAAGAAATGCTGTTTGCTACAATTGCAATAGATCCAGTCATATTGCTAAATTCTGCAGAGGTAAGAATCAGGATAAAAGGGGTCCGGTGCATCATAATCAAAATCAAGACAAAGGAAAAGGAAAAGTGAATGCAGATGAAGTTCAAAGGGAAATGAACAAGATTTGGGTGAAGAGAAGTACAAAAAATGTTGGGGATGGATCCGCACCAGAATCTGGTGCTGATATTTCTTCTAGAAACTAAATAGATGAGCTCTAGCTCAAGGGGAGTCACAAAAGAAAACAATTTCCCCTAGCCAGTCAATTGGTGCCTAAATTGGCACATGGAGTGTAGCAGATTGAAAGAGATATCTAAATAGCCCTTGGTAAAAAATATAAGAGATCTGCAAGAAGGTTGAAGAGGCTAATCATCCAAAATTGATCCGGTTTGATAGCCATCCGATATGATTCAAAATTGGAATACCTTGATCTGCGGATAAATTAGATGATTCAAGGAAGGGAGATACATTGTAAGTTATCATTCTAAGTGCTTCTCAGTGATCTAGAAGGATCTCTCTTAGAACAAGGAGAAAAAGGTAACCGGAATGACTTAAGTTGTGCATTTATTACAATATGGAATTAGGGTTTGCATAGAAATAAAAAGGTTCTTTGTTCATCATTTACACATTTGCATTCAAGAAGAAGAAAGAAAGAGCTCTGCAACAAGATTGCTTCAACCTTCTTAAGGATCAACCGTAGAATTTGATTCAACCAGCGATCTCTTCGGCTCTTATCGTGAACCCTAGAAGCATAAAAAGGTATTTCTGCTCTTGAATATCTCTCTCTGAATCTTTTGAATGATGGCTACTCCAAATGTGGTTAAGATCATTGATAGGCTATGCCCTAAGTTCAAGAAACATCCTTACTGTGAATGGGAAAATTAGATTTGATCAATTAAGATAATATCAAATCCAAACATCAATAGAATAATGAAAACAAGAAAGATAGAAGGAAATGAAGCAAATGAATAACAATGCAAACCTTCCCTATTTCAAAGCTTCTGTTGTTCGCCTATTATTTCTTGATCTTGAATGATGAAGATAGGCCATCAGGGAGCTTGCTTTCTTGCTTTGATTCCTCAAGATGACAAGGAGAAATGGCTAGAATGATTTATGCATTATGATGGTATGAAGAAGAGAATTGAGGAGAAGAAGAATTCCTAGAGAAAATTGGGCATAGATTCGATGCCAGAATGAAGTCTCTCTTAATTGCTTAGAAGAGGGTTCTATTTATAGATTTTCTGAAAATAGAATGGAGGGTGAGCATCAACTGATGAGATCAATGGCTCTCATTTTTTGTGAATCTTTAATTCATAATGGATGAATTAAAAATTCAGAGTGGAGGATAGTGAGTTATGACAATTGAATTCTTAATTCAACTTGGTGGAGGACAAATTGAATTTCTAATTCAATGAGTGGAGAATAATTGAATTTGTAATTCAATGAGTGGAGAATAATTGAATTTGTAATTCAATGGTGGAGGATAATTGAATTTCTAATTCAATGGTGGAGGACAATTGAATTTGTAATTCAATGGTGGAGGATAATTGAATTTCTAATTCAATGGTGGAGGACAATTGAATTTCTAATTCAATGGTGGAGGACAATTGAATTAAAGATTCATTGAGTGGAGAATAATTGAATTTGTAATTCAAATGGTGGAGGACAATTGAATTAAAGATTCTTTTTTGGATAATAGTGGGGGACAATTGAATTAAGAATTCAATTTTGGATAATAGAGGATATTAGCTAATTAAATATTAAGAATATTTAATTATATGTGCAACATAGTGAGGTGGAAGAGATGAGGTGGATTGATGAGGTGGATTGATGAAGTGGATTTTGTGAGGTGGATTTAGGATTTGAGACATTAGAAGAATTTAGGGATTTTAATTAAATAAAATGATTTTATTTAATTGCAGGTTAGTGAATAGATTAAATAATATTAGAATATTTATTTAATTAATAGAAGAATCGAATAAATATTTAGAATATTTATTTAGGATGAATCATGTCATTTTTAGGCGTATACATTTTGCCCCTCTTTGATGCAATGCAGTTTACGGTGTTGCTTCAAAGAATAGATAATCTGACGATGATACATGCCCTAGTTTGCCCCTGGTACAGGTTATGATGATAGGATGCCCCCTCGGGAGATTGGACGGGGAGAAGGCAGAAGGCGTGAGATGGACAATCTCACGATAAGATATGTTGACAGGAGATGAAATGGTTGAATGTAGAAGAAAGGGATGAATGATATGGAATACAAGATAAAAATGATAACACACACAAGCAAGTAAGCAAGTATGCACAACTGACACAAGCACAAACAAGGTATTGCCCCTGTCAAGTGGTAAACCAATGATATGGATTGATGATGTCTGGTTTCAGGAATGAAATATGTCGTATAAGACTTCAGGTCTGGTTTCAACAATGCAACATCCTGTCTAAGACATTTGATACGATAGTGTTGTCATGGCGAGGAATGATATATCCCTAGAGCAACATGAAGGATAGTGTCTGGTTTCAGGAAATGAAACATCTCGTGTAAAACGTGTGTGTTGGTCTGGTTTCGACAATGCAACATCCTGTCTAAGACAATTGATTGATTGATTGATTGAGTTGGTTTACGACCGGACAAGGAATCAAGACCACTGATTGTGATTGGATCATTTGACAAGATTGACTTGACTTGATTGGCATGGATTACAGATAGACTTGCAATTGGATACGGTATGGATATGGATATGGAGATGAGATGCAATTGGATATGGTATAGATATGGAAATGGATATGAACTGTAGTTGGATACGGTATGGATATGGATATGGATATTTGTCACCTTGATATAGCAAGTATTTTGAAGCGCTTTCATCATTGGGCTTTATTATGTTGTAAGAAAATACAAGCATCTAGGTATAATTAAATCGAGATGACCTGAGTGTCTCTTACATGGATTTTGATATAGCAAGTTAATACAAGCATCTAGCCAAAATTGAATCTAGATGACCTGAGTATTTCTTGCATTTTTCAACAGACAAGGATTGCCCCTTTTCATGTTTAGACCTCGGAGTCCTCGATGATCTTTTGCCGATCATGTCGTTAGACAAAAGTCATCACATTACTAAAGTTTAATCCACAAGCAGCAGACAAAGAAAATAATCATGCCCCCATCATAGCATCTCTAGCTTTTGGCATCCTCGAGTAGCATAGAAAGGCATGATAGCATAAATCAAGGCTCTTAATCTAACTAACACAAAACATTCTTGCATTAGATGTGTCTTTTTTCCATAATTGATATGAGATTTAGCTTGAGTGTTTCAGTATGGTGCTCTGTTTTGCCTTGGACAGGTTGATGTTTTCGTCAAGATTTTTGTTTGGAAGCGGACTTTGTTGCTCTTGTTTGTCTAGCAGAAGGTATCACAATCCTTATTGGTGGGATGGATGACAAGACATGGATGGACTAGAAGAAAGACAACAAGAAAGACGATAAGAAATGGGACAGATGGGGAAGTGGAGCCTTGAGGGCGCATTGATAATGGCCTTGCCTATGTGACAACGCAGAGGCAACGTAGTTCGAGGAGAACACTAATGGACCTAAGAAATGGACCAAATGAGATGCGATATGGAACCAATATGGATCAACTATGGAACAAACAATACCGATGACAAGGAACCACCACGGATATGTAGTTGTATGGGTGATAGTAGATACGGAGGTAGAAGGAACCAAGGATGTGATCTCCAAGGACTACGTCGCATAAGAATAACGTGCCTCGTTGTAGGTAGAATACTTAGGATTTTTCATGGCAATGTTTATGATGATAGGAGGATGAAGGATTTGCATGTTTTGGAGGGATAAGGTATGTCAAGAGCCTTTCAAAACATTTGTCAACATTGTGCCCCCAATCTTTATCAAGACCAAATAATAGAGGAAAGGAAGTTTGGATGGATGGACGAGACAGGATAGGCATGCAACGGATAGAGGATAGGATAGGAAATGGTATGAAAGGAAACTGGTAGGAGAAGAGTGATATGCCGATGAGACAAGGTGCCCCCAAGTGTAGGTGACATAGGAGATCAACTTACACATGATGCCTGTTTGCCAGGTTTTCATCATGGTACTTATCCAAGGCACCTGTTTGCCTGGTTTTCACCATTGGATGAAGGGATTTTTCTTTATTGTTTTCTTTTTTCTTTTTCTTTTTTTTTTGAATATTGAGATTGGAGAAGGTGGAAATGGAAAGACATTAGCATATAGTTCCTTGAAAGGGGATAGTCCCGCTAGATAGATACTGTCGAATGGACCATGTCCAGTGCTCTCACAGATGTTGGTAGGGGATCGTATGAAAGTGATATGGCATAGGTAGATAGTGGATTATGATGCAGAATATGGAGGGAAGGATTATGCAACAGCATGGACCATAGGCATAGGATGAGGAAGATGTGTAGGATAATGGATGTAAGATGGGGAGATGTAGTTATGTGGAGGTGTTGTGAAGTGGAAAGGAACCATGACCAATGGCTGCACACACCGTGATAAACATTGAAGCGTTTGATGAGATGGTGGTGTAGGAAGCAATGGAGATGATTGTTTAGGAGATGGTTGAAGTGATTTAGGAACCCACATAGATTGAGTATTTTTAGTGCTTTTGTTTTTCTTGTGGGATTTTTGAAGGGAATGGAAGTTTTGGATGGAAGTAGGCTTTTGGATGGATATAGGTGGTTGGGAGTCCTGAGATGTGGATGAGGATGCCTCATTTGACTTGCTAGCTATTTTCTTAGGAACCCAAACCATTTTGCTTTTGGGCTTTGCATTTGGAGGTAAGGGTTTAGATGGCTGTTTAGATGAACTTTGCTTTGATTTCGATTCTTTATATCCTAAGGTATGAAGACCATTAGGATTTTTGGTAGGATTTTTAGCTTTATGGATAAAGGCATCAAACTTTTTTCTTTTGAATCCCATGGGGTGGGTGGAGTGGATGGAATGATTGGAAGCTGTATGCTTAAATGATGTGTGCTTTTGTTGGCCATGTTTAGGGATGTAAGGATACTTATGAATGAGAGGTATGTTAGGTGTCGGAAGCAATGGTGGCAAGGTGGATGGAGGGACATTGGGAGTTGGAAGGAGTGGAGGTAAAGTGGATGGTGGAAGGTGTATGAACACATGCTTTTGACATTTATAGGATGATGGAGGTGGAATGGCAACATATGTTTTGGGGATATGATAGGGTTTGTGATGGAAAGTGGTAGACTTAGGAGGAGTGGAGGAAGTACCAACATCTTGAATTTGTGCACCTTGGGGTATGTATCCAAGGCTGTATGAAGGTGGAGGAACGTTGACATGGATAGGTTCCAAAATACCTTGTTCATGAAGGCCTAAGCCTTTACCTTGATAGTTCATACGCTGGAGTATACGATGGACAGCGGGATTATGTGTAGGTGGAACACTAGACACAAGTTCTTTATTAGATGGAGAAGGTGAGATAGTGGATAATGGTTGTTGGTGTCCTAAGAAAGAACATTCATGCATGAAGGTAGTAAGACCAAGGATATATGGTGGAGGCTTTGTAGCATGGTCAATAATGGATGGTGAAGGAGAATCATTAGGATCATGATTAACATTGTGTTCACTAAGATCCAAGTTATTTGTTTGATCTTTTATGCTTACTTGGGGGACAAGTGTCTCATCATGACAAGTGGATGTTGTGGGATCATGGCTAGAGGAAGAGATCTCTTTGCTTTGAAGAAAGGCCATGAAACGGGGTGAATGTTGAAGTAGGTCAACAAGACTTGCATTGGATAAAGCATGTAGGTCTTGGGTGTCTTGTTCATGGATAGTTGTAGGGGTATGAAAAGGATCGAGTGGCTCATGGATAGATTCATAATTATGGCTATCATCTTGATCATGGAAAAGATACATATTATGGATAGGTTGAATTTGGATAGCGTGCTTGTGAATGGTTGTTGGGGAATGGATAGGATCAAGTGGCTCATGGATAGATTCATCATTATGGCTATCATCTTGATCATGGAAAAGATACATATTATGGATGGGTTGCATAAAAGTGATTTGATCTTGAGTTGGACTAGGGCTTAATGTTTCCACATGCTTAGGATTAAACCTTTGACATACCTCTTGGGTTGCTTGAATGGAAGTGGAAGGTTCTTGGGTGGGCTCGTGGTCAACAACATGAGGGTGTGACGGACCTTGACTCTAGTGCATGGTAGAAGGCTTGTTGAGAAGCTCAAGGGGTTGCATATGACATGAAGGGGTTGTAGGATTTGACATGGTATTGGAAGAATCTTTGGCAAGGTCAAGGACCAAACTTTGGGGACATGGTTGACTTTCTGCTAGTAGTCCTTGGATCACGTCCGTCGCAGGTGTATGGGTAGATGGATGGGATAATGGATGAGCAATAATAGCAGATGATGTTGTAGGCTTAGGATTAGGATTAGGTGGGGGGCTAATTGGATTGGGTGGATTAGGATTTGGATTTGATGAAGGGATAATCTTACCACAATTTATGATGTTTTTGATCAATCGCTTAAGTTTGACACAATTGGTTGTTGTATGGCCCTTATATCTATGGTATGCACAATAATGGTTTTCATTATACCCAGGGGGTTTAAGGATTGGTTCAGAAGGGTCTATCGGTGGCAGCTTAATCAAATTTGTTTGAACTAATTGTTGTACAATTATGTCCAAGGGATCCTGTACTGGAGGATTGGTAGAGAATGGGTATGGAGTTGATGGAGGGCTTGATGGGCTAGAAGATAGACTAGGGGTAGGATCACATGGTGGTCTTATGATAGGACTTGTTGGCTCATGTGTTGGCATGGTATTGGATGGTGGAGGCCACTCTAGATTGGTATCTCCCTTGTCAAAGGTTATTGGATCTTGCCTAGGATAACTTGGACTCATTTGATTTATGTACCAGGGACCACTTGGATTTGCATGTGCTTCTTGTTGCTTAGGCTCACTTGTGCTTGTTGTGGAGGCAATTGATAGTTGTGGTGGTTGGGTAAAATGGTAGGATATGTAGACAAAAGATCTTGGGGATGGTATGAAGTTAAGGGCATTTGATCTTGTTGGCACGGTGGATTTAGGCTTACATGTTCTGGTTGTGAAGACACTTGGTTGCCTCGTGGATGGGCTTGGTGGTATGTTGGAGGTGAAGGTTGATTAGGAGCCAAAGTGGTATACGATTTCCAACTTGAAGTGGTGCATGCCTTGTCATAAGTATGGGAAAAAGACATAGGAGTTTGGGGCGAGACATAGCTAGTACTGGCACGTTCAGCTTGCAAGATTGTCAATTCTTGTTTTAAAACTTGGATTTGTTGACAAATTGCTATACAGTCTTGGGGTGAGGGATCTAAGTTGATTTGCAATCGTAAATATTGGAGTTTTTGATCAAGATATTCTAAGTGGTTTGCCATTAACACAAGATTGGAAAAGATGACTAGTTTGGAATGCATAGTAGTAAATGTGTCGTAACAGAGTGCAGATGTGTCACAAGTTGAGACAAGTGTGCTAATTCTAGTTTTTTGATTGGTTTGGCAATGTTTAATGATCACACATGTACAATCATGAGTCACTCACACAAGCCACATAAGCAATTTTGAATGTTGAATTTGAAGAATATGATGATGCTTAAACAAGCACACGTGGAAGACACATCAACATGCCCTAATGTCTAGTTTGATGTAGGGTATGGCCAATTAGGTTTGGGCAATGTTTACACGAGGTTGACTAGGGATTGAAAGTGAAATCTGGTCACACAGCCGGGAGAAGGGGGTAACCCAACCTTCACCTTCACTTCCCAAAGATAGAAAGTTCTTTGGGGCTTAGCCAAGAGTGAAGAGATTCTGATTTCAATGAGGGTGTCTTTCGATTCAGCCTTGAATGAGGTCATCCCTAGGGGTGATGAAATCCCCTAGCAGGCCTCCTAGGAAAGGGTAAACAAAAGTGAATCAAGTGAGGTGTTTTTGATCTCCAAGGTCACCTTGCGGTGTGAGGAGAGAGCATACACACACACACTTGATTCACACTCACACTTGTAAATTAACCCTTAAGAATTGAAATGTGAGGGAGGCACTTCAAGCACAGGTTACTTTTAAAGCCCAAATCAAGATGTGAATGGAAGACACTGGTTTACTTTAAGCCCAATTTTTAATGATATGTGATCAATCAATGTTCGTTTTAGAACCCAAATCGAAGTGTGTGATGAAAACAAGATTGAAGATGAAAGATTAGAATGAGTGCACCTGAATTGTTTTCACTATCCAATTTGCTAGATTGTCTAATCTTGATGTTGTTCCAGCCTCGAATGATCACCTGCAAGTCACAGAATCGAAAACAAAGCACGTAGACTGGCCAAGGAGATTGTTATGCAAAAATTGATAATCTAATTAAATCTGCTGAAAAATGAATTGATACAACAAAATGGATTGCATGGACAGAAAATTCAAGAAATTCTATGCGATTTCAAAAAAAAATTTGTAAAAATTCAATCAAATTTACACAAGTTATGATGATTTGAAGATTTTAAGCATGTTTGACTTTGACTGATGAAAAAGGTGGGAAAGGTACAGTCACCTGATAAAATACTCACAACTACATAGTTCATCTTATTAGCTTTCCATCAAGTCCTCATTCGCGTGATTTTGACATCGTATGTGAAAGTTGTGTGAGTTTGAAAAAAATAGCCTCTTTCGGCATGTAGAGAGCACAAGAGGCTAACTGAGTGTTTAGCTTGACCGCTTGTGGTTTAGAAAATTTTGGTCACATGTAAAAGTTCTCACTGGTGGTTTGGATAAGGTTGGGGTGTTAAACAGACCTCTGGTCCTCCATGTGACCAAGGGCTGAATGTCTTAAAAAAAAAAATTTTAATTATTATGGTATATTTTTATTGTTTTTGTTAATTTTTATTTTTTTATTTAATTTTTGTGGGTGTGTGCAGGTGGTGGGGAGGTTGGTGGTGGAGCGGTGAGTGGTGGCGGTGGATCTGGGCAACGCAGCTGGGCAGAGGGGAGGTGTTATGAGCGGCAGGGGTGGAGGGTGGCGCTGGGGTCGCAGGGGCGGAGGTGGAAGTGTCAGGCGGTAGGGGCAGAGTGGAGAGGAGCTGGGCGGAGGTTGAGCGGCGCAGGGGATGGAGGTGGAGCTGGGTTTTGTGTGCGTTGGAGAGCGACGAGCGACGGAGAGCGGGGTTTGGGAGAGTAGAGGTGGAGGGGAGGAGCGGCGGACGGGGGAGGGCGTGCAGGGGCAGCGGAAGGGAGGGGGTGAGTGCCGGGAGAGCGGCGGGGGACTGCGTAGGGAAGTGGCCACAAGGGGGTCGGGTGGGAGACAGGGACGGGTGGGAAGGGGGGGTCGGGGTAGGTGGCGGGGTGTTGGGGGAGCTGCGCCAGAGGGGGAGTAAGGGGGGAGGTGGTGGGGTGTTGGGGGAGTATGGGGGTCGGGGGGGGTTTTGTGATTGTTTTTTTTTTTTTGTTTTAATAAAATTAACACCAAAGCTTTGTTTTGTAAAAAGAAAGTGCTGATTTTTTTTTGATTTTTTTTATTTTTTTCTACAAAAACACTGTGAGAAGTAAAAAAAATTTCAAAAATTTTCCAAAAACACTTTGAAAAGCAAAAAAATTTCAAATAACAACCATAGAGAATGATATGTGACTTTTTACCTCCGAGGCCTTCTGGACTCAACGGTGAGCTCGGTTTTGCGTGTAGGAGTGCATTTGTGGAAGTTGATGCTCGAATGTGCTCTAGAAAACACCTGTATCCTGCAACCAAACTTCTAAGACAAAATCTCACAAACAAAGTGGATTAGATCACGGTGGGCGCCAAATGTGAATGGGAAAATTAGATTTGATCAATTAAGATAATATCAAACCCAAACATCAACAGAATAATGAAAACAAGAAAGATAGAAGGAAATGAAGCATATGAATAACAATGCAAACCTTCCATGTTTCAAAGCTTCTGTTGTTCGCCTATTCTTTCTTGATCTTGAATGATGAAGATAGGCCCTTAGGGAGCTTGCTTCCTTGCTTCGTATCCTCAAGATGACAAGGATAAATAGCTAGAATGATTTCTACATTACGATGGTATGAAGAAGAGAATTGAGGAGAAGAAGAATTCCTAGAGAAAATTGGGCATAGATTTGATGCCAGAATGAAGTCTCTCTTAATTGCTTAGAAGAGGGTTCTATTTATAGATTTTCTGAAAATAGAATGGAGGTTGAAGATCAACTGATGAGATCAATGGCTCTCATTTTTTGTGAATCTTTAATTCATAATGGATGAATTAAAAATTCAGAGTGGAGGATAGTGAGTTATGACAATTGAATTCTTAATTCAACTTGGTGGAGGACAAATTGAATTTCTAATTCAATGAGTGAAGAATAATTGAATTTGTAATTCAATGAGCGGAGGATAATTGAATTTCTAATTCAATGGTGGAGGACAATTGAATTTCTAATTCAATGAGTGGAGAATAATTGAATTTGTAATTCAATAAGTGGAGGATAATTGAATTTCTAATTCAATGGTGGAGGACAATTGAATTAAAGATTCATTGAGTGAAGAATAATTGAATTTGTAATTCAAATGGTGGAGGACAATTGAATTAAAGATTCTTTTTTGGATAATAGTGGGGGACAATTGAATTACAAATTTAATTTTAGATAATAGAGGATATTAGCTAATTAAATATTAAGAATATTTAATTATATGTGCAACATGGTGAGGTGGAAGAGATGAGGTGGATTGATGAGGTGGATTGATGAAGTGGATTTTGTGAGGTGGATTTAGGATTTGAGACATTAGAAGAATTTAGGGATTTTAATTAAATAAAATGATTTTATTTAATTGCAGGATAGTGAATAGATTAAATAAATTTAGAATATTTATTTAATTGATAGAAGAATGGAATAAATATTTAGAATATTTATTTAGGATGAATCATGTCATTTTTAGGCGTATACACTTACAAATCCCTAGAAGTTGATCCCCTAGGCGCATTCTCTAGCATTCTACATGGGGTTCTGCATGTAGAAGATGTTAGGGTATACATTCACGCCAATGTTGAGGAATTTGGGGAATCAAAGCTGATGGATATCTATCACAAGGAATTAATAGATGAAACATTTGAAATTAAACCTCAATACAAGGCTATCTGGGATAAGCATTTTGGACATTGCATCCATTTCCCCTGTTTTACAGAAGATGAATGGGTCTAGTATGTTCTCGATAGAATACATGATAACTTCATATGGTTGTTGAAGCCCTTCAAAATAACAAAGGATACAATTAGGGTAGTAACTAGTTTGCACTCATCTGGTGGGTTGCCTGCTCTTAAATTGGTCAAGAATCAAACTGTAAGTGAGGCTACCAGATCAAGGTTTGACAAAAGGGCAATGACAATAGAAGATATTATAGATCCGGACATCAAATTTGCCTCTATGATTATTGGCTACAAAATATATCACTCCAGTAGGGAGAATTTTATATCTAGAATAGCAATATACACTGCTTATCAGATGCTAAGGGAAAATGCTGATTATGATCTTTGTGAGCTTCTCCTGAACCAACTGTTAGAGAATTTACAAAAAATTAAGAAGGATAAGAAGAATTCTTTTAAGTACGGTGGCTTGATACTATGTCTATTCTTTGACTACATGAATGAGCTACTTGGATCCAGTGGTTGGATATGGCAAAATGACAGACCAGTTGCCATACAAATCAGAGATTATATGTATGGGCTTGGTGATGCCAAGGCTCAAAGCATAGCTCTCTGGGGATATTTCAAGAATTTCCAAGGTATGATGTAGGCCAGAGAAAGAATTCCTCAGAGATTATTTGAAAAATATAAAGATACAGTGTGTTTTATGGTGGACACTGATTAATGTCTAATGGAGGTAGTAGAGCCCAGAATATTCTGGATCATGCCAATGGGCTATGAGATGGATGAGAAAATTTTGGAACTACATGTCCAACACCTACTAAGTCAGCTTAAGGACCCTAAGGTAGAAAGGTTTGGCACCTTCCAAGAGTTGAGTGTAAAAATTCATGTTGAACTAAGACAGCCTGAGATCAAGAGAAAGGTGAGAAGGGAAGTAGAAGTTGCCAAGAGATATGGGATATCAAAAGAGGCAGTTGATGCCAACAGAGAGAGGGTAGAAAGGGCGAGAAAGAAAGGTAAGAAGCAGAAAAAGAAAGTGCTTTGGTGGAAGCCCCCTCCCGGACCAGATCCTCCAAGAGCTCTGCACCTGCCACCTCTAAAAGCTCAAAAGCCTCAAAACTAGAAGCAAAGACATCCAGTAAAGGAGAAAAGAGAACAAAGACAAAGGCCACAAGGTCATACACAAGCCACAAGGATGATGAAGAGACAGAGATAGATGAGGAGGTTAAGATAATGAAGAAGAAGAAGAAAACTTTAGGTGGATCCTCTACCGGTGCAAATAAAGAAGAAGAGGCAGAACAATTTGTTAAAAGGTCCACTCCTTCTATTGATAATGTTATCAAGGCAGTCACAGTGGATAGAAATCTGCAACCATTAATAGAATTTTATGATGAGTGTAGTGAAGCTGACCAGAAAATCATGCAAGATGCTACAATCAAGTATCTAAACATCTATAATAAAGCATTCATTGAAATCATATCTCTAATTCCCAAAAGCCTAGAGAAGGAACTTGAACTCAGGAAAAACAATGCCAAGGAAAAGGATTTGGAGATCTGAGAACAAATAGCTATTCAGCTCTATCCTTCCATCACCCCAAAACAAATGAACATGATCTTCAAGGATTGCAAGGATGATTCCGGAGCAAAGCCAGAATGAATAAGCTTATGCTCAAAGAGACTGATCAGGTGGAAAAAGAGACTGAAGACATCCTCCAGTATGCATATAAAAGATTCAATCTTCCTATTATAGAGGACATAAGTGATGAACCTTCTACCATGGATGTTGAAGGATCAAGTGCATCAAAGGAAGATTCTACTGAGAAAATTACAAAAGAGTCAAAGGAGATAGGTGAGGAGAAGACTAAGGATTTGGATTCCTCTGTTCTAGAAGAGGAAGTCCATGAAGAAGTAAACATCTCACTTTTGGATCCCCTAGCTAACTCCAGAACTGAAGGAGAAGAAAAAGAAGAAGAGAAAATCAGTCAAGAAGAAGAGGTAAAGGGAAGAGAAGGAGATCAAACAAAGAAGACCCTAGGTGACAGCTTTGAGGTTGCAAAAGGAAAGAAGACTCTATCTCTAGCAAGAGACACTGCAGAAGTAGTTAAAGACTTCCTGAACAAAGAGATGATGGAAATAGATGAACCGGATCTATTTCAAGGACCACTTAATTTTGATTCCCTCTCTCCAGTTCAGACAATGAAGGTAGCATCTTTTCCTCAAGCTAAAGTAAAAGAAAAGCTTCTGAAGTCCCACATGGAAGACTGTGAGCTGATAGAGATCGCATCCAGTGTATCAAAGAAGATCATGCCATCCTTTGAAAAGGATCTTTCAGCCTCCTCATCCGGTAATCTGAAATCTCTTGTTAATACTGTTAGCACACATTTTGATTCCTTAGAGAAATTAGCAAAAGAAAAGGTCTGGAAAGAGTTTTTGGGAAAGAGATTCTCTGTAGTACAAGGACTCATAGCAAATGATAGGAGAAATCTAGATATTGGGATAAAGAGCCTAGAAAATGCTCTTAAAGATGGTAGAGAAATATATAAATTTTGTCTATCCTGGTCTAAAGTGACAAAGGATATTGAGAAGAAAGTGAAAGAACAAGAAGGTAAATTGTCAAGTTTATCTTAGAATTTTGATCCTCTCACCACATCCATAATAAATCAAGAATGCCAGGCTATTGCCATTCTAAATGAACTAAAGAAACTTGAAAAGGAAAGGAAGAATATAATAAGTAGGATGGGTGAACTTAGAGGGATAATTATCCCTAAGTTAGAGGCCATGCATGAGGCCCTAACTGATGTTCAGACCATAGCCTGGACCAGTGATCCGACAGACCTAAAGAGGGAAGAAGCTTTTGCATTACTGTTGAGTGGTCACATCTCAATTTTGGACAGGATGAAGCAAAGTTGGGCAACAAAATTTGTCCAGTTGAAGACAACTTTTGCAGATATACTTAAGAATATGTAAGTATAACTTGTATATATACTTATGCCACTATGTATAGGCTGATTTTTGGAAATTTTGGTGTGCGGATTCTACCCTTTTCCATTGATGTCAAAGGGGGAGTGAGGAGTAGTGAAAAATGTAGAATCCAGCTAAGGGGGAGCTCTGGTAAAAGTGTACATAAGATAGAGCATTAGCCAAGGGGGAATTTGTTATAACACTTAGTCATTTTTCACTAAGTGTTGCCATCAATGCCAAAGGGGGAGATTGTTGGCAAGAGACACTGTGTGGCTTCATGAGTGTTGTCGTTGATGGCAACTAAGTCCATTCCACTCATCCACAGCACATGGTATCTCTATACCAGAAGTCAAATTGATGAGTATTTTAGTCTAGTGAACAAGAACAGAGCATGCAGTAAGGTCCGACAATCAGGTCCGGATCTCTTAGAGGAAGTATCTCAACAAAGTGCAGACTTGGGGAAGTCAGTAGGAGTACCATGACTACTACATTCCAAAGATTGAGCCTCCGGTGATGAAAGAGAGAAAAGATATGAGCATCTAAGTGTTGGGTTCCTGATAGGCAGAGCAAACTAAGGAAGAACCAACTGGCAGAGCATCAGACTTTAATCCAGATGGGAAATTGGTGGTGATCAAGCTACTTGATGGATCATTCATGGTTGGCTGACATGATTGATGACTTTTATGTCTATGTCCTTGATACGCATCACATAGTAAGCATAGATTCAGCCGACAGATCAGTATGTTGGGAAAATCATGAGTATTCTAGATGCCGACTAGAAAGATGTTGATATCCTTGATGTGGATATATATACCAAATAGATTTCAGTATGAAGAAGTGTGTGGTGTGTAATAGTGTGTGCGAAGAAAGGCAGAGATAGGTGTGGAAGCAATAATACAAGTCCGGTATGTGACAGAACAACAACACTAAAGCAAAGGAAGAATGAAGTGCAGTAGATCAGTTTATTGAGCCTAACTGAAACTGAACCTCAGCATATGTGGATGCCTCTGATTAGTTCAAACACCTAGTTACTTTCTTTATACCTTGTAGATAGTGAGTCTCTTGTAGGCAGTGAGCCCTAATTGGCAAGTGTCATTTTGTACTTCTATTATTTAAAAGAGAATACAATCTTGGGTTAGTCACCCCATGGTTTTTCCCTTAATAGGGTTTTCCACGTAAAAATCCTTGTGTTATATGTGTTGATTTCTCTTGTGTTCTCATGTTCATGTATGCTCATATGTTTCGATACTACACTAATTGTTAAAGAAGAAAAGAAAGTTAAATAATTAAGATAACTAATTCACCCCCCTCTTAGTTATCCACATTGTTTCCAACAAATTCACCAAAAAAATTATGTACATGGGCATATATACAAACAACCCTATGACTTATTTACATAAGTTTGAACACATCACCAAAGATATTCTCAACAACACCAACTCATTGTCCCAACTCTTCTTCATGCTATTCAAAACTGAGATGTGACCACTGAATAAGAATGCTTGAGACTTTGCTTTCTACAAGTCAATAGGATCACCTGACTTAGCAACAGCTTGGGCTTCGATCAAAGAATTGAACATTACTTCCAATTTAGGGGAAATTAGTCCCCAAAGCTCACTCATCCTTGCCTCAATGCTCTCCTTCTCTTTTGTCAATTTCTTGAATTCTTCAATCAAGTTGATTGCTTGGCACTCCTTGCTTGCCATAGATGTTGTCACAGGATCAAATGATTTGGATACACTTGATAGTTTTTGCTTAGACTCCTCTTTTATCTTCAATATTCTCTGTAAATTTAGGACAAGATAAGAAAATTTTATATACATTTCCTCCTTCTGTAAGAGAATTTTGAATACTCTTTACACTAGTATCCAGCATAATTCTATCTACTCCAATCATCCCTTTTAGAGCATCAAATCTTTTATCATTGAATTCATTTTGATCCTTGACCTCTGCAGACTTCTCTAGAGATTTAAAATGAGAACTTACTGAGTTTATTAGACTTTTCAATTGGCTGGAGGGAGATGCTGAAGAATCCTTCTGAAAGGTGGGCATGATCTTCTCCAAGATTCCTGATGCCAGACCAAGTAGTTCACTATAGATTCTATGTGAGACTTCAAAATATCTTCTTTGGCCTTATCTTGTGCGAGAGAGGCCCACTTTATCTTCTGAACTAGTGAAAGATTGTCCAAATTGATTGGACGTTTCAACTCTTCTGCAACTATTTTATCATTTTCTAAAATTTCTTTCACTACTTCTGCAGTCTCTCTTACCAAGATGCTGATGTATCTATTTGATCCTTACCAATACTATCAACTGGATTGTCCTTCTTGGGCTCTTCTTCAACCTTTTCAATCTCTTCTTCCTTTTCATTTTTGTCCCTGGCCTTTTCTTCTTCTTGGTCCTTAGCTTCTTCTGTTTCATGCTCTTTATTTTTCAATGAATCATCTTCATCCATTTCAACATTCATCTCTGTATCTTCTTTGCCGGATTGATCTAGAGGAGTTTGAATATCTCCTGCATCATCAGTTTTATCTATCATCTTTTCATCTTCTTTGTTTATGGCTTCCTCTTCTGGAATAGAGGAGACATCTATCTCAGTTTGCTGCTCATCTCTCTATTACTCTTCATCATTCAGAATTGATGCATCCTTAGTATCAACCGGTTCTTCTATAACCACATAGAACTTGTTCTTGTCCAGTGCTTTCTTTAGAATCTGTTTTGTTTCTTTAACAACTTCATCAATATTTCCAATCATCAACTTATTCATCCTTATTTTTCTTCTGAAATCATTCTTGACCTCTTTAAAAAATTTACCTGCTTCTTTGTTGGAGATCACCAAACACAAACTAGATAACACATGTTCCCTTAGCTCCAAATCTTTAGCTTTAGCAACCTCTTTCCTCATTTCCAAAATGTTACTCAAACTCTTAGGAATTTCAGATAAAATTTCCACAAGAGCTCTATTGAATGTATTCAAGTATTTTACAGTGGCATCCTCCAAAATTCTCTTGTTTACATTATCAAAAGTGTCATAGTATTTTATTATGGATTTCAGATTCCCATGAATTGTCACAGCATTCACAATTTCTTCTACAAACAAAGTGGATTTTCTATCTTGGGTTTCAGTCTTTTGTCTTTTACTTACCTTCATACTTCTGGAAGGCTTATCTTTTGCAGCCTTTGAAACTTCTTCTTTCTTTGTCTTTATTTCCTTTACTGCTTCATTTGATTCTATTTCCTCATCATCTTTAATGCTCACATATGCTCTGGATACTTTAGTCTTGATTCTTTTACCATCTTTACTAGATGGTTTATCTTCTAGTGTCTCTGTTCTAACAGGTTTTTTGTGAACAGAGGTAGTAGTAGAGCTTCTTATTTTTCTAGGCTGGTTGGTGGAGACTTCTAGAGCACTTCCTTGTTTCTTATCCTGAATCTCCTCAACTTTTTCTATCCTTTCTCTATTCTTCTTCACAACTTCCTTAGTTATGCAAATGCTTTCATAATACATTTCTACTTGCTTTTGAACTTTCCTCTTGATTTTAGGTTTTCTAAGCTCAACATCCAGTTTCAAACTGAGCTCCTCATATGTCCCAACTCTCTCCATTGTGGTGTCCTTAGGTTTGCTCAGAAGGTGTTGAGCATACATATCCAACACTTGTTCATCAACTTCATACCCCATGGGCATGATCCACACAGTTCTTGGTTCAACTACTTCCATCAAACATTGATCTTCATCCACCATAAAATAAATTTTATCCTTGTATTTTTTAGCCACGGATGTAGGGATTCTTTCCCTTGATTGCATCATGTTCTGAAAGTTCTTGAAGAATCCCCAAAGAGTAGTCCTTTGGGCATTAGACCTTCCAATACTATTCAAGTGCTCCCTTATCTATAATGTAACAAGTTTATCATTGATCCAACATATGTTTTTCTTGTCAGGTAACTCATTCATGAAATTGAAGAACAAACACAAGACTAGTGTACCATATTTGAAGGTAGTCTTTTTATCCTTCTTAACCTTATTCAAATTTTCCATTAGTTGGTTTTATAGCAACTCACATAAGTCATAATCAACATTCTCTTTCAACATCTGATAAGCTACATATATAGCTATACTGGATATAGAATTTTCCCTGCTGGAATGATAAATCTTGTATCCAACCACCATTGAAGCAAATTTGACATCTAGATCAGTGATGTCATTTATTGTCATTGCCCTTTTGTCAAACCTTTAACCAATAGCATTAGTTATGGTTTGATTCTTTACTAATTTCAATATGGGTAGTCCTCCAAATGAGTTTAACCCTGTCATGGCCTTGATGGCATCCTTGTTGATCTTTAAAGGTTTCATTAGCCACATAAACTCATCATGCGTATGGCTTAAAACATACCGGACCCATTCATCTTCATCGAAAGATGGAAACCCTATAATCTAAATGAAATATTCATCATGCAGTGCCTTATACTCAGGTTTAAGTCTATGAATTTCATCCCTTAGATGATTCTTGAACAAATCTACAAACCTTGAGTCTCCAAATTCATCTATGCTCGCATGAATATAGGCCCTAATATCTTCAACATGTAATACATAATACGAAGCATTTGAAAATGCACCCAACAGATCGATTTCTACTTATTTGTGTGGATGCTTCTTGAATTTGGGTCGGTGCCTTTCAGTAATATCAACAACCAATGGTGTAGCCATTGCAAAAGATTAGAAGTTCAAAGCTTTGTAGAAAAATACATTTTTCTTCCACGGTATTAGGGTTAACTGATGAATTCACCAATCGCACTTCAAATCCTTGAAATCTTAGCTCAGGTTCTCTTCTTCTTGCTCTCTTCGAATGCAAACTGATCTAAATGATGAAAGGATGACCTTTTATGCTCCGTAAAACCTAATTCTCCATTGTAATAAATGCGTTGTCCTAATTTCATCTAGTTACTCTATTTCTTGATGCAGCTTCTCATGAGACACTCCGCAAATCACCATATCCACTTCTTTTCTTCTGAAAATCCTTTCAAATGATCTACAATAACCCAAATTATCTTCTCTCATCATGCCAGATTCAGGCACCCACTTACTGGTTGGGGGAATTTGATTTTGAATGTAGCTTCCACTGAGCCAGAGCTCTCATTTTAGTTCAATGAGGAATTCTCAGCACTGGATTCCAGTGTAGACCCATCACCATCATTACTTGCACTTTTCTTCACCCATGTCTTGTTCATTTCATTCTGGATCTCATTTGCATCAACTTTGCCCTTACCTTTGTCTTGTCTCTGCTCATTCAGTTTTCTGTTTACCAGACCTCTTCTTTCATTATTCCTGCTTCTACATAATCTTGCAATATGACCTGATTAGTTACAATTGAAGCACACAACATTTCTTTGCCCATTTGATTAATTTCCTCTTAATCTGCACTGATTAGCCATATGTCCAAATCTATTGCATGCAAAGCATTTTCCATTGAAAGAATTGTCATTTCCTCTATTGTTAGGGTTATTCATTATCATACTTCTGCATTCATTGGATCTATGACCATACCTCTTACACTTGAACCATTCACCGGAGAAGGATGGACCACTTTGATTTACTCTTCTTCTACACTGAGTAGCTCTATGACTAGATTTATTGCAATTGAAACAATTTCTATTGAAAGATGGATACCTTTGAGCATTAGGTTGTCTTACTGGAGGTCTTCTAGGTCTATTTCTCTCATTCCTTGATTGAGAATTTCTTTGTCTAGATCCAGAGCTTTCACCTTTCTCATATCCTAGACCATGCTTATCATCTGCCTTCTTCTGACTCTCAAGTAGCACCTCAAGTTTAGTTGAGCTTATCTTGAATTTCTCTTTATATTCATTTGCAACTTCTAGGTCATGTTTGAGAATGACAATTTTCCTTTCAAGTTCTTCCTTGTTGTCCTTGCTTTCATGTAGATCAAACTCTAGATGGTCATCTATTATGTCCAATCTACATCATTCTTCTATTCTTTCTTTCAGAGATTGATTCAATTTTTCTTCAGTCTTCTTCCTTTCTTTAAATTTCCTTGGTTAGTCTCATCACTCTAGATTCCATTTCATGTTTTAGGACAACTTCTTTAGCTAACTTCTCACATTCCTTTGTCTTCTCTTTCAGGGCCTCATCCATGTTATTGTCTTCATTCTGATTTCCTAGTTGAAGAAGTAGCTCCTTCCTCTTTTTATTAGATTTGCTCAATTTTTCTTTTAAGGTCTTAGTGAAGTCTTCAACATCTTTAAGGTTCTCTTGCAATTCTATGACTTCTTCTCTGGACTGATCAAGATCTTCTAAAGCAAGTTTAAGTTGTTCCTGGATGCCATTAGAGTACTTGAATGAACCCATTGAAAACACCTTCCTAGATCTTCCTCAAGCTGTTAAACTTCTTCTAAGGAACCAGGCTCTGACACCAATTGTTGAAATAAGGGTAGACAACTAAGAGGGGGGGTGAATCAGTTGTCACAAACTTTAACACTTGTAGTAATTTATCTTCTTTATCACTTATTAACAAATTAATGATATAATCATGAAAGCATAGATCAAAAACACATGAGCAAAAAAATAATCAACACACATAACACCAGGATTTTTACGTGGAAACCTGGTTAAGGGAAAAACCACGATGGGGGTTAACCCACAAGAAATTATACTCTGTTAAAAATATTACAAATGGGGAAGGCACATGCCTTCAGGGCGTACTTCCTAGAGCACATTGCTCCAAGAGGCTCACTGCCTACAGAGATGATTACAAGAAGATTACATAATGTTTGAACTGATGAGTAGCATCTACCAATGCAAAAATTTAGTTCCAGTTAAGCATAGAATATTGATCTTACACACTTCATCATTACTCTACCCTGTTTCACTCTTTGGCCATGATCCCAGGTTAGATCTTCACCTTTGTACTCCTTTATGCCTTTTTTGCACTTACTCCATCACCACATCACACTCACACCTCAAAACACTTGAATCCATCAGCTATATATATCCGCATAAAGAAATTCAATCAACTATAGTTGGCTTCAAGAAAACTTAGAACATTTATTATGAACTCTGCTCTATCAGTTGAATCCATGCACAATCAACAACACGGACCAAAAATTTGTGTTCTCAAGTCATCAATAATGTTAGCCAATACCACTAATTATCACAAATTGCCTAACCAATAGATTTTCTTCATCTGGACCAAGATCAAATGCTAGGTCGGCCCATTCTTCTTCTGACTGTACTGACTAATTGGAACCCGATACTCAGATGCTTATAACTTTTGAATCCTTCATCACCGGAGGCTAAATTTCAGGATTTAGATAGTCCTGACAATCCTTATCACTCCCTCATATCCGCAGCATACTGTGATTTACCACCAGAGAGATCCAGACGAAGATATTAGGCCCTGTCACATGCTCTGTTTCTAACTACCCAAACTTAGATAAATCTTCACTCTGACTTCCGGTATGAACAAATTATGTAATGCGGATGTGTAAGATAGACTTAGTTTCCATCAATGACAACACCTGTCATGTATTGTAGTGTCTCTTGCCAACAGAAACTCCTTCAAATTTCCTGCAATTTAGTTGATGATCCAGATGACAAACAGTTCCTAGAAACATTCAAAGGATCACCCCCTGCTCAGAATAATTTTCTTGTAAATTTTTTGCGCATAATTTTTTGTTCAAAAAATACAATGATTTCTTCATTAATCTCTTTGTAGGAGAAGTACAACTCAGATATTTCATGTCTAATATGCAAAATCAACTCAATTAGAAGGACAAAACTAGAGAATATCTTTAGGTAGAAAGAATTGTGGGACTCCATATGAGACATGCACACCATAAGCCCTTTGGCTTGAAAGCTCAATTCAGAAGGACTAAAAAGTATGAAGCTATGAAAGAGAAATACAATAAAAGTTTAAGAATTTTTTTTGAGGATTTTAGGATTAATGGGTCAAATTTGATAGAAAGGGCATGGAATGCATGTGAGGAGCGATATGCCCCCTTGCCAATGTACCTAAAAAGAAGGGAGATGATTTCTCCAACCAATATCAGATGGTCCTACAGGAGATCAAAGGCCTTGACAGAAATTCTACAGTAGATTAAGACCAAGTGCGTAGGCATGAGGTATAGACCTCCCTTGCTCCTTCAGCCCCTACCTATAGTTTTGGTAATTGTAGAGCAGGACCCCAAAGATCTGCATGCATGGAAGATGAGGATAAAATTACATAAGGGATTTCTCAAATATCTTGATCATTAGGATGAGGAAGTAGGGGACATCTATGACCTCAGCTTAATGTATGATGAACTAAATAGGAAGAGGGATGCAAAGAGGTAGAGGTCCCATTGTCAGCACAGAGCAGGAGGACTTGCTCAACCTTAGCGAGGGGAGGGTGATGAGGTATAAATAACCTCATTTCTATAATAAACAATATAACTCTTTCTATGTTGCCTAACCACCCAAAACATGCCAATTTATTAATTTTATAAGCAACATTTGTTTATTTTTGATAGAATGATGTACAAATATTTGTTTTCCAATTGATTAAAGTTTTCCACTAATGTTGACATGATCGTGTGTAAAGGTTTGTGTATTTATGCAGGTTTTTATTTAGAGCCTAGTGGAAGGAAAAGACTTAAAAGCAATTGAAGTGAGCAACACCAAAATCTTGGGGCACCAGAAATCTAGGAATACATGATCGTGGACTCTATTGGCAGTTTCTTTTATTTTCTGTTGAAAACACTTAAGACATTTCATGGCTCCACTCAGAGCCTTTAATATGTTAAATTTAACAGACATCTAGTTTAGTTAAAAGTCTATTTTTCTATTGAAGACTTCTTTGGTGGCATTAATGTGCCACCTGAAATCTAGGATTTTAGTAGTGCAGATTATGAGATGATTCCTATAAACAATAGTTATGTTATAGTATGTTATGTTCTGATATACAATGTGGAGGTGTTGTTCAGTAGTTATGTTCTATGATATGATTTTATGCTATGAATGAATACAATCAAGCTTTGTTCTGACTCAATATATTCTGACTAATGGTATGCGAATGGAATTATTTCGGAGCTGTTGAAATGATGTATGTGATTTGAATCAGTAGAAGATCTCCTTAGAGCTGGCCACTCGAAGGATATATGAATAGATAAGTAATTCAAATGTTGTGAATCTGTATTGTTTAAACTTTGTTCTATGAATTTTTTACATTAGTTTAGACTTTGTTGAATGGTGCTATGATAGAATAAGTATTGTGTGACTCCTACATGATATTGTGTTTTAGATTATTTTTGTTAAACTATGTCAAGTTATGTGTGTTATGATATAGTTTCTAGAGCTCTTGCTCATACCAAAATTCATTATAGTTGATAGTGCATGTTCACATTGAAATAAATTTCTTGTTTTATTAGATTAACCTGTTTCTTTCGAAACCTTAGGTAGAATTTGATGAATTGATTCTTAGTTTAGAATTTATATACTTTCTAGATTAAAATCCAAATGCTTTCTAGATTAAGAATTGTATGCTTTCTAGTTTAGATTTATTCAGTTATTTAAAGGCTTTCTCAAAAATTTAGAAAACCATTGCCAAGTTGAGATTTCTGAATCCATTCCCTATTGTAGATAGCTATGGACACTACTCGGTCGACAGAATTGACATATTTTCAACTAAAGTGTTAGGACTTAATGATAGCCTACCATTGATGATCATCTTTTAGTAGAAATAAAAAAATATAAACATTAATTGAAATGTTTAAAAAGTTATATTTTTACAAATTAGATTGATTGATCTACAAAAGGGTATTTTTAGATTGTTTTAAAATGATTATTTGCATGAGTAGGAGTTGTTAGAGTATCAAGTTTTTCAAATAATTTTATTTTTTTAGTAAATGAGCCCCGAAATGATGCTACGTATGTTTTTAGTGGATGATTCCTGTATGTTAGGGTAAAATTGCAAATCAAGGCAAATGAATAAACAGCAATGATAAAAACCCTAGCAATGCACAATGAAGCACAAGACAACATGAAAATTAAAATAACAAATATAAATGCAAACTGATCTCCACGCTATGCTCGATTTATCTCCATTGCTCTTCTCCACCTCGCATGAGCATGCAAGATTTTGAAGGATTATTGTTGGAAGAATGTTGGGTGCTCACTTCTGCAGCATAACTTTGATAAGGATGCAAAGGCTCTAATGATATTTTGACAGCATGTGAATACTTGAGGATCAATGCATGCTAATGATAATTTGGCAGAATAATGTTACTTGAAGCTCAATGCCTTGCTAATGGCTTATGAGGGGGTTGATTTATAGGAAAGGCTTAATTCAAATGGATGGTTAGGATCAATTAGGGCTTTAGATGAAATGGATGGATAGGATTAAGTTAGGTTTCCTTGCACATTAAGAAATTGTAGTCAATTGACATGTGGCAAGGGAAGATAAAGCTTAGGTGTGCTTGTGTAGATAAATACTAAAATTAGGTCCCATTAGTTGTGCATGTGAAAGATAAAAGTTGTAATACAACACATGATTGACTGGACAAGTGTTGGAATGTGATAAAAGATGAGGACTTAATTCAAATAAAATATTTGAATTAGTTGGGATATGAGTTGGATATTAATTAAATAAATAAGATTTATTTAATTAATTGGAAAGATGATTAGGATGGGATAAGATATGATGTGGAAATTAATTAAATAAATAAAATTTATTTAATTAATTGGGATGTAGATAAGATAAATGGGATTATGCATGTGAAATTAATTAAATAAATAAAATTTATTTAATTAATTGGCTAAGTAGGATGAGGATGGGATTGAATGAGATTTTAATTAAATAAATAAAATTTATTTAATTAATTGGCTTAATGGGATTAAGAATGGGATTAAGACAAAATGGCTTATGATGTCTAGGATAATGTTTTAACAAGGTGTTCCTAGACATGAACAATTTTGGGACAAATTTGGGTGTCTACATTTTGCCCCTCTTTGAGATGATGTTCGAGATGATGAGCTTTGTGTCGAGTAACATCATTTCAAAGAAGTTAAGGTATGGATAATTGATAGGGATGCTGATGATGATGATGATAATGATGATAGAAAGGATAGGTTGGTGATGCCCCCTCGAGAGGTTAGGCGGGTTGGACAAACACGGGTATGCTCTTGAAAAAAGAGGGCTTGGCTACAAAAGAAAGCTAAGGGAATGGATAGAAGAAATGATGATGCGTTATGCTGCAATAGAAAGGTGAGCAACCATGATGTTTGATATAGCACTAGACATTATGCACCAAGGTATAAGGACCAGGGTGACGATGTGTCTCGTGCCCTAGCATAATACAACCTTGTCTGAATACAAGATATGAATATTAGCTGGAATGATACTGATTTGATGCAAATGCAAGATAAAAAGATAACACACACAAGCAAGCAAGCAAGCATGCACAAATGATTCAAAAACAAACAAGGTATTGCCCTTGTCAAGCTGTAAACCAATGATTAATTGCTGATTGATGATAGTTGAGAGTGTTGTCATTGCGGGGAAAGCTATATCCCTAGATCAACACAAGGTTGTTTGTTGAGTTGGTTGGCTAGTTGGCTGAGTGATTTGGCTTACAACAAGGCTAGGATCAAGACCATGGATTGTGTTTAGATAACTTGGCTTGATTGATTAACTTGATTGGTATGGATTAAGGATGGGCTTGCATTTGGATCATTGCTTGGAATAATTTGATTGGATGATTAAAGGATGAAGATTGATGAAGGATAGATTGATTTGATGAAATGTTGATGATGGGATGATATGTGGTGGATTGAGCTACTTTTGATTTGCTGAAGTGATTGGATTTGTTTTGATGGCTAGCTTGATGTGCTTTGGTTTTGATGTTTGCTATTGCTGGGTTGATTGTTTTGATGATTGGATTGTTTTGAATGATGATAGTGATGGTGTGATGATGAGAGTGTCCACTCAATCTAAGTATAAGCAAGTGTTCTTAGTGTGCACAAAGGATGTAAAATAAACAAGGTATTGCCCTTGTCAAGTCATAAACCAATGATTGATTGTTTCATTGATAAAGATAGTGTTGTCATTACGGGGAAAGCTATATCCCTAGATCAACACAAGGATGTGGGAACGTTATATCCCATTGATGATGATTGATGATGATTGATTGGGCTCATGACAAGATTAGGATCAAAACCTGTTGATTTGATTGGATAATGTTCCTTGATTCATTAGCTTGCTTGATATGGATTAGTGTGACATGGATTTAAGATCATTGCTTAGATTGATTTGATTGATATGACTGGAAGAAGTGATTGATTGAAATGGATGAATGAATGTTATTGATAAGAAGAATTGTTGATGATGATGTTGATTTTGATTGATGTTGATGGAGTGGATTGTTTTGGATGATGATTGAATTGATCTTATTGCTTGGATTTTTTGTTGGATATTTGATTTTTTTGGATTTTTTGACATATTTGATTTTTTTTGTAGTTTTTGAAATGTTTTGGGATGTCAATGGATTTACAATTTAGGTAGCTATTGTGCTAGCTACCAAGGACAAGGGAAAACCACGTCTAGGTGCAAAGATGGATGAATGGAATTGGATGGATAAAAGGATGGGCAACAAGGGATGGAAGGCTCATGATATATGGATGGATAAAAAGATAGGCCATAAAAGGGATGGATGCATGCCTCATGATAAACAAATAGGTAGGCTATAGTGGAAAGCTCATGATAAATGGATGGGGATAAGCTATAAGATGGAAAGCTTATGATAAGGATATGCCATAGTGGATGGATCATAAGGGAGCTAGGATGTGATCTTCAAAGGCTATGTTAAATAGGAAGAACTTGCTCCCATTCTAGGTGGTAATGCTTAGGATTTTTACATGACAAAGTTCATGACCATGGGATGACATGATAGGTTTTACATGACAAGGTGTATGATAGGTGGATAATGATAATATGGATTGATTAGGAAGGTATGAGGTATACCAAGAGATATCCAAAGTATGTTTCAAGATTTTGCCCCTATGTCTTCATCAAAATCAAAAGGCAGAAGGATGGATGAATGGATAAGGATGGTAGGATGTAGCATGATAGGATGGAAAATGATATAATGGGATAGATAGTTTGGAAATGGATAGGTTGGATGAGACAATGTGCCCCCAAGTGTAAGTGACATAGAAGATCAACCTACACATGACGCCTGTTTGCCAGGTTTTCATCATGGTACTTATCCAAGGCGCCTGTTTACCAGGTTTTCACCATTGGATGAAGGGATTTCTCGTTACTTTTTTTATTTTTTGATTTTTGATTTTTTCTTTTTTTTGCTTTTTTTTATTTTTATTTTTTTCTTTTTTGCTTTTTTTTTTAATTTTTTGCTTTTAGATGGGTTGACAATTACACATGGCGCCTGTTTGCCAGGTTTTCACCATTGTAATGGATAGGAGGGACTCAAGTGGCTAGTTCAATGGATGTTGGTAGTCCCATTAGAGATAGATGATGTCTTCGCATGGACCATGTCAAGTGTGCTCATTGATGTTGATAAGGGATTGCATGGATGGGAGATGGATTAGGTAGATAGTGGATGATGATGTGGAATTATGGCAGGGTATGCTAGTGGCTTATGGTGTGGATTTATGTAGGCTTATGGAATGAAGATAGACGAAAAGTTTATGCCAAAGCATGGACCATAGGGATAGCATGGGGGAGATATGTAGGATAATGGATGGAAGATGGGGAGATGTAGTTGTGTGGAGGTGCTGCGGAGTGGAAGGGAACCATGACCAATGGTTGCACACACCATGATAAACATTGAAGCTTTTGATGAGATGGTGGTGTAGGAAGCAATGGAGATGTTTGTTTAGGAGATGGTTGATGAAGTGATTTAGGAACCCATGTGGACTTAGGATTTTTAGTGCTTTTTCTTTGCTTGTGGGATTTTTGAAGGGAATGGAAGTTTTGGATGGAAGTAGGCTTCTGAATGGAGAAAGGTGATTGGGATTATTGAGATGTGGATGAGGATGCCTCATTTGTTTTGTTAGTTATTTGCTTAGGAACCCAAATCATTTTGCTTTTGGGCTTTGCATTTGGAGGTATGGGCTTGGATGGTTGCTTAGATGTAGATGAGGATGCCTCAAACGCTTTGCTAGCTATTTGTTTAGGAACCCAAACTATTTTGCTTTTGGGCTTTACTTTTGGAGGTATGGGCTTGGATAGCTTTGTGAATGTACTTTGCTTAGAAGATGGATGATTTAGAGACTTTTCACATTGATACCCTAAGGCATGAGGGTCCTTAGGAGTTTTAGTTGGATTTTTGGCTTTATAAGTAAAGGCATCCAAATGTTTATTTTGGAATCCCATGGGTTTGATGGAAGTGGGGTTGGTGGAATAAATGGAAGCTTCATGTTTAAATGATGTGTGCTTTTGTTGGCTATGATTAGGAATGTAAGGATACTTATGAATGATAGGTATGTTAGGTGTTGGAAGCAATGGTGGCAAGGTAGATGGAGGGATATTCAGAGTTGGTAAAAGTGGAGGCAAATTGGATGGCATAAGGTGTACAGTCACATGCTTTTGACATTTATAGGATGATAGAGTTGGAATGGCTACATATGTTTTGGGTAGATGGGGGGTGCGATGGAAAGTGGTAGGTTTAGGATGCATGAAAGGATTACCAACATCTTGGCCTTGTTTACCTTGGGGTGTGTATCCAAGGCCATATGAGCATGGAGGGATTTTGACATGGTTTGGCTCCAAAATAACTTGTTCATAAAGGCCTAGACCTTTACCTTGGTAGTTCATGTTTTGGAGGATGCGATTGACTATGGGACTAGATGTGTTTTGGGAACTAGACTTGAGTTCTTTATTCGATGGAGAAGATGAAATGGAGGACAATGGTTGTTGTTGTCCTAAGGAAGAACATTCATGGAGGAAGGTCGTAAGACCACTAGGACATGATGGTGGACTTGAAATGGGATCGATGGTAGATATGAAGGGAGGATCATTAGCATTGTGTTCACTAAGATCCAAGTTATTTGTTTGATCTTCTATGCTTATGTGTTCTTGAGAGACACATGTCTCATTATGACAAGTGGATGTTTGCTCATTATGGATAGGGCTAGATGGAGGATGACTAAGAGCAATTCGGATATCTCGCTCATGGATGGTTATGGGATTATGGATAGGATCAAGGTACTTTTTAATAGGTTCTTCATCATAGATATCATCTTGATCATGAGATAGATAAAGTTTTTCCAAATGGATCATCATGGTTTTCATGATTTTAGCTAGAACCTTGATCATAACTATGAGCAAAAGTAGGATTAAGTGGGCTATAAAAGGGATAAATTTGCTCATGAATGAGGTGATGGTAATGGCTAATAGCTTGAGGGCAACCCATAAGTAGGTCATGGATAGGTGGAACTTAGAGGTGCTTTGATCTTGATTAAGATTAAGGTTTAATATTTCCACATGTTTAAGATTATGCTCTTGACATACCTCTTGACTTTGGATGGAAGTGGAAGGTTCTTGAGTGGACTTGATAGGCTCTTGACTTAGGCTTGTGGTTGGAGACTCTTGAATAGACTTGTTGGCTTGTAGATCACATGATGGGCTTAAAGGGCTAGGCATGTTAATGGAAGGCTCTTGAAGAGGCTCAAGGATATGTGAACCACATGATGAGATTATAGGATTGGGCATAACCTTTGGAAGTTCATTGGTAGGCTCATGAATTGGTGTTTGACATGGGGGTAGTCTATTCCTATCTAGTAGCCAATGGATCACATCCTTTGCAAGTGTATGGGTGGATGGGAAATATAATGGATGGATGATAATGGTAGATGGTGTTGGATTAGGATTAGGACAAGGACTAGATTGAGAGCTAATTGGATTGGGTGGATTAGGATTTGGACTAGATGAGGGTGATGTGGCATGATTTCCCATTATAGGTGGGTACACCTTGTAAACAATTGAGAGAAATATTGGGCATTGATTTGTATTATGGCCTTTGGTCCTATGGTATGCACAATAATCATGTTCATCATATGGACTTTCTTCACATGGTTTGACTTTAGGAAGTTCAATGAGTTTTGCTTCAAGCATCCTTTGTAAAACTCTCTCAGCCGCATCCTTTGGTGAACGATTAGAATGACATGGTGAGGAAGGTAATGAAGGGCTTGGTGGTTTGGAAGGTAAAGGGATCAATGGACTATGATTGGGATCACATGGTGGTGTTGTGATAGGATTAGTTGGCTCATGTGATGGCATGTGATTGGATGGTGGTGGCCACTCTAGATTGGTATCTCCCTTGTCAAAGGTTATTAGATCTTGCATAGGATAACTTGGTCTTGTTTGATTTATGTACAAGGGGCCATTGGGATTCGGATATGATTCTTGTTGGAAAGGTGGATTTAGATCTATCAATGGTGTTTGGTGGTCTTGTTGAAAAGATGTATTTGGACTTACTTGATTTATGTACAAAAGGCCATTTGGACTTGAATGTTGTTCTTGTGATATCACTTGATTGCCTTGTGGATGGTCTTGGGAGTGCGTTGGAATGGTGGTATGAGGGATTGGATAAGCTTGAGGTGGATGTTCATAGGTTGATGTGGTATTGACTTGGTGAATAGGTGGATTAAGTTGATATGAAGTGGATGGATATGACATGTGGCTATGAGGTGGATTAGGTTGGTATGGAGTGGCTAAGGATTGTTGTACTTGTCGAGCTTGACTAGCGGCTAAAAGGTGTTGGACTTGGGCTATGAAGTGTTGTAGTTGAGGTGATTGGCTTGCATGGGGTTGAGCTCTTTGGATGAAGAATTGTAATATTTCAATGGCATCTTGGTTTAGGGGTTGTAATCCTTGATAAATATTTTGGAGGAATCTTTGAAATTTGATTGTTGGGTCTTCTAGCGTAGACATGTTGTCACCAAGTGTTTGTCTTAAGTCCTTTTAACAAGTGCTTGCTTAGGGATTTGGATGATGATGTGGAATGTTTAGATGATGTGTTTAGATTGATTTATTTATGTGTTTGGGTGTTTAGAGCTTGATATGGTAATATTCAAACAAATGATTATGCATATACACACATGAATCACTCACACAAGACACATAAGCAAGTTGCTAACTTTGAAAATGAAATGTGATGATTATGCAAGCACACATGGAAGACACATCAACAAGCCTAATGTGTAGTCAAGTGGGTATAGCCAATTAGGGCTTAGGCTATCTATTGCACAAGGTTGACTATGGAATTGAAAGTGAAATCCTGCCACACAGCCAGGAGAAAGGGGTAACCCACCCTTCACCTTCACTTCCCAAAGGTATAAAGTTCTTTGGGGCTTAGCCAAGAGTGACAAGATTCCAACTCTCAATGAGGGTGTCTTTCGATTCAGCCTCGATTGAGGTCGTCCCTTGGAGTGGTGTGTCTCCAAGCAGGCCTCCTAAGAAGGGTATGACAAAAGGAAACCAAGTGAGCTGTCACTTGATTCACACTTGCAGTTGTTAATTTTCCTTTAAAAAATTGAAATGTGTAACAAACAGTTCAAGCACTTATTCTTTTTAGATCCCAAGTCCAAAATGTGATGGAAGGCACTTGTTCATTTTAGCCCAACTTCAATATGTGATAGCAAACAAATGTTCATTTCAAAGCCCAAATCTAAGTGTGATGACAAACAAGTTGTTTGTTTTATGCCCAAAATCTAAATGTGTGATCAAATAATGATTAGAGATGAGAGATTAAAATGAGTGTACCTCATAAAAATTGCTTTCCATGTTGCTATTATGATTGATCCAAATGTTGCTCCAGCTCCTTTGATTCACCTACAAGTCACTGCAAAAAATAAAATGTGATTTGGTTCGCTAGATTGAAAGATATGATTTTTTTTCTAAAAGTCGCGCGTCAAAAATTTCTGAAAAATTAGAATCGCAGGGTCAACTTCAAATCGCCATAACTCTTTGAATACTGAGCCAAATCTTTAATGTAACCACTTTTCGGAAAGCTCTCGAAGTCCTCTTTCCAACGAATCTAAGATCTCCTTTTTACAGGACCTGTGTAAAACAAAAAACCCTCTGCAACAAATCTGGTCATAAATAAAAAAAACAGCAAAAAGTTGCGCGTCAAAAATTTCTGAAAAATTAGAATCGCAGGGTCAACTTCAAATCGTCATAACTCTTTGAATACTGAGCCAAATCTTTAATGTAACCACTTTTCGGAAAGCTCTCGAAGTCCTCTTTCTAACGAATCTAAGATCTTTTTTTTCCAGGACCTGTGTAAAACAAAAAACCCTCTGCAACAAATCTGGTCATAAATTAAAAAAATCAGCAAAAAGTCGCGCATCAAAAATTTATGAAAAATTAGAATCGCAGAGTCAACTTCAAATCGTCATAACTCTTTGAATACTGAGCCAAATCTTTAATGTAACCACTTTTCGGAAAGCTCTCGAAGTGCTCTTTCCAACGAATCTAAGATCTCATTTTTCCAGGACCTGTGTAAAACAAAAAACCCTCTGCAACAGATGGTCCTAAATAAAAAAAATCAGCACTATAAAATATCTTCAATCTACAAATCAAAGTGCATAATCCTGCAAAAAATGAATGGTTGACGCTCCAACAGATCTGATCTTCACAAAAACAACTCAAACAAAAGGGTTGATCAGGGACGTGAGTCCCACCGGGCGTGCCAAATGTATGTTAGGGTAAAATTGCAAATCAGGGCAAATGAATAAATAACAATGATAAAAACCCTAGCAATGCATAATGAAGCACAAGACAACATGAAAATTAAAATAACAAATATAAATGCAAACTGATCTCCACGCTATGCTCGATTTATCTCCATTGCTCTTCTCCACCTCGCATGAGCATGCAAGATTTTGAAGGATTATTGTTGGAAGAATGTTGGGTGCTCACTTCTGCAGCATAACTTTGATAAGGATGCAAAGGCTCTAATGATATTTCGACAGCATGTGAATACTTGAGGATCAATGCATGCTAATGATAATTTGGCAGAATAATGTTACTTGAAGCTCAATGCCTTGCTAATGGCTTATGAGGGGGTTGATTTATAGGAAAGGCTTAATTCAAATGGATGGTTAGGATCAATTAGGGCTTTAGATGAAATGGATGGATAGGATTAAGTTAGGTTTCCTTGCACATTAAGAAATTGTAGTCAATTGACATGTGGCAAGGAAAGATAAAGCTTAGGTGTGCTTGTGTAGATAAATACTAAAATTAGGTCCCATTAGTTGTGCATGTGAAAGATAAAAGTTGTAATACAACACATGATTGACTGGACAAGTGTTGGAATGTGATAAAAGATGAGGACTTAATTCAAATAAAATATTTGAATTAGTTGGGATATGAGTTGGATATTAATTAAATAAATAAGATTTATTTAATTAATTGGAAAGATGATTAGGATGGGATAAGATATGATGTGGAAATTAATTAAATAAATAAAATTTATTTAATTAATTGGGATGTAGATAAGATAAATAGGATTATGCATGTGAAATTAATTAAATAAATAAAAATTTATTTAATTAATTGGCTAAGTAGGATGAGGATAGGATTGAATAAGATTTTAATTAAATAAATAAAATTTATTTAATTAATTGGCTTAATGGGATTAAGAATGGGATTAAGACAAAATGGCTTATGATGTCTAGGATAATGTTTTAACAAGGTGTTCCTAGACATGAACAATTTTGGGACAAATTTGGGTGTCTACAGTTCCAATTGGAAAAGTTGTGGCCTAGATCTAATTTTAGCTAGAATGAATCCAGATAGAACATAAGTTTCACCAAAATTGACTTTTAGTTGGAAATAATTAAATTTGTTTATGCTATTAAGATGGCTCGAAGTGTAACACAACTTTAAAGTTTTACCTAGTTAGAGAATTCTATAGTTGTATGACCGTGTTGGCTTTGTAGGACACAACACTAGAAACACAAATGGTATTACTATACATTCCTTAGTCTATACTCTTCGTTGAAGGGTAGGGCCACTTCCAGTTGGAAGGTGTGCGGGGGACCGTCAGTCTGTGGTTAGAGGTAAAGTGCTTGGGTGATGCTCTCCCTCTTGCAGACAACACGTTGAGGCTTGTGAAATAGAAGATTAATCTAGATAAGGAAGTCTTGACCTTGTACTTATTTGTAAATTGTAAATATGTTTACTTGATTATAAATCATATATGAAAATTGTAATTGAGAAAATAGGGATGTTCTTTTATTGAACTAAACAACACATTACATTATAGAAACTAGAATCAAATCAGATGATGAATCCTCAAGAGGTTGCAACACATTACAGCTTCCCTCCTCTGGATTTTGGAACCCTTGGCCTTATGTAGCTTCAAATCTACTAGGGTTCCAATTTTCCCTCCTTTTCCTAACTCTCCACTTTCTCCCCTTTCTATAGTACCCCAAAGGATTCCAAAAACAATCATAAATATCCCTTTTTTTGGCACCTTCTAGCCAAAATTTTAGAATTTGTAACTCCCTCCAAAAATAGGTCAACTTCTAGGAGCCATAACTTTTTATTCGGGTGTCCAATTAACAAATCATTTGATGTGTTGGACAGCTCGTGAAGTTCTCTATGCCTTTATTCTCTACTCTACCAATTCTACCCATTTTTTGGGGTCGTACGGGACTTCTAAATGCCTCATATCTAACTTTGAAACTTTTTCAAAGGTTTTTAAAGAAATAGAAACTTTAATATATTTCATCCCACAAGTGATTTTTGGCCAATTCCTTCACAAAAGGTTATATTTTTCAATTCTAAAGCTTTGAGTAAATTTACGCTTCCATATGTACTCAAATGTAAACTTTCTAAAAATATAAATTTTCTAGTTTTAGTAGGTTGGGAAAATTGAAGGTTCTACATCATTATTCAAGCAATTGGGTATCCAAAAATACCAAAATTGAAAAGAACAAAAAACAAAATCATCATTTTTCTAGGTAATGCAAGATTGCCCTTACACCACTGGATGCTCTGGCATCAGACATCCAGGATAATTTAAGATGTGACCTTGTCACATCACAGGTGTTTGAGAAAACGCAAACAGTCAACCTCTACCTTAGATAACCAAGAAGAATCTTCTACAAGCCTTCCTTTCCACTTAACCATATATTCTTCATATTGCTTGCTCCAGGTACTTCTTCCCACATGGCTATTCAAGATTTCTTCTATCCCCTCCTTTGAAGTAGATGCTAGGATACTCCATTGTTCTTCTGTCAGTCCATCCTTTGTGCCACCTTCATGATACTATTTTAAATAAGAAATGTTGAACATAGGGGAAATGTTGGTTCCACTTGGCAACTCTACCTCATATGCATTTCCTGAATTATGCTTCTTCAAAATCTTGCATGGTCCAAATTTCTTCATCTTCAACTCATTATATGTACCCATTGGGAACCTTTCTTTCCTTAGGTGAACCATGACTTCATCACCAACCTGGAATTCCTTAAACTTCCACTTATGATCTTCCATAGCATTGTACTAAGAATTAATTCTATTAATGTGTTGTCATACCTCTTCATGCAAGCTCTTCAAGTGATCTACAATATTTTTGGCCTCGACACTACTCTTGTTTCATCTGTCTATCTTTCTCAACTCAGAAGCATTTCTTTGACTATTCCCATATATAATTTAGAATGGGGATTTATCAGTACTCCTTTTGATAGAATTATTATATTCAAACTCTGCCTGTGGTAATATCAAATCCCATCCCTTGGGATTATCTTCTACTAAGCATCTCAACAGGTTGCCCAAATTGCAATTAACTACTTCTATCTATCTATCAATTTGTGGATGATGTGTAGAACTAAACTTCAACTTAGTCTTCAACTTCTTCCATAAGGTCCTCTAAAAATACCCAACAAACTTGGTGTCTCTATCTAAAACTATACTCCTTGGCAAACCATGTAGTCTAACCACCTCTTTGAAAAACAACTATGTAATCTTTAAAATATGTCAACCACCACAAATATTACATCATGCCCTTTCTGTGTCCTCTCATGGCCCCTCTAGTACAGGTAATGGATGATATAGCCCAGTATTTTGACGCACTCCTTTGGCCATTTGGCATACTCTATAACTTTGCACAAATTCCTTCACATCCTGGTGCAACTATGGCCAGTAATAATTCTCACTAACAAGAGCAATGGTCTTTTCTCCACCAAAGTGTCCTACCATCCTCCACTATGCCTCGAGCCTTAATCATGTTCTCTCTCATGGAATTCCTTAGAATGCACAATTGGCTTCCTCTAAACAACATACCATCTTGGATTATATAATTCAACTATATCATCTTATCTAGGGTAATAGGCTCCAAACAACCTTTCCAGGCCTCTATAAATTTTGGATCTTCATGGTACAAATTCTTGAGTTCATTGAAACCAACAACCTCTATCTTCATCTTTGTCAACAAAATATACCTTCTACTCAAGGAATCTACAACTCTGTTGGACTTCCCACTCCTATGCTTCAAAATAAAATTATAGCTCTAAAAAAAATCAACCCATTTTAAGTTCCTTTGATTTAACTTTCCTTGACTATTAAGATACTGTGAAGCCTGATGATCAATATATAACAAACTCTTTTGGCAACAAATAATGTCTCCATTTCTTCAAATATTGAACTATAGCATAAAATTCCTAATCATAAACATATTACTTTTTCTTGGCATCATTAAGCTTCTCACTAAAATAGGCAATGGTCTTACCTTCTTGACTTAAAACAACTCCTATACCACTGTCAGTAGCATCACAATCTACTTGAAATCCTTATTGAAATCTGGAAGTGCCAAAACAAGTTGCTCTATGACTTTCTACCGAACAATGTATCAAAACTCTTGGTTGCTCCTGTAGTCTATTTAAACTCTTTTTCTATCCCCTCTCATTGTCTCAGTTATGGGTGCACAAATGCTACTAAGATTCCTAATAAATTTTCTATAAAAACTTTCCAAACTATGAAAAGATCATACCTCTGTAACACTCCTTGGGGTAGGCCCTTCAATGATAGCCCTCACCTCCTTTGGATCCATTTTAAGATCCTTATCTGAGATAAAAAATTATAGGTACACCAACTCCTTCACGAAACTACATTTCTTCAAATTAATCAACAACTTTTCTTCCCTTAACTTCTCAAAAAAAAATTGAAGATACATTAGGTGCTCCTCCAAAGTCTTACTGAAAATAAAAATATCATCTAAATAAACAATGACAAATTTACCCAAGAACTCTTTTAGTACCTCATTCATGAGCTACATAAATGTACTCAATACATTGGTCAGCAACTAACCATTCGTACACGCCCTCCTTAGTCTTGAAGGTTGTCTTCCATTCATCTCCTTCTCTAATTCAAATTTGGTGATATCTACTCTTTAGATAAATCTTCATAAAGTACTTGGCTTCACTCAAGCAATCCATAATTTTCATCAATCCTTGGCAATGGAAATATGTACTTGATTGTAATTTTGTTGATGGCTTAGGAATCTGTACACATTCTTCACTCTCCATCTTTCTTCGGTGCTAGTATTTTAGGTATCACATGTAGACTTAGGCTCTCCCTTATTAGTCCATTCTTTAACAACTCATGAACTTGTCTATTAAGGTCTTCATTCTCCGTAGGAGTCATTCTATAGGCTACCTTATTCGAAAAACTAGCTCCTAGTATCAAATCCATCTAGTGACTTATCTTCCTCACTAGTGGTAAACCTTCTAGTACATTATCAAAGACAATGTCTTGAAATTATTTTGATAGGTCTAAGACTTTTGGTGGTACATATTTACATTTCTCCAAGCTGATCCTAGGAATCAATGCTAAGCAATGATGCTCGTGCTTCATACATCCAAAAATTTCCTACCATCTACCAAGCAAATTCTGGTAGTACTTTATACCTTTTCTTCCACCTCCTTGAAGGGCTTCAACTTATGACAAACTCCATCATTTATCAAAGAATAGGTGTTTGCATGGCCATCATGGACAACACACCTATCATACTGCCACAACCTTCTCAATAGCATATGACATGCATCCATCAGTATGATGTCACATAGTGTCTCATCATGGTAGTCTCCAATTTTAAAATTGACTAAACATTGCTCATTGACCAGAGCTCTATGTTATTTCTACAACCATGTAGTCTAATATGGATGTGGATGCCTTCCCCTTGTCAACTTCAACTTGTTAACCATCTCCTCTAAGACAACAAATTATCAATGCTTCCATTGTCAATAATAATATCACAACACTTACCTTCACACTTGCACCTTGTGTCGAATAAAGTCAATGCAAATATGTTCCTAATCGGTGTTGTCATTGATGTCAACATATTCTTGTTGTCATTGGTGTCAACTGTATCCTATCTTGTTGCCTGTCTAGTTGACTGGAATGCTGAGGATATTGAGAAAATTAATGAAGATCAATGGATGTGGATCATACGGAAGTATAGAGGATTGTTTGAAGTGGCTCCAGTCAAGATTTGAGAGGTCCGCATGAAGATTTGAAGAAGCTATGGCCATCTAAGTAGAACCGGTTTTGCAGTATTCAGAAGAGACAGAGTGATAGAAAAGTGGTCCGGATTGTTCCAGAAATGTAAAATGATGATCTGCGGTTCTAGAGACATGTTTGGTAAGTTAGTGTGTATCATCAATACAAGTGGTTTGTGGTTTAGATGTCCGCAAGAAATCTTTCTAGTTTGACATTCATGGCAGATAATGTTCTTGAGATTCCAGATGAAGATGCAAGTGATTCTGATGATTTGGAGGATTGCAGATATTTTTTCTTGAATTCATTGTGCTTGTGGAGGTCACTGGATCATGTGACTACTGTGTTGGAGGTTTGCATTGAAGTTTAAGTTTGTTGGTGAAGATTTCCTTCTTGGTGTTGTTGTTCTTCCCAATCTTGGCCGACCAGATGATTCAAGCATGTTGTGGATATTCTAAGAGCAATTCTCTAGAGCATGGCGTGTTACTAAAAGAAGATTCAAGTCTTAGCTATGATTAGCTGACAACTTAATGATTCACATTAAGTCAGATGTTTGGAGTGCCGATGTTGATGCTCATTCCAAGGTTGATGAAGTGTATAAAATACTTGAAGAATTGTGTAAAATCATCCTTAAGCAAAAATAATAAAATCTGAAGAAAGGATTAGAAGTAGAGCAGAGAAGAGGAGGAGCAAGAGTAGTATAGAGTGAAGAGTTAGTGAAGAAGAATTTGGAGGTAGAAGCAGAAGTTTTGTGAGCATTCAATGAAACTAAACCAGGCATGAAAAGATGTTATTTGTGAGTGAGTTCTTTCTATGTTAAACATAAATTTATTGTAGGCAGTGAGCCTCTCTTTTGAGCAGTGAGCTCTGGGAAGTGAGCTCGAAGGCAAGTGCCTTCCCATTTTTAAGTACCTTTAACAGGGTACGAATCTTGTGGGCTAAAACCCACCATGGTTTTTCCCTTAACCAGGTTTCCACATCAAAAATCTTCATGTCAAATGTGTTGATTGTGTTTCTGCTCATGTGCTGTTGTTATATGCTTTAATGTTTACATCATTAATCAATTTACAAATTGTGGAAGAAGATTAAAAGAAAGAAAAGGTTAATTTTGGGACAACTGATTCACCCCCCCTCTTAGTTGTCTGGACTAATTCCAACAATTGGTATCAGAGACACTTCGTCTAAAAAAAGCTTAACCACTTGAGGAGATCCAAGATGTCAACTTACAAGAAGGACAGTCCAAGATTTGATGGAACAAATTACTCTGTTTGGAAGAGTCGCATGGAGTGCCATTTGCAATGAATGGGTAATGCTTATTGGGTGATAAATGAGGATGAGTATAATCCTCCGGAGAAACCTTCAACTCTAGATGAAGTCAAAAATGCTGAAAATAATTTTCGAGCTAAAGAAGCCTTGCTAAGTGCCCTAATAGATACAAAAGTCAGAAGAAATGTTACTATGTCTAAGAAGCTGGAGAAGAAGGAGTCACAGATGAAGAATTTGATCATGGAGAAGTTGATTGGGTGTTCATTTCTATCAAAGAAGAAGATCTAGTGTCTACTAAATCTGCTAGTTATACAAATGTGGAGAGTGCCTTGGCTACTCAAGTTGTTGAAAAGGATGAATGGGTGATTGACAGTGGATGTTCTCATCATATGATTGGTGATAAAAGTAAGTTTATGAGCTTTGAAAAATGTGATAGTGGATTTGTGAAGTTTGGAGACAACTCAGCTGGTAGAATCCATGGCAAAGGATCCATCTCTTTTGATGGTAAGAATAACACAAATGATGTTTTATATGTGGAAGGACTGAAGTATAATCTTCTTAGTGTTGGACAGTTGGTTGACAAGGGTTATGATCTCTTATTCAAGGATGGAAAATGTAGAATCTTGGAAAGCTCCAAAACTAAAATTGCTTCCGGTACTCAGACTAGAGGTAACATCTTTCATTTAAGTAGTTCGAGTAAAAGTTGCTTGATTTCTTATGTGGATCAAAGTTGGCTCTGGCATAGGAGAATGTGTCATATGAATTTTGATAACATTGTCAAGATAAGTTCCACTCAAGTTGTGAAAGATCTTCCCAAACTTGTGAAACCTAATAGCATGTGTAGAGAATGTCAAATGGGTGAACAAAGCAGAACTTCATTCAAGAGTAAAGAACAATCTTCAAATAGATTGCTAGAACTTGTGCATACTGATCTTTGTGGTCCTGCCAGAATTAGGAGTGTACAAGGAGACATATATTTTATGTTGCTAATTGATGATTACTCCCGGATGATGTGGGTAACCTTCTTAAAATAAAAATCAGAAGCCCTTGACAAATTCAAATTGTTCAAGGTTATGGTGGAAGATGAGATTGGTGTGAAGATAAACTATTTGAGATTAGACAGAGGTGGAGAGTTTACCTTCGGAGAGTTTGATACATTCTGAGAGAAGCAAGGAATAAAAAGACAGTTATCTGTCCCAAGGACTCCTCAGCAGAATGGAGTTGTGGAAAGAAAGAACCAGACCATTCAAGAAGCTGCTAGGACCATGATGATGGAAGCAAATGTTCCACAAGTGTTTTGGAGAGAAGTTGTGAGTACTGTTGTCTACACTCTTAACCGGGTGTAGATCAAAGGCAATTCTAGTAAGACTCCTTATGAACTATGGTTTGGTCATGCTCCTACTGTGAAGTATTTTAAAATTTTTGGTAGTAAGTGCTATATCAAATGAGATGAGGATCTAGGTAATTTTGAAGCAAGAAGCGATGAAGGGATACTTCTGGGTTACTCTACTCAAAGCAAGGCATACCAATGCTTTAACAAAAGATTGAAAAAGATTGTTGAAAGTGCAAATGTTAGAGTTGATGAGAGAAAAGAAGGGCATTCCAAGTCTTACGGATATGAATCGGATGATCACGATGAAAGTTAAAGTCAAGGAAGACAAGTTCAAACTCAAACTCAGATTCAAATTAATCTAGAAAATCTAGTAACTCAAGAGGATAATGCAGAAGTTGAGGAACAAGTTCAAGAAATAGAAGCAAATCCCAAAACTCCTAGGTATGTAAGACTGAATCATCCTGAAGATCATATCATAGGAGATAGAAATAAAGGTGTTTGAACTAGGAGTAGAATTGTTGAAGATCAAGAAGAGATTTGTTTAATTTCAAAGATTAAACCAAAATCAATAAGTGAAGCCTGCAATGATGAAAACTAGATAAAAGCAATGGAAGAAGAACTAATGCAAATTGAAAAAAATCACACTTGGGATCTTGTTTCTAGACCTAAGGACAAAAATGTGATTGGAACTAAATGGGTCTTCTGGAATAAACTAAATGAAGATGGTGAAGTTGTAATGAACAAAGCAAGGTTGGTATGTAAAGGATATTCTCAAGTGGAAGGAATTGATTTTGAAGAAACTTTTGCTCCGATGGCAAGAATAGAAGCAATCAGACTATTTCTTGCATTTGCTGCTTATAAATATTTCAAGGTATATCAGATGGATGTCAGGTCATCATTTCTAATTAGAGAATTGGAAGAAGTCTACATTGAGCAACCAGAGGGATTTCAATTGTCTAATCATAAAGATATGGTCTGCAGATTGAGGAAAGCACTGTATGGGCTCAAACAAGCGGCAAGAGCCTAGTATGCAAGATTGGATAAGTATTTGCTAAAGCTAGGATACAACAAAGGCACTGCTAACAGTAATCTTTACTTCAAGATTGATCATGAACACATTTTGATTGTTGAGGTATTTGTTGGTGATATCATTTTTGGTGGGAATGAGAGTATGTACAAAACATTTGCTGATCAGATGCAAAGTGAATTTGCAATGTCCATGTTTGGTGAAATAAATTTCTTCTTAGGTCTGCAAATCACTCAATCAGATAAAGGTATCTTTATATCTCAATCTAAGTATATGGGAGAATTGCTAAAAAAGTTTAGGATGGAAGATTCAAAGTTAGTGGGTACACCCATGGTAACTGGATGTAAGTTAAGTAAAGATGATGATTCCCCTAAGGAAAATTAGAAAAGGTATAGGTCAATGATTGGAGGACTGCTCTACCTGACTCAGACTAGACCTGATATCATGAATGCAGTTGGACTTGTTGCTAGGTTTCAAGCTAATCCTAGAGGATCCCATGTTGTGGAAGTCAAGAGAATTTTTAGATATCTCAAAGGGACAATTGATTATGGATTATGGTATCCAAAGGATAATGACTTCACTCTTCATGCATATATAACTGTTGATTGGGTAGGAGATGTGGATGACAGAAAAAGCACTAGTGGTGGTGCATTCTTCTTGGGAAGAAGATTGGTTTCTTGGCTGAGCAAAAAATAGAAGGCAATATCCCTATCTACAGTAGAGGTAGAGTATATAGCAGCAGCAAACAATTGTACTCAAGTTCTGTGGATGAAGCAAATGTTGAAGGACATCATAATTGTGTTTGAGGAGCCGGTCACAATCTTTTGTGATAATTCAAGTGCAATAAGAATCTCAAAGAATCCAGTGTTGCATTCAAAGACAAAGCACATATCCATCAAGTTTCATTTCTTGAGAGAGAAGGTAAATGAGAATGAAATCAAGTTGGAGTTTGTGTCCTCAAAGGATCAAATTGTGGATATTTTCACTAAGCCTCTTCCCAAGGATACTTTTGAGTATCTCAGAGAGAAGTTCTAGGTTATTACCCCTCCTAATTGGAACTAAGATGCAGTAGAGTGCATCAGTCTAGTGGAATTCCCAGTCATATCTGTGATCTAGATTGATGTTAAGGAGGCACTACTCAGGGGGAGTAGTCTGCATGCAATTATTGAGTTTGGACTACTGCAAATATGTACCCTTTGCCATTGATGTCAAAGGGGGAGAGAAGTCATGTGAAAAACTAGTTGTTGATGAAAGAGGGAGCAATGAAGATAGTGGTTGCAGAAGTGATAAGAGAAAGGGGGAGAAGTTCTCATCTTGATGGTTGAATCAGTTTTCACATCATATGTTTCCATCAATGACAAAGGGGGAGATTGTTGCAAATATGTGCCTAATCGGTGTTGTCATTGGTGTCAACTGTATCCTATCTTGTTGTTTGTCTAGAAGACTGGAATGCTGACGATATTGAGAAAATTAATGAAGATCAATGGATGCAGATCATATAGCAGTATAGAGGATTATTTGAAGTAGCTCCATTCAAGATTTGAGAGGTTCACATGAAGATTTGAAGAAGCTATGGCCACCTGAGTAGAACCAATTTTGCAGTATTCAGAAGAGATAGAGTGACAGGAAAGTGGTTCGAATTGTTCTGAAAATGTAAAATGATGATCTATGGTTCTAGAGGCACATTTGGTAAGTTAGTGTGTATCATCAGTACAAGTGGTTTGTTAGGGTTAGCTGGTAGAAGATATCAATTACATGCAAATAAAGATTAAATAGAGGAATGAAAATACACAAAAATAATAACAGCGAGAGACAAGTTTTAATTTGGTTCACCCAAACTCAGGCTACATCCACCAATAGAGAGTCCAATATTATTATCTAGTAAATCAAACTGATTACAACCAGCAATCCTTGCAACTTAATACCACTACAAAATGCTACAATACATCCATGGAAACCCTAACCCTTAGCCATTTTTATCACAAATTTTGTCAGTTACAAAATACGGTTTTTTTACGTCATTCAATGAAAAATAACTCTCGACGCCTTAATAAAATAATAGAAAATCATGTGAGGTTTCAGGGGCGCTGCCCCCGAGCCCCCATAAGGGCACTACCCCTCAACCCCACCCTGTATCGCAACAGGGAGCATACCAGGGGCGCTGCCCCCAAACCCCTACAAGGGGTGCTGCCCCCTGACCCCGTAGGAATTTGGGGGAAAACCATGCTGATAAAAGTGGAGTAAATTTAACCTTCGAGTCTGATTATACTCCATATAACAACATGGTTCATGGTTTGGAGGTCCACAAGCAATCTTTCTAGTTTGACAGTCATGGGAGGTAGTGTTCTTGAGGTTCTGGATGAAGATGCAAGTGATTCTAATGATTTGGAGGAGTGTAAATGTTTTTTGTTGAATTCATTGTGCTTGTGGAGGTCCTTGGATCATGTGACTACTGTGTTGGAGGTTCGCATTGAAGTTTGAGTTTGTTGGTGAAGATTTGCTTCTTGGTGTTGTTGTTCTTCCTAGTCTTGGCCGATCGGATGATTTAAGCATGTTGTGGATATTCTAAGAGCAATTCTTTGGAGCATGGCATGTTGTTGAAAGAAGATTCAAGTCTTAGCTATGATTGGCCGATAGCTTAATGATTCACATTAAGTTAGATGTTTGGAGTGGCAAACTTGATGCTCATTCCAAGGTTGATGAAGCATATAAAATACTTGTTGAAGAATTGTGGAAAATCATCCTTGAGCAAAAATAATAAAATCTGAAGAAAGGATTAGAAGCAGAGTAGAGAAGAGGAGGAGCAAGAGCAGTATAGAGTGAAGAGTTAGTGAAGAAGAATTTAGAGGCAGAAGCAGAAGTTTTGTGAGCATTCAATGAGATTGAACCAGGCATGAAAAGATGTTATTTATCAGTTAGTCCTTTCTGTGTTAAACATAAATTTCTTGTAGGAAGTGAGCCTCTCTTTTGAACAATGAGCTTTGGGTAGTGAGCTTGAAGGCAAGTGCCTTCCCATTTTTAAGTACTTTTAACAAGGTATGAATCTTGTGGACTAACACCCACTGTGGTTTTTCCCTTAACCAGGTTTCCACATCAAAAATATTGGTGTCAAATGTGTTGATTGTGTTTCTGCTCATGTGCTATTGTTATATGCTTTAATGTTTACATCATTAATCAATTTACAAATTGTGGAAGAAGATTACAAGAAAGAAAATGTTAATTTTGGGACAACTGATTCACCCCCCCTCTCAGCTGTCTAGACTAATTCCAAAAAAATCTTCCTCTGATCTAATTATTTCTCCTCATTTATCAAGTTTGTTCTGACAGCTAGGGTTTCTCCCCTTTCAACATCTTTAGAATGCTCAAACTATGCATCTTCATCTACATGTGCAACTCATGCATTACCTTTAGCTCTTATATTTATCCTTCCTTGATGTTGGGAACACTTGTAGGCTCAATGTCCTTCTTCTCCACATTGGAAACATGTTTCTCTAAAACCTTCTCTTCCAAGTCCTTTCCCAGGTCTTCCTCTTCCTCTTCTTTTTTTCTCACCATTATTTTGGTCATGAGGGCGGTAGGCATTATCTCCTTTTTTATTTTGACTCATGCTTTCTTCTTCACTTTTCTTTTGATCTTTATTTTGGCCTCCATAGGATATTCCACCAGTCCTTCACCCTTGACCTCTTCCTATTTGATTGCTTTCGAATCTTTAATTCAATTTCTCTTCCACCTTCAGGGGAAACTAGTATGCATCTTCTATGGTGATCATTCTGACTAGGCTCAACTCCTCTTGAATAATTGGTCTCAACCTATTAATATAATGAGATACCTTCTCCCTGTTGGCCTCTACATGGCCTATTTTGATAATAATCTTATAAAACTCTTTTGTATACTCCTTAATAGATTTGCTACCTTGCTTCAATCCTTGCAGCTTCAACAACTCCAACTCATAGTCCACAGGAATGAATCGCTTCTAAAGTTTGTCCACCATCTAATCCCATCTATAATCTTTCCTTTTCCTCTTCTATTTCTCTGCATCTTTGTACTTGAAATATTCCTCCATATCGTTTATCCAATCAATAAGATCTTCTGGATTTAGATCCATAGAATAGGTAGAAACTTCAATCTTAGGCCTCTTTCCAATCTTTGAAATGGCCCTCAACAACCTAACTTGTGCAAGATCTCCTGCGTCATCATCTTCATCATCAAATATCTCTTCATCTTCAACTTCATCTTTGCTTTCTTCACTTATTATTGGCTCAAACCCTTTTTGCATCTCCTCTTGCAATACATTGATTTTGAGTTCACTACAAGGCTCTAAACCCTCTTCTATTAAAGAATTTCTCCTACCATGGTTTCTTTGTGGAGGCATTTTGATCTCTACAACAAACCCATAACCTCAAGTCCTAGTGCAAACTTCGTCACAGTCGACAATCTACCTACACACTCAGGAACCCTTGGTCTAATAACATTTGAAGAGGAGGTCAATCCTAGAACACACAATAACATAGATATTGAACTCCTAAAATACTAAGAGAGGAGTGAATCAATATTCTATGAAACCACTTAAGCATTTAAACATTCATTCCACATAGCATATTTAGTTTGTAGAAAGAAAAGAAAGTATGAAAGAAACCATCAAAACACATAACACATGAACGCTAGATTTTTACGTGGGAAATCAAAAAAGGGAAAAACCACGGTGAGGATTAGGTCATAATATATTATAATACAACCGGTTAAAGTTGATACAATTGGTGGACTCACTGTCCAAAAGAGAAGCGCTCATTGCAAGTGGCTCACTACTAAAGCACTCACTGTTCTGAGTAGAAAGACATAGAAGAAGGGTGGCTCACTGCCAAATATGAACTATTAGTTATGCATCTAAATTATGTTGGAGATACAGTTCCACTAAAGTTCAAAATATTGATTTAACACACTTCATCTTCACCACAATCTTATCTTATCCTTCTCTACATCAGATTTCACTCACATACACATATCCTTTATTCTTTTTCTCCACACACACTTCATACAAGAAATCAATCTTATTTATATATCACATTCAAGAAAAACATCAACCATGTTGGTATGATAGATGTATTGTGTGACTCCATGACCTGTTGACCCAAAACTCAACCCTATACGCTTTGCAGAGAGAACCAAAGCATGTAACACATTGAGATAGTCCAACTCAACCTATAATCATTCTAATAGAACTACTTCATACCTAACTTAGCTCCGCACAACCTCAAGACCTTTAGGTCAGCTCCACTAGTGAAGTAACAATAGAATGAACTACCTGTTTGCTTACAACTCAACATGCGGACCACCAATATGCTTACCACTTAGAGACAACACAATTCTGACATTTATAAACTTATCCTTAAAGTCGCATAGAAAGGTATTCATCTATGGTGGAATGTGGAGCATTCCAATAGACTACTAACATTGTCATTACATTGTTATTACATAGTCTAGTACTCTATAAGTTCTATCTTTCATTGCGAAGAGCTTCAAGACCTCAATATTTGGATTTAGACTCCTTTAGTATGCACCAAAAATACCTTAAAAATGCATAGCAAGATTCTCCATAGTGGAGGAATGCAGACTAAAATACTACGACCCTGTCTTAGGTTCTGTATTGCAAATGCCTTTGGAAAAACTCCAGCAAATTGTGTCTGAGTGTGGAACACAAAAATGGAAGGATATCAATGTAGTCATATAGGGATTCCATAATACACTTAGATATATCATGTTTAGGTGTATTCTCCTCCACATTACACTTAGCGGCTTCTCTAACCAACACAATTGTTTCTTTACACTTTGTTGCCATCAATGACAACACTACTTACTATCATGGTCATCAGTCTCATCATCATCATGCTTATGTTGCCAATAATAGATTGCACATAGAAAATAGGAATGTTCTTTTATTGAACTGAACAACACATTACATTACAGAAACTAGAATCAAATTTGAGGATGAATCCTCAATAGGCTACAACACATTACAGCTTCCCTCCTTTGGATTCTAGAACTTTCTTATTGAACACACCCGGATACTGAGAGGGGGGGTGAATCGGTATCTAAACAAACTTCAACTTCTCTGGAGAAGATTAAAACTTAAGCATTACAACATTAACATGAACATGAAAGTTTTATGCAATGCACATCAATACATAACACTAGATATATGTGGAAAACCCTAAAAGGGAAAAACCATGATGAGGATTAACTCACAATATATTAAGCTCAAAATAATAACTTTGTTCTAGGGATATAACCCAAGGAAGCTACTACTCCCTAAAAACTTTGATTTAGGGTCACTCCCAAGGAATCTACTACTCCTTGAAGACTTTGATTTAGGGTCACTCCCAAGGAAGCTACTACTCCCTAAATTGAGATCACACTTACAAAAGATTAAGTATGACAGTCCTACTGTCTGAAAACTGGCATTGAAACTCACACCTTTGATGATTGTAATTCTGCCTCTTCACAGTTCCTTTTGATGATAAGATTAGGTAGGCACACTTTATACTTGATCATTGTCATAGAGATGTCTTCAAGATGAATTAGGATAGCATCAACAACTTCTTCTCTTTCTCCTTTAGTTGCACATCATAATGTATTCATTCTGCTCCTTATCTTACATGCGAGCTCTGACAATTACTTTGCAATCACACTTTACCTAACTCAATTTGATTTACAATTTATACATGATATTACATTGATTACATTTCTTGTCATCTAGAGACAACATGAAAAATACTTTTACAAGTCTGCTAGATTACACACAACATGAAATGTGTAGAAGATAAGTCCTAAACAAGACCACACACTACACTAATAGAAGATCCATGCCTTACGGACATCATTACTTGCTTATCCAGGTCCAAAACATCCTTCACAACTTCAAACACCAAGGAATTGCATCTGCACACCAAAGATTTTGTGTTGCACATCTTTAACCATGAACTCTGAGAACAACTAGTCATTCAAAACACATTGAAACATACTATCATTGAAGAACCAAGATTGTGGACCACCAAGAACCTTGAAACTGCAAGGAAGCATATAATGCACATCCATAAACTTGTCTATAAAAATGCAAAGGCAACCATTCACTCTAGAGGAATGTGGGGCATTCCTATAGACCTTCAACATTGCCTCACTCTACTAGAGAACATGTCGATACTCTATCATGCATAAGTTCCATAGCAGAGTGACAAATGATCTAAAACTTTGGAATTATCACCTTCACTACATCCTAAACATAGTACCAAAACCACATAGTCATAACTACAAATGCAGAGAAATGTGGAGCAATCTATTATCATATAGTAATTGTCTTCAACATTGTCTTCAAACTGTAAAACACTCTTCTAGTAATCCAATCATCATGAAACTTGGATCAGTCCATCAATAACACATCCAATCATCTTAGTGCTTCTAATTCCCATATTAATATAACTTCATACTCAACTCTACATTAATTAAGGCATGACATCCAACCATGAACTTCTACTTCCCATGTATCTTCTTTCAGAACATGACATCCAACCATGAACACATCCATGACAATGTTGACACCAATGACAACCTTGTGACAATGTTGACATCAATGACAACCTTAAGAGCCATATGTCTAACACTTCTATCTTCTGTAACTTCAAATCTATTAGGATTTCTATTTTCCCTCCTTTTTTTGACTCTCTACTTTACCCCTTTCTCTACTGCCCCAAAGGATTCCCAAAAATGGTCATAAATAGCCCTTTTGTTGGTGCCTTCCAGCCAAAATTTTGAAATTTGTAACTCTCTTCAAAAATAGGTCAACTTCCAGGTCTAAATGGACCTTCTTTCCACCAACTGGAATAAGAGTGTTGATATGCGCCGCACAACTGAGACGGGGGGTGAATCAGTTGTCACAAAGACTTAAACACTTTCTGCAACTAAACATTCATCACTTAACCACAATTATTATGATTTAACAATTAGTGCATGTAAATAGAAACTTAACCACAGATACAACATCAAACACAAGAGACACTAGATTTACATGGAAAACCCCAAAGCAGGGAAAAACCATGGAGAGGATTAACTCTCAATATATATTACAATCCTGAAATAGTGATGTTTAGGCTTGGTCACTCCACGGGCCTAAACATACTAGCTTACTGCCATGAAGAACAACTAGGTCTTGTAGACTCACTACCTCAACCCTAAACCTAGCAAGATTATAATAAGGGTTGTTAAACCCTATTCATTACCATGATCAACACCTTTCACTATTTGCAACTGAAGTATAATAATTTCTCCTCTTCCTTTCCTCTGCTTTGCTCTTCCTCTATTCTTCTCTTCCTCTTCTTTCCTTTGCCCCTTCTCTGCTCTACCTTTTGGACCTTTCTTAGTATATTCTCATTTTTACTCAAGGACACCTTTTCCACAACTTAACTATAGGTATTTGTACACTACATCAACCTTGGAATGATCATCAAGGTTAGTATCACAATCATCAACCATTGGAACAACCTCCAAGGTTGGTATTACAAATATTTACAAAATAGGTCCTGAATTATTGCAACATTATGCAAAGGGAATGAAATGCGGATCACACCATGCCGTAGCTGGGACTCAAACATGATCTTCCACACCACAACATGCTTCCTCAATCTTTTAGAGATCTCCGTAATCACTGGGATTAACTAGGTTGGCCAAGATTGTTTACATGCTACATTATCTCGGAACAATCTTCACACACCATCTTAATTTCTTAATGTGGACCAAAGTCCAGATAGGAACATGATTAGGAGACATCCACAAGCATGCTATAATCATCAAGATAACCGTACAAACCTCAACCACTTTATCCATAGGAATCTTCTTCACCAGAACACATGAACTTTACTATCTTCAACTGTCATAAAAGAAAGATAGCTTACAGACCACCAAACCACGAACCATTGCAACTATAGGCACTTATCATCATCCAAGACTTCCCTCTAGAACCACAGAGCCAAATACTTTATTTTAGAGGAATGCAGAGCATAATACTTTCTTCCTATCCCTACTGAACTTACAGAAAAGGTAGATTTCACTCTATTGAACACAACTCACTCAGATCTTCTTGTAGATGGATCAAACCTGGAATGTAGAATCCTCAAACATACCTTTAACTTACTTCCAATCTGTAGACCACGATCTTCAAGTAGAAACAAATGTGGAGTAGTTTCTCAGACTGTTCTTCAACATACAACTCACTGTATGTACTGCACTTCTCTGTAGCTCACTAGTTTCTTCCGGAGGGGCTAATTTTCTCAATATCCTCAACATACAAGTCTTCTAAACAAGTAACAGAACAAGGTACAATTGATACCAATGAAAACAAGAATATGTTGATATCAATGACAACAATGATTAGGCACATACTTGCAACAATCTCCCCCTTTGTCATTGATGGCAACATATGATGTGAAAAATTGTAACAGTCATCAAGAAAAGATTCTCCCCCTTTCTCTTTACACATTTGTACTCTTTCTTTTTCTAAAATTCTCTCCCTTTTATTTTACACATCTATACTCTAAGTTTTTCACATGACTTCTCTCTCCCTTTGACATCAATGGCAAAAGGCACATACTTGCACTCATCATCTCTGATCTAATCTCTCTTATGAACTCTCTGACTACTCCCCCTGAGAAGTAGCCCTAAAAAAGCATCAATCTGGACCTCTGAATTGTTGGCAAGAGACACTACTATGCATGATAGGTGTTGTCATTGAGGGCAACTAAGACTATTCCACACATCTGTATAACATAATTTGTTCATACCGGAAGTCAAAATGAGAATTTATCTATGTCGCATAGCCAGAAATAGAGTATGTGACAGAGTTTAGTATTTTGGTCAATGGATCTCTCTAGTTAATCATTGTGTGTTGCAAATCTGAAAGAGTATAGAGGAATGTCAGGACAACCTAAATCCAATATTTTAGCCTCCGTTGACAAAGGGATTAAAGGTTATAAGCATCTTAGTACCAGGTCCTAATATGACAAAACAGTTCAGTAAACAACAGGCCTACTTGTGTTAGATCCTTATGTGGATCTAGTAGAAGTATTTTGGTGAGTTGCGTATGGGATATAATGTTAGTGGTTGACATGAATAGTGACCTTCAAGTGTTATTTCTAGTACGCATCAACATTGGTGTATGGATTCAGCCGACAGAACTAAGTATTTGTGTTGTTTATCAAGTTCTTCACAAGGCTGACAGAAAGTGATTGAATTTCTTGAGGTGGATATATATAGCCGATGGATTCAAGTTTATGGGTAGTTTTGATGGAGTAAGTGCAAAAAGGAAAATAAAAGAGCGAAAGAGAAGAGATCAAGGTATGGATGGTGGAAGAGCAGTAAACAGGGCAAAGTAAAGATGAAGTGTATCAAGTCAGTATTATGTGCTTAACTGGAATTGAATCTTTGCATTCGTAGATGTTAATTATCAGTTCAAACACATTGTAATCTTCCTTCAGTAGGTAGTGAGCCTTCTTTTGAGCAATGAGCTCTGGGCAGTGAGCTTGAATGCATGTGCATTCCTCTTTTGTAATACTTTTAATAGAGTATAATCTTTGTGGGTTAACCCTCACCATGGTTTTTCCCTTAACTAGGTTTCCATGTTAAAAATTCTTGGTGTCAAGTGTGTAATTTGTTTTTTTGCTCATATGTTATTGATTCATGCTGTCATGGTTATTATAATGATCTTCTAATAAGTAGTAAAGAAGAATTAAGTGCATCAAGTGTTAAAGTTTTGTGACAACTGATTCATTGCCCCCTCTCAGTTGTCTACCCTAATTCCAACAATTGATATTAGAGAAAGGTTCCTTTGAAAAGTTTAATAGTCGAGGAAGATCTGGGAAAGCAATAAAATGGATGAATACAACCTTCAAGGACAACTTAACCTTGCTTTAGAAGATCTTGAGTAGTCTAGAGAAGAAGTCAAAGAGCTGCAAGAGAACCTTAAAAATGTTGAAGACTTCATTGAGACTTTAAAAGAAAAATTAAGCAAATCCAATGAAAAGAGGAAGGAGCAACCTCTTCAACTGGGAAATCATTATGAAGACAACAACAAGGATAAGGCCCTAAAAGAGAAGGCTAAGGAATGTGAGAAGTTAGCTAAAGAAGTTGTTGTCCTAAAACATGAGATGGAATCTAGGGTGATGAGGCTAACCAAGGAAATTGAAGATAGGAAGAAAACTGAAGAAGACCTTAATCAAAATCTAAAAGAAAGAACTGAAGAATGCTATAGATTAGATGGAATAGCTAGCCTCCTAGAATCTAATCTACAAGAAAGCAGAGACAATGAGAGATAACTTGAGAGACAAATTGTCATTCTCAGACATGGCCTAGAAGTTGCAAATGAATACAAGGAGAAGTTCAAGATAAGCTCATCTAAACTTGAAGCACTACTTGAAGGACAGAAAAAGGCTAATGATAAGCATGGTCTTAGATATGAGAATGGTGAAAGCTCTAAATCCGAACAAAGAAATTTTCAACCAAGGAATGGGAGAAACAGATCTAGAAGACCTCTGGTAAGACAGCCTAATGCTCAAAGATATCCATCCTTCAATGGCAATTGTTTCAATCGCAATAAATTTGGTCATTGCAGAAGCAAAGAAAATCAAAATGGTCCATCCTTCTTCAGTCAACGCTTCAAGTGTAAGAGGTATGGTCATAGATCCAATGAGTGCAGAAGTATGATAATAAATAACTCTAACAATGGCAATTCCTTCAATGGCTACTGTTTTTCTTGCAATGGATTTGGACACATGGCTAATCAGTGTAAATTAAGAGGAAATCAAGTATATAGGAAAATAAATGTTGTGTGCTTCAATTGTAACTGATCCGGTCATTTTGTAAGAACCTGCAGAAGCAAGAATAATGAAATAAGAGGACTGGCAAACCAAAAACTGGATGAGCAGAGACAAGACAAAGGCAAGGGAAAAATTGATGTGAATGAGATCCAGAATGAAATGAGCAAGACATGGGTCAAGAAAAGTGTTATGAACAATAATAATGGGTCCACACTAGAATCTGGTGCTGACAATTCCTTCGGATATTAAATTAGGAGCTCTGGCTCAGGGGTAGCTGCATTGAAAATCAAATTCCTCTAGCCAGTAAGTGGGTACCTAAATATGGCATGATGGGAAAAGATAATTTGAGTTACTATAGATCATTTGAAAGGATTTTTGGAAGAAAAGAATTAGAAATTAATGATTTGTTGAACAATTGAAGGTCAACTACATGCAGAAACAGTGTAACTAGATGTGTTAGGGTAGAGAATTTATTACAAAGGCAAATGAGGTTTTGCGGAGCATAAAAAGGTGTTCACTCTTCATTTGAATCACTTTACACTAGAAGAAAGAAAGAAGAAGAGTGTCTGAGCTAAGATTTGAAAGATTCGAAGTGCAATCAGCAAATTTGTCCGCTAAACCTAACCCGGTGAAAGAAAAAGGTATTTATCTGCGAAGATTTGAACTTGTAATTTTTGCAATGGCTACACCTTTGGTTGTTGACATTACTGAAAGACCTTAACCCAATTTTAAGAAGCATCCTCACAAATCAATAGAAGTCAACCCATTAGGTGTTTTTTCAAGTGTTCCATATGGTGTGCTACATGTTGAAGATATTAGGGTTTATATTTATGCGAACATAGATGAATTTGGAAACTCAAGGTATGTAGATTTGTTTGAGAGTCATCTTAGGGATGAAAATCATGACCTTAAACCCGAGTATAAGGCACTACTTGATAAACATTTTAATCAGATTATGGGGTTTCCAACATTTGATGAAGATGAGTGGGTCTGGTATGTTTTGAGTCAGATGCATGATGAATTCATATGGTTGTTAAAACCATTCAAGATTACCAAGGATGTTATCAGAATTGTGACTAGGTTAAATTCAACTGGTGGATTACGCATGTTGAAATCTGTGAAAAACCAAACTGTTACCGATGCTACCAGTGCAAAGTTTGACAAGAGGGCAATGACCATCAATGACATTATAGAACCGGATGTTAAGTTTGCTTCCATGGTGATAGGCTACAAGATATATCACTCTAGCAGGGAGAATTCTGTCTTCAGAACTGCCATATATGCAGCATATCAAATGTTGAAGGAGAATGCAGATTATGACCTATGTGAGCTATTACGGAACCAACTGATTGAAAACTTGAACAAAATCAAGAAAGATAAGAAAAACACTTTTAAATATGGTACATTGGTTCTATGCTTGTTCTTCTACTATATGAATGAAGTACATGGAGTAAAGGATGTTCACTGGACTAATGATGCACCAGTTGCCATTCAGACCAAAGATCATTTACACAGCATTGGTGACTATAAAGCTTAGAAAACTGCAATCTGGGGATACTTAAAAAAAATTTAGAGTATGATGAATTCGAGGGAAAGAATCCCTAAATCAATTGTTGAGAAGTACAAGAATGAAATATGTTTCATGGTTGACACTACTCAGTGCTTAATGGAAGCAGTGGAACCTAGAACTATTTGGATCATGCCCATGGGGTATGAAGTAGATGGAAAAATCCTAAATATGTATGCTCAACATCTTCTGAGAAAGCCAAAAGACACAACAGTTGAAATATTTGGGACATATGAGGAGCTAAGTTTAAAACTACACGTTGATCTCAGAGAGCCTGAAACCAAAATTAAAGTAAAAAAAGAAGTTGAGCAGTTGGCCGAGAATCTAGGTCTCACAAAGGAAGCTGTAAGGCAATTCAAGGAAAGGATTGAAAAGGTAGAAAAGGAGAAGTAGGATAAGAAACAAAGAAGTGCTCTGGTAGAATCCTCCTTCACATTAAGGAATACTAGAAGCTCTATTGTTGCCCCTGTTTCCCCAAAACCTACCAATCTTGAGAAACCAGAAGGAAAATCATCACATAAAGAAGGGAAAAGAGTAAAATCAAAGGCCACAAGAACCTATAAGAACACAAAAGTTGATGAAGAAGAAACATATTCAGATGCTGAGGTAAAGGATTTGAAATCCTCTAGAACAAAAGCTACCAAAGTGACTAAGGAGAAGCCCTTCAAAAGTAAAAAGGTAAGCAAAAGGCAGAAGACAGATACATATGTTGAGAAGCCCACAATTTTCGTGGAAGATGTAATAAAATTAGTCACTGTGGATAGAAATTTGAAAACCATGACTAAATTTTATGATGAATATAGTGACACAGATAAGAGGCTGTTAAAGGAAGCAACTGTTAGATATCTGAATATCTATAATAAGGCCCTAAGATCCCTTCAAGTATTGCAAACATTTTGGAGTTGAGGAAAGAAAATGCAAAAAGCAAGGATATGGAGCTTAGAGAACATGTATTGATAAAACTACGGCCTCAAATCACTCAAGTTCAAATGAATATGATATTCAAAGAAGTGAAGGATGAATTCAAGAGCAAGAAGACAATGAACAAACTGATGCTTGGAGAATTGGACCAAATAGTTAAAGAAACACATGAAATACTTCTAAGTGCATTGAAGGGACACAATCTTCCATTTGTTGAGGAGGAGACTGATGATGGGATTGAATCATCAATCCCAAATATTGAAAAGATGAAAACTAATGAGCAATAAACCAAGGTTGATGACTCCTATGTTCTAGAAGAGGAACAAATAAACAAAGAAAATATAGAGATGGTGGGTCAAACTGATGATACGGGAGATACTCTAACTTCTCCTAATCAATCCAGAAAAGAAGATAATGTTGAGAATATTGTTGCTACACAAGATCCTTAGGAACATATTGCAAATAGTGAGGTCAAAGGAAAGAATCCAGCTGCAGATAACATAGAGAAAGGTGAAGTAGAAGAAGAAATCAAAGGTAAGGAAGATAAAGCAGAAGAAGATGGTGCAAATGTTGATAGTCCTGATAATGTAAAAACTCAAGGAAAGGAAAGTGGTCCAAAAATGGTGGCAAGAGACACTACAGCTGCAGTGAAAATGTTTCTGAGTAAAGAGATGCTAGAGTTTGATGAACCAGAACTGATTCAAGGACTAATCAACTTGGATATTCTCTCTCTGGTCCAAATGATGAAGATAGAATCCTTCACACAAGCCAAAGAAAGTGAAAAGATATTGAAATCTCACATAGAGGATAGTGAGTTGTTAAGTCCTGCATCTGATATATTGGAGAAGATAATGCCAACTTTCTAGACAAATCCATCCGATTCTCCCTCCAAAAATCTAAAGAGCCTTGTAAATTTTGTAAGTACACAGTTTGAGTCTTTTGAAAAGTCTACAGAGATTAAAGTCTGGAATGAATTTTTGGATAAGAGATTTAGTGAGCTAAAGGGGCTAATAAGGAATGATAAAGGGGTACTTGATATCAATATAAAAAGTACTCAAAATTCTCTTAATGACGGAGGTGATGTATACAAATTTTGTCTATCTTGGTCCAAAGGTATTGAGGATATTGAGAAGAAGATAAAGGAGTAGGAACAAAAATTGTTGATTCTATCTCAAAATTTTGATCCTCTAAAGGTTTCTCCGGTAAGTCAAGAGTGTCAAGTAATCAGCCTGACTGATGAAATAAAGAAACTTGTTAAAGAAAAGACCAATATTGTGGAGAGAATGTGTGAACTTCGGGGATTGATTGCCCCCAAGTTAGAAATAATGTTTACTACTTTATCGGAAGCTCAAGTTGCAGTCCAAACACGTGATCCTCCAGATCTAAAGAAAGCAGAAACACAAGCATTCCTACTTAATGAACACATCTCAATTTTGGATGGCATGAAAAGATGTTGGGCCTCTTAACTTGTGCAGTTGAAAATTAGTTTTGTAGATATTCTCAAGTTCATGTAAATATAACTTAAGGATTGGTTGTACATATGCAGCATTGTATACAGAATGTTTGGGTGAATTTTGGTTTACAGATCCCACCCTTTGCCATTGCTGTCAAAGGGGGAGTGAAGAGCAGTGAAAAGTGAGGAATCCCGCAAAGGGGGGGCCTTCGAAACAATGGAGAGCACAAGTGTACAGAGTAAGGGGGAGTAACTCTGACACTTAGTCATTTTTCACTAAGTGTTGCCATCAATGCCAAAGGAGGAGATTGTTGGCAAGAGAGACTGTTACGCATGACAGGTGTTGTCATTGATGGAAACTAAGACTATTCCACACACTCACATAACATAATTTGTTCATACCGGAAGTCGGAATGAGAATTTATCTAAGTCTAAATAGCCAGAAACAGAGTATGTGATAGAGTTTAGTATTTTGGTCTAAAGATCTCTCCAGTTAATCATTGTGTGTTGCAAATCTGAGGGAGTATAGAGGAATGTCAGGACAACCTAAATCCAAGATTCTAGCCTTTGGTGACAAAGAGATTAAAATTTATGAGCATCTGAGTACCAGGTCCTAATATGACAGAACAATTTAGTAAACAATAGGCCGACTTGTGTTAGATCTTTATGTGGATCTAGTAGAAGTGTTTTGGTGAGTTGCATATGGGAGTTAATGTTAGTGGCCGACATGAATGGTGGCCTTCAAGTGTTATTTCTAGTAGGCATCAACATTGGTGTATGGATTCAGCTGACAGAACAGAGTATTTGTGTTGTTTGTCAAGTTCTACACAAGGCTGACAGAAAGTGATTGAATTTCTTGAGGTGGATATATATAGACGATGGATTCAAGTATATGGGTAGTTTTGATGGAGTAAGTGTGAAAAGGTGGATAAAAGAGTGAAAGAGAATAAATCTAAGGTCCGGATGGTGGTAGAGCAGTAAATAGGGTAGAGTAAAGATGAAGTGTATCAAGTTGGTATTCTATGCTTAACCGAAACTAAATCTTTGCATTTGTAGATGCTTATTATCTATTCAAACACATTGTAATCCTCCTTCTGTAGGCAGTGAGCCTGCTATAGGTAGTGAGCCTTCTTTTGAGTAGTGAGCTCTAGGCAGTGAGCCCAAATGCATGTGCATTCCCCTTTTGTAATACTTTTAACAAAGTATAATCTTTGTGGGTTAACCCCCATCGTGGTTTTTCCCTTAACTGGGTTTCCACATTAAAAATTCTTGGTGTCAAGTGTGTAATTTATGTTTTTGATCACATGTTATTGATTCATGCTTTCATGGTTATTATAATGATCTACTAATAAGTAGTAAAGAATAATTAAGTACAGCAAGTGTTAAATTTTTGTGACAACTTATTCACCCCCCCTCTCAGTTGTCTTCCCTAATTCCAACATGAACACCTCCAGACTAATGCACTATTGTGCATCTTAGTTTAGAGTAGGCGGGGTGATAACCCCTAACTTTTCTCTGAGAAACTCAAAAGTATCCTTAGGCAAAGGCTTGGTAAAAATGTTTGCAATCTAATCCTTGGTAGAAACATACTCCAACTTCACTTCCTTCCTTTCACCTTTTCTCTCAGAAAATGATACCTAATAGATATATGCTTTGTCCTTAAATGCATCACTGGATTCTTTGATATGTTAATGGCACTTGTGTCATCACAAAAGATTGCAATGGGGTCTTCATACACAACTTTGATGTCCTTCAAAGTATGCTTCATCCATAACACTTGAGTGCAACTACATGGTGTTGCAATGTATTCTACCTCCGGAGTAGACAAGGATATTGAATCATGTTTCTTGCTCAACCAAGATACTAATCTTTTTCCCAAGAAGAATACATCTCCACTTGTACTTTTCTGTCATCCACATCTCCGGCCCAATCTGCATCAGTATATGCACTGAGAGTGAAATCACAGTCCTTGGGATACCACAAGCCATAGTCTATTGTGCCTTTAAAATATCTCAGAATTCTCTTGACTGCCATCACATGAGATTCCTTGGGTTCTACCTGAAATCTTTCCACAAGACACACTACATGCATTATGTACAGTCTGGATTGAGTTAGATAAAGTAATCCTCCAATCATAGATCTATACTTTTTCTAGTCTGCCATGGGTGAGTTATCATCTTTACTCAACTTACAACCGGTTATCATAGGTGTGCATACTGATTTAGAGTCTTCCATCCCAAATTTCTTCAACAACTCCTTCACATACTTAGACTAAGAAATGAAGATACGTTTATCTGATTGACTTATTTGTAGACCTAAAAAGAAGTTCATCTTTCCAAACATAGACATTTCAAATTCACTTTGTATTTCTTCAACAAAAATTGAGCACATACCTTCATTGCCTCTAAAAATAATATCATCAACAAACCTGCAACAATCAGGGTTTGTTCATCATTGATCTTGAAGTAGATATTACTATTTATTGTACCTTTACTGAACCCTATCTGTATCAAGTACCTATCCAACCATGCATACCATGCTCTGGGAGCTTGTTTTAATCCATACAAAGCTTTCTTCAATCTGCATACCATGTCACCTTGATCTGATGACTAAAATCCTTCTAGTTGTTCTATATAGACTTCCTCTTCCAATTCTCCATTTAAGAAGGTAGACTTCACATCCATTTGATAAACCTTGAAGTCTTTGTATGTTGCACAAGCCAAAAACATCCTTATTGCTTCAATCATTTCCATTGGAGCAAAAGTTTCTTCAAAGTTTATTTCTTCAACTTGAGTATATCCCTTGCATTCCAACCTTGCTTTGTTTCTTACCACTTCACCATTCTCATTCATTTTGTTTTTGAAGACCCACTTTGTACCAATTACATTCTTGTCTGCTGGTTTAGGAACAAGATTTCGAGTCTGATTCTTCTCAATCTACATCAATTCCTCTTCCATAGCGTTTATCCAATTCTCATCTTTGCAAGCCTCGTCCACAGTTTTAGGTTCAATCTTAGAAATCAAACAGAAATTTACTTGTTTCTCTGCAGCTTTTCTTCTGGTTAAGATCCCTTTGCTCTTATCTCCTATGATTTGATTTTCAGAGTGACTAAATCTTACATACCTTGGAGTTTTGATAGCATTTACCAGAGCTTGTTCTTCCTCATTTGTGACGTCTTCATGTTGCACCACTTTTGAAACATCTAGATTATCTGACTTATTTCCATTTGATTCTGAACACCTTTCCTTACATTCATCAACTTTAACATTTGCACTTTCAATGATCTTATTCAGCCTCTTATTATAGCACCAGTAGGCCTTACTCTTTGTGGAATAACCAATGAAGATTCCTTCATCACATCTAGCATCAAACTTGCCTAAATCTTCTTCTCTTTTGATATAACATTTGCTACCAAAAAATTTGAAATGCTTCACAGTAGGAACTTTTCCATGCCATAATTCATAAGGAGTCTTTGAGATGTTACCTTTTACTTGAACTCTATTTAGGATATATACTATGGTGTGAATTGCTTCTCTCCAAAATGCTTCCAGAAGATGAGCCTCCTACATCATGGTTCTAGCAGCTTCTTGAACTATTCTATTTTTCCTTTCAACAACTCTATTTTGTTGTGGAGTTTTGGGTGCAGATAGTTGTCTCTTAATTCCATGTTCTTCACAAAAGAAATTGAATTCATTTGAAGTGAACTCTCCTCCTCTATCAAACCTTAAGCATTTGATTTTCAAATCCATCTCATTTTCAACCATTGCCTTAAATGCCTTGAATTTGTCTAGAGCTTCAGCTTTCTCTTTCAAAAAGGTGACCCAAGTCATTCTAGAATAATCATCAATGAGCAACATGAAATACCTGTCTCCTTGCAAACTTCTCACTCTGGTAGGTCCACATAGATCTATATGTACTAGCTCAAGTAATCCTCCAACTAATTGGTCCTTGCTTTTGAAACTTACTCCTGTCTGTTTTCCAAATTGACACTCCTTGCAAATAGGATTAGTAGGCTTTACAAGCTTAGGCCGATCTCTAACAATTCGTGCAGTACTTATCTTCATAATATTATCAAAATTTATGTGACACAACCTTCTATGCCATAATCAACTCTCATCAGTCTAAGTCAACAAGCAATAATTCTCAGTTCCTTTCAAGTGATAGATATTACTTTTGGTCTCATTACCAGTTGCAATGATTGTTCTGGAGCTTTCCTTGATTTTGCATCCATTGTCTTGAAGCTTAAATCATAGCCCTTTTCACACATTTGACCCACACTCAAATATTGTGCTTTAATCCTTTAACATACAGGACATCTTCAGTATTGTGCTTGCCATCAAAATAAATAGATCCTTTCCCACAAATCCTACCAGCTATATCATCTCCAAACTTAACCAGTCCACCATCATATCTTTCCAAACTTACAAACTTACTTTTGTCACCAGTCATGTGGTGAGAGAAACCACTATCAATAACCCATTCATCCTTGTCCTTAATGACCTGAGTAGCCAGAACACTTTCCACTGGTTTTTCTTCCTTCATATAGCTAGAAGAATTAGTAGACATAAGATCTTTCTTAATAGCAATGAACAAGCATTCATTTACAAAGGAACTATCATTATCTAGTTCACCATTATCTAATAGTCCTTCATCACCATCAAAATCTTCAACATAATAACACTTCTTTTGGGTCCTAGGCCTATTCTCATATCTTCTTCTATTTCTTTCAATTCTTTCAGGACATCTAGAAGCAAAATGACCTACTTTACCACAGAAAAACATTTGAAAGGTAATTTGCCTTTATACTTACCAGATCCTCTTTGCAGTCTATTCACAAAGTTGGCTTCAACTTCATCTAGCTCATCATCGGATTCTACCTTATACTTTTTTGATCTGAAGTACTTCCAGGAGTACTGGCTTTGAAGGCAGTCTCAACTTTTGGCAGAGCATCATCTAACTCCCTCATTTCAAAAGCAATAAGCCTACCAAGAAACTGATCCCTATTAATGAATTTTACTTGCATAAACTCTTCAATCACAGCTACCTTGTGACAGTAGGACTTGGGCAGAGATATGAGAATTTTCATAACAATTTCCTTTTCTTCAAGAGTTCCGCCTATGGCTTTTATCCCTTTAACAAGTTCATCAACTCTTTGCATAAAAGCTAATATGTTTTCATCACTGTTCATCTTCAAACTTTCATATTTCACTTTCAGACTTTGTAACTTGGCTTCCTTCATAGAATCATCTCCTTCTTACAGATTTTTCAACTTTTCCCAGACCTTATTTGCACTTTCAAGATCCACTACTTTTGTCAATACTGAGTCGGTTAATGAGCTTAGCAAAGCATCCTTTGCCTATATATCTATCTCATACTCTTTGATTTCATCTTCAGTCATCAGACCATTTTGAGGTATGGTGTATTTATTTATGTAGCTTTCCAAACTTTGTAACCAAGAGAAAGAAGATGGCTTTTCATCCGAGCCTCCAGAGAACATAATTCATTCCATCAAAATGTGGTGCTTCCTTCTTGTAAGATATTTTGGATCTTCCTCAAGCTGTTAAACTTCCTTTAGAGGAACTTGGCTCTGATACCAATTGTTGATATGCATTGGACAACTGAGAGGGGGGGTGAATCAATTGTCACAAAGACTTAAACACTTTTTGCAACTAAACATTCATCACTTAACCAAAATTATTATGATTTAACAATTAATGCATGTAAAAAGAAACTTAACCACAGATACGACATCAAACACAAGAGACACCAAATTTATGTGGAAAACCCCAAGGTGAGGAAAAACCACGAAGAGGATTAACTCTCAATATACATTGCAATCTTGAAATAGTGATGTTCAGGCTTGGTCACTCCACAGGCCTAAACATACTGGCTTACTACCATGAAGAACAACTAGGTCTAGTAGACTCATTGCCTCAACCCTAAACCTAGCAAGATTACAATAAGGGTTGTTAAACCCTGAGGGATGTTAAACCCTATTCACTACCACAATCAACACCTTTCGCTATTTGCAACTGAAGTATAATAATTTCTCTGGTCTTCCTTTCCTCTGCTCTGCTCTTCCTCTATTCTTTTGTTCCTCTTCTTTCCTCTGTCCCTTCTCTGCTCTGCCTTTTGGATCTTTCTTAGTATATTCTCATTTTTACTCAAGGACACCTTTTCTATGACTCAACTACAGTTATTTGTATACTACATCAACCTTGGAATGATCATCAAGGTCGGCATCACAATCATCAACCATTGGAACAACCTCCAAGGTTGGTATTACAAATATTTACAAAATAGGTCCTGACTTATTGCAACATTATGCAAAGGGAATGAAATGTGAATCATGCCATGCCTTAGCTAGGACTCAGACATGATCTTCCATGCCACAACACGATTCCTTAATCTTCCAGAGATCTTCGCAATCACTAGGATTAACGAGGTCAGCCAAGACTGTTTACACGCTACATTATCTGGGAACAGTCTTCACACACCATCTTAATTTCTTAATGCGGACAAAAGTCCAGATAGGAACATGATTAGGAGACATCCACAAGCACGCTATAATCATTAGGAGAAACCACACGAACCTCAACCACTTTATCCATAGGAATCTTCTTCACCGAAACACATGAACTTTACTTTCTTCAACTATCATAAAAGAAAGATAGCTTGCAAATCACCAAACCATGAACCATTACAACTGTAGGTACTTGTCATCATCTCAGACTTCCCTTTAGAATGACAGAGCCAAATACTTTATTTCAGAGGAATGCAGAGAAGAATACTTTCTTCCTGTCCCTATTGAACTTCCAGAAAAAGCAGGTTTCACTCTGGTGAACACAACTCACTTAGATCTTCTTGCGGATGGCTCAAACCCAGAATGTAGCATCCTCAGACATACCTCTAACTTACTTCCAATCTGTTGACCACAATCTTCGAGTAGAAACAAATGCAGAGCAGTTTCCTAGACTGTTCTTCAGCATACAACTCATTGTCTATACTGCACTTGTCTGTAGCTCACTAGTTTCTTCCAAAGGGGCTAATTTTCTCAATATCCTCGACATACAAGTCTTCTAAACAAGTAATAGAAGAAGGTACAGTTGACACCAATGACAACAAGAATACGTTGACATCAATGACAACACCGATTAGGCACATACTTGCAACAAAGAGCATGTGACCAATCTAATTGAATCTACCCTCCTAAATCTCTACAAAAACTCCTGCTAAGAAGCATCTCATAGTTGGTAGGCATATCTACCACTTGGATAGTCAATTTCAACCTCTTATTATGATAAGAGGCCAAGGCCACCTAAGCATCCTTGATTTAACCGATTAGAGGTACCTGTTTAGATTCTATAGAAAAGCACTTTCCATGTGTCTTAGGTAGAGTGAGTCCTGGAGCATAGACAACTTTAACACCCATCACATTGTCTAAGGCACCTGACTCTATTTTACAATTACTTAGCCTGCACCCAACAATATATAGAGATATGTAAAATGGATTAGGTTTTTCATGAGATGCCTCAGGGATAGAATTTTTACTATTAGATGGGGAATTTTTAGCAAAAGCTTCTGAAGATTGACCATTTGCATGAGAAGAAGACTCTGACTTGACATATTTTATAAGATGATCCAACTCTCTAGGATTCAAAATTAGATATTCTTCTTGGGATATTTATATTTTGGTGTTTTTACAATGTTCACTAATATCAAAATCATCCAAAACTTTATTTGTAGAATTTAAAGTTACAGGGTTGGACACATCTGATGATTTTGTGCTACCTAAAGGAACGTGTAAAAAGGATATATTTCAAGTCAAAATGTGTTTGGGAGTCATGAAAGATTCATCCATCGCTTGATCTTTGGTAAGTGGAGTTCCTTTTGGGGACTGACTTTGCTAACTCCTTGTGAGAACATAAAAATATTGGACATCTAGTTCAATGAGTACATCTTTGCCTTTGTTTGAGTTAGATTCATATTAAGGAACATGTGCAAAGGTTGCATTTCAAGTCAAAATGTTGTCATGAAATATTTATCCATGGCTTGATCTTTGGTAAGTGGAGTTCCGTTTGGGGATTGATTTTGTTGACTCCTTGTGAGAACATAAAAAGCTTGGACATCTAGTTCAGTGAGTACATCTTTGCCTTTGTCTGAATTCGATTCATATTCTAAATAATAAGAATTAGAGCCACCAAGGGGTATTACTCCCTCATCATCAAAGGTTTCTTCAATTGTAACCTCATTCATTGTTGTCATTTGCATAAATCGATTCATCTCTGGGAAAGATGCACCATCATGATCTAAAGTTAGATGAAAATTACACATCATATTCCCTTTGTTGTTGGAGGATGGGCCTTCAATTGCCAACCTCTATGTTGTTGTTGGTAATTCCAAATTTTTACCCTTGTCATTGTCTTCCAATAAGAAGAATGTCCTTGTTCAATTTAAACTTAGTTTAGTCTTGTTCTCACAATGTATCGTACCCATTGTAAAATTCCCCCAAGTCTTAAGGTCTTTGCACTTTTATTGGTGTCTTTGTTCTTTTGTGAACTTTATCACCAAGTTTTCTAGTTTATGAACTTAGAGATGTAGTGATAGGACAAATCATGGACTTAGTTCTCCTTTGTCATCAGCATCTTTTCCATTTTTTGAACTTTCTTTGTCTTCCTATGTTCTCTATCACTCAGTTTTTAAGTTTGCTAACTCTCAGACGAGTCGATCATATAGCCTTGTGAGTTAGTCACGTCAAGTACTACCATACCAAAAAAGGAAAGTCTTTGTTAAAGTCTCATTGCTCAAAAGAAAAGTTAGTGAACCATTGAGTTCGTCAATGTATCCAAGTGGCAAATGAAAGCTGAAGATAAATAATGATCATTGATAATGATAATCAATAAACTATTGCGTTCGTGAACACTTAAGTTCACTTATGAGGTTGTTTCCTGACTCATCTCTTTGCTGATAAGTAAAGTTTCACAATGACATGGTTCACCAATGAAGGTGGTACAAGAAAAAATGGGAGGTTATCAAAACAACAATTATGAATCCTAAAAGTCCTAAGTAAAGCTGTGGATATAGAAAAAGCATCAAAATTTAGCTAAGGTCACCTTTGGAAATTTCTAAAAAATCTTTGAAATAAGCAAGTTATTCCAACTGGACATCCTAAATGGATATCCTAAATGGACATTTCCAATTGGACATGAAATTTGCAAACTTAACATCCACATCATGTGTTCCATATTCAGATTGGAAGTAGTCCTTAACATTTGAAATAACTGGAAGAAGGTTTTGGACTCGACCCAGGTCTAAAATGTAGTTTATTTTAAGAAACAAAAAGCACCTAACATGATCTTCATTTGAACCCAATGTTCCAACTGAACATGGCATTTACAAATCTAAAGATCTGGTTCAATTGAATGATCCACATTTGGTTAGCCAATAAAGTATTTCCATCCGAATATTGTTCCATGATAATTTATACATTAACTTGAACCCAATATTGCACAATGGATATTTGGTTCATCCCATGTTCCACATCTAGTTGGATTTTCACATCTAATAGCGTTCGAATGAGTCATCATGGCATCATGCATCCAACCCAACATACTCCAACTTGACTTATTTCAACCTGATATGTCTACCTGATACAGACTCCAAGTCAAACCTAATTTAGTCAAACCAAACATTGGGGTCAAACATGACATCTTGGTCAAACCTGATACTTCCTAACTAGACATTTTAACTAAACTTGATATTTCAATTTTGAATGTTCCACATACGGTTAGACATAATGTATTGTTACTTGAAGCATTCAGAGTATCCTTTTGGATTTTGACTTTCAAAAAGCAAATTGAAGCTGGTATAATCTCTCGCTCACCATTAATTACATCCCTGATGAGACACAAAATGAGTGATGCAATAGGATGTCAAAATGTGAACGGATGTCGATGTGTAACTCGATATCCAGTTGAGAATATCTGGATGGAATATTCGGTTAGAAATGTCTGGTTGGAGCCAAAAGTCCTGCAGAAGCATAACTTCGTCAATTTTCATCAAATTTGAATTGTGAATACCCATTTAGCTCCTCTTCAAGATGAACTTATCATTTGGCCATGATTCCAACTAGAATTATTGGAATGTAACCATCTATGAGCATGCAAGAAAATGAACAAATAAACACAGAATTTTTTGGGTGATGCAGATCACTCGTGGACCCAGATGCTCTTGCATCCTGATTGGTTGGTGTTGGAGGAGTTCATTCGGAATAAGACACTCTATTGTATTCTTTGGACAACTAGATGAAGTGGGTAATGTTGCTGCACATCTCATGGCTTTCAAGAAGGAGGTCACTAAATTCCATCAAAAATTTGAAGAGTCAGGCAATATCCTGACCATGTGGACAATACGCTTGAATATGACAATAATACTGAATGGAAAGGCTATTACACCCATCGTGAGCAAGTTCAGAGCTTTCAAAGCTAAGATGAGCTCTCCCCAAATGTCTGAAGATCAAGCATGAAATCTAGGCAAGATGACCGACAAGAGGAGGATGAGTTATCATGAATTTCACTTGTTTCTTGTTACTTCAGACTCTCATGTTGTTGAGACTTATTTAAACTTTGCTTCCATTATGAATTTTAAAATAGAGTAAAGGTTTATTTTAATGTTCTATTTCAAGAAACAACTACAACTAGTATTCAATTTTGATATCATTCCTATATAAGGAATAAGTGAAGAGAAGTTTCGATCTTTTGGTGAAATTGTTTTCATGACTAGATCATTTGATACTTACTGGCTCTAAAATTTGAGGAAAGGGGAATATTTTCATGTAGTTTGTGTAAAATTTCTTTTGGAGAATAGAGTATTAGGTGCTGCCCTTCTCATTAATACAAGAGAAAGTGGATATTGGGTCTATTGTCTCTATGTGTTACAGTTTATTCTACTTATGTTGAATGCATGGCTATTGAGTATGTGAAATCTATATATCTCTCTATACAAAATATTGATAACATGCCTCAGTACACTTGTATTGTCATCTGATGTGTCTTCTTTCTTATGTTAGAATTTGATTCAAAGGTGATAGTTCAATAGTTGGTTACTTATTGATAAGTTCTTTCCATTCTTATGTTTGGAGGAGAATCTATTAATTTTGTTATTATTAGTTGTATCTAGTTGTGTTGCAATGCATTAGGCATTGTGGATTTTATTTCAATTTCATACTAGCAGAAAATCCTTTCCGCTTTTAGATAAAAAGTGTATATAAAATTTGTAAAATCATCATAAGAAGGAAGTTGTACCTTCTAAAAAATTCAAAGGGAAATTTATGAAATTGTCTAGCTGTTAGCGGGGTTTCATTATAACTTAGGTGAGTCATACACAAAACAAATAGTGTTATCAACTTATCGACGTGGTACGTAGTGGGTACGAATCCCACATTGTACGTGGTTGTATCTGGCTCTATCGTGTGGGGGGGTGTTGGCATAGCGACTATATCAACGATGAGATCCCTCTCCACCACTAGTACGTGCTTTTGGTGTGACGGCAAAATTCTACATGGTATCAGAGCACAGGTTATCAGTTTGAGTCCCTCGAGTCCTTGACCCTTCGTCTGCGTAAGCTTGACTTATCAACATGGTACGTAGTGGGTACGAATCCCATATGGTACGTGGTTGTATCCAGCTCTATCGTGTGGAGGGTGTTGGCGTAGCAACTATATCAATGATGAGATCCCTCTCCACCACTAGTACATGCTTTTGGTGTGACGGTAAATTCTACATGGTATCAGAGTGTAGGTCATCGGTTCGAATCCCTCGAGCCCTCGACCTTTCGTCCGCATAAGCTCAGCTTATCGATGTGGTACGTAGTGGGTATGAATCCCACATGGTACGTGGTTGTATTTGGCTCTATCATGTGGGGGGGTGTTGGCATAGCAACTATATCAACGATGAGATCCCTCTCCACCACTAGTACGTGTTTTTGGTGTGACGGCAAAATTCTACATGGTATCAGAGTGCAGGTCATCAGTTCGAGTCCCTCGAGCCCTCGACCCTTTGTCTGCATAAGCTCAACTTATCGACGTGGTACGTAGTGGGTACGAATCCCACATGGTACGTGGTTGTATTTGGCTCTATCGTGTGGGGGGGTGTTGGCATAGTGACTATATCAACGATGAGATCCCTCTCCACCACTTGTACGTGCTTTTGGTGTGACGACAAAATTCTACATGGTATCAGAGCACAAGTTATCGGTTCGAGTCCCTCAAGCCCTCGACCCTTCGTCTGCCTAAGCTCAGCTTATCAACATGGTACGTAGTGGGTACGAATCCCACATGGTATGTGGTTGTATCCAGCTCTATCATGTGGAGGGTGTTGGCAGAGCAACTATATCAACGATGAGATCCCTCTCCACCACTAGTACATGCTTTTGGTGTGACGGTAAATTTTACATGGTATCAGAGTGCAGGTCATCGGTTCGAGTCCCTCGAGCCCTCGACCCTTCGTCCGCATAAGCTCAGCTTATTGACGTGGTATGTAGTGGGTACGGATCCCACATGGTACGTGGTTGTATCTGGCTCTATCGTGTGGAGAGGGATCTCATTGTTGATATAGTCGCTATGCCAACACCCCCCCCACACGATAGAGCCAGATATAACCACGTACCATGTGGGATTCGTACCCACTACGTACCACGTCGATAAGCTAAGCTTATGCGGATGAAGGATCGAGGGCTCGAGGGACTCGAACTGATGACCTGCACTCTGATACCATGTAGAATTTACCGTCACACCAAAAGCACGTACTAGTGGTGGAGAGGGATCTCATCGTTGATATAGTTGCTATGCCAACACTCCCCACACGATAGAGCTGGATACAACCACGTACCATGTGGGATTTGTATGGAGCCAGATACAACCATGTACCATGTGGGATTTGTATCCACTACGTACCACGTCGATAAGCTGAGCTTATGCGGACGAAGGGTCGAGGGCTCGAGGGACTCGAACCGATGACCTGCGCTCTGATACCATGTAGAATTACCGTCACACCAAAAGCACGTACTAGTGGTGGAGGGGGATCTCATGGTTGATATAGTCACTACACCAACACCCCCCTACATGATGGAGCCGGATACAACCACGTACCATGTGGGATTTGTATCCACTACGTACCACGTCGATAAGCCGAGCTTACGCGGACGAAGGGTCGAGGGCTCAAGGGACTCGAACCGATGACCTGCGCTTTGATACCATGTAGAATTTACCGTCACCAGGTCATCGGTTCGAGTCCCTCGAGCCCTCGACCCTTCGTCCGCGTAAGCTCGGCTTATCGACGTGGTACGTAGTGGATACAAATCCCACATGGTACGTGGTTGTATCCGGCTCCATCATGTGGGGGGGTGTTGGGGGGGTGTTGGTGTAGTGACTATATCAACCATGAGATCCCCCTCCACCACTAGTACGTGCTTTTGGTGTGACGGTAATTCTACATGGTATCAGAGCGCAGGTCATCGGTTCGAGTCCCTCGAGCCCTTGACCCTTCGTCCGCATAAGCTCAGCTTATCGACGTGGTACGTAGTGGATACAAATCCCACATGGTACGTGGTTGTATCCGACTCCATCGTGTGGGGGGGTGTTGGCGTAGCAACTATATCAACGATGAGATCCCTCTCCACCACTATACGTGCTTTTGGTGTGATGGTAAATTCTACAAAAATATGTTCACTAACAGAATAAATTGACTATTTTTCCCTATACCCAACTCAAAAGTCTCCGATCAAAACAAATTTCATGCTTGAAAATACCTTCGTTCAAAACTTTTGGATCCACCACTTATTCACATGGTAGTTGATGTTGTAGAGGGATTTAGATGTGGGACATTAAAGGTTTGTGTCAATAAATATTCAAACAAAACTATTTTGTGATATAAACTTTTGACCAAGGACTCTAAAGATCATTTTCATACATCCCTCAACCAAATATTGTCCCCTTGTCCACATGAGTTGTTGTGCAAATTTACTTATTTTTGACACATTGGCTAGATTTTTTCCACCTTTGACAAAGTTCTCTAGGTAAGTTCATATTTCCTCTAGGTGAGTTCCTAACCTTTGCATTGTTATTGTCACATCTCAATCATTGCGAACCGTAGTTTTCATTAAATTTTGACTTGTTTTGTTCACTTATCTATTTCCAACAATATAAGTATGTGGAAAAGGAATTTTTTTGACATTGATAATTGACACATAGGCCACAACATATTAAGTTCACTAAGAGTATGGATTAATATTTTATGATATCTTGAAATTAACGCTATACATTAGGATCCAATAAAATGATAGATAAGTATCATTACACATACTTTTACTCTATTGACATGTTATTGGTCCATACTAAGATAAGCAGCCTCTCACAAATTTATTATGCTAATAGATTTGAAAAACCACAAATCAACTTAAACAACTTAATTCACACTGTGAGAATATTCAAAGGTTTCTCAATGCATTAAGGCAAATTTAACCTCTAATGCCAATGCTTTAATGTTCATATTCAAAGGTTTATCATTGCATTAAGACAAATTTAACCTCTAATGCCAATGTTTTCATGTTTATAATTATGTTTATATTGCTTCCATACACAAGGAAAGCACATATAACCTCGGTGGCACATACACAGAACACAAGCAGAGTTTACAAACTCAGGATATGTTCCAGAGTGCTTCATTAATTCAAAGATTTTGGGAGAATCTTGTAAATCCATTTTGTGCATATCTTGCAATCATTGCATTCTATGAGATGACATCTCAATTGTAACTATAACATGCGGAGAAAAATCCCCTTTCCTTTAAGCTTTGATGAATGGTTATACCCTTTTCCAAAGCTCCGATTTTGGCACAGGCAGGGAGGATGCCGACAAAGGTTGCGGAATTTGGCTTTACACCTACCAATTGCATTTGCTTGAGAGTTTCAACAGTTCCATTTTGTGCATATCCTGCAATCATTGCATTTCATTAGATGATATCTCTTTAATGCCCTTTCGAATCCCTTTCAGGCCCAGAATTATCAGGCTGTGCTTCCATAGACGGATCCACTGCCATTCTGTCGCAAACAACTTCCAATACAACAACCCCAAACCTCAACACATTGGCTTGTGAATTAAGTGAGCAGGAGAGGGAAATTCAACCAAATTTAAATTTTAGTTCTCCGCAGTTTTAAAAATTTGTGCAGACGTTCACATTAACTACAGTTTTTAGAGCAGACAGTAACTGCGTGGTGAGAGAACTTGGTAACTGTAGTTTGTAATAAACCGAAAAGTTCGATTGTGGAAGCTGAGAGGGTGTTGAAGAGTGAAGGAGGGCCCTTGCCCTTGCATCCAATCAGGACTGTTTTAAGTGGTCGAGGGCACTTCTTTTGCGAGGAAGATTGATTATTGAGAGAATTATTAGGGCGCATCTCTCATCTTGGATGGGACATTGGGATGGGAATATAAGAAATCTGACAGCTGTTTCCTTTGAGTGGACAAGACAGCCACTTTAATATAGTTGAGAAAGAGTTGAGATAATAATATAGTTTGTCATATATGCATAAGAAATCTCACAATTATTTATTTTGAGTGGTAAAAGTGGCCACTCTAGTATGGTTGGAAAAGAAAATAAAAGATTCTAGATAACATGTTATAGTTTTAATTTGAACAAAAATGCCACTTTCTTGATACAAGATGGATATACTTTTCTTCCCTTCACACTTATTAAATAATAATTTATGCAAATTTCTACTTTAAAAAGACCTCAAATTTATATTAACTATTGAAAGTGCTTAAATTATTAATTGGAAGTGACATAAAAGTCCTTTAATGACTTGAAAAATCCTATTTTCTAGATGCCAATTGTGTCACCCTTTATTTCAATTTTCTTTACATGATGTGAAAGACTAAAAACAATTTTGTCCTATACTACTCTTAATTTAGGTTTAGTAAAAGCACTTAAATATTACTAGATAGTTCACACACAAACATGTTGGTCAAACATTGTAAGAAATGACTTTGAGAAAAATATGAATAAATATATAAGAAGCCACAAATATTTATAGTCTTGTTAGCTAAATACTTTATTTTATTTTTTTTAGAAGTCATCTTATGAATATGTATTGTTTTAAATTTATAGAAGTCATCTTATGTTTCGTGTATTTTTTGAGAATTATATTTAGTTTCTTTCAAGAAAAAATATTAAATGTACCAAAGAGTTAATTTTTTATTTGTGTAGTTTTTTAAGCAATACACAAAGCTCAAGCACTTTTTTTGAAATTTCATTTGTTTAATGTTTAACATATCTAGGTGCCACAAGTTTCCTAAATAGCAAGTTTGTAACAATTGATTAGTTGGCAGAGAATTTGTAATTACAAATTTGGGTTGCTTCTCATTATGGCCATTTTTTAAATGGCTACTTGAACAGTGAAGATTTATTGCCAATAGAATAAAATAATTGGAAAATTTTCTCAAATTTGGGTTGCTTCTCACTGTGGTCATTTTTTTTTTTGGATGAAAATGCAACTATCTATTAAAATAAGAAACCACTTTCACAAAAAATAAGTGGGTGGTAAAAAGACACACCCCGAGAGTCAAATGGGCCAAGCCTAGAAAGTTCTAGATCAAAGTATCAATGGGTATACGTAACCCATATAAAAACATAAACATAACAGAATGAAAACAAAAATCAAGCTGCCATTGCCACTCCTGTGGATGGCGAATCCTTGTCATCCGGTTTCCCCCAAATTCCTACGGGGTCTAGGTTGACATCAAGCGGTGCCTAGCCATCATCATTTTCCTATTCTTCATTTGTTGCAATTGGCTCCTCATGTTGAGATGAGATAGCCAAATTCAACCTAGGAAAAACTTTTGCAGTGTCCCAACCAGCGTTGGTTAGATTAGAAGGATCAGGAGCATTCCAACCTGCATTATCCAAAGTAGGCCAACCAACATTATCTCCAGTGGGCCAACCCGCATTATCCCCTGTAGCACTTGTAGCATGGCTTGAGGTCCAACCACGCTAACATGGAGAGGTCGAATGTCTGCAACGATTAGCACCCCAATGTTGAACAGGCTGGGAGCAGGGCTGAGAATCTTTGGCCAAACCACTTCTTCGTTTGTGACCTTGCGAAGGTGAATGGGCTCTGACAGAGGAAGGAGAGGGAGGAACCCGTGCCACACTACAAGGAGAATTCCCCCAATGATCCAGGAACTCTTGTAAGTGAGCCACTTCCAAGGCAACTTTATTAGCTTGCACTTGAATCTACAGAAGAACATTAGAATAAATAATTGTTTTAATGTAAAGAGAAACAGATGTTCCAATTTTACTATCAGAAAATATACAAGAATTACGATCTTTCCATAATGTAAACATAATCTCCACCTTGATAATATGCCAAATCTGAGTAAATCTTTCAGGAAACCTGAGAGAATCACCTAGAAGGATAATTTGCCAAGATAAAGGCTCTGGTCTAAAAGGGCGAAAAAAATCATGAATCCATAGCCAGAAATGTTGTGCTCTAGTGCAATACCAGAAGAGATGTTGAATCATCTCAGGTTATCGACAAAAAGGACAACAGGGATCCTGAACCCCAAGATGAAAAAGCCTAGTGCCCATAGGTAGGCCTTGAAAAATAATGCACCAAGCAAAATGAGCTAACTTGGGCTCAAGAATGGCAGTCTAAACAGTTTGAAATCTGGTATGTGAAAGAGCCATAGAGCTATGAATAAGCCAATGCTTATTAAGAGTGTCAACCATAGGCAAATGGGCTAAAAACCACCTGTAAGCCATCCGTGGCTTGAAGTGATGCATTGGTGTTTTTGGATACCATTTCCAGTCCTTCCACCATGGCTTGTTGGATTGAATGTCAACTTTGTGAAGCATTTCTGGTGGAATAGCTATGATGAATCTATCATATGCAATCTAATTAGTTCTTAAAAGGCCAAATTTAACTTGAAATGGTTCCCAAGCCAAGAGGCTCATTGTTGGCTGATGAAACATATCCTGTAAGGTTTGAACACCTTTTTTATGAAATTTTAGAGCCTTTAAGCCAGGCAATTTGGCCAAAGCTTGGCCTGTAATGGCTAGAAGAGGTGACCACCAGATATTAAGGTGATTGAAAGAAAGACCAGCACGAAACCCATCACCAAACTAGCATAGCCAAGGTTTAACTTTCTCCCAGGCTTTCCAAATGCTTTTAACCACAAATGTGCATGTGATCTGAATTGGTTCTCTCATGACAAGGATAGTAGAAAACCCAATTCCTTTCCAAGAAGGTTTGTGCAAAGGGTGTCCCATTTCAATGCTATGCTGGAGTAACACTTTCCGTGCTTCACTACTAGTGAGAGCATGAATGATCCACTTGACAGCCAAAGTAGTGCCTTGGTGTTGAGTAGAAAGAATACCAAGACCTCCAGAATCTCTGGGAAGGTAGAAAAACTCCCAAGCAACACGGTGAAACCCATGGTGAGTCTTAGAAGAGGTCCAAAGAAAATCCCTCAAGAGTTTTTCTAGTTTGGCATATGAAGCTTTTGAAGGAGCCCAACAAGAAGAGTAGTAAACATGGGTTGCAGCCAAGATCTTAGAACAAACCTAGAATTTACTAGCTAGAGATAGTGGCTTAGTAATCTAGACTACAAGTTTTTGTTCCACACGGGTAAGAACAACTTGCTAAAGAGCAGTAGAGGTGCCCTGGAAAGCAAAAGGAATACCAAGGAACCTAAAAATTTCACCATGGCCAACCTAGCGCCAGCCATATTACTGGAGCCATTGAGGAATGGGAAGAATTGACTACCTGTAGCATAAAGTTTTATGCCACTGAATAGATGAACCTGAGGCTAGACAAAAGGTCTCCAGACACGCAAGAGCATTTTTGACATAATTTTCTTCCTCCAGTAAGGTTAAAAAAGAGTCATCAATGAAATGACCATTAACCAGTTAGCTGAGGAATTAGGCAGAGAGATTACATGCAAAAGCTTGTTGGATACTGAATGAGCAAGAAGGTATCCAAAACCTTCTGCCGCAAGAACATACAGGCTTGGAGCAAGAGGGCATCCTTGCTGGATAGATTGAAAAAGGCCAAAAGTATGAGACTGGTGACCATTGATAATGATACATGAGGAGGCATCCGAGAAGAGTATGTTAACAGATTGGATAAAAGAAGGTCCAAACCCTAAATTTGCAAGCATTGCAAGAATAAAGTGTCATTCAAAGCGATCATAGGCCTTAGCAAAATCATTTTTTAAAAAGATTGCTTTTTGATTTGATTTTCTTGCCCATTCCATTCCCTCCTAGACTGCAATAATAATATCTAAAATGTATCTAGATTTAATAAATCGAGTCTGCTCAGGGCAGACAATCAAGGAAGCAGGTTGAAGAGTTTGAGTGAAAGGGCTTTAGCAATGATTTTGTAGGAGACATTGAGGAGCGTAATGGGTCGCCAGTTGCAAATAACCTTCGGATCACTAGCTTTAGGTATGAACTTAATGTTTCCTTGATTTATAATATCTCCTAAAGAGTTTGAATGGAAAGCTTCAAGATAAACATTATGTAAATCTTTGCTTAAACAATCCCAAAGGGCTTTGTAAAAGTCATAAGGAAAGCCATCAATTCTAGGAGCTTTGCCATCAGCCATAGAACAGACTGCTTCCGTAAGGTCTTCAATGGTCAATAATTGATAACAGAAGTGCGTCTGGGTTGAGCAGAGATTTTTTGGGACAACTACAAGACAATCCTGCATAGCAGTCTGTCGTTCAGGAGTATAATCTTGGGTTGTGAAAACTTTTTCATAATGTCTTACAAAAGCTTGGAGAATGTCTAGCAAATCTGTATGAACAATATTATCCTCTTTGATTTGCTTCATACCATGTGAGGAATGTCTAGCTAGAAGAGTAAGAAAGAATTCCTTAGAAACACGATCTCAAATTTTTAGCCAGTGCATCTTGGCTTTAAGTTATGCTCCTTTGGCAACATGACAATCAACCATTTGTTTTTGATGCCATAAATTGGCAACATGGATTTTCCTAGAAGGAGAAAAAGGCTTGGCAACCAAGGCCTCTGAGGCAGATTTCAAAGTAGTAACAGTAGCTTCATAAGACCTCCTAAAATTGGCCAGCTGATGGCCACAGATGCGAAGAAACCTCACAGTGCGGGTCATAGCATCATTCCACCACTTAATCAGCCAGTAGAATGCAACGACTGACATTCTAAATTCCATATAATTGAAATGTGTGTTAGGGTGGGTTCATGAGCAAGCAAGGATGTGCTTAGAAAAAAATGAGATTTCATGGCGCGTGGCTGAGTGAGTTGCCACTCAATGGTAAACTGAATTGGAAAGTGATCTAACAACATCACATCAACTAACGGCTGCACATGAAGGGTGGATGACATGGAAAAATTAAAAAAAATATTGTGTAGAGATCATAGCATGATCAAGGCGTTTAAAGACCCTATCAGTTCCAGTCCAAAAATTGCACCAAGTATCCCATAAAGGACTGGAGTGACGGTAACCAACATTGGGATCAAAAAATCCCAATTTATTGTGCATATGGAACCACACCTCTTTTTCACCAGCTGGCCAGCAAAAATGTAGAATGCCATCTTTGTCAGTAGCCATTTCAACCATATTAAAATCCCCACAGATAAGCCATGTGGCCACTAGCATTGAATCTGCAATCCACCGCCACAAACCAGATCTTTCTAACACGTCATTTGAAGCATAGATATTAATAATACAAAAGGAGTGATTATTAATGTTAAGAATCATCCAGACTAACCAGTTGGTGGGGTCCACCCCATGATCCACCATTTAATCATGCCACCAAGGGGACAAAAGAGTAGCAACACCACCTTTACCAACTTCATGGGTGGTGGAAAATATTTTACTGGCTGGCCAAATACAACGGCAAGCAGAAGACAAGAGAAAGCCTGTAACTTTAACTTCTTCCAAGCACAGAACATTAAGAGAAGCATAGTGATGGAGAGCACCATGAACAGAGTACTTCCCAGTGAGGTCAATGAGACCTTAAACATTCCAAGAGAGAAAATTTATTTAAAATCCTCCACCATCTCCCTAAAACCCAGGCTTTCAAAGGAAGCAAATCTATTATGAAGAAACTCAGTGGGGTTTGACCCAAATTGGAGAGGAGGAATTTTCTTATTTTTAACCTCCTAAACAATTTCACCCTCCTTAGGAAGCTCTTGGCTACGAGAGAACCATCAAGGTGATAAGGATGGAGTGGCACATGCTCATGCCCTGGGCGGTGACCTTTGCTATGAAGTCGGCACAGTAGGACCCCTACTTTTGTCCTTCCTGCTATTTGGAGCAAGCTTTGAAACATCCTTAGCCGACTCAACAACTTTGAGAGCATCCACATAGGCTTTCTCTTTGTGTTTGCGATTGGTAATAGTGGCACAAGTGTCCATTGGTTTAGAAACCACCTCCTTGGATACAATTTCCACTGGGCGTGCTTGAACAATCTCCTTGGGTAAAACTTAGTTTCGAGGCACAACAAGAGGGCAATCCCTAATTTTATGCTCAGCTGACTGGTAGCGATAACAAGTATTGGGCAAATTAAAGTATGTGACTTTCTGAGTGTGCCATAGGGGAGCAATTTGAATGTCAATAAATTCCTTGAGGTCTTTTGAAAGATCCACCTCAACACAGATGCGTTTTTCAGGGTGCGCTTGAAAGAACCTATCTGGTTCAACACAAATGACTCTTCCTAGAGAGGAAGCAATGTCATGCAAAAAATGCAAGTAGGGCAAAGGTAAGCCATGGAATTCAATCCACACAGGAACCCAGTGTTTGGTATCATCAAAAGCCACAAAATTACAGGTCCATTGTTGGAAAACCAATAGGGAAGACCGAACATACCAAGGACCATGGTTCAAAATTGCTTGAACATGGATAACTTCTGCAAAGTGGAAAAGGAAAAAGCCTTTTGTCAAATTCTAGACCATATCAAGGCGGGCCCCATGAGAGACCCAAGCCATTTGGACCCATTCTTTGAGCATAGATTTAGGGAGAGTTCTCTCTATAAAGTAACCAATGAGAGTATGCTACTCTAACCATAAACAAGCAGTATCAAATTCTTGTGATGGTAAAATAACATTAGCAGGAGCGTCTGAGGGCTTACCTCATGAAACACCTTCAGAACAAACTTTTGGGGACAGTTGGTCGATGGAGGAGCCATTGTGCAAAGTTGTGAAACCACCAACACCAGCAATAAGTGCTGGGTTAGAAGCTGTAAGAGGCATTTAAATGGCCAAAAAGCTACAATAAATAACATAAATGGCTACTTGAATGGTGAAGATTTATTGCCAATAGAATAAAATAATTGGAAAAGGTTCTCAAAGTGCTTTTGTAAATGACAACTGATTTGTGTTTTTTTAATGAATACTTCCTATTTAACTTTATATTAAGAAATAATAGTACCATATTCATAAAAAAAATGTTAGGGTGGTATAAGGGCACACCCACAAAGTTTAATTGGACAAAGTCCAATACAAATACAATAAAATAATAGGGCCAAGCCCAAACAACACTATGCAACTAAAGAAATGCTAGAAGGAGGATCCTTCTCATCAAATTTACCCCACACATCACTAGGGACAACATCATCAATAGGCTTCCAACTAATGAGAGCACCTTCCTCTTGACGAGTATCATCTGAAGGCTACTAAGCATGGACTAGAGAAATGACTAGCTCCAGGTGAGGAAACTTGCCAAAATCAGATCATTCAAGAGCACCACTCCCATAAGAAGGGGTGAAAGGAAGCCTAGAAGGTTGAGACCAACTAGCACAAGAAATGTTATCTTTAAAATCTAGAGGTAGTGATCTACAAGAGTGGGGTTCCTCTATCTCTCCTAGTAGACTGGTTGCAACCATGTCAATGCCCTTGAGAGGGAGAAGAGGGATCAGGTGGAACACTAGCAACAATAACTCATGAAGATGAGTAACCTAAAGTGCACCTTTACTAGCTTGCACCTAGATCTTCATAAGAAAATTAGAGAAAATCATGGCTTTATTGTACAAAGAGAAATGAACATATGTAGTGCAATTAGAAAAGAGAGCTACGTTTCAATCTTTCCAGATACTAAAGAGAATTTCCACCCTAAAATCATGCCAAATCTAGGTATATCCAAGTGGGAGACAAGGCTAATCCCCAAGAAAAAACTATGTGCCAAGAAAAGGAAGTAGGGTGAAAGGGTCTAAATAAATCATGAATCTAGTTCCAAGCTTCATAAGCATAGGGACAAAACCAAAAGAGATACTTGAGATTCTTAATCTATCCATAGAATGGATAGTAAGAATTGAAGATATCCATATGAGACAAACAAGTACCAAGAGGAAGGCCTTGATAAATAATGTACCATGCAAAATGAGCCAACTTTGGGACAGTGGTTCTTGGAGTTCATGGAACCTAAGAATGATTTGTTTGGACCTACAACTATATGGCATGTCCCTCCATAATAACCTCTCTTAGATTTTATCAAATCAAAACAATTTGATAGTGCCAACAATGAATGCATTCTTACAAAATCTCATTTGCATTTAGTATAATGGTGTCAAAAGCCATATTATACATTCTTCATCTTGGGGGACAAAATCAACTGCCAACATATTTGGGTGGGTAATTAAATTCTAGTTGAGGCCCTATTTTGTTTCCTAAGTGTCTCATTTCTTTTGGGCTACATGGTTCCAACAAAGTCTCTTAAGAGACCTAAGAGCAAAAAATTGCTAAACTTTGACATAGCATTTCTCAAAGTTTGTGGAACTTAGAAATGATACCATTGGACTTATAGTTTTATGTCGAGTCCCTCCACAATAACCTCCATTAGTTTTTGTCAACTCATAACTATTTGATTGTGTCAACAACAAATGCATTCTTGCAAAATGTCTCATTTACATTCAACATAATGTTGCCAAGAGTCATATTTTACATTCTTCACCTCATGGAACTGAACTAACTATACCAACACAACAAGGTAGAACATTGAATGCTAGAGGGGGTCCCATTCCATTTCCAAAGTGTCTCCAATCTTTTTCATGATACATGGTTCCAACAAAGTCTCTTAAGAGACCTGTTGTGCCTTGTACAGATGCCCCATTTTGCCAAATGAGGACCCCCTCTTTTATGTTTGTCTTTTGGCTAGAATCTTGAGTTCCTACTCTTTTTCCTTGAGGAGGCTCGATAGGTTTGAGTTTGGATGCTTTGGTTATTTGGTAAGTTGGCTTCAAATGGTCCTTGGTTTTTTTTTTCTTTGAAAATCTCCATTCTCGTCTTGGTCCATAAATTTGTGAAGCCTTTGGGTCCATGTGCATATGTTATTTCTTTTGGAAGTTTCATGTTTTAGTCTTTTGCATAGATTTCTGATCTAACTACATATTATGGAGGTTTCTAAGCCAACCAGATATATCTGGTTATGCTATAAGGTTTCGCGTTCCCTAAAATCCTGCAAAATGCATGTTAAAACCTTAAAAGATGAAGTATTGTTGCCTAATGGATATTGCGGAAGAATTGTTGTCATTGAGATATACCCCTTGACACTTGAAATCCCCGCCTACACACCAAACTCTATACTTTTCATGCGCGCAGAACTTTCATTGCCTGTGGGATATTATAGGTCTTTCGCAAGGTGGTGGATTATATCCACTTGAGCCCTGATTCCCCGCTTATCCAGTTATAGTCGAAAGCCCTACATTTCACTTTCTCACAATGCCATCCACGTTGTCATTGAGTACCAACATTAATGGCAGAGTTCCAAGGATACTTTAACTGAATTTCTCAGTCTTTTCACCATTTTGAGTCATTGCAATTCAATTTTCAAAAGCTTCATAGCATTTTTCAGCATCCATCAATCACATCTAGTGTTTCATAGAGAGATTCCCTTGTTAGCTTCAAGGGGTTAGCAGTGGTTCTCTATTATACAGGTTAGTCTCCTTAAACCCCCTATCTTTGCACCTATTTTAAACTTGTTTATATATGTGTGTGTGTGCTTGTCTTGAAAATGCATCAATAAGGAGGAGCATATGAATTCTCTATTAGTGGAGTCTCTTTTTCACATTTTCTAGGATGACTGGTGTGTGCATGATAAACCCTAATGAGTATTTACATTATTTCATTTATTCAAATGAATAGGGGTTTTATATGTTTTACTATCAGATTAAAGTTGGGATTTAGGTTGTTTGCGTCAGATTTGATGTCGTAGCAGGTTAAAATCAATGGAGTATCTCTTAGGGTTTAAGATCCATTCTGAATGATATTGAAAATTTAGGTACAAAACCCTCACTGTAGAAAATTCCTCAGATATAGGATGAAGTTCCCCCTTTTTGTCGATCTCCTCGCAATTCCTTCTACAGTCAAAAACCTATGTAAACACTTTAAGCAATTTAAACACCACTTCTACTTCTTTATTTCTCAATGCCTTTTCTCTATCTCCTCTTCCTTTTTGACTCAATTTCTATTTCAATTTTAGCTTCCTCCTTCTCTTCTTCAAAGATTTTTCTAACATATTACGAGGAAGATGGCTCAATGTGATTTTCATCCCATATCCGCTCCCATTCTTCATCTATTTCTATCTCCCCAAAATTCTTCTCCCATTCAAAAATTTCTTATATGTACTTCCAATAGGCATTGATTTTGTCCACCAGCCTATCATCTTTCAAGAAAGCATTTTTAATTAATGTTGCACCCCATAGGTTTTGTAAGATCACAGGGTTTGATAATCTGATAAAATACCTCCCAAGGATGTCTGGACTCTTCTGGGATCTGTACCAGCTCAATATAATCATTGGTTGTATCTGTGAGTGGTGATCTCCTTGACTCAATTAAGGGGCATATTTGATGCTTGAAAGCCATGGCAGACTTGGATGCAGACAACTATTTCCTTACCACACCATTAGGGTCATATTGCCATTTATTCATGACTTGGTCTAAACCCATCTCAACTAGCTTCATTAAGAGTAGTCAGTTCGCTTGCCTTTTCAGCACAATAATACCTTCACCCTTGGAGAGGGAAATATCATAAAAAGCTTTTCACTTCTTACTAGCTCCTAATTCTAAATCAATGATATCTAAATGTCAAACCATCTCCAATATGACCACCATATCAGTGAGAAATTTAGGCAACCAAAATGGTTCTTCTTTGAAACGATGTACATGTAGCAGGGTGAAATGATCACCAAAGAACCAATCACACGGAAGACACAGACTAGACATCAAGGCTTTTTTCTTATCACTCACCTGAAAAGAGATTATATCTAGGCTGAGATCAATCAGGGCTAGAGTCATGAAACACTTTGAGTATTCATAAAATCACAAGTATTTGATAGGATGGGAGTCCATGCAAACACTAGAATTATTCTTTTCCTGTCACCCATGCCCTCAACCATTGTTAATTGCATGTGGGGTGAGAAGAACTAGGAATTTTGAAACAACATCAAATGTAATAGAAAGGATGTATACATAAAATATTGCTAGTAACCGAAATTACCTAGCTAATAATTCATCCTATTTGATATGATCTCTAAAAGATCTATCTTGTAGGCCTTTTGTCGAGAGATCATTTTCAATCAGAAAATGGCACCCAACTGGTAGTCATACTCATTTATGTCATTGTCAACCCCACATGTGAAAGCAATCATTGAGTAGACATCTTGCATATCTATTTTAAAACCAGCCAACCTAATTGGTAAAGGAGGTAGGACTATGTTATTAGGGTCTAGATGTAGCTCATGGTTCAAGAAGGATAACTGATTATCCTATGTATCCCAAGTTTTTTTCCACTTATTCATACTATAGAAATCTATAGAAGCATCATATTGGATCCCCAACATCTCCATTATCACCTGAGAGATTGTAACTTTGATATTTTGGTCAGTAATAACATGGGTATCCTTGTTATAACAATTTACACATGCCTCCACTAACTCAGGGCTGGGAAAAACATGAGGCACTATAAATTGGGCCAACTAAGAACTCCATAGCCTAACCCCAAAAGTTTGCACCTCTCCTTGTTTCATTCTTTCTATCATGTGTGCATGAGCTCCTTCCTGGAGATTTTTGGTATGTTTTGATAGAATAGGATCAAAAATATTATCTGCAGAATTATTGACTAGGGAAGAATCTTGCCACCTACCTCTTTTGTGATCCCTAATCTAGGAAAGCTTTGGCCTGTGTTGTGCTAGCGCTGAGGCATGAGACTTGTTGTTTACTAACTCTAAGGCAAATCTACAGTTGCCCTCGCTATTGAAGACCTCTTTCTCTTAGTACCTCTACTACTTCCTACCTCCATATCTAATCTTTGACCATGGATAACCTATTTCTTTAAATTCAAAGACTCAAAAACCCAGAAACTCAGAAACTCCAAACCTAAAAAATGCTACAACTACTCAGCAAGCACTTGTTCACTCTCACAGTAATTTGTCACAAATGAAAAATAACATGTTCTCAAAATTCTATATGTATCCACTCTGAATGTGCATCTTTAATGATTTTAGTGTCTTGATTGGCGCACCCTTATAGCTGCCATAATATCGCACGTACTAGAGTCCTTGTTAGTGATTCGTTAACTGATCTCCATGAAGATATGCTATTTAATACACATATGCCAATCAATGATTAGAGATTTCTAGTAGTTGAGTAGCTTTGATAGTTGTAACTCAAACTGGGCACATGGCAAAAGCCAACAGATTTATTAAAAACACTAAATGTGTCATCAGGACTTATTCAAAAAGAGGCGAGAAACTCAACCTCCTTTGTAAACACCTAAGCTAACTATGTACACGTGTCACTGTAAGCACCAAAATCACACACAAACTCCACGAGACCCCTCTGATGATTTATAATCCTTGTCATGTACATGTAAGCATGAAATAACATCCTCTCAGCAACAATTCTCTTGGTGACATGTCTTTTCTCTTGTCTTGTGTTGTTCCCCCTTTATCATTTTCTCTCTCTTTGTTGTCAATGCTTTTTGACACTTTTACGGCACTTGTCGATTTGCATTTTCTGAGCTTGTGACCCTATTCCTAAGCCTTGTATGCATCTTGTAGGTGAGTTTTCACCTTTCCTTAATGATTTTCATCTTCTCCACCCCCTAGAAGACTTCTAGAGGCCCCCCTAGCCATCTTCCACTATCGCTTTTCAGTTTCACTCAACCAATCCAAATCTCCTCCTATTATTTCTAGATCTCCTACTGGGAGATCCTACTTTGCAAGTGGAGATTTAGATTTTCACACACGACTAACCTATTTCTAGAGGCAGATCCCCTTCTTTTTTTCTCCTCTTCCATCTCCCATCCTGCATGCCAACCCAAGTGCCCTCCTCTATGGGTCACCCATGGGTCGCCCCTTGGGTGACCCAAGGTTGCTCCCTGGGTGACCTGACTGGTGAAAGGGGTGACCCCTAGGCAACCCTGTTGTGTTTCCATCCACAAAAAAACTCGAGTTTCTAACTCAAAAAAGCTTTGTTTTCACCTATTTTTCTTCCAGTTTGCATGAATTTTCGTGCCTAATATAGAGTTAACTATTTCATACACCTACACATGCATAATTGGATCTATTTTATCTTAAATTAATAGCTCATGCATTCTCATGCATTCCCATGCACTCCTTCTTCACTTCTTGAGTGATAAGATTTTATTGGGTAGATCACTCCAATTTTAGCCTAGATCACTCTTGAATCCTCTTTGTTAACTCTCTAATCAAATTGAGTCAACTCTTCTTCTTCTTCACCTCTCATCCCTTCTTCTAACCTATAAATACCCCCTCCCTCAAGCTCAAAGGGAGGCAATTTCATTTGTGCACACAACTCTTGCAAGTTATTTCTCTCCAAATTCAGCATTCTCATGCTCATACAAGACATAGGAGCCTTTTTTTTGTTCATTACTTCATCCAGCTTTCTCATAAAACTCATCACGTGTCCATACACTACTCATATCAATCCATTGTGCTCATCAAAAGATCTCATTGAGCTCTCTTCAAAAAATCTTCAAAGCTTCTTTCGCTTCCATTGTCATCTTGTCACCAAGATGATTCCTTGCTGGTACAAGAGGATACGAGGTTGCCATCAGAAGGATTTCTAAGGGTAGTGGAGGCTCACATGTCTCCAAGTTCCTTTATGCTTTCTTTCAATTCATAGTAATTAGATAACTAAAATTGCTCTTGGGATCAGTAATCTTGTTGCTCTTTCCTTGATAGGATAGATAGATCTTGCATTCTTAGAGTAATGTGCTTTCAAAGTTCTTAGATTAATTCATTTAAAAGCAATTTCCCTTTTCTTAAAGATTAATTTGTTCCAAATATTCAGAAAACCCCAAAAACATAGTTTACATTGCATTACGTAAATCCATTATAGTTTGCATACAACTTTCAATTCCTAGATTAGAAAAAAAGCATCTTCAATTCCAAAAACATTAAAAAAGCACAAAGAAGTTTTGCTTTCATTTAGGCTTGCATTCATAAAAACCTAAAAAAGAACAAAAGCACTAGAGACTTAGAAAGTTTGCAAACCCTTGATTCCATCACAAGGTCAAATGAGGTCAATGCATTTAATCAAACCGTTAGTTCAAACAAACCCTAAGTCAAATGCTAGGTCAAGTCAAGGTTAGCTCGCAATCGCCTATCTCTTGTCTCAGCTTATGAATGTGCCTTGGATTAAGAGGTGAGTGGGTAAGGGCAATCCTTGACGAGATAGAGGAAATCTACCCAAGACCGCAACTGGACCCACTATTCATCCAACAACAAGGACATAGGCAATTCTTAGAACAACCACTAGTAGAAAAATAGAAATAAATTACTAAATAAACTACAAAAAATTGGTCATGTGATCAGTAGTTTGGTCACATGACCATTGGTAGTTTATTGCCAATCATTTATCTCATGACCAAATTTATGACCAAACAAATTTTAGTCATTAATTTGGTAGTATATTTAGTCATTAGTTTGGTGGTATATTTAGTCATTAATTTGGTGGTATATTTAGTCATAAATTTGGTAGTACATTTAGTCATTAATTTGGTAGTATATTTAGTCATCAATTTGGTAGTATATTTGGTAATTTGGTAGTATATTTAGTCATCACTTTGGTAGCATATTTAGTCATGTGACCATTGGTAGTTTATTGCTAGCCATTTATCTCGCGACCAAATTTATTTAGTCATTTATTCAGTCACTGCTTTCCATCCATTGGTAGTATATTTGGTTATTTTAATCATTATTTTTTCGTCAACTAGTCATATATAAACAACTAGTACATGATAAAGATCAACTATGCCATATTTTGTTGATAAACTTCAACAATTCTGCTCAAAGGATTGAAACAACAATGCTGAAAAATAATTCACTATATATTCAAACTGTGTATAAAATATATTACAAAGAACTCGTTTATCAACAAATCTGCTCAAAGGATTGAAACAACAATGCTGGAAAATAATTCAATTTCTATTCAAACTATATATAAAATATGTTACAAAGAGCTCTATATATAGAGTTTTGAAGACAAAATATCTCTGTAGTATGCAAACTACTAATTTATTATGCTTTTAAAACTGAAAAAACTAAAACTAAAGCTAAAAAGCCATTAGTGTGAATGCATGTCTTTAGTGATGCCATTGTTGCACATGGGGTGGGTTGTAAATGCATCTAGAAGGCACTGGTTTTGAATTTTCTCCTTGCTCTTTACCTGTCCACAATCAAAAAACTCAAAATTTGTTAATATTTTTAAAAGATTTATGAAACTTTAACAAATGAAAAGCAAAGTGGGATGATAAGGAATTTTACAACAATATAGGCATATATTATGAAAGTATTCAAGAAGAAATGCATATACAAGTCTGATAGTCAAACTCCATAGTTCATTTATTCATATTTGATTGAAACATGGTATGATCTATGCAAAGGTAACCCCCAGTCATATACAATTTCAACTGAACAACATTGAGGACTGATGTTCAAGTTTGACTCACACAAATAATGCTACAGTAATATGAAATTTACCAATAATTACTAATCTATCTGTAGTAGGAAATGACTGTAAATGTATTAACTATGAGTAAATGCATATTGAATGTCTTTAAATACAAGTACATGGCGATATTCACATGAAACTTGTACCAAGTCATCTCATGGCAAGAAAGGAATGGGTGTGAGTTGACCAAATTTTGAATTTCAAATTTCAAATTTCAAGCGTTAGATCTATAGGTGTACCTGATTGATCTTGCACCCATTATTGTATTGCTGACATGACTTACTCCATCACTCTAAAATACAATAAACCATAATTTACCCAAAGAAAGCACTAGCATATAAATAGTCTTCCAATATTAAATAATTTTACAAACTAAATGCACTAATACTGAATGGAACTCAATATCATTAATGCAATAAGATCCACCTTACACTATATGTATCTTACACACATATACAACAATAAAGATTGAAGCAGATTGAAAGACAGGAGGAAAACCAACAAATGGTACCAAAGAAGCAGCTAGTCATGACAAGAAAGAAATATGCATATTCAAAAAAACTCACTTACACGCCCTCCTTCTTGGTCTTGTGCTCTAGATACTTTCTCAAAATATCATCCACTGTTGGGTTACGTGGAAGCTTAACCAACCACAATCAAAATAGTATGAACTATATATAACTTTGATTCTAAACAACCAAAACACCTAGACAATCACATACTAATCAAAACATAACCATGTCAATATTCTAGTAAATGGCTGTGAAAGTCTAAATGATACATAGTGCTCAAAATATAAATTGAATATACATACTAGACTCAAGTTATAAAGATATGCACAAAATGGATTTTGCAAGGACACTCTCAAAATATTTGAATTAATTAAGCACTCTGGAACATATCCTAACATTGTAAGCTTTGCTTGTATTCTAGGTGCATGCAACCATGCAAGTTTAGTGGATAAGAGATGTACATACTTCAATCACATTTGTAACCCTTATTGCATTACACCTACAATTAATCATTATGTGTGCATGGTTGACCTCCTTGCCCATGCTGGCTATCTTGAAGACACCCTAATCTTTATCATTGAGACACCTGTTAAATCTGTGTTGGTTGTATGGACATGTTTTCTTGGTGCATCTAAAATTGACAAAAACTACAATTGTAGCAGATAGTTCACATGTTTGACCATCCATAATGTTTATGGATAAGCTCTTCCCGCATCACCGTGGGAACTATCAAGAGTCAGTACAGGAGTACAGGAAGCTTCCTGCACTCTCGCACTGACTCTTGATAGCTCCAGCGGTGATGCGGGAAGAGACTGGACTGCATCTCTAGGAAGGATAGCGGAATTTTGTCATTTGTTGTAGTGGCAACTTCCCTAGTAGACATGTATGCAAAATGTGGAAGCATTGCAAAGGCATGTGAACTATTTTGCATAATGCCTCAAAGAGATGTCATCTCATGGAATGCAATGATTGCGGGATATGTACAAAATGGATTTTTTGAAAAGTCTTTAGAAAATTTCAAGCAAATGCAATTGGCAAGTGTAAAGCCAAATTCCACAACCTTTGTCAGCATCCTCCCCGCCTGTGAAAAAATGGGAGCTTTGGAACAGGGTATGGATATCCATCAAAGCATAAAGGATAAATGAATTCTGTCAAATGTTGTAGTTGCAACTACCCTGGTAGACATGTATGCAAAATGTGGAAGCACAGAGAAGGCATGTGAACTGTTTGAAAGAATGCTTGAAAGAAATATGGTCTCATGGAATGCCATATGATTCTCAAGAGTACACGTTTGGAGATTTTCTATAAAACTTTCATTTGCATATTGGGGTGCTCCACCTCTAAACTACTTATCCCTTTATAGTATAATATAGGTGATCCATAAGAATCTCGAAGTGAAAAATCTTCATATCAGTATGAGGTTTCCAAAACAAAATGACCGGTAGCAGAAAACACTTGGTTTTGTTTACATAACAAAACTATGGGTCCTTGAAGGAGGTAGATTCGAAACCGTTGGTTCCCTTGAAAGGGGTAGTTTTGTAACTGCCATGGTGAATTTGAAACCACCATAGTGCTTTTGTAACAATAGCAGAAAAAATAAAATTGCCACCTACATGAAGGGGCAGTTTCATCTTGATACACAAATACAGAGTTTGAAATGAACAATCTGACTTTTCTCCGGGTAAGTGCAAAAAGATGGGGGGCCAAAAAGTGGCCAAAAAATTTTTAAAAAAATTTAAGGCAAAACGCGAGCGCGTTATAACGCGCTCGCGTTTTAAACTGTTTCTTATAAAAAAAAACCCCGCTGCCATTTCATTTCATTTCATTTCTATGAGCTTTTCCTCCGCCCGCGGCATAAAACCCTTGCAAAAACGCGCTCGCGTTCTACAAAACACCGTTCAACACAAAAGATTTGTCGATTCATCACCGAAATGCCGCTGCGACGTCGAGCACACCAAAGGGGTGAGTTATCTTTATTTTTTTGTTTGAATTTCTTCCTAAATAGGTAGGTTTTTGTTGATTTTTGATGTATATTTTATTAATTGTAGGAAATGTTAATGCACCTCCTCCTCCTCCTCAAAATCCACAAAATCTTGAGGAAGAAATACATGCAGAACAACAACCTCCTCCATTCATTCCTCGACATGCCCCTGGAACACAAGATAATATAATGGGGGAAATTGAAAACAACAAAAAACAAATTGAAGATATAATTGCAAGGTTGAAAGATCCTTCCACTTCAACCTTGCATAGGTCCACGCTTGCCAAATCTCTTGAGTCTATGTTATCAAATGTAAATTCAATTAGCAAGCAAATAACTAGTTGGACCGATAAAAAGAGAGAGTTTAGAGATTACTATGCAGATAAATTGTCATACCAAGATGTCAAAAAATTACAAATTACAAAAGTAGACTTGTGTTCATATTTCACAAACCCACAAACAAATCAACCTCCACCCATTACATGCAAGAGGTTCCCTATCCATTGGTGCAACAACTAAGCGATAAGGGACAATTTCGGGCAGAGGTGGTGGATGGTTTTTGACCATCCTCCATGCAATAACAATGAGGTCCCGCAATACTTTTTGAGGAAACTCTACTCCGAGTTTGTCCTCAATAAAGTGCCAAACTATTTTGATATGCGGGACTTCCAGGGTAGAGGTGGGGGCTCAGCATAGGATAGACCAGGGGCACGTCTTGACCCACAGCGGGTAGTGAGACGAGTAATTAGCAGACCAGCCCACGAGCATGTTTCTATTCCTTCCATCGTGAAGGAGAGTGTTGAGGTCGATACACTGAGGTCGATTAGTGCCTTGACCCAGAGCATCATAGAGCATGCCGATCCTGCAACACAGAGTGGGTTGGGAGATAGTGCGAGGAGTAGGGTCCCACCGCATACTTGCCAGGCTTGCGGGTCAGCCTGTGGTTATGACCCCATGGACAGTCAGGACGCAGGTGCACAGGCTACATCTGCAGCTGAGCAGATAGTGATGACAGATACCCTCCTGAGTGAGACTTTCGGCCTTGATACTCAGGTAAATATTAGCAAGTTTATTGAATTTAATTTATTAAATTTTATTTTTGAAATACAAGATTAACTAATTTAAATTGATGATTTTAATGAAATTTTAGGGTCATAGCGTCGATGCAGTCTTCAGTGGTTCTCCACCTACATTTTTCACTAGATCATCTACTGTCGAGGTATGTAACTAGTAAACAATTATAAATATTACATGTGAATAGCATCGTTATATGAATGGTATTCTAATTTCTGATTTTGGATGTTGAATAGGTTAACACTGTAGATTTCATGGCAACACCTGCCAGCGGTGGTGGACTTCAAAGCTTTACGAAGGTAATAAAATAAATAGTTTAATGAATGAATTGTACTTACTAAATTTTTGTATGTGATTTGTGTGCTTTATTGTGTGTACTTCCATGTTTAGATGAGCGTGTGTGTATGTTAGGAGCCATGATTTGCATCACTATTATAGTTTTCGTAATTGAATAATGTTGTTTTATTTCCAGATGATGCAGGCTGCGGATACACCTCCCCATGTTCATAGGGCAATGGAGCAGGGTGTGGCCTCTGCGATTCATAGCTCTATGGCATTGACAGGGGTATGAGGCAGATTAGTAAATTTCAATTTACATTCATTGTTATAGTTGTCTATTTTTGAAAAATCAAAAGATTATTGATTTGAAGTTTAATTTCTATCTGGATGGTTTCTATAGGACATGACATCACCAGGGCCTATTCCTGCTACTGAGGCAAGCGAGGAGACAGATTATATGTTAGCGGTAAGTGATTATTTTGTTAAATGTTTCATTTTTTTATAACATGTAATTTCTATATATTAATATCTATACTTTTTTTTGTAACAGGTAAAGGTGCAGGAAGAACTAAATAGGAGGAGTAGCCCTCGGGTTCGTAGTAGACCACCCACATGCATGTCTCCATCCCCTAGAAGATCAAAGGCTGCTCGTGATTTATTCTCTTCACCAGCTAGAGGGGAATGACTTTTTATTGTGTTCCTCTGTTGTATGCCTATATGGCATTTGTGGACATATATTTTGTATTGTACATAGTTGACATTGTATGCCTATATGGCATTCTTGTAAGCCTATATGGCTATTTTGTATATATGTTATACTTATATCGACAGATATTGATGTATGCGTATATGGATATTTGGTTAATACAAATCTTTTTTATTGATGGCGTCCATACTTGCATTATAAATCCACTTTTGAATGGATATTTGTAGATAGCTACTTCAAATATTTAAAGTCTGATTGTATTACATAGGATGTTTGCATTTTCTTTGATAGGCTTGATAGGCCATGGATTACATGATGGTGTTTGATGGAAAAGTATGGTACTAGAAGACTCTAGTTCATTCTTAATAGGCTTGTGATTGATAATATCTTTGCATGATTGCACTTGATCTTGGATCATGGGCATGTTGTTAGGATTTTGATTGCATTGTGATGTTTGATGGATAGGCATGGTGTAAGTGTAAGATACCCAACTAGTTCTACGAAAAATTTTCCTTACTTAAACACTTTTACTTGCTAACAATTCATCAACTACTTCAATAACATAAAGATATACATCAAGATAACTATTTGAATGAAACAACATTAGAGTTGGGTACTTGTCTTGTTACTTGATTCAATCAACTTGCAATGTCTTATTACATGGAAAATGTTTTCAATAGCATGAAGTACAACTCATTCAATGGAAATACAAGGACAGGCCTTGAAGCCTTGATGTTACAATGTCTTCCTTACTTGAGCAACATTTGAAGATTTGGAATGTTCAACTCATCACCTCACAAGGTAGGCGCATATTTGAAGGATTTACAGGTTTTTCTGACTTGGGCGCCAAGTTGAGGTGACCTCCTCTTGAAGTTGCGCCTTGTCAACATTAGGTGCCAATTAGAGTTTATGGATGCTCTGGATTGTTTCCAAGAGTAGGTGCCAAAACATCATCATTATGAAAGTGTTTTAAATGCTAGGCGCCCAAATGAGCCCTCTGGAGTCTAGGCGCTCCTTTCATGCATTCTGTGTTCTAGGCGCCAATTGAAAGGAGTGGAGAACAGGGCAAGCGCCTTCCAAACTAGGTGTTTCCTTGAGGTGACAAGGACTTAGAAAGTGCGCCTAAGGTGAGCGCCTTGAGTGAAAAGGTCTAACAAACATCTTTGAACCCCCTTTCAAGGTTAGGCGCATTCTGGAGGTGGAAACAAGTAGAAGGTGCGCCTTAGCTTCCTTTGTCAATTCTTGCAAGTCTTTGTTGATTAGGAAGGTGGAATGCTTCATTGTAGAATGAGCGCCTATCTTCTAATGTCCAAACTACTTCTTCTGGCTCACTCTGTGGCTAGGCGCCAGAGCTAAACTGTTCACACAAGGGAGTGCGCCTAGACTCACTTGATGTTTTCTAACTACTTCAACCCCTGGAAGATGTTCCAAGGTGTTCCCTTTTACAAGCACCTGACCTCCCAAGTTCCTTCATGTGCTATTCCTTGAAGGCGCCAAAACTGAGCTCCAGTGCCATGGGATTGTGCCTAACATCTTTGAAGAGTTTCTAAGCCTTTTGCAAGTTGATATCCCAAACTCATCTTCTAGGCGCAACAGGAGCTTTCCAAAGGAGTTTCCAAGTTTTAGACGCCAAGCGAGGTCATGGGTGAATGGAACCGCGCCTTAGGAGATGACTGGATCCTAAGCGTCAGTCTGGAGTTACAGTGGAATTGATATGCGCCTCAACTAGCTTAGGCGCCCATTTGAAGTGATTCCTTTAACACTTCTCTGTCAATCTCAACTGCAAGGATGATCTCCTAATCCAATTTTGATCCTCTGGAGATGCAAATAGCTTTACATTTCACTAGGCTCCATCAATGATGATCATCAACCAAAGCGCATTTCAAAGGTGAGATAGGCAAGTGAGGTGCCAAACTAGTCCTTAAGACTTATCTCCTTCTATCAAGTCAATTTCAACTATGTGAGAGAGTTCTATTCTAGGTGCAAAATGGAAATGTTTCATCAATTGGTGCATCTTACAAAGCTCCCAATTCTAGGCGCCATAGCCAAAGAGTTTTTCCCAACACATGCACCTGGGCTAGGAATTCACCTAAGAGACATCACTTAGCTTTAAAACTTTCAATCTATAGCCATCTAGGCTAGGCGCTCCAATGGAGGATCCTTGAACTCATGCATTGGCGCCTTCTAGTTCTAGGCACCCATTTTGGATGATTCATCCTGATACTAGCGCCCAAAATGACTAGACTCTCTTCATCATCCAATTCACTTAGAAGACTCAAGTTGGAGACTTAGTTGTCTATCCATGTTCTCCGGAAGATTCATTGTACCTCTATGCACTATCTCCTTCAAGGCGCTCCTTAAAATCATTGGAAGTGCTCAGGACTTACCTTAGTCCAAAGCGCCACAATCCATTCCTTAAAGCACAAAGAATTCTCAAAGGCGCCCCTATTTACCTCTAAGCACTCAAATATCATTTAGATTCAACGCACACATTTAGCTCCAAAACACAAATTTCCATCATCAACCCATCAAGGTGCATCATCTTCCCTTTGTATCCCCTTCAAGGCGCAGACATTCACTTCTTCACACTCAAACTCACTCTCTGGCGCTAGAATAGGTGTATAACTTCAAATAAGGCGCTAATCTTAGGTTTCTAAGTACTTAGTTTGATCTTAAGGCTATCCTTCCTCTAAGCACTCTCTTCAACTCCCTCACTGAAGGTCCTCTGTAAGTTTGGGCGCATTTCATCCCAAGGCGCTTCAACATCATCCAAGGCGCAAATTCACTCTCCAAGACAAGGTGCAAAAAACCCTATCCTAAGGCGCTCAAATATTGCTTCTAGACCTAGGCGCACAAACATGAGATTAAGGATCATTCTGGCCACCATCACTTCCCTAAAGGCGCAAAATTGGTGTAGATACATTCCATTTATTAAGGATCATTCTGGCGCCCAAATCTTGTCAAAGCAAAGGATCAATAGGTTCTCTCTAAGGCGCACTCCAGGGTTTGATCTTGCAAGACTTCTCACGTCAAAATTTTGACCAAGACACTCAAGGCACTAGTCTTTATCATCTAACCCTACAGTGCACTTACTCATTATGATATACTCCTCAACTTTGTATTCAACCTTGCCCAAGGCGCATATTCACTATAAGGCATTCTCACGTTGTCAAGGCTCAGAGGGCTTCAACTTGCTAAAGGGTAGAGGTCTAGGCGCATATCTGACTTGAAGCTCAAGGCGCTCCAACCCTCTTGCTCTGGAATTCCTTCTAGGCACTAAGTGACTTCTCCAATTCCTTGAAAACATTTGAAGTGTTTTACCTTCTCAAGGTGCTCCTTCGAACTTGACTCCAAGGTGTTATAATCTCAAAGGTGCTGACATCATCTCAACCAAAGGCGCTCAATGATTCATCCCATATCTAGGCGCTAAAACACTTAATCAACCAAGTCATTCAAGGCACCATTCAGTAAACTCATCTTCCATGATATTCCTATCAAGGCACATATCACTTCTCCCATGGGCTTTAGGCACTCAGTTGAGTGTTTCAATACTACTTCTCATTAGGGTGCTCAAAACACTTGTGTTTACATTTGAAGTGCTTTACCTTCTTAAGGTGCTCCAGACTAACCTGACTCCAAGGCGCTCCATCATCGTCCTTAAGGCGCTAAAAACATCATCTCCACTCTAGGCAAAAACATCATCCAACTCCTTAAGGCACTTCACTGTCAAAGTCTGAAGGCGCTCTACCTAGATCTTTCCCCTAGGCGCCAGAACTCCTAAGCACTCACCAGATAACTCTCTTCTTCAAGGCGCAAATCTTCCTATACTATGATTGCCTCTAAAACACCAATTAACGTGATGTGAGGGTGCAAAGGCTACTCCAATCCTCAGTGAGCGCCTAGTTTAAACAAGGAGAAATAAAGCATTCAAAACTATCCAAACGATCATCCCCTTCCTAATGTCTTCACTGCTTCGGAAAACCTTGGCCAAAATGACACATAACAACTTCTATGAGCGCCCTTATGCCCTAGGATCATCTAGTTTGTGCGTCTTGTAATGAGGAGTTCATGTAAGTTTGGAATGAGCACCTTGAATAAGTGTAAACTAGCCTAGAGAAGGGTATGTGCGCCTTGAGCATTCCAGAGATAACTGTGCGCCTAGAACAATATGAGCGCTCATGATGATGATTAACGCCCTGATGAGACTATGAGCGCCTTGTTCAGGAGATACCTTGTTTGATCATAAAATGCACCTTGAGTCTTGAAGGTTTTGAGCGCCTAGGTGATTTGGATGTTGGGATGTTGGTATGCGCCCAAGATTGAGGTAAGTGAGCGCTTGTAATGGAGGAGAGCAATGAGATGGAATGTCTTGTAGAGATTGGCGCCCAGAGACCCATTTTTGCGCCTTTGATGATGACCATTTTTGCATAAGAGTTTAGCGCCCTAGAGTTGTAAACTTTCTTTTTGGGCGCCCCTGAGTGAATGTTGGCGCCTTGGACAACTAAATATGCCTTTGATGGAGTGGAGCCCAGAAGGGGAGTAGGAGGAAACCCAATCTTCAAGATTCATCAAGCTTCAAAGTTACTTGAAATGTCAAAAGGTTTAGCGCCTCCAAGTAAGGTCAGAGGTGAGGTTAGAGGTGAAATGCGCCTTTGGACCATTCTGGCGCCTTGGATGAAGAACCTATATCTTGAGCCCAAGAGGTAAAATTTGCGCCTTAGTGGATTTGGAGAGTTACAGAGATTAGAGAAAAGCGCCTTGAAGACAGAGTTGTTCAAGGCGCATGTGTGATTTGGTCAAAAACAGGCGCCTAGAGTGAATAGGCTTTCATCCTGACTTAATACACTGCCTCCTTCTGACGATTTTTGGGGTAGCAGAAAACCTTTCACCACGGGCAAATGCCTCAGAGCTATAAAAAATCGAGAGAGGTTATTGTAGAGGCACTCTACGTGATCCCGTTGCCTCAGACGGAATGTTTCTAAGTGACATGGTTTTCGAGTAACATCTCGTCAAAGATTGCTGCCTTTTTGCACTTTGGACTCTTCAGGGATATCATCGGTACAATGTAGCTCTGACTGTTTCGACATGTTTGGGTGAGAAATAGGACCATGCCTAGCATAAATGTACCCATTCGGATGCGTTGGAACAATCAGTTTGGTCGCATCAGGAGCAGGACGAAAGTTACACCCCTTTACAACTTTACACTACCTCCTTCTGACGATTTTTGGGGCAACAGAAAACCTTTCACCACGGGCAAATACCTCAGAGCTATAAAAAACCAAGAGAGGTTATTGTAGAGGCACTCTACGTGATCCCGTTGCCTCAGACAGAATGTTTCTAAGTGACACGATTTTCGAGTAACATCTCATCAAAGATTGCTACCTTTTTGCACTTTGGACTCTTCAGGGATATCGTCGGTACAATGTAGCTCCGACTATTTCGACATGTTTGGGTGAGAAATAGGACCATGCCTAGCATAAATGTACCCATTCGGACGCGTTGGAATAGTTAGTTTGGTCGCATCAGGAGCAGGACGAAAGTTACACCCCTTTGCAACTTTACACTGCCTCCTTCTGACGATTTTTGGGGCAACAGAAAACCTTTCACCACGGGCAAATGCCTAAGAGCTATAAAAAACCGAGAGAGGTTATTGTAGAGGCACTCTACGTGATCCCGTTGCCTCAGACGAAATGTTTCTAAGTGACACAATTTTCGAGTAACATCTCGTCAAAGATTGCTGCCTTTTTGCACTTTGGACTCTTCAGGGATATCGTCGGTACAATGTAGCTCTGACTGTTTCGACATGTTTGAGTGAAAAATAGGACCATGCCTAGCATAAATGTACCCATTCAGACGCGTTGGAATAGTCAGTTTGGTCGCATCAGGAGCAGGACGAAAGTTACACCCCTTTGCAACTTTACACTGCCTCCTTCTGACGATTTTTGGGGCAACAGAAAACTTTTCACCACGGGCAAATGCCTCAGAGCTAAAAAAAACCGAGAGAGGTTATTGTAGAGGCACTCTACGTGATCCCGTTGCCTCAGACGGAATGTTTCTAAGTGACACGATTTTCAAGTAACATCTCGTCAAAGATTGCTGCCTTTTTGCACTTTGGACTCTTCAGGGATATCGTCGGTACAATGTAGCTCCGACTGTTTCGACATGTTTGGGTGAGAAATAGGACCATGCCTAGCATAAATGTACCCATTCGGACGCGTTGGAACAGTCAGTTTGGTCGCATCAGGAGCAGGACGAAAGTTACACCCCTTTGCAACTTTACACTGCCTCCTTCTGACGATTTTTGGGGCAACAGAAAACCTTTCACCACGGGCAAATACCTCAGAGCTATAAAAAACCGAGAGAGGTTATTGTAGAGGCACTCTACGTGATCCCGTTGACTCAGACAGAATGTTTCTAAGTGACACGGTTTTCAAGTAACATCTCGTCAAAGATTGCTGCCTTTTTGCACTTTGGACTCTTCAGGGATATCGTCGGTACAATGTAGCTCCGACTGTTTCGACATGTTTGGGTGAGAAATAGGACCATGCCTAGCATAAATGTACCCATTCGGACGCGTTGGAACAGTCAGTTTGGTCGCATCAGGAGCAGGACGAAAGTTACACCCCTTTGCAACTTTACACTGCCTCCTTCTGACGATTTTTGGGGCAACAGAAAACCTTTCACCACGGGCAAATACCTCAGAGCTATAAAAAACCGAGAGAGGTTATTGTAGAGGCACTCTACGTGATCCCGTTGCCTCAGACAGAATGTTTCTAAGTGACACGATTTTTGAGTAACATCTCGTCAAAGATTGCTGTCTTTTTGCACTTTGGACTCTTCAGGGATATCGTCGGTACAATGTAGCTCCGACTGTTTCGACATGTTTGGGTGAGAAATAGGACCATGCCTAGTATAAATGTACCCATTCGGACGCGTTGGAACAGTCAGTTTGGTCGCATCAGGAGCAGGACGAAAGTTACACCCCTTTGCAACTTTACACTGCCTCCTTCTGACGATTTTTGGGGCAACAGAAAACCTTTCACCACGGGCAAATGCCTAAGAGCTATAAAAAACCGAGAGAGGTTATTGTAGAGGCACTCTACGTGATCCCGTTGCCTCAGACGGAATGTTTCTAAGTGACACAGTTTTCGAGTAACATCTCGTCAAAGATTGCTGCCTTTTTGCACTTTGGACTCTTCAGGGATATTGTCGGTACAATGTAGCTCCGACTGTTTCGACATGTTTGGGTGAGAAATAGGACCATGCCTAGCATAAATGTACCCATTCGGACGCGTTGGAATAGTCAGTTTGGTCGCATCAGGAGCAGGACAAAAGTTACACCCCTTTGCAACTTTACACTGCCTCCTTCTGACGATTTTTGGGGCAGCAGAAAACCTTTCACCACGGGTAAATGCCTCAGAGCTATAAAAAATCGAGAGAGGTTATTGTAGAGGCACTCTACGTAATAGCGTTGCCTCAGACGGAATGTTTCTAAGTGACACGGTTTTCGAGTAACATCTCGTCAAAGATTGCAGCCTTTTTGCACTTTGGACTCTTCAGGGATATCGTTGGTACAATGTAGCTCAGACTGTTTCGACATGTTTGGGTGAAAAACAGGACCATGCCTAGCGTAAATGTACCCATCCGAATGCGTTGGAACAATCAGTTTGGTCACATCACGAGCAAGACACCAAAAATGCAAAGGTTGCTTTGTGCAACTTGACAACATTGACACTTTTTTGCAACATGACTCAAAGACTCAAACTGACCCCAAATGACTCAAAGTGACTTAAAATCACCTTGATTATAGAGGTCAAGGCGCTCCTTATCATTCATTCATTATGAGCGCCTTGGGAGAATGGTATATAGGTCATCATCATGATTGGGCGCCCTGGATCCAGAGTGTTGGAGAGATCATCAAATGGTGTCTAGTAGGGTGAGTTATGAGTTTGGTCGCATCAGGAGCAGGACACCAAAAATGCATAACATGATGATGTAAAAATGTGTACATATGTGTAAAAATGTAGGAGGAAATAAAAAAAGACAAACCTTACAAATTAATATGCATACTTACAACTCAATGTAACATAACTTTACAAAATCAATGTGAATACTTACAAATTAATCCAATGAACCATCTGGATCTGCTCTACTCTTTATTGTGTCAAGTATTGCTTCATGGTCAGACTCACGCACCTTCCACAATATTTTGTTCAAAGGTCTACCCCGATACTTTATCAAATGAACATTGGATGCCACGACAAGGTTCGAGTAATGAAGAATCTTTCGATGCATGTCAAAGTCCTAAAATAGCCAAATATTAACACTCTTATGTGGGTACCTTCTAAGCCATATTCCAGTAATAACCACTGATCCTGTAGGGTATTCGATGTTTTCTCCATCTGTAACAGGGGCCTCCAATTTCTTTTTGGCCTCAACACAACGACATAAGTAATAATCTGTTCCCTCTTCATTATCTTCATCTGCAATAACTGCATATACATGTCCTACATTGATATGTGTAGCAAATTAGATGAAATTAGTCAACATTACAAAAACACTACAAAGTAAGATGACATTACCTGGTTGAACTAGATGAAATTAGATGCATATATGTGCCCTATATTACCTGGTTGAACTAAATCTGATATGTGGTCAAAGTCAACTGACGATTCCATCTGTGTTAGTTCCAGTGCCGTCGGGGGTCGATACGTGTCAAGTGGGCTAAGATAACTTAACTGCCATTCGTCAACCCACTCCTTTGACTCGCACTCATCCCAGACTTGAATTGTACAGGAAGAACAAAAGCATGACATCTTTCGTGTATGGATACTCCATGAACCTGCAATTGAGCTTCTGAAAGAGTGCATCTCATTTGATCCTGTCAGTGTACAACAATCCTCATATGGTGCAATGTTAGTATCATCTATCAACCAAAAAAATCTACGAACTAAAGACTTACCTTCATTACCTGGACCCATGGAAGCATTACACCACTCGACAATCGATTTTGCATCTGTCAACTTTGCATTGTCTTTATACTTTAACTCTTCTCGTGCTATGGCTCTTTTGATACATGCTCCTGCACCATCATGCTCCCCCTTTCCATGCCCGGCCTCACAAAAGTTTCACATATGTTGAATACCTGTAAAATTATGCCTCCTACTCAGCCAATAGAAATTCTGCGAGTTCTTGAATTGTGATGCACAATTATCCGACCATATGATATGCTGACTGAACGATATGCCCCTTCTAGCCAAATCATTATAGAACACCTAAAAGCAACCTTGCACGAACTCCGTAGAATGCGTGCGATCATCACTAATATAGAAATGATACTCCCTTATGATCTTTCTGTCATCCTCTGTACTATCATTCGCATGAATGAATGCGATGTGCACAAATATAGAAACCTGTGTGGAGTTGTAATATTGTGATTGCACCTCACGCTGTGGCTGTAGACTGTAGTTCTCTACAAAGTCGACGACTGAAACAATGCTACCAACTGGAAATGTGTCCTTGCATAACTTGAATTGCAAGTCCAACCATCGAGCTCTATGGGCATGTCTTGCATACTCATACACTATGCTGTCACGAAATATAGGCATAAACTGATACATTGGAATCTTTTCAATAACTAATTCACACCTCTTTGCTTCTTTACCATCTTTTGTATTGTATGCCACTGTTTTATACTTGCCAAACTCTACTAGTTCATTTCCAACCGCATGTGTTATTTCCATATGTTCACATATTGGCAAATGTTGCAAGCCACCGCAACGATGACATGTGCCATCCAAGCATAATTTCTTATAGAATATTTGACCTTCCTCTCTTTCACATAAAATTCTTGATATGAAGTCTCTTGAAGATGTTGGTGGGGCACATATGGCACAACCCTGCAAATCATTGTTAGTATGCATATCTAAACATATAGACCTATAAGCATCAAAATGGTTAGAAAATTCAATATGTAATCTACAACAACAAGTAGTGCGTGTGTGATTTATCTTAACATAGAAAGGTTTTAGCATTTCAAAATATCTTTGAGAAATTTTAATTTGAGGATACTTCTCTAGAAATTTACCATAAAACTGTGTTTGAGTCTCATCCAAAAAATGCTTTGGATGTGGCTCGCGGTTCTGACTACCAATTCTCCTTCTTACCACATCCCTTTGATTCGGAGATACCCTTGTGTAATTCTTCCAAAAGTCTTCAATTAGTGACCTCAATGCTTCAACAATTGGTTTATCTTTTCGTGGTAGTCTCCCCAAGAACGCCCATAATTCATTGGCATTAGTGTCCTCAATTCTTTGGCGTCTTCCAACGGCTCTTGATAAAGTTTTCCTATTAATTCTCAATTTTTGACTTGTCTTTCTAATGAGACGAGCTTTCCTCGTTTGACTACTTACTATAGTCGATGTAATCACACGCCGTGTTGCATTACTATCTTTTGTGCGTGAGGTGTTACCCACACTCTCATATGCACTCATTAGATTCTTGACAATAGATTTTTCACTTGAAGCCTCTGATGTTCTCAACCCAAGAATCTTCATGATAGACCTATACTTTATACTTCGCATCATTTCAACGAATAGTTGACATCTTGCAATCTCATTTAACTTTTCAAAGAACAATCTCCAAATCTTATTAGCATATCTTCTACAAGTGCGTTTTGGAATCTTACCTTCCATTGGCTGCAAAATATTCTCATCAATATCAATCAAATACTTTGGCTTTCTATGCAAAATTCTAGGTGGTGTCAAGTTAGGTAAATTCATCTCAACATTAGGAATTTCATCAATATTTAAATGAGATGGGTTAGATGGCATACCTTCGATCGAAGATGGAATAGATGACATACCTTGAGGTTGAGGTGGGAACGATGGCGTACCTCCTTCATCACATGTGAGTGATGATGTACTCTCAACTTGAGATGTGGTAGATGGTGTCCCTACATGTTGTCTTGCGATAAAGGATGTGTCTCCAACTATGGTATTCAAATCTCTTGTACCACGAAGTTTTTGCATTCGTTCTCTTTGTGCCACCAATACCATATCTCTTTGTGATGGTTGTGGTTCCTCTTCAATTGGTATGTCTTCATTTATCGTGTCTAATTTCCTCTTCTCACGAAGTTCCCTCATAGCCATTGCTTTCTTTGCATTCTTAGCTTCTATCTCTTCCTGTGTTGGTTTAATTCTTGATCGTTTCCTCGGCATGACAGAGAATTTGTCTATAGCATGATAAAGAGTCCAATATTAGTTCCTAAGAAATGAATACATGATAATAGTGGGATTGTATTTTTTTTATGTTGTAAGGATTTATTCTTGTATAGTTTGACATCATGGTATGAACTAAGGTTTGTTTATTACACATAATTATTAAAGAGCCCAAGTGTAGAAAATATACATGGCATCATGTGAGATTGTAGGTTGCTTTCTTGATTGGAAATGTGTCTATTTTAAACATGTATGATAAAGCATGATAAAGTAATTCAATCCGAAATAAGGAAAATGTAAAGAACATGCATGTAAAGACTTGACATACCTAAAAAATGAAGATTTGAATGGAGAGAGTACCCAATTATGTAGTGTTTTTATCTTCTTGCATCAAACTCCTCAACAATTTGAGTTTTTCACCACTTGCTTCCTTTTCAATGTTAAATTCTTAAAATTGAATCAAAATTAACATTGCAATACTACAAAAATTGAAACTTGTATAGATATATATCAAATTTGGTTTGAAAACTATGTTATTTCCTCCTTCTCAAGTTGGCAAAGTAGAAAAGGTGGTGGAAAGATCATGCAAAGGTGGTACAATGTGTCAAATGTGCATGTGAACTTCCCAATAGCATGAAAGCACTTCTTTTTTGTCGGAGCACGCGCAGAATCAGTAAGAAAACAGAGCATGTGGGCCTGGATCACGGGGGTAACCACTTTTTTACCGTTTCAGTAGAAATACAAAACATGAGCGCGTTATAACGCGCTCGCGCTATAACGTGCTCGCGCTATAACGTGCTCGCGTTTTGTCCTGCTATAGATCCCTAAACCCTAAACCCTCAACTCTGATCCCTTGACCCTCAACCCTCAATGTCAAATCCTAATCCCTCAACCCTATCCCTAAACCCTCAACCCTCAATGTCAAATCCTAATCCCTCAACCCTCAACGTCAAATCCTAATCCGTCAACCCTCCAACCCTATCCCTAATCCTTACAACCCTCAACCCTAATCCCTCAACCCTTAACTCTGATCCATCAACCCTCAACACTATACCTTAAACCCTAATCCCTTCAACCTCAACCCTATCCCTAAACCCTTGACCCTCGAACCTCAGCCCTCGACGTCAAACCCTAATCCCTCAACCCTTAACTCTGATCCCTCATCTCTCAACCCTAACCCTAAACCCTCAACCCTCAACATCAAACCCTAATCCCTCAACCCTCAACCCTAATCTGTCATCTGTCATCCCTCCACACTCTACTTTAATCCTAATTCCTCGACCCTCGACCCTCGAACCTCAACCCTCAACCCTCAACATCAAACCCTAATCCCTCAACCCTTAACTCTAATCCCTCGACCTTCAACCCTGATCCTAAACCCTAAACCCTCAACGCCAAATTCTAATCCCTCAACCCTTCACTCTAATCCCTCAACCCTAAACCCTATCCCTAAACCCTCAACACTATACCTTAAACCCTAATCCCTCAACCCTAACCCTAAACCTTGTCCCTAAACCCTAATCCCTTCAACCTCAACCCTATCCCTAAACCCTTGACCCTCGAACCTCAGCCCTCGACGTCAAACCCTAATCCCTCAACCCTTAACTTTGATCCCTCATCTCTCAACCCTAACCCTAAACCCTCAACCCTCAACATCAAACCCTAATCCCTCAACCCTCAACCCTAATCTATCATCCGTCATCCCTCCACACTCTACTTTAACCCTAATTCCTTGACCCTCAACCCTATCCCTAAACCCTTGACCCTCGAACCTCAACCCTCAACCCTCAACATCAAACCCTAATCCCTCAACCCTTAACTCTAATCCCTCGACCTTCAACCCTGATCCTAAACCCTAAACCCTCAACACCAAATTCTAATCCCTCAACCCTTCACTCTAATCCCTCAACCCTAAACCCTATCCCTAATCCCTCTACCCTCAACACTCTAACCCTAACCTCAACATTAAATGCTAATTCATCAACCCTAAACCCTAATCCTAAACCCTCAACCCTCAACCCTCAACACTATACCTTAAACCCTAATCCCTCAACCCTCAACCCTAAACCTTATCCCTAAACCCTAATCCCTCAACCCTCAACCCTAATCCATCATCCCTCAACTATAATCCCTCATCCCTAATCCCTAAATGCTATCCCTATTCCTAAACTCTCAACAGACTTGATACTATACCTTAAACCCTAATCCCTTATCCCTAAACCCTCCAACCCTATCCCTAATCCTTACACCCTCCACACTCTACTTTAACCCTAATCCCTCGACCCTAAACCCTATCCCTAAACCCTTGACCCTTGAACCTCAACCCTCAACCCTTAATGTCAAACCCTAATCCATCAACCCTTAACTTTGATCCCTCGACCCTCAACTGCAATCTGTCATCCCTCATCCCTAAACCTTAAACGCTATCCCTATTCCTAGACCCTCAACGGGCTCGATACTATACCTTAAACGCTAATCCCTTATCTGTAAACCTTCCAACTCTATCCCTTATGCCTTAACCCTCATGATGAATAGCCTTGAATGTAAAAAAATTTGAGTGGGACATAACGCGAGCGCGTTATAACGCGCTCACGTTATGTCAAACATGGCAAAAGATAGACTTGCGGGAAAAAATGTAAGGCAAGAAATAACGCGAGCGCGTTATTTCTTGCTTTGGGAATCCCAAGCCTTGGGCTTGGGATTTGCTTTGGATTTCCAACCCAAAGGCTTGGAGTGCCTTATGAACAGTCACAGACGTGTTTTTCTGTATTCTTCAAAATTTCACATAATTTCGTTCGTGCTAACCCTCAGATTTGCACGTGTTTCAAGGTTGAACAAATCGAACACATGGGTAATGTTAGGCTTTCTCTTAGCTATTTGACGATGTGATTTTTTTCACATTTTAACAATGTTAAGCCTTTCATCTTTAATTTCTTTTGTTTGTGTGTCCGTTTTTATGCAAAAACCACTGTTTGGTCTTTTTTTCATTGTAAAATAACTATTCATTCAAATTTCAAAAAAATTACATATTTAGAAACTAGACTCCATTCTACAAATATTAAAAAAATAAAAAAATGATTTTCAATTAGTTTTCAAAATTTGTAGGGGTAGCACGGCCAAAATTCTATTTTTTAGGATGTGTCCACTTTAAAAATTAGTAAAAAATCAAATATTCATCAAAAAATTATCAGAAAAATCGGGCATAAACTACATGCTATTAGCTAATTTCTCACTGAAGCGATTTTAAAAATACCAAAAAAAAGTTGACCTTTTGAGGGAGCCACGAAACATGCTATGTTATGTTTTTTTGACAGAAACAACACCAATTTCTGTGGCTCCCTCTTTTGAACCCCTTAATCTATGCCATTTTCAAAACAAAATAGTAGTTTAGAAAGTAGACTCGGAGCACTACGAACATTGTTTTGGTTGCATCTCCAAATTTTGAGTGTAACTATGCTCAATTTCTCATCCAAGGCCAGTATTTCCTGATTTCAGAAAAAAAGTGGCCACTTAAGACCCCTTTTTGGCCCCCCATCTTCTTGCACTTACCCCTCCTTCCAATTCTACTTCTGGGTCCTCTTATCACACAATAGAGACATTATAAAATCTATATAAAGACATGAGGAGGTTGGGTAGCATCATTAGAGGCTTGTGTGAGTGTTGTAGTGATTGAATTGAGGAGAATTCAGTTGTAGAAGTCATTGAGAGCTTGATAGTGAAAAATTGAAACAACTATCTGCTCTTTGTACTTGTTCTTTTGTGATTAATAACATCTAGATAGCTAAGCAATTGCTGCTACCAGGTAGTTTTTCTCCTCCTGAGGTTTTCTAAGATAAATTCAAAGTTTAGTATGGTGAATTCTTCTAATTTCTGCACTTATTATTCTGATTTAAACAATATTATATCCTTTAAGACTGTCAATTTGTTTGAGCAAGTAAGACAGCTGTTGAATTTGATGTTCTAATAATTTATAGAAGAAAAATCTTAAAGATTATTAATCAATAGGAGTGTATATTGTTCTCAAATATAATAATATTGATAATAGTTGAGTATGTACTATGAACTAAACTAACCAAAGCTATTGTGGATGTTTGCAGAATGACAAAAATGTTGGCCATGAAGAGAAACCAATTTGCAACTAAAGGTGGCCTTCCTATAGGTACAAAGTTGTTGTAAACTATTTCTTGGGCCTTGTTGCTGAAGGGCTAGTAGCCTAAAATTACAGTAGAGAAGTAGGTGGACACAACCACTGTATAACACACACACAGTGCTTTGAACATTTTTCCTGAAATTGGGGGCACTAGAGTGGCCTACAAAACCCTCAAATATTAGTATGTAAGCTCAAAACTTATAAATTTCCACTTAGTCTATCATTGAGATTTACAACAAAGAATTTAAAGAAGAAAGGCATTCATTTACAAGGAGATCTTGGGAAGCTCAAGGTAAGGGGTAGGAGATAAAAGGTATTTTTATAAATCTCATCAGGGTTTAAAAAAACAAAAACACTCTAAATGCCTTCCTCAAACATACAGCATGAACTCACCTGACATAGAACTTTGATACATGTTGAAAAAGAAGGATCAATTAGAACTAAAACCTAGAACCCTCACATTTACCATCTCAATACAATTCAAATATTTTGCTAAATCTGAATTGACTCCCTAGTAAAATGCTTTTCACTGACTTGTATGTTGTGAGTGTAATACAAAATTTGCAGCTTAAAAAAGTGACCAAAATCAAATACATATTGCAACGTTCTCCTAGATCAACTGAGAGTTTGATTAGTCTACGAAGTTTGGGGTCTGCCTGCTAGACCTACCATTATGGAAAGGATGAAAGTTTAAATACATAACTATTTTTTTATAAATTATTAACAAATCTCACCTAAATCTCTAGAATGATTACATTGTCATAAGTTGCAATTATTGAGAAAAAGTTCAAAGCTGCAAGTAATTTGCTTGTTTTACTACCAACCAAAGTGTAGTCCATGTTCTCTGCATCACTTGAGAGTCTTGCCATGCAAAACTAAGATAACAATTAAGAAAAAAGAAAAGTGTTCATCCAAACTCAAGTAAGGGCAAATCAATGAAGAGTCAAGGCCAACCTGCATGAATGGAACCTCCCACAACACATGCAGCAAAGGAAAAGCACAACAATAGAGATACTATATTTATATATTTCAGTGAATGAAAGGATGATATTTGAGCTAGCAAAAGCATCAGCCTTCCAAACAAAACTATAAATTGGTACAGTTGTATCCCTCCATTTAGATGATACATTTTATATAAGAACTGTAATATACATATATAAAATCCATTAGATAGTCAATGAAATTATTCAATCTTTCACAAGAAAACATAGTCTCTCTAGCTTCTTGTTTTTGAAAGGTACCTTCAAAATCTGACCTCAAAGAAGAGTACATGAAATAGCAGCTCCACAATAGAGTGCCACCTAAATTGGTCCCACCACGAAACGACCCCATCTTAGGCCTGTAGGATAGTTCATAGAACATGGACTCTAAAGTTAGATAACCAAATAAGCCTACATATTGTGGTTCAACCCTAAACTACTGATATAGGTTCTAGTCACGGCTTCCCAACAATGACCTCTTCTCCTAAGGTACCCTTATTAAACCCAAAAAAACTTGGAGTCTTGGATACCCAATCACTCCATATTCATCTCAGTTTTATCCCACGATTGATTGAATATTTTAAAAGATAAAATTTGGCCATGAATTCAGTTGTAGTAGTGGTACTTCACAAATGGCTTTACTAGACTTTCCATGCTTTTTCTTACATATGTGTGTTCCTGAGTTGATAATATGTTTAACACGTTCAGTGCTGGCAGTCACTTGAAAAATAAATATATGCAGAGGTGAGACTAATGTGCCTTTATTGTAAATTTGTAGGTATGAGAGAAGTGCCTCTAATAATATAACAAATGTAAAAAGAAGCACCTTCAAAGGAAAAAAAAACTCTCCAAAAGTTATTCCATGACATAGTGGATTAATGGTGGGAAACAGTGAAAGTGAACTTGTATAGAAAAGACAACTAAACGGTGAGAACTTATAACATTCTACTTAAAATGAAAATTTATTAATATAAAGATAATCGAATAATTATTTATACATAAAATTATTATTTAATGACTATTTAATAATAAAAATATTAACTTTAAGAGAATCTTTATTATGATATATAATATTATATATAAGATTGTATTAAATTTTTATTAGCTACATACTTTAATGGAGATATGGACAAAATGGATTTTTTGAAAAGGCTTTAGAAACTTTCAAGAAAATGCAAGTCCAAAGCCAAATTCCACAACCTTTGCTAGCATCCTCCCTACCTATGCCAAAATGGGAGCTTTGGAATAGGGTATGGACATCCATCAAAGCATAATGGAAGGGGGATTTTTGTTAGAAATTATAGTTGGAAATGCTCTAGTAGACATGTATGGAAAATGTGGAAGTATAGACTAGGCACGTGACTTGTTTGACAAAAATGCCTCAAAGAAATGTGGTCTCATGGAATGCCATGATTGCAGGATATGCACAAAATGGATTTTACAAGGATGCTCTCAAAATCTTTGAATTAATGAAGCACTCTGGAGCATATCCTAACATTGTAAGCTTTGCTTGTGTTCTATGTGCATGCATCTATTCAGGGTTAGTGGATGAGGGTTGTGCATACTTCAATCACATGAGTAACCCTTATTGCATTACTCCTACAGTCGATCATTATGTGTACATGGTTGACCTTGCACATGCTAGCTATCTTGAGGACAGCCTAAACTTTATCATTAAGATGCTAGTTAAACTTGTGGTGGTTGTGTGGATGTGTTTTCTTGGTGTTTGTAAATCACATATGAATATAGGCTTAGGAGTATTTACAGCAATGCTGCTTTTTGATTTGGATCCTAAAAATGTTGTGACTTATGTTCTTCTCTCAAACATATATACAGAAGTGGGCAGCTGGGGTGAGGTTCAAATGGTAAGGAGATTGATGAAAGATAGAGGAATTAAAAAGATCCCTGGATGTAGTTGGATTGAAGGCCATAAAATGGTACTGGGCATTTTACAAAGATCTTTTAGAGAAAAACATAACTAAGAATAACAAAGAATTGAAAAGGCTCTTGAAGTTTGGTAGGAAAGCCCATAATAGCTCAACATCTGTCAGTAGTAAAGATACACAATGGCTAAGAGAAATGGTAGGCAAAGCATCTAAAGATCAAGGTGGCAGACTTGAAGGAATAGAGATTATGTAAATACCAAGAGTCAACTATCATGGCTAACAACCAGACTAATATTAGATCATGGAATTTCTAGCCAAGCAATTCCTCTTGGAAGCCTTATTTCTCAGGATGATCATAGTTCTGTGACCTATACATATAAAGTACCTCACCCCTTCTTTTCACTTTCAAAATCGAGAGCAAGGTCAGTTACACCACTTCTTTTCACTTCCAAATTATGTAGTTAAGGCAGTGAAACAAAGTTTAGAAATGTTGTGTCCGATATTGGCAATCCCTAATTGCTGATTAGCAATAGTTGATTCAAGTGGTCTAAATAATTTTTCTTCATGAGTATATGTTTTTTTATTTAAAGTTATTATGTAATTTCTTATAGCTATATTTTTGATTCCACTGTAAATGGAATGAAATTGCTAGAAGCATCAGTGAATTTTGTTTCAAAGACTATTTAAATCCTATAAAGTCACACTTTGAATCTCACAAGATACCATTGGTAGGTTGATTGCATAAGATTTAGGTTACCTTCTCCTATATGCTAATGTTGTATACATTGAAAAAATGAGGCACTCCAGTATAAGAAAAGAACATGGACACTCAAATCAGAAAGGGAGTTGACCCACACAATAACAATTCGCTTCATACATTGAATAAAATGAATGTGATGCCTCCAAATAGATCCCTTACTCAGGCACCATGTAGTTCACTAGTTTTCAAATGTGTCACTCTAGCACTATGTAGGCTCTAAAATCATTAAACCCTAATCACAAATTTGCATATATCAACATATGCTTCACCAAACAAGTAATATGTCTACATGTTCTATGCTTGTAACATTAACTATTTAATGGACTGGGTTAAAATAAAGCTCCCAATTTATTTACAAGAGCACATAAACAGTATAACTAAAACATGCAGACAAAAGAGTAAACAAAAATGCATGTGTTTATGATAATAATTGTGAGAAAAGGAAGGACTATAAGGCACTGTACATGAACTAAAAGCTTTCTCAATCAACTAGCAAACTTTGGGCTGCAAAGTCCAAGGTGTATTAGCATTTTCCTTCTACAAATTACAAGCTTGTAACTAGGCATTTTACAAAGATCTTTTAGAGAAAAATGTAATTGATATGCCTTTTATCACCTTGGAGAATAGAAAATGGTAGAAAAAGAATTCAAGCATCTCATTCATGTGACTAGAACACAAGAACAGTGTGGCAGTTGGAAATCTATTAAGTGATGATGTAATAGTAAAATTATTAACTTCCTTTACCAAACTGAAAAATAAGCATCTAATCAACTTCCATTATCCTATTAGGAATTAATATCACCACTAAACAAGGGGACAAAAGGGGGAATGATCTAGTGTCTTATGCATAGTGAGTGTGGCTCTGCTGATCAGTTTTCACTATTTGGAAATATTAAATGCACAAAATGGATTTGTTGAAAAGGCTTTAGAAACTTTCATGCAAATGAAATTGGCAGGTGTAAATCTAGATTCCACAACCTTTGCCAGCATCCTCTCTGGCTATATCAAAATGGTAACCTTTGGAACAGGGTATGGAAATCCATCAAGGCATAATAGAAGGCAGATTTTTGTCAGATATTATAGTTGGAAATGCTCTGATAGACATATATGAAAAATGTGGAAGCATAGACAAGGCACACAAACTATTTGATATAATGCCTCAAAGAGATGTCATCTCATGGAATGCAATGATTGCAAGATTGCACAAAATGGTTTTGTTGAATAGGCTTTAGAAACTTTCAAGAAAATGCAATTGTCAGCTCTAAATCCAAATTCCACAACCTTTGCCAGCATCCTCCCTACCTATGCCCAAATGGGATATTTGGAACATGGTATGGACATCCTTCAAGGCATAATTGTAGGGGGATTCTTGTGAGATATTATAGTTTGAAATGCTCTCATAGACACGTACGCAAAATATGGAATCATAGACAAAAAAATGTGAACTGTTTGATAGAATTCCTCAAAGAGATGTCATCTCATGGAATGCAATGATTGCAAGGTATACAAAAAATAGATTTTGCAACGACACTCTCAAAATCTTTGAATTAATTAAGCACTTTGGAACATATCCTAACATTGTAAGCTTTGTTTGTATTCTAGGTGCATGCAACCATGCAGGTTTAGTGGATGAGAGATGTACATACTTCAATCACATTTTTAACCCTTATTGCATTACACCTATAGTTGATCATTATGTGTGCATGCTTGACCTCCTTGCCCATGCTCGCTATCTTGAAGACACCCTAAACTTTATCATTGAGATACATGTTAAATTTGTGCTAGTTGTATGGATGTTTCTTCTCTCAAACATCTATCCAGAAGTGGGCAAGTGTGGTGAGGTAAGGAGATTGATGAAAGATAGAGGAATTAAAAAAATCCCCGAGTGCAGTTGGATTGAAGGGTATAAAATGGTTGTCAAATAGAGATACATGTTAAATCTATCTTGGTTGTCGAAATAGAGATACCAGCGATGCCAGGGTAGGAAAAACTAGGAGTTGTTGATCTGAAGCTCCACTGGAAGTGACCCTTGGTAATACGCTCCGTCACACCTCTCCCATGAACCTCTGCTAACTTTTCATAGACATGAAACATTAGGGTTTACTGAGTGCCAAAATTTTAATTAAATTTTAACCATTTTAACATTTTGGTTGTGGCGCTCAGTTTATCATCTAATCAACATGACACATTTTGGTGTCACACCGATATGCCCTTGTCTACTTGATACAATGTGTTTAACAAGTCTTATATTAATATTATAATATTATAAATATATTATAACATAATATTATAATATTTATATATAATATTATACTATATTATATTATATTATAATATAAATATTATATTATATTATAATAATTATGTAATATTATAATATTATATTATATATATTTTTTATAATGCGTCTGGTAAACTTTTTAACGTGACCGGCGACACTGGTGCAACACGCACTCCAACTCCACACGAATGCTTTTTTCTCAGAGAACTGAACTGGTGAGGCCACAACATGGGGGACCTCATCCCCTAGCAAGAACACTTCAAACTCGCAAGCTCGTTGGCCCAGCAAAGGCGTAAAGCATGTGAGCTTGTTGGCCCAGTGGGGGTTTGAACTCTGGTGGCTGCCACTACAACCGAGCAACTTAACCACCGAACCGCGCCCTTATCAGTATAAATATTATATTATATTATAATATAATAATTATATAATATAATAATAAAAGTATTATATTATATTATATTATAATAATTATGTAGTAATATAATAATTATATAATATTATAATACAAATATTATATTATATTATAATATAATAATTATGTAATATTATAGTATAATATTATATAATATATAATATAATATATATTATATAATCATCTGATAAAGGGCTAGATCTTTAGGCAAATAGGAGAGGTCACATGGAGCCGGTAGAGATAGCCCCTAGACATTTTATGCAGGTCGGCTCTATTTTTTGATAGTCAGAAAGTGCGATTGAAGGCCTCGGTAGATGTTGGCAAGGTGGCAAGTAATGATGTTTTTGGTAGGTCGGGGCTGGATGGTAACTTCCTCGAGGCATGTGGATTATTAATGGGCATGTTGTGTCATGGCTAGTGCACTAAGATAGATTGAAGAGCCAAGATAATCCAGCTCCACTCGTGGGAAACATCTGAGCTTTCTCTCCCTTTATTCCTTTGCTCTAAGCGAACATTTATTGCCTTGCCTTGTATTGTCTTTGAATTCATGGATTATGATCAAATTGGAAAGAAAAAATAATAGAGAAGTAATAGTCATTTATTTAGTCATTTTTATTTGTCTGACCAATTATTTAGTTATGTTTTTTTCTTGATGACTAAATTAGTCATTTATTTGGTCATTTATTTAGTCATTTCAACCAATGACCAAATTAGTCATTTATAGTTGTGTTACAAAAAAATTGTTCATGTGACTAAAAGTTGGATCACGTGACTAAAATTTTTAGTCACTTGGTCATTTATTTCCATATTTCTACTAGTGAACAAGCATTCATCCAACAATTTGAAAGACAACAAACAATCAATGAGAACAATAGTTTACCCACACAAAGGTGGAATATCAAAAACCCTAATAGGAGAACGGTGACTAGGGACCCTTTGGGTCATACTATTATCTTTACAACCATGATCATTGAATAACACATCTACACAAGTGCACACCAACATATGCCTAAGGACATGTTGAACCCTATCTGTGAAGTCCATCTCTCCAACGAGCCAGACCACCCCCGTGTCTTACCTCCTCTTGACTAGCTACTTCCACGAGAGCGAGAGTGACATGGTAGTTTGCCCCATGGCAAGGAGAGAAGGGTCTGTGTGCATGGAAAAATCTGACGCGACAACCGTAGGCCACTGATATCACGATTTTGAGCATACAGTCACCACCTTATCAATTATAAGATTTCAAGAAAACCCTATTTATCATAATCTTATTTACCTCATTGCTTTCATCTTCCATGTTAAAAGCATTGTTTGGTTTGCAAACAACTATTCTGAATGGCCCTCTCCACATAGGATTGAACTTCACATGCCCACCTAGTTTCACAGCTCTTTCCTCCCATTTCATAACTGAGTCCCCTACTTTGAAACCTGGATCAGTGGTCCCTTAATCAAACCACTGCTTGACAATGGATTAACGATTATAAGCATCATAATCATATTAACTCTTTTCTTGGAGATCTATCAACTCAGTAAGCCTTTCTTGCATTGCCCTGCCTTCTTCTATATCTAGTTCCTTCAGAAGCTACAATGCTGGAATCTCAACTGCTAATGGCATCATGACTCTCTCCCCGTACACAAGCTCATAATGGAAAGTCTTGAGGACTTTCTTAGGAGTGATATGATCTGCCCATAAGACAACCTTGAGGTTCTTATGCCATTCCTTTTGGTGATCTTCTCCCATTCTTTTGATCTGCCAAATTAGGTTTTTGTTTGTCAATTTAGCCAGACCATTTCCTTGTGGATAGTAGTTCGAAGAAGTTTGTAAGAAAATCATGTTGCAAGTATGAGCAGTAAGTGTTGTAACACCTAAAGTAAGCATCAATGGAATTGGTTGAGAATTTAATACTATTACAGAATAGTTCTATCTTCCAGAACAGTATCATGTTTTTCTCTGCATTTTCTATAGATTGAATATCTTTGTCTGTAGATTGGAAGTAATGTTAAGGGATGTCTATAGATGCTATGTTTCTAGTTTGAGCCTCCAGTGTGATGATTTGAGTGAGTTCTATTCACCAAAGTAAAAACTACTTTTTCTATGTATTTAATGATGACAAGGAGAATGTATTTTTATCTACATTTCTCCGCATTCAAGTCTTACAGTTTGCGGTTCTGGAATTGAGTTTGTGATGATGATAAGTGCCTTCAGTTCAAATGGTTTGTGATTTGGTGCTCTGCAAGTGATCTTTCATTTATGATAGTGGACGACAGTAATGTTTAAGTGCTCAAGTTTGAAGAATCTTATGGATAAAGTGTTTAGAGGTTGTGCGGATGTTCTTAGTGATTGTAACATTCTTGTGGGAGTCTCTAGATCATGTTCCTATCTTTTGATTGGTTGACAAGCTTTAATTTAAATCATACATGAAGCGCGTTCTTAAACGTTTTAGTGATTACTCCAGTCTTGGCCAACCTAGTTGTTCTCACTACTTGTGGATATGATTTGAAGATTGTGGAAGCATGTTGTTATGTGGAAGATTACATTTGAGTCCTAGCTAAGGCTTTGCATGACCCGCATTCATTTCTCTTCTCCCCTGATTGATTTAGGTCCAGACCTATCTTAATGTATGCATGTATGTTTTCTGACCTTGGATATTGATCCAATGGTTGATGATTGTAATGCTAACCTTGATGTAAATTCCAAGGTTGATGAGTTGTATAAAAACATGTAATGAAGTCGTGAATTAGTGTGTAGGATGCGAAAATGAGAAGATAATTGTGAAGTGTAAAAGGAGAGCAGAGCAAAGGATACTTATTGTGCTTCAATGGAACTGAACCTTGGCATAGTGTAGATGCTATTATCTCAGTTCACCAATATTGATAGTGAGCCACCCATTGACAATGAGCTACCCCATTGGCAGTGAGCCTCTTCTTGCAGTGAGCATTTTTGGCAATGAGCCTTAAAGCAGTGAGTCTCTAATTTTTTGTATTGTTATAACATATTATATTGTGAGCTAATAATCACCATGGTTTTTCCCCTATGGGGTTTTCCACGTAAAAATTTGGTGTCTTCTATGTTGAATGTGTAAATGTGTTTAAGTTTATGTTTCATGCTTTCATGATTAAAGTACAAATGTAGTGTTGATTGGTTGATGTGTTAATGGTTTTGAAATATTGGTTACAACTGATTCACCCCTCCTCTTAGTTGTATTTCTATTTTCAACAATAGGTATCAAAGCAAAGGTTCCTCAGTAAAGAGTCTAACAGCTTGAGGTAGATCCAAGATGGTGCACAGGAGGGAGTCAGCACAATTTGATGAAACAAATTATACTCTTTGGAAGGCATGGATGAAAAGTTATCTCTCTTGGTTATAATGTCTAGAAGATAACAGAGAAAAAGTATACTATTCCTGAAAATGGTCCATCAGATGATGATGAAATCAAATAGTATGAATTTAATGGAAAAACTAGAGATGTACTATTAGATTACTCATCTAACACTGAGTTAGTAAAAGTTATCGATTTGGAAACTGCTCATGAGATCTGGGATAAGATGAAAAGTTTATATGAAGGAGATGATTTTGTGAAGAGTGCAAAATTACAAAACCTGAAGGTGAAGTATGAAGCCCTGAAGATGAATGAAGATGAAAAGATAACTATCTACATGCAGAGAGTTGATGAAATTGTAAATGGAATCAAAGGTCTTAGAGGAACTACTAATGAGGATGAGGTTGTGATGAAGATTCTTAGGTCATTGCCTAAATCCTATAGTCACAAGGTGGCAGCAATTGAAGAAGTTATGACTATGCTAAAGGTTTCAAATGATCAGTTGCTCAGGAAACTTATAGATTTTGAAATGAGAATTTGGTGATGCTTTGCTAAAGACTGAGACTACCTTCAAAGCCAGCACTTCATAAAAGACTTCAAGAGCTCATAAATATGTTGTGGAATCTAATGATGACCTTGATGAGGTTGAATCCAACTTTGTGGACATAATGCAAAGAGGTTCTGGTAAGTTCAAAGGCAAATTACCTTTCAAATGCTTTTCTTGTGGTAATATTGGTCACTATGCATCCAGATGTCTAGAGAGAATTCAAAGAGGTAAGAAGAAATTTGAAAGTAGACCTAAAATTGTTAAGAAATGCTATTATGTTAAAGATCTTGATGATGATGTGTAAAAAATGATGAGTCTAATGATAATAGTACTAGTGCAAAGGAATGCTTGTTTACTACTATTAAGGAAGAACATGTGTCTACCAATCCTACTAGTTATGTGAAGGAAGAAAAACTAACGGAAGAAAGTGCTCTATCTGTCTAGGTTGAGAAGGATAAGGACGAATGGATTATTGATAGTGGATGTTCACATCACATGACTGGTGATAAAATTAAGTTTGCAAGTTTGGAAAAGTATGATGGTGGATTGGTTAGGTTTGGAGATAATGCAACTGGTAAGATCTATGGAAGGGGATCTGTTTCTTTTGATGGCAAGCATAATACAGATGATGTTCTTTATGTGAGAGGTCTAAAGCATAAACTTTTAAGTGTTGGTTAGATGTGTGATAAAGGGTATGATTTGAGATTCAAAGACAATGCATGCAAGATCATGGAAAGCTCTGGAATAGTGATTGCAACTGGTAAGAGACTAAAGGTAATATCTATCACTTAAGGGGAACTAATAATTGTTGTTTGTTGGCTCAGACATATGATAGCTAGTTGTGGCATAGAAAAATGTGTCATATCAATTATGATAACTTGGTGAAGATAAGCTCGGTTCAAGTTGTGAGAGATTTACTTAAACTGGTGAAACGTGCCAATAAAATTTGCAAGGAATGTCAACTAGGAAAACATACAAAGACAAGTTTCAAGAGAAAAGAACATTTTTTTGTTGGATTGCTTGAGCTGGTGCACACAGATCTGTGTGGTCCTATAAGAACAAGAAGTCTGCAAGGAGATAGGTACTTTATGTTGCTTATTGATGATTATTCTAGAATGACATGGGTCACTTTTCTAAAAGAGAAATCAAAATCACTAGGCAAGTTCAAATCTTTTAAGGTAATGGTTGAGAATGAGTTAGAATTGAGGATCAAATGCTTAATGTTTGATAGAGGAGGTGAGTTTACATCAAATGAATTTAACATTTTCTATGAAAAGCATGGGATAAAAAGATAGTTGTCTGCTCCAAGGACTCCTAAGCAAAATGGAGTTGTTGAAAGGAAAAATAGGACAATTCAAGAGGCTGCTAGGTCAATGATGAAAGAGGCTAATCTTCTTGACGTATATTGGAGAGAAGTTATACACACTACTGTCTACATTCAAAATAGAGTCCAAGTCAAATGTAATGGCACTAAAACTCCTTATGAATTGTAGTATGGAAGAGTTCCCATAATGAAATATTTCAAAGATTTTGGAAGCAAGTGTTATATCAGAAGAGATGAAGAATTAGGAAAGTTTGATGCTAGATGTGATGAAGGTATTTTCCTTGGATACTCTACTAAGAGTAAGACCTATCGGTGCTACAATAAGACATTGAAGAAGATCATTGAAAGTGCTAATGTGAAGGTTGATGAAGAAAAAGAAATATCAGATCTGAGAGGTTATGAATTAGATGAATCAGTTGTTACAGTCATTAAAGAAAAGGTGGAACATGAATGAAAGGATAGACAAGTTGAAGAAGAAAATGGTGAAAAATAAAAGGCTCCAGAAAGTGCTGCAAAGACTCTCAGGTATGTAAGGATTAATCATTATGAAGATCAAATCATTGGTGACAAAAGAAAAGGGGTATTGACAAGGAAAATAACTGTAGAAGAATAAATGAACTACTATTTGCTTTCACAGATTGAACCTAAAAATGTAAGTGAAGCTTGGAAAGATGAAAGTTACGTAAAAGCTATGGAAGAAGAGATAATGTAGATGGAAAAAAATCAAACTTGGGAACTGGTTCCTAGACCCTCTGATAAGAATGTGATTGGAACCAAATGGGTCTTTAGAAATAAGATGAATGAAAGTGGTGAAGTGGTAAGAAATAAAGAAATACTGGTATGCAAAGGATATTCACAGGTTGAAGGCATAGATTTTCAAGAGACTTTTGCTCCTATGGCAAGGATTGAAGCAATAAGAATGTTCTTGGAATTTGCAACTCACAAAGATTTTAAAGTGTATCAGATGGATGTAAAGTCTGCATTCTTGAATGGAGAGCTAGAAGAAGTTTACATTGAACAACCAAAAGGATTCTAGTTATTAGACAAATGTGACATGGTATGCAGATTGAAGAAGGCCCTATATGGACTCAAGCAAGCTCCTAGAGCCTGGTATACAAGGTTGGACAAGTATTTGATGCAGTTAGGATTCAACAAAGGTACCGCAGACAGTAATCTCTATTTCAAAATCAATGATGATCAAATTTTGATTATTGTAGTCTTTATTGATAATATTATCTTTAGAGGCAATGAAGGTATGTGCAAGAAATTTGCAGATGAAATGAAAAAGCAATTTGAGATGTCTATGTTTGGTGAAATGGATTTCTTTTTAGGACTGTAAATTACTCTATCAGAAAAGGGAATTTTTATTTCTCAGTCCAAGTATGTGAAAGAACTATTGAAGAAGTTTGGAATGGAGGATTCTAAACCAATATGTACTCCCATGGTAACTGGTTGCAAGTTGAGCAAGAATGATGAATCACCTAAGACTGATCAAAAAAATTATAGATCTATTTGAGGACTACTTTATCTAACCCATACTAGACCAAACATAATGCATGTAGTATGTCTTGTGGCAAGATTTCAAGAAGATCCCAAAGAGTCACATGTGATGGCAGTCAAGAGGATCATGAGATACTTAAAAGGCATTTCAGACTATGGATTGTGGTATCCCAAAGATATTGATTTCACTCTTAGTGCTTATATAGATGCAGATTGGGCTGGAGATGCTGATGATAGAAAGAGTACAAGTGAAAGTGCTTTCCTCTTCGGTAACATATTGGTTTCATGGCTAACCAAAAAGAAAGAATCAGTTTCTTTATCTACTATAGAAGCAAAATATATTCATGTAGCATGTTGTTGCACTCAAGTGCTTTGGATGAAGCAAACATTGAAGGACATAAGAGTTGTGTTTGAAGAACCAATCTCAATCTTTTGTGACAATACAATTGTTATAAATATTTCAAAGAATCTAGGGATGCACTCAAGGACAAAGTATCTATCAATAAGATATCACTTTCTAAGAGAAAAGGTAACAGAAAATGAAGTAAAGATGGAGTAGGTATCTATAAAGGATCAGCTTGCAAATATTTTTACTAAGCCTTTGCCTAAGGATACTTTTGAGTATCGTAGGGAGAAGTTAGGCATTATTACCCCTCTTACTCTAAACTAAGATGCATAAGGAATGCATTAGTCCATTGGTGTCTAAAGTTTCATCTTTTGATCTTGATTGATGTTTTGAAGGCTACCTCTTAGGGGGAGCAGGCAGAAGTTGCTGATATGAGTTCCTGATAAAGAGTAGTAAGTGTTGCAATGTTCATGAAAGGGGGAGTTGTGTAGTAAAGAGAAAGAGAAGGTCTGGCACCCTTTGCCATTGATGTCAAAGGGGGAGAGAAGTTCATGTGAAAAACCTAAGAAGAAAATTCTAGACAAAGAAAGCATCAAGTAAGGGGGAGCAAAGCAACAAAACAAGATTGTATGTCTTGATGGTTTTTCACATCATGTGTTTCCATCAATGGAAGAGGGGGAGATTGTTGCAAGTATGAGTAGTAAGTGTTGTCATTGATGTCAACACCTAAAGTAAGCATCAAAGGAATTGGTTGAAGAGTTAGTACTATTGCAGAACAATGAACTATCTACCAAAACAGTATCATGTTTTACTTCACATTTGCTATAGATTGAATATCTTTGTCTACGGATTGGAAGTAATGTTAAGGGATGTATGTAGATACTAATGTTTCTAGTTTGAGCCTCCAGTGTGAAGATTTGAGTGAGTTCTATTCACGAGAGTAAAAACTATTTTTTCTGTGTATTTAATGATGACAGTGAGAATTTATTCTGCTATGCATTTCTCTACATTCAAGTCTTATAGTCTGTAGCTCTGGAACTAAATTTGTGATGATGATAAATGCCTTTCGTTCAAATTGTTTGTGATTTGATGCTCCACAAGTGATCTTTCATTTATGATAGTGGCCGATAGTAATGTTCAAGTGCTCCGATTTGAAGAATCTTATGGATAAAGTGTTTAGAGGTTGTACAGATGTTCTTCGTGACTGTAATGTGCTTGTGGGAGTCTCTAGATCATGTTCCTACCTTTTGATTGGTCCACAAGGTTTAATTCAAATCATCCATTAAGCATGTTCTTAAAATTTTTAGTGATTACTCTAGTCTTGGCCGACTTGGTTGTTCTCACTACTTGTGGATATGATTTGAAGATTGTGGAAGCATGTTGCTATGTAGAAGCTTGCATTTGAGTCCCAACTAAGGCTTGGCATGAACCACATTCATTTCTCTTCTCTCCTAATTGATTTAGGTCCAGACCTATCTTAATGTATGCATGTATGTTTGTTGACCTTATTGATCCAATGGTTGATGATTGTAATGCCGACCTTGATGTAAATTCCAAGGTTGATGAGTTGTATAAAAGCATGTAATGAAGTTGTGAATTAGTGTGTAGGATGCAAAAATGAGAAGATAATTGTGAAGTGTAAAAGTAAAGCAGAGCAGAGGATACTTATAGTGCTTCAATAGAACTAAACCTTGGCATAGTGTAGATGCTATTATCTCAGTTCACCAACATTGGCAGTGAGCCACCCACTGACAGTGAGCCTCTTCTTGCAGTGAGCATTTTTGGCAGTGAGCCTCTAATTTTTGGTATTGTTATAACATATTATATTGTGAGATAACACTCGTCATGGTTTTTCCCCTATGTGGTTTTCCATGTAAAAATTCAGTGTCTCTTATGTTGAATGTGTAAATGTGTTTAAGTTTCTATTTCATGCTTTCATGATTAAAGTACAAATGTAGTGTTGATTAGTTGATGTGTTAATGGTTTTGAAATATTGGTTACAATTGATTCACCCCCCCTCTCAGTTGTATTATTCTTTTCAACAAATCCCATTCTGCGAGGCAAACTAAGAAACTTTAGATCCTAAAAAATGCTTTAGCATTATCTGAGATAATTGTGTTTAGGGCTCCAAATCTTGTAACAATATCTTAAAAGAAACTCAAGATGACACTTGTTGGGACCTAAAATTTCATACCAATTTTTGCAAAATTTTGGGTTCCCATATGAAAAATTCAATTTCAACACTCATAGATACACCTACACAATATGCTCAAGTGGCTTACTTTGAAGCATTATAATTCGGAGCCGGTTCATCTTCATGCAAAATCATTTCACAAACATGTTTGTCTGCCATATGTAAGTGAGTACACCTGATTTCAACTTCCTACGATTAATTTTGACTAGGTTTTGAAGAACCAAGTTGGAGGGTTCTGGTAAGGTTTGTTACCTGCACAATGTGAAATCAACCTGAGAAGCCAAATTTGGAGGTTGATATCTAGTAGTTAAATGATGATCCTGAAAAACTAATCAATGTTCCATATTCCCCTCATGATAATGTACTTTCATGCTAGTTTTTGGGACCCAACATCTCGTTTGCTATTTTTTCAAAATCAAAAGCAAATCTAAAAAGTTCAGTTTCCATATCTGCATTTCCAGAAAGTTACAGAGAGGTCAACTTTGGCCCTTAACATTTCATGACAGAAGATGGATGGTGAAGAATCCTCTTACACATTTGTTCATCAAGCCTAAATGAACTAAACTCTCCAGTTACAACTTCCTAGGAAGAGATTTAATGGTTTTTTTAAAATTACAAGTTGGTAAGCTCAAATCAAGTTTTGACAGGGGCAGTTTTCAAGAAGGTTAATTTGGAGGCTAATATCTAGCAAATGGGTCATGTTCATGACAAACTAATTGGTGTCTCAAATTATTCCTATATTAGTGTGTCTTCATGCCAATTCTCAAGATCTCAGCACTTCGTCTGATATTTTTTCAAAATCAAATCCAAATGGGTTTTACATAGTTTTTTTATTGCATTCCCAGACAGCTTCAGAAAGGTCAACTTTGGAACTTGATATTTTGCGAAGGAAGAGGAATAATGAAAAATCCTTTTGTACACATGTTCATTTAAGCTAAATGACCTAATCTCCAAAGTGGTAACTCCTCAAAATCAGCTTTGGTATTTTTACAAAGAGGCAAGTTGGCAAGTTTTAGTTGAGTTTAAACAAGCATAAAAACATGTAGAGTGAGCTACTTTGATGGTGAGCAGCTTTTAATCCTAATAATTTCATGCTGAACCATTTGTTGCATTGAATTCTCGGGTCAAAAATCTACAAGTTTATGCGTTTTCATAGCTCTGGGAGAAGTCTTGATTAGTTTTTCAGGCTAATTCTGAAGGCTAGTTGGCATGTTTTGATCACTACGCAAGGTGTTGTAAAATGGAATTAAAAGAACTGGGAATACTTTTTATCTTTTCTTCGTGATTTAACAATTTGCTACGATGGACACAGTTTCGGCAAAAGTCTCACCGATGAACAAGAGCTATAAAAAAAATTCATCGGCAAGACATCATACAAGTCTCACCGATGGAAAACTCATCGGCAAGAGATATACCATCGGAGTGAAAATCTCAAGTCATACCGATCTAAAAAGTCTTGCCGATGGAGTCTCATGAGATGAAAGGTTTATTCAAAGGAAAATAAATATCGGCAAAGGGTGTGAATAAAAAATTAAATGATGTGAGATGATAGTAGAATAAAATGTAAATTTCCTATTTTCATGGAAGGAGTTATAAGGTGAGAATTTATTGAAAATATTTTCTACTCAGAAGAAAAATACATTTCTAGAGAAGTTAATCAAATAGGTAATTATTTTACCTAAATAAATTTTTATGTGAAAATGCATAAGGCAACGAGTGAAACAAGTGGGTGGTAATTGTTTTACCCAAATAAAATATTTGTCAAGTAAAGGTAAAAATACACAATGGAAAATAGAATCCAAAAATTCATCACAAAGATTAAAATAAAGTATTATGAAATACTTTATTTTCACGGGAAAGTATATCAAGTATCCTCTAATTAAAACAAGGAGAGGTAAATATTTTTTCACCTCTTGACAATGAAATTATAACATATTTTTATCGAGATGTGAAACCAAGGATTATAGAGTGAAGGTTATTTCACCCTGATGACATTTTATTAAAGATGAAATAATTCCAACAAAGAGTGAATACGTGAAGATTACCATCAAAGAGAAAGGATACAATTAATTAAATAAAGAATCAAAATACATGTGGAATGAAGGCAAACCCTAACAAGGGTATTATTTTAATACAACATCATAATGTTACCCTAACGAGTGAAATATTTATACTTCAAAGATTGAGAGAGCGTGACCACAAGAGATTAATATTGATAAAATTATTCACCAGATGAAGGGAAATAATTAAATTTTAAAGGACTAAAGGCTAATGTTTTATATTTTGCATTAATAAAAATTGTTATCCCTCACAGAAATGGAGAGACACATTGGGCAGACATGCGAAGGGTCACAACCCTAAAAATTATAAGGTATAAAGGAGGAGCAACAATCAAGCAATAAGGATATCAGTAGATTAGGAAGAACATCAATCAGTAGTAGAATATATACTTATAATTTTCAATGTTTCAAAGGACCATGTTGCATATTATTATTGAAGAAATATATTGAAGTTCTCTAATTCAGTGGTTCTATTTTGGTATCAATTGTTTGTTAAGATTATTCAATTGTGTGGTTGTCTCCAGTTCTGTATTTCCTTGTTATTCAAATTAATATATCAAGTATATAGTTAATTTGTCAATGCACATTTGTTGTATCTGTGTGATTGAGTAAATTGGTTTCCATTTGAGGAATTAAAATCCTTTTGATCAGTCACAGTAACCTGGAAGTGTTAGTTTGGATTACTAAGAAGAGCCATATAATTAGGATTGCCATTCTGTCTCCAAATTAATATTATTTGTTATCTCTTGCATATTTCATTCAATTGGTTCCTTCAAGAAAGGATTAAATTGCCTTCTAGTGAAAAACAAGATATCTGATTATATTGGTTGGATTATCAAGAAGAGTTTGTCAGTCATCTCCCTGCACGTTTATACAAGTTATAAACTAAAATTGTGCCAAACAATTAGAATTATTACCCACTATAAGCCACTAGTCTTAGTCCTTCATTTGACTCTGTTTACCCAACATGGCACTGGTCTTAGTTCAATTTATTATTTAAATCCTTTTATTTGCACAATCATAAAACTCACTTTGATATTGCTTATACCAACCATTCATTAGATAGTAGAATTAGTTAGAAAGCTTTCATCTATCCTACACCATTTGCCACTGTAGGTAGATCCATTTTCTTAGTCAAAATAGTTGCATTCAATCTACTTTAAATTCCAAGGTTCACCCACCTAGGTGTAGCAGGACCTAAAGTGTAGGAAATCATCAAACCCTAAAGGTTGATTTCGTTAAGTTAGTTCAAAAATGTTGCGAATCTAAGCATAGAGCTTGGCATCCTCTTAGGATTAGCAACCTGCAATTTTGAGACCTAACAAAATGGCGACTCTACTGGGGAGAACACATAGAGAAACCTGGTAGTAGACCATGTTATTAGAGTCAGAAAATTAAAAGGCATAGCCTTGCTGTGAAAGGAAAAACCCAGAAAATTGATTAGTCCTCTAAATAGAGGTGGCGACTCTACACAAAATTCAAATACAGATTGGTAAACTCTGCTGGCAAGGACCCAGAAAGATGAAATTTTCCTCTTCTCATGAGAGGTGGCAACTCTAAAAATAAAATTGATGAAACATGAAAAAATATAACATACCCCCTTTAGATGCATTCTTTGAACTAAGGAAACATGAAGGAGAATCTAGATATGAGTTGTTCATCAGGTTGGCAGATATCTATGAACAGATACCTTTTCATCTCAAACCTAGTGTATCCTTATTCATTAAAATGTTCATGCTTTCTTATGTGCCTATGTCAACTAATTGGCCTGAATCATTAAAGCTAGTTACTCTAGACCAAGTGGTTCAATTGATTCCTATCATAGAAAGGAAAAGGCATGAGGATATTATCAATATTGAATCCGATGATACTAAATATGAAGAAACTGATATAGCAATGTAGCCAGATATGGATGGACTAGCAACATACGAAGAAAATGAATACTATCCACCATCGGGACAGCAATGTACCTCACAATATCAGTAATGTATGCCACAACAAAATGTTTACTATCAGCCTCCATATCAGACAAGTTTTATCCCAGCCCACCCATCGCAATATATGAATCAACAGTGTTGGGGGGAAGAGGAGCATTATTTTCAAAAAGGAAGACAAACTATTGACAAAGAGGGTATATCAAAGCATGAACTCCAAGTGTTTCCAAACCCATGCTATCCTAAGGATGATGTCTTTTTAGATAACCAGGGTGAATATTTTCAACAAGTAGAACAAAATCTTGATCAAGGGGAAGTACACATAGCAGAAAATAATCTTCAGGCCTGTTCAAAACCAGTGTATGATGATATAGCACAAGAAGATGACGTGGATAAAAGGCATTCAGACAATCAGGGAGGTGGATATTTTGATAAAGAATCTATAAATGATCATGTTGGAAATATGTACATCAAATGTTGAGCATTATAATAGTGATGAAAAGAATGATGAAATTTTCAGTGAGAGGGTAGATGAAGAAACATGCTCACTTGAAAGTGAGCATATTTCAGAATTGCTCACCAAAGAATATCAAAGATACGTACATAAAGATGATACCCAAATACTGTGTCTAGCACATATATCTTTTTATAGTGAATCCATTCAACATGGTAAGGGTGATGAAATATATGAGGCCATATTTCCTAAGTCACATTTTTGCAAAGAAGAGACAGATAGTGGTCATGAGTTCTCTTGTGACACTAATCTAGAGATAAAGATGTCCATTGAACCAGAGAAGGTTGATGATTCCACTATGTATGATTGGCAGATTATTGACTCTCAAGCATATGGGGAAGATGGATGTGATAAGGAAAAGGATACGGTGTTTTATGTTGGAGCCAACATTGATCTATTACATTTTCCAGTACAGTTAAAAGACCAGCATTTGATGAATAACAATAGATATGATAAAGTAAGACATCCTACAAGGTCTGACAATCATGACTTCCTTATGTCATAGAATGATGAAGGTGTTCAAATTATGCCTGACTTCCGAATACCGAATAATACAGAACACACTTGCAGCATAAACTATGATGCATTAATGAACTATACGAATAGATTCAGTCAAGCAGATGGGGTATCATTACAACATGATTAGAACAAGATTTTTGACAGGGGAAAGACATGGATTTTCTTTTCTGATATGGTCTTTTGACCATATCAATTTTGGGGCAAAAGTAGATTATGTTACCCAATGGAGAAGGCACCGGTCTGCTCCCCAAAGATCTGGGATCTTGCTATACCCACAGGGGGCATACATCCCCATATAGAGCCACTGTTGGGACCTAAAATTTCATACCAATTTTTGCAAAATTTTGGGTTCCCATATGAAAAATTCAATTTCAACACTCATAGATACACCTGCACAATATGCTCAAGTGGCTTACTTTGAAGCATTATAATTAAGAGCCAGTTCGTCTTCATGGAAAATCATTTCACAAACATGTTTGTCTGCCATATGTAAGTGAGCACACCTAATTTCAGATTCCTACGATCAATTTTGACTAGGTTTTGAAGAACCAAGTTGGAGGGTTCTGGTAAGGTTTGTTACCTGCACAATGTGAAATCAGCCCGAGAAGCCAACTTTGGAGGTTGATATCTAGCAGATAAATGATGATCCTAACAAACTAATCAGTGTTCCATATTCCCCTCATGATAATGTACTTTCATGCTAGTTTTTGGGACCCCAACATCTCATTTGCTATTTTTGCAAAATCAAAAGCAAATCTAAAAAGTTTAGTTTCCATATCCGCATTTCCAGAAAGTTACGGAGAGGTCAACTTTGGCCCTTAACATTTCATGACAGAAGATGGATGGTAAATAATCCTCTTACACATGTGTTCATCAAGCCTAAATGAACTAAACTCTCCAGTTACAACTTCCTAGGAAGAGATTTAATGGCTTTTTAAAATTACAAGTTGATAAGCTCGAATCAGGTTTTGATAGGGGCAGTTTTCAAGAAGGTTAATTTGGAGGCTAATATCTAGCAAACAAGTCATGTTCATGAAAAACCAATTGATGTCTCAAATTCTTCCTATATTAGTGTGTCTTCATGCCAATTCTCAAGATCTTAGCACTTCGTCTGATATTTTTTCAAAATCAAATCCAAATGGGTTTTACATAGTTTTTTTACTGCATTCCCAGACAGCTTCAGAAAGGTCAACTTTGGCACTTGATATTTTGGAAAGGAAGAGGAATAATGAAAAATACTTTTGCACACATGTTCATTTAAGCTAAATGACCTAATCTCCAAAGTGGTAACTCCTCAAAATCAGCTTTAATATTTTTACAAAGAGGCAAGTTGGCAAGTTTCAGTTGAGTTTAAACAAGCATAAAAACATGCAGAGTGAGCTACTTTGATGGCGAGCAGCTTTTAATCCTAATAATTTCATGCCAACCATTTGTTGGATTGAATTCTCGGGTCAAAAATCTACAAGTTTATGCGTTTTCATAGCTCTGGGAGAAGTCTTGATTAGTTTTTCAAGCTAATTCTGAAGGCTAGTTGGCCTATTTTGATCACTATGCAAGGTGTTGTAAAATAGAATTAAAAGAATTGGGAATACTTTTTATCTTTTCTTCTTGATTTAACAATTTTCTACGATGGACATAGTTTCGGCAAAAGTCTCACTGATGAACAAGAGCTATAAAAAAAATTCATCGGCAAGACATCATATAGGTCTCACCGATGGAAAACTCATCGGCAAGAGATATACCATCGGAGTGAAAATCTCAAGTCATACCGATCTAAAAAGTCTTGCCGATGGAGTCCCGTGAGATGAAAGGTGTATTCAAAGGAAAATAAATATCGGCAAAGGGTGTGAATAAAAAATTAAATGACGTGAGATGATAGTAGAATAAAATGTAAATTTCCTTTTTTCATGGAAGGAGTTATAAGGTGAGAATTTATTGAAAATATTTTCTACTCAGAAGAAAAATACATTTCGAGAGAAGTTAATCAAATAGGTAATTATTTTACCTAAATAAATTTTTATGTGAAAATGCATAAGGCAACGAGTGAAACAAGTGGGTGGTAATTGTTTTTACCCAAATAAAATATTTGTCAAGTAAAGGTAAAAATACACAATGGAAAATAGAATCCAAAAATTTAACACAAAGATTAAAATAAAGTATTATGAAATACTTTATTTTCACGGGAAAGTATATCAAGTATCCTCTAATTAAAACAAGGAGAGGTAAATATTTTTTCACCTTTTGACAATGAAATTATAACATATTTTTATCTAGATGTGAAACCAAGGATTATAGAGTGAAGGTTATTTCACCCTGATGAGTGAATATGTGAAGATTGCCATCAAAGAGAAAGGATACAATTAATTAAATAAAGAATCAAAATACATGTGGAATGAAGGCAAACCCTAACAAGGGTATTATTTTAATACAACATCATAATGTTACCCTAATGAGTGAAATATTTATACTTCAAAGATTGAGAGAGCGTGACCATAAGAGATTAATATTGACAAAATTATTCACTAGATGAAGGGAAATAATTAAATTTTAAAGGACTGAAGGCTAATGTTTTATATTTTGCGTTAATAAAAATTGTTATCCCTCACGAAAATGGAGAGACACATTGGGCAGACATGCAAAGGGTCACAACCCTAAAAATTACAAGGTATAAAGGAGGAGCAACAATCAGGCAATAAGGATATTAGTAGATTAGGAAGAACATCAATCAGCAGTAGAATATATACTTATAATTTTCAATGTTTCAAAGGACCATGTTGCATATTATTATTGAAGAAATATATTGAAGTTCTCTGATTCAGTGGTTCTATTTTGGTATCAATTGTTTGTTAAGATTATTCAATTGTGTGGTTGTCTCCAATTCTGTATTTCCTTGTTATTCAACTTAATATATCAAGTATATAGTTAATTTGTCAATGCACTTTTGTTGTATCTATGTGATTGACTAAATTGGTTTCCATTTGAGGAATTAAAATCCTTCTAATCAGTCACAGTAACTTGGAAGTGTTAGTTTGGATTACTAAGAAGAGCCATATAATTAGGATTGCCATTCTGTCTCTAAATTAATATTATCTGTTATCTCTTGCATATTTCATTCAATTGGTTCCTTCAAGAAAGGATTAAATTGCCTTCTAGTGAAAAACAAGATATCTGATTATATTGGTTGGATTATCAAGAAGAGTTTGTCAGTCATCTCCCTGCATGTTTATACAAGTTATAAACTAAAACTGTGCCAAACAATTAAAATTATTACCCATTATAAGCCACTAGTCTTAGTCCTTCATTTGACTCTGTTTACCCAACAAGGCACTGGTATTAGTTCAATTTATTATTTAAATCCTTTTATTTGCACAATCATAAAACTCACTTTGATATTTCTTATACCAACCATTCATTAGATAGTAGAATTAGTTAGAAAGCTTTCATCTATCCTACACCATTTGCCACTGTAGGTAGATCCATTTTCTTAGTCAAAATAGTTGCATTCAATCTGCTTTAAATTCCAAGGTTCACCCACCTAGGTGTAGCAGGACCTAAAGTGTAGGAAATCATCAAACCCTAAAGGTTGATTTCATTAAGTTAGTTCAAATATGTTGCGAATCTAAGCATAGAGCTTGGCATCCTCTTAGGATTAGCAACCTGCATTTTTGAGACCTAACAACACTTTCCGTAGCTTCCTTCAAAGGCACCACTTCACTCCATCTAGTGAAGTAATCAGTTGCTTTGACAATCCATTTGTGCCTCATGATGGAAATAGGGTTGATCATCCCTATGAAATCCAAACCCAATTGAGAAAAAGGCTTTTCTACCATGACTAGGTTGAGAGGCATCACAACATTTCTCCATTTACTTGCAAAAAATTGACACTATTGGCACCATTTCACCATTTCAAAGCAATGAGAAAACAAAGTTGGCCAATAATACCCAACACATAGAATCTTAGCCACAGTAGTTGTTCTCAAGAAATGTCCTCCTGATGAGCCCTAATACAAATCATGCAACACTTTATCAACCTCACCCTTCTCTACACATTTGAGAAGGATGCCACTAAAATTTCTTCTAAATAGAAAGCCATCAATAAGGGTGTAATTGAGATTTTGCATCCTATAGAAATGCATCTTATGAGGAGGGAGATAATTTGAGTATTCTCTTGTTTCCATAAAACATATTCGATCTAATACCCAGGAATATGCATTGTCATTCATCAATACTAGTTCTAAATTTCCCTCTTCATCTGTAGCAATATCCATATCTTGAGTAATGTACTCACAAATTCCTCTTCCCCTAACCAATTTTGTGGGTCTGATGTGTACATCATACTCCATAATTTTGGTGATCGAGTTGGCTCTTTTTTCCATGAATTCTCCTTCCATGATATACTCCCACACACTCACACGTGCCACCAGGATTATTACCTTGTTTCCAATTATCAGGTGTCAACTTTTTCAAGCCTTTAACTACAACATAAACTTACTTTTCCACAAAGTTGTAGCTAGACTCGTACCCTCACAAAGTCTTTGAATAAAAGGAAATCGGGTGCTCTTTGGACTGATTGTCCCCTTTCTGAGTCAACACTGCTGCTACGTTGTGCTCTTTGCTGTATACATACATAAATAAATCCTTAGTAAACATTGGGTTTACTAAGACCAAGGCAGTATAAATGGCCATTTTAATGCATTCAAAAGCCTGCCAGGCTTCTAGGGTCCATTTGAAATTTAACTCCTTTCGTAGCATCGAAATGATAGGTCTAACCAACCCTGCAAAGTCTGCAATAAAATGACTTACAAACTCGATTTTTCCTAGGAAAGACTATAATCCCTTCTTATTAACTGGTAATAGTAGGTTCAACATAGCCTCAACCCTTTTAGGGTGCTTTCTTTAACACAACATGCTTAAGCAACTTTCCTTGTAGAACCCTGAAGATACACTTCTTAGGATTTGGAGAAATCCCAAACTCCTAGCACTTCTAGAAAACTCTCTCAACATGGTTGAAATAATCCTTGCCCGATCTTCTAAATACAGTGAGATTATCTAGGTAACCCAGTATGGTATTATTCATTAATTCATTGAAAACAATATCAATGGCTTGCTAAAAAGTAGACCCGGTATTGGACAAGTCAAAAAGCATCTTTAAATAGGCGAAGGTCCCCCACTTTGTAGTGAAAGTGGTCTTGTTTTGATCCTCCTCTTTTAACCATATCTAGTTATATCCCAAGAATTCATCAAGGAGGGAAAAACTTTCTGCTCTAGCCACTATTTGCAAGATTTATTCCAGAGAAGGTAAATGATAGTGATCCTTGAGGGAGGCTCGATTTAGGTCATGAAAGTCAACACAGAGATTGATCTCGCCATTTTTCTTTCAAACCATGACCTATTAGTGGAAATATTGTCAATGGTATTAAACTACTTGTAATCCAATAACTCAATAAAATATGATGCAAATCAAATGAACAAAGATATATTACCTTGAAGAATGATTTACCTTGAAGCTTCCATCGTCTCTATCTTGTATTGATCTTGTTGATGAATAGAGCTCTAAGAAGTGTGTACTTCCTCGCTGTTTGAGGATGACAATACTTGAATGGCTTAATGTTGGATAAATGCAATGAAGATTACCTACAATGTAACTCTTATGAAAATGAGGGATGGATGATTGAAGACATGATTGTATGGATGTGAGGATAATGGAGATAATGCAATGAGCAATATGGATGCTTTTCCAAAGGCACACTAGTATAATTCTAGCAGAGTAAGTTTGCTATAGCTTGTGGATGATAAAATGAGGGAATGAGCTTCCTTTTATAGGCCAAGGAGGGGCCAAATCCATGTGTCACAAGATCAATGGTGGAGAAGAAGTCATGAAAGGTGTATGGTGAGGATTGAGTTGGTTGAGATGAGGGAGAGAAAGAGGGAAGATGTTCTTCTCAACTTGACATGGAGGAGAGAAAGGTGTGACATGAGTCCACATGTCACAAGGCTCACCATGACCCAAGAGAGAAGGTCAAACAAGGAGACCATGTTTGTAGGGAGGTTGGAAAGATTCTAGGGACTATGGAACAAGTGTCTCAAAGCACCCTTTGACCATGGTGACATGGAGAGACCATGCCCTTTGGACTAGGGATAGTTAGAGAGATAAAAGGACATGTGGGTGAGGGAAAATAGATTAATTAAATATTAAAATATTTAATTACATGTGCAACAAGGTGAGGTGAACATGTGAGGTGGAATTACATGATGTGGAATTATAAATGAAGACTTTGGAATAGGATGATTTGTGATTAAATAATTTGATTATTATTTAATTAAGGTATGACATTAGAAGAATAGGTTTAATTGATTTAATTAAATAAATTGATATTTACTTAATATTTGGACTATTAATGATGATGTGAATCAAATAGATAAATTGATGAATTTATTAAATGATAGAAGAATGGGAATTAAATAAATAATAAATATTTATTTAATTTGTCTTTGCCATTTTTAGGTGTATACATTTTGCCCCTCTTTGAGACAATGTGTTTTATCATGTTTCAAAGAATAATTTTTTTTTTGCGATTGATACATGCCCCAATTTGCCCCTAGTACAGGTTTATGATGCTAGGATGCCCCCTCGGGATATTGGATGGGAAGAAAATGATGATAGGATGACAAACAATCCTACAATGAGATAGTTTGAACAATAGGTTGACTAGACAGATGGGTGAAGAAATTGGCTGTCCTAGGAGAAAAATAACGTGAAAATCATGCCCCAACATGGACAAGGTCAAGCACCTCCCACTAGGGTTCCATGCACTATATATAGGAGTGTAGGGTCACATTCCTAGTCATTTGCACACTTGTCTTTGAGAGAGAGATTTTAGGAGATCAGAGTCTTTTGAGCACAGAGCAGTCAACAAAGATGCAACAATTTCCCTTTGAGCTTCATCGATTCAGGCGGATCTGACGGTTCAACTGTCCAACAGACTACGGGTCATTGATAAGTACCCCTTCATTTCTAGGTTAGGGTCATTAATGATAGAATTAAATGTAGGCCAAAGTTTTAGGTTTTAAATGTGCCGAAAGGTAGAATTGTGCATATGATGCATGATTCCACGCATATGACATGATTCTACACATATGACACCAGAATCGGCGTTGCAAGTATGGGTTTAATTGGTGTTGTCATTGATGTCAACATACTCATGTTGCATTAATGAGAAGGATTGGATGAGCTGTATGCTGAGGATATTGAGAAAATTAGTCTCAATCAGGAACAGTGAAGAACAATGATGACAACAAGGTAAAAGTCCAAGATAGGTTGCGGATTAGAGGATACGGATTAAAGGGTTTATAGATATGTGTCTTAAGATGTTCCAGTAGAGATTTCAGAAGTCTGCATGAAGATATCAAGAAGTTATGGCAGTTCAAGTAAAACTGGTTCTGGCAGATGTTCAATGGTGACAGAGTAATACAAATAGGTCCGATAAGATCTAGAAATGCATTCTCTAGTCCTGCGGATTTGAGGAAGTGTTGGGGAAGTCTGTGTGGTGTGTCAACTTGATTGGTTCATGGTTTGAAGGTCCAGAAGTACCTATTCCTTTGTGACAGTAATGGCAGACTGTGTTCTTAAGGTTCCGGATAAAGGAGAAAAGGATTTCAGTAAGTAGAGGAAGTGCGGATGTTATTGATGTTTTAGGCAAGTTTGTGAAGGTCATTGGATCATGCTCAGTTCATGTTTATGGTCTGCATTAGAATTGGAGCCCCAGAAATAAAGAATAACTTCCGGATGTTGGTGTTCTTTCTGTGACGGGCCGACTGGATCAATTTTACATCTTGCAGATGTTTTTGTGGATGTTTGCTGACTTAGATGTTTGTTCCTAAGTTGATGTCATGTATAAATAAGGGATTGCAAAGTCATTTCAAGGTGGACTTGTGGAGATGAGCGAGTGGTAGCAAGGAGAAGAGCGAAAGACATAGCAGAAGGTTTAGGCTTAAATGGAACTGACTCAAGCATGGTGAAGATGCTACTTTCCAGTTCAAGTATGTGATACTTATTCTTTTGTAGATAGTGTGTCTCTTGTAGGTAGTGAGCCTCTTGTGAGCAGTGTGCTCGGGTAGTGAGCCCTAATTGGCATGTGCCAATTTGTTCTTTCTATTCTTCTAACAGAGAATACAATCTTGGGTTAGTCACCCCGTGGTTTTTCCCTTAACTAGGTTTTCCACGTCAAAATCTTGGTGTCTCATGTGTTGATGTGTCTCTACTCTTGTTTAAATGCATTAAGTTTCATGTTTGATTTATTGTTATACTGCCAAGTGAATATAAGTGTTGAAAAAGAAAAAGTTTTGGACAACTGATTCACCCCCCCTCTCAGTTGTCTGCCCTAAATCTAACACAAAAGCATTTTTTCACATTTGAAGGTTATTCCCATGCTTTTAAAATCCTGTTGTGCATGTGATTAGGGATTCTACACTTTTGAAATTTTATTGCACAAACAAGATAAAACTGTGCATGTGACGTGTAGTCCTGCGCATACAAATTTAAGTTGCATGCACAAATTTAAGCTATGCATATAAGATAAACCTACGCATATAGGGTAAATCTGTGCATATGACAGGTAGAACTACGCATATGATTTTGGTTGATCAAAACACTTAGAAATTTGATGAAGTTGACTATACAATTGATGCTGGTCAACTGATAGGTCATCTCAGAGATTGATAGAATCTCCAGAGAGATGATAGGATTGCTTTCCTATTGAAATAACTAAGTTTTTGATGTTGGATAGATAGGTTTGTAGTTTAGTCATTTTTGATTGACTAATGCGTGCTTTCTTGATTGCAGGAGGAGTTAGATGATGTTCTCATGTTGAGAGAGCATTTTCTAGTTACATAGATGTTGAGACCCTGTCTTACTGAGACCGACCTATTGATACTTGGATTGGTTGGATTGTCTTTTGTTCGATTCATGCCTGAGATTAGGGTAAATCTCAGCATGCTAATTACACTGGCTGAGAGATTTCATAGTGAGGACATGACTTTTCATCTTCCCACTGGGGAGATTATAGTTACCCTGGAGGATTCCACAGGATTCTTCATATACCTTTTGATGGAGAGCTCATAGAGTACGAACCGCAGACTGGAGCATGGTTAGATGAGTATAGAGAGGTATTTGATGATGATGGTATCGAGAGTACTAAGATCAGTCAGGCTGACATTCTAGCTTACTATGAGCATCTTCCTTTAATTATTGCACGGTTGAACGAAGGTATTGTGTGCCTTGACAGACAGTCCCATGGATTCACAGTTGCATGGGGTCAGGTGTTTGAGTGGATTACGATGGAGGGTACTAGATATGCCTAGGGAGTTTGCATCCTTGCATACCTGTATCATGATTTACACTAGTTTGTATATGATGGTTCTTCTAGCTTGGCTTGCAGAGTATCATTATTACAGCTATGGGCATGGACTCACATAGCTATCACTCATCCTATTGGAATTGGCACTCAGGGTAGGGGCCAACCCTACTCCTATATGTTTCAGGAGAGCCTTTCCCAGACCAAGCTAGGAAAGTTGGAGTACTGGAGACATGCATTCGACAATGTAGACAGATTCAAGAGTTGACCATACCTATACTACGAGGTATGGGATGATGATGCATCTAAGCTACAGTTTTATTTTCAGATGAGATGGCTTATAGGGAGGACACCCTGTATTTTGGAGAGACACATTGTATCACATGTGTATAGGCAAATTGGTAGAATCCAGGGGATGCACCAAGGTAATGCCATATTTACCCATATGCACAAGGAGAGGACACGATGGGGACCCAGCCCATCCTATGAGTAGGCACATGATGAGTTTCTTCACATTCGCTACCAGCCTTGGCCAATGATGAGGGTAGTGGTAGATGCTGGTATGACATGGAATTTCTTTGATTGGTTTACTGCACATCCTTTTCCATGCTACTCCAGACCAGGAGAGCGATCCCTAATTTTGGATGATTGGGAGGAGGATGATGAGGGGCCATGGAGGTGACACAGGAGACTAGGAGGACAAGGAGACAGAGGTGGTTGAGGTGGTGATGATGGTGGTGGTCGAGGAGGAGGAGGAGACCATGATGGTGGTGGTAGAGAAGGAGGAGGAGGAGGTCATGACAATGGACATGGTGGCAGTGATGGGGATGATGGTGAAAGGAAGCTAGGTGTGCGGAAATCACTTCCTACACTAATCTAATTAGAGGAGGAGAGTGCAAATTCAATTTTATCTTTATAATTATAGATTATGTTAACCTAGTAATAGAGATATTACAGCAAACACATACACAAGAATGAAGACAGAAGAAGAGAGACAACGTGGGGAAAACCCTTATCGGGTGAAAAACCCCACACTCCAAAATACAACTCAAATGTATTCTATAAACAATGAAGGTTACAATACAGTCATAGAGCCAATGCTCTTGCAGGAGTCTTTGACACTCGTATCTAGAGATGATCTAGTAGAAATCACATAATGCATCACCTCTCCAAAGCACTTGATTATATAACAAATACAAGACAAAAATGGCTCCACATTGAGATGGGCATCCAACATGGCCCCATGGCCCAAAACCCATGCCTATGGACACTTGTCCAATACTGTAGGATGTTCTTGACACTTGTCAAGTCACCCCATCCCAAGGAGGTTGCCTCTTTCCAAAATGGGCTATGACAAATTCTCCTACAACTCTTACAACTGTCATAGAATCTGTCATAGCTATCATAACTTATAGTTATAAGAGAATTTGTCATACACAGGCTATAAATAGCATATTCTCTTACAACATGTCATAGTCCACCTTAGGACACCCAAGGATGCCTTTTTCAAAGATGCTTCTCAACACATGTCCATACCTATCATAGGATCTTCTATTTCTGACTCTTACATGTCATAACTTTGTCATAGGAATCTGTCATGACCATTTCGGTCAATATTCCCTTACACACATTCCAAGAAGCAGACACATGGAAAATTAATCTTACCACTAAGTGGGATGCCTATCTCCTCATGTGAGGATAAATTTACATGTGGCCATATGCCATGTAGGATGACACATCATCATGCCAACTCCCATAATATGACAACATAGGATTTGCATCCAAATTATACAATAGGCAATAAATAAATACATACAATGAAATAATATAAGGAATTACCAAGGTTGAGACACCTTAATTCTCAACATTCTCCCACTTGTCAAACACCTTGTAAGAGCCAATAGAATAACATGATTTAACTGCTATAGGCCAAGAGGCCCATAGACTTCGAACACCATCTAAACTTCTCTATGCCCATTGGCTTCGTCAATGCATCTGCAACATTCCTCAAAGTATATACCTTCTCCAAATTTACCTTCCCATCCTCTACCGTGTCTCGCACAAAGTGAAACTATACATCAATATGCTTTGTTCAAGAATAGAAAGTTAGATTCTTCACAAGGTAAATCGTACTCTGACTGTCACAACAATCGTAATCTATCCTACATCAACACCAATATTTGAACACAATCTCTTAAGCCAAATGGCTTCCTTGAAAGCATGAGTTACTTTCATGTACTCATCTTTTGTCATGGACAAAGCAACCATAGGTTGTCTCTTACTCATCCAACTAATTGCACCACCAAACATAGTGAACACATAGGTACTGGTGGATCTCCTACTGTCAATGTCACCTACCCAATCAGAATCCACAAATCCATGAAAACAAACTAAATGTGGAGGTCTTGTAACATAACCATGATAGCATATGGAATACTCAGAAGTATCCCTCAAATATCTGAACACTTGCTTAACTGCATCCTAATGTACCCATCCAGGATTAGCCTTAAATCGACTAAGGACTCCCACTGCTTGGGCAATGTTTGGTCTTGTGCAGACCATAGCATACATCAAACTACCAACAACACTAGCATAAGGTACTCTGCTTATGTCCTCCACCTCACTAAGAGATTTTGGACAATCATTAACAGAAAACTTTGTCCCTAATGAAACAGGAACACACAATGGTCTACAATATTCCATGTTGAACCTATCCAACACGGTCTTCACATACTTACTCTGGCTTAATCAAAGTTTTCTGTTAGCTTTGTCTCTTCTAATTTCCATTCCCAGAATGTACCTAGCTGCCTCTAGGTTTTTCATCTCAAACTATGTTGACAACTGAGACTTCAAATCAGAAAGCATATTCTTACCATTCCCAATCAACAACATATCGTAAACATACAATGCAATAATGAGAATGCAATCATTGCCAAATTTGTAATATACACAATGATCTAATTTCAATCTTAGATATCCAATCGACAACATAAAGCCATCAAACTTCAAGTACCACATCCTAGGAGACTGCTTCAAATCATATAAAGACTTCTTTAACTTGCAAACCAAATTTTCTTTACCTTTCTCTATGTAATGCTCTGGTTGTAACATGTAGATTTTTTCCTCTAAATCACCATGAAGGAAAGTTGTCTTCACATCCATCTATTCTACCTCTAAGTCATAAGTAGCTGCAAGAGATAACAGTAAACAAATGGATGTCAACTTTGCAATAGGAGAGAAAATTTCACCATAATCAATTCCCTCCACTTGTGAGTACCCCTTCGCAACCAATCTAGCCTTGTACTTTTCAACACTGCCATCTACACCAAATATCTTCTTGAACACCCATTTGCATCCAATGAGTTCCCTCCTTCAAGAAAAGGCACCAAGTCCCATGTTTGATTCTTTTCCAAAGAAGCCATCTCATCTTCCATGGCCTCCTTCCAGGAACCTGCATCTTTCATGTCCATAGCCTCTTTCACAGTTCTAGGCTCATCAGTGTTAGTGAGTAAAGCAAAAGCACAACTAGAATCAAGTAATGAATAACCAAACCTATTAGGTTTCTTCTTGTTTGTTTAGACCTCCTCAATGGCTAAGGTTGAGGTTCTGCTTCTTCTTCTGAGCTACTAGAGCTTTCCTCATCATCAGGTCTCACAAGGTCTGTCTGTTCAGTCTTCTCAGGGGTAGAAGGAAACTGAACTGCATCCTCTTTCCTTTTTGTCTATCCTGGCTGTAGAACAATGGAAGAAGGTGTTAGCTCTTTGAAGATAACACTTCTATACAACACCTTTTCAACCACAGGATCCCAAAGCTTGTATCCTTTCACACTATCACCATAGCCAATGAAGATACACTTAACAACCTTGTTCTCCAATTTAGACCATTTTTCCCTAGGCACATGCATATGCCTCACAACCAAAAACATGAAGATGTCTAACTAAAAGCTTCTTACCAGACCACACCTCCATAGGTGTCTTTCCAACAAGAGCTGATGTAGGAGATCTATTTACCATATAGCAAGCAATGGCTACAGCTTTAGCCCAAAACTTTTGTTCGAGGCTTGTGAAAGGAAGCAAGGTATGCAAAAAATGCTTCCTACACTGATCTAATGAGGAGGGATTTATGCAAATTTCTTTCACAGTTATAGATAAAGATACACATTAACAAAAAATGATAACAATTTCCAAACGCAAACACAAAACTCACAACACAAGATATACGATGGGAAAACCCCTACCGGTAAAAAACCTCACTCCAAAGCTGCCCAATACATTATTTAGAAATAAGGAAGATTAAAATATACTTGCAAAGTAAGATTTTACAAGAGTATACTGAACCAGAGATCTAGGAGGTAATTTGACATCTATAAGATTCTACATACAACCTCCATCTCAAGTTCTTGATATATAGGAGATACAATACAACACACCACCAACGGTAATTACAAAACCATGAGCTAAAACCACCCAAAAGTGGCGCCCAAATTATCTCCCAATAAAAGATGCCTCATGATGTGCCAAACGACACACCACCATGTGTAACTCTCCCTTTATAGCTCTTTTATGTGTCCAACACATTTTTACATTTCCTAAAATCGAAGGTCCAACTTTCGGAGGCCATAACTTTTGATCCGGGTGTCTGATTGACGAACCATTTTATGCGTCAAAAATCTTTTGAAGTACTCTATCACCTTGTAACCTGATTTCTTGGTTATGACAATTTTTGGGATGTTTAGAGAAGGTTTGATACCTAAAAATTGAGTTTGGAACTTTTTTGGCAGTTTAAAAAAAAACATAAACTTTAATATCTCACAATCCAGATATGATCTTGAGACAAAACTCACCCAAAATGTTCACTTAGTTGTTCTGCACCTTCTGGAAAAAATTTGAGGTCAATCCGAGTTCAAATGAAGAACTTACTAAAATTAGTAAGTCTCACTTTCCTAACATTTCAAAGTTGCAAGGTTGAGACACCTTTCCTAACATTCTCCCACTTGTCGAACACCTTGCAAGAGCAAAGGGAATAATAACACCATGATTTAATTGCTAGAGGTTGTGAGGCCCACAGACTTTGAACACCATCTGAACTTCTCCATGCTCACAGGTTTTGTCAAGGAATCTACAACATTCATCAAAGTTTCAACTTTTTCCAAGTTTACCTTCCCATCCTCCACCATGTCATGAATAAAATGATACTGGACATCAATATGCTTAGTCCTTGCATGGAAAGTAGGATTCTTCACCAAACATATGGCACTTTGACTGTCACAACAAATAGTAATTTTCTATGCATCAAACCCAACATCAAAACATAATCTCTTAAGCCAAATGGCTTCTTTACAAGCATGAGTTGCTGCCATGTACTCAGCTTTAGTAATGGACAAAGTGACCACAGGTTGCCTCTTACTCATCCAACTAATAGCACCACCAAACATAGTGAACACATAAGCACTGGTGGATCTCCTACTGTCAATGTCACCTACCCAATCTGAATCCACAAATCCATGAATACAAAGTGAATGCTGAGGTCCTATAGGATAACCATGATAACATAAGGAATACTCAGAAATACACCGCAAATATATGAACACTCTCTTCACTACATCCCAATGTACTCGTCCAGGATTAGCCATAAATCGACTAAGGACTCCCATTGCTTGGCCAATGTCTGGTCTTGTGTGGACCATCACATACATCAAACTGCCAACCGCACTAGCATAAGTAAATCTGCTCATATCCTCTATCTCAGAAGGAGACTTTAGACAATCTTCAACAGATAACTTTGTCCCCATTGTAACAGGAACAGTCAAAGGTTTTCAATCTATCATTTTGAATCTCTCCAACACAGTCTTAATATACGTACTCTAGCCTAACCAAAGTTTTCTATTTGCTTTGTCTCTTCTGATTTCCATTCCCTGAATGTACCAAGCTGCCCCTAGATTTTTCATCTCAAACTGTACTGACAACTGAGACTTCAAATTAGAAATCACACATTTACCATTCTCAATGAGTAACATATCATCAACATATAATGCAATAATGAGAATACGATCATTGTCAACCTTGTAGTAAACACAATGATCTAATTTAAATCTCTAAAATCCAACACAAAGGCATCAAACTTCTGGTACCACATCCTAGGAGACTGTTTCAAACCATACAAAGACTTTTTTTAACTTGGAAACTAGATTTTCTTTACCTTTCACCACATAGTGCTCTGGCTGTGACATATAGATTTCCTCCTCCAAATCACCATGAAGGAATGATGTCTTCACATCCATCTGTTCCACTTCTAGATCATATGCTGTTGCAAGAGATAGAAGGAACCAAATAGATGAAAACTTTGCAATGGAAGAGAAAATCTCACCATAGTCAATTCCCTCCACCTGAGAATACCCCTTCGCAACCAATCTAGCCTTATATTTCTCGATACTACCATCTACACCGAATTTCTTTTTGAACACCCATTTGCATCCAATAGGTTTTTGTCCTTCAGGCAAAGGCACCAAGTCCCAAGTATTATTCTTTTCCAAAGAAGCCATCTCCTCTTCCATGGCCTCCTTCCAGGAACTTGCATCTTTCATACCCATAGCGTCTTTCACAGTTCTAGGCTCATCAGTGTTAGAAATCAAAGAAAAAATACAACTAGAATCATGCAATGAATATCCAAATCTATCAGGTTGCTACTTTATCCGTGTGGAACTCCTTAAAGGTTGAGGTTGACGTTCTTCATCTTCTCTAGAACTTTCAGAGCTACTAGAGCTCTCCTCATTATCAGGTCCAACAAATGTTTTTGGTTCAACTTTCTCAGGGGTTGGAGGAAGCTGAACCACATCATCTTTCTTCTTGCTGCAAGACAACAAAAGAAGGATTGATTTCTTTGAAGATCATGCTTCTTCTATACAGAAATCTCTCAGCTACTGGATCCCAAAGCTTATACCCTTTCACACTGATGCCATAACCGATAAAGATACATTTTACAGCCTTGTTCTCCGACTTAGATCTCTTCTCCTTAGGCACATGTGCATATTCCTCATAACCAAATACTCGAATGTGTCTTAATGAAAGCATTTTACCAGACCATGCCTCCATAGGTGTCTTATCAATGAGCACTAACGTAGGAGACTTGTTAACCAGGTAACAAGTGGTAGCAATAGCTTCAGCCCAGAACTTTTGTTTAAGGCTAGCTCCACTTAGCATACTCCTTGCCCTCTCCATCAACCTTCTATTCATTCTCTATGGAGTTGTCTTGTGCCTCTCAATCCCCTGTTCTTTACAGAACTTGTCAAAATCTGATAAACAGTACTCACCACGTTATCAATCATCAAACACTTAATCTTTCTATCCCTTTGATTCTCTACAAGAGATTTGAACTCTTCAAATCTATTAAAGACTTCAGATTTACTTCTAAGGAAATACACCCATGTCCTTCTACTATAATCGTCAATAAATGAAACAAAGTAAATGGATTTTGAAATCAAAGGAACATTAATAGGACCAAACACATCAAAATGAATCAAGTCCAACACATCAGAAGATTTGTGAGAACTAGAATAAAACTTAACACAATTTTGTTTTCCATAAATACAATGTTCACAAAAATCAAACTCAAGTTTACAATCATTCATACCCTCAACAAGGTTTTTATTCTTTAGGGTCCTTAAACCCTTTTCACCAATGTGACCAAGCCTTTGGTGCCATAACATTGTCTTCTCAACTGGAAGTTTCATCTCCATAGAATGAGCACCCTTAGGTACCCAGAAATTACTACCATTGAAAGTAGAAGCAACAATCTTCTTCACTGTTGGTTCCAATGGTGAGGATGAAGATTCTAAAGCTCTCTTCTTCAAAATAGAGGCACTATTGTACTATACTATGCATGCGTCAAGCTGAAACAGAGTGCCAATCTGAACACCCTTAGCCAACACCATAGATCCTCTAGTCATCTTGTAAGCTCCATTTGAGAAAACAACCTACACACCCACATCATTCAATTACTTATAGAAAGAAGCTTTTGTGTCAAACCAAGGATATAAAGAACACCATTGATTCCCTTTACTCGTCCATCAGGGAATCAAATCAAGACTCTTCCATAGCCAACAATATCCAAGTGAGAATCATACACCTTTCCACCATCGTATTCTTCATACTTTAAAACTAGTCTCGATGCGCGATCATGTGAAAAGATGCACCAGAGTCAATAAGCCACACATCCTTAGATGCATGTGTTGCCAAGGCAGTGACAAATGCTTCTCCTTCATCCTGAGAGGACTTGTCAGAATCTAAATCATTCTTCTTCTTATTTTTCTTGTTCTCCTCCTTGCACTCCTTGCGGAAGTGACCAATTTTTCTACAATTCCAACATAGGGCCTTGGACTTTCCATGAGATTTAGATCTTCCACAGGATTTGGATCTTCCTTTTTCTTCCTTCTTCTTATCCTTTTTCTTTCCTTTCTCTTTAGATCTACCATGAACCACAAGAGCCTCCTTAGCCGATTCAGAAGTCTTTCTTCGCATTTCTTCAGACAACAATGAAGAAACCACATCTTCCATCTTGAACGTGGAAGTGGTACTCCCAATGGCCATAACAAGGTGGCCCCATGAATCTGGTAAGGAACATAGTAAAGTCATACATCGATCCTCTTCCTCCATCTTTACACCAACAGAAGTTAACTGGGAAACAAGCATATTAAAAGTATTCAGGTGATCAATGACAAATCTTCCATTTACCATCTTCAGAGAATATAATTTCTTTCGTAGGAATAGCTTTTTCACCAGGGATTTAGCTTGATAAACATCTCCAAGATTCTTCCAAAGATCCTTTGCAGTCTTCTCTTCATGGATATTCAGGAGCACTGAATCAATTAAACAGAGTCTTATCAAACCCTTAGCTTTTCAATCTTTGAGATCCCAATTTTCTTGAGACATTGCCATTGGTTTTGTACCAGATACGACTTCCCATAAATCCTTATCTACAAGCATGTCCTCCATTTTGAGTTTCCACAACTCAAAATTACTGTCATTAAACTTCTCTATCTCAAACCTCCCAGATGTGCTCTCCATCTCTTACCTACACCAAAGATTTCAAAATCCTCTACACACTCTCCCACTCAAATGAAGATCAGCTCAAAAAACCCTCTACCCAACAACTAGAACCAAAGGTGATCAGGCTCTGATACCAACTAAAAGGAAGCAAGGTATGAAGAAAATGCTTCCTACACTAATCTAATGAGGAGAGATTTATGCAAATTTCTTTCATAGTTACATATTAAAATACACATTAACAGAAAATGATAACAATTTCTAAATGCAAACACAAAACTCACAACACAAGATATATGTGGGGAAAACCCTTACAGGTAAAAAAGCCCACACTCCGAAGCCGCCCAATATATTATTTAGAAATTATGAAGATTACAATATACTTGCAGAGAAAGCTTTTATAGGAGTATACTCAACTAGAGATCTAGGAGGTAATTCGACATCTATATGATTCTACATACAACCTCCATCTCAAGTTCTTGATATATAGTAGATACAATACAACACACCACCAACGGTAATTACAAAACCATGAGATGAAACCACCCAAAAGTGGTGCCCAAATTATCTCCCAATAAAATATGCCTCGTGATGTGCCAAACCACACACCACCATGTGTAACTCTCCCTTTACAACTCCTTTATGTGTCCAACACATTTTTACATTTCCCAAAACCAAAGGTCCAACTTCCGGAGGCCATAACTTTTGATCTGGGTGTCTGATTGACAAACCGTTTTATGCATCAGAAAGCTTGTGAAGTGCTCTATCACATTGTAACCCATTCACTAGTTAAAATTTTTTTTAGGATGTTTAGAGAAGGTTTGATACCTGAAAATTGAGTTCAGAACTTTTCTGGCAGTTTAAAAAAAATAGAAACTTTAATATCTCACAATCCAGATATGATCTTGAGAGAAAACTCACCTAAGATGTTCACTTAGCTGTTCTTCACCTTCTGGAAAAAATTGGAGGTCAATCTGAGCTCAAATGAAGAATTTACTAAAAATAGTAAGTCTCGCTATTTCTCGCTCTCGAAGAAACTTATAGAAACTTTGAAAGTTCCAGACCACTATCCAAGATAATGGGTTTCCAAAAAGACCAAAATTGGGAAGATAGTAACATTTTGAAGTTGCAAGGTTGAGACACCTTTCCTAATAGCTTTCTCCACTAAGCATACTCCTAGCCTTCTCCATTAGTGTCATGTTCATCCTCTCTGCAACTCAATTTTGTTGCGAGGTATATAAAGTTGTCTTATGTCTTTCAATCCCTTGCTCTTTATAGAACTTATCGAACTCTACTGAAAAAGACTCACCATCATTGTTAGTTCTCAAACACTTAATCTTTTTACTAATCTAATTTTCAGCAAAGGCTTTAAACTCCTTAAACTGACTAAAGACTTTAGTCTTGCTTCTAATAAAATAAACCCATGTCCTTCTACTGTAATCATCTATGAAAGATACAAAATATACAGATTTTAAAATCAAAGGAACATTAACAAGACCACATAAGAATGAATAAGATCCAAGACACTAGAAGACTTGTGAGAACTAGAGTAAAAATGAACACAATTTTGCTTTCCATATACACAGTGTTCGCAAAAGTCAAATTCAAGGTTACAATCATTTAACCCCTCAACGAGGTTTTTATTTTTCAGGGTTCTAAGACCCTTCTCACCAATGTGGCCATATCTAAAATGCCATAACATAGTCTTTTCAACAAGAAGTTTAACTTCCAAAGCATGTGCATTACCATCAGAACTAGTTACAATAGATTTCTTTACTGCTCATTCAGATGGTGGGGATGAAGGGATTGCAACTCTTTTCTTCAAGTCAGAAGAACTATTGCACTATGTAGTACATGCCTCCAGATGAAACAAAGTACCTCTCTGAGTACCCTTCGGAAGCACCATAGATACTCTAGTCATCTTACATCCATCCTTCGAAAAGACAACCTGCACACCTGCATCATTTAACATACTTACAGAAAGCAGGTTTCATGCTAGGCCTGGGATGTGCATAACCCCAATGATCCCCTTCACTCGTCCATCAGGGAATCAGATTGAGACTCTTCCATGACCAACAATCTTCAAATGAGAATCGTCACCTAGGTACACTCTTCCACCATCAAACTCTTCATACTTTGTGAACCAGTTTTGATGTGAGGTCATGTGGAATGATGCACCAGAATCAATCAACCACACATCATCAGATGCATGGGTGGCCAGGGCTACGATAAAGGCATCACCATCATCTTGTGACTTGTCAGAATTTGAATCAGGAGCATTCTTCTTCTTCTTTTTCTTCTCCTCTTTGCATTCCTTTTGGAAATGCCTGATTTTGCCACAGTTCCAATAGAGAACCTTGGACTTTCCAAGAGATTTGGATCTACCCTTCTTAGCTTTCTTGTGCTTCTTTTTCCTTTTCTCCTTGGGTCTTCCATGAACTGCAAGAACCTCTTTGGCTACCTCAGAAGACTTTCTCTGCATCTCTCCAGATAACAACAAAGATACCACTTCATCCATTGTGAAAGTGGATGTGGTGCTCCCAATACCCATCACAACATGATCCCATGAGTCCAGCAAAGAACAAAGCAAGGTCATACAACGATCCTCCTCCTCCATCTTCACACCAACTGATGTCAATCGAACAATTAACATGTTGAAGGCATTCAGGTGATTTGCAATAGATTCTCCATCCTCCATATTCAAAGAATACAACTTCTTTCTCAGAAAACAATTATTCACTAGGGATTTAGCCTGATAAACATCACCCAACTTCTAAATTTCTTTTGTGGTCTTCTCCTCATGGACATTTAATAGGACAAAATTAGCTAAACTAAGTCTTATGAGACCCTTAGCCTTCCAATCTTTGAGATTCCAATCAGCTTGTGCCATTGCATCTAGTTTTACACCAGATAAAGTTTCCCATAGGTCATGATCAACAAGCATGTCCTCCATCTTAAGTTTCCACAACTCAAAATTAGTGCCATTGAATTTCTCCACCTCTAATCTTTCAAATGTGCCTGCCATCTCTTTCCTACAACAAGATTACATAATTCTCCACACAAAGCTCCCACTCAACCTAAGATTAGCTCAAAAAAAACCCTACCCAACAACTAGGACCAAAGGTGATCAAGCTTTGATACCAACTGAAAGGAAGCTAGGTGTGCAGAAATCGCTTCCTACACTAATCTAACGTGGGGAGAAGAGTACAAATTTAATTTTATCTTTACAATTATATATTATGTTAACCCACTAACAGAGATATTGCAGCAAACAGATACACAAGAATGTAAGATAGAAGAAGAGAGACACAAGATATATGTGGGGAAGACCCTTATTGGGTGAAAAACCCCAGACTCCAAAACATAGCTTAAATGTATTTTGTAAACAATGAAGGTTACAATATAGTCATAGAGCCAATGCTCTTGTAGGAGTCTTTGACACTCATATTTGAAGATGATCCAGTAGCATAACAGTACCTGTCAATCACATAATGCATCACCTCTCCAAAGCTCCTGATTATATAACAAATATAAGGCAAAAATGGCTCCACATTGAGATGGGCATCCAACATGGCCCCATGGACCAAAACCCACACCTATGGACACTTGTCCAACACTGTAGGATGTTCCTGACACTTTTCAAGTCACCCCATCCCAAGGAGGTCACTTATTTCCAAAATGGGCTATGACAGATGCTCTTACGACTCTTACAATCATCATAGAATCTGTCATAGCTGCCATAACTTACAGCTATAAAAGAATATATCATACACAAGCTATAAATAGCATATTCTCTTACAACATGTCATTGTCCACCTTGGGGTGCCCAAAGATGCCTTTTTCAAAGATGCTTCTTGACACATGTCCATATCTGTCATAAGATCTTCTATTTCCAACTCTTACATGTCATAACTTTGTCATAGGAATCTGTCATGACTGTTTCAGTCAATATTCCCTTACACACATTCCAAGATGCTGACACATGGAAAAATATTCCTACCACTAAGTGGGATGCCTATCTCCTCATGTGAGGACAAATTTACATGTGGTCATATGTCATGTAGTATGACACATCACCATGCCAACTCCCACAATATGACAACATAGGATTTGCATCCAAATTATACAATAGGAAATAAATAAATAAATACAATGAAATAATACAAGGAATTACCAAGGTTGAGACTCCTTAATTTCCAACAGATGGTGGAGATGGAGATGGGAGGAGGGTTTGCCAATGGATTGATCCTGCCCAGCATGCTCAGCTAGCTTTATAGAGATAGGTCTAGCCTCTAGTGCAGCCATAGGGATAGGGGCCAGATGATGGAGTGATAGTAGGGTTACGAGCCCAGCTGGCTTAGGCACAGTCTATGCTCACAGAGTAGCAGGGATAGATAGGGCAAATGCAGGCCCATATCACACAGCTTGAGAGTGACATACAGATTACCTGACTAGAGAGAGACATAGCTATATAAAGGTATGGGAGGACAGAGGCACTCATAGAGCATGTGCAACAGACTACGAGATATGGTCCCACTAGCTAGATAGTTACTAAGATGGTTAGGGTAGGCTAGGAGATCTTCTACTGGTAATCCCTTTATGAGCAGGTGGTGTTGCTAGAGCATAGATAGGTAGCTATCGCCCCAGTTACTGTAGCAGATCACAGAGGGCACCCGTAGAGAGTGGTAGGGTGATGGGACCTTTGGGACCACCTCATGGACCATTAGGAGGAGGTGCACCAAGGATAGGGATAGTAGGTGGAGGCGTAGGAGGTATTCTACCACCACAACTAGCACCATCAAGGGGGAGCCATTCCTAGTTGTTTCTTTAGACATGTATTTGTTTCTAGCACTTTTATTTGGACATGTATACACCACTTTGGTTTAGACACTTAGGGACGTATTATTATTTTGACATCATTGTATACTTGGACACTCTTATTCTTTTTGATGATGATGATATGATATCATGATTTGACGGACTATGCTCTGATTTATTGTGATGGACATGACTTATGTTATGATGTTATGATGTGATATGCTTATAGATGACTTATATGGTTATGATTTTGATGCTTATCTTTATGTTATGCGATGGACCTGATAATCTATATGATGATTTGTATGATGCAACAGTATGATGATTATGTTGATGCTTCTATAGGTTTTGATATTAGACATGATGGTATTACATGGATGTTTGACCTAATGCTATATGCAATAAGTAGCTATATGGGATGGTTTTTACATGTGTTGACTTCTCTAATGCTAACTTTAATGATATGAATCATGTATGTATGCATTGATGATGGTTGTAATTAATGATCACTCTATCTATGTTTTTGATTTTTTTTGTTTTCTATCATGGATATACATATGAAACTCAAATTGATGAATGATGTGATTATATGACTCTTGCTATGGATAATTTATGATTTACTTGTGTTCATGCATCCTAATGAACAAAATGATATGCATCTTTGATGATGGACCTGATTATGACATATGATGATTTACTTTTGTTAATGCCAAGTATACTCAATCTTAAAAAAAATACAAGTTTCAGAAGAAAAATAAAATGAATTGGATAATGAATGGTTAATGAAAGATAAGAAATTGGATAATGAGCAATTTGATAATGAATGATAAGAAATTAGATAATGATAGATAATGGTTAATGAATGGATAATGAAAGATAAGAAATTAGATAAACACATGATCACAAAGACACATGGATTTTGATAAAATGATAAAATGCTTATAATGAAATGGAATGCAATGGGATAAGTATGGATATGGATTCTTATCATCTTCAATTGTGCGAGTATTTTAAGTACTTTGTTTCATCATTGAGGCTTTTAAAATGTTGTAAGAAAATACAAGCATCTAGGTATAATTGAACTATGATGACCTAAGTATCTCTTACATGGATTTTTATTTAGCAAGTTAATACAAGCATCTAAGCATAATTGAACCAAGATGACCTGAGTATTGCTTGCGTATCAATAGACAAGGATTAAACATGTTTCATGTTTATACCTTTGATGTCCTCAATGATCAGTTTGTTGATCATGTCTTTAGACAGGGCTCTCACATTACAAAAGATAAAACCCACAATAGACAAATAAAATGATTATGCCCCCATCATAGCTTCTCTAGTTTGAAACATCCTTGAGTAGCGTAGAAGGACATAATAACAAAAATCATGATATAATACTTTTAAAACAACCATTGAAAAAAAATTTCTTGGCCAAAACATGTTTTCTTGCAATAACTTGATAGAAACAATTTGATGTCTTAGGTCAAAAGGGATCTGCCAAGTATAGTCTTGTTGTCTTTTGTGTCAAGATGATGTTGAAAATTGGCTTGTCGTGTTGGTTTTTGTCTAGTGATAAAATTGTGATCCGATTGTTTACCCCCTGAATTTATAGCATTCAAGAACCCTATTTTATGACTAGGTTGAGGGTTTGCCCCCAGTCAATGAGAGGATTAATTTATTATGGAAGAATTGGAGATGAACAATGTGATGGGCCCTAAAGGACATACCTAGTGCCTCGGGGGCTCATTGCTAAATGGCCTTGCCTACACGACGATGCAGAGGCAACGTAGTTCAACTGGGTGGACCTATGTAGACCTAAAGACCTAGGGGTGGGAAGCCTTGGGGGCTCATCGATGATGGCCTTGCCTACGTGATGATGCAGAGGCAACATAGTTCAACCTTGAAGGGTGATGCTAGTGATGGATGTATGAAGCATAGGTTTATGGAAAGATTTGGGATATGGATGAATGGGGAAGGAGCCTCGGGGGTGCATCAATGATGGCCATGCCTACGTGATAACTCAGAGGAGACGTAGTTTAGAATTTGACTAATATTGACAATAGACTTGTGATAGGATAAATGATAGGATAATGCGATGGGATGACCCTACTGGATAAGGTGATAGGGGTGACAAGACACCAAGCTATTGTAGGTTATTGCTAGGTAGATGCAAAATGGATGTGGTTACTAGATGAGTATGATAGGAAAGATGGATGCGGGTTGGGTTTTACTAACAGATGGAGGTAGCAGTTAGTCGCAAATAGTGCCTATTTCTAGGTTTTCACCACTTGCTTCTATTTGTACCATTTTTTTATCCCTTGAATTGGGGTTATTAGGTATAGAACCTTCAAAGATGCATACTATTGATGGGATCATCAAATAGTTCACCTTTGATGTTGAGAGATGATAAGCACCTAATCCATAGGTAGCAACTATGACATAGGGACCCAACCAATTTGGTTCAAACTTCCCCTTCTTCTCTCTATCCTGTTGATTGCATGGATTCTCTCTTAGGAACAAATCACCCACTTGAAAAACACGTGGCTTAACCTTGTGAGTGTAGCTCCTTGACATTCTCTGTTGGTATGCCTTAAGATGGTTAAAGGCATGTTATCTTCTTTCTTCTAACAATTCTAGTTCTTGAAGCCTTGCTACTCTATATTCCTCATCATTTATGAGTCCCTTTAACGACACCCTAAGGGAAGGAATTTCAACTTTGATAGGCAATATGGCTTTAGAGCCATAGACAAGGGTGTATGATGTCACACCTATGGGTGTGCATATACTAGTTTTGTAGGCCCATAGAGTGGGGTTCAATTGCATATGCCAGTCCTAGCCAGCGTCATCGATAGTCTTTTTGAGTATCTTCAGAATGGTTTTATTTGATTCCTCAGCTTGGCCGTTACCTTGTGGGTAGTATGGAGTGGAGAAATGATGTTGGATATGGAATTTATCATAGAGTTCCTATACATCCTAATTTTTGAAGGGTCTTCCATTATCTGTGACAATGGATAATGGAATACCATATCTGCATATGATATAGTTAAGGATGAAGGATGAAATTTGTTTCCCTGTGACATTGGTTAATGGAACAACCTCAATCAGACTAGATCAAGTCCCCATTGATAGAAAGGCCAAGGTGCCATTAAGGGTTGTAACTCCTAAGTAGGTGCATGTATCAGATTACCATGAACCTGGCATTTCTTACACTGCTTGACAAAATGATAGGAACCATTTTCCATGCTTAGTTAATAATATCCTAAACGCATGAGTTTCTTCACTAGAGTAGGACCACTAGAGTGCGTCCTGCATATTCCTCCATGAACCTCACTTAGAGTGGTCTGATATTAATCACTATCCAAACACCTAAGGAGAGTATCATCTAAACCTCATCTATACAGGGTGTCAGCAATGATGGTATATTGGGATGATTGGCGTATGAACATACATTTTTGGTTGTTTGACAAGTTGGGAGGTAAGATATTCTCTTTAAGATAGGTGTAAACCTTGTCATATAAAGGAGAATTGACTCCTACGATGTGGTAAATGGTGTTATTTTCTGGGATTTCATAGGCTGGATGGGAGACTAGCTCCACCAAGAACTCATAACATGAGTGATTTTTAGGGATATCTAGAAGGGATGCAATAGTGGCCATTGTGTCTGCTACTTTGTTTTCCAACCTTGGTATTTGCTTGAAGGAGATCACAACAAAATATTCCTTGAAGTTGTTCACCATATGCTTGTATGGTATCAGCTTCTCATCCTTTATTTGGTATTCATCATTTATTTGATTAATGACAAGTTGTGAGTCCCCATATACATGAAGTTCTTTGATCTTCCACTCAACTGCCATCTTTATGTCAATAACCAGAGCTTCATACTCGGCCATATTGTTGGTGCATGGGAACATAAGTATGTGATTTAGGGATTGTATCCCCCTATGGTGTTACTAGCAAGATACCTGCTCTAGATCCATGTTGCAAGTATGACCCATCAAAGTAGCGCTTCCAAGCTATTGTTGTAATGTTGAATATAGATTCATCAGGAAACTCAAAACTTAAGGGGTTGTTATCAATCAAAGGTGCATCCGCCAGCTGATCTGCGATGACCTATCCTTTTATGGCTCTTTTGTCCACATACTCAATGTCAAATTCACTAAGAATCATAACCTATTTAGATATTCTACTTGTCAGGGTAGCTTTGCTGAATAGATACTTTAGTGGGTCAATCTTTACTACCAGCTTTATGGAGTGAGAGAGCATGTAGTGTCTCCACTTTTGTGAAGCGAAGATGACTGCAAGGCATGCCCTTTCAATTGGTGTGTACTGAAGCTCATAACCTACTAATGTCTTGCTGATATACTAGATTGCTTGCTCTTTTCCTTCACATTTTTCTTATTCTAGGAGTGCTCCCAAAGCTATGGGTGCCGCTAATATATATAATAGTAGAGGTTTTCCTTGAATTGGCAGCATTAAGACAGGTGGATTCATGAGATATTATTTTAGGTGTTGAGATGCTTGCTTACAGTTATCATCCCATTTGAATGGAACATTTTTATGTAGCAGATGTGAGAATGGATGGCACTTGTCTACCAGTTGGGAGATGAACCTTCTAATTGACTACAACTTTCCCTACAAAGACCGTAGCTAACTCAGATTCTTTGGTGGCAGAATTTCCATAATTGCTTTGACCTTTGTCGGGTCTACCTCTATTTTGTTTGCTAATATGATGTACTCTAAAAACACACTTTTTAGGATTCAACCATACATTAAACTACTCTAGTCTTGTGAATATTATGTCCAAGACTTCAAGATGTCCTTCTCTAGTGAGTGATTTCCCTAGGATATCATCAACGTAATCTTCCATGATGGTATGCATCATGTCATGAAAGATTGTTGTCATTTCTCGCTGATATGTTGCCCCAGCATTCTTAAGACCAAATGGCATAACACACCAACAATAGGTGCCCCATGGACATGTGAATGTGGTTTTATGTTGATCCTCTAGTACTATGTTATAGCTGGAGAAACCATTCATTAAGGACAACATGGTGTGACTTGATGTGAGGTCAACAATGATATCAATGTTTGGTAAAGGAAAATCATCCTTTGGAAAAGCCTTATTTAAATCTCTAAAGTTGTTGCATATTTTGATTCTCTTGTCAGGCTTTGAAACAAGTACAATATTATAGACCCACTTTGGATAGTCAATGGCTCTAATGAACCCCACATCTAGTAACTTCTTGAGCTCTTCTTTTACCATTAAAGCTATGTGGTGGTGCATTTTCCTTAGCTTCCATTTAACTAGCTTAGCTCATGGAGCTAGTGATAGATGGTGCATGATTAGATCAGGATCAATACCTGGCATATCAGCGTAAGACCAAGCATGGTTTATCTTCTTTCTTCTGTAGAACTCAGGAAACTCTATTATTTCTTGTGTAATTAATGACTCTACTTGATAAAGGATTCTTGGTTGTGCCTCTGTGCTAATGTTGATTGGTTCTGCTGGTTCAATCAATACTAAAGATCTTTCTAGATGTGCATAAAGGGGGAGAGGGTCAATCCTTTCATCTGTTGGTGCCTCAGAGAGGTTTTCACCTTCAAATACATCTTTTCTTTTTCTCTTTTCATGATCTAACACTGCCGCAGAGCGGTTTTCACCATTAGATCTCATTTTTATTTTGATATTTTTATGATTGAAAGGATTGGCACTCTCTCCGAAGTATGCCCTATTGTTAAGGTTGATGGGGAAGCCAGCCTTGTGGTCTCCTGCAGGTAAGTGTTCTCTAAGCTCTAGATAGTCGATAATGGCATCATCATTTTCAAAGGCATCTAGCTTAGGTGATGTTTCAGATAGATCCCAATCTATTAATTTAGGGTGAACTAGAGGTAAGGGATCATCAGGTTGATCGAACCCAAGGTAGTTATGGTTAGGATGGAGGATTCATTTGAATGGGATGAGGTAATGATGAGGTCTATTATGGTACTCTCCTCAAGCTAGTTCGTCAGGCTTGATATCGTACTCTCTTCATGGGGTTCATTCTCTTCATGTTACAGTTTAGACTCTAGTAATCTAGCCCTAGAGCTTTGTCCCTCATTCATTATTGGAGTATTTCTATACTATTGTACAACATCAATCCCTTTGTCTTCATAAGACATCTCAGAGAGGTTGTCCCACTCATACTCATTTGAATCAGTTTCACTAGCCTCTTGTAAACGGTGAATTTGTTCCACTAAGTTAGTGGTAGCTGCTTGTTTGTCTTCAACCTTTTGTTTACCTTTGCCTTTGTCCTTCTGCTTTCCTTGGTAACCTAACCCAAGAGTGTCTCAGGCTGTTTGAGTAGGGGGTTTGATAGGTTCTATGATACCATCCTTTCTTAGTCCTATGGGACCATGACCATTATATCCCATCCTTTGCAACATGGAAAAACCTTGACCATACTATTCTGTAGGAAGCTTGGATTGTTGGTCCTTTGGTATGGTTTGACTATCATCATCTTTGAAAAGCCATTGTAAAATGTCTTTTTCATCACTCTCATCAGATAGGCTTACCCATTTAATGAAAGGATGCATAGAAGTCTCTAGTGACTTAGCTTTGTTCATTGATGGTCTCCCATAAGACTTTGGTGATAGTGGCAACTGTGCTAGAGAGAAAGATTGTTCAATAACATACTCCCCAATGCCCTTGTCTTTGAATTTGATTTTAAGCTCTGATGTTTTTGAGGTAGAAGCTAAGGAACTTGGATCCACTTGGTTGGAGGAAGAAGAAGCTTCTCTATTGGTGGGTATCACAACTTCTAGTTTAGACTGTATGGTATCACAATATTGAAATGGATCGGGGCCCCCTTGTATGGTTATTTCTTGACCATTATGTGGGAACTTGATACATTGGTGATATGTCGATGGGACAACCTTCATCGCATGGATCCAAGGTCTTACTAGAAGAATGTTATATGCAAGCTCCATGTCGAGAACTTGACACACTACATCTCTTTCTGAAGGTCCCACTCATATTGACAAAACCACCATTCCTTTGGAGGTTCTTTCTTCCTCATCATATGCCTTGATGGTTATCTTTTTATTGGGATCAATGGTATTTTCAGAAAACCCCAATGCAAGGATTAACTTTAGTGTACAAATGTTCAAACGAGCCCCTTCATCTATTAGGACCCTTTTTATTCTATGTTAATGTATTACGGCCTCAATGTGTAGGGATGCATTGTGTGGTTGATTTATTGACATGTCATCCGTCTCAATGAAGGATAGGAAATGTGGTGTGGTGAGATGACCTACCATATCCTAGAATTGATCTTGGGAAAAGTTCATAGGAACAGTTGTCTCCAAGAGAGCTTTTTCTCAAATGGCTTTATGGGATGGTGATAAACGCAATAACTCTAAGATGGATATATGCATGGGTGTTTTGTAAAGTTGGTCAATGATGCTATACTGATTGGATGTGGAGAGTGACTTGGATATAGAAGATGGCTTTGGTTGAGCCCCTTGTAGAGTTATGTTTCCACGATGCGTGGTCACATTACAGTTAGGTTGATTATTGATGATGATCAAATAGATGTGTGAATCACATTGGGAGATATGATTGATGGTGTAATCAAAAGAAGTAATGTTATAGCTTACTTTGTCAGCACCGTTATTGTTGTTTTGGTTTGAAGAACCTCCTTTCTCATAATGAGGAAGAGCATTCTTGAATGCTATATGTTCATCATTGGTAGTGTTGGTACCTGAATATGTATATGTAGGCACCTTCCCAAAAAATCCAAAAAGTTCTAAGTCCTTGGGCCTCCTCAGCATTTTTCAATTTCAACATCATTTTTTTTCTTCCGAGGAGGTCATCATCATCATATTTCTGGTTATCACCCTAATGTTGCTTGTGAGGGTCATCATATTTTCTACCTGCATGATCTTTCGCCAGGGTGATATTTTAACATCGGGTGATCTTAGTTAAGATCATCCTAATGATGTTGCTGCAAGGTTCTAAGTATGACCCGATATTCATCGGGGTCATCATATTTGAATATCGAGTGATCTTTGTTAAGATCACCCTGATGTTATTTTATCACTTCATGTTTGCTTTATCACCCGGTGCTGCTGACGTCATTATTTTATCGGGGCGATATTTGCCCGTCTACATCATCTTTTTTCCGAAAGGGGGTGTAATTCTGAATATCGGGTGATATCCCGAATATCACCCTGGTGCCGATATATGAATGTGATGGTGACATCATCAAGGTCCGGGGGGTCATATTTTAACATCAGTCATTTTATGGAGATTCCCTGATGTTGCAAATATGACGTTGACGTCATCTGGATATGTGGAGATGCGCGGTATGCAGATATGATGCTGACGTCATCAAGATTTTTGTGGACATACAGGATGTTCATTGGTGAGACATTTGGTATCGGCTAGGTAGGGGGATCTTCCTCCGATGCATTAGGTTGTACCGATGAAGGCGATTATCATGTGGGTGATATTGTAATATGATGCTAACGTCAGGGTGATATTTTCATTAGGTGATGAGGTCTAGATATGCTTTCCCACAGGGTGATATTTTCTGCTGGGTGATATTTCATATCAGGGTGATGTGAAATATCGGGGTGATATTTTGCATATCGGAGGATGTGTGCAGGGAGAGCCGTCAGCATGACTTTGGTCATTGGTGTGTTAGGAATGTGTCACTCTAATATGTTGGGTCCTCCCAATGAAGGATGTTCAACGGCAAGATAGGTGATGTCGAGAGGACAAGCAAGTGGTTTGCCGATGAGGAGGGTCTGGCCGATGGAAGATGATGAGGTTTATACTGGTGTCATCGGGAACAAAAGCACCGACATCATATATGCTCATGGCCCAGTATATAAAGTGTTGAGGGAGTCACCGCGGGGTGCATGTGGGATAAATGGTTCCTACATAATTTGAAATATCAGGGTGATAAATCTTGGCGGGAAATGGTTGCGATGCACAGTATGATGTTTTTCCCAAGGCCGTGAGTTGGTGCGCCATTAATGGCGATTGTTGCAAAGGTATGGGCGATGGTGTGGATGGATCAATCACTTGACTGGAGATGTGAATCCCCAGGCGGCGGTGCAAGGCTCGAGACCTTTCCCTGTCTCCTCTTCCACCTATTGCATTGAATGTTTGAGTGCTATTTCCTCATAATGAACTGTATCTGGCAGACTTTTGAGTCACCCAGTGATTAATGCTGAGTACCTGCCTTATTGTATATAGCAAGTTGTGTTGCTCATTCGTTGGTTGTTGAAGGCCTAGGGCATTTTTGTGTAAATAACGAAGAACAGGGCATGATCCTGGTTGTTCTATCTCTTTAGAGTTTATGTGTTGCAGCATGAATGTATTTTGCACATATGTTCAGTTTCATGTTGATTTATATGAAAAATGCTTATTGCATGTGTCTATCTGCTTGTCTCCATTTGCTGCATGTCATCCTTCTTTTGAATCTGGTTGCTAAGGGTTTCATAGATTCTAGGGTATAGATATCTATGCTGCATGCTTGATCTATAACTTCCATTCAAGGAGTGGATTAAACTGTTTTAGGTCAATGTATGGAGAAGATTGCATGCCAGCAGGGATATCTGTAAGTAGAGGCAGCTAAATACCCATCCCTGGGTGATGTTTGTAAGGCAAGCATCAAATCCAACCCCTTGAAACTTGAATGCTAGTTACAAACCATCTGCTATATACGTCTAGTTGACTCCTTGCCCTGAGATAGGCACTGGTCTATTCCTGGGTCAGTAGTTATGAGCCAAAACCCCATGTCTTGCATCCAAGACATCATGTCCAACCATTTCAACATTTCAACCCGTTAGTTGTAGGAGTAGGATTAGGACCCCTGCATACTCTCATACCCAACCAAACACATATGTCCAAGAATGTTTCCAACCTTGTGATCTATCATGCAGATCTTGGTCCATACATGAGAGTATTCTGCCTATTGTTGTCAAGTTAGATCTTTCAGTCATTGAGCAAGTCAAGGTCACATCTTTAGTTATAGGGACACCCCCCTTGGTGCGGCAAAACCAGAAGTGAAGGGGAGGAGCTCATGTAACCTCCTGTATTAGTTGGCTGAATCTACCCGTGCATTAGAACTGGCAAACCCTAATGTTGATTCAGAAGAAAAACTAATAGGTAGTATGTCCTTCATTAATGGATATATGTTTTTGGTCAATGAGGTCTTGAATGGCATGTTTGAGTTTCATACAATCATTGGTTTTGTGACCTTTGCTCCTATGGTATTCACAAAAGTTATTTTCATTCCACCAAGGAGATTTGAACTTAGGTTTGTATTCGTGCACCAATGGGAGTGTGATGAGGTTGCCCCTAATTAACTTTCTAAGTGCAGATTCAAGTGACTCACCAAGTTGCGTGAACTTTCTTCTTGGATGGAAGTTGTTTTGTTTTTGTTCAGTGCCTTAGGCTTGGTAGATGGTGTGTTGTTCTGCAGATTGGATAGGTTAAAAATAGGTTGCTTTGGTGCCGCATTTTTGCATCTACTACACCATCATTCACTATGGGTTTGTTTTTGGTCCAAAATCACAACTTATCTGCATTGTTGTTAGAGCTTGGGGTGTCTTGTATATCTTTACTTGCCCCTTCACTATCAAGGCTTTCTCAATGAGAAGCCCCATCTCAATGACCTTATCTAAAGTTGATGGACATTGAATCTGTATTTGATAACTTAGCTCTGTGGACAGATTATGCACAAACATTTCTATCATCTAGTTTTCAGGTATGTGATAGGGACACTTGCTTGCAAGTTGCCTCCACCTTTGTAGGAAAGATGCAAATGATTCTCCTCCCTTTTGTTTGTTATTGCAAAAGTCTAGCATGGAGATTTCATGTTCTATGTTATAAGAGAAATGTGTAATGAATTTGTCCACTAATTTGTCAAAGGTGCAGATGCCGGGAGGTAGACGTGAAAACCACTCCATAGCTTGTCCTCCTAGGCTTCTAGGGAATAGTCGCATTAGATAAGTTTCATTGTGAGTGACTTCAAGACAAGTGGCACTGAATTCCCTAATATGATCTCTAAGATCTCCTTTTCCTCTATACTTGTCAAATTTTGGCACTTAAAATCTTATAGGAAAAGGTATCATGGTCAAAGATTTGTCGAAGGGATAAGGTAAGATATCTTCAAGGGAATAATGTTTCATTGTGGTTCTGCTTTTGATATCTACCAATTGCTGTTATAAGGATTGGATTTGGGTTGTCGATGCATCCAAGGGATTAAGTGTATCCTTAGCCTTTTCTATTTTTGGAGCCTCTGTGTCAGTTTTGGAGCCATCTTTTGACAACTCAGCTTCATTTGAGGCATTATTCTCTCGTAGATTAGAGATATCAAAGGCTACAGGTAGCTTTGCTCCTTGTTGAGCAAGCATTAGGAAATACTTTTGGGGATCTGTAGCAACAAATCTATCCATTATCTTTTGGAATTTAGGGTCTTGGAGTTGTTGGAGGATTTCCTCTTGAGTGACTTCCTCATCATCAGGTATGTTATTGTTAAGGTTGTCCATGTTTTGTTTTTGTTTTGATTGAGATCTAGTTTGCACCATGCAATATTTTGGGATGATATGAAATTGGATTATGAGATTTGTTGGATTTTGATTTTGATTGGAGGTGTGATATGGTAGAAGGTGAGTTTGATTGGAATAGATTTTGCTAAGGTTTTTTGTTGATTCTATGTTTGCCTCAAACAAGGCAATTCTTGAGCTATAATGTCTAATAGCTATCGAAGTGTCAATACAAGGGGTAGTCTAAATAGGGATAGATTGATACCACTATTTGATGAGGACTATTCTCTTGTCAAGGTTATACTAGTATAGTTTTGTCGGGAAGGATGATTTGAAATCCTATTATGAAAACTAACTAGCTCTTGTTTGAATTTGTAGAGTATCAACTAGGTCCTAGAAGCAAGTTGCGGTTTGATTTTGAGGTGTTGTGATAGCAAGGCAATGATGTGAAAAGGAGATTTTTATGAAAATGATATGAAAAGATGATTGCAAGGTATAACTAATTTTTTAGGTTGAAACTATAGCCAAAAGGGTGCCTAAAACTGATAATATTTTTGTCCCACACTATACAGAAAATCTCTCTGTTTTGGATGCACATCTTTAAAAGCATAGGATAACGGGTCAAATGCGTAGCTATGTAGGTCAAATACGCAAATCTGGTTGATTTTGGATGCACAATACTATGGTGTATATGTGTCATTCTGAGTGTCAAATGCACAAAAAAATTATAAGTGCAACAAAATGGTTCAAATGCATAGTAGAATGAGTTAAATGCACAACAAAACTGTATGTACTTGGTTTTCTGCTTCAGTTTGATAGTTTGATTTGTTTGGAATGTTTTCCTAAGTTAATCTAATTTTTGCAATGCTAATCTTGGTTCAAGTTATTGCTAGAAAACATAGAGAACAAAAGTTTTCAATGATTACTTGACAAAAATTAAAAACAAACAATTACAATCCTAGGGACAACAAAAACAATATTCGTTGAATTCTAACTTGGATTTTACTCCAGCCACTTACATAAAGGTGGACAATTAGTAACTTGGTAGCACTGACTCCCCTCCACGGCACTCACTTCTCACACATACCAAGTACAGTTCCTCTGAAGAGTTGAACTTTCTATCTCCACACTAGATGAGTGTATGACATTGGATGGCTTTAGACGTCACTCCTCCTGCATCAACAAATAGGGGATTTTGGCTTACTAGAACAAATGGGTTTTAGTCAAGGCATCCATTCAATTGGTTACATGTGTAGCCATTTGCTCTGATAAGGAGGCTTCCCAGCCTACAGAGGTTACGTTCCATAGGGTTTTGGGGGAAACATTGGTCGGTGTAACACAAAAGCACCTGTTCTTTCCAACTTTCATCACAAACACAATTTATTTTAAGTGACTTGGAGGTGGCTTGGCTTTATCCCATTATCACTCAAGGTCATCCTGCTTGGAAGGACGGAATTCCAAGGGCATGCCTCTACTAAAGATGACAAAGATCAAATGATAAGTTTGGCATTTTGGTCACTTAGTTAAGGGGAGAGCATAGGACTATTATCATTTTTTCAAGCACAAAAAATAGTGGTTCTTTATCCTCCTAGTTAAAAGAAAAATAACTAAATGTGTTAACTCTATCAAGTACAGAAGTTATTTAACAAGATAGCAATAACTTGGAAAAGATTTTGTTAATTTTAACCTTCTAACAAGTCTAGGTGTAGATTGTTGTTTGAAGAAATAAACAAGTATTACTTTCCCCTATTAATCTATGTGATAGATTGTAGTGGAAGCTGGTAAAAACATAAAGAAATCATTCAGTTTTAACCCCTAGGTTGGGGCTAGATGCAAGTTGTGATGCAACATAATGATTTAATTTCCTCCTAATTATGTCTATGTGATGATTTGCATGAACATATTAAGTTACTCTCTCCCCTAATTAGTTCTAGGTGGCTTAATAATGCAGCTAAAATGACTAAGTCTAGCTCCTAACACCTACAAATGAGAATTAGTATAGAAAATGTTATAAAAATATTACAACTCTCTATGACAAATTTAATGCACAGGACTATAGGTCATATGCACAACACTACATAGTATATGCATAGATTTGCAAATGCATAGCAATAAGTATTAGATGTGTCAGACTGCATGGTATATCTGCAGGATGATCAGAAGCACAGAGAAACTCGTCAGATGCACAATAGAACAGGTTGGATGCATAGAAAGGTAAAAGCGTAGCAAGAATTGTTGAATGCGCAGAACTGGAAGTTGTATGCATAGAAATGACCTGTCATGACAGAACCTTGACAAAACACTTAGATGGAAGTTAAAAATGGGGCAAGGCCCCATGGTGGGTGCTATTAGAAATATTGTCAACAGTATTAAACTACTAGTAATCCAATAACTCAATGAAATATGATGCAAATCAAATTAACAAAGATATGTTACCTTGAAGACTAATTTACCTTGAAGCTTCCATTGTCGCCTATCTTGTATTGATCTTGTTGATGAATAGAGCTCTCAAAAGTGTGCACTTCCTTGCTGTTTGAAGATGACAATATTGTTGATTGTTAGGAACACTGAGAGGGGGGGTGAATCAGTGTTCTATAATTCTTTTCTTGCACTTTTCCTTTTAACCTTTTTAAAAGAATAATCTAATAGAAGCAAAATATACAACTAAACAACATCCACAAAAGCATGACACATAACACCAAGATTTTACATGGAAAACCCAAAATGGGAAAAACCATGGAGAGATTAGCTCTCATAAATATATTGCAATCTTTACAAACATGATGTTCAGCCTTGGTCACTCCATGGACCTAGAACATGCTGGCTTACTGCCATGATGTACAACTAAGTTTAGCAGGCTCACTGCCTCAACCCTAAGCCTAGCAAGATTACAATAAGGGTTGTTAAACCCTGAGGGCTGTTAAACCCTATTCACTACCATGATCAACACCTTTCTCTATTTTTGACTGAAGTATAATAATTTCCCTACTCTGCCTTTCCTCTACTCTTCTCTTCCTCTATTCTTCTCTTCCTCTTCTTTCCTCTACCCCTTCTCTGCTCTACCTTTTGGACCTTTCTTCATATCTTTTCATTTCCACTCAAGGACTCCTTTTCCATGACTCATCTACAAGTATATATACACTACATCAACCTTGGAATGATCATCAAGGTTGGCATCACAATCATCAACCATTGGAACAATCTCCAAGGTCAGTATTACAAACATTTACAAAATAGGTCCTGACCTATTACAATAATGTACAAAGGAAATGAAATATGGATCACATCATGCCTTAGCTGGGACTCAAACATGATCTTCCATGCCACAACATGCTTCCACAATCTTCCAGAGATCTCCACAATCACTAGGATCAACTAGGTCAGCCAAGACTAGTTACACGCTACATTATCTGGGAACAATCTTCACACACCATCTCAATTTCTAAACATGGAGCAAAGTCTAGATAGGAACATGATTAGGAGACATCCACAAGCATGCTATAATCATTAGGAGCAACCACATGAAACTTAACCACTTTACCCATAGGAATCTTCTCGCCAGAACACATGAACTTCAATGTCTTCAACTGTCATAAAAGAAAGATACCTTGCGGACCACCAAACCATAAACCATTGCAATTGTGAGAACTTATCATTATCCCAAACTTCCCTCTAGAACCACAGAGATAAATACTTTATTGTGGAGGATTGCAGAGCATAATACTTTCTTCCTATCCCAACTGAACTTACAAAAAAAGCAAGTTTCACTTTGGTGAACACAACTCATTCAAATCATCTTGCAGATGGCTCAAACCCAAAATGTAGCATCCTCAGACATACCTCTAACTTACTTCCAATCCACAGACCATGATCTTCAAGTAGAAATAAATGCAGAGTAGTTTAACGGACTGTTCTTCAGTATATAACTCATTGTCTGTATTGCACTTCTCTATAACTCACTTGTTTCTTCTGGAGAGGCTAATTTTCTCAATATCCTCAGCATACAAGTCTTCTAAACAAGTAATAGAATAAGATACAATTGACACCAATGATAACAAGGATATGTTGACATCAATGACAGCATCGATTAGGCACATACTTGCAACAATCTCCCCCTTTGTCATTGATGGCAACATATAATGTGAAAAACTGCAGCAACCATCAAGACAAGATTCTCCTCCTTTCTCTTTACACACCTACACTCTTTCTTTCTCTAGAGTTCTCCCCTTTTCTCTTACACATCTACACTCTAAGTTTTTCACATGACTTCTCTCCCCCTTTGACATCAATGGCAAAGGGCACATACATGCACTCATATGCTCTGATCTAATCTCTCTTCTGAACTTTCTTCAACTAACTGCTCCCCTTTACTTGATGCTTTCCTGATTGCAACTTTGGTTCTTCATGTGAAGTTCTCTCCTTCTTGGTTTGTCAATTCTCACCTTAGGATCTTGCTACTACTTGTTGGATCTAGGGCATACAACTGAGAGGGGGGGGGGGGTGAATCAGTTGTATAGGACTTCTTCTATTTCAAACACTTAATTCTCTGTTGTTAGTTAGCAGCATATCAAATAATCATTCATGGAAGCATAATACATAAACATAAGAGCAGATAAGCATTAACACATTGAACACCAAGATTTTGACGTGGAAAACCCGGTTAAGGGAAAAACCACGGGGTGATTAACCCAAGAATTATTCTCTGTTAGAAGAATAAAGAAAAATGAATGGCACATGCCAATGAGGGCTCACTGCCCGAGCACACTGCTCACAAAGAGGCCCACTGCCTACAAGGAGACACACTGTCTACAAAGTGATAAAAATCACAGTCTTGAACTGGAGAATGACATCTCTACCATGTCCGGATCAGTTCCAATTAAGCCCAACAATCTCTGCTCTGCCTTTCGCACCTTTCTTCACTATATCATGCTCATCCACCTACCACACCTTGAAATGAACTCACAAACCGTTATTTATACAAGACATCAACTTAGGAACAAACATCTAAGTTGGCAAACAACCATAGGAGTATCCGCAAGATGAATAACACATCCGGTCGGCCATCACAAGAACATTCGCAGGATGAACAACTCATCCGGTCGTCTAAACAGAGCAATAACTTCATCCGGAAGAATAACTTCAATTCCGGGCTCTACCATCAATGCGGACCAACAACACAACCTAAACATGATCCAAGAACCTTCACAAGCCTGTCTGAATGTCCGGATACATCCGCACTTCCTCTGCTTACTGGGATCTCTTGTCTTCCTCATCCGGAACTTCAAGAACACAGTCTGTCGCCACTGTCATAATGCAAGAGGTACTTCCGGACCTCCAAATCACACACAAATCAGGATGACACATCACAAGGACATCTCAAACACTCCTTCTAATCCGCAGATTATGATAATACAATTCCGGACCTCACCGGACCTTTTTGTGATCCTCTGTCACCTCCGGATACTTGCCGGACCCGGTTCTATACCGGCAGCCACAACGCCTTCAGATCTTCATGTGGACCTCTGAAATCTTAACTGTAGCATCTCAAGACTCATATCTACTAACCCTTTAATCCGCATCCTCCGGTTCTCAACCTATACAGTGCATTTACCTTCTTCTCATCACTGTTCTTCACTGTTCCTGACTGAGTCTAATTTTCTCAATATCCTCAGCACACAGCTCATCAAATCCTTCTTGTCAATGCAATATGAGTATGTTGACATCAATGACAACACTGGCTCACCTCATACTTGCAACAATCTCCCCCTTTGTCATTGATGGCAACATATGATGTGAAAAACCATCAAGACAAGAACTTCTCTTTTCTGTCACAGCTCCCCCTATCAACAACAACTCTTCACATTTCTTCCTTTGCTGCTCCCCCTTTGATCATCAACCACTTGTTTTTCACATGTCTTCTCTCCCCCTTTGACATCAATGGCAAAGGGCTCATACTTGCAACTCTCATGCATCAGAATAATACCAGCTGCTCCCCCTTAGTTGCAGCTCCCCATTAGTCCGGATCACAAGATATGACTGTGATAGCCACCGGACTGATGCACATCAGTGCATCTTAGTTCATCACCGGAGGGGCCATGACCCCTAACTTCTCCCGGAGATATTCAAAAGAGTCCTTGGGAAGAGGTTTTGTAAAGATATCTGCAATCTGATCCTTGGAGGGAACATACTCCAATCTGACTTCTTCCTTGTTTACTTGTTCTCTCAAGAAGTGAAATTTGATAGATATGTGCTTAGTCTTAGAATGCAATACCGGATTCTTGGAAATATTAATTGCACTTGAATTATCACAGAAAATTGTAATAGGCTCCTCATATTCAATTTTGATGTCTCTTAGCATCTGCTTCATCCACAAGATTTGAGTGCAACTACCTGCTGCTGCAATGTATTCTGCTTCAGTTGTAGACAGAGATATTGCATCTTGTTTCTTGCTTAGCCAAGAAACCAATCTCTTCCCCAAAAAGAATGCTCCACCACTAGTGCTCTTCCGGTCATCCACATCTCCTGCCCAATCTGCATCTGTGTAAGCATGAAGAGAGAAATCCGGATCTCTAGGATACCAAAGACCATACTCAACTGTTCCTTTCAAGTATCTAAAAATTCTTTTGATTGCCATAACATGAGATTCTCTAGGATCAGCCTGGAATCTTGCCACAAGACCAACAGCTTGCATTATATCTGGTCTAGTTTGAGTGAGATACAACAATCCACCAATCATTGATCTATACTTTGTCTGATCTGCCTTTGGAGAATCATCATCTTTGCTTAACTTACATCCGGTTGCCATAGGAGTGTTCATAGGCTTTGAGTCTTCCATACCAAATTTTTTTAACAATTCTTTCACATATTTGGTCTGAGAGATGAAGATCCCTTCTTTTGTTTGAGTAATTTGCAGACCCAAGAAGAAATTCATTTCACCAAGCATAGACATTTCAAACTCACTTTTCATCTGATTTGCAAAAGTTTTACACATACTATCTCTTCCTCCAAAAATGATATCATCCACAAACACTTCAACAATCAGGATGTTTTCATGATCAATTTTGAAATATAAGTTGCTGTCAGCAGTACCTTTGTTGAATCCAATCTGCACAAGATGCTTATCCAACCTTTCATACCATGCTCTTGGGGCTTGCTTCAATCCATACAAAGCTTTCTTCAACTTGCAGACCATATCATTGTTATCAGACAATTGAAATCCATCCGGTTGTTCAATGTAGACTTCTTCTTCCAGATCACCATTTAGGAAGGCAGACTTGACATCCATCTGATATACCTTGAAATCTTTGAAGGCAGCAAATGCAAGAAGTAATCTGACTGCTTCAATTCTTGCTACCAGAGCAAAAGTCTCTTCAAAGTCAATTCCTTCTATTTGAGAGTAGCCTTTGCAGACCAATCTAGCTTTGTTTCTGATTACTTCACCAGCTTCATTTAGTTTGTTCCGGAAGACCCACTTGGTTCCAATTACATTCCTGTCTCTAGGTCTGGGAACAAGATCCCAAGTATGATTTTTCTCAATTTGCATCAGTTCATCTTCCATTGCTTTGGTCTAGTTTTCATCATTGCAGGCTTCATTTATTGTTTTAGGTTCAATCTTTGAAATCAGACAACATTCATTCTGATCTTGAGCAATATTCCTTCTAGTTTGTACACCTTTGCTTCTGTCACCTATGATCTGATCTTCAGAGTGATTCAGTCTTACATACCTTGGAATTTTGGGAGTATTCAGCACTGCTATTTCTTGATCAGCCTTATTCAAATCTAACTCTTCTTCCTGATTTACCGGATCAGGCTGACTCTGTCTCACCGGAGAGGATTGAGGTCCTTGAACACTGTCTTGGTCATCTTCATCAAACTCATAAAATCTTGAAGGCTTCTCAATTCCTTCATCAACCTTTACATTGGTGCTTTCTATCATTTTCCTCAATCTCTTATTGTAACATCGGTATGCTTTGCTTTGAGTGGAGTAGCCCAAGAAAATTCCTTCATCACTTCTAGCATCAAACTTTCCTAGATCTTCATCTCTTTTGATATAACACTTGCTACCAAATACTCTGAAATACTTCACAGTAGGAGTGATGCCAAACCAGAGTTCATAGGGGGTCTTACCGGTGTTGTTCCTGATTTGAACTCGATTGAGAGTGTAGACTGCAGTGCTGATAGCTTCTTTCCAAAACATTTGAGGAACATTTGCTTCCAACATCATTGTCCTAGCAGCTTCCTGGATGGTCCGGTTCTTTCTCTCAACTACTCCATTCTGCTGTGGAGTCTTAGGAGCAGACAGCTATCTCCTTATACCCTGTTTCTCACAAAAGTCAATGAATTCACCAGATGTAAATTCACCACCTCTATCAGACCTTAGACACTTTAGTTTCAATCCGGTTTGATTCTCCACCATAGCTTTGAAGATTTTGAACTTCTCAAAAGCTTCTGATTTTTCTTTTAGAAAGGTAACCCACATCATCCGGGAATGATCATCAATTAACAGCATGAAATATCTATCACCTTGCAGACTCTTGATTCTTGTTGGACCACATAGATCAGTATGTACTAATTCCAACAATCCGGTAGAAGACTGATCTTTGCTTTTAAAAGAAACTCTGCTTTGTTTGCCTAACTGACATTCTTTACACACACTGTTTGTAGGTTTTATCAACTTTGGAAGATCTCTCACAGCCTGAGTATTGCTTATTTTGATGATGTTATCAAAATTTACATGACACATTCTTCTATGCCATAACCAACTCTGATCAATTTGAACAAACAAACAACTTTTATTTGAACCAACCAGATGAAAGATGTTACCTCTTGTCTGAGTACCGGATGCAATTTCAGTTCCGGAGCTTGTAAAGATTCTGCATTTTCCATTCTTGAACCGGAGATCATAGCCTTTGTCCACTAACTGACCAACACTGAGAAGATTGTGCTTCAATCCTTCAACATATAGTACATTACCTGTTTTGCTCTTACCATCAAAGGAAATAGTTCCCCTACCTCTGATTCTGCCAGCAGAATTGTCACCAAACTTTACCATTCCTCCTTCATATCTTTCCAAGTCTAAGAACTTATTCTTGTCACCAGTCATATGGTGAGAGCATCCACTGTCAATAACCCAATCATCCTTTTCTTCCACTTGAGCAGCCAAGGCTTTTTCAACAACTTTGTGATTGACAGATTCAGAGAGCAAGGAATCTTCTTCCTTGATGGCTATAAACACCCACTCATTTCCGGATTTGCTTCTTGGATCTGATTCATCATCTGTTACTCCTTCATTGTCATCTTCTTCATGAACATAATAGCAATTCTTTTGAAACCTTTGTCTGTGAGTATTAGATCTTGCAGATCTCTCCGGACATCTTGAGGCAAAATGACCAATCTTATTGCAGTTAAAACACTTAAAGGGTAGTTTTCCTTCATACTTACCGGATCCTCTTGGCAGTCTCTTTGCAATGAGGGCTTCAAGTTGAGCTGTTTCTGCTTCTTCTTCTTCCATGTCTCTTCTTGCTTGATCATACCATGACATTTTCCTTGATGAGTTTTCACCTGGATCAAATCTCTGTTTGCCTTTCACATAGGCACTGGCTTTGAAAGCAGATTCAGTCTTGGGAGGATCATCTCCAAACTCGGTCATTTCAAATGCAGCTAGTTTGCCAGCCAGTTGTTCTCTTGTGACTGTTGTGTGGGCTCTGAATTCATCAATGGCAGCAACTTTGATTTTGTAGGCAGCAGGAAGGGATCTTAGGATTTTGCAGACAATCTCATTTTCATCTAGAGTTCCACCAGCATTTCTGATTCCACATACCAACTCATTTACTCTTGGCATAAAGGTAGTAATGTTTTCATCATCTCTCATTTTCAATCTTTCAAATTTCCCTTTCAGACTTTGCAACCTTGCACTTTTGACAAACTCATCTCCTTCATACAGAAGTTCCAGTTTAGTTAGGATCTCATATGCAGTTGGTAGGTCAATGACATTCGAGAGATCTGAGTCATTCAATGCGCTTAGAAGAGCTTCCTTGGTCCGCAGATTGTTTTCAGCTTCTGTGGTTTCATCTGGAGTTGTCGGACCACCTTGTGGGGGTATATATGGTTTTGAAATCATAGCCAAGTATGCTTTTCCCATACATTCCAAATGACACTTCATGCGACCTTTCCAGAGAGTGAAGTTGGTTCCATCGAACTTCGGACTATCCTTCTTGTAAGACGACATCCTGGATCACCTCAAGCGGTTAAGCTCCTATCGGAGGAACTTAGCTCTGATACCAATTGTTGGATCTAGGGCATACAACTGAGAGGGGGGGGGTGAATCAGTTGTATAGGACTTCTTCTATTTCAAACACTTAATTCTCTGTTGTTAGTTAGCAGCATATCAAATAATCATTCATGGAAGCATAATACATAAACATAAGAGCAGATAAGCATTAACACATTGAACACCAAGATTTTGACGTGGAAAACCCGGTTAAGGGAAAAACCACGGGGTGATTAACCCAAGAATTATTCTCTGTTAGAAGAATAAAGAAAAATGAATGGCACATGCCAATGAGGGCTCACTGCCCGAGCACACTGCTCACAAAGAGGCCCACTGCCTACAAGGAGACACACTGTCTACAAAGTGATAAAAATCACAGTCTTGAACTAGAGAATGACATCTCTACCATGTCCGGATCAGTTCCAATTAAGCCCAACAATCTCTGCTCTGCCTTTCGCACCTTTCTTCACTATATCATGCTCATCCACCTACCACACCTTGAAATGAACTCACAAACCGTTATTTATACAAGACATCAACTTAGGAACAAACATCTAAGTCGGCAAACAACCATAGGAGTATCCACAAGATGAATAACACATCCGGTCGGCCATCACAAGAACATTCGCAGGATGAACAACTCATCCGGTCGTCTAAACAGAGCAATAACTTCATCCGGAAGAATAACTTCAATTCCGGGCTCTACCATCAATGCAGACCAACAACACAACCTAAACATGATCCAAGAACCTTCACAAGCCTGTCTGAATGTCCGGATACATCCGCACTTCCTCTGCTTACTGGGATCTCTTGTCTTCCTCATCCGGAACTTCAAGAACACAGTCTGTCGCCACTGTCATAATGCAAGAGGTACTTCCGGACCTCCAAATCACACACAAATCAGGATGACACATCACAAGGACATCTCAAACACTCCTTCTAATCCGCAGATTATGATAATACAATTCCGGACCTCACCGGACCTTTTTGTGATCCTCTGTCACCTCCGGATACTTGCCGGACCCGGTTCTATACCGGCAGCCACAACGCCTTCAGATCTTCATGCGGACCTCTGAAATCTTAACTGTAGCATCTCAAGACTCATATCTACTAACCCTTTAATCCACATCCTCCGGTTCTCAACCTATACAGTGCATTTACCTTCTTCTCATCACTGTTCTTCACTGTTCCTGACTGAGTCTAATTTTCTCAATATCCTCAGCACACAGCTCATCAAATCCTTCTTGTCAATGCAATATGAGTATGTTGACATCAATGACAACACTGGCTCACCTCATACTTGCAACACTACTACCTTGTTTTCTCTGTCAATAACACTGCAATACTTACTTATCTTTATCAAAAATTCATATCAACATCATTTACGTACTTCCCCTAGGAGATAACTTCATAATCTTCTTGACTTCAACAACCATTTCTGATTATTACCTGCATTGCTACACCTTTTTCTTTTATTGCTCTGACTACTCCCTCTTAGGAGTACACATCAGACCGTATCTAGAACCTTCACATGCTATCACTTCCGGAGTAACATATCTTTTCTTCTCAAAGCTTCAGACATGACTCTATCTACAGGTTTTCTCCTTCAGGCTTCCCTTATCATCAATCTAGTTGAAACAATGTCTTCTTTAACTTGGTATTTACGCAGGTAGTCTTCACATCTGATTTGAAGTCCTTATGTGCTACAAAGGCTAGAAACAACTTAATTACACACGGCCTAGCCTTATTTCTCACCTCTCTATTCTCATTCAATTTAATCTCTAATCTGCTCATTTGCAATTCCTTTTCTTTGCCAATGCACCTTTGCTCTTTTTACCCAAGAATTGGTCTTCAGTGTGGTACTTTTGCACAATTTCTAGGGATCTCAGGAGTTCTTTCTGGAACTTCTTCTTCTTTAACTTGACTGTCTTCTTGTTCACCAGATATTTATGAATAACATACATGAACCACATATAATGATCTTCAACTGTAGAGGCATACTGATCCAATCTTTGTTACTTGCTTTATATACTTCTCATACTTTAGTCATTTTGGGCTTCTAGACTAGAATCATTTTGTACCTTGATCTATACAGTTCCTTTCAAGCAATCTGTCATATAAATATTCATATCATATCTTTGTGTCAAATCTCAGCACTGACTATCTGGCTAGGGGATTTAGAATTTTCAATACAACTCCCCCTGAGCCAAAGTTTCTAGTTTACTTCTCAGAGGAGGTATCTACTCTAGAATCTGGTGTAGACTCATCTCTAACCTTATTTACTTCTTTCTTGGCCCAGACCTTGTTCATCTCCTTCTTGACTTTTGTCAGATCAACCTTTTGCACTGATTTCTTTAATTCTTCTTGATTATCCTTCTTCATGTTCTTACTTCTGCAAAATCTTTCAATGTGTCTAGGCTTGTTGTAATTGAAGCACATAGTATTTTTCTAACTAGTGTTCCTTTCATTCATCCTTGACTTGCATAGGTTAGCTTTATGCCCAAATTTATTGTGTATATAATAGTAGCCACTAAAGGATTCAATTGTTCTAATCTTGCCATAGTTGTTTCTCACTTGACATTTACATTCATTTGCCCTGTGTCCCATTTTGTGGCAAGCATAACATCTAATGGCATTCTGACTAGAGGATGATGGGGTATTTTGATTTATCCTATTTCTACACCAATTATATTTGTGACCAAATTTGTTACACAAATTGCAGTAACCATTTAAAGAGGAATACCTTTGAGCATTTGGTTGCCTAATTGATGGTCTTCTGCTTCTTTAATTTTGAATCTGTCTAATTTTTTCCTCTTCCTAACTTGCATTGAATCCTTTGTCTTTCCCAAATTTTATGCCTTCTTTGTCATCATCATTTTTTTGTTCTACCATTGACCTATCATATCTGGCAGCATTCATACTGAATTGATCTCTTTTATCCTACACATGTTTCAGATTAGCTTTTAAGTCTTCAACTTCTTATTCAAGATTTATGCAGACTTTAATTTTGTCTTCTAGACAATTCTCAATTTTCATCTTTTCTTCATTGTTCTCTTTTAGAGTTTGTTGTAACTACCTAATTTGCTTTCTTAAATCTTCTTTCAAATCCATCTCTTCATCTATAGTTCTTGAGTTATCTCTGTCAATGCTGGCAATTAGGCACATATTCATTTGATTCACAGCAACTTTATGATCTTCCACAATACTTTTTGTGCTATGGGAACCTTCTTGTTCTTCAACTTGCAAACCCTTATTTGTTGAGATTGAATTCACCTAGATGTTTTCAATGACTTTAACATTTGTACTTTCAACAATCCTTCCCAATCTATTGTTGTAACACTGGTAGGCTTTGTTCTAGGATGAGTATCCAAGAAAAATCCCTTCCTTATACTTGGCATTGTCCTTTTCCATTCTGATGAGGCATTTGCTCCCAAAAATTTTGAAATATTTTATAGTGGGTATTGATCCACACCATACCTCAGCAGGGATCTTTCCTTCTTTAGTTGTTATCTAAACTCTGTTTAGAGTATAGACAGTGGTTTGAATTGCCTCCTTCCAAAATATACCTAGTAGATTTGCTTCTTCCAATATTAATTTTGCATTGTACTGAATAGTTCTACTCGCTTCTTCGATTATCTTATTTTTTGTAGAGAGCTATTTTTCTATCCCATGGGATTCATAAAATATATTGAAAATGTTGGAGATAAGTTCTTCTTCTTTGCCAATTCTCAGGCCTTTGATGTTCATACTTAGCTCATTTTCAAGGGTTTCTTTAAAAAATTTGAGTGCCTCCAGAATATCTAATTTATCTTCTAAAAAACTAACCCAAGTCATTCTAGAAAAGTCATCAATAAAAAACATAAAGTACCTTTGACCATGGAGGCTTGGTATTCTTGTAGGACCACAAAAGTTTGTATGAATTAATTCCAATCATTTAGTGGAGGATCTTTCTTTATCTTGCCATGCTTTTCTTAACAATTTTTGACATTTCCTACAAGTGATGTTGCATGAGTAATCAATCTCTGGTAGGTCCTTCACAATCTGAACTGAGTTTGTTAAATCATCAAGATTTGTATGGCAAAATCTTCTATACCAAACCCAACTTTCATTGGTTTGAGATGTGTATCTAAGAAAGTCACTTTTTCAGAGATGATAAAGGTTCTTTTTAGTTCTTTTTGCAATTACTATTGTAGCTCCATATTTTCCTTTGATTTCAAGAGAGTCATTCTTAAAAACAAACTTGAGTCCCTTCCTACATAACTGTCTGATGCTTAAGAGATTTTGTTTCAAACCTTTTACATAAAGAACATCTTCAGAAATATGTTTGTTGCCAACATTTGTCGATCCTATTCTATAGACTTCAACAGTGCAGTTATCTCCAAACCTAACTAGCCCTTCATTGTATTCTTCCAGACTGATGAACTTACTCCTATCACTAGTCATATGGTCTAAGTAGCTACTATCAATAACCCAATAGTCTTCATCACTAATACAAGTTTCAAACCATCTTTGATGGTTGTCATTTTGTTTTACGTGGATTGCTTCCTTGGAAAATCTACTCTTGATATCTCTTCACGAGGATTCAGGTGTATTGGAGAGTATTTGTTTTCCTTTTGTCTCCATTAGGATCTCCCTTGAGTTGTTAGACTCTTTCCAAAAGGGACTTGGCTCTGATACCAATTGTTGATTATCGAGAACATTGAGAGGGGGGGGTGAATTAGTGTTTTATATTTCTTTTCTTGCACTTTTCCTTTTAACCATTTCAAAAGAATAATCCAATAGAAGCAAAATATACAACTAAACAACATCCACAAAAGCATGACACATAACACCAAGATTTTATGTGGAAATCCCCAAAAAGGAAAAACCACGAAGAGGATTAGCTCTCATAAATATATTGCAATCTTTACAAAAATGATGTTCAAGCTTGGTCACTCCATGAGCCTAGAACATGCTGGCTTACTACCATGATGTAGAACTAAGTTTAGTAGGCTCACTGCCTCAACCCTAAACCTAGCATGATTACAATAAGGGTTGTTAAACCCTGAGGATTGTTAAACCCTATTCACTACCATGATCAACACCTTTCACTATTTGTGACTGATGTAGAATAATTTCCCTGCTCTACCTTTCCTCTGCTCTGCTCTTCCTCTATTCTTCTCTTCCTCTTCTTTCCTCTGCCCCTTCTTTGCTCTGCCTTTTAGACCTTTCTTCATATATTTTCATTTCCGCTCAAGGACACATTTTCCTTGACTCATATACAAGTATTTATACACTACATCAACCTTGGAATGATCATCAAGGTTGGCATCACAATTATCAACCATTGGAACAATCGCCAAGGTTGGTATTACAAACATTTACAAAATAGGTCTTGACCTATTACAACAATGTGCAAAGGAAATAAAATGTAGATTACACCATGCCTTAGCTGGGACTCAAACACGATCTTCCATGCCACAACACACTTCTACTGGCAAGAGACACTGTGTGGCTTCATAAGTGTTGTCTTTGATGGCAACAAAGTCCATCCCACACATCTGTAGGATATGGTATGACTTTACCGAAAGTCAGATTGAAGAGTATTGTGGTTTGGTGAGCAAGAACAGAGCATGCAGCAAGGTCCAACAATCAGGTCCGGATCTCTTAGAGGAATTATCTCAGCAAAGTGCAGACTTGGGTAAGTTAAGAGGAGTATCATGACTGATACATTCTAGAGATTGAGCCTCCGGTGATGGAAGAGTGAAAAGATATGAACACCTAAGTGTTGGGTTCCTGTTTGACAAAGTAGACTAAGGAAAAACTGACCGGCAGAGCATCAGACCTTAATCTGGATAAGATATTGATGGTGATCAAGTCTCTTGAGGGATCATTCATGGTTGGCCGACATGATTGATGACTTCTATAACTATCTTTTTGATACGCATCACTTAGTAAGCATGGATTCAGCCGACAGACGAGAGTTTGGAAATATCTTGAGTTTTTTGGATGCCAACTAGAAAGATGATTGAAATGATTGATGTAGATATCTATACCAGATTGATTTCGGTATGAAGGATGTGTGGTGTGTTGTGTAGTATGAAGAAAAGAAGAGAGCAGTGTGGAAGCAGTAATACAGGTCTGATATGTGACATGACAGCAATACCAAAGAAGAGGAAGAATGAAGTGCAGTAGATTAGTGTATTGAACCTAACCGGAACTGAACCTCAGCATATGTGGATGCTTCTCATCAGGTCAAGTACCTAGTTACTTTCTTTGTACCTTGTAGACAGTGAGTCTCTTATAGGTTGTGAGCCTCTTGTGAGCAGTGTGCTCAGGCAGTGAGCCCTAATTAGCAAGTGCCATTTTGGACTTCTATTCTTTTAACAGAGAATACAATCTTGGGTTAGTCACCCCATGGTTTTTCCCTTAACAGGGTTTTCCATGTCAAAATCATTGTGTTATGTTTATTGATTTTATTTCTGCTTTCATGGTTATGCATGCTTATATGATTTGATGCCATTATTTGTAAAAGAAGAAAAGAAAGTTAAAGTAATTAAGATAACTGATTCAGCCCCCCTCTCAGTTACCAACAATTGGTATTAGAGATAAGTTCCTCCTAACAGAGCCTAATAGCTTCAGGAAGATCTAGGAATCTCAATGGATATGTATGGTATGAGGGACCAACTTCAGTCTACCCTAGATGATCTTGAGAAATCTCACTCCGAAGTCAATAACTTGAAGGAAAGACTCAAACAAGCTGATGATTTCATAAATGAACTAAAAGAGAAACTGAGTATCTCTATGAAAAAGAGAAAGGAGCTACTTAAACAGTTAGCAAGTCAAAGTGAAGCCAATAATACTGATAAAGATCTGAATGAGAAGAACAAGTTATGTGAGAAGCTATCAAAAGAGGTCATCATGGTAAGACATGAAATGGAATCAAGGGTTATGAAATTCACCCAAGAAATTGAAGAGAAAAGAAAGACTAAAGATGATCTAAAACAATCTCTCAAGGAGAAGTTAGAAGACGACCACAAAATGGATAGAATAATCAGGCATTTGGAATTTGATCTTGAAGAAGCTAGAGATAATAAAGAACAACTTGAGAATCAGATTGACACTCTTAAAAAGGATCTTCAAACAACAAATGAATACAAAGAGAAATTCAAGATAAGCTCTGCTCAACTTGAAGTTTTTCTTGAAAGACAAAAGAGGGTAGGTGACAAGCAAGGCTTGGGGTATGAGAAAGGTGAAAGTTCTAGATCCGGACAAAAGAACTCTGGATCAAGAAATCCAAGGAACATGCCTAGAAGACCTCTAGTAAAGCAACCAAATGCTCAAAGATATCCATCCTTCAATGGATATTGCCACAATTGCAATAACTTTGGTCATAAAGCAAATCAGTGTAGAAGAAGAATGAATCAGACTAATTCATCCTTCTCCAGATAGTGTTTTAACTATAGAAGGTATGGTCACAAATCTCATGAGTGTAGAAATATGCAAATGAACAATTCATTCAATGGTAGATGCTTTGCATGCAATAGAATGGGACATATGGATAATCAATGCAGATCAAGAGGATACCAGTCAAATATGCAAAGAAATATTTTTTGCTACAATTGCAATAGATCCAGTCATATTGCCAAATTCTATAGAGTAAGAATCAGGACAAAAAGGGTCTGGTGCATCATAATCAAAACCAAGACAAAGGAAAAGGAAAAGTGAATGCGGATGAAATTCAAAGGGAGATGAACAAGATTTGGGTGAAGAGAAGTATAGAAAATGTTGGGGATGGATCCACATTAGAATCTGGTATTGATATTCCTTCCGGAAACTAATTAGATGAGCTCTGGCTTAGGAAGAGTCACAAAAGAAAATAAGTTCCCCCAGCCAGTCAATTGGTGCCCGAAATTGGCACATGGAAAGTTGCGGATTAAAAGGGCTCTCAGAGAAACATCTAAATAACCCTTAGTAAAGATTTAAAAGATCCACAAGGAGTTTGAAAAGGTTAATCATCCAAGATTATCCTAGTTTGATAGTCATCCGGCAAAAGCAGGACTTTCACAGTTAGTTCCGGTATAATTCAAAATTGAACCATTTGGATTTGCTAATTAGATGAAATGATTGGAGAAAGGGAGATACATTGTAAGTTACCATTCTAGGTGCATCTCAGTGATCTAGAAAGATCTCTCTTAGAACAAGGAAAACAAGGCAACTGGAATAACTTAAGTTGTGCATTTATTGCAAAATGGAAATAGGGTTTGCGCAGAAATAAAAGGGTTCTTTTGTTCATCATTTGCACATTTGCATTCAAGAAGAAGAGAGAAGGAGCTCTACAACTAAATTGTCTCAAACCTCTCAAAGATAAACTGTAAAAGTTGATTCATCCAGCAATCTGGTCCAGCTCATATCCTGAACCCTAGAAGCGTAAAAGGTATTTCCCACTCTTGAATATCTCTCTCTAAATCTTTTGAAAGATAGCTACTTCGAATGTTGTGAAGATCACTGATAGGCCGTGCCCTAAATTCAAGAAACATCCCTACAAATCTCTAGAAGTTGATCCCCTAGGCACATTTTCTAGCATTCCGCATGGAGTTCTACATGTAGAAGATGTTAGGGTTTACATACATGCAAACATTGAAGAATTTGGCGAATCCAAGCTAATGGACATCTATCACAAGGAACTGATAGATGAATCACTTGAACTTAAACCTCAATACAAGGTCATCCGGGATAAACATTTTAGACAGTGCATCCATTTCCCTTGTTTTGCAGAAGATGAATGGGTCCGGTATGTTTTGAGCAAAATGCATGACAACTTCATGTGGTTTATGAGGCCATTTAAGATCACAAAAGATGCCATTAGGGAAGTAACCAGATTGCACTCATCCAGTGGGTTGCCTACTCTCAAATCAGTCAAAAACCAAACTGTCAGTGAGGCTACCGGATCAAAATTTGACAAGAGGGCAATGACAATAGAAGATATCACTGATCTAGATATCAAGTTTGCATCTATGATAATTGGCTATAAGATATATCACTCCAATAGGGAGAATTCTATATCTGGAACTGCTGTATATACTGCATATGAAATGCTAAGGAAAAATGCTGACTATAATCTTTGCAAGCTTCTTCTGAAGCAACTGTTGGAAAACTTACAAAAGATCAAGAAGGACAAGAAGAACTCATTCAAATATGGTGGCCTAATATTATGTTTATTCTTTTACTTTATGAATGAGCTCCCTGGATCCAGTAGTTGGGTATGGCAAAATGATAGACCGGTTGCCATACAAATCAGAGATTACATGTATGGGCTTGGTAATGCCAAGGCACAAAGCACTGCACTCTGGGGTTACTTCAAAAACTTCCAAGGCATGATGTAGGTTAGAGAAAGAATTCCCAAATCTCTAGTTGAGAAAAATAAGGATGCATTGTGCTTTATAGTAGACACTAATCAATGCCCAATGGAGGCAGTGGAACTGAGAATAGTGTGGATCATGCCAATAGGGTATGAGGTGGATGAGAAAATTTTGGAACTGCATATCCAACACCTACTAAGTCAGCCTAAGGACCCTAAGGCAAAAAGATTTGGAACCTTCCAAGAGTTGAGTGTAAAAGTTCATGTTGAACTAAGATAGCCTGAGATCAAAAGAAAAGTGAGAAGGGAAGTAGAAGAATTTGCCAAGAGATGTGGAATATCAAAGGAGGCAATTGATGCCAATAGAGAAAAGATGGAAAGGGTAGAGAAAGAAAGGAAAGAAACAAAAAAAGAAAGTGCTCTGGTACAAGCCCCCTCCTAGACCAGATCCTCCAAAAGCTCTATACCTATCACCTCTAAGAACCAAAAAGCCTCAAAACTAGAAGCCAAGACATCCAGTAAGGGAGAAAAGAGAACAAAAACCAAGGCCACAAGGTCCTATACAAGTCAAAAGGATGATGAAGAGACTGAGTCAGATGAGGAGGTCAAGAAAATGAAAAAGAAGAAAATATCAAGTGAATCCTCTACCAATCAAGGCAAGGAAGAAAAGGCAGAAGAATTTGTTGAAAAGCCTACTCTTTGCATTGATGATATCATCAAATCAGTCACTGAGGATGGGAACCTAAAACCAATGACTGAATTTTATGATGATTATAGTGAAGCTGATCAGAAGATCCTGCAAGAAGCTACAGTCAGGTATCTAAACATCTATAACAAAGCATTCATTGAAATCATCTCCTTAATTCCCAAAAGCCTAGAGAAGGAACTTGAAATAAGAAAGAACAATGCTAAGGCAAAGGACCTAGAGATCTGAGAATAGATAGCTATTCAGCTCTACCCTTCCATCACTCCAAAACAAATGAACATGATCTTCAAGGATTGCAAGGATGAGTTCTGGACCAAAGCAAGAATGAATCAGCTTATGCTTGGAGAGACTGACAAAGTGGCAAAAGAAACTGAAGACATCCTTTGGAATGCCTTCATGAAATTCAATCTCCCTGTTCTAGAGGACATAGATGCTGAACCTATTGAGAAAAATGCAGAAGATCCAAAGGAGATAAGTGACAAGAGGACTAAGGACTTGGATTCCTCTATTCCGAAAGAGGAAGTCCATGAAGAAGCAAATATCTCTCTTCTAGATCACCCTACTGAATCTGAAACTGAAGGAGAAGAAAGAAAAGATGAGAAAATTAGTCAAGAAGAAGAGGTCAAAGGAGGAGAAAAAGACCAAACAGAGAAAACCCCAGATGACAATTCTGAAGCTGCATAAGGAAAGAAGACTATGTCTTTGACAAGAGACACTATAGAAATAATTAAAGATTTCTTGACCAAAGAAATGATGGAGATTGATGAACCAGAACTACTTCAAGGACCATTCAATTTTGATTCCCTCTCCCTAGTTCAAACAATGAAGATAGCATCCTTTGCCCAAGCAAAGGCAAAAGAAAAACTTCTAAAGTCTCACATGGAAGACTGTGAGCTAATAGAGATTGCATCCGGTGCATTGGAGAAGATCATGCCATCCTTCCAGAAGGATCTTGTTAGACTTAGGGCACACAACTAAGAGGGGGGTGAATTAGTTGTGCAAAACTTTCTCCAATTTACACACTTAAATCCTCTTAGTGATTAGCAGTATATTAAATATGAAACATAATTCATTCAAATCAAAAGCAGAAACTCATCAACACATAAGACACCAAGATTTTGATGTGGAAAACTCGGTTAAGGGAAAAACCATGGGGTGATTAACCCAAGAATGTATTCTCTATTAGAAGAATAGAAAGAACAAAATGGCACATGCCAATTAGGGCTCACTGCCTGAGCACACTACTCACAAGAGGCTCACTGCCTACAAGAGACACACTGTCTACAAAGAAATAAGTATCACATACATGAACTAGAGAATAGCATCTTCACCATGCTTGAATCAGTTCCATTAAGCTCAATACTTCTGCTCTGCCTTTCACTCTCCTCTTCGCTACCACACTCTCATCTCCACACAAAAAGGCAAGTTCAAACTGACTTCACAATCCCTTATTTATACAAGGCATCAACTTAGGAATGATCATCTAAGTCGGTAAACATTCATAAGATCATCCGACAGATGCATAATTCGTCTGGTTGGCCTGTCTCAAGAAGAACATCATCACGCAAAAGTTACTCTTCAATTATGAGCTCCAACTTCAATGTAGACCACCAACACAAACTGGACATGATCCAAAGACCTCCACAAGCTTTTCTAAAACATCAAGAACATCCACACCTCTTCTAATTACTGAAATCCTTCTCTCCTTCATCTGAAACCTCAAGAACACAATCTGTCATAACTGTCACAAAGGAATAGATGCTTGCGGACCTTCAAACCATGAACCAATAGAGTTAATACACCACAAAACTTCCTAAGCACTCCCTTGAATCCGCAGAACAGGAAACTTCATTTCCGGATCTCACCGGACCTTTCTTGTTACACTTTGCCACCTCTGAATACCTACCAGAACCGGTTTTACTTGAGCGGCCACAACTTCTTCATATCTTCATGCAAACCTCTGAAATCTCTACTGGATCACCTATAGACACATATATACAAACCCTTTAATCCGCATCCTTTGATCATCATCCTATCTTGGACTTTTTCCTTACAGTCATCACTGTTCTTCACTATTCTTGATTGAGACTAATTTTCTCAATATCCTCAGGTCACGGTTCATCCAAACCTTATCATTAATGCAACAGGAGTATGTTGACATCAATGACAATACCAGTTAAGTCCATACTTGCAATAATCTCCCCCTTTGTCATTGATGGCAACATAAGATGTGAAAAATTGTTTTAACCATCAAGTCAAGAACTTCTTCTTACTGTCATAGCTCCCCCTATCAGCATCAACCATTCACATGTCTTCTCTTCCTTTACTACTCCCCCTTTGATCAGCAACCACTTGTTTTTCACATTTCTTCTCTCCCCCTTTGACATCAATGGCAAAGGGCACATACTTGCAATTTCACCACTTCAGAGTCATACCTGCTGCTCCCCCTGAGTAGCAGCTCCCCAACATCAATCCAAATCACAAGATATGACTGTGATACCCATCGGACTGATGCACATTAGTGCACCTTAGTTCATCACCGGAGGGGCAATAACCCCTAACTTCTCCCTGAGATACTCAAAAGAGTCCTTAGGTAGAGGTTTAGTAAAGATATCTACAATCTGATCCTTGGATGACACAAACTCTAATTTGAATTCATTATTGTTCACTTGCTCTCTTAGAAAGTGAAACTTGATAGATATATGCTTAGTCTTTGAATATAACACCAGATTCTTAGATATACTTATAGCACTTGAATTATCACAGAAAATTGTGATAGGTTTCTCATACTCCACTTTGATATCTCTTAGCTTCTGCTTCATCCACAAAACTTGAGTGCAACTACCTACTGCTGCAATATATTATGCTTTAGTTGTAGAAAAAGATATTACCTCTTGTTTCTTGCTTAGCTAAGAAACCAATATTTTCCCCAAAAAGAATGCTCCACCACTGGTACTCTTCTGGTCATCCACATCTCCTGCCCAATCAGCATCTGTATATGCATGAAGAGAGAAATCATGATCTCTAGGATACCATAGACCATACTCAACCGTCCCTTTTAGATATTAAAAAACCCTCTTGATTGCCATGACATGGGATTCTCTAGGATCAGCTTGGAATCTAGCAACAAGACCAACAACTTGCATAATATCTGGTCTAGTTTGAGTGAGATACAACAATCCTCCAATCATTGATCTATACTTTGTCTGGTCTACCTTAGGAGAGTCATCATCTTTGTTCAACTTACATCTGGTTGCCATGGGACTATTCATTGGCTTTGAATCTTCCATCCCAAATTTTTTCAACAATTCTTTCACATATTTGGTCTGAGAAATGAAGATTCCTTTCTTTGTTTGAGTAATTTGCAGACCCAAAAAGAAATTCATTTCACCAAGCATAGACATCTCAAACTCACTTTTCATTTGATTTGCAAAAGCTTTACACATACTATCTCTTCCTCCAAAGATGATATCATCAACAAATACTTCAACAATCAAGATGTTTTCATGATCAATTTTGAAATATAAGTTACTGTTAGCAATACCTTTGTTGAAACCAATCTTCAAAAGATGCTTATCCAATCTTTCATACCAGGCTCTTGGGGCTTTCTTTAATCCATACAGTGCCTTCTTCAACTTGCAGACCATATCACCATGATCAGACAACTGAAATCCATCCGGTTGCTCTATATACACTTCTTCTTCCAAGTCACCATTTAGAAAGGCAGACTTGACATCCACCTGATATACTTTGAAATCCTTGAAGGTAGCAAAGGCAAGAAATAATCTGACTGCTTCAATTCTTGCCATCGGAGCAAAAGTTTCTTCAAAATCAATTCCTTCTATTTGAGAGTAGCCCTTGTAGGCCAATCTAGCTTTATTTCTAATTACTTCACCAACTTCATTTAGTTTGTTCCAGAAGACCCATTTGGTTCCAATCACATTCTTGTTTCTAGGTCTAGGAACAAGATCCCAAGTGTGATTTTTCTCTATTTGCACTAGCTCTTCCTCCATTGCTTTAGTCTAGTTTTCATCATTGCAAGCTTCATTCACTGTCTTAGGTTCAATCTTTGAAATCAAACAATACTCTTTTGAATCTTGAGCAATTCTCCTTCTTGTTAGTACATCTTTGCTTTTGTCACCTATGATTTGATCTTCAGAGTGGTTCAGTCTTACATACCTTAGAACTTTGGGAGTTTCTTGTACTTCTGCTTCTTGATCAGGCTCATTCAAACCTATCTCTTCTTCCTGATTTACCGAATCAATTTGAATCTGACATTCAGAAGAGGATTGAACTCCTTTTACCAGAACACCATTCTGATCATCTTCATCATATTCACAAAACCTTGAGGGTTTCTCTATTCCCTCATCAACCTTCACATTTGTACTTTCTATCATCTTTCTTAGTCTCTTGTTATAACACCGGTATGCTTTGCTTTGAGTAGAGTAACCCAAGAATATTCCTTCATCACTTCTAGCATCAAACTTGCCTAGATCTTCATCTCTTTTGATGTAACATTTTCTACAAAAGACTCTGAAATACCTTATAGTAGGAGTAATGCCAAACCAAAGTTCATAAGGGGTCTTACCGGTATTGCTTCTGATTTGAACTTGATTGAGAGTATAGACTGCAGTGCTGACAGCTTCTGTCCAATAGATTTGAGGAACATTTGCTTCCATCATCATGGTCCTAGATGCTTCCTGGATGGTCCGGTTCTTTCTCTCCACTACTCCATTCTGCTGTGGAGTCCTAGGAGCAGACAACTGTCTGTTAATTCCATGTTTCTCATAGAACTCTATGAACTCACCGGATGTGAATTCTCCACCTCTACTAGACCTCAGACATTTAAACTTTAATCTTATTTCATTCTCTACCATAGCCTTGAATATTTTGAATTTCTCAAGAGCTTCTGATTTCTCCTTTAGAAAGGTTACCCACATCATCTAGGAATAGTCATCTATTAGCAGCATGAAGTATCTATCACCTTGAATACTCCTAGTTCTTGCCGGACCACAAAGATCAGTGTGAACTAAGTCCAATAATCCGGTAGAAGATAGTTCCTTACTTTTGAATGTGACTCTGCTCAGCTTACCCAACTGACATTCCTTGCACAAGCTGTTAGTAGGTTTCACCAATTTTGGAAGATCTCTTATAGCCTGAGTATTGCTTATATTAATGATATTATCAAAATTCACATGACACATCCTTCTATGCCATAACCAACTCTGATCAACTTGAACAAATAAGCAGCTTTTACCAGTACCAACCAAGTGGAAGATATTACCTTTAGTTTGAGTACTGGATGCAATCTCTGTTCTAGAGCTTTCAAAGATTTTACATTTTCCATCCTTGAATCGGAGATCATAGCCTTTGTCCACCAACTGTCCAACACTGAGAAGATTGTGCTTCAAACTTTCAACATACAGTACATTACTAGTTTTGTTTCTTCCATCAAAAGAAATAGTTCCTCTTCCTCTGATTCTACTAGCAGAATTGTCACCAAACTTTACCACTCCTCCTTCATACCTTTCCAAATCTACAAACTTATTTTTGTCACCTGTCATATGGTGAGAGTATCCACTGTCAATGACCCAATCATCCTTCTCTTCAATTTGGGCAGACAGAGCTCTTTCCATAGTCTTAAGATTGACAGATACATAGGACATTGGATCTTCTTCCTTGATGGCAATAAACACCCATTCATTTCCAGATTTATTTCCTATCTCTGATTCATCATCTATTACTCCTTCATTATCATCATCTTCATGTACATAGTAACAGTTCTTTTGGAACCTTGGCTTGTTAAGATTTTGCCTTGAAAATCTTTCCGAACACCTTGATGCAAAATTACCAATCTTATTGCAGTTAAAACACTTAAAAGGTAATTTTCCTTCATACTTATCAGATCCTCTTGGCAGCCTTTTTGCAATAAGGGCTTCAAGTTGAGCAGTTTCTACTTCTTCTTCTTCCAGATCTTTTCTTTCTTTTTCATACCATGACAATTTCCTTGAAGAATTCTCTCCCTAATCAAACCTTTGTTTACCTTTAATAGAGGCACTAGCTTTGAATGTAGATTCAGTCTTGGGGGGTCATCTCCAAACTCTATCATTTCAAATGCAGCCAATTTCCCAGCCAATTGATCTCTTATGATAGTTGTATGGGCTCTAAATTCTTCAATGGCAGCAGCCTTGATTTTGTAAGAAGCAGGAAGGGATCTGAGAATTTTACCAACAATCTCATTTTCATCCAAGACTCCACCAGCATTTCTAATTCCACAAACCAGTTCATTCATTCTTGGCATAAAAGTGGTAATATTTTCATCATCTCTCATCTTCAGTTTTTCAAATTTCCCTTTTAGACTTTGTAACCTTGCACATTTAACATACCGGTCTCCTTCATGCAGAAGTTCTAGTTTATTCCAAATATCAAAGGCAGTTGGTAGGTCAATAACATTTGAGAGCTCTGAGTTAGATAATGCACTTAGAAGAGCCTCTTTGGTCCACAGATTGTTTTCAGCATCTGTGATTTCATTTAGGGTTGTCGGACCACCCTGTGGAGGTACATACGGTTTTGTAACCATGGACCAGTACACCATTCCCATACACTGCAAGTGACATTTCATGCAACCTTTCCAAAGAGCAAAGTTGGTTCCATCAAACTTTAGACTATCCTTGTAAGACGACATCTTGGATCTCCTCAAGTGGTTAAGCTCTTTTTAGAGGAACTTAGCTTTGATACCAATTTTTAGACTTAGGGCACACAACTGAGAGGGGGGGTGAATCAGTTGTGCAAAAATTTCTCCAATTTACACACTTAAATCCTCTTAGTGATTAGTAGTATATTAAATATGAAACATAATGCATTCAAATCAAAAGCAGAAACTCATCAACACATAAGACACCAAGATTTTGACGTGGAAAACCCAATTAAGGGAAAAACCACAGGGTGATTAACCCAAGAATGTATTCTCTATTAGAAGAATAGAAAGAACAAAATGACACATGCCAATTAGGGCTCACTGCCCAAGCACACTACTCACAAGAGGCTCACTGCCTACAAGAGACACACTATCTACAAAGAAATAAGTATCACATACATGAACTAGAGAATAGCATCTTCACCATGCTTGAATCAGTTCCATTAAGCTCAATACTTCTGCTCTGCCTTTCACTCTCCTCTTTGCTACCACACTCTCATCTCCACATAAAAAGGTAAGTTCAAACTGACTTTGCAATCCCTTATTTATACAAGGCATCAACTTAGGAATGATCATCTAAGTCAGAAAACATTCATAAGATCATCCGACAGATGCATAATTCATCTGGTCGGCCTGTCTCAAAAAGAACACCATCATGCAGAAGTTACTCTTGAATTGCAAGCTCCAACTTCAATGCAAACCACCAACATGAATTAGACATGATCCAAAGACCTCCACAAGCTTGCCTGAAACATCAAGAACATCCACACTTCTTCTGATTACTAAAATCCTTCTCTCCTTCATTCGGAACCTCAAGAACACAGTCTGTCATAACTGTCACAAAGGAATAGATGCTTGCGGACTTTCAAACCACGAACCAATAGAGTTGATACACCACAAAGACTTCCTAAGCACTCCCTTGAATCTACAGAACAGGAAACTTCATTTCTGGATCTCACCGAACCTTTCTTGTTACACTTTGTCACCTCTGAATACCTACCAGAACCAGTTTTACTTGAGCGGCCACAACTTCTTCATATCTTCATGCAGACCTCTAAAATCTCTACTGGATCACCTACAAACCCTTTAATCTGTATCCTCTAATCATCATCCTATCTTGGACTTTTTCCTTACAGTCATCACTGTTCTTCACTATTCCTGATTGAGACTAATTTTCTCAATATCCTCAGCTCACGGTTCATCCAAACCTTATCATTAATGCAACAGGAGTATGTTGACATCAATGACAATACTAGTTAAGCCCATACTTGCAACCAATCTTTTGGCCTCTTCATCTGGTAACCTAAAATCTCTTGTTAATTCAATTAGCACACATTTTGATTCTTTGGAGAAGTCAACAGAAGATAAAGTCTGGAAAGAGTTTTTGGGAAAGAGATTCTCCGAAGTACAAGGGCTAATAACAAATGATTGGAGAAATATGGATATTGGGATAAAGAGCTTAGAAAATGCTCTTAAAGATGGTGGAGAAATATATAAATTTTGTTTATCCTAGTCTAAAGTGACAATGGATATTGAGAAGAAAGTGAAAGAACAAGAGGATAAACTGTCAAGTTTATCTCAAAATTTTGATCCTCTCACCACATCCATAATAAACTAAGAATGTCAGACTATTTCCATTCTAAATGAAATAAAGAAACTTGAAAAGGAAAGGAAGAATATAATAAGTAGGATGGGTGAACTTAGAGGGACAATTAATCCGAAGTTACAGGCCATGCATGAGACCCTAACTGATGCTCAAACCACATCCCGAACCAGTGATCTGACAAATTTAAAGAGGGCAGAAGCTTTTGCATTCCTGTTGAGTGGTCACATCTCAATTTTGGACAGGATGAAGCAGAGTTGGGCAACAAAATTTGTCTAGTTGAAGACAACTTTTGTAGATATACTTCAGTATATGTAAGTATAACATGTATACATATTTATGCTTCCAAGTATACATTGTTTTTTGAGAAATTTTGGTGTGTAGATCCTACCCTTTGCCATTGATGTCAAAGGGGGAGTGAGGAGTAGTGAAAAATGTGGAATCTAGTTAAGGGGGAGCTCCAAAAAAGTGTACATTAGAACAGAGCATCAACCAAGGGGGAGTATAGTGTGACACTTAGTCATTTTTCACTAAGTGTTGCCATCAATAACAAAGGGGAAGATTGTTGGCAAGAGACACTGTGTGGCTTCATAAGTGTTGTCATTGATGGCAACAAAGTCCATCCCACACATCTGCAGGACATGGTATGACTTTACCAGAAGTCAGATTGAAGAGTATTATTCACTAAGTGTTGCCATCAATAACAAAGGGGAAGATTGTTGGCAAGAGACACTGTGTGGCTTCATAAGTGTTGTCATTGATGGCAACAAAGTCCATCCCACACATCTGCAGGACATGGTATGACTTTACCAGAAGTCAGATTGAAGAGTATTATGGTTCGATGAGCAAGAATAGAGCATGCAACAAGGTCTGACAATCAGGTCCAGATCTCTCAGAGGAAGTATCTTAGCAAAGTGTGGACTTCAGGAAGTCAAGAGGAGTATCATGACTGATACATTCTAGAGATTGAGCCTCCGGTGATGGAAGAGTGAAAAGATATGAGCACCTAAGTGTTGGGTTCCTGTTTGGCAAATTAGATTGAGGAAGAACTGACTGACAGAGCATCAGACCTTAATCTGGATAAGATATTAATGGTGATCAAGTTTCCTGAGGGATCATTCATGGTTGGCCGACATGATTGATGACTTCTATAACTATATTTTTGATGCGCATCACTTAGTAAGCATGGATTCAGCCGACAGACCAGAGTTTGGAAATATCTTGAGTTTTTTGGATGCCGACTAGAAAGATGATTGAAATGATTGATGCGGATATATATACCAGATTGATTTTGGTATGAAGGGTGTGTGGTGTGTTGTGTAGTGTGACAAAAAATAGAGAGCAGTGTGGAAGCAGTAATATAGGTCCGGTATGTGACAGGACAGTAGCACCAAAGAAGAGGAAGAATGAAGTGTAGTAGATTAGTGTATTGAGCCTAACTGAAACTGAACCTTAGCATATGTGGATGCTTCTCATCAGTTCAAGTACCTAGTTACTTTCTTTGTACCTTGTAGATAGTGAGTCTCTTGTAGGCAGTGAGCCTCTTGTGAGCAGTGTGCTTAGGCAGTGAGCCCTAATTGGCAAGTACCATTTTGTACTTCTATTCTTTTAATAGAGAATACAATCTTGGGTTAGTCACCCCATGGTTTTTCCCTTAATAGGGTTTTCCACATCAAAATCATTATGTTATGTGTATTGATTTTATTTCTGCTTTCATGGTTATGCATGCTTATATGATTTGACGTTGCATTAGTTGTAAAAAAAGAACAAAAAGTTAAAGTAATTAAGATAACTGATTCACCCCCCCTCTCAGTTACCAATAACTTCCATAATCTTCCAGAGATCTCTGCAATCACTAGGATCAACCAGGTCAGCCAAGACTAGTTACATGCTACATTATCTGGGAACATTCTTCACACACCATCTCAATTTCTTAACGCAGACCAATGTCTAGATAGGAACATGATTAGGAGACATCCACAAGCACACTATAATCATTAGGGGCAACTGCACAAACCTCAACCACTTTATCCATAGGAATCTTCTCACTGGAACACATGAACTTCACTGTCTTCAACTGTCATAAAAGAAAGATAGCTTGTGGACCACCAAACCATGAACCATTTCAACTATAGGCACTTATCATCATCCCAAACTTCCCTCTAGAACTATAGAGCCAAATACTTTATTGCAGAGGAATGCAGAGTAGAATATTTTCTTTTTGTCCCAACTGAACTTACAGATAAAGTAGGTTTCACTTTGGTGAACACAACTCAGTTAGATCATCTTATGGATGGCTCAAACCTAGAATGTAGCATCCTCAAACATGCCTCTAACTTACTTCCAATCTGCAGACCACGATCTTCAAGCAAAAATAAATTTGAGCAGTTTACCAGACTGTTCTTCAGCATACAACTCACTATTTGTACTACACTTTTCTGTAACTCACTTGTTTCTTTTGGAGAGGCTAATTTTCTCAATATCCTCAACATACAAGTCTTCTAAACAAGTAATAGAATAAGATATAGTTGACACCAATGAAAACAAGGATATGTTGACATCAATGACAACACCGTTTAGGCACATACTTGAATAGTTATATGTTGGATAAATGCAATGAAGATTACCTACAATGCAACTCTTATGAAGATGAGGGATGGATGATTGAAGACATGATTGTATGGATGTGAGGATAATGGAGATAATGTAATGAGCAATATGGATGCTTTTCCAAAGGCACGTTGGTATAATTTTAGCAGAGTAAGTTTGCTATAGCTTTTGGATGATAAAATGACGGAATGAGCTTCCTTTTATAGGCCAAGGAGGGGCCAAATCCATGTGTCACAAGATCAATGGTGGAGAAGAAGTCATGAAAGGTGTATGGTGAGGATTGAGTTGGTTTAGATGAGCGAGAGAAAGAGCGAAGATGTTCCTCTCACCTTGACATGGAGGAGAGAAAGGTGTGACATGAGTCCACATGTCACAAGGCTCACCATGACCCAAGAGAGAAGGTCAAACAAGGAGACCATGTTTGTAGGGAGGTTGGAAAGATTCTAGGGACTATGGAACAAGTGTCTTAAAGCACCCTTTGACCATGGTGACATGGAGAGACCATGCCCTTTGGAATATGGATAGTTAGAGAGATAAAAGGACATGTGGGTGATGGAAAATAGATTAATTAAGTGTTAAAATATTTAATTACATGTGCAACAAGGTGAGGTGGAATTAGATGATGTGGAATTACGAATGAAGACTTTGGAATAGGATGATTTGTGATTAAATAATTTGATTATTATTTAATTAAGGGATGACATTAGAAGAATATGTTTAATTGATTTAATTAAATAAATTGATATTTATTTAATATTTGGACTATTAATGATGATGTAAATCAAATAGATAAATTGATGAATTTATTAAATGATAGAAGAATGGGAATTAAATAAATAATAAATATTTATTTAATTTGTCTTTGCCATTTTTAGGTGTATACAAGACCAAATTGGATACCCAAGTTGGCTGTTTGATAGGAAAAATGATTTTTGACTCAAGTAGCTTCTTTAATTCCTGGGCCATCATGGATTCGATCCTTGGATTCACTGGCCTTTGTTTCTGGTGAATTGGTTTTAACCCTTCCACAAGTTCAATAGTGTGCTAGACTATTCCTTTATTATACCCCCAGAGGTCTTCATACTCCCAAGCTATCACTTTATCATATCTATTACACAAAGAGATTGACCTCTCCTTTTCCTCTTGGGTAGTAACATTCCCCAGTTTGATCCTCTTTCATTTTCCAACCTTCAATTTAGAGTACTCATCCTTGTTGGCTATAAACCTTCTTCTATCTATTTTGGCATCATCAGGATCAAATAAGCTTTCTAAGGTTATTAGACCTTTTGGGAGTTTATTTGTCTTTAACTATAATATTTGATCTCCATAGGCCTCTTCTATCTTGGGTTGAAGTTGATTAGAAAACTCACTAGACTGTTGCAGGAACAAAGTGATCTAATCATCACTCTGAAAAACCTACTAGTGATTCCCATTGTCTGGGATAGCAGGTTAGATGATTAGTTTTACCATATCTTTATTTAGCCACAAATCTTCTATTGGGTCGAACTATGCACCAATCTATGCCATTTGGTCAGCTTCAATGTTTTGCATTCTTGGGACAGCTTGGATATTAAAGGTGGTGAAGCTCTCTATTTGATCCCATACTTTGTGATAGTAGGACCTCATCCTTACATTCTTTGTAGCAGACTTCTCCCAAACTTGGTTTATCACCAACTCTGAGTCTCTGAAAACATGAATCTGTTTGATCCCCATCTTTTCTGCCAGAGTAAGTCCATGAAGCAAAGCTTTGTACTCCAAGTCATTATTGGTACAACTAAACTAGAAGCGAAAGGCCCTTAGGAATTTCTCCCCTTCTGGTGACTTTAGACATATTCCAGTTCCCAAACCATTTTTGCATTTCACACCATCAAAGTGTAGGGTCCATAGAGAACTTTATGAATTTTAGTGACTTGTTTAGCCTTTTCTACCTTTTTTGTGATCAAGCTAGAATCACAAAATCTTCCTTAATGATCACATAGGTCCCTAGACCAGTGGAATCATAGTTCCTAAAAGGATCATTACAAGTAGCTTCCAACATAAGCATTTCCTCTTCTTTGCTTCAGTTACTCAAGAACACTCTTCATCCAGCATTTCCATGTCACACATCTTTCATCTTGTGTAATTATAGTATGTGCCACCTCAAAATTGGTCTTTGCTTCCTCTGTAATTTGCTCCTTGTGCAACAGTTCTGACAACACTTTTATCTTAGAGCCATACTTGGTTCATAGAATCAAGTGGGAACAATCTAAGGAAAGGTACCCTCCAATTTTGGCCATGAAATCTCTAGATAAATAGAGGCTGAAAATGGGTATAATGTCAATGACAAAGATGTCCTATTTTACAGTGAAATTTGGACATGTGTATAGCATAAGAGGCAATTACTTAAGGAATCCCATAGTTTGTAACTTTTTTCCATCTAGCTACATCACCCCTTTTTCCATAGGCTCATATTTAAGTTGAAGAGCATCAACTATTTGCTTTGGCATTATAGTGATGCTTGTGCCTGAGTCTATCATAGAATTATGCAAGAACTTTTTACCTATTATCAAAGTCAAATACAATGGGGCAGGTTCCCCTTACCTCATTCTACCTTCAGAATCACCAATGAGATCTTGGGATCTTGCTGAGTGGGTCTTTCAAACATCACCTTCTTCTTCACGATAGTATCCTTCAAGACTAGTGGATCCACAGGTGTCTATGATGCATTCAACACATCTTGTAGTAGAGTTTTGTTCAGGGATTGACAACACATTTGAAAGAGAAACATTAACTGGAGCCCTTTTTAATTGCTCTACTACATTTAGCGGGCCTAGTGCTCGCATTCTTTGGTATGGTCAAGGGAATCTTTCCCTTTCAACTAGCTGAGTCTAATATTACCAACATTTGGTACTACAACAGAGTTCACATTTGATCTTTGAATTTGTGGTTGCGTGACTGGGAATATTGAATTCTTCTAAAAATAAATTACTGGCGGTAGAGCAATTACCTGATCCTCAACAACTCTCCTCTTTGAGTGAGTGAAATAGTTCAACTGCAACTGAGGGGTATGAGAAGTGGTCACTTCATTTGCAAATATTGCTTCCTCCTCCTCCACCCATGAGAAAAGTGCATGCTTTAGAGCAATATCTACCTCTTGTTCAATAGACATCCCCTACATCTAAGCCACCAAGCTAGCATTCTACATACCAGGCGATTGATATTAGTACTTTCCTTGTTGAGCCTTTGTTTTTGGCGGTTGCCTTCTTTGTTTGGCCACCTTCTACTATAGGTTTCCCCTAGGGAAAACTTTAGGCATGTGAGCATTATTACATGGGAAACACTAGGTGTTTGACTCTTCAGCTAGATTATTTTGGTCAACTACCAACTCACAGTGGGGATTTGGTGTGACTGTTTGTAATGGAGTTGGGACTGGGACAATTTAATTCAAGGGTTGTGTAGGATTTGGTCTCTAATTCCATTGATATTGGTTAGTGATACCCTTGATGGTAATTAGGCTGATAAGGTTGCTTATTTCCTTGGAACCCTTGATAAGGAGCTCTCAAGTAGCTGGTTTGCTCTCTCTTAAGATTTATGATCTTGTTTGAAAAGCTTTGTAGACACCCTAAAATGACCAAGTCGTCGCACTACTTGCATTTTGTCATCTGTCTAATCACCTGCATTTCAACATTAATTGAATAATCTAATTATTTAATTAATTTCACCAAATTCTTCTAAATCACATACTTGCGACATTAATTAAATAAATTCTCTTTATTTAATTAATTAAATCAGATTCCTCTATTATTCTTTCACAATTAAATAATTTTAATTATTTAATTAGATCATTGTCACCTTCCAAAATTCACATCCACATTAATTAAATATATCCAATTATTTAAATTAATTCAACAAATCCCCTCTTATCTACAATTAAATAATTCTTAAATTATTTAATTAAATCAAAATCATTCTTTCAAAATCATGCACAACAATTAAATAAATTTATTTATTTAATTTGCTTTCAAATCTTCTAAATTAAATAATTCTAATTATTTAATTATTTCTTCCAATAATATCTTCTCTAAATTTAAATAAATCAATTATTTATTTAAATTGCTTTTTCTTCTAAATTTGAGATTATCTCTAAAATAACTCAAGCTTTCTTGCTCATGCAATTAAATATTTCTAATATTTAATAAAGCAAAATATCTTCTAATTCTCATGCAAATCTCTTCTTCTTGTTTTAAATCACTTAACTGATCATTACATTCTATTAATTGCTTTAACTCATTCTTCCATTCTTGATAACTCCTCTCATGCAAAAGAAAGAAAGACACTTGTCTTCTTCTTATTCGTTGCACATTCCTCAACTGTTCTCCTCTGTTGATTCTTCTGAATTATCTAGACTGTTGATCAATCTTCATTGAAACCTATATAAACCCCCCTCATCTCCTTCATAAACTCTCTTTGATCTTATTCTCAGGCATACTTAACAGCGCTTTGAGCATACCACGATTCGATTGAGCAACCTTACGATCTCTTAACATTGATCTCTTGAGCATACTACTTGCTTGTTGCAGCTATGGTTTCGCAACTTCATTGAGCAATCTACACTTCTCCAAAAGGGAACAATATAGGTTTTGGTAAGAGCTTTCATTTTTACTTTCATTTGATGATAATGGCTTTCACTTAGATTGGTTTGCTTTATGTGATTGGTTTTTGGTTTTATTAGTTTTGATTTAATCAATTTTTCCTCATACACATTCTGGCACGCCCGGTGGGACCCACTAATCCCTCTTTTTCTTTGAGAAATTGATTTTTTTTTAATTTACAGTACGACACAGCGCAAAAGACACAGAAAGGCGCCTTTGGCAGTATCCTTCAGCACTTCTGGAGGTTCTGTGTAGAGCCCTCAGCTGATTATACAGCACTTCTGATAACATAGAGAAGCACTTCTGGTAACGTAGAACGATGCTTTTGGTAGTATTATCAAGTGCTTTCAGCTAATTACGTTTTCTGACTTTGTTTGGTGTTTCCACAGGGTCTTTTTCATTGCATATCTTTTGATTTGTTTGACAAGCTATTGTATTTGTCTTTCAAACTATCTTTTGATACATCCTAAGCTGACTTATTTAGGGGTATTTTTTTGCATTTGAGTTAACCCATCTATTCGTGACACCTTTTTCAAGTTTGGTTGATTGCAAGATATAGATCTAACGGATATTACTTCTCAGAACAGGGGATCAATCATGAAATCTTATTTGGGTCTAATTATTTTGGCAAAAACCTAACTTTTTTGTGATCTAAGACAGTGCAGCGCTTTTGGTTAAATACGACAGTGCTTTCAGTAGTACAGAATAGCGCTTCTAGATTTTATGCAGTGCTTCTGGTAGTATTGTACGCCGCTCCCGGTCTGCATTGCATCACTTTTGGAAATACACTACAGCGCTTTTGGTAAGACAGTAACTCGCTTCTGGTCAAATTGATTTGTGTTGCTAACTTGTGCATTTTTGTGGAACTAACTGAGTTGTTGCAGCTTCTTATTACTCACATAGAGCAAATAGTTTTTTTTTAACGTGTTCATGCAGGACGAGCATTGAAGAAATTCTGATTTATCTCATTAAGTCTTAGAAACACACTGCATGCTTAAAGGGATAATTGAACAAAATCTTTTTTTTGGCAATCTAAGTCTTAGGAAACATACTGCTTTTCTAAGGGACAATGGACATGAATGCCAAACACTTCAATTTCTTAAGGGACAATTGACAACTACAAACATGTGTGTGCCTAGCTTAGTTGCACCTTATTTTTTTTTATAACGGGACAATTGAACCTTTGTTTGACGTGCTTGCTCTTACTTTTTAGTACTTCCTTTAGAAGGGCCTGCTTTTGGATTGTGTTTCATCCAAAAGGGATGACGCTAAGCGGAGTTTTCCTTTGAATCGCTATATAAGAGGGATAAGGCGAAAGCCAAGTCCTAACCGACGTCAGCCTTACCTTGTGGTGCCAAACTGAAAAGAGGTGTACTAGCTCTTTGTGGAAACAATTTTCACATTGAGTGAAGTGTTTGATACTCTTAGTAGGATTGGTTAAAGCTTTTAGTAGCTTATCGCATTGCTCGTAAGGCGTTGGTCCCTCAAAGTTACTAAGAACCATTTTAGATAGTGACTACCCGACCTACCTCCGAACATTGCGGTAATCATCAGTGCAAGGGGAATCGATTTAAGCCCTTAAGACACTCACCATTGGCTCCCTTGAGAAGAGATAGTATTCCCTTGGCCATAAAGCTCTTGTGACCTACTTGAGCTTTCCAAGGGGAGGGTGAGATATCCCTACCTATCGTCTCTCGCAAAGATACTAAATATCTGACACCTTTATGGAATGATATTTTTATCGATGGAATATTAAGCTGTGAGTTGATCTACTGCAATGAAACCTTGTCTCTAGGGATAAAAAGTGCTTGTTATTGTTTGCAATTGTCTTATACCTGTGGAAACATTGGGCTTGTTTGGAGCCTCGAACATACACTATCTGTTGTGTCAGTCCCTTGTTTTTGCCAACATTGTTTACTGTGTTTTCTCTTGCCAAAACAACCAAATCTAATCATAAACAAAAACTTTTTGCATCAAACACTACTTCAGCACCTTTGGTATTATAGCAGCTCGCCTTTGGTAGTATAGTAGATCGCCTTTGGCATAGCAGTAACTCGCCTCTAGCAAAACCCTACTTCAGCACCCTTGGTATAACAGTAGCTCACTTTTGGTCACTGTAGCTCGCCTTTGGCATAGCAGTACATCAACTTTGGTAGTTCAGTCCATCACCTTTGGTATCACAATAGCACGCTTTTGGTTACATAGTCCTGCGCCCTTGATCAAATAGTATAGCGCCTTTGGTCCAGATACTTGTGCATCAAAAGTTTGTCTTTCTTAAAAGCACAAGCAGAAACCCAGCATTACCTTTCTTGTCCTAGTGTATTCCATGGTAACCACTAGGCTCCAGCAAACTATGAAATCCAAGCAAGTTGTCCATAAGAAGTGCAAGTCGCCTCCTCACACACCGCAGTCTGGTTGTCTCAACATTACTCCCAAGGTCACTCCTAGAACACCCGCGGAAAGATCTACCAATTCTCCCAGCATGCCGCACATTGACCAACCAAGCAATTCCCAAGAGGGGAGGGTCCCTTTGGTAAGTACACCCCAATACACCACCAGTTTGCCTCAGGATTTTGTCCCACAAGGTTATACTGCAAATCTAGCCCCATCTCAAGAAAAGCGACACTTTGAAATAGGTCAATCCTCTCAAGAAGATGAGCAAGATCTTGATGAATTCATGCAAGATCCTAGAGCCATAGCCGCCATTGACAAAATCCTTAGCGAGAACTAAGATCATTTCTTTCGCTTGCTAGCAGAACAAGGAGCTAAATTACCCAAGGATTTTGATCTATCCAATCTTAGTAAGCCTAGCAACACCCAAGACACCATACAAGCGGTGCAAACCATGTCAATGGTGACCACACCCTTACTTGAACAGAGCTTGCAGTATAGGAATCCCCTTTATCAAAACCCAATAGGGGAGAGACCCATATCACCGCTTCTGACTCCTATGGAGATCTACAAAAATCAACAAGAAACTCTACAACGTCAAGCAAAGTTAGCTAAGCAAGCCACCTTAGCTCGGTTGAATATACAACCACCTCCTAAAGTGTCCACACCAATCGCAAGTGGAATCTTGGTTACCCCATCACAACTAGGTTTCCCACCGAATTACAATTCAGGGAACAACTATGTAGCCATGCAACAAGGGTCTCAACAACTACCACCTCCTATATCATCAAACCTTCATGTCTCTCAACCAAGTAGAGTCATGCAACCCCAACCACAACATTCTTCTACTCTCATCATCAATCAACCTCAACCATCGCAACTCACTTCTACCTACGTCCCTCCTCCGCTACGTTCATCCGCACTAAATTTCTTCAACGCCTTACCTAGCCACCCTCAACTTCCCCAACATCAAGTTTCCCAAAGCTTTGTGCCGCTATCACAACCGAATCCAACGCACTTTAGCTTTCCTCCACCCAATTCTTTTCCTCAACCATCACAAAACCAACATTCTTACCTAGCACCACCTCCACCTCTGCCAAATCAAAACATCCAATTCCAACCTAATCTCAACCCAACATACAACGCATACAACCCCAACCAATCTTACGACCCTTATAACACCAGTGCACATGGCTTACACTACAATCCTCCGTATGGGCAACACCAACCACTTCTAGGACAACAGGAGATGTTACCAACGCCCCCCACAGTGATGGAGCTAAAAATTGCAGAAGTGCAACAACAGCTATCTGATCTTACGTTTGGCCACACCAAGAAGACCTTCTCTTTAGAAGAAGTGTGTCCTTATCCTTTTGATCAGTCATTACTAACGATCCCTTGTCCTCAAAATTTCACTATTCCCAAGTTTGACAAATACAAAGGAAAAGGTGACCCAAAAGACCATCTCAAGGAATTCCATCTTGCTTGCTTCGAGGTCTCACATAACGACACATATCTTATGCGTCTCTTTCCTCGTAGTCTTGTAGGTCAAGCTATAGAATGGTTCTCGCACTTACCCATAGGAATCAAGTCTTTCAACGAGCTAGTAGAGAAGTTTGCCACCCACTTTTCTTACAAACGCAGAGCATGAGATTTCCATGACTGATCTATGCAACAATAAACAGAAAAATGGAGAAACTTTCATTTCTTTCCTCCAACGATGGAGACAAATGGCTAGCAAATTCCCTTTCAAGATTCCTGAGAAACAGCTTGTTAGCATATTTGTGCAAAACCTCAACCAAGAGTTAGGTTTCCATTTGCAAATTCTTAGTGCTACAACCTTTGATGAAATCACTTACAAGGGAATCAACATTGAAAAAGCCCTCATTGCTAAGGGTGTGGTTAAAATCTTCAAAGAAATGAAAGACAACGCTCCTCATCAACAATCGAACGATAAACCCAAGTTTTGGAACAAGAACAAAAACATGGTCAACAATGGGGTGGTCGATTCTAAACATGTCCAAACATTGCAAACACTGCTACAGCTCTCCAAACCAAGTCAAGCTCCACCTCAACAACAGCAACAACAATGGCAACCATATCAAAATCAACAACAATGACAACAGGAGTGACCTCAACAAGATTACCCGCCACGACGCCAATTCACTTCTTTGGGAGTGCCTATAGAGTTAGTCCTACAACAGATCTTACAGAAAGGACTCATCACCTTACCAGATGCTCCCCCATATGGTGAACCTGTTTACAAAACTGTGTGGTATCGAGAAAACGAATACTGTGAATTCTATCAGAGCACAGGACATCGAACCGTATCATGCATGAAGCTCAAGCACCTAATCCAAAATCTCATCGAAGCCAATCAAATCACTTTTGAGAATGAACTACCAGCTCAACACACGAACAAGGATCTTGACATGTACAAGGAACCATTCCCTCATCATGGTCCAGTGCCTCCTCAGGATAAAGGTAAAGTTATCAATCATGCTTCCACATCCTTTGATTCCATTGTAGGTCATTTTGAAGAGAGTCGAGTGTCTACCCTCACAATCAAAGGCAAATCTACGGATTGTGCTGTTACAACTCACCATGGTCGTGTCACCATTCGTGGTCCTACACCCAGCCTTCCAGCTTAATCTAATTATAATCTTGTCAAATATTTAGGGAAAATGCTAGCACAGATCTCTATCTTGGACCTTCTACGGTCATCACCTTCACATAGAGTAGTGCTCAAAAAAGCCCTCCAAGAGTCTTTGATTCCCAACAACATAGCGGTCACAGATTTCCAAGCTATAGTAGGTAATATTGCCTCGCCCTATAATGTGGTCTTCTCAGAGAAAGATCTCCCATCCCATGATCCTTGTCACAATGATGCCCTTCATATTGAAGTTCTCATCCATAAGCGCAAAATCAAATGCATCCTCATAGACGGTGGTGCTGGTCTCAACATCTGTTCATTAAAGTTACTTAAGCAATTGGGATACTCTGAGGATCATGTCAACACTGATCAAAGTATTACAATCAAGGGATATGATGATGCAGAGCGTCGTTCGGAAGGTGTTATCCACTTGCCTATACAACTAGGCCCTGTCATGCTTGAAACCAGGTGTCAAGTCCTTGATATTGAGCTACCTTATAACATTATCCTCAGCCGCCCATGGATCCATGCAATGAAAGTTGTTCCCTCCACGTATCATCAATCTCTAAAGTTCCCATACAAGGGTACAGAGATCACTATCCCAGGAGACCCCAATCCCTTTGAATTCTACCGTGTCTTGCAAGGCAATTATAAGAATTGCAACCAAGTGCCTAACAATGAAAAAGCCCTTGAATCCCCACTATATGTTGATCCTGAACCTCTGATGCAAGCCTCTAAAAGTAACCCAAATCCTCTACCTGAGATCAAGGCTCACATCCGTGATATAGGCTTTGGATCTTATGATATCTTAAAATCTTGTGTAGGGCGGATGCCTTTATCTCCAAAATCTTACGGCAAACCACCCATTGCCAAAGTAACCAAAAAAGCAGCTATTCTTCCCCCAACATTCCTAACCCAATTCCAACATGGACGGTTATTGGAAGAGGAAACTATTGAGGATATTTCTTCTTGGCTCTATAAGGAGAAAGAACCAGTCACCATACCAGTCAAGCAATATGGCAATGGCTTAAGGATAGTAAAAAACATGGGATATAAAGGCAAAGGTGGCCTTGGGAAACAGAATCAAGGAACTATGGAACCCATTGTTGTGACAAAGAAACTAGACAAGAAGGGATTAGGATTTGGTAAGAAGGTACCGCGCGCCTTGGACATCGAGTATATCCTCGACGAGGTAGCTGACACTTTTCCCACCGATTCGACATCTACAGAGGATATCATCGATGACTCTTCCCTCCACATGACCAACCTATTCATAGAATCCTCCATTTTTACGCTATCCTCCATATCCTTAACCTCCACTACCAGCACCCAGAATGTCACACTTGTCTACCCTAAACTTATTGATTGGGACCAACAAAGGTCCCCCGCAATAGATGTATTTTAGAATGATGAAGCTCTAGCTGAGTTCATGGGACTTCGGGAAGGTATCCCTCTTGGTGATCATAAAGCAGGTTTTGTAATGGAACTAGAGCCAACAGCTTATTTTGGTGAGAATGTCAAATCCTCCAGTCGTAAAAGTACAAATAAAGAAAGATCTCTAGGTGAAAACCACACTGTGGTACCTCCTGATCACAAAATAGTAAAAACAAAGGACATATCTAAAGGTGAAAACCCAACTGTGGCACCTGAGGATGGAGGATTTGACCTTCCCCTACCATCTAAGTATCAAGAGAAGTCAGCTCTCCTAGTAGAAGATTCTACAGAGATAAACCTTGGCACAGAACAAAATCGAAAGACCACATTCCTAGCAGCATCATTATCAGAAACAGAGCACATGAATCTTAACACATTCTTCTTACAGAGAACCATCAACTTTGCGTAGACCTATGCTGATATGCCAGGGTTAGACCCTAAGCTAGTTGTTCACTATCTCACTGTTGATCCAAAAGTTAAACCAGTCAAGCAAAAGTTGAGGAAGATGCACCCATAGATAGCTCTCTTAGTGAAAGTGGAAATACATAAGTTGTTAGATGCAAAGTTCATATGACCTATTGACTATTCAGATTGGGTCTCAAATATTGTACTTGTATCTAAACCCAATGGGCACATTCACATGTGTAATGATTTTAAAGACCTTAACAAAGCATGTCCCAATGACGACTTTCCACTACCGAACATTGACATTATAGTGGACTTGACAGTAGGTCGCGAGATGCTTTCTCTCATGGACAGATTCTCTGGCTACAATCAGATAAGAATAGCAGAGGAAGATCAGCATAAAACAACCTTTACTTGTCCTTGGGGCAATTATTGTTGGTGCATCATGCCGTTTGGTCTAAAGAATGTAGGAACAACCTATCAAAGAGCAATGACAGTGATATTCCACGACCTCTTTCATCACATCATGGAGGACTATGTGGATGACATACTAGATAAATCTTCTAGGGCAGATCACATACAGGTTCTAGGGTAGATCTTTGACAGGCTCGAGAAATACCAAGTGCGCCTCAATCCAAAGAAGTGTGTCTTCGGTGTAACATCAGGGAAGCTATTGGGATACATTGTATCTCATTGAGGTATCGAAGTAGATCCAGCAAAAGTAAAGGCTATAGTGGAGATGCCTCCACCAAAGAACCTCAAAGCATTAAGGAGCCTTCAGGGAAGGTTGCAATCCATCAGGCATTTCATCTCACAGTTAGCAGATAAATGTCAACCATTTCAACACTTGCTTCGAAAGGATGTCTCATTCCGATGGGATTATAAGTGTCAAGCAGCATTTGATCAGCTTAAAGAGTATCTGGCCACACCACCTGTATTGGTTCCACTAATTACTGATAAACCTTTGATATTATACATCTCAACTACAACTTCGGCCCTAGGGGCCTTGCTAGCACAACACGATGAAACATGAAAAGAGCATGCAATTTACTATATCAGTAGAACCTTGGTGGGATATGAACTCAACTATTCACCAATGGAAAGGGCTTGTTTAGCAGTAGTGTTTGCCTCCCAAAAGTTGCGGCATTACATGTTGAACCAACACACAATTCTTATAGCTAAAATTGATCCCTTGAAGTATCTACTAGCAAAAGTAGCTCTTACAGGCAAACTAGCTAAATGGGTCATGATCCTTAGTGAGTTTGACATTGAGTATGTGGATCGTAAAGCAATCAAAGGACAAACTCTAGCAGATCAACTAGCAGAAGCACCCATGCAAGATACACACCCGATGGTAGCAAACTTTCCAGATGAGAATCTGTTCACTCTTTCCAACTCAATAATGTGGAAGTTGTACTTTGATGGTTCCTACACACAACATGGATCAGGGGTCGGCATCTTGTTCATCACACCTCAAAATGACTACATTCCAAAGTCATATCAGCTTGCATTCCCTTGCACCAACAACATTACCGAGTATGAAGCACTCCTCATAGGTCTCAATACAACAGTTCAATGGGACATCATAGAATTACAAGTATATGGAGACTCACAGCTAGTCATTCGCCAAGTCACAGATGAGTACCAAACAAAAGACAAAAAGTTGGTCCCCTACAAGCAACTAGTGGATGCATACAAAACACATTTTTCTAGCATTACATTTGAACAAATTCCAAGAGAGTATAACAAGGCTGCAGATTCTATGGCTTCTGTCGGGTCACTGATTGACATGCCTGCTAATACACAGAAATGTGAATTCTTGATCGAGCAATTGTTGATACCAGCCGTCGATGTTCCTATTACTGAAATCATCTGCGAACTTGTTGGTCCCAATTCCCCATGGTATAAAGATATCTATGAATACCTCAAGAACAAAACCTTTCTCCCTGACCTATCATCCACCCAATGCAAAACCTTTATCCGTCGATCCTCTCATTACATCATTCTGGGTGATACACTATATCACCAGAGTCTCGATGGTATCCTCTTATGATGCGTTAACATGGAAGAAGCCGAAGCTACCTTACGAGACATACATGAAGGTGTCTGTGGCGCACATTCTACCGGTCCTAATCTTGCTAAGAAGATACTTAGAACAGGTTATTACTGGCCTACAATAGAGCAAGATGCTGCATAGTTTGCTAAGAAGTGTCTACAATGCCAACAGCATGGAGATTTGATTCACGCGCCAGCTCATGAATTATAGCCTGTGACAACTCCATGGCCTTTTTCTCAATGGGGTCTCGACCTCGTAGGACAAATCCACCCTTCCTCATCCAATGGCCACAAGTTTATCATTACCGCCGCTGAGTATTTCACGAAGTGGGTTGAAGCCATTCCCATGACCTATATCACCGGTAAGCAAATAGCCAAGTTTATTCTAAACTACCTCATATGCTGGTATGGTATTCCCCAAGCCATTGTCACTGATAATGGGAGGCCATTCAAGAATCAAGATGTCCGTGCCTTGTGCACACAATACAATATCCAACATCACTTTTCAACTCCCTACTATCCGCAAAGTAATGGCCAAGCTGAGGCTTCCAATAAAACCCTTCTCAAAATCCTCAAGAAAACGGTCAATGAAGCTGGTCGTGATTGGCACTTGCAACTCAATCCCGCCCTATGGGCCTACCGCACTAGTATCAGAACACCAACTGGTGCCACACCCTATGCCTTGGTCTATGGCTCTGAAGCCGTCCTACCTATAGAGGTCGAGATCCCATCTCTCAGAGTATCTATGTAGGACCTATTAAATGGAGAGGAGTATCGCACTTCCAGATTAGCTGAGCTTGAACTACTAGATGAGAGGTGCCTTACCGTGCTTAATCATCTCCATGTCTATCAAAACCGCCTCAGGCGTAATTACAACAAAAAGATCAAAGAAAGATGGTTTCAAGTTGGTGATCTTGTACTCAAAGAGAATCAAAGAAATCAAGTAGATTGAGAAAAGAAGGACAAGCTTGAGCCTAACTGGTTAGGTCCCTTTATTATGATAGCAGCATATGGATCAGGAGCTTATACTTTAGCTACACCTGATGGCATTCCTCTAGATGAGCCACTTAACAGTGTCCATCTCAAGAAGTTCTATGCCTGATCCTCAGAGTATTCCAAAAAAAAAAAAAATCCAAAAAAATCCGTCCTCTGGTGAAAACCTGGTAAACAGGCACCTTGGATAAGTACCATAGTGAAAACTTGGTAAACAGGTGCTATGTGTAGAGTCAGCATCCATCGTCTATCGAGTCCTGTCCACTCCATGTCCAGTGCACAAAGCACACCTTTCATCCATCCATCCATAATAAAACCATTGACCTTGTTTGCATTTCCATCTCCCTATCTAGTATAGCTTGGAAATTTGTCAATGTCCCTCATCGTCATCCCACATTGGTCTGTGTCTATAGTTAACACTGTCTTGGCCTAGGTCAAGTCTTTCTGTGTCTTCTTCGGCAGTCACCCATGTAGTTTCCTCTACCTAAATAGGGGCAACTTTTTCCTTAACTTAGGTCTAGGATTAGTTCCTTGTTCATGGTTCACAGCGCGCTCTTCAATCTTTCTCCTTTTCGTAGATAACACTCTTTAACGGACACATCGCTCCTACGATAAGGCTGTTATCTTCTCACTGCATTTCCTACATCATCACACAACCAGAACTACATATTATCTCTTCTCAATCTTAAGGTACCTTGATCCCATGGATATGGGTATGTAGGTAGTCTGGAATACGAAGGAAGTATCCAGTACTCAGGTACATAAGATCTCCCCCTCACCACCTTGATCCATTTCATCACTCTATCCAGAACTACATATTTATCACGTTCACCTTTCCTTGTAATGTGCCTTGATCTCGTGGATACAGGGTATGTAGGCAGTCTGGAATATGAAGGATGTATCCAGTACTTAGTCACATACGATTCATCATTCTCCACCCATCTCAATCCATTAGCACTGTCACCTTTCTAGTCTTCCATTTGTCAAATTCCATTCGCCTCGACTTGACTAACTCAAGCAGCAAGCTAGCGCATCCTTTCAAAGCAAGAGTCCTTAACAAACCGGAAGCAAAGCAGCTTCCTTCTAGAGTCATCTACTGTCCTGCATACTGATTGCCACCATCAGCTAAGTCCTGCTTAACCAAAGCCCTAGATCAACAAGCTTGTCTTCTGCGAAGTGTTCTATTGTCGAGACCAACACACGCGTCTCCTGTGACATATGGCATTTCCTGCAGCAAGACATTGTCTTTTTAGGTAGATAGCCCCCTTTAATGGACACAGAGTTCCTACGATAAAGCTGTTATCTTTCCTATCCAATCTATCCTGAGCAACCTCTTTGGCAAGAGAATATGTTGGTTGTATGTTTACTTTGTAAGTCAATCACTTTGCTTTTTGGTTTATCTTTTGTTCCTTTTCCAATACCTACTCAAGGCTACCTTGATTTATCTATAATCTTGGTATGTTGCGATGCAGTACGGATTGGGGGCATAGTCATTGCTTTTGTGTGCCGTGTTTGAGGAATGATCTTTAGCATCTTTTCTTAGCATTCTATTTATCTTGTGTGTGTTACGACCTAGCATCTTACATATTAATATTCTTCTTGCATTTACATGTATTGAAGTTTATTTTATGTTCAAGACTATGGCTTATTCACATGTTCCAACAAGGTCATATTATGTCTAAGGGATCTAAGTTCAATCCGCTTGCTTGCAGAGTCAACATCCACACACTCGGATATTACTGCACCTTGGTCTTTAATACCTTGGTGGCGAACTATCCACGTGCTATATCAAAAATAAGGATTGTTCTTTATAAACAAATTGTGAAACCAATGCAACAAGCTCATTCATTTACCCATCCATTTACCCATGGCCTTATATAGTTTTTTAGCAAAGATCGATCAACTATCTTTCTCTCATGTTCTCTTCTATCTCCTTTCTTCTATCTATCATCAACCCAACCTCGTCTCTCTCCAACACAATCTTCTAGTCGAGCATCAACACAGTTCTTCTATCGCTTCCCTATCTTTCCTCTCGAGGGGGCACCCTATGCCAGCTACACTGGGGCAACTACCTACACTGGGGCATCAAAAAATTGTATCACATCTTCAACAATTAATTTCTTTGACGCAACGCTATAAACTGCATCGCATCAAAGAGGGGCAAAATGTAGACACCCTAAAATGACCAAGTCATCGCACTACTTGCATTTCATCATCTATCTAATCACCTGCATTTCAACATTAATTGAATAATCTAATTATTTAATTAATTTCACCAAATTCTTCTAAATCACATACTTGTGACATTAATTAAATAAATCCTCTTTATTTAATTAATTAAATTAGATTCCTCTATTATTCTTCCACAATTAAATAATTTTAAATATTTAATTAGATCATTGTCACCTTCTAAAATTCACATCCACATTAATTAAATATATCCAATTATTTAAATTAATTCAACAAATCCCCTCTTATCTACAATTAAATAATTCTTAAATTATTTAATTAAATCAAAATTATTCTTTCAAAATCATGCACAACAATTAAATAAATTTATTTATTTAATTTGCTTTCAAATCTTCTAAATTAAATAATTCTAATTATTTAATTATTTCTTCCAATAATATCTTCTCTAAATTTAAATAAATCAATTATTTATTTAAACTGTTTTTTTTTTCTAAATTTGAGATTATCTCTAAAATAACTCAAGCTTTCTTGCTCATGCAATTAAATATTTCTAATATTTAATAAAGCAAAATATCTTCTAATTCTCATGCAAATCTCTTCTTCTTGTTTTAAATCACTTAACTGATCATTGCATTATGTTAATTGCTTTAACTCATTCTTCCATTCTTGATAACTCCTCTCATGCAAAAGAAAGCAAGACACTTGTCTTCTTCTTATTCGTTGCACGTTCCTCAACTATTCTCCTCCGTTGATTCTTCTGAATTATCTGGACCGTTGATCGATCTTCATTGAAACCTATATAAAACCCCCCTCATCTCCTTCATAAACTCTCTTCGATCTTATTCTCAGCATACTTAACAGCGCTTTGAGCATACCACGATTCGATTGAGCAACCTTACAATCTCTTAACATTGATCTCTTGAGCATACTACTTGCTTGTTGCAGCTATGGTTTTGCAACTTCATTGAGCAATCTACACTTCTCCAAAAGGGAACAATACAGGTTTTGGTAAGAGCTTTCATTTTTACTTTGATTTGATGATAATGGCTTTTACTTAGATTGGTTCACTTTATGTGATTGGTTTTTGGTTTTATTAGTTTTGATTTAATCGATTTTTCCTCATACACAAGCTTCGTAAGATGCTTTTCATATCTTCCATTTTAGAGGCTTGCAAAAATTACACTTGGGAAAGTGAGACCTGGGCTACTAGATAGACATAAATGGAAGGATTGGCTTGTGGAAGATTGGGCAATTCCACTTGAATGGGAATAGACAATTTCGGAAACACATGCAAAGGGGGTCTCAATGGTAGATTCTTAGCATCTATGAGATTATTCTCAACTAAAATGGCTAAATCATATGCATAAGGAAGGTTTGGCCTCCTAGTGATTGAATCATTACAACTATGTCCGAATTGAAATTTTTTAAGTAATACACAATAGCCATACCTATTGGGGGATGAGCTATCACTGGGATCCTCTACCATGTTTTTTGAAACCTAGTATTGAAATCTGTTATTGCTTCTTGTGGAGCTCTTTTAATAGTAATTAGCTACTGCACAATAGGGAAGACTTATCTCATTTCTCATTGAATCTAGCAAAGAAAAGATCCCCTAGCTGGTCCCATGTGTTGATTGAATTGGATCTAAGAGACTGATACCAATCTAAGGCCTTCCCTTTGAAATATGCCACCAGTAGTAGAAGACCCACACTCTGATTTGTCACATAGTGCACCATACATACATTTGCTACAGCATGTAAATGTTCTTTGGGCGTCTTAAACTCCCCCCAAGTAAACTTTGGGAGTGCTTTTAAAGCATTCACTAGGATAGGATCCCAAGAATCTGGTGGCATGGGAGGAATCAATGCACTACCACTATTCCAGTCAACAAAATTCGTTGGTGGTACTAGTTGAGCCATCTATGTTGCTGGTGCTCCTGCTGCAATCCTTATGCAAGTGATAGATACTAACAATGGGACTAAAAGCCCCAGGTTATTTGCTGAGTGACTCCTTGTTGCAGGCCCCTAGTGCATGTAAACAAAATCTCATTATCAAGTGAGTCTAAGTGTCCCACCGGGCATGCCAAAAATTGTTGATAATAAAATTGGCACTTTACTAGCAACAATGGGAAACCTCAAGATGTGGGACTTGATCCTGAGATAACCTCCGGTTTTAAAGAAGTCAACTCTTCTTAATTTCTAATGGTTTGAGAAAAAGGATAGAAATAAAAGAACTACTTAAATGAATAACTAAAACTATTCTAAGGTGATGCATCAGATCAGACTCAAACTCTCTACAAAGGAAAAACTCACTTCCTCTCTTATCGATTAATAGGTAAGAGAATCTTAACTATTTAAAAAGAGCATCAATGCATCATTTTTATACCAGATTGCATATCTTATTACTTTAGAAAATAGACAAAATGAATTACAATATTGCAAATAAAATAGATAAAGACTCAATTTTTGACACAAAATGTCATCCCTATTCATTAGTAAAGGGAGAATAGAGTATACAAGGCTCGTTAAATAGATGCACAGACATACAATATTTAGAATCCTTTATGAGCAACATCCATTAAGGCTTAAGTCTTCTTCTCTACAATTATTTTAATAAGTTCCAACCCCCCTACAATAAAAACTCATGCCATTTAACAGACTATTAAGTGGAGAAAACCCTAGAGAAAGCAATTGATAACTATAGAAAAATGCTCATGAAAGCCTGAGTTACATCACAACAACTACCTATTAAAAGCACCTAAATCACTACATGATCGTTGTACAAAGAAAAGATGCTATGTAGATATTCATGCCAATAGTGCAACATAAACAAGTGTCAGAAAACTTGCACTCTGCAAAAAGCGTGGCTTTGCCAAGTGTCTTCCTTATCTATGTAACATCAGAAAAATGTCCCCTTGGGGCCTTTTCTCTCATAAGGTTTAGCTTCCAAGTATTTTGCATGCATTTAGGACATCTTACTTCATAATTTGGCATCCCAATGGAATGAGCCCTAGGTAACATGACAAATGGGACCTAGGAGGACCCCTTGAGCTTTCCCCTGCCCAAAATAGGGGGGAGGACTTGGGCACCCACGCCCTAGTCCTGCCCAATTTTGGGGCAGTCCCAATTTATGGGTGTCGGTTTATGACCGTTATTTAGGTCCTATGCCGACACGGTAAGTTTGAATTATGAAAATCTTGGTGGGATTGTTTGTAGTTGCACATAAAAGCATGTTTAGGCATTCATTTGTAAACTAGATTTCAACTATATGGCAATTGTGATGTTTATGCATTCTTAAGGTGATTCAAGGCTTTCATTATGTTTCAAGAGTAGATTTCTGCAGTGTATGTGTTTGTGTTTGCAAATTTGAGCATCCATTTCATCATGGACTGAAGAGCATTTTCCTCCCATGATATCTTCATTACAATGTGACATTATATTGTGTTTTCATCATCATTTTCTTTGGGTTTTGCCTTTGCCTCATAAGGGCACACACTCTCTATCTAATAATGGTGTTCGGAGACTTAAGTGTCCTCTAGGGCTTGACTGAGGCAAGCCTCTAAACACCACAACCCCCTCCTAAAGTTTTCATGGTTGCAGGTTACATGTTGAGGAGCTGGACAAAGTGAAGTAGTAGGAAGGCATCTTGAAGTGTCAGAATTGCATAACAGAAGGAAAAATAGCACCCTGGACTTGGGCACCAGCTCATTAGTCCTCCAACTTCAGTGACAGGAAAATCTCCAGAACAACAAGAAAGAGTTACAGACTGATTTTCCAGATCTTGACAGAAACTAGGGCCTTGGACTTGGGCACCCACTCTTGTGTCCCTCACTTTTCCTCCTCAAAGCCTTGAAAAAAAGTACTCTTTGATTTGATATTTTACTTCCCTCTGCAAGAGCTTTTTTCTGTTATTCTTTTGTTTACAGTTGTATTTGCATAATTAGGGTTTTAATGGTCAATTAAGCGTAAGAGAAGGAAAATTGATAATTAAACTTCCTAATCCAAGTTTTCCTACATCTCATAGCGACCTAGGGTATGATAGTGCATTGCCACTCGACCCTAGATTCTTGAATGTTAAGGGTGAAAGGAGGATTCAAACATCTAACAACACTAAACTAAACAATCCCAATTTTACCCTAGACATTTTAGTGAACCTGTGTTTTTGGACTTAAATTGCAACTTTTTGAGTGTGTTTTTTTAGATTTGGATTGATATCATTCATTCATATAGTCTTTCATCTTATTACATTGATAAAATGACAAAAAAATTGAAAAATTTGCAAAAATTTGAAAACCCTAGCTTGCATTTTCATATAGATTACTAAATTGCATCAATTCTTTCTAAATTTCCCTAATTCATGATTTTTCCATCACATCTGATATAAAATACAGAAGAACACAAAAATTCAATAATTTGCATTACATTTTCATCATTAATTTGCTAGGTTTTTGTAGAAATTTTGACAATTTTCATTAAACCTAGTAATTCCAAAAGCTAGGGTTAGTAGGCAAAATCTTCTTTTATATTTTTCTACTGATTTTAGAGGCTCATTCAAATTATAATTTGGTTTTAGTCTTGAATTTTAGTGTAAGTTTACATTTAGATTTAAAATATTTGCATTTTTGCATAGAAAATTTCAACAAAAAACTAGCAATTTTCATGCATTTTCATTAGATTTGCATTGGCATTTTGCATATTAAAGCTTGGAATTAATTTTCAGACCTGAGATTAATTCATTTTCATCATAAATCAGACCTCAAATCATTAATATAGCATTTTGTGTCAAGGTCTCAAACCTAGGGCTTGAAAAACATTGATTTTCACTAGATTTTGACTTATCGACTCTCTAAACTTGCACCATAGGCATGTTGTGAAGAATATTTTTGCATTAATTTTCTATTATTAGGGTAATTATTTGCTTCCCCTCCTAAAAATCTTCACAACACCCCTTTTATCGAGTTCTTGTATTGAAGATTTGGTGAAAAACTACACATTTTGGCTATTTTTGCCCTAGGGTTTGGCCTAGTTTACACTCTAAGTGTGTTGTGATCAATTTTATGGATTGAGGTGACTAATATCATTTCTTTTATTTTCTGTACCTCCTAAAATTCATTACAACACCTCTTTTTCTAGGTCTTGGAAGTGAAAAACCCATGAAAAATAACCTATTTTTGTTATATTTTCATTAGGGTTTGACCTTGAGTGGCACTAAAAGTGTGTTGTGTTGGGTATGTTGACATTAAGTGGCTGTTATTACTGATATATTTTATTTTCCATCTTCATTTTCCTTACAACACCCTTTTTCATGCTCTTTTGCATCAAGATTTGGTGAAAAAATTGCATATTTTGACATATTTCACTATATTTTGACCTATCATCATCTTAGATCTACATCAAGAGTGTGTTTTTAAGGTTATTATTGTTGTTTTGGACTTATATCAGACATATAATTTTCTGCCCCTGATCAAAATCCTTACAACACCCTTTGTTTCATTCACTTGCATTGGAAAAAGTACAAAACAATCAAGCATTTTAGGTCATTTTTGCATATAGTTTTGCACTTGACTTGTGTGTAACTTTTGAAAACTTTTAAAATATGATTTCACATTGATTTGAAAGCATATATCATGGCTACTTCTTTGGAAGAGTTGTTTTCATACATCGTAGACATTGATCATTTCCCTGAATTCAATGATAAACATCCTCAAGTTCTGGAACAAATAACACACATACATGATGTTAATCTCTCTATGTGCTCGACATATGAAATCCTTTGTTATATATATGATTTTGATAGCTTCGCAAACTTCATGGGAATATACCCTTGGATATTGGATGATCTCACTAAATTTATGATCAATAGTATATATACTAGTGATGACCTCAAAATGTTAGATGAAGCCTTAGATGACTTTATGGAACATTCCACTACGACACCCATTGCTAAAACATGTCATGATAACTTTGGTTTACCTTATGATCCCTCTCCCAGATTTGATCCTCCTCATAAGGACACTTTGATGCAAGAGGATGATTTCATTGACACATCTCTTAACACCATACCACCAAATCTTCATTCTAATGCTCACTCTAGCCAAGATGAAGCATTAGCAAATGAAGAGCCATCACTAGTTTGCCATTCCAGTGCTCTCCCTAGCCAAGAGGAACCATTAGTGAATAAAGAAATCCCATCAACAAAGAACATTCCATGGGTAGACAATGAGATTTCATCTAACAACAATAAAAACTCTATCATAATGCATGAAACCTCCATGGATCATCCTAGCAACCTTGTTCCTTTAGTTGATTGTTCACACACCTTGGATATCACTAAGGAAGAGAAGACCTTTAATGTTCCTCCTTCTCTTGATTATTCAAGTCATTTGGACATCAGTAAGGATGTAGCACTAGTGAATGAGGATAAGTCTCACATTAAATCCCTCAAGGATGGATGTTGAGATCACTCAAAATAATTTGCTTCTCCCACCACCTAAGATGATATTGAATAAGTACACTAATGAACTTCAACAAGAAAATATTTCACCTAACATTAAGTCAAACCAAGAAGCATTTAAGAATGAACAAAAGAATAGTGACAAAAACTTGGTAATGGTACCTTATGTTTGTGATTGGGAAGAGAATGATTTGATTATTGATAACTTCTAGCATGGACCTCTCTATAGGTAAGTATCTCTAATCCTTTATCTCTCTCATGATGTGCTTCCCCCGTGATGTGTTATGTGTTTTTTAGGCCTCCTGGGATGACTTCAGAATCTCCTGTAAGGTCCAGGATACCAAGAGATGACCTCTGTTGTGACCTTCTTCTATTTGTATCATCATTCTTCTATATTGCCTCTCTCTGATTTCATCATTGTGTGTTGTGTCTTACAGACATAGCGTTGTGGTTGGTAACTTGGGGGCACCCTCCTACATGACTATCCCTAAGACACTTGTTTCTCCTCTCTTATTTATTGTTTCCCTTCCTCTAGTGTTTCCATCTAGCAGGTGGATGACGAAAAACATTTATACTAATGTGGACCTAGTGTCCCTTTTGAGAGCAATCAAAACAATGGACTTAGTTCCTAATATGATGATAGAGTTGTATATTTAATCTGACGCTTGGCTAGTGGAAGCACTTGTGCTTTCTGAGTAGTGAATTTGATGATGTTTCTATCACATTTTCAAACCTTAACAATATTGTTTCTCTATGCACCTTTGTTTGTCTTTGAATCTAGCCTCGGTGGTACTCAATTTAGAGAGCTTCGTGATATAGCCCTGCGGTTATCCTCAAACTCTGAATTCATTGTATAACCTTGGCTCTTTGTGTGGTTAATTATATGCATTGATGTTGTTGTTTATCATGATGTTGTAGACACTAACATGTTTCTTGCAGGGATACATTTGTGGGAACATTTGGTGATCGTAAAGTACATGTCACCTCCGAGGGGCATGGGCTTTGTGAAAGTCTATGTTCCCTTGTGTGTTTTCTTCCTACCTTAACGTGCTTGATATCGGTGCATGATATCAACCACCTTAAGGTGGGGGCATATAAGGTAAGCTATCTATTGTATATGTTAGCAATGTGCTTGTCCTCAGGTGTAGTTTAAAGACCGGCATGATGGTGCTTCCTGCATCCTGAGTTTGTTTGCAATCAATCAATCAATCAATCATCTAAGCCCTCTATGGAGGCGGGATATTGAGCATATCCTTTTTCTTAAGCCCTCTACGGAGGCAGGGATGGTGTATTTCTTGGAGCAAATTGCATCATCTAGTCATTTTCAAAAGTCCTCTGTGGAGGTGGGGAGCGGTTCTGTGAATAACTCAACCCTTAAGCATGTCTTTAGCGATTGTTGTGGCGAAGCCTAATCATCAGTGTGATCCTATAATGTGCCTGAGATGGTGATGAGCCTAGAAATAGGGAACACACCATCACTTGTCTGTCATGTTTTCTCTGTGTCTTCAAGTGTGTGTGTTTTGGCGTGCTTGTTTTGTGTGGCATTTTTTTTGCCCCATATGCAGTATAAAGACTAGCGCGATGAGTGCTTCCTACATTTTGGGAGGTTTTGCATGTCTTGCATGTGTGTTACCCCATATATACCAAGACCTACACGATGAGTGCATCATGTATTATGGGAGGTTTGTTTACTTTCCAGTACTTGCATCTGCATTTTCTATATATGAGAAAAAAAAATAAAAGAATCATGCCTGTCTTCCATGCATTAATGTGTCTCCCATCCATCTACTATCTTCTTCATGTTTTGCATGCCTGTTACTGTCTTCTATGTGATTGGCGTGTCTTCTCCGTGCTTGGCATGTTTGTTGTGTTTGTGACCTTACTTTAATGCATGTATTGGTCTTGCGTTTATACATACATTACAGTGGGGGATAAATTTAACGTCATAAAATGTCCCCTTGGGGGCTTTTCCCTCATAAGGTTTAGCTCCTAGGTCTTTTGCATGCATTTAGGACATCTTACTTCATAATTTGGCATCCTGATGGAATGAGCCCTAGGTAACATGACAAATGGGACCTAGGAGGACCTCTTGAGCTTGACCTTGCCCGAAATAGGGGGGGAGGACTTGGGCGCCTGCACCCTAGTCCTGCCTTATTTTGGTGCAGTCCCAAATTTTGGGTGTTAGTTTATGACCATTATTTAGGTCCTATGGAAACACGGTAAGTTTGAATTACAAAAATCTTGGTGGGAGTGTTTGTTGTTGCATATAGAAGCATGTTTAGGCATTCATTTGTAAACTAGATTTCAACTAGATGGCAATTGTGATGTTTATGCATTCTCAAGGTGATTCAAGGCTTTCATTGTGTTGCAAGAGTAGATTTGTGTGGTCTATGTGTTTGTGTTTACAGATTTGAGCATCTATTTCATCATGGAATGAAGAGCATTTTCCTCCCATTATATCTTCACTACAAGGTGACATTATATTGTGTTTTCATCATCACTTCCCTTAGTTTTTGCCTCTGCCTCACAAGGGTACACACTCTCTATCTAACAACAGTGTTCAGAGACTTAAGTGTCCTCCAGGTCTTGACTAAGGCAAGCCTCTAAACACCACAACTCCCTCCCAAATTTTTCATGGTTGCAGGTTACAGGTTGAGGGGTTGGACAAAGTGAAGTTGCAGAAGGCATCTTGAAGTGTCAGAATTGCAGGATAGAAGGAAAAATAGCACCCTAGACTTGGGCACCCTCTCATTAGTCCTCCAACTTTCATGAAAGGAAAATCTCTAGAAGAACAAGAAAGAGTTGCAGACTGAGTATCTAGATCTTGACAAAAACTAGGGCCTTGGACTTGGGCGCCCGCTCCTCTCTCCCTGACTTTTCCACCTCGGAGCCCTGAAAACAGGTACTCTGTGATTTGATATTTTACTTCCCTCTGCAAGAGCTTTTTCTGTTATTCTTCCATTTATAGTCGTATTTGCATAATTAGGGTTTTAATTTTTAATTAAGCATAAGAGAAGGAAAATTGATAATTAAACATCCTAATCCAAGTTTCCCTACATCTCACAGTGACCCGGGGTATGATAGTGCATTGCCACTCGACCCTAAATCCTTGAATGTTAAGGGTGAAAGGGGGATTCAAACATCTAACAACACTAAACTAAACAATCCCAATTTTACCCTAAATAGTCTAAATCTGTAGGGACCCACCATTCTCCATGTGGCTTCTCCTTTACAAACCCTATATGTAGTGAGGGATTGCCATATGTTTCAACCATCCAATAGCGCATCAAGAAGTGGTTTTCATAGGTGGAGGTTCTCAAAATGTGCATCAGAGTGACACCTGGATTCCTCGGCCAATGGTGCACCAAGAAAAACCTGTCAGAGCTGAGACCCTAGAGCAAATGCACAAAAGTGACACGTAGCTTGTACTACGCTTCCATCAATAACACTGTGGCTCTAAAAATGTATCATCACCTTGGGCCCCACTAAAACTCATGAAAATGTGTTGCGTGGATTTGTTAACCAATGGTGCAACAGAAACAAGATGTCAAACCCGGAGGCTCTCAAAACATGCACGAGGCTGCCACATGGATCAACCATCCAATAGTGTACTGAGAAGAACATGTTAGAAATCATATTGCCTCAGAGCAATACCAATAAGACAGCCTTCTCCATATCTCCCTAAAACAAAAAGGACTCTACGTAAGCCCGAAAACTTAGACATATATATGTTTGTGTCTCTGACACCATCTTCTTCAATATGTATATTTCTCTAACATCGTCCTCTATTCCAAACTATTGACCATTGTTTCTATTGATGCTTCTTCTCCTAAATCAAAATGAATCTACCAGAAACCCCTAAATACTCAAAATGTGGAGTTTTTACTCTATAGGAATAATGCATATTTGTTTTTTAATCCTAATGGAACTCCCATGCCCTTGCCATATAATGGGCAAAACTTGAAGTTGTGCAATATGTAAAAGGGGTTTTCCCCATATTGTACTATAGTCCTCTTTCCCTATTTTATTTTTGTTTTACTTTGTTTCTTGTGTTTTGTGTGACTTTGTGGCTCAATGAATAAGGCCCCTGACCAACCTGAGACTCTATGTTCTCTTCATCCTTTGTCATCTTTGTCCCCAAATAAAGCTAGTTGTTACCCAAGTTTTTGTCATTGTCTTCCACTAAAAAGAATGCCCTTATTCAATTTAAACTTGGGTTAGTCTTGTTCTCACATTGTAGCTTACCCATTTTAAATTTCCCCCAAGTCTTAAGGTCTTTGCACTTTGGACAACTTCTTTGTTCTTTTGTGAACTTCATCACCAAGTTCATTAGTTCACAAACTTAGCGATGTAGCGATAAGAAAAAACATGGACTTAGTTCTCCTTTTTTGTCGGCATCTTTTCCCTTTTACGAAATTTCTTTGTCTTCCTATGTTCTATCACTCAGTTCTTAAGTTCTCTAACTCTGTGATGAGCCGATCATTTAGCATTGTGAATTAGTCCCATCAAGCCCTACCCCACCAACAAAAGGAAACTCTTTGTTAAAATCTCTCATCACTCAGAAGAAAAGTTAGTGAACCATTGAGTTCGCTAATGTATGGAGCGGCCAATTAAAATTGAAGATAAATAATGATCATGGATAATGGCAGTCAACAAACTATTGAGTTCATGAACTCTTAAGTTTGTCAATACTTGGTTGTTTCCTAACTCATCTCTTCACTGATAAGTAAAGTTTCAAAACAGTATGGTTCATCGATGAAGGTGGTAAAGGAAAAATGGGAGGTTATCAAAACAACAATTCTGAATCCCAAAAGTCCTAAGTAAAGCTATGGATAAAAAGAGCATCAAATTTTAGCTAAGGTCACCTTTGAAAATTTCTAAAAATTCTTTGAAATAAGCAAGTTATTCCCATCATACATCCTAATTTGACATTTCCAATTGGACATGATATTTGCGAACTTAACATTCACATCATGTGTTCCATATCGGGATGAAGATACCGGAACATAGCACGTTGAAAGGCTTCCAGTTGGAAGCAGTCCTTAAACATTTGAAATGACTGGAAGAAGGTTCCAGACCCAACCCAAGTCTAAAATATAGTTTAGTTTGAGAACACAAAGAGCGCCTAACCCAATCTTCATTTGAACTTGATTTTTCAACCGAACATGACATTTACAAATCTAAAGATTTAGTTCAATTGAATGATCCACATCCAGTTAGCCCATGTAAAGTATTTCCATCCGGATATTGTTCCATGACAATTTATACATTAACTTGAACTTGATCTTACACAATTGACATTTGGTTCATCCCATGTTCCACATCTAGTTGGATTCTCACATCTGGTTGCGTTCAAATAAGTCATCATGATGTCATGCATCCAACCCGACATACTCCAACTTGACTTATTTCAACCCAGTATGCCTACCTGATACAAACCCTTGGTCAAACTTGATTTAGTCAAACTAGACATTGAGGTCAAACATGACATCTTAGTCAAACTTGGTATTTCCTAGCTAGACACTTTAACTGAACCTGATATTTCGATTTTGAATGTTCCACATTCGGTTAGACATAATGTATTGTTACCTGAATCATTCAGATTATCCGTTTGGGTTTTGAAATTCAAAAAGCAAATCAAAGCTAGTATATTCTCCCGCTCACCATTAATTGCATTCCTGATGAGACATAAAATGAGCGATGCAATAGGATGTCGAAATGCGACCGGATGTTGAAGTGTAACTGTATGTCCGGTCCGGTTGAGAATGTCCGGATGGAATGTCTTGTTCTAAAATTTGTGGAAAGGGGAATATTTTCATACAATTTGTATAACATTTCTTTTGGAGGATAGAGTATTAAGTTCTAGCCTACTCATTAATATTGGATATTGGGTCTATTGTCTCTATGTGTTACCGTTTATTCTTCTTATGTTGAATGCATAGCATGTTGAGTATGTGAAATTTATATCTCTTTGTATGAAATATTGATGTGTCCTCTTTCTTATGTTAGAATTTGATGCAAAGGTGATAGTTCAACAGTTAGTTACTTATTCATAAGTTCTTTCCATTCTTATGTTTGGAGGAGAATCTATTAATTTTGTTATTATCAGTAGTATCCAATTGTGTAGCACTACATTGGGCATTATGGTTTTTATTTCAATTTCATACTAAGAGAAAATGCTTTCCGCTTTCAGGTTAAAAGCATATACATAAAATCCACTTTCATTGCATTCCACGAGATGACATGTCTTTGAGGCATTCTGTCAAACAGTTCACATGACTTGTCCATGCTTCCACATGTTGAAAGCATGTCTACCAAGGCAGTTGTAAGGATAACATTCGGAGAAAAATCCGCCTTCCTTTATGCTTTGATGGATGGTTATACTTATACCCTGTTCCAAAGCTCCCATTTTGGCACAGGCAGGGAGGATGCCGACAAAGGTTGCGGAACTGCATTTGCTTGAGAGTTTCAAAAGTTCCATTTTGTGCATATCCTGCAATCATTGCATTCCATTTTATGCATTGCATATCTCTTTAATGCCCTTTCGAATCCCTTCCAGGCCCGAAATTATCAGGTTTGCTTCCATTCTGTCGCAAACAACTTCCAAACCTGAACAACCCCAAACCTCAACACATTGACTTGTGAATTAAGTGAGCGGGAGAGGGAAATTCAAACAAATTTAAATTTTAGTTTTCCGCAGTTTTAGAAATTTGTGTAGACGTTCACATTAACTGTACAGTTTTAAGAGCAGACAGTAACTGCGTGGTGAGGGAAATTGGTAACTGTAGTTTGTAAAAAACAGGAAAGTTCGATTGAGGAAGCTGAGAGGGTGTTGAAGAGTGAAGGAGGGCCCCACATCCCACATCAACTGGCAGCAGTAGGTATCCAATCAAGACTGTTTGAAGCGGTTGAGGGCACTTCTTTTGTGAGGAGGGCATTCCCACCACCACCCGCCATTAGAGCATGATTGATTATTGATAGAATTATTAGGGCGCATCTCTAATCTTGGATGGGACATTGGGATGGGAATATAAGAAATCTGACAGCTGTTTCCTTTGAGTGGACAAGACAGCCACTTTAAGAGAATTGAAATAATAATATAGTTTGTCATATATGCATAAGAAATCTCACAATTATTTATTTTGAGTGGTAAAGTGGCCACTCTAGTATGGTTGGAAAAGAAAATAAAAGATTCTCGATAACATGTTATAGTTTTAATTTGAACACAAATGCCACTTTCTTGATACAAGATGGATATACTTTTCTTCGGTTCACACTTATTAAATAATAATTTATGCAAATTTCTACTTTAAAAAGACCTCAAATTTATATTAACTATTGAAAGTGTTTAAATTATTAATTGGAAGTGACATAAAAGTCCTTTAATGACTTGAAAAATCCTATTTTCTAGATGCCAATTGTGTCACCCTTTATTTCAATTTTCTTTACATGATGTGAAAGACTAACAACAATTTTGTCCTATACTACTCTTAATTTAGGATTAGTAAAAGCACTTAAAATGTTACTAGATAGTTCACACACACACACATGTTGGTCAAACATTGTAAGAAATGACTTCGACAAAAAAATATGAATAAATATATAAGAAGCCACAAATATTTATAGTCTTGTTAGCTAAATACTTTATATTTATTATTTTTTAGAAGTCATCTTATGAATATGTATTGTTTGAGATTTATAGAAGTCATCTTATGAATCATATGTATTTTTTGAGAATTATATTTAGTTTCTTTCAAGGAAAAATATTAAATATACCATTATTTTTTAATTTGTATATTTTTTGAAGAAATACCCAAAGCTCAAGCACTTTTTTGGAAATTTCATTTCTTTAATGTTTAACATATCTAGGTGCCACAAGTTTCCTAAATAGCAAGTTTGTAACAATTGATTAGTTGGCAAAGAATTTGTAATTACAAATTTGGGTTGCTTCTCATTATGGCCATTTTTAAATGGCTACTTAAATAGTGAAGATTTATTGCCAACAGAATAAAATAATTGCAAAAAGTTCTCAAATTTGGGTTGCTTCTCATTGTGGTCATTTTAAATGGCTACTTGAATGGTGAAGATTTATTGCCAATAGAATAAAATAATTGGAAAAAGTTCTCAAAGTGCTTTTGTAAATGACAACTGATTTGTGTTTTTATTTTTTAATGAATACTTCCTATTTAACTTTATATTAAGAAATAATAGTACCATATTCATAAAAAAAGGTTAGGGTGGTATAAGGGCACACCCACAAAGTCTAATTGGACAAAGTCCAATATAAATACAATAAAATAATAGGGCTAAGCCCAAACAACACTATGCAACTAAAGAAATGCTAGAAAGAGGATTCTTATAATCAAATTTCCCCCACACACCACCAATGACAACATCATCAATAGGCTTCCAACTAATGAGAAGCACCTTCCTCTTGAGGAGTATCATCTGAAGGCTACTAAGCATGAACTAGAGAAATTACTAGCTCTAGGTGAGGAAACTTGCTAGAACTAGGCCATTCAAGAGCACCGTGCACCCATGAGAAGAGATGAAAGGAAGCCTAGAAGGCTGAGACCAACTGGCACAAGAAACAATATTTTTAAAATCTAGAGGTAGTGATCTATAGGAGTGGGGTTCCTCTATCTCTCCTAGGACACTGGATGCAACCACGTTCGAAATGGAGAAGAGGGATCAGGTGGAACACTAGCAACAATGCAAGGGGCATTCCCCTAGTGATCCAACAACTTCTGTAGATGAGCAACCTAAAGTGCAACTTTAATATCTTTCACCTAGATCTTCATAAGAATAATAGAGCAAATCATGGCTTTAGTGTACAAAGAGAAATGAACATCTGTAGTGCAATTAGAAAAGAGAGCTACATTTCAATCTTTCCAAATACTGAAGATAATTTCCACCTTGAAATCATGTTAAATCTAGGTATATCTAAGTGGGACACAAAGTGCTACGCCCTTAATCCTATAGTGTGTATAGGGTTATGAATAGTCGGCTTGTGGCTATCTTAACTCTTAATTAAGTCATATTATCATTGTTTTATTGTTATTTAGTTGTTTAGGTCAGCCTAAGGCTTCTATAGGCCCATCTAAGTCAGCCTAGGTGATATCCTAGGCATAAATAGGTATATATATAGGAGGTAGTGAGTCTTATTTCATGATATTGAGTATTGTGTTCTCATTGAAGACTATTGGAGGTATCCCCCTCGAAGTGGTTTTGGAGGTTGCCCCCTCGACGTGGCATATTATTATCAAGTGTTTGCAACATATTTACTATTATATTCAGATATTGTGCAAGTTGTTTCATTACAAGTGGTATCAGAGCATGATCTTGGCACCGTGAAGACAAAAACAAGGTGATTTTTTTTCTGATTTGGAGGTCATTTTAGAAAGTGCATAACTTTCAAATTTTGGCGATTTTTTTTCTGATTTTAAAAGGGTTTTTGTAGAACATATTGAAGCTACTACAACCCAGAATTCAGAGCATTTGGAGCAAAATTAAGCGAGTTATAGCAGAATTAGGGTTTCTACCCTTATTTTTTGAAAAATGTATATCTCTCTTATTTTGTCGAATCTCTGAAAGATTTTTTGTGGGTTTTTCAATATAATAGTGAAGCTACCACAGTCCAGATTTAAGAATAATTGAAGCAGAATAAAGGGAGTTATTTATAAATTAGGGTTTCCACCAATTTCTCTCTCCAGGCTGCACAATTTTGAATTTCTTCACAATTTTTTCAGGGAAGTGAGATCTTGGCCCTGGTAAGTTACAGTAAAAATTTCAGATTGATTTGATTTGTTTTGTGTGATTCATTACAAACTTATTTTTTCCAATCATGACGGGTCCTTCAACAAGGTGTAAAAAGAATGTTACCACATCGGGAAAAACTCCAGGCAAGGAGGATGTGGAAAATGAGGATGTTGATAAAAAAGAATATGAAAATATACTTGAACTTATTCATAAAGAAAATAGCAAGATGAAAGGTGAAATCTTGTCCATTATGGGTGAACAAATGAAAGGGTTGGCTAAGTCATGTGATATTGAGAAAATTCTGGAGATACTTTCCAAACATAAGCAGTCACAACACCAAGATGTGGAGGAAGAGGATTCTACAAAAGGGAAGGGTGTTTGGGTTTGAATCAAATCTCAAGATGGATCATCACACCACTCATTTTATGGCAAGGAATTTCACACCAAAGTTGGATATGCAAAAGTTTGATGGTCAAGATCCTACCAATTGGCTCTGTCAAATGGAGCAATTCTTTGATATCCACCATGTTCCATGTCAATAAAAGGTGGCCATGGCTTCCTTATACTTGGAACCCGATCAATTCATTTGGTACCGTTGGCTATGTGAAGAAAAGAAAGCAAAAGGATGCATTGTCACTTGGTCGGTTTTCTAAGAAGAACTCATTACTCATTATGGTGAAAATCTTATGGATAGCTACTTCAGCCAAATTACCAAATTAAGGAAAACAGGTATGGTCAAGGATTACATTCATCAATTTCATACTTTGTCTTTAAGAGTGGAAAATGTGTCTACAGAAAATTTGTTGGAGCTATTCATTGGTGGCCTAAAGGATCACATTAAATATGAGGTACACATGTTCCATCCAAATTCCATCTCAGATGCAATGATTATGGCAAGGCAAGTAGAGGAAAAATTTATGGTTAATAAAAGGCAAGGTTTTATAAACATAAGAGATAAAAGCACTCCTACACAGTCACTTCCACAACCTACTAGGCTAACACCACAAAAAATTGAAGAGAAGAGAGCAAAAGGATTATGTTTTAATTGTGATAGCAAATATAGTAGAGGACACAAATGCACTGAAAAGAAATTGTTCTATATTGAAGGGCCAAGTGAGGAAGAAGAAGAGGTACCAATAGTAGAGAGTGACAATGAGATAGAGGAGGAGTCAAGAGATACTCAACCAATCATTTCTTGCCACGCACTTTCAGGTTTTAGTACCCCACAAACTCTCAAGGTAGTGGGTTTCTTAAAGAAAGAAAAAGTAACAGTGTTGATAGACTCAGGTAGCACTCATAACTTCATCAACAAAAAGTTGGCCACTTGTCTAAATTGTTTTATATATCTAGCTCCAGAATTTTAGGTCTTGATTGCAGATGGCGGTACTGTTAGTTGTTCAGGAAAATGCCATAGCATTAAATTATCCATGGGAGATTATCATCTTAATTGTCCAATGTATGCTATCTCAATGGGTGCAGCAGATATTATTTTGGGAGTACAGTGGCTCACCACTTTGGGAACAATTGAATTGAACTTCCAAGAACTATTCATGCGCTTTCAATTAGAGGGAAGAACAATAGAATTACGAGGGATGCGTGCAAAGTCACCACAGATAGTAAGTTCTTACCAAATGCAAAAGATGTTGAAGAAGGGGGTAGATGGGATGGTAGCCCAATTATTTTCATTAGAAGCATATCACTCAAAGGCTTCTACACCATTGGATCTACAAGCAATTATAGATAAGCACTCTGTAGTTTTTGGGGAGATGCCAAAAGGATTGCCTCCTAGGAGAGATCATGATCATGCCATTCAACTAGTACCAGGGAGCCAACCACCCAACATCAGGCCCTACAGATATCCATATGCTCAAAAAAGTGAGATTGAGAAGATAGTTCAAGAGATGCTAGAAGCAGGCATTATCAGGCATAGTCAAAGTGCTTACTCATCTCCTGTGGTAATGGTGTGTAAGAAGGATGAAACTTGGAGGATGTGTCCAGATTACAGGGAGCTTAACAAGTTCACCATAAAAGATAAGTTTCCTATTCCAGTAATTGATGATTTGTTAGATGAGCTTAATGGTGCTATTTATTTTACAAAACTTGATCTCCATTCTAGTTATCATCAAATTAGAATTAGAGATGAGGATGTACATAAGATAGCTTTTAGAACCCATGAGTGCCACTATGAATTTTTGGTAATGCCTTTTGGTCTCACTAATGTACCGTTGACATTTCAAAGTTTGATGAACTCTATCTTCAGGCCATTTTTGAGGAAATTTGTTTTGGTATTTTTTGATGACATCTTAATATATAGTAAAACATGAGAGGAACACTTGCAACATGTAAATCAAGTGTTGGACATTTTGAAGTAGAATAAGTTGTATGCTAAACCATCCAAGTGTATCTTTGGTGTCAAAGAAGTGGAGTACCTTGGTCACATTGTGTCATATGAGGGAGTCAAGGTGGACCCTCATAAGATCCAAGCAAATGTAGAGTGGAAAATTCCTAAGACCCTTAAGAACTTACGAGGTTTTTTAGGGCTTATAGGGTATTATCACTGATTTGTAAAGAATTATGGTAGCATAGCATCTCCTCTCACATCCTTGTTAAAGAAGGATGCTTTCCAATGGCATGAAGTAGCGACAAGGGCATTTGAGAAACTAAAGGAAGCCATGTGCACAACTCCAGTCCTAGCTACCCCAGATTTTTCTAAAACATTTGTTGTTGAATGTGATGCTTCAGGACATGGAATAGGAGTAGTACTTATGCAAGAAGGAAAACCCATAGCATTTGAAAGTCGCCAACTCAAAGGTAAGAATTTGTTGAAGCCAGTTTATGAGAAGGAAATGTTGGCTATCTTGCATGCAGTCAAACAATGGAGACCTTATCTAATGGGACGACACTTTAAGGTCAAGACAGATCATGATAGTGTCAAATATTTCTTGGAATAGAGGTTATCATCTGAAGAACAAAAAAAATGGGTCACAACGATGTTGGGATATGACTTTGAGGTCATAAATAAGAAAGGCAAGGAGAATGTTGTGGCTGATGCTCTATCAAGGCGTGATGAACCCACAAAGTCATTTTTATTTGCCATTTCCATGTTACAAGTAGACTGGGTAAATGAGGCAAGAGAAGAGTGGGAGAAGGACATAGATACTCTAAGGCTCATTGAGGAACTCCAACAGGATTCAAGTGTGTCTGACAAATTTTCATGGAAAGGAAATATTTTATGGTACAAGGAGAGGTTATACCTTTGCAAGAATTCAACTCTTAAGCTTAAGGTGTTGGAAGAACTACATGCTTCTCCAATAGGTGGGCACTCAGGATTCCTCAAAACTTATCATAGAATCAAGCAATATTTCTTTTGGGAAGGGCTGAAAGGGGATGTTCAAAAATTTGTAGCTGAATGCATGGTATGTCAACAACATAAAGGGGAGACAGTTAAGACTCCGGGTCTTCTACAACCCTTATGTATCCCAAGTCAAAGGTGGGAGGAGGTATCTATTGATTTCATCACAGGTTTGCCTAGATCTGAAGGAAAAAATGTCATCATGGTTGTTGTGGATCGTCTCACCAAATATGGTCACTTTTGTGCTTTGGCACAACCATTGGCAGCAAGCACTGTAGCAATAGCTTTTATGAATACTATTCAGAAACTGCATGGGACTCCGAAAGTTATAGTCAGTGATCGTGACCCTATATTTATAAGTAATTTATGGACTGACTTGTTTTCATGCTTGGGCACTCAGCTTGCTAATAGTTCATCATATCACCCCTAGTCAGATGGACAGATAGAAGTGGTCAACAAATGCTTGGAAGGCTATCTCCATTGTTTTGCTTCAGATAAACAAGAGAGATGGGTGCAATGGCTACCACTAGCAGAATGGTGATACAACACTTCTTTCCATACTTCTTCCAAGATGTCTCCATTTTTAGCACTATATGGTTACCACCCACCATCAATCATCTCTTCATTGCGGGCACAACCAAAGGTTCACAGAGTCGAAGAACACATCCATCATCAACAAGAGGTATTGGCTAGTCTTCGAGAGAACTTGGCAATGGCACAAAACAGAATGAAGCAACAAGCTAATCAACACCGTAGTGAAAGAACTTTTGAAGTGGGAGATTGGGTCTTTGTGCGACTACAACCATACAAGAAAATGTCTCTAAAACAACAACATAAAGCTAACAAGCTAGCACCCAAGTACTATGGTCCTTATAAGGTGTTGCAGAAGATTGGCAATGTAGCATATAAATTGGAGCTTCCCATATCAACAAAAATTCATCCAGTTTTTCATGTTTCCTGCTTGAAGAAGGTTATTGGGAATAAAGTGGTACCACAGACTAAGTTACCTGAGCTTGATGAGGAGGTAAGAATAGTTGTGGATCCTGAGAGAATTATTCAAACATGCACCAAGAAGCTGAGGACAAGGGAAATCATAGAATATCTAATTAAATGGAAGAACTCTCCAGTTGAGGAAGCTACATGGGAGAATGAGGAATTCATGCAAAAGCATCCACATTTGGTCAGCATTGAGGACAATGCTTCTTTGAAGAGGGGGGCATGCTACGCCCTTAATCCTATAGTGTGTATAGGGTTATGAATAGTTGGCTTGTGGCTATCTTAACTCTTAATTAAGTCATATTATCATTATTTTATTGTTATTTAGTTGTTTAGGTCGGCCTAAGGCTTATATAGGCCCATCTAAGTCGGCCTAGGTGATATCCTAGGCATAAATAGGTATATATATAGGAGGTAGTGAGTCTTATTTTATGATATTGAGTATTGTGTTCTCATTGAAGACTATTAGAGGTATCCCCCTCGAAGTGGTTTTGGAGGTTGCCCCCTCAAAGTGGTGTATTATTATCAAGTGTTTGCATCATATTTACTATTATATTCAGATATTGTGCAAGTTGTTTCATTACACAAAGCTAGTCCCCAAGAAAATCTATGTGCCAATAAAAGGAAGCAGGCTAAAAGGGTCTAAAGCAATCATGAATATAGTTCCAAGCATTGCAAGCATAAGGAAAACCAAAAGAGATGTTTGAGATTCTTACCATAGAATGAATAGTGGGGATTGAAGATACTCATATGAGCCAAACAAACACTAAGAGGAAGGACTTGATAAAGAATGTACCATGCAAAATGAGCCAACTTAGGCTCAAGAATAGCTAACCAATACGATGGAACTGGTGGTGCTAGGTCCCAAGAGAGGACTTGAGTTGCCAATGAAGATTGAGCTAATCAAACATAGGAAGGTGTGGAGATAGCCATAAATAACCTTTGCAAGGACTATAATTCTAAAGTGGCATGTCTATGTACCATTTCCAATCCTTCCACCAAGGTTTGAGGGACTAAACCACAATTTTGTGAAGATTCTAGGGCTCGGCATAACATCAATTATAGACTAGAAAATCTCCTAGTCTTGATTAGCAAGCTTAAATTTTAATTTTAATTTAGTCCAAGAAAGAAAGTTCTTAGTCAATCTATTGATGAAGTCTGGTAGCACATGGATGCTTCTTTTGAAAAATTTGAATAATGCATGGATCCATATCACCTTATCTAGGGGATAGTCTTGACAAGTGAGGACTAGAGACCACCAAACATACTGGTGATTAATAGAAAGGACATTGTGGAAATCATTTTCCACCCAATGGAGCTAAGGATTGATGGCTTCCAAAACTTTCCAAATAATTTTGATAACAAATGTACATTGAATCTTGATAGTCTGCCTCATAGTATGAAGAGTACCAAGATCTGTGCCCTTCCAATTCAATCATCCTAAGGGGAAACTAGAGTCAATACAATTCCCCATAAGAATTTTCAAGGCCTCATTTCCCTCAAGGACTCTGATAATCCATTTGGCACATAAGGCAATGCCTTTCTTGTGGATGGAAAGCAGGCCAAAACCTCCATCTTCATGGGAAGGCAACAAAACTTCTAGGCTACATGATGGAAGCCTTAATGCCCTTCATTGGAAAACTAAAGAAAATCTCTAAGTAGTTTTTCAATTTTCAAATAAGATGCCTTAGAAGGAACCCAACAAGAAGAGTAATAAACATGAGTGTCATCCAAAATTTTAAAGAAAATTGAAAATTACTAACTAGAGAGAGGGGCTTAGTGATCCAATAATTAATCTTTTTCTCAATTCTATCTATCACAACTTGCCATAGCTCGGAAGGAGAGGCTCAAAATGTGAATGGAATGCCCAAAAAATGAAACACTTCCCCATGCCCAATCCATTTCTACCCAAATATCAAGCTAATTTGGTCTGGGAAGGAAGGATTGTCTATAACACTAAGTCTTTTACCATTGAATGCTAGAACCAAAGGCGTTGGAGAAAATGTCCAAGTACTAAAGCACTTGTTTGACATTAGTTTCTATTGGAATTAGGGCTGATAACTGAGAGGGGGGGTGAATCAGTTGTCATAAAACTTTTAAAGCTTACTGCAGTTAATTCTTCTTTACCACTTCTTAATAGATTAATGACATAATCATGAAAAGAAAGAATTAATTATACATGAGCAAAAACATAAACAACACACTTGACACCAAGATTTTGATGTGGAAACCTGGTTAAGGGAAAAACTACGGTGGGGGTTAACCCACAAAGATTATACTTTGTTAAAAGTATTATAAAGGGGAAGGTACATGCCTTCTGGCTCACTGCCTAGAGCTCACTGCTCAAGAGAGGCTCACTGCCTACAAGAATGATTAAAAAAGGGTTATAGGTTGTTTGAACTAATGAATAGCATCTGCTAATGCAAGAATTCAGTTCCAGTTAAGCACATAATACTGATTTGACACACTTCATCTCTATTCTACCCTGTTTACTGCTCTGCCATAATCCAGATCTTAGATCTCTTCTTTTTTGCACTTCTATCTACCTTCTCACACTTACTCCATATTCTTATCACATTCACACACCACATCACTCGAATCCATCGGTTATATATATCCGCATCAACAAATTCAATCACCTATCTGTCGGCCTTATGAACTTAACAAACAATACAAGTACTCTGTTTTGTCAGCTGAATCTATACATCAATATTGATGCGTACTAGAAATAACACTTGCAAGTCACCATTCATGTTGGCCACTAACATTATATCCCATACACAACTCACCAAAACACTTCTACTAGATCCACACAAGGATCTAACATAAGTTGGCGTATTCTTCATTGAACTGTCCTATGATATTAGGACCCGATACTCAGATGCTCATAACTTTTAATCCCTTTGTCACCGTAGGCTGAAATCTTGGATTTGGATTGTTTTGCATTCCCCTACACTCCCTCAAATTCGCAACATGTAATAATTAACTAGAGAGATCCGCTGACCAAAATATTGAGCTCTGTCATATACCATGTTCCTGTCTATTTGGACTTGATAAATCTTGGAACTAACTTCTGGTATGAACTGAAACTATACTCCAGATGTGTGGAATGATCTTAGTTGCCATCAATGACAACACCTGTCATGCGTAGTAGTGTCTCTTGCCAACAATCTCCCCCTTTGGCATTGATGGAAACACTTAGTGAAAAATAACTAAGTGTTGGAGCTACTCCCCCTTACTCTGTACACTTGTATATTCTTCCATTGTGTTGGTGCCTACTACTGGTTTGGGTTTCAAACATTCATCTGCAGGCCCTTTCATAAAAACCCAAAAAATTCTAAGTCCTTCAGCCTATGAGTTGTATGCATGTATCTTTGTATGTACATGGCCGCTTGTATGTGTATTTGTATGTACAAGTGTAGTTGTACATTGGCCGACCCGAAAAAAGAGTTAAATTGGCTTCAGAAAATGAAAAAATGGTTGTATGCATCTTTGAATGCATATCAGGTTTGTATGTTGGCAAGATACAAAGGACAAAGATACATTAGCAATATGCAAAGGAAATGTACATCGCAAAGATACAAGTGTACATGCAAAGGAAAAGATGCAAGGGTCTTATACATTTGCCACATGCAAGGAAAGATCAATTGGTGGCATACAAGGAGAATGTGCAAAAGGATCATTGGCAAAACAATATGCATCGGCAACTCAACTAATAGTCTTTCCGATGGCCGATGATGCAAAGAGGAAAGATGCAAGCAAATATACAAAGCAAATGATACATCAGTAGAAACATACAAAGGAAATATGCAAAGTCAATGTGCAAAGGAGGAGATACAAAGTCTGGGGCCCACCAAGTGCATGTATAGGCCATTGTATCTTTGCACATACAATTGCATATACAATGCGATATTCATTCCTAAGATGCAAAGCCCGGACCTGAAATGAATATGCATTCTGGTTGATACAGGCAGAGGTGATTGTATGTTTTCCTTGTATGTATGTTTACATTGTATGTCGGCACATACAAGGGTCATATACAAAGCAATATACAAGGCAGACCTGAATGGCAAATTAAATTTGGCAAATTCAGCATTAAGTCCGCAGTCTGTATGGTGAAGTTTTTGTATATGCCGATATGCACAAGGAGTTAGATACAAAGCTCGGACCTGATAGCGATTGCAATTTGTTTTATAAATGGCTAGGGTCCACGGGTTGTATGTTGCACATTGTATGTGTGATATACAACGAAAGATACAAAGGTGAAGATACAATGCCGGATTTGAAAATTGTTCCAATTTGCCTCATAAGTGTGTTGAAATCCGCATTGTATGTTTATTGCATTTGTCTGTGCAATATACAAGGAAATAGTCAAAGGGAAGATACAAGGCCCAGACCCGCCTGTGATTTCAAATTGATTCACAAAGATTTGGGGTCCACCCTTGTATGCATGGCGATTGTATGTATGTACAATTGCATATACACCACAGATGCAAAAGAAGATGCAATGGTCTCGATAACTCAGAGATACATTTTTCAGCGATGGAGGACCAATCAAAGGCTACCACGTGTCCAAAAGCAATTGTATGTACATGCTTTTGCATATACAAAGATTTGAAGGTGAGAATGGCTAAAAGGGTGAAAAGGCAAAATGTATGTTCACTGGGAAAAGTCAGCGATGGAAAAAGGGCACCTATGTGGCGCGATCTCATTGGTGGATGACTTTTCAATGGTGCCGATGTGGATTTTCATAGTGGATGCATGATTTGAGGCCACAGATCTCGGCAGGAGGAAATTAAATCGACGGCCCTACTTCAAATTTTCATGAAAGGAGGAATTTTTTTGAGTTCGCGGTTGCATCCCAGATAGAGAAACTTCAGAACCCACGAACCGTTGCTACATCTCGAAATGGGTAGGTTGGCCATTAATGGAAAAATTGTAGAGGTATCAGCCTAAGTGGACAGGCCAGCTACCATTTTTAGGGTGAAAATCTCCAGGTGGTGGCACACTTCCCGAATTCACCTGCTCTTCCCTCTTCTTCTCATGGCTGCATTGAATGTTTTGGGTGCCATTTTTTGGTGCGATGTATCTGGTGGCATCTTTGAAATGACATTCTACTTAATGCTGAGTACATGTTCTTGCTATATAGCGAATTATGTTACTCATTTTCTGGTTGTTGAAGACTTGGCAAAATTTTGGTGGAGTAATAAGATACAATTTCTCTAGTGGCTCTGTTTTGGTGTCTTGTGAGTTTATGAATCATATGTTGTATGTTTTATGCATAATTTACTAGTTTCATGCTATTTTTTATATGAGAAATACTTTGTTGCATGTGTTTGGTCATTTGTCTCCAAGTTGTGGGCATCTTTTCTTTTGAATCTAAATAGCTAAGGGTTATTTGAGATTCAGGAACATGGATTTTCTGTGTTGAATGTTTAATCTCTTATTTTTATTCAAGGAGCAAATTAAATATTTTAGGTTAACCATTGGGAAGGGTATGTTGCAATAGGGATATCATTAAGTATGAATGACTAAATACTCAGTCTTGGGAAGTATCTGTAAGGTAGACACTAAAATTTCCCCTTGAAACTCAGTTATTGATTCAAGTTTATGGTAATCATTCACATGTGTATTTCTTGTTGGTGCCTGCACCTTTTAAATTCATCTGTAGGCCCTTTCAGAAAAATCTAAAAAATTCTATGTCTTTCGGCCTATGAAGTTGCATGCATGTATCTTTGTATATGCATTGGTGCTTGTATGTAAGGGGTTGCATGTATATGAGTTTGTATGTTCGAATATACAAGACAGATGTGCAAGGTCAACATACAAGGTGAAAGATACAAAGGCCCAATGCATATACAAAGTAACATACAAGGCCAACATACAAGTGGGACATACAAAGGTTTTTTCGGCGTGAAATCATCTATCGGTGACTCATGCAAGGGTCTCCCCGACGGTCGATGCATATACAAAGGTGAATGTATATCCGATATACAATGGAAATATGCAAAAGGCACATACAAAGAAAAGATACATGCAAGGCAAGAACCAAAGGGTGGGGTCCACCAGTTGCATGCAAAGGCGATTGTATGTTTGCACATGCAATCGAACATACAAGGGCATATACATTCCTAATATGCAAGGCCTGGACTTGAAAAGATATACATTCTGGTTGATAAAGGTAGGGGTCTGGATTGTATCTTTTATTTGTATATCCGCGTTGTATGTTTGCGATATACAAGACGAAGATGCAAGGGAGGACATACAAAGAAGACCGGACTGGAGAATCAAATGTAGCTAATAATCATTTTGGGGTCTACAGCTTGTATAATGAGGTGATTGTATATGCTGATATACAAGGAAGAAAAGATACAACCCAAACACGAAAGGAAAATGTATTGTGGCGGATAAGTGGTTGAGGTCCATGGGTTGTATGTTGCACATTGTATGTGTGATATACAATGAAAGATGCAAGGGTGAAGATACAAGCCGAATTCCAAAGGTTCTTCCAGTCTAACCCATAAATACAGTGGAGTCCATGCCTTGTATGTATATTGCATTTGTACAATGCGATATACAAAGTGATGATACAAAAGGAAAGATACATGCCGGACTCGAATGCGTTTTTAATTTGTTTTATAAGGGTTTGGGGTCTGCCTTGTATGTAGGGCGATTGTATGTATATGCAATCTCACATACAATCTCAAAAGTAAATGGAGATGCAAATGCACAGCGATGGAGAACCAATCGACGGCTACCACGTGTCCAAAAGCATTTGTGTATACATGCATTTGTATATACAAAGATTTGAAGGTGAAAAAGGTGAAAAAGACAGTTGTATGTATATACGTTTGCACATACAAAGGATTTAAATATACACAGGGAGAAAAGGCAAAATGTGTGTTCATGCTTTGAAAGTCAAAAGGGGAAAATAGCCGCTTGCGTGGCAGGATTCTATTGGCTGATGGATTTTTAGCATGAATTGAGATCGCAGATTTCAGTGGGAAGAAGGAAATCAATAGCCCTGTTTAAAAATTTCACAGGAGATTTGTATGTGTTCGCTGCATCTTTTCCAGGCGAGAAAAAACTTCATAGGCACACGAACCATTGCTGCACTTCCAGCTGCGGGTAGAAAGGCCATTAATGATAGGTTTGCATGAGGTATGGGTTGAAATGACAGACCAGCTACCATTTTTAATGAAAATCTTTAGGCGACTGCACGACTCCTGATTTCACCTGCTCTTCCTTCTGTTTCTACTGGCTGCATTGAATGTTCTTGGCGCCATTCTGAAGATGCATTGTATTTGGCGAAATCTTGAGTTGACCTTGTACTTGATTGCTAAGTACACATTCTTGCTGTATAAGAGAACTGTGTTACTCATTTTTTTAGGTTGTTGAAGACTTGGGCATTTTTTGGAAAAAATAATGAAGAACAGAGCATTTCTTGGCCGTTTTATCTCTATTGGAGTATATGAGTTGCATTTTGAATGCATGTTGCACATATTGTTAGTTTCATTGTTGTTTTATATGAAAAATGCATTGTTGCATGTGTTTAGTTGTTTGTCTCCATTGATGTACGCATCCCTTCTTTTGAATCTGGTTGCTAAGGGTTCCTTAGATTCTAGAATATAGACTTTCTGTATTGCATGCTTGATCTTTTAACTTCGATTCAAGGAGTGGATTAAAATGTTTTAGGTTAAGTATGAGGAAGAATGTATATCAGCTAGGATATTTGTGAGTAGAGGCAGCTAAATACTCATTCTTTGGTGGTGTTTGTAAGGCAAATACCATTCTTAACCCCTTGAAACTTGAACGCTAGGTGCAAATCATTCACTTGTATATGTCTAGTTGACTCCTTGCCTTGAGATAGGCACCAGTCTGCTTCTTGTGTAGTAGTTATGACCCAAAACCCCTTGTCTTGCATCCAAAACATCAAAACAAACCATTTCATACTTCCAACCCATTAGTCTGTAGGAGTAGAAATAGGACCCTTGCATACTCTCATCCTCAACCAGTTAGATATGTCCAAGAACAATGCCAACCTTGTGATTTATCCCACAAATCTTGGTCCACACATGAGAGTATTCTACCTGTTGTTGTAATGCTAAATCTTTCTGTCATTAGGTGAGTCAAAAGTCAAATCTTTAGCTATAGGGATACTCCCCTTGGTGCGACAGAACCAAAAGAGAAGGGGAGGTATCTCACGCAACCTCCTGTATTTGTTGGCCAAATATGCCTGTGCATTGGAACTGACAAACCCTCTGCTGATTCAGAGAGAAAGAACCAACAATTTGGTGACTCTGCTGGGGAGTTGAATGTCTGGATCTTTCATGTGAAAAATGGTGCTCTGTTGGCGGAATGAACTCAGAAAAATATTTGTTCTATGATGAAGTTTCAGTTGTTTGAAGCTCATTCCTCTTTGAAGAGGTGGCGGCTCTGCAAAAAGTTCTCAGTGCACATGAAAGTATGATGTATGTTGTGATCTAAAAGATTTTATGTTCAAGACTTCAGCATCTAGACGAGAAAAGGTACACAATTTCTTCCCACTTGTATTTGTTGTTTTATTGCATAAGCTAAATGCCAAGGGGAAGCCTTAGGTTTTAGGTAGACATAGGATATCTGAGATTGAAATTTTTATGAATCCAAGTATGTATTCACCCATACTCAGCCAAAAGGGGGATGAAATGTTGTGTAAAAAAATTGAAGGGATAAAAAATAGGTTGATATCCTTAGAGGCTAGACAAGTTCAGTTAAATAATAACAATGTTGTGTCTGCCAGCCAAAATGCTAAACGTCTTGTCACCACTTTTGATCCTTTATATGACCAATTAGATTTGTCATGGGTTGATTATAAAGTTGAAAGTATGCCTACTCAGATTTACAATCAGATGCCTAGATTTAGTGGACACAATGTGTGTGTGTTGGGGGTACACATATCCAAAACTTTCACAGCTTTATGGAGAAACACTCATTTAGAGATGAGGATATGTGGATGAGGTTTTTTGTTAGATCCTTTGGTGCTAGAGCTAGAGATTGGTATTTGAGCTTTCCAAAGAGATCCTTTTCCTGTTGGGATGAACTTGTTGACTGTTTTAGAAAGGAATTTGCAAGAGAACCTACTGATCTTGTTGCAAGATTAATGGAAATTAGAAGACAATATGAAGAGCCCAATATTGATTTCAGTCATAGATTTGCAATTGCCCTTTCACAAATCCTTGAAGACTTCAGACCTGATACTCCAGCATGCATTAATATGTATTTTGAAGCTTTTGAGAAGGGCTCTAGTGCAATGTTGAGGCAATTCAAAAAATAGATGTGCAGATGGTATACAAGTTTTTAGAAAATACAGAAAAGATGAGAGATGAGCACATGCAGAATTCCCTGTCCACAGGCTTGGGTATAAATAGCAGTTGTGTAGCTGTAAATGACCAAGTAATTATGGCATCATTTGAAGATAAATGTGTAAATAAGGAGATTGAAGTATTCAATGCTGCTATGTTTGAACATAGTGATGATAACAATGCTCAACTAGATTGTTCACTAGTGAAGGATGCCAATGAGAGGATCAGTGATGACTCCCATTTCAAGGTTGAGGTATCTGGTTCTGAAAACAATGGTGAGGTTATGGACAGTAATGAATACTTGTGTTGAGTGGATTTGTGGAGATAATTGTGAGTATTGTGCACAAGATAGAGAAGAAATAAGAAAACAAAGGAGCAATTCCATGTTTGAATCATTGCCTTTTATTCAGACACATGGAGATGATGAAGAGCAATCAGAGATTAAAAAAGTGCTAGTGCTGAGCATGATTGTTCTTTATTTGATTATAGTTTTGTTTATGACACACAGGCTGATACTTCTCCACACAAGGAATTCATTGGTAATGAAAATGCATGTTTGGTTGCCCATGAACCAACAGTATACTATAATGAAGTTGAAACACTTGGATCAACCCTTTTTGATACATATACTGATGAGGATCTGATTGAGTATGGTGAAAATCAAAGCACTGTTATTGGTAAGGATTCTGAATTTCATCTTGATGAAAGAGAGACCATCATATATCATGAAGGTTATTGTAGAGAGGTGCCTGAGTCTTAACCATTCTTGTTTAGTGCAGCTGATGATTGTTTGCATGGGGTGCACAAATATGAATATGAAAGCTTCTTCTTTGATATGCCAGCTTATGATAAAATGAGGCCTGATGATCCTAGCTATTTGGTGGACTTTGAGTGCTTTCAGTTTTCAGTCCAGCTGGGAGATCATTTTATAATGCATATTGCTAATATAGATGATGATAAATGTCATACGTCATATGAGAATGCATTGTTTGATGAACATGACATTTACATGTTGCTTGATACTGAAGGTTGTTTGCATGAGGTTGACAGAGGTAGTGCTGACAGGAGCAAGCTCAATGAAATGTTTGAATATGCAAATGACAAGGTTTGTTTGTGGGCAGACAATGGCAATATCTTTAGGCTTGATCCAGTGAAATCAGATGAAAATAGGGTGTTTGACAAAGGAAAGTTCTAGTTTTCCTTTTTTGTGGCCCTGGGTCACCAAGTAAATTTAAAAAAAAATGTATTTTGTGATGCAAGGTGGTGCAATGTTTGAATCTATGTGCCCAATGGATAGGGACTAGTCCGTATCCCAGAGATCTATGGTTCTTGCCATGCCTGCAAGAGGCATGCATCCCCGGACAGAGCCAATGTTGGTGCCTGCACCTTTTAAATTCATCTGCAGGCCCTTTTAGAAAAATCCAAAAATTTTTGTCTTTCGGCCTATGAAGTTGCATGCATGTTTCTTTGTATATGCATTGTTGCTTGTATGTAAGGGGTTGCATGTATATGAGTTTGTATGTTTGAATATACAAGGCAGATGTGCAAGGTCAACATACAAGGTGAAAGATACAAAGGCCCGATGCATATACAAAGTAACATACAAGGCTGACATACCAGTGGGACATACAAAGGTTTTTTCTGCGTGACATCATCTATCGGCGACTCATGCAAGGGTCTCCCCGATAGCCGATGCATATACAAAGGTGAATGTATATCCGATATACAATGGAAATATGCAAAAGGCGCATACAAAGAAAAGATACATGCAAGGCAAGAACCAAAGGGTGGGGTCCACCAGTTACATGCAAAGGCGATTGTATGTTTGCACATGCAATCGAACATACAAGGGCATCTACATTCCTAATATGCAAGGCCTGGACCTGAAAAGATATACATTCTGGTTGATAAAGGTAGGGGTCTGGATTGTATGTTTTGTTTGTATATCCGCGTTGTATGTTTGCGATATACAAGACAAAGATGCAAGGGAGGACATACAAAGTGGACCCGACTAGAGAATCAAATGCAACTAATAATCATTTTGGGGTCTACAGCTTGTATAATGAGGTGCTTGTATATGCTGATATACAAGGAAGAAAGGATACAACCCAGATGTGAAAGGAAAATGTATTGTGGTGGATAAGTGGTTGAGGTCCATGGGTTGTATGTTGCACATTGTATGTGTGATATACAATGAAAGATGCAAAGGTGAAGATACAAGCCAAATTTTAAAGGTTCTTCTAGTCTAACCCATAAATATAGTGGAGTCCATGCCTTGTATGTATATTGCATTTGTACAATGCGATATACAAAGTGATGATACAAAAGGGAAGAGGACAAAGGGGAAAATAGCCACCTGCGTGGTAGGATTCTATTGGCCGATGGATTTTTAGCATGAATTGAGACCACAGATTTCAGCAGGAAGAAGGAAATCAATGGCCCTGTTTCAAAATTTCACAGGAGGAGATTTGTATGTGTTCGCTGCATCTTTTCCAGGTGGGAAAAAACTTCATAGGCATACGAACCATTGCTACACTTCTAGCTGCAGGTAGATAGGCCATTAATGGCAGGTTTGCATGAGGTATGGGTCAAAATGATAGACCAGCTACCATTTTCAATTAAAATCTTTAGGCGACTACACGACTCCTGATTTCACCTGCTCTTCCTTCTATTTCTGTCAGCTACATTGAATGTTCTTGGCGCCATTATGAAGATGCATTGTATCTGGCAAAATATTTAGTTGACCTTTTACTTGATTGCTGAGTACACATTCTTGTTGTATAAGAGAACTATGTTACTCATTTTTTTAGGTTGTTGAAGACTTGGGCATTTTTTGAAAAAAATAATGAAGAACAGAGCATTTCTTGGCTATTTTATCTCTGTTGGAGTTTATGAGTTGCATTTTGAATGCATGTTGCACATATTGTCAGTTTCATTGTTGTTTTATATGAAAAATGCATTGTTGCATGTGTTTAGTTGTTTGTCTCCATTACTGTATGCATCCCTTCTTTTGAATCTGGTTGCTAAGGGTTCCTCAGATTCTAGAATATAGACTTTCTGTATTGCATGCTTGATCTTTTAACTTCCATTCAAGGAGTGGATTAAAATGTTTTGAGTTAAGTATGAGGAAGAATGTATATCAGCTAGGATATTTGTAAGTAAAGGCAGCTAAATACTCATTCTTGGGTGGTGTTTGTAAGGCAAATACCATTCTTAACCCCTCGAAACTTGAATGCTAGGTGTAAATCATTCACTTGTATATGTCTAGTTGACTCCTTGCCCTGAGATAGGCACCAGTCTGCTTCTTATGTAGTAGTTATGACCCAAAACCCCCTGTCTTACATCCAAAACATCAAAACAAACCATTTCATACTTCCAACCTGTTAGTCTTTAGGAGTAGAAATAGGACCCTTGCATACTCTCATCCTCAACCAGTTAGATATGTCCAAGAACAATGCCAACCTTGTGATTTATCCCACAAATCTTGGTCCACACATGAGAGTATTTTGCCTGTTGTTGTAATGCTAAATCTTTCTGTCATTGGGTGAGTCAAAAGTCAAATCTTTAGCTATAGGGATACCCCCTTTGGTGCGACATAACCAAAAGAGAAGGGGAGGTAGCTCACGCAACCTCCTGTATTTGTTGGCCGAATCTACCTGTGCATTGGAACTGGCAAACCCTTTGTCGATTCAAAGAGAAAGAACCAACATGTCTATTGACTCTGAGCCCTGAGATAGGCACCAGTCTAGTCTTGTATTGAGGTTACAACCCAATGTCCCAGTCTTGCATCCAAATACAAAATACAAATCCAAACTTCAAATATAAACCTTTAGGACATGAGAAGTAGTTTTAGGACCAAAATCCTCTATCTCACAACTAAGCATAGGCCCAAAGCTAGCCCCTTTGCACTTATTTCACAGTTTTGGTCTGCATAAGACAGGATTTATCTGCTTTGTGTCAACATCCCAATAAGTTCATGTGCATATCTTATGGATGGTGAATAGGGAATACCCCCTTGGTTCTGTAGAGCCTAAAGAAGGAGAGGAGATATTTATAGAGTCTATCTCCTGTACTGTTGGCCCCTGGCCTAAAAAGCCTATTGATCAATGATGGCTACCTTGTAGGGATAACTGGGAAGCATCCCGTTTAGGAAAAAACCCAACAGATTTGGCGACTCTACTAGGGAGTGTGCATTAAAAGTGTTATCTTTTGCCCATCCGAGTCACCAACAAAGTGGCGAATCTGCTGGGGAGTGTGCATTAAAAGTGTTATCTTTTGTCCATCTGAGTCACCAACAAAGTGGTGACTTTGCTAGGGAGTGTGCATTAAAAGTGTTATCTTTTACCCATCCAAGTCACCAACAAAGTGGCGACTCTGCTGGGGAAAGAGTTGAATAGTGTGAAATCATTGCTGCATATCTGGTTCTTTCATGTGAATAATGGTGCTCTGTTAGTGAAATGAACTCAAAAAAATATTTGTCATGTGATGAGCTTTCAGTTGTTTGAAAATTTTATCCTCTTTGGAGAGGTGGCGACTCTGCAAAAAAGTTTTCAGTGCACATGAAAGTCTGATGTATGTTGTTGTGATCTAAAAAATTCTCTATTCAAGACTTCAGCATCTAGATGAGAAAAGGTACACAGCTTCTTCCCACTTGTATTTGTTGTTTTATTGTATAAGTTAGATGCCAAGGGGAAGCCTTAGGTCTTAGGTAGACATAAGATGTCTGAGATTGAAATTTTCATGAATCCAAATATGTATTCACCCATACTCAGCCAAGAGGGGGATGAAATGTTGTGTAAAAAAATTGAAGAGATAAAGAATAGGTTGATATCCGTAGAGGCTAGGAAAGCTCAATTAAATAGTAATAATGTTGTGTCTGCTAGCCAAAATGCTAAACCTCTTGTCAGCTATTTTGATCATTTGTATGACCAACTAGATTTGTCATGGGTTGACTATGAAGTTGAAAGTATGCCTGCTCAGATTTACAATCAGATGCCTAGATTTAGTGGACACAATGTGTGTGATGGGGGTGTACATATCCAAAACTTTCACAGCTTTATGGAGAAACACTCATTTAGAGATGAGGATATGTGGATGAGGTTTTTTGTTAGATCCTTTGGTGCTAGAGCTAAAGATTGGTATTTGAGCTTTCCAAAAAGATCCTTTGCCTATTGGGATGAACTGGTTGACTGTTTTAGAAAAGAATTTGTAAGAGAACTTGCTGATCTTGTTGCAAGATTAATGGAAATTAGAAGACAAGATAAAGAGCCCAGTATTGATTTCAGTCATAGATTTGCAATTGCCCTTTAACAAATCCCTGAAGACTTCAAACCTGATACTCCAGCCTGTATTGGAATATACTTTGAAGCTTTTGAAAAGGGCTCTAGTGCAATATTGAGGGAATTCAAGATAACAAGTGTGCAAATGGCATACAAGTTTTTAGAAAATACAGAAAAAATGAGGAATGAGCACATGCAAAATTCCCTGTCCACAGGCTTTGGTATGAATAACAATTGTGTAGTTGTAAACGACCAAGTGATCATGGCATCATTTGAAGATAAATGTGAAAATGAAAATATAGAAGTTGAGAATGCTGCTATGTTTGAACACAATGCTGATAAAAATGCTCAACTAGATTGTTCACCAGTAAAGGATGCCAACGAGAGGATCAATGATGACTCCCATTTCAAGGTTGAGGTATCTGGTTCTGAAAACAATGATGAGATTATGGACAACAATGAATACTTGTTTGAATGGGTTTGTGGAGATGATTGTGAGTATTGTGCACAAGATAGAGAAGATATAAGCAAACAAAGGAGCAATTCCATGTTTGAATCATTGCCTTTTATTCAGACACATGGAGATGATGAAGAATAATCAGAGATTGAAACAAGTGCTAGTGCTAAGCATGATTGTTCTTTATTTGATTATAGTTTTGTTTATGACACACAAGCTGATAGTCCTCCACACAAGGAATTCATTGGTAATGAAAATGCATATTTGGCTGCCTATGAATCAGTGGCATTCTATAATGAAGCTGAAACACTTGGATCAACCCTCTTCCATGCAAATGATACATATGATGATGAGGATCTGTTTGAGTATGGTGGGAATCTAAGTATTGTTATTGATGAGGATTCCGAATTTCATCCTAATGAAAGAGAGACCAACATATATCATGAAGGTTATTGCAGAGAGGTGCCAGAATCTGAGCCTTTCCTATTTGGTGCAGTTGATGATTGTTTGCATGAGGTACACAAATGTGAATGTGAAATCTTCTTCTTTGATATGCAAGCTTATGATAAAGTGAGACCTGATGATCCTAGCTATATGGTGGACTTTGAGTACTTTCTATTTTCAGTCCAGCTAAGAGACCATTTTATAATGCATATTGCTGATATAGATGATGATGAGTGTTATATATCATATGAGAGTGCATTGTTTGATGACTACAACATTCACACATTGCCTGATGCTGAAGGGTGTGACAATGTATGTAGATCAATGCTTGATTTTAAAGTGCAGTTTGACAGAGCCAGTATCTTCAGGCTCGTTCCAGTGAAATCAGACGAAAATAGGGTATTTGACAAAGGAAAATATTGGTTTTTCCTTTTTGGTGGCCCTGGGCCACCAAGTAAATTTTAAAAAAAAATGTGTGTGACTTGTGATGCAGGTTGGTGTAGTGTTTGACTCTATGCCCAATGGATATAAGGGACTGGTCTACATCCTAGAGATCTATGGTTCTCGCCATGCCTACAAGAGGCATGCATCCCCAGAGAGAGCCAATGTTGGTGCCTGCTATTGGTTCAGGTTTCAAACATTCATCTGTAGGCCCTTTCATAAAAACCCAAAAAATTCTAAGTCCTTTGGCCTATGAGTTGTATGCATGTATCTTTGTATGTACATGGCCGCTTGTATGTGTCTTTATATGTACAAGTGTAGTTGTACATTGGCAGACCCAAAAAAAGAGTTAAATTAGCTTCAAAAAATGAAAAAATGGTTGTATGCATCTTTGAATGCATATTGGGTTTGTATGTTGGCAAGATACAAAGGACAAAGATCCATTGGCGATATGCAAAGAAAATGTACATCACAAAGATACAAGCACACATGCAAAGGAAAAGATGCAAGGGTCTTATACATTCACCACATGCAAGGAAAGATCAATCGGCAACATACAAGGAGAATATGCAAAAGGATCATCGGCGAAACAATATGCATCGGTAGCTCAACTAATAGTCTTTCCGATGGCCGATGATGCAAAGAGGAAAGATGCAAGCAGATATACAAAGCAAATGATACATCAATGGCAACATACAAGGGAAATTTGCAAAGTCAATGTGCAAAGGAGGAGATACAAAGTCTGGGGCCCACCAAGTGCATGTATAGGCAATTGTATCTTTACACATACAATCATATATACAATGTGATATACATTCCTAAGATGCAAAGCCCAGACCTGAAATGAATATGCATTTTGGTTGATACAGGCAGAGGTGATTGTATGTTTTCCTTGTATGTATGTTTGCATTGTATGTTGGCACATAAAAGGGTCATATACAAAGCGATATACAAGGCAGACCTGACTGGAAAATCAAATTTGGCAAATTCAGCGTTAAGTTCGCAGTCTGTATGGTGAAGTTTTTGTATATGCCGATGTGCACAAGGAGTTAGATACAAAGCCCAGACCTGATAGCGATTGCAATTTGTTTTATAAATGGCTGGGGTCCACGGGTTGTATGTTGCACATTGTATGTGCGATATACAACAAAAGATGCAAAGGTGAAGATACAATGCCAGATTTGAAAATTGTTCCAATTTGCATCATAAGTGTGTTGAAATCCGCATTGTATGTATATTGCATTTGTGTGTGCAATATACAAGGAAATAGTCAAAGGGAAGATACAAGGCCCGGACCCGACTGTGATTTCAAATTGATTCACAAAGATCTGGGGTCTGCCCTTGTATGCATGGCAATTGTATGTATGTACAATTGCATATACACCACAGATGCAAAAGAAGATGCAATGGTCCCGATAACTCAGAGATGCATTTTTCAGTGATGGAGGACCAATCAAAGGCTGCCACATGTCCAAAAGTAATTGTATGTACATGCTTTTGCATATACAAAGATTTGAAGGTGAGAATGGCAAAAAGAGTGAAAAGGCAAAATGTATGTTCACTGGGAAAAGTCAGCGATGGAAAAATGGCACCTACTTGGCGCGATCTCACTGGTGGATGACTTTCCAATGGTGCCGATGTGGATTTTCATGGTGGATGCATGATTTGAGGCTGCAGATCTCGGCGGGAGGAAAGGAAATCGATAGCCCTGCTTCAAATTTTCATGAAAGGAGGAATTTTTGTGTGTTTGCGGCTGCATCCCAGATAGAAGAAACTTCAGAACCCGCGAACCATTGTTGCATCCCAAAATAGGTAGGTTGGCCATTAATGGCAAAATTGTAGAGGTATGGGCCTGAGTGGATGGGCCAGCTACCATTTTTAGGGCAAAAATCTCCAGGTGGCAGCACACTTCTCGAATTCACCTGCTCTTCCCTCTTCTTCTCATGGCTGCATTGAATGTTTTGGGTGCCATTTTTTGGTGCGATGTATCTAGTGGCATCTTTGAAATAACATTGTACTTAATGCTAAGTACATGTTCTTGCTATATAGCAAACTATGTTACTCATTTTCTGGTTGTTGAAGACTTGGCAAAATTTTGGTGGAGTAATAAGATACAGTTTCGCTGGTGGCTCTGTTTTGGTGTCTTATGAGTTTATGAATCATATGTTGTATGTTTTATGCATAATTTACTGGTTTCATGCTATTTTTTATATGAGAAATGCTTTGTTGCATGTGTTTGGTCATTTGTCTCCAAGTTGTGGGCATCTTTTCTTTTGAATTTGAATAGCTAAGGGTTATTTGAGATTCATGAATATGGATTTTCTGTGTTGAATGTTTAATCTCTTATTTTTGTTCAAGGAGCAAATTAAATATTTTAGGTTAACCATTGGGAAGGGTATGCTGCAATAGGGATATCATTAAGTATGAATGACTAAATACTCAATCTTGGTAAGTATCTGTAAGGCAGACACTAAAATTTCCCCTTGAAACTCAGTTATTGATTCAAGTTTATGGTAATCATTCACATGTGTATGTCTATTGACTTCGAGCCTTGAGATATGCACCAGTCTAGTCTTGTATTGAGGTTACAACCCAACGTCCCAGTCTTGCATCCAAATACAAAATACAAATCCAAACTTTAAATATAAACCTTTAGGACATTAGAAGTAGTTTTAGGACCAAAATCCTCTGTCTCACAACTGAGCATAGGCCCAAAGCTAGCCCCTTTGCACTTATTCTGCATAAGAGAGGATTTATCTACTTTGTGTCAACATCCCAATAAGTTCATGTGCATATCTTATGGATGTTGAATAGGGAATATCCCCCTTGGTTCTGTAGAGCCTAAAGAAGGAGAGGAGATATTTGTAGAGTCTATCTCCTGTACTATTGGGCCCCGGCCCAGAAATCCTGTTGATCAATGATGGCTACCTTGTAGGGATAACTAGGAAGCATCCAGTTTGGGAAAAAACTCAACACACTGCTCCCCCTTTAATGAATTCTTCATTTTTTTTTATTTTTCACTATCTCTCACTCCCCCTTTGACATCAATGGAAAAGGGTGGGATCTGTAAACCAAAATTTTCACAAGAAATCTATATGTAAGGTCTCATATGTACAAATAATCCATGCATTATATTTACATGAACTTGAGGATATCTACAAAACTATTTTTCAACTGCACAAGTTCAGAGGCCCAACTACTTTTTATGCCATCCAAAATTGAGCTATGTTCTCTTAGTAGGAATGTCTATGTTTCTACTTTCTTTAGATCTGAAGGATCACCTGTTCAAAGTGCAACTTGAGCTTCTGATAAAGCAGTAAACATTATTTCTAACTTGGGGGCAATCAATCCCCTGAGTTCACACATTCTCTCCACAATATTGCTCTTTTATTTAACAAGCTTCTCTATTTCATCAGTCAAGTTGATTGCTTGACACTCCTAACTTACTGAAGAAACTGTTAGAGGGTCAAAGTTTTGAGATAGATTTATCAATCTTTGTTCCCGCTCCTTTATCTTCTTTTCAATATCCTCAATAACTTTGGGCCAAGATAGACAAAATTTCTATACATCACCTCTGTCATTGAGAGCATTTTGAATACTCTTATACTGATATCAAGTATCCTATTATCATTCCCTATTAGGCCCTTTAGCTCACTAAATCTCTTATCCAAAAATTCATTCTAGATTTTAATCTCTGCAGACTTCTCAAAGGACTCAAAATGTGTACTTACAGAATTTACAAGGTTCTTCAGATTACCAGACGTAGAATCAGATGGATTCTTCTGGAAGGTTGGCATTATCTTCTCCAATTTACCAGATGCAAAGCTTAATAGCTCACTGTCCTCTATGTGGGATTTTAATATCTTTTCACTTGCCTTAGCTTGTGTGAAAGATGCTATCTTCATCATTTGGACTGGAGAGAGAGTATCTAGGTTGATTGGTCCTTGAATTAGTTTTGGTTCATCAAACTCTAGCATCTCTTTACTCAGGAAACTCTTTACTACATCTATAGTGTCTCTTGTCACAATTTTTTGATTACTTTCCTTTTCTTGAGTTTTCTCAGTATCAAGACTACTTTGTTTGGGTGCATCAACATTTGCACCATCTTCTTCTGATTTATCCTTCTTACCTTTAACTTCTTCTTTCTTTGCCTCATCTTCCTCTATGTTATCTGTAGGGGGATTCTTTCCTTTGTCCTCATCATTTGCAATCTGTTCTAGAGGATCTTGTGTAGCAGTAGTATTCTCAATATTGGATTGATCAGGAAGAGTTAGAGTATCTTCTGCATCATTAGCTTTATCCACTATTTCTATATCTTCCTTGATTATTTGCTCCATTTCTAGAATAGAGAGAGTCATTGACCTTGGTTTGTTTCTCATCAGTTTTCATTTCTTCAATATTTGGAATTGATGAATCAATCCCATCATCAATCTTCTTCTCAACAAATGGAAGATTGCATATCTTCAATGCACTTAGAAGTATTTCCTGTGTTTCTTTAACTATTTGGTCCAATTATCTAAGCATTAGTTTGTTCATTCTCTTCTTGCTCTTGAATTCATCCTTTACTTCTTTGAATATCATATTCATTTGAACTTGAGTGATCTGAGGGCATAGTTTTATCAATACATGTTCTGTAAGCTCTATATCGTTGCTCTTTGCATTTTCTTTCCTCAAATCCAAAATGTTTGCAAGACTTGGAGGGATCTTAGAAGTTATTTCAATTAGGGCCTTATTATAGATATTCAGATATCTAACAGTTGCTTCCTCTAATACCCTCTTATCTGTATCACTATATTCATCATAAAATTTAGTCATGGATTTCAAATTTCCATCCATAGTGACTTATTTTATTACATCTTCCACAGAAAATGTGGGCTTCTCAACATACGTATTTGTCTTTTGCCTTTTGCTTCCCCTTTTTCTTTCAAAGGGTTTCTCCTTAGTCACTTTGGCAGCTTTTGTTCCAGAGGCTTTCAACTCCTTTACCTCAACATCTGAATCTTTTTCTTCTTCATCAACTTTTGTGCTCTTATAGGTTCTTGTGGCCTTTGATTTTACTCTTTTCCCTTCTTTTCTTGATGATTTTCCTTCCAATTTCTCAAAATTGGCAGATTTTGGGGGAATTGGGGCAGTAACAGAGCTTCTAGTAGTCCTTGATGTGGAGGAGGATTCTACCAGAGCACTTCTTTGTTTCTTATCCTACTTCTCCTTTTCTATCTTTTCAGTCCTTTCTTTGAATTACCTCACAGCTTCCTTTGTGAGACCTAGATTCTCAGCCAACTACTCAACTTCTTTTCTTACTTTTCTTTTGGTTTCAGGTTCTCTAAGCTCAACGTGCAATTTTAAACTTAGCTCCTCATATGTCCCAAATCTTTCAACTGTTGTGCCTTTTGGCTTGCTTAGAAGATGTTGAGCATACATATTCAAGATTTTTCCATCTACTTCATACCCCATGGACATGATCCAAATAGTTCTGGGTTCCACTACTTCCATTAAGCACTGATTAGTGTCAACCATAAAACACATTTCATTCTTGTACTTCTCAACAATTGATTTGGGGATTCTTTCCCTTGAATGCATCATACTCTATTTTTTTTTTAAGTATCCCTAGATTATAGTTTTTTGAGCTTTATAGTCACCAATGTTGCATAAATGATCTCTGATATGAATGACAACTAGTTCATCATTAGTCCAGTGAACACCCTTTACTCCAAGTACTTCATTCATATAGTAGAAGAACAAGCATAGAACCAATGTACCATATTTTAAAGTATTTTTCTTATCTTTCTTGATTTTGTTCAAGTTCTCAATTAGCTAGTTCTATAATAGGTCACATAGGTCATAATCTGCATTCTCCTTTAACATTTGATATGTTGCATATATAGCAGTTTTAGAGACAGAATTCTCCTTGCTAGAGTGATATATCTTGTAGCCTATCACCATGGAAGCAAACTTAACATCCGGTTCTATAATGTCATTGATGGTCATTGCCCTCTTGTCAAACTTTACACCGGTTGCATTGGTAACAATTTGGTTTTTCACAGATTTCAACATGGGTAATCCACCAGTTGAATTTAACCCAGTCACAATTCTGATAACATCCTCAGTAATCTTGAATGGTTTTAACAGCCATATGAATTCATCATGCATTCAACTCAAAACATATTAGACCCACTCATCTTCATCGAATGTTGGAATCCCCATAATCTGAATAAAATGTTGATCAAGTAGTGCCTTATACTCAGGTTTAAGGTCATGATTTTCATCCCTGATATGACTCTCAAACAAATCTACATACCTTGAGTCCCCAAATTCATCTATATTCACATGAATATAAACCCTAATATCTTCAATATATAACACACCATACAGAACACTTGAAAATGTACCTAATGGGTTGACTTCTACTGATTTGTGTGGATGCTTTTTAAATTTGGGTCAAGGCCTTTCAGTAATATTAACAACCAAAGGTGTAGCCATTGCAAAGATTAAAAGTTCAAAGCTTCACAGATAAATACCTTATCCATGAAATTAGGGTTGGCAGACAAATTCGTCGGTCACACTTCAAATCCTTGGAGTCTCAGCTCAAATGCTATTCTTCTTGAACTCCTTGAATGTAAAGTGATGCAAATGAAGAGTGAATGGCCCTTTTAAGTTTCGTAAAACCTAATTTGCCTTTGTAATAAATGCTCTACCCTAGCACATCCGTTTACACTATTTTTGCATGTACTCAATCCTCAATTGCTTTGCAATTAGTCACCTTGGCTTCTTTTCTTCTGGAAGTTTTCTTTGAAAGTTATGTAATAAGCTTCTCAAGCTTCATTCATTGTCCCAGATTCAGGCACTAACTTACTGGCTAGGGAAATTTGATCTTCAATGTAGCTCCCCCTGAGCTAGAGCTCCTAATTTAATTCTCAGAGAAATTGTCAGCACTGGATTTCAGTGCGGACCTATTATTATTGTTCATAACACTTTTCTTGACCCGTGTCTTGCTCATTTCATTCTTGATCTTATTAACATCAATTTTGCCCTTGCCTTTGTCTTGTCTCTGCTCATCTGGTTTTTGGTTTGTTGGACCTCTGCTTTCATTATTCTTGCTTTTGCAGGTTCTTACAAAATGACCGAATTGGTTACAATTGAAGCACACGACATTTCTTTGCTTATATACTTGATTTCCTCTTGATCTAGACTGATTAGCCATGTGTCCAAATCCATTGCAAGAAAAATAGTACCCATTGAAGGAGTTGCCATTTCCTTTATTGTTAGAGTTATTCATACTTCTGTATTCATTTGATCTATGACCAAACCTCTTACGTTTGAAGCATTGACCGGTGAAGGATGGACCATTTTGATTTGCTATGCTTCTGCACTAATAGCTCTATGACCAAATTTATTACAATTGAAACAATTGTCATTGAAGGATGGATATCTTTGAGCATTAGGCTGTCTTACCAGAGCTCTTCTAGGTCTATTTCTCCCATTCCTTGGTTGAAAATTTATTTGTCCAGATCTGGAGCTTTCATCTTTCTCATATCAAAGACCATGCTTGTCATTAGCCTTTTTCTGTCCTTCAAGCAGTGCTTCAAGTTTAGCTGAGCTTATCTTGAACTTCTCCTTGTATTAATTTACAACTTCTAGGTCATGTCTAAGAAATACAATTTTCCTCTCAAGTTCTTTCTCATTATCTCTGCTTTCTTATAGATTAAACTCTAGGAGGCCAGCTATTTCATCCAATCTGTAGCATTCTTCAATTCTTTCTTTTAGATTTTAATGCATGTCTTCTTTAGTTTTCTTCCTATCTTCAATTTCCTTGTTTAGCCTCATCACCCCAGATTCCATCTCATGTTTTAGGACAACAACTTCTTTAGCTAACTTCTCACATTCCTTTGCCTTCTCTTTCAAGGCCTTATCCTTGTTGTTGTCTTCATAATGATTTCCCAGTTGAAGAGGTTGCTTCTTCCTCTTTTCATTGGATTTGCTCAATTTTTTCTTTTAAAGTCTCAATGAAGTCTTCAACATTTTTGAGGTTCTCTTGCAGCTCTCTGACTTCTTCTCTAGACTATTCAAGATCTTCTAAAGCGAGTTTAAGTTGTTATTCATCCATTTTATTGCCTTCCCAGATCTTCCTCAAGTTGTTAAACTTTTCAAAGGAACCTCGCTCTGATACCAATTTTTAGAATTAGGGCTAACAACTGAGAGTGGAGGGGGTGAATCAGTTGTCATAAAACTTGTAAATCTTACTGTAGTTAATTCTTCTTTACCACTTCTTAATAGATTAATGACATAATCATGAAAAGTAAGAATTAATTATACATGAGAAAAAACATAAACAACTCACTTGACACCAAGATTTTGATGTGGAAACCTAGTTAAGGGAGAAACCATGGTGAGGGTTAACCCATAAAGATTATACTCTGTTAAAAGTATTACAAAGGGGAAGGCACATGCCTTCGGGCTCACTGCCCAGAGCTCACTGCTCAAGAGAGGCTCACTGCCTACAAGAATGATTACAAAAAGGTTACAGGTTGTTTGAACTGATGAATAGCATCTGCTAATACAAGAATTTAGTTTTGGTTAAGCACACAATACTGATTTGAGATACTTCATCTTTATTCTGCCCTGTTTACTACTCTGCCATAATCCAGATCTTAGATCTCTTCTTTTTCGCTCTTCTATCTACCTTTTCACACTTACTTTATATTTGTATCACATTCACACACTACATCACTTGAATCCATTGGTTATATATATCTGCATCAACAAACTCAATCACCTATCCATCAGCCTTATGAAGAACTTAACAAACAATACAAGTACTCTATTCTGTCGACTAAATGGTGACATCAATATTGATGCGTACCAGAAATAACACTTGTAGGTCACTATTCATGTCAGCCACTAACATTATATCCCATACACAACTCACCAAAACACTTCTAGTAGATCCGCACAAGGATCTAACATAAGTTGGCCTGTTCTTCACTGAATTGTCCTGTCATATTAGGACCTGGTACTCAGATGCTCATAACTTTTAATCCCTTTGTCATTGGAGGCTAAAATATTGGATTTGGATTGTTCTGACATTCCTTTACATTCCCTCAGATTCATAACATGTAATAATTAACTGGAGAGATCCACTGACCAAAATACTGAGCTCTGCCCTATACCCTATTTTTGTCTATCCGGACTTGATAAATCTTGGAACTAACTTTTGGTATGAACTATAACTATACTCTGGATGTGTAGAATGATCTTAGTTTTCATCAATGACAACACTTGTCATGCGTAGAAGTGTCTCTTGCCAACAGTTTCTTCCTTAATGAGGATAAGGAAAGAATCATTGGCAAAATGACCATTAACCAACTGCTAGGAATATTTGGGGAGATATATCCCATTAAAATGGGATTGGGAGACCATGTGAGCTAGGAGATAAAAAAACCTTCAATAGGAAGAACATACAGTGCTAGGGAAAGGGGGCACCCTTGATGAATGGACCGGTGAAGCACAAAAGGTTTAGATTGTTTACTTGAAATGCTAATGCAAGTTGAAGCATCAACAAACAACATTTGAACAAACTAAGTGAAATTAGGCCCAAATCCATGTGCCTAGAGCATGGCGAGGATAAAAAACCATTCAATATGATCATAGGCCTTGGTAAAGTCAATTTTGAGAAATATGGTTGGCTCTTGGGAGTAATGAGCCCATACCATCCCTTCTCACACAACAATGATATTATCTAGGATAAATCTAAATTTAATGAAACATGTCCATTTAGGCCAAAACAATAAGGGAAACATAGGTCAAAACTTGGGATGTAGAAACTTGGTAATGATTTAATAAGAAATAGTCAACAAAGTAATTAGTTGCTAGTTGTTGATTTCTTCAGGATCACTAGCTTTAGGTACGAGTTTAACATTTTCTTTGTTAATTAAATGTTCCAAGGAATTGGATTGTAAAGCTTCAAGATAAACCTTATGAAGGTCATCACCTACAGTATCCCGAAAGGATTTATGAAATTCACAAGGGAACCCATCTAAACTAGGGGCTTTGTCATTAGCCATTAAAAAAGAGCCTCCCTCATGTCCTCTTTGGTGAGGAGATAATCACAGACAATGCATTGGGAACTGGAAACCTAGCAATGGGCCACTTTAAGGCACTATTATAAATCAACCATTTTAGATGAAGTGTACTATTGAGTAGAAAAACTTGCTCATAATGTTAGATAAAAGATTGAATAATATCAAGAAGCTCCTACAAGAGCTATTGCCTCTCTAATTTGATTGATAGATTGGGAGGTATAATGGCCATGCAAATATTAAAAAAATTCCTTCAAAACTTTATCTCCAATCTTAAGCCAGTGGAGCTAAGCTTTTATTTGATTCCCTCATGCTATATGAACATTTGTAACCTATTTCTAGTGGTGCAGTTGAGGCACACAAAGATGAGAATAGGATCAAATAGTTATGTTTCCAAAGTTGTGGTGGCTTGGTAAAGGTCAAGAGTGGTGTCCTTATAGGAGTGACCGTAGAAATGGGCTAGTTGATGCCCATACATGTGGAGAAAATTGGAAGGACAAGTTATGGCATCATTTTTGCCACATTATCCAACCAAACCCATGCATGGGATGTGGTTTAAAATTCCAAATACATTAAATATGAGCTGACATGGGTCTATGATTGAGAAGTGATGTGTTAAGGAAAAATTATATCTTCATAGCCTTGGGTTTGGAAACTTACAACTCAATACAAAATTATATTGGAAAGTGGTTGAAAAGGACATCTGACAAAGGCTTCACTAGAAAGGAATAATAGTTGACAAAAGAACAAAAATATTGAGCTAACATCATGGATTGATCTAAACACTTTAATTCCCTATTAGGGCCATCTCTTAGATTTCTCTAGGTGTACTATGTTGTATGATCTTTCTGGCAGCAAACATTGGGATCAAAAGCCCTAATTTATTGTAGATAAAAAATCAAGCCCCCCTTTCACTAGTTATCCAACACATAGGCAAGGCCCCACATTTATCATAACTTAATTCAATCATATTAAAATCACTACATAGAACCCAAGTTGTAGTAGGCATTTAATTAGCTATCCATCTATAGAGAGAAGATCTCTCCACAACATCATTCAAAGCATAAACATTAATGAATCCAAAGGAATTATTATTAATGTTGAAGAGAGCCCACAATGCATAATTGGTGGGGTCACATCCTTGATTAGCCAAGTGTCGGTGCCACATGGGAGAGAGAAAGGTGATGAAACCACCCTAACCTAGTTCTTGGTTACTACAAAGAAAATGGTTAGAAGGTCAAATAATACAACAAGCAACAGAGAAAAATTTAGATACTTTAACCTCTTGTAAACAAAGAATGTCTAAACTTGGATATTGAAGTTGAGCACATGGATATTGAAGTTGAGCATCACAAGTAAAATATTTTTGTGGGAGATCCATTAGACCTTCGATATTCTATGAAATACAATTCATAAATGAGTTTCAAGAGTCATCTCCTCATTATCTAGCTCATCTAGAGCAGATTAACTATTATATAACATGGCTTCATTATCATCAAAGCTTACAATCTAGAATCTTAGCTAGATTGGTTGCCATCTCTTTGGCACAAATTCTCCCTCTTCCAATCACCCTGGCAGGCTATGATACCTCCTCTATCTAGTAGGAGGAGGGGAAGCATGTCAAGCATTGAGATTAGAAACTGAGCTAAGGTTGATGTCGCTAGTAGGGTTCTTACTGTTGGCAAGAGACACTGTGTGGCTTCATGAGTGTTGTCATTGATGGCAACAAAGTCCATCCCACACATCTGTAGGACATGGTATGACTATACTGGAAGTCAGATTGATGAGTATTGTGGTCCGGTGAGCAAGAACAGAGCATGCAACAAGGTCCGTCAATCAGGTCCAGATCTCTCAGAGGAAGTATCTCAGTAAGGTGCAAACTTGGGGAAGTCAAGAGGAGCACCATGACTGATGCATTCAAGAGATTGAGCCTCCGGTGATGAAAGAGTGAAAAGATATGAGCACCTAAGTGTTGGGTTTCTATTTTGCAGAGTAGACTAAGGAAGAACTGACCGACAGAGCATCAGACCTTAATCCGGATGAGATATTGATGGTGATCAAGTTTCTTGAGGGATCATTCATGATTGGCCAACATGATTGATAACTTCTATAAGTATCTCTTTGATACGCATCACTTAGTAAGCAAGGATTCAGTCGATAGACCAGAGTTTGAGAAAATATTGAGTATTCCAGATGCTGACTAGAAAGATGTTGAAATCCTTAGTGCGGATATATACACCAGATGGATTTCGATAAGAAGGAGGAGATGGTGTGTTGTGAAGTGAGAAGAAAAGCAGAGAGCAGTGTGGAAGTAGTAATACTGGTCTAGTATGTGATAGAACAGTAGTACTAAAAGTAGAGTAAGAATGAAGTGCAATAGATCAGTATATTGCGCCTAACCAGAACTAAACCTTAGCATATGTGGATGCTTCTCATCAGTTCAAGTACCTAGTTTCTTTTTATAAACTATTGTAGATAGTGAGCCTCTTGTGAGCAGTGTGCTCGGGCAGTGAGCCCTAATTGGCAAGTGCCATTTTTGTACTTCTATTCTTTTAATAGAGAATACAATCTTGGGTTAGTCACCCCATGGTTTTTCCCTTAATAGTGTTTTCCACATAAAAATCCTTGTGTTATGTGTGTTGATTTCTTTTTTCTCTCATATTCATGTATGCTTAAATGTTTTGATACTGCACTAATTGTTAAAGAAGAAAAGAAAGTCAAATAATTAAGATAACTGATTCACCCCACCTCTCAGTTATCAATAATTGGTATTAGAGCTAAGTTCCTCTAGACAGAGCCTAACAACTTGAGGAAGATCTATGAATCTCAATGGATATGTATAGTATGAGGGATCAACTTCAGTTTGCCCTAGATGATCTTGAGCAATCTCACTCTGAAGTCAATAACCTGAGGGAAAGACTCAAACAAGCTGATGATTTCATAAATGAACTCAAAGAAAAATTAAGTATCTCAATGAAGAAATGAAGGAACTTCTTCAACAATTAGCAAGTCAAAGTGAAGACAATGATACTCATGAAGATCTAAATGAGAAAAACAAGTTATGTGAAAAGCTATCAAAAGAAGTCATTATGGTAAGACATGAAATGGAATCAGGGGTTTTGAAATGCACCCAAGAAATTGAAGAGAAAAGAAAAATGGAAGATAATCTAAGACAATCTCTCAAGGAGAAGATGGAAGATTGGCACAAAATGGATAGAATAATCAAACATCTAGAATATGATCTTGAAGAAGCTAGAGATAATGAAGAACAACTTGAAAATTAGATAGATACTCTTAAAACGGATCTTCAAACAACAAATGAATACAAAGAAAAATTCAAGATAAGTTCTGCTCAACTTGAAGTTCTTCTTGAAAGCCAAAAGAGGGTAGATGACAAGCATGGCTTGGGATATGAGAAAGGTGAAAGCTCCGGATCTAGTCAGAAGAACTCTGGATCAGGAAATTCAAGGGACGGACCTAGAAGACCTCTGGTAAGACAACCAAATGCCCAAAGATATCCATCTTTCAATGGATACTGCCACAATTGCAATAAATTTGGTCACAAAGTAAATTAGTGCAGAAGAAGAAAGAATTAGACTAATTCATTCTTCTCTGGACAGTGTTTCAATTGCAAAAGGTATGATCACAAATCTCATGAATGCAGAAATAGGCAAATAAGCAATTCATTCAATGGTAGATGCTTTGCATGCAATAGAATGGGACATATGGATAATCAATGAAGATCAAGAGGATATCAGAAAAATATGCAAAGAAATGTTATTTGCTACAATTGCAATAGATCCGGTCATATTGCCAAATTCTGTAGAAGTAAGAATTAGGATAAAAGGGGTCTGGTGCATCATAATAAAAATCAAGACAAAGGAAAAAGAAAAGTCAATGCGGATGAAGTTCAAAGGGAGATGAACAAGATTTGGGTAAAAAGAAGTACATAAAATGTTGGGGATGGATCCGCACCAGAATCTAGTGCTGATATTCCTTTCAGAAACTAAATAGATGAACTTTGGCTCAAGGGGAGTCAAAAAGGAAAACAAATTCCCCCAGCCAGTCAATTGGTGCCTGAAATTGGCACATGGAAAGTTGTGGATTAAAGGGTTCTCAGAGAAAACATCTAAATAAGCCTTGGTAAAGATTTGGAAGATCCACAAGATGTTTTGAAGAGGTTAATCATCCAAGATTGATCCAGTTTAATAGTCATCCGGTAAGAGCAGGATTTTCACAGTTAGATCTGGTATGATTCAAATTTGAGGTTTCTTGATCCGCAGATAAATGGAATGATTGGAGAAAGGTAGATAGATTGCCAATATTCACCAAGAATAACTCTAAGTGCATCTTAGTGATCTGGAAAGATCTCTCAGAACAAGGAGAACAAGGCAATTGGAATAACTTAAGTTGTGCATTTATTACAATGTGAAATTAGGGTTTGCGCAAAAATATAAGGGTTCTCTTATTCATCGTTTGCACATTTGCATTCGAGAAGAAGAAAGAAGGAGCTCTACAACAAATTTGCCTCAAAACTTCTCAAAGATCAACAAGAGAAGTTGATTCAACCAGTAATCTTATCCAGCTCATATCGTGAACCCTAGAAGTGTAAAAAGGTATTTTCGCTCTTGAAAATCTCTCACTGATTTTTTTGAAAGATGGCTAATTTGAATGTTGTCAAAATCACTGATAGGCCGTGACATAAATTCAAGAAACACCCCTACAAATCTCTAGAAGTTGATCCCCTAGGCACATTCTCTAGCATTCCGCATGGGGTTCTGCATGTAGAAGATGTTAGGGTTTACATACACACAAACATTGAAGAATTTGGGGAATCCAAGCTGATGGATATCTACCACAAGGAACAGATAGATGAATCACTTGAACTTAAACCCCAATACAAGGCCATCCGGGATAAGCCTTTTGGACATTGCATCCATTTCTCTTATTTTACAGAAGATGAATGGGTCCGGTATGTTCTGAGTAGAGTACATGATAACTTCATGTGGTTGATAAGGCCATTTAAGATCACAAAAGATGCTATTAGAGCAGTAACCAGTTTGCACTCATCTGGAGGGTTACCTGTTCTCAAATCGGTCAAAAACCAAACTGTGAGTGAGGCTACCAGATCAAAATTTGACAAGAGAGCAATGACAATAGAAGATATCACTGATCCAGATATCAAGTTTGCCTCCATGATAATTGGCTACAAGATATATCACTCCAGCAGGGAAAATTCAGTACCCAGAACTGCAATTTACACTGCTTATCAAATGCTAAGAGAAAATGCTGACTATGATTTTTGTGAGCTTCTCCTGAACCAACTATTAGAGAATTTGTAGAAAATAAAGAAGGATAAAAAGAATTCATTTAAGTATGGTGGCTTGATACTTTGCCTATTCTTCTACTATATGAATGAGCTACCTGGAGCTAGTGGTTGGGTATGGCAAAATGATAGACCGGTTGCCTTACAAATCAGAGATTACATGTATGGGCTTGGTGATGCCAAGGCACAAAGCACTGCACTCTGGGGTTACTTCAAAAACCTCCAAGGCATGATGTAGGCCAGAGAAAGAATTCTCCAATCTCTAGTTGAAAAATACAAGGATACAGTGTGCTTCATGGTAGACACTGATCAATGCCTAATGGAGGCAGTGGAGCCAAGGATAGTCTGGATTATGCCAATGGGGTATGAGGTGGATGAGAAAATTCTGGAACTACATATCCAACACCTACTAAGTCAGCCTAAGGACCCTAAGGAAGAAAGGTTTGGAACCTTCCAAGAGTTGAGTATAAAAGTTCATGTTGAACTAAGACAACTTGAGATCAAGAGAAAAGTGAGAAGGGAAGTAGAAGAATTTTCCAAGAGATGTGGAATTTCAAAGGAGGTAGTTGATGCCAATAGAGAGAAGGTGGAAAGGGCAGAGAAAGAAAGGCAAGAAATAGAAAAGGAAAGTGCTCTGGTACAAGCCTCCTCCCGGACCAGATCCTCCAAAAGCTCTGCACCAGCCACTTCTAAGAGTCAAAAAGCCTCAAAACTAGAAGCTGGGACATCTGGAAAGGGAGAGAAGAGAACTAATACAAAGGCCACGAGGTCTTACACTAGCCAGAAGGATGATGAAGAGACATAATCTGATGAGGAGATCAAGAAAATGAAGAAGAAGAAGAAAATATCCAGTGAACCCTCTACTGGTCATAACAAGGAAGAAGAGGCAAAAGAATTCATTGAAAGGCCTACTCTCTGCATTGATGATATCATCAAATTAGTTACTGTGGATGGGAACTGCAACAAATGACTAAATTTTATGATGAATATAATGAAGCTGATCAGAAGATCTTGCAAGATGCCATAGTCAGGTATCTAAACATCTATAACAAAGCATTCATTGAAATTATATCTCTGATTCCCAAAAGCTTAGAGAAGGAACTTGAAATGAGAAAGAACAATGCCAAGGCAAAAGACCTAGAAATCTAGGAGTAGATTGCTATCCAACTCTATCCTTCCATTACCCCTCAACAAAAGAACATGATCTTCAAGGACTGTAAGGATGAGTTCCAAAGCAAAGCTAGAATGAACCAGCTTATGCTTGGAGAAACTGACAAAGTGGCAAAAGAAACAAAAGATATCCTTCGGAATGCTTTTAAAAGATTCAATCTTCCTATTATAGAGGACTTAGGTGATGAATCCTCTGCCATGGATGATGAAGGAGAATCTACTGTGAAAAATGTAGAAGAGCCAAAGGACATAGGTTTCCTCTGCTCCAGAAGAGGAACTACCTAAAGAAGTAAACATCTCTCTTCTGGATCCCCTTGTTAACTCCAGAACTAAAGGAGAAGAAAGAAAAGATGAGAAAATTTGTCAAGAAGAAGAAGTCAAGGGAAGAGAAAAAGATCAAACAGAGAAAATCCTAGATGATAGCTCTAAGGCCACAGAAGGGAAGAATACTCTGTCTCCGACAAGAGACACTGCAGAAGCAGTCAAAGACTTCCTGACAAAAGAGATGATGGAATTAGTGTTAGACTTAGGGCACACAACTAAGAGGGGGAGTGAATCGGTTGTATAAAAACTTTCTTCCAATTAAACACCTAACTTCACTTTGCAATTCAGTAGTATAATAATAAATCAATCATGAAAACATAGTGCAACAAATCAAGAGCAGAAACACATCAACACATGTGACACCAAGATTTTGACGTGGAAAACCCGGTTAAGGGAAAAACCACAAGGTGATTAACCCAAGATTGTATTCTCTGTTAGAAGAATATAAAGAACAAAATGGCACATGCCAATTAGGGCACACTGCTCACAAGAGGCTCACTGCCTACAAGAGACACACTGTCTACAAAGAAATAAGTATCACATACATGAACTAGAGAATAGCATCTTCACCATGCTTGAATCAATTCCATTTAAGCCCAATACTTTTGCTCTGCGTTTCACTCTCCTCCTCGCTACCACACATTCATCTCTACTAGGACAACTTTGAAATGACTTTGTAATCCCTTATTTATACACAACATCAACTTAGGAATAATCATCTAAGTCGGCAAACATCAACAAGAACATCTGCAGGATGTGTAATTCATCCGGTCGGCTAGTCTCAAGAACACCATCATCCGGAAGTTATTCTTCAATTGCGAGCACCAAATTCAATGAGGACCACTAACACAAACTGGAAATGATCCAAAGACTTCCACAAGCTTTCCTGAATCACCAAGAACATCCACACTTCAACTGCTTACTGAAATCCATCTCTCCTTCATCCGGAACCTCAAGAACACAGATTGTCATTACTGTCACAAAGGAATAGATGCTTGCAGACCTTCAAACCACAAACCAATCATGTTGAAACAACAAAAAGACTTTCTCAACACTCCCTCAAATCCGTAGAACTAGAAAATTTATTTCCAGATCTCACCAGACCTTTTTGTTACACTCTGTCACCTCTGAACACCTACCGGAACTAGTTTTACTTGAGCGGCCACAACTTCTTCAGATCTTCATATGAACCTCTGAAATCTCTACTGGACCACCTTAAGACACATATCTACAAACCCTTTAATTTGTATCCTCTGATCCTCTTCCTATCTTGGATTATTTCCTTACTATCATCACTGTTCTTCACTGTTCCTGATTGAGACTAATTTTCTCAATATCCTCAGCACACAACTCATCCAATTCTTATCATTAATGCAACAGGGGTATGTTGACATCAATGAAAACACCAGTTAGGCCCATACTTGCAACAATTAGATGAACCGGAGCTACTTCAAGGACCATTCAACTTTGATTCCCTCTCCTCAGTTCAGACAATGAAGATAACATCCTTTGCCCAAGCAAAGGCAAAAGAAAAACTTCTGAAGTCTCACATGGAAGACTGTGAGTTGATAGAGATTGCATCCGGTGTGTTGGAAAAGATCATGCCATCCTTCCAGAAGGATCTTTTAGCCTCTTCATCCGGTAATCTGAAATCTCTTGTTAATTCTATTAGCACACATTTTGATTCTTTGGAGAAAGCAGCAGAAGAGAAAGTCCGGAAAGAGTTTTTGTGTAAGAGATTCTCTGAGATACAAGGACTTATAACAAATGATAGGAGAAATTTGGATATTTGGATAAAGAGCTTAGAAAATGCTCTTAAAGATGGTAGAGATCTATACAAATTTTGCCTATCTTGGTCCACTGTGACAATAGATATCACCAAGAAGGTGGAAGAACAAGAGAGCAAACTATCAAGTTTATCTCAAAATTTTGACCCTCTCACCTATTCCATAATGAATCAAGAATGTCAGACTATTGTAGTTATAAATGAAATAAAGAAGCTTGAGAAGGAGAAGAAAAATAGAATAAGCAGGCTAAGTGAACTAAGAGGGATAATTATCCCCAAGTTAGAGGCAATGCATGAGGCCCTAACTGATGCCTAGACCATAGCCCAGACCAGTGATCCAGTAGACCTAAAGAGACCAGAAGCCTTCACATTTTTGCTAAGTGGTCACATTTCAATTTTGGACAAGATGAAGAAGAGTTGGGCAATAGAAGTGGTACAGTTGAAGACCACCTTTGCAGATATACTTTAGTATATGTAAGTATAATATGTATATATACTTATGCGGCTAAGTATAGTTGGATTTTTGGAAATTTTGGTGTACAGATTCTACTCTTTGCCATTGATGTCAAAGGGGGAGTGAGGAGCCGTGAAAAATGTGGAATCTAGCTAAGGGGGAGCTCCGAAAAAGTGTATTTTAGAACAGAGCATCAGCCAAGGGGGAGTGTAGTGTGACACTTAGTCATTTTTCACTAAGTGTTTCCATCAATGCCAAAGGGGGAGATTGTTGGCAAGAGACACTGTGTGGCTTCATGAGTGTTGTCATTGATGGAAACAAAGTCCATCCCACACATCTGTAAGACATGGTATGACTATACCAGAAATCAGATTGATGAGTATTGTGGTCTGGTGAGCAAGAATAGAGCATGCCGCAAGGTCCGTCAATCAGGTCCGGATCTCTCAGAGGAAGTATCTTAGCAAAGTACAGACTTGGGGAAGTCAAGAGGAGCACCATGACTGATGCATTCCAGAGATTGAGCCTCCGATGATGAAAGAGTGAAAAGATATGAGCACCTAAGTGTTGGGTTTCTATTTGGCAGAGTAGACTGAGGAAGAACTGACCGACAGAGCATCAGACCTTAATCCGGATGAGATATTGATGGTGATCAAGTTTCTTGAGGGATCATTCATGATTGGCCAACATGATTGATAACTTCTATAAGTATCTCTTTGATACGCATCACTTAGTAAGCAAGGATTCAGCCGACAGACCAGAGTTTGGGAAAATATTGAGTATTTCAGATGCCAACTAGAAAGATGTTAAAATCCTTAGTGCAGATATATATACCAGATGGATTTCAGTAAGAAGGAGGAGATGGTGTGTTGTGAAGTGCGAAGAAAAGTAGAGAGTAGTGTGGAAGTAGTAATACTGGTCCAGTATGTGACATAACAACAGCACTAAAGCAGAGTAAGAATGAAGTGCAGTAGATCAGTATATTGAGCCTAACTGAAACTAAACCTCAGCATATGTAGATGCTTCTCATCAGTTCAAGTCCCTGGTTTCTTTCTATAAACTATTGTAGGTAGTGAGCCTCTTGTGAGCAGTGTGCTCAGGCAGTGAGCCCTAATTGGCAAGTACCATTTTTGTACTTCTATTATTTTAACAGAGAATACAATCTTGGGTTAGTCACCCCGTGGTTTTTCCCTTAACAAGGTTTTCCACGTAAAAATCCTTGTGTTATGTGTGTTGATTTCTTTCTGCTCTCATGTTCATGTATGCTTAAATGTTTTGATACTGTACTAATTGTTAAAGAAGAAAAGAAAGTCAAATAATTAAGATAACTGATTCACCCGCCCCCCCCCCCCCCCAGTTATCAACACTTACAACTTTTGCCTCCCTAGAAGCTTCCTTGGGGGAGGAGATTGTAGATTTGTACATATTTGGAGGTTTTCTCAAAGCGTGAATCCTAGAAATAGAAGGTTTGGGAGGAACTTGGGATTTCCAGAGTTCTTTGCTTTATGATTAACAACTATAGACCAACTTTGCCCTTCTTTTGTAGGAGGTGTTGACCTAGAAGAGGGTTGTGTAGGAGGCTTTGGTTGCAGGGATGCCAAAGGGTAATCCTAAATCTTGTGCTCTAAGGATTGACATTGATAGAAAGTATTCAAGAAATTGATTTATTGCACACGTCGTGTGCACCTAGTTTGACTAAATTAGATGCTAACTAACTCTTTGAGATCCTTGGAGAGGTCCACCTTAACATAGAACCACCATTGAGGATGAGATGAATAGAACCATTCAGGTTCAACACAAACTAGAGATTCTAAGGAAGAGGATATCTAGCTCAAAAAGTTCTAGCATGGCAAGGGTAACGTAGGAAAATTGACCCAAATGAGGACTTGAAAAGAATTTTCATTAGAGACGATAATGTCTCAAGTCCAAGGTTTAAAAACAAGTAGTGAGGAATTGACAAGCTAAGGGCCACAACTGAGGACAACCTTAGTGTGGTTTGATTTAGAAAATTTAAAAAGAAAAACCCCATTGGTGAGGTTTTGCATGATGTCAAGGAAAATCCCTTGTAGGGTCCATGCCCTACTAACCTAGTCTTTGAGCATGATTTCAAGGGGGGGACCCTACCCACAAAATAACTGATCAAAGTAAAATTTTCTAACTAGCAACATGTATTGGGTAAGTACAGAAAGATGAGGGACCAAAATGGGGTCTTAAGTTGCCACTTTTTTCCTGAAATCATGAAACATTGATGTTGGATGATAAATTGAAGATAGCCACACTCAAAATTTGGAGATGGGATGAAAACAAGAGTTGTAGTGCTCCAAATCTAGTTTCTAAACTACTAATTTTTTTGAAAAATGGTTGAGATTAAGGGGTTCAAAAAGGGGGAGCACACAAATTGGTCCTATTTTTCTAAAAAAAACATAACATAGCATCTGGTGTGCTCCCCCTAAAATGTTAACTTTTTTTAGTATTTCAATAATCATTCTAGTGAGAAATTAGGTAACAACATGCAGTTTATCCATGATTTTTCTGATAATTTTTAATGAATAATTGATTTTTTAGTAATTTTTAAAGTGGACATATCTTGAAAAATAGAAATTTGAGCGTGCTCCCCCATGAAATATTTGAAAACTAATCAAAAATTGATTTCTTTTTTGCATTCATGTAGAATGGAGTCTAGTTTCTAAAAATATAACTTATTTCAATTTTTGATGAACGGTTTAAAAAATAAGTTAAAAATACTAGACACTGGTTTTTGAAAAAAAATGGACACACTTACAAAAGAAATTCAAGATGAAACACTAAACGTACTCAAAATGTGAAAAAATTATATGGTTAGATAGCTAACAGAGAGCTTAAGATTATGGTGGTATTTTTTTTAGTTTTCATTGAAAAAAGTGCCATCCTGATGGGGAGCAGGGTCTAGATTATCTCTAGATTTTGCTAAAAACTAATAAAAACACATCAAACAAAGCACATCATAATGCGAGCGCATTATAACATGCTCAAGTTATGTGAAATCAATAACACGAGCGTGTTATAATGCACTCGCATTATGATGAGTATAACTCGAAATACACATGCCAATTGCATTTGTTTGAATGTTTCTAAAGCCTTTTCAACAAATCCATATTTTGCATATCTTACAATCATTGCATTACATTATAGAACATCTCTTTGAGGTATTATGTCTTACAATTGACATGCCTTGTCTATGCTTACACACTTTACATACATGTCTACAAGGACAGCTGTACTTCCTATCATCTCTCTCTATTTCTCTCCCCTCTCTACGTCCTACCATTTCTCTGAGTCTCTACTTCCCTCCCCTCTCTACCTCCCACATTCTCTCTCACTCTCTTCTTCCCTCCCCTATCTACCTTCTACTGTCTCTCTGACACTCTACTTCCCTCTCCTATCTACCTCCCCTCTTTCTGAGTCTTTTCTTGACTTACCTCTCTACATCCTACCTTCTCTCTCACTCTCTTCTCCCCCTCCCTCTCTACCTCTTACCTTCTCTCTCACTTTCTACTTCCCTCCCATGTCTACCTCCTACCCTCTCTCTTAGTCTTTGCTTCCCTCCCCTTTCTACCTCCTACCCTCTCTCTCTTCTTCCTTTCCTTGTCTACCTCCTATGGTCCTCTCCCACTCTCTACTTCCATCTTGTCTCTATGTCCTATCCTCTCTATCACTCTCTACTTCCCTCCCCTCTCTACCTCTCCTCCTCATTCTTCCCATCCAAAGAAATTTCATAAATTATCTTGTTTCCATTTCATTGAATCCCAATTTATATTATCATCCATCTTTACATGTCCTATTTTTCTTACATTTCCATGTTCTTTGTCAACAAGGGAAAGAAAGAGGGAGGAAAAGGGAGAGAGGATGGAGATGGAGGGGAGAGAAACCTGGGAGAGATATATGGTGATAGGGAGAGAGAGAGAGAGATAGAGAGTCCTAGTTTTCTTGTTTTGGAGAGAGAGAGAGGGTGGGTCGGGTTTATGAGTTTAGGATTGTTTAAGTTTAGGGTTTAGGGGAATCATTTAGGGTTTAGGGCTGCTCAAGTTTATGCTTTATGGTTTAAGGGTTAGGATTTAGGGGCATTATTTAGGGTTTAGGGGTTTTGGGAGAGAGAGAGGTTTAGAGTTGCTCTGGTTTAGGGTCATTATTTATGGTTTATGAGCTTAGGGTTGCTTAGACCTTTAGGGGCATTATTTATGGTTTATGAGTTTAAAGGGTTGCTCAAGTTTAGGGCTTTGGGTTTTGGGTTAGGGTTTAGGGGAATTATAAATAGGGTTTAGGGGTTTGCAGTTGCTTAGGTTTATGGTTTAGGGTTTAGGGGTTAGGTTTTAGGTGTTAGGGATTTAGGGTTGCTCATGTTTAGGGTAAATAGGGGTTAGGGTTTAGAGAGAGAGAGAGTGAGGGGATCAATAGATATTGGGAGAGATCTAGGGAGATAGAGGTTTAGAGTTGCTTCCAGGATTTATGGTTTAGAAGTTTGGGTTTTAGGGTTGCTTAGTTTTAGGGTTTAGGGGCATTATTTAGGGTAACTTAAGGTTTATGTTTTAGGGGTTAGGGATTAATGTTTAGAGGTTTAGGTTAGGGTTTAGAGAGAGAGGACCGATAGGGAGATATAGAGGAGATTGAGGGGAGACATAGGGAGATAGAGGGTGAGGGACATGGCTAGAGACATAGGTAGAGGGATTGAGAGGTAGAGGGATGATAGAGACAAGGAGATAGGGTTTAGGGTTGATCAGATTTAGGTTGATTGGGTTTAGGGTTTATGGGTTAGGAGTTTAGAGAGGGAGAGATATGGAGATAGAGGGTGAGGGACATGGATAGAGACATAGCCAAAGAGATTGAGAGGTAGAGAGATGATAGAGACAAGGAGATAGGGGTTTAAGGTTGATCAGGTTTAGAGTTTAGGGGTTAGGAGTTTAGAGAGGGAGAGGTAGGGAGATAGAGGGTGATGGACATGCCCAAAGACATAGGCAAAGAGATTGAGAGGTAGAGGGATGATAGAGACAAGGAGATAAGGGTTTAGGGTTTATGGTTGGTATATATGATGTATAGAATGGTTTAAATGACTAACATATTAGCTCTTATGATGTTCTGATGACTCTTGTGGCTGGCAGAGGGTAGAATGACACCTATGACTGGCTAGGTGTAGAATGATGTTTGTGATTGATAGGTAGGTACTACTAAGGAGCATATTGGCACATACGATATACAAAATGGTGCAAATGACTAACATATTGGCACTATGATCTTCTAATGGTTACTAGTGAGGTATTTGTTTGATTTTGATTATTTTTGGGATCATTTAAGATGGATCTTAGATTGATTTGGGATGGAGTTGGGATGAAATAGATTGGTTTAGGGATGATGAGAGGTGAAAAGGACTAGATTAGGAATGATTTAGGAATGATTAGAATGGTTTTAGTGATGGTCTGAAGTGGTTTAGTGCTGATTAGGGAATGATTAGAATAATTTAGGAATAGTTTAGGGATGGTATTTTAGATGAAATCCAGATTGAATGGAAAATGATTAGGGATGAAGTTAAATTGATTTGGATGTGATTTGGGATGGTGTGAAGTGGTTTAGGGCTGATTAGAAGTGGTTTAGGGATGATTAGAGATGAAATTGAATGGATTAGGGATGATTTGGGATTGATTAGGAATGAATTTGGTTGGAATGAAAGCTTAATGTTTTTATGTTTACATGTTATAGAGATTGGGAGAGATAGGGAGATAGACGTTTAGGTTTGCTTCCAGGTTTTATGCTTTAGGGGTTAGCAGTTTAGGGATTTAGGGTTGCTCATTTTTCGAGTTTAGGGGTTAGGGGTTAGGGTTTAGGGGCATTATTTATGGTTTAGGGGTTAGGGGTTAAGGTTTAGAGGTTGAGGTTTATGGTTTAGGTAGAGAGGTGAATAGGGAGATACATAGGAGATCGAGCCTAGGAGAGATATCTATGTCTCCTCTATCCCTCTCTCTAACTATACCTACCTCTCTATCTCTCTCTCTCTCTCCCTGTCTCTCTATCTTGCTAGATCTCTTTCGATCCCCTCTCTCTAACTCTACCTTTCTATCTCTCTCTCCCTCACTATTTGAGGTTTACATGAGTTTAGGGTTTCTCAAGTAAATATGGTTTAGGTTTTAGGGTAAGGGTTTAGGGGTTTAGGGATGCTCAAGTTTAGGGTTTAGGGTCTAGGGTTTAGGGTTGCTTGAGTTTAGGGGTTAGGGTTTAGGGTTTAGAGAGATAGAGTGAGGGGACCAATAGAGATTGGGAGAGATAGGGAGATAGAGGTTTAGGGTTGCTTCTAGGTTCTATGGTTTAGGGACCTTAGGGGTTTTGGGGTTTAGGGTTGCTCATTTTTAGGGGTTAGGGGTTTGGGTTTAGGGACATTATTTAGGGTTTAGGGTTTAGGGGTTAGGGGTTAAGGTTTAGAGGTTTAGGTTTATGGTTTAGGTAGAGAGGAGAATAGGGAGATATAGAGGAGACCAAGCCTGGGAGAGATATCTCTGTCTCCTCTATCCCTCTCTCTAACTATACCTACCTTTGCTTCCAGGTTTTATGGTTTAGGGACCTTAGGGGTTCAGGGTTGCTAGATTTTAGGGTTTAGGGTTAGGGGTTAGGGGCTTTATTAAGGGTTTAAGGCTTATGGTTTAGAGGTTTAGGTTTATGGTTTAGGTGGAGGGGAGAATAGGGATCCCTATCTCTATCTCTTTGGACATATGGATCCCTATGTCTTAATCTATCCCTCACTACCTCTCTCTCCCCCTCGTTATCTTTCTCCCCATCCTTCTACCTCTTGAAATCTCTCTCCCTATGTCTCTAGACATCTCTTGATCTCTTTCCCTATCAAGCTATCTATCCTCATAACCCCATCTCTTAATATACCCCTCTCTACCTCTCTCTCTGTATTTCCCTATCTATCTCTCCCTTGCTAGATCTATCTCCCTATATCTGCCCTCTCTCTCTATATATGTATCTATATCTTTCTCCCTCTATAGACCCCTTTCTCTATCTCAATCCTCATCTCTCCCTTTCCCCGTCTCTATCTCCACCTATCCTCTCTATCTCCATGTCCCTCTCTATCTCTCCATGTCTCCCAATCCCTCTTTATATATAAGATAGAGAAATGAAGAGAGAGAGAGAGAGACTCTCTCATGTAGATACAAGGTTATCTTTATGTTATCATTCTTCCCATAATGCACTCGAGTTATAATGCGAGTGCATTATTGGAAGCATGGAAAATGGTAAAAAAGCATGTGGGATCCATGTTTCATACCTCACATGCCTATTATTCCTACTTTTCACGAGTATATTGGACAAAAAAATACTTTTCATGTTGGTTGACTAATTGAGAATCATTTTTATATGAATCCACAAACTTTTTTTTGTTTTTTCAAGATAGAAGTGATTTTTCATGTTTTTGGAGAAAATTTGATTATGTAAACTGGAAGTTTCATGTTTCATCTATGATTTTGTTTCAAAGCTAATTACCATTGATATATAGATTGAATTTGATGATATATGTTTGTTTTTTACATAAATTTTACTAATCATATCCTAGAATTATATAGAATTCATAGTCAAACTTGAGAAAAATAAGAATTTGAGGATTTTGAAGCCATCTTTTGGAGAGTTGGTCAACTGCAATATCGAATTCTAATGTATGTTCAATTTTAATTCACTTATATATGTTCTTATGTTCTTTATGTCTTTAAATGTCTTTATGTCTTTATGTTTTTTATGTTCTTCTTGACATATATGTGTCTAGGTATATCAGTTAGTTCAGTCAAAGAGACTCCAAATTCCTCATGTTTCCACCTTGTTTCGTCCCTTCATGCCTTTATTTCACCTATTTTCAGCTATACAAGAGAAAAACATTATCAAATACTTCATAAAATAATTTTAGTGAACAATTGTTTGTCATACTCATACAAGTGTATACATGGAGCCAAAATTGATTTTGGAAGACTCTTAATTTTTTCCCTAGGATGACATAAGATGATACAAAGGGAGTTACAAGGAGATAAAACACTAAAAAGGAGGTTTTCATGAGTGTAGGACAGTCATACATAAGTCTATATATAACCCTGCTGCCATGTATGATCCTCCTTACATTTGAAGGTCATTTTACAATGCTATGAAAGTTATAATTTATTACAAAGTGGTCCTTATTATTGCATCTATGTACAATGAAATTCATACATTTATACACTATTTACAATGAATGTGTAAAGAGTTCTCTTCCTACAACTATGCACATGCTACAACAAAGATAAGAGTTTGTGCACATTACAATAATGAAAACCATCATTGTTATGCTACAACATGCTACAAGTCATCTATGTTACATGCTACAACATTTATGTTACTATGGAACACAAATGTGCATGCTTACAACACCCAAAACATGTCATGACTAGCTCTTACATTCTCTATTTTCCTTGTCCTTTCTTGACCTCCAAGTGGCCAGACTTCTCATACTTAGCCATAGTGAGTGAAACATACTACTTGCTTTCTCTACAAGTGAAAAAATTGAACACAACTCAATCCATAGGAAAAACTTGGAGTGCTAATCAAATGCCCCTACAAATGAAAGCAACTCACACTTGTCTCCTTTGCAAATCAAGTAAATACTCTATCCAAGTATCATTACATACTAACATCATTGAATGTTGATGTAGACTCATGTGAGAGTTGTTCTCTCTTTGAATTTGATGTTTTAGTGTGCTTTTTTTTCCTTTGTGGTTGCTTACTCTTGCGTTTGTCATTTGGGTGATTCTCTAGATGAAGCTTCCAACACTTGTTCCTTATCTTCTCTGAGTTTGTTTTGGACTTTCTCTTCCCTTAGTTTTGGAGAGTTACTTCTTTTTCCATCCTTTCTATGGAAAATATGCTCCTTAGTGGTGTTTTCTTTCTGCATCATTCTACAATTTAGTACTTCATCTTTCTACTTCTTCAAACTTTTCACAGACCCCTAAACTTAGTAAACAGTCCTTATTCAAGTTACCAAACTCCCAAATCCACACTCAAATTCAAGTGGCATGATCATTTATGATGTAGACACAAGAAGGAATTCAAAGCATTGATACTATTTTTCACAAATCAACTCAACCATAAACCAAAATCTTGCAATGGCCCAACTAGGTGCTTAAGGGCATCATAAGGCATAAGGGCTCCAAGCTATTCCCCAACCCTAACACAAGCATACACCATGTCAATATAATGTATTCAAACCAATTTTGTCACTTTTAGTGCCTAGAAACGTCAACCAATGTCTGATCCACAAATCACTCCTTAAGGCCTAGTAGCCTTCCAAACTTGAAAAATAAGCATAACTTTGTGTAAACTTAGCCAACCCACAAACCAAAAAGTATTTAGAAACCCATTATAGATTTGAACAACATATCAAAAGATTTCATGCCCTTGTTTTAGGAAAAATGTGAGTTCTATGACTGGCCCTCTCTAGAAATAGGCCTAATTTAGTCCAATTAACAAAGCAACTACCCTAGGATCATTCAATAACCACTCCAAAACCCAAAAAAATAGATCTATATGTCACAAAACTTCAAATTCCACCATTGGTTAGTATAGTCATTCTCATCTAGGGTGCAAACTAGAAAACCCTTCATTTCTTCACAAATAAGGGGGTTTTAAACGACTGACAAAGTAGAAAGTTGCTAACACTAAAATTTTGCATTCCATAGGTCTTGGGGGCAAATGGACTATGCCAACACATTGGAGTGGGTGGTAAAATGCTAGGGGAGGTCTCGTTTCATCTGCCAAGCGCCGTAGTCATTCGGGTCAGCAGGCTACCGGTAAAGTCCCTTAAGATCCCTAAGACGAGAAAACTGTCAAACTTTGACGGGGTAGTTCTCAGAATTTGTAGTAGATAGGAACCTTTTGTTTGGACCTACAGGTGCATGTGGAGTCCACCCACAATAACCTCTCTCAGTTTTATTCAACTCCAATCCGTTTGACCGTGCCATAATCAAACACATTCTTGCAAAATGCTTCAGTTTCATGCTGTGGAAAGGTTGCCAAGTGCCATATTTTTTGTTATTCTCATCATGGGGCCAAACCAACTACACTGACACATCGGGGTGGGCGGGAAAATGGTAGGTAAGGTCTTGTTTCATGCACCAAGCACCCCAGTCGTTTGGGGCTGTAAGCTACTGACAACGTAGAAAGTGCTAACACTAAAATTTTGCATTCCACAGGTCTTGGGGGTGAATAGATTACACCAACACGTTCGGGTAGGTGGGTAAATGCTAGGGGAGGTCTCGTTTCATGCGCCAAGCACCACAGTCATTCAAGATAGCAGGCTACCAACAAAGTCCCTTAAGATCCCTAAGATGAGAAAACTACCAAACTTTGATGGGGCAGTTCTCAAAATTTGTGGTAGCTGGGAACCTTCTGTTTGGACCTACAAGTGCATGTGGAGTCCATCCACAATAACTTATTTTGGTTTTGTTCAACTCCAGTCCGTTTGACTGTGTTGGAATCAAACGCATTCTTGCAAAATACTTCAGTTTCATGCAGTGGAAAGGTTACCAAGTGCCATATTTTTTGTTCTTCTCATTGCGGGGCTGAACTGACTACATCAACACATCAGAGTGGGTGGGTAAATGGTAGGGAAGGCCTTTTTTTGTGCACCAAGCTTCGCAGTCGTTCGGGGTTGTAAGCTACCGACAAGGTAGAAAGTTACTAACACTAAAATTTTGCATTCCTTAGGTTTTGGGGGCGAACAGACTATGCCAATGCATTAGGGTGGATGGGCAAATGCTAGGGGAGGTCTCGTTTCATGCGCTAAGATCCCTAAGATGAGAAAACTACCAAACTTTGACTAGGTAGTTCTTGGAATTTGTGGCAGATGGGAACCTTCCGTTTGGACCTACAAGTGCATGTGGAATCTATCCACAATACCCTCTCTTAGTTTTGTTCAACTCTAGTCCATTTGATCGCGCCAGAATCAAACACATTCTTGCAAAATGCTTCAGTTTCATGCTATGGAAAGGTTGCCAAGTGCCATATTTTTTGTTCTTCTCATCGTGGGGCTGAACCGACTGTACCAACACATTGGGGTGGGTGGGTAAATGGTAGGGAAGGTCTTGTTTCATGTGCCAAGCATCCCAGTTGCTCGGGGCTGTAAGCTACCGATAAAGTAGAAAGTTGCTAACACTAAAATTTTGCATTCCACAGGTCTTGGGGGTGAATGGACTACACTAACATGTCTGGGTGGGTGGGTAAATGCTAGGGGAGGTCTCATTTGTAGGTCTAAGTGTCTCAGTCGTTCCAAGTTGCAAGCTACTGGCAAACTCAAAAGGTGCTAGCTGTCGGTAGCTTGTAGGCCAAAACGATTGGGATGCTTGGCACATGAAACAAGATCTCCCCTAGTGTTTACCCTCCCACCCTGACATGTTGGTGTAGTCCGTTCAGCCCCACGATGAGTAGAACAAAAAATATGGCACTTGGCAACCTTTCCACATCATGAAACTGAAGCATTTTGCAAGAATACGTTTGATTCTAGCACAAACAGATTGGATTTGAACAAAACAGAAAGAGGTTATTGTGGATAGACTCCACATGCACCTATAGGTCCAAACAAAAGGTTCCTAGCTGCCACAAATTCCAAGAACTATGCTGTCAATGTTTGACAGTTTTCTCATCTTAGGGATCTTAAGCGACTTTGCCGGTAGCCTGCTAACCCGAATGACTGCGGTGCTTGGCACATGAAACAAGACCTCCCTTGGCATTTACCTACCCACCCCAATACGTTGGCAAAGCCCGTTCGGCCCCATGAGCTATGGAATGCAAATGTCACTCCTACCACCTTTCCACTGCATTAAACTGAAGCATTTTGCAAGAATACGTTTGATTCTGACACGGTCAAACGGACTGGAGTTTAACGAAACTGAGAGAGGTTATTGTGGACGGACTCCACTGTAGGTCCAAATAGAAGGTTCCTATCTACCACAAATTCTAAAAACTATCCCGTCAAAGTTTGGCAGTTTTCTCATCTTAGGGATCTTAAGGGACTTTGCCAGTAGCTTGTTGATCCAAACAACTGTAGTGCTTGGCACATGAAATGAGCCCTCCCCTAGCATTTACCTGCCCAGCGTTGGCAAAGTCTATTTGGTCCCATGATCTATGGAATGCAAAATGTCACTTCTACCACCTTTGCTAATTGTCCTTTGTTACTACATAATTGTCTAGACTTTGGGACAACGGTTACTACTTTTTCCATGGTTCAAGAAAATGAACTACAAATTGATTTTTTAGAAGTTATGAACCTTATGCATGTCTAGGACAACCTGGACATCATAAAAATGAGTTTTTATCAAACCTACAACAGCCATGAACCTTCAACATGGTGCTTAATTGTTTCATCATGGTTTCATGGAGTTTTCAGTATGATGAGAGAATGTTCTTTCCTAGATTATAAAGTGTCCATGACAAAATTTCACACCTAGACCACTATATGGCATAAATACACACAATATGGACTTAATTAGACCTTATAGCACCAAAAAATATATGACTTGGACATACAAAACTCACTAAAGACTCTTATTTACAACATTTGACCAACATTGTGAAGGTGCTCCTGCACCAATGAGGATGGAGAAAGACTTTTATGACACATTTGACATGATTTTGACTATACCTCTTAATGATTTTGAGTAAGGCAGGGGAGCTCTAAATTGTTGTTCCAACTATTATAACAGTCTTATTATAGCTGATAGGAAGGATATTCATTGTGAAGTTCATAATATGAACTTGATCTATCAAACCTTGCAATAGAATTTGCCACTTTATAATGGGAATTGATAATGAAGTTTGCGGTACAAACCCATTTATGCAACTGCCCTGTGAGACATGTATGCAAATTTATGAAAACTATTGATAATGTTGTAGTTGCAACTGCCCTGTGAGACATGTATGCAAAATGTGGAAGCATGGACAAGGAACATTAACTGTTTGACATAACACTTCAAATAAATATCGTCTCATGGAATGCCATGATTGTAGGATATGCATACAATAGATTTTTTGAAAAGGTTTTAGACACTTTCAAGAAAATGCAATTGGCAGGTGTAAATCCAAATTCCACAACCTTTGCTAGCATACTCCTTGCATGTGCCAAAATTAGGTCATTGGAACAGGGTATGGACATCCATCAAAGAATGAAGGATATGGGAATTCTATCATATGTTGTAGTTGCAATTGCATTGAGAGACATGCATGCAAAATGTGGAATCATAGACAAGGCACATGAACTATTCAACATAACACCTCATAGAGGTGCCATCTAATGGAATGCCTTGACTGTAGGATATGCACAAAATGGATTTGTTGAAAAGGATTTAGACACTTTAAAGAAAATACAGTTGGTAGGTGTAAAGCCATATTCCACAACCTTTGCTAGAATCCTCCTTGCCTATGCCAAAATGGGATCTTTGGAACATGGTATGGACATCCATCAAAGCATGAAGGATATGGGAATTCTATCAAATGTAGTTGCAACTGCCCTTAGAGACATGTATGCAAAGTGTGGAAGCATAGACAAGGCACGTGAACTATTTGGCATGATGCCCCAAAGAAATGTCACCTCATTGAATACAATGATTGCAAGATATGAACAAAATGGATTTTTTGAAAAGGCATTAGAAACTTTCAAGCAAATGCAATTGGCAGGTGTAAAGCAAAATTCCACAACCTTAGCCAGTACCCTCCTTGCCTATGTCAAAATGGACATCCATCAAAAGGATAAAATATATGGGAATTTTGTTAGATGTTGTAGTTGCAACTGCCCTCAGAGACATGTATGCACAGTGTGGAAGCATAGACAAGGCACGTGAACTATTTGGCATGATGCCCCAAAGAAATGTCACCTCATTGAATGCAATGATTGCAAGATATGAACAAAATGGATTTTTTGATAAGGCATTAGAAACTTTCAAGCAAATGTGATTGGCAGGTGTAAAGAAAAATTCCACAACCTTAGAAATGGTATGTTTGGAGCACAGTATAGACATCCATCAAAGCATAAAGGATATAGGAATTTTGTCAAATGTCATAGTTGTAAGTACCCTACAAGACATGTATGCAAAGTGTGGAAGCATATACAACGAATGTGAACTGTTTGACATGATGCCTCAAAGAAATGATGTCTCATGGAATACAATGATTGCAATCTATGCATGAAATGGATTTTTCATAAGGCTTTAAAAACTCTCAAGCAAATGCACAAAAATAAATTTCAACCATTTACGCAAATTTTGGCAGATCTAAAACCAAATTACACAACCTTAACCAACTTCCTCCTTGCCTATGCTATAATGGGATCTAGAGAACATGGTGTGGACAACCATCAAAGCATAAATGATATAGGAATTTTGTCACATGTATTGTATTTGCAAAGTTGCCCTTGTAGACATGTATGGAAAGTATGGAAGCATAGACAAGGCACATGAACTATTTGAAATGATGCCTCAAATAAATGCACAATCCCACATAATTCAATGATTGCAAGATATGTACAAAATGGATTATTTGAAAATAATTTATAAACTTTCAAGCAAATGCAATTGGCACATGTAAAACCAAATTCCTGTAATAATAATTGATTATCATATTAAATATTTAATATAAACTGTCATATACATAATGTCATGAACATAACATCTAGTTTATATAAAAATACATATAGGCATGTCCAAACAAAGCCATATAGGCAAATATACAAAAATATACATTAGATTAACATACAAAAGTATGTATACAAAGCCATCTAGGCATACAAAAAATGTCCCAAAAACTAGTTTCCTATGGACTTTTATGAAATAATCGGTGGCCCTTCTTTGATTGTGAAGATGGAGAGCCAGTCTGTGACTCATCTTCTCTATGATGTCGAGTAGACCTCTCCAAATAAAGTTCATCCAGGTGCACCTGTTAATACAAACAAACAATATGCACATTAGTATAGAAAATGTATCAAATATGTAACATTGAACATATGTAATCGATCACTTACTGCCAACTGATGATCACTCTCCATCATCTTTTCTCTAGCTTCTTTGTCCGTAGTTAGATGGACTGGAGTTGTGACCTATTATAAGAAGCATCAAGAAGCAAAATTGACTAAACATAAATATCATTTATGTACATCAAATGACATGAGATAAAATAAGAAATACAAAATTATGACATTTTCATGTTATTGGCTCACACCTCGGTCAAAGCATTTGCAGACATTATGGCTGCATCAATGCCTCTCTGTGCTGAATCACGAACATTAAGAGGAGTCTCTAGATTTAGAATCTAAAAATCAAGTTCAAGATTAATCAACAAAATAAATACATAACATTAGTTTAAAAATGTATAATGATTAGAAATGGTTAAATTTACCTCCGTATAACTGGTGGGTTAGCATCCAGGGGACCAAGGATATAGTGCAGTTGCCGGTAACTGTTGAAATCATCAAATTGTCACAAAATAATATTATCATTGACATATCTATAATAATTATGATCATGTGATAAATTACATACCTGCTGTCTTGACATCCTCTCATAACCTGCTAGTGGACGGCTAACGGAGGTAGGATGAAGACTCTAACCCTAGAAATTCATTGCGCAGACAATCACATACATTTGACTTATAATATAGATAATCAAATAAAAATAATTACAAATTTCAAATAACAATATATTAAATCATAATGAAACTTGTAACAAATTACCTAAGAGTTAATGCCAAATGTATGTTGTAAGAGATCATCACTGAGAACAAGATCATCCAATATGGATGCCCCCATCAATGGATGCTGCCCCTGCATTGCATCATCCTGCCCCTGCGTCGCAACATCCTACGGAGAGTCCTGGCATGTGTCGTGCATCCCATAATCATATAGGTTCCCACATGAACTACACAAATGTGGAGACACATGACACCTACTACTCACACCCTCATCGGACTAGGTAAAATCATTAGCACATTGTGATAGAGTTTGAGTGAGAGTAGTTAGTGAATGTAACATCTCCACCTCAACACTCTCCTTCAAAGCCAAAGACAGTGACCTATGATCTGGCCTCGCTTGGGGTATAGGCACATAGTTTTGATCTCGCTGAGCCCCGGGTCTATCTTGGGTAGAACCACCACCTTTACCCTAGAAAACACGAATGTCAAAATAATTCAAAATCTTGTTGAGGATGAACTCGCAATAGAGTTTCCTCAAGAAATATTGTGGTACCTCATCATTATTGCATGCGCACTCATCGAAGACCATGTACCATCTATCCCAAAAGTGCTGGGATATTTCTTTATTCCTACACCAATGTATAGGAAACTGTTTGCAACTTTCTTCTAATCTTTGACCAGTTTTGGGATTGGTAAAGTGTTCACATAATTTAGATTTTGTAATTTTTTCATTCTTGACTTGTTCATATGATAAGCCATCAGCTTAAAATTTCTGAGACCTCTCCCTATAGTCTTGGAATTTGGTGATTTGTTTTGTCACCAAATCCGTGTGAGCAACAATCTCCTCTAGTGATTTTGCAAGTGTCCTCCTACGATCAGTGGTTCCACTTGGATTGTTTAAGGTTTCAATAATAGTCTGAAGATGTTTCTTGTTTTCTTCTATTATCCCCAGGTAATGTTCTTGATTATCCCTTACATTAAAAGGAGGTGAAGGTGGGTTTGGAGGGTTTAGAGGGTTTTGGGGGTTGTTTTCAACCTCCTTAGCTGGATTTAGGTTTTCTCTTTCTCCAATAACTATAAATGCAATATAAAACCAAATCAAACATTGCAAAACTCAAAAATTGTTTTCAAACCAATAAAATTAGTCAAACCCTACCTTCTTCCTATGCTGGAGCATCCAAATTTGAATGATGATGTCTTTGGCGGTGAGGTGGCATTGTGAATTTGTTGTTTTCTCTATCAAACTTGATTCAATAGGCTTTTCCTTAATGTGTTCACGTTTCTCCTTTTCTTCTTTGCTGCTATCAAAGGAATACTCGTAGTCGAATGGGCGAAATAGAGTTTTTTTTTTCTTTTATTGAAAGCAAAATGTGACCGCGTTATAACGCACTCACATTTTTATTTATTTTTGGAGATGGTGGCAACTTTTTGGTCCCCCATCTCCTTGCATTTACCCTATTATCAAATCTAGGAATTGGAAGAACAATAATTGGTGGTCTTTCAAGGGATGCATCTTGTGGAACACATTGGGAACAAGATTCCTAGGTCATTTGAGTGTGGGAGCCATTGATTATCATCATTGAACCTTTAAGTCTAGTAGCAATTGTTGTGGAGGAATGAAAGGTGAGGCCATTTAAAGGAGAAAAAGTTACCAATACGCATAGCGACGTAAAATACACCACAATAAAATGTAGGCTAATACAAAATAATCCTACTATCTACAAAAATATGACATAGATGCAAGAGAATCAAAGAAACCCTAGTAGAGAAGGAATCTTCTAGAAAAAGACTTGTATTATGTTAAGAAATATAAGTATTTAAATCATGGAAAATAGACATGAAGGAAATGATAACAAATGCAAATCAAAAGAATGCAAACCTCATATCGACTCATGATCCATTGATAGGGTGGAGAGTGCTGCACACAAAACACTCTAGCTTTACCCAAAGAGATGAATGTTGATTGCTTGATTCGGCAACATAACGATAGCATAGGGATTGTAGATGAATGATGGGATGAATGCAAGATAGATGGATGAGAGATTGAGAAGAAATTTTGACAGCATGTGGATACTAGAAGAAGATTCATTTCAAATGGCTCAAGAGAGGCTACCTTTATAGAAAAAGGCAAATTCGAATGGACGGTTGTAATTGAGAGTTATGTTGAAAGGTATGGATGGTCAAGATCAATTAGGGTTGGATTAGGGTTCCCACTCAAAGAGGGATTGTAGTTGTTGACCTATTTTCCTCTGTCCAGAGTTAAATAGTTCACCTTGTATATTCCTTGAATATCCTTTAGAAAATGACCCTACAAAGCTTAAATCCTTCAATTACCCATGCTCTGCCTTACAAAATTTTCCAAAATCTCACTTTGAGAATCTTTGCCAAAAACCCAAAAAAACCTAGAAATCTTTTATCTTCAAGTGCTTTCCATTGCAGAGATTTCTCAGTTTTATACTTAGCCATTTTTCATGTATATGATGATGACGTCACCCTTGTTTTGGGGTTTTCTGTCATTTGGTCGAATTGTATCTCATATACATTTTTCCTTGTATCTTGGTCATGTACAAAAGTGAATGTACATTGGGTTCATTGTATATTTATGTTATATGCATCTCCATTTGTATATTGCATATACAATGCAATATATAAGAGCTTATGCAAAATATGAGGTCTGCCTTTGTATATTGGGCGATTGTATCTCATATACAATTGAATATGCAAAGGTAATATTCAAGGGGGAGATACAAGGGGTGGGATGTAAAAGTGAATCGGGTTATCCTTGTATATGCAATTCAATATACAAGCGCATATACAAGGTGACATGCAAGGGTCAGATACAAATGGTGGGGTCCACCAATTGCATGTATATGCGATTGTATCTTTACATATACAAATCCTATATATAGGGGCATATAAATTTTTGAGGTACAATCCCAGACCTGAAAGAACATGCATTTTGGTTTATAAAGGCAGATGTGATCATATGCATCTTTGTATGTATGTTTGCAGATACAAAAGGTAGATACAAGGTCACATACAAAGGTCAGATGTAACGTTTGTATGTGTAAGTGCGATTGTATGTAGTTTTTCTTGTATATTCGCATTGTATATATGATATACAAAGGCAATATACAAAGGGAAAACATACAATCTGGAGGCGACTGGGGAATCAAATGCAATGGATAATCATTTTGGGGTCTGCAGTTTGTATGTTGAAGTGCATGTATGTGCCGATATGCAAAAAGGTAGAGATACAAGCTAGACCTGTTCTAAAGTTCCAATATGGTTGATAATCCATTGAGTTCTGATTTGTATGTACATGTGATTGTATCTCATATACAATCGCATATGCAAAGGTCACATACAAAGGATTTTTGGCGAGATAATGTGCAGCGATGGGTCCCAGGTTTAGCTCAGCGACCAATGGAGTGATGACACATGGCAAGGGCATATATGTAAAAGGTGAAACAAAGGTTAAATCCCACTTTTGTATGTTGGCCATTGTATCTCATATACAATTGCACACACAAAAGCATATACAATGGAAAATTCAAAAGACACGCAAAGCAATTTGCATATGCAAAAAGCGAATGAGGAAATCGCATAAGTGCAAGTGGAATAGTTTGAAAGACCCGATATGTAGCGTATCCATTTTTCTTGTATGTCTGTAAGCATACAAGCGATGTTTCTTCTTGCAAAAGTTCAAAATTGATAGTCGACTGGCTCAGAAGCCAAAAATACAGGTTCGGTCAAACAGGGAAATTCAAAGGCTGATTATGCGGACATAGAGCTTGATTGTGCAGAGGATCTCAATAAGTGAAGATGCAAAAATTCAAATGAACATGGATTTAAAGTGTTGTAAAAGATTTGTCAAGGGGTGATATGTCCCATCCGCCATCAATACAGATCCGATCTCCCAACTGCCATGCAGATATTTGTTGCGTTTATGGTTGTAGGTCGATGATTCAACAATTCACATTGAAGATTCAAAATATCTTCCATCTGCCCCTAGTCCAGACATTTTATGCCATGAATTCTTGTAGGTGGACATCCCTTCAGATGTAGATATTTTCCTGATACAACCCATGGGACAAATTAATTGTAATTGACTTAGGTCAAAATGCAAAATGCTATATATGCATAAAAATGAGATGTAAAAAAGGTTAGACATTGGAAGATTTAGGAAATCTATGCTTTTGATTCCAAATAGAGCATTCCTCTAATGTAACCATGCTTTCTTACTGAATATATGCAAGTCATTTTACCTCTTTTACTAATTTTTTAGTTTAGTGTGAATCTGCAAATGATTGTCTGTGAACATTTTGTTCCTCTCAACCATTTTATTTTCTTACCTCTGCTAGAATCATTTGAATCTGTGTATGTCTACTTGCTATAGCTGGTTGTGTTGTGCATTTTCTCAATTATGTGAGGGTTCTTATATTCAACCTAGTGAATCATCCTTATTTTCAAGTTTTCCTGTTTTATCTTTCATTTTTTTTTAAAAAGCATTCCTTCTCCCTTTTCCTTTGCAAATCTAGTAGATTTTAGGTGATAACCATATAGGAAGCTGACCTTCTCTAGAGGTTCTTTCCAACTCAGGTGACCCATAGACCTAGAAAGATCACATGTTTCTCTAGATTGCCAAGCTTTTACAAACTCAGCAAGGGTGCAAATCTGGGTGATAATAGTTTTGGCACGTTTGGTGGGACCCAATCTATTCGAGTCTGAACAGTGCTTATTGTTTTAATCATATTGTTGGTTTTGATATCTACCAACATTATCAGGCCTTTAAGGGGCAGTTGAGCATATCTGGCGACTCATACTGAGAAAGGACAAATTGATCAGTGTTGTCACACATTTTATGAGAATGATACAGACTCAAAGTTTGAGTTCATTTGATTATTTGCAGCTGTCTCTGCCTAGAAGATAGAGTAGAACTGTGGTAAGAACGCTGCTTTCGAAAAGAATACCATCAACCCCAACAAGTTTCAGGTTAGTAGTACCTGTAGTTCTTGCACCGGTTCAAGCAAACCCACCTCCAGCTATTCCAATGGCAAGAAATCAGCCATTTGTGGCTTTTAATGGGGGCAGCCCATTGAATTTGACAGTGCATGATAATATACCCATGGCAGCTTTGAAGAGCCTGCCCTATTTCACTGGGGAGGATCAAACTACCCCAATTGAGCACATTAGAGACGTAACTTCTCTATGTGGTGCTCATCATGTAACTCAAGAAAATGTAGCGATCAGCCTACTGGCTACCTCTTTTAAAGGAAAAGATTTACAGTGGTTTAGGAGTTTACCAGTGTAAACCATTGCATCTTAGGATGATCTAGGTGATAAGTTGAATAAACAATTTTAAGATAAGTCAGACCACTTATCGCTGGTTGAACAACTGATTATAATAAAGAGAGCTCCCTAGGAGCAAATGATGGATTTCAATTTCTAGTTTCAGAAGACATGGGATAGAATTCCTACCACGGTAAGGCCTCCATCAAAGTATGCATTTCTATATTTTTTGAAATCTCTAAATAGTGATATTTCAGTAATGATACAATCGTTGGGAGGTACGAGTTTACCTGATGCATATGAAATAGCTATTAGAGTAGAAAACAACTTGATTCAAGCTGGGAAAATAGCACCTAGACCACTAATGCCCATTTTTCCTGAGATTCAAGCTTCAATGCCTTTGCCAATCCCATCTTTTGCCCCTTTGCCTACTGCAACAGCATTGCCAGGTATTGCCAATCCTGAGACTGTTGTTTCTAGCTCATCACAGGAGTTAAGAGAGATTAAAAATAGCCAATAGAAAATAGAGAATATCTTGCAAACTTTTGGGAATGAACTGGTGAATATCAAAAAATAGCAGTCCGAGAACAGACAGCCTTATTAGCCACATAGTCAAGGGCAAAATCAGCCTTATCAAGGGCAAAACCAACCATACCAAGCCAATAGGTCTCCATATCAAAGCAATTACCAAGGTACCAGGCAAAATGTGAACCAGAGGCCTTTTCAGCCTTACAATCCTGTACCCATTAATGCAGTTAGGCACCTAATCCCTATTCAAAATAACCTTGCAGCCAAGTATGAGTGGTGTTTTCCATGCAATCAGCCACACAATCAGGCAACCTATTCAAATGGAGTGATAAATCAGGCTCTAATGGTGCAAAATGTTGCAGTTTCATAGCCAAACACACTAAATGATGGGGCTATATAGCAGCAAGAACATCCTCAGAATGATACTACCTTCCTAAACTGGCGGGGAGATGAGTTCTGTGGTGTAAACAGAGATGATACTTCAGTTGCAGCAAATACGAGAGCTAAAAAGAGTGGTTATGAGATAGATCAAGCAACAAATAAAGGAAAAGGACCTGCTGATCCTTCTACATCCCAGATTCCCCATATTTTGCAAAGGAATACTCAAGCAACTGCCAAGGAATAGCCTCATTTGTAGGTTGATATTGCTGCTGCAAAATCACATCAGAAGGTAAACGTCACTGCACCTTTTAATATCATTGAAAATATGAAGAAAATGAATGTGATAATGTCTATGTGGGATTCCCTAGCCATCCCAGGTCAAAAGGACATGCTACAATCTGCCTTGTCTGATTTAAAAGTGTCAAATGATGCAACTATTGACCTAGCTAGGGCTGTTCTTACCAATTCATCCCAGGACAACAGTAAACAACCAAATAAGAGTGCTAAGCCACTTCCATTTTTTGTGTCTTTAATAATTGGAGACAAGTTAGTACATAACTACATGGTGGATAGTGGTACAAGTAGTTCTGTAATGCCAAAATAGATTGCAGACCAATTAGGATTGAAATACCAACCCCTTGAGAAGGGTGTGCTCCAGCTAGATGGCACAACTATTAACACTGTAGGTGTGATGAAAGATCTAGATCTCACTCTGCATACCTGTCCAAACATTTCCATTTCACTAGAGGTGTTCATCATAGATTTACCTCCTCATTTTGCCATGTATTTGTCAAGAGAGTTCACAGCCAAGATAGGAGGATATTTATCCTCAGACTAGTCCCACATGTTTTTTAGGACCCGGTATGGCACAAAAGTGACCCTAAAATCTGAATTGCTTGCCAAATATCACATAGAGCCTTATGTCCCAAGTGCTGTTAATGCAAATTACATTATTTCTAATGATCCCGAGCTTGTTGCTGCTCAACAACTGCAAGCTGAAAGTAAACCAGAAATGTTGTTAAAGGATTGGGCCTTGGAAAATATTGTTGATGATCCTGAGGGACACATTCAAGAAACTGATATGGGGGTTTACATACTGTACGAACCTTAAACAACAATTCCAAACCTTGTAAAGAATGCAGAGCAACAGAAAGAACAAGAGGTATGGAAAATGTACTTTGATGGCTCTAGGAATAGGAATGGATCTGGTGGTGGTGCAATGCTTGTGTCTCCATAGGGTGACAGATATTTTTTATCTTTCTGTTTTGCTTTTTCATGTACAAACAACACTGCTGAATATGAAGGGTTGATTCAAGATTTGCAGTGGGCAAGAAAGAGGAAAATTGGTTGTTTGCAGGTGTATGGGGACAACGAACTTATTATGAATCAGGTGAGGGGACTGCATGTTACAAAGAATGATGTCTTGAAATGCTATAAACATAGGGTATGGGATATGATTGAGGAGTTTGATGCTTTCAATCTAGTCTCGATTCCAAGAAATTAGAACAATCATGCAGATAGGTTAGCTGTAATTGGGGCTCAGTTTGATATCCCCAGTGATATTCAAAGAGAAAAAGTACATCCTCATGTGAAGATAGTTGATAGGCCCTCTATTCGTGACAATAACATTCATTGGCAGGTTTTTGAGAGTGATGAGCATGTTCTGCGTCCTGTTAGAAGAGGATGAGTTTTCTGTGATGAATCAGAACAAACTCAAATAGTAATATGATGATGATCAAGTTGTTCAGTTAAGGACTAATAAGCTTCCTAGAGGGTTGGTAACCTTGGAATCCATTTTTGGTATAGATGATTAGCTAAAAAAGAACAAAACCAACATGCAGGTCAAAGAGGAACATTATGAGGAGCTGGAAATTTTTAAAGGTAAGCTTCTCAAAATTGGTAAGATCTGTTCACCTAAGGATAGGAAAGCTTTTATTTTTCTTTGTCAATAATTTGAGGCTATGTTTGCTTGGGATTACTCAAACCTAAAAGGGTTTGACCCTCATATTGGCCAGCATACTATAGAGTTAGAGCCAGGTGCGAAACCAGTGAGGTAGAAAAAAAGACCTTTAAATCCAAAACTTGAGCCTCTGATGATTAAGGAATTAACCAAGTTGATCGAGGGAAACATCATTTTTCTGATCAATCATACTTCTTGGGTCTCCAATCTTGTTCCTGTGAGGAAGAAGAATGGAGAGATTAGGTTGTGCATTGATTTTAGGGACCTTAATAGAGCCTCCCTGAAGGATCACTACCTGCTGCCCTCAATGGAGCAAATTCTGCAAGCAATAGCTGGTTCAGAAAGATTCTCCTTACTTGATGGATTTTTTGGTTATAATCAAGTATTAGTCAAGGAGGAAGATCGGTTTAAAACTATTTTTACCCCCAAATGGGGCACCATGGTCTACAAAAGGATGCCTTTTGGTTTGTCAAATGCTGGCTCTACTTTTCAGAGAGCTATGGGTATGGCTTTTAAAGGTTTGCTTTATAAATTGGTACTTGTGTACCTTGATGACATCATCATTTTCTCTAAGGATGCAGCTAAACATTTATCCCACCTGAAACAAGTATTTGAGAGATGTAAAGAGTTTGGGATATCTCTCAATCCCAAGAAATTTATTTTTGTTGTGCATGAAGGCAAGCTTTTAGGACACATTGTGTCAAAAGAGGGAGTTACCATTGATACAGAAAGAGTAAGAGCTATTTTGGAGCTGCCTTTACCCAGTCACAAGAAAGGACTGCAACGTTTTATTGGCAAAAATAATTTTCTGTGAAGATTTATACCTAACATAGCAAATTTATTGAAGCCTTTGACCTCTATGTTAAAGAAAATTGTAGTTTTTAGTTGGACAAAAGAGGGCAAACTCAGCTTTGAGTCCATAAAAGAAGTGTTATTGGCTGCACCAACTCTGGTAAATCCTGATTTCTCAAAATATTTTATTTTGTATGCTTATGGCAGTCTAGATACAATTTTTGCAATTATGGTACAATAGCAAAGTAAAGGCTTTGAGCAGCCAATTGCTTTCTTTAGTCAAGGACTGGAGGAGTATGAACAAAGGTATGTTTCATTGAAAAACATGTCCTTGTAGTGGTAAAGAGTCTCAAGAAGTTTAGGCATCTTATTTCTAACAATAAGGTACATTTGATGGTTGCTCACCCTAGTGTGAAAGAGTTTCTATTAGGTAAGGATGTTAATGAGAAAAGGACTGGTTGGATTACCAAAGTCATGGAATATGACGTAGATATCAAGATAACCAAGCTCATCAGAAGTAGAGGACTTAGTGAACAGCTTGCTCCTAGGTCTGAAAATGAAATAGATAAGGAAGAAGAGGTGTTTCTGACCATTGAAGATGAACATCAGGATGATACAACAACAGTTGGAATGGGTTAGGTTAATGATATGATTCATTTTTTGCAAATTGGTGAATGTCTAGTAGGTTTACGTAGAACCAAGAGAAGATATTTTAGACTACAATCTATTCCATATGTTTTAATTAATGATATCCTTTTTAGAAAAGATTTTAATGGTGTGTTGTTAAGATGCATTGATAATGATCAAATTGGCAAGGTGCTGCATGAGCTTCATGATGGAACAGAAGGTGGTCATTTTGCCCCAAGGACTACTACTTGGAAAATAATGAGAGCTGGATATTACTGGCCCAGCTTATTCAAGGATTCCCATGCATGGGCCAGAAAGTGTGTAAAATGCACCATTTTTGTAGGCAAAGAAAGGCTTCCAGCTTTACCTCTGCAGCCGATTCAAGTAAAGCAGCCCTTCATGAGATGGGGCATTGATTTTATAGGTCCCATTAACCCACCATCAAGTGTAGGCCACAGGTGGGTACTTACAACAATAGACTATTTCACAGAGTGGACTGAAGTGGCTCTGAAAGAATCCAATGAGAATGTTGTTTTGAACTTTTATTATGATTTGGTATCTAGATTTGGAGTACCTGAGTCAATTATCTCAGACAATGCTTTAGCATTTGTTGGATTGAGGATAATTGATTGGGCTGTGAAGAATGGAATCTATTTGAACACTTGATCAAATTATTATCCACAGGGTAATGGTTTGGCTGAATCTACAAATAAGAATCTCATAAGGATTATCAAAAGATCAATGGAGGACAACCAGAGAGCCTGACACACCAATCTGAAATCTGCTTTATGGACAGATAGAATAACTCCCAAGAGGTCTATTGGAAACTCCCCATATATGTTAGTTTATGGAAAAGAAGCAAGATTACCTGTGTCTGTCAAGCTGCCAGCACTTGATATCATGAGTCCACTGGAGATGTTTGAAGAAGAAGACCCCATGGCTGTCAGATATGCTCAACTTATGGAGCTTGAAGAGATCAGAGATAAAGCTATAAAAGCTATGGAGTGTCATCAATTTCAGACAAAAAGATTTTTTGATAAGAAAGCCACTCCCAAAATTTTTAGGGAGGGTGATATGGTACTCAAATGGGATGAGTTGAAAAGTAGGCCAGGGAAGCACTCCAAGTTTGAGAGCATGTGGAGTGGCCCATTTATCATTACTAAATGCAAGGAGCACAATGCATTTCAGTTATCAAACATGGATGGAGAAAATTTGCCTATCCCAGTCAATGGGATACACTTGAAGAGGAGTTTTTGAGGTATGAGTTGCCTTGTAAAGCAGTAGATTAGGTTTCTTGCTTTTAATAAGTGTTGCTGCATAATAGTTTAGATCCCTTTTATTTTCCCTAGGTGTTGTCTAGCACAGTTAGGTGAATTGCTTTCAACATTTTGTTTTGGTTTTGGTTTTCCAAGTGTTCTTCATTGCTGATATGCTGAGTTACTGAGGGCAAGATTGATTGTCAAAGGTTTATTTTCAAGTCCCTGTGTGACTCCATGCCCAATGGATGCTTAAGGCCACTGGTCTAATTGTTTAGTAGGCAAACATCCCTTAGAAGTTGCCAAAATGTTGACTTATTTTCCTCTGTCTAGAGTTAAATAGTTCACCTTGTATATTCCTTGAATATCCTTTAGAAAATGACCCTACAAAGCTTAAATCCTTCAATTATCCATTCTCTTCCTTCCAAAATTTCCCAAAATCTCAACTTAGGAATCTTTTCCAAAAACCCAGAAAAACCCAGAAATCTTTTGTCTTCAAGTGCTTTCCATCGTAGAGATTTCTCAATTTTATACTGAGCCATTTTTCATGTATATGATGATGACGTCATCCTTGTTTTGGGGTATTCTGTCATTTGGTCGAATTGTATCTCATATACATTTTTCCTTGTATCTTGGTCATGTACAAAAGTGAATGTACATTAGGTTCATTGTATATTTATGTTGTATGCATCTCCGTTTGTATATATTGCATATACAACGCAATATATAAGAGCTTATGCAAAATATAAGGTCCGCCTTTGTATATCGGGCAATTGTATCTCATATACAATTGAAGATGCAAAGGCAATATGCAAAGGCAATATACAAGGGGGAGATACAAGGGGCGGGATGCAAAAGTGAATCGGGTTATCCTTGTATATGCAATTCAATATACAAGCGTATATATACAAGGCGACATGCAAGGGTCAGATACAAATGGTGGGGTCCACCAATTGCATGTATATGCGATTGTATCTTTGCTTATACAAATCCTATATATAGGGGCATATACATTTCTAAGATACAATCCCAGACCTGAAAGAATATGCATTTTGGTTTATAAAGGCAGATGCGATTTTATGCATCTTCGTATGTATGTTTGTATTGTATGTTTGTAGATGCAAAAGGCAGATACAAGGTCACATACAAAGGTCAGATGCAACATTTGTATGTGTAAGTGCGATTGTATGTAGTTTTGCTTATATATTCGCATTGTATATGCAATGTACAAAGGCAATATACAAAGGGAAAACATACAATCCGGACGTGACTGGGGAATCAAATGTAGCAGATAATCATTTTGGGGTCTGCAACTTGTATGTTGAAGTGCATGTATGTGTCGATATGCAAAAAGGTAGAGATACAAGCCGGACCTGTTCTAAAGTTCCAATATGGTTGATAATCCATTGAGTTGCGCATTGTATGTACATGCAATTGTATCTCATATACAATCGCATATACAAAGGTCACATACAATGGATTTTTGGCGAGACAATGTGCAGCGATGGATCCCAGGTTCAGCTCAATGACCAATGGAGTGATGACACTTGGCAAGGGCATATATGTAAAAGGTGAAACAAAGGTTAAAGCCCACTTTTGTATGTTGGCCATTGTATCTCATATACAATTGCACATACAAAAGCATATACAATGGAAAATTCAAAAGACATGCAAAGCAATTTGCATATGCAAAAAGTGAATGAGGAAATCGCATAAGTGCAAGTGGAACAGTTTGAAGGACCCAATATGCAGCATATCCATTTTTCTTGTATGTCTGTATGCATACAAGCAAGGTTTCTTCTTGCAGTGAAGTTCAAAATTGACGGTTAACTAGCTCAGAAGCCAAAAATATAGGTTCGGTCAAATAGGGAAATTCAAAGGCCGATTATGCGGATATAGAGCCCGATTGTGCAGAGGATCTCAGCGAGTGAAGATGCAAAAATTCAAATGAATAGGGATTTAAAGTGTTGTAAAAGCTTTGTCAAGGGGTGATATGTCCCATCCGCCATCAATACAGATCCGATCTCCCAACTGCCATGCAGATATTTATTGCGTTATGGCTGTAGGTCAATGATTCAGCAGCTCACATTAAAGATTCAAAATATCTTCCATCTACCCTTGGTCCAGATATTTTATGCCATGAATTCTTGCAGGTGGACGTCCCTTCAGATGCAGATATTTTCCTGATACAACCCATGGGATGAATTGATTGTAATCGACTTAAGTCAAAATGTAAAATGCTATATATGCATAAAAATGAGATGTAAAAAAGGTTGGACGTTGGAAGATTTAGGAAATCTATGCTTCTGATTCCAAACAAAGCATTCCTCTACTATAACCATGCCTTCTTATTGAATATATACAAGTCATTTTACCTCTTTTACTGATTTTTTTAGTTTAGTGTGAATCTGCAAATGATTGTCTGTGAATATTTTGTTCCTCTCAACCATTTTTTTTTCTTACCTCTGCTAGAATCATCTGAATCTGTGTATGTCTACTTGCTGTATATGGTTGTGTTGTGAATTTTTTCAGTTTTGTGAGGGTTCTTATATTCAACCTGGTGAATCACCCTTATTTTCAAGTTTTCCTATTTTATCTTTCATTTTTTTAAAAAAGCATTCCTTCTCCCCTTTCCTCTGCAAATCCAATAGATTTTAGGTGATAACTAGATAGGAATCTGGCCTTCTCCGGAGGTTCTTTCCAACTCAGATGACCCACAGACCTGGAAAGATCCCATGTTTCTCCAGATTGCCAAGTTTTTACAAACTCAGCAAGGGTGTAAATCTGGGTGATAACAGTAGTCACATGACAAGTGTGCAATGGAGAATAAAGGGGAATCTAATTCAAATTATTATATTTGAATTAGATTGAAATGTGAAGGCATATTAAGTGGAAGATGTAAACATGCAACATGTGTCGCAATGTGATGAGAGGTGAGGGAATAATTCAAATTTTTAATTTGAATTATGTGAGACATGTGAAGGGGGATTATTAACTAAACAAATAGGATTTATTTAGTTAATTAGAATGTGATTAAGTTGGACAAATGGGATGGGGAATTAATTAAATAAACATGATTTATTTAATTAATTGGCTAAGTGACTATGATAGGATTAGAGTAGGGTAAGTGTGATTTGTGAGTGGGATGAGGTTGGATTACCTAGGACCTAGGGGAACACATACAAGGTCATGTCGACAATGTGTTGTGTAACTAGGACCTAGGGCAAATACATACAAGGTCATGTGTAAACAAGATCTAGAAAATTTTTAGTGTCTACATTTGCCCCTCTTTGAGATGATGTTGCGAGATGATAAGATTTATGTCGAGTAACATCATTTCAAAGAAGCTAAGGAAATGGATAGAAGAAAAGGATAGGGTGATGATGCCCCCTCGAGAGGATAGGTGGGTTGGACAAACATGGGTATGCTCTCTAAATGAAAGGAATGTCAAAAGATAAAGGAATGGATAGAAGAAGAGATGGATGTGTTATGGTGCAATCAAGGTGAGCAACCATGATGTTTGATATAGCACGAGACATTATGCACCAAGGTATAAGGACCAAGGTGATGATGTGTCTCGTGCCCCAGCATAATACAACCTTATCTAGATACAAGATATGAATATTAGCTGGGTTGATTCAGATTTGATGCAAATGCAAGATAAAAAGATAACACACAAAAGCAATCAAGTAAGCATGCACAAATGATACAAAAACAAAAAAGGTATTACCCTTGTCAAGCTATAAACCAATGATTGATTGTTTGATTGACTTGATTGATGATTGATGATAATTGTGTTGTCATTGCGGGGAACGATATATCCCTAGATCAACACAAGGATGTGGGAACGATATATCCCATTGATGATGATGATGATGATGATGATTGATTGATTTGGTTTACGACAAGATTAGGATCAAGACCGGTGATGTGATTGGATAATCTGACACAATTGATTAGCTTGATTAGTATGGATTAATGATGACTTGCATTTGGATCATTGCTTGGATCGATTTGATTTATTGTGATTGGATGAAGTGATGTGATTGATGAATAATGACGATGAATTTGGTTGGATTGATTGTTTTGATGATTTGATTTGATGGATTGATTTGATGAATTGATTGATTGATTGATATGGATGAATTGATTTGATTTGATGAAATTAAATGAGGATTGAGGCGATTCAATTGATTTTATTTCTTGGATTTTTCTTGATTATTTGATTTTTTTGTACTTTTGAGGATTTTTTTTTTGTGTTTTTAGGAATATTTGATTTTTTTAAAAATATTTTGAGTTTTTTGGGTTTTTTGTATTTTTTGATGCTTTGGGGAATATTTTGAAATGTCAGTGGATTTATAATTTGGGGTAGCCTTTATGCTTGATAACAATGACAAGGGAAAAACCAAGTCTAGGTGCAAGGGAATGAATGGGATTGGACAAAAGGATGGATGATAGTGGATGGATGAAAGAATCATGATAAATGGATAGGATAAAAGGATAGGATATGGAATGGAATGGATGTATGTGTAAGAGAGCAAGGATGTGATCTCCAAGGACTATGTTGCATGGGAATAACATGCCCCAGTCTAGGTAGTAGACTTAGGATTTTTCAGGACAATGCTTAAGGCAATGGGATGATAGAATTTGACATAACAAAGCTTATGAATTGGATGATAGGGTGAGGTATGTCAAGGGATGTCCAAAACACTTATCAACAGTTGCCCCCAATCTTTGTCAAGATCAAAAGAGGAAGGGAGGATGAATGGGTTTGATATGATAGGAATGTGTATGCAATGGATAGGATATGAAAATGATATGTAGGATGAGACAAGGTGCCCCCAAGTGTAAGTGACATAGAAGATTGACCTACTCATGACACCTATTTGCCAAGATTTCACCATTGGACGAAGGGATTTCTCTTTACTTTTTTGAATTTTTTTTGACTTTTTTTTTAATTTTTTATGACTATTTTGACTTTTGAATGGGAAAAAGGGGGATATGGATGGGTGGGACTCAATTTTCTAGTTCCATGTAATTTTATAGTTCCGTTAGAGAAGGATGTCATCACAAATGGACCATGTCAAGTCATTATGCTCAAGATGTTGGTAGGGTGATTGTGTGAAAGTGAGATGGATAAGGTAGATAGTGAATTATGATGTGGATTATGGGGGGATCAAAAGTGGATTATGATGTGGATTATGTAGGGGTGAAAGTGGATTATGATGTGGATTATAATGGACTTATGCAAAAGCATGGACCATAGGAAGGTGATGGGGGAGATATGTAGGATAATGAGTGAATGATGGAGTGATGGAGGTATGGAAAGGAATCATGACCAACGGCTGCACACATTGTCTTAAACATGGAAGTTTTTGATTGGATGGTGGTGTAGGAAGAAATGGTGATGTTTTCTTAGGAGATGGATGATTTAGGACTTTTGGAACCCACATGGACTTAGTATTTTTCTGATTTTTGCTTTTCATGTGGGATGTTTGAATGGAATGGCATTTTTGAATGGAGGGGGATGGTTGGGATTTTAGGGATGTGGATACCTCATTTGATTTGCTTGATTTCTGCTTAGGTACCCATACCATTTTGCTTTTGGAGGTATGGGTTGGGATGGATTTTTGAATGTACTTTGTTTTGAATTATTGGATTGATTTCCTAAGGCATTAGGACCCTTATGATCTTTTGCTTTATGTAAGGAGGCATCCAAATGTTTATTTTTGAATCCCATGTGGTGGATGAAATGAGTGGAAGCTTTATGTTTAAACAATGTGTGCATCGATTGGTCATGATTAGGAATGTGAGGGAATTTATGGATGGTAGGTATGTTAGGTGTTGGAAGCAATGGTGGCAAAGCAGATGGAGGGATATTAGGAGTTGGAAGGAGTGGAGGTAAAGTGGATGGTGGAAGGTGAATGGTCACATGCTTTTGACATTTATAGGATGAGGGAGGTGGAATGGCAATGTATGTTTTAGGAATATGATGGGGTTTATGATGGAAGGAAGTGGATTTAGGAAGTGTGGAGGAAGTACCAACATCGTTAGATTGTTGACCTTGGGGTGTGTATCCAAGGCCAAATGATCGAGGAGGGACCTTGACATGGATTGGCTCCAAAATGCCTTATTCATGTAGGCCTAAACCTTTACCTTGGTAGTTCATGTTTTGAAGCATGCGATTGGCTATAGGACTAGGTGTAGTTTGGACACTAGACTTGAGTTGATTATTGGATGGAGAAGGTAAAGTGGATAATGGTTGTTGGTGTTCTAAGAAGGAACACTCATGAATGAATGTGGATAGACTAGTAGGATATGGTGGGTTTGAAATGGGATCAATGGTGGATGTGGAAGGATCATTAGGATCTTTCTTATGTTCATTGGGGTCCAAATTATTTGTTTGATCTTCTATGTTTGCTTTGGAGGCACATGTCTCATCATGACAAGTGGAAGGTGTATGATCATGGATTGGGCTAGATGGAGGATGACTAGGAGCAAGTTGGATATCTTGCTCATGGATGGATATAGGATTATGGATAGGATCAAGGTGCTCATGGATAGCTTCTTCATAGGTATCATCTTGATCATAAAGAAGGTACATGTTATGGATAGATTGGATGGGGATGATTTGATCTTGGTTAGATTTAAGGGCTATTGTTTCTTCATGCTTAGGATCATGCTCTTGACATAACTCTTGGTTTTCTTGAATGGAAGTGGAAGGCTCTTTAATAAGCTTCATAGCTTGTAGATCACATGATGGGGTTAAAAGACTAGACAAAGTGTTTAAGGACTCATGGGGAGGCTCAAGAATAGGTGTTTGATGACATGGCAATGTTTTATTCCTTGCTAGTAGCTAATGGATCACATCCTTTGCAAGGATATGGGTGAATGGGCAATATAGTGGATGGATGATAATAGTGGAAGTTGAAGGCTTAGGATTAGGATTTGTTGGATGGATAATGGGATTATGATTTGGGCTAGATGGAAAGATAATGGAATTAGAGGGATTGGTCTTATCGAAGACAATCTTACCACAATCTTCTAGGTTCTTGACCAATCTTTGAAATCGGACACAAGTGGATATGGTATGGCCCCTATACCTATGGTATGCACAATAATGGTTTTCATTATACCCTCTAGGTATAATAATAAATGGAGAATATGCTTTGAATGGGTATAGATCAATCAAATTTGCTTGGACCAATTTCTCTAAAAGTATCTCCATGGAATCTTTTAATGAAGGATTAGTGGAACATCGGGATGAAGGTGATGAAGGTGATGAAGGGCTTGATAAAGGTGTTGGGATGGGACTAGTTGCCTCATGTGTTGGAATATGATTGGATGGTGAAGGTGACTCAAAGGAGGCACTTGCTAGGTTGGTTTCTCCCTTGTCAAAGGATTTTAGGGCTTGCATAAGATGACTTGGACTTTCTTGATTTATGTACATAGGACCATTTGGACTTGCTTGTTGTTCTTGTAAGGACATTTGATTGCCATGTGGATAGGTTTGGTGATGAGGTGGCATGATAGGATTTGTACATGAGAGGTTTTGTGAGGTGGATTTTCATGGACATTGGTTGATGTTGGAGGTTTGTTGAGAAAGCAATTGGGATATGATGGCAATGGAGTTTTGAGTGTTGGATGGTAGACTTATGGAAGTACTTGCATTTGGGGTGTTGCTAGGAATAGCGAGGGTGATTTGTGGTATGGATGTGGCAGCATTAGTGTTTGGATTATGTGCTTTTTGGACTTGTGATGGAATGTGGGAGCATTGATATTGGCCTAGGACTTGAAGTTGTGGTGACACAGGGTCTTCTTCCTTTCTATATAACCACCTAAGTTGACAAAGTTGATTAAGCATTCTTTTGGTACCATAAGGATCATTCTAATAGGTGTTGTTTAGAAATGCCCTATCCATGTTTACAAGTGATAGATGTGGAGAATTGATTGGCTATGTAGAATGATGATGTGTAATGGCCAGAAATGATTAGGGTTTTACTTGGATGATGAGGACTATGGTGATGATGATTAGGATGTCAAAGATGACTAAGATGATGAGATTAGATGACTTGAAGGAATTAGGATGAATGATGGTGGAATTATTAGGTTAAGTGACTAGGATGATTTAGGATAATGGTAAGGGTGATGTGGGATAACAAGGTGGGGTGACTTAGATTGAGGTGATTAGGATGAATGGATTGGGATGAAAGTGGTTAAAATGAGAAATGTAGGTGATGATGTGGAGTGATTGGGATCAAATTTCAAGACCTTAGGATGATTTGATTTGTTTTTTTTTTGATGGATGGCTCTCTATACTTGAAATAGACTAATGATCTCAAGTAAGAGGATTGATTGGATTGATTCCCTATACTTAAGGTAGACTAATGACACTTAAGTAATAGAGGGTTGATTGGATTGATTTAATTGGATGACTTACTTAAGATAGACTAATGATCTCAAGCAAGTTTGGATAATGGTTGATAATGATCAACTAAGGTCTTGATTTTTGATTGGGTTGATTTGGATTTGGATTAGGATGAAAGTAGTTGGGATGTGAAATGACTAGGATGATGACTAGGATGAGTAGGATGATGTTGATTTGATGGGATGATGACTTGGATATGATTAAGAATGAAATGGCTAAAAATGGGTGATTAGGAGGAATGTGATTGGATTTGAATGTGTTGGTAGAATGAGTTGAATGACTTGTCTTTATGTTTTTGGTGTTTAGCTTGATTTGGCAATGTTCAATCAAATGATCACACATGTACAAACATGATTCACTCACGCAAGACACATAAGCAATTTTAGATTTTGAAAATGAAATGTAATGATGATCAAACAAGAACATGTAGAAGACACATCAACAAGCCCTATGACTAGTCAAATGGGGTATGGCCAATTAGGTCTTAGGCTATGTTTACATGAGGTTGACTAAGGAATTGAAAGAGAAATCCTGCCACATAGCTAGGAGAAAGGGGTAACCCACCCTTCACCTTCACTTCCCAAAGGTATAAAGTTCTTTGGGGCTTAGCCAAGAGTGACAAGATTCCAACTCCCAATGAGGGTGTCTTTCGATTCAGCCTCGATTGAGGTCGTCCCTTGGAGTGGTGTGTCTCCAAGCAGGCCTCCTAAGAAGGGTAAACAAAAGTGAACCAAGTGAGGTGTTTTTGATCTCCAAGATCACTTTGCAATGCAAGGAGAGAGCATACACACGTACACTTGATTCACACCCGCACTTGTAAATTGACCCTTAGAAAATGAAATGTGTGTGTGAAAATTGAATGGATAAGAGGTGTTTTTGATTCTCAAGATCACAGAAAGTGCTTGAGAAGAGCATACATACCACTAATCACATGCAACTTAACCAAGAAATGAAGACACTTGTTCTTGTTTAACCCAAAATCAAGATGTGTGATTGAAGACAATGGTTAATTTTAGCCCAATTTTTTCGATGTGATTGCTAAAGCAATATTCGTTTTAAGCTGAAATTGAAATGTGTGATGCAAACAAGATTGATTGATCAAATGAAAGAGATGAATGATGAAATGGATACACATGATTGTTTCACTATCCCAAGCTACTATAGATTCTGATCCTGATGTCGTTCCAGCCTCATAAGGTCACCTGCAAGCCACAAAATCAAGAAAGAAGCAAGTAGACTAGCCAAGAAGACCATTATGCGAAAATCAAGAATATGATAAAATATGATGAAGAATGAACTGGTACAGTGAAATAAGTTGGATGAACATATTATCTATGAAATTCTATCCACTTTGAAAAAAAATTCACTGAAAAAGGATGAAATATGCAAAAGTTATGTGCATTTGAAGTTTTAAAACACCTTTGACTTTGACTGTGACTGTGAAAAAAGGCTAGAAAAAGGTACAGTTACCTAAAAATTCCTTCACAACTACAAAGTACTCAGAGTACTCTTTCCAATGACTATTCATTTGCAAAATTTTGCCCTCATATGCGAAAGTTGTAGCAAAAAGAAAAAAAACAACCTCCTTATGACATATAGAAGGCACAAGACTAACTCTGACTATTTAATCTAACTACTGATTGTTTAAAGAAGTGGTCACATGATGAAGGGTTTAGTGCTGGCAGTTAGAGGTCTGGTAGTTTATGTCAGTGCGCCCCTGGTCATCCATATGGCCAGGGGCGACAGTCGAACAAAAAAAATGAAAATTAAAAGAAAAATAAAGGGGGTTGGTCGCCTACCCTCACGGTCAACAAACTGACTAGGCCCTATGACTTAGGACAACCCCGCGATAAAGGCTTGGGGGATTATAGCCCTGTGGCTAGTCATGAAGGGACTAAAGTGCCTCAGCCATCTACCAAGGAAAGAGGCAACTAATGTTTGAAGATGGCAGGCGACGGTTTAAGTCAAGGGTTAGTGGAGATGTGTGGATGGAGCTAGGTTTTTTTAGAGGCGGCCTTTGGTGGTGAGTTGCTGGAAATGAGAGTTTGAAGGGGTGGTGACTACGGCCAAATCCATTCACCTTCACTAAGCGGCAGAAGGGACGAGGACTGGTGGTGACGAGGGTCTGGGTCACCACTGGTGGCAGTGCGAATGGGTAGAGGTGCCTTAAAGGAGGCTACTAGTCTTTGAGACTACAACCACGAAATGCGACCAAGGAATATACATCAACCGCTAGGGTTTACAATTGGTGGCTTAAGCGTAGGGGCCTAGGGTTTCAACCAGGCCATGACAACCATCTAAACTAGCAAAATTCATATGAAACCTGCAAGGTGAATTTTGAATCTGCAAACAAGGGAGAGATTTAGCTTGCATCCATAGAATTTTGACCTACAATAATATTTATCAGAAAAATAAACTTGCAAGACCGATACAAAACCTGCAACTAGAAACCAAAGATCGATAATACAAAGGGTTCGGGGGATCCGTATGGTACGGATCTGTAAGGATTCGTACTGTACGGACATGTGGCCCTAAAAAAATTTCAATTTTTTTCAAAAAATTTTAGTCACTGAAACCTATCAAGTTTACAGTCAAAAACCTCAAAAATAATGTCCTGATCGTGATGGTGGGGTTAGTTTTCACCCAGGACGCAACCTGCAATAGTTCACCCCTAAAACTTGCAAATTTTAACAACCTAGGTTTAGAGAAATTTTTTTTTTTGACAATAAAATCTACAAAAAAAACTCACAATTAGATCTGAGACTGGGCATGCCAAATGAAATCATGAAAAATTGAAATGAAGGAAATGATAACAAATGCAAATCAAATGAATGTAAACATCATATCGACTCATGATCCATTGATAGGGGGGAGAGTACTGCACCCAAAACACTCTAGCGTTACCCAAAGAGATGAATGTTGATTGCTTGATGCAGCAGCATAACGATAGGATAGGGATTAGTATATGAATGATGGGATGAATGCAAGATAGATGGATGAGAGATTGAGAAGAAATTTTGACAGCATGTGGATACTGTTGGTTTTTCTTCTAAATCAACATTAGGGTTTGCCAGTTCTAATGCACGGGCAGATTCAACCAACTAATACAGGAGGTTGCGTGAGCTCCTCCCCTTCACTTCTAGTTCTGCTGCACCAGGGGGGTGTCCCTATAACTAAAGATGTGACCTTGACTTGCTCAATGACTGATAGATTTAGCTTGACAGTAATAGGCAGAATACTCTCATGTCTGGACCAAGATCTGCATGGTAGATCACAAGGTTGGCAACATTCTTGGACATATTTGTCTAGTGGGTATGAGAGCATGCAAGGGTCCTAATCCTACTCCTACAACTAATGGGTTGAAGTGATGAAATGGTTGGAAGTGATGTTTGGATGCAAGACAAGGGGGATGTGTATCATAACTACTAATCCAGAAGCAGACCGATGCCTATCTCAGGGCAAGGAGTCAACTAGATATATACAAGAGATGGTTTGCAACTGGAATTCAAGTTTCATGGGGTTGGAGCTGATGCTTCCCTTACAAACATCACCCAAGAATGGGTATTTAGCTGCCTATACTTACAGACATTCCAACTAACATACATTCTTCTCCATACATTGACCTAAAACAGTTTAATCCACTCCTTGAATGGAAGTTATAGATCAAGCATCTAGCATAGAAATCTATACCCTAGAATCTATGAAACCCTTAGCAACTAGATTCAGAAGAAGAATGATATGTAGCAAAGGAGACAGACAAGTAAACACATGCATTACAACATTTTTCATAGAAAACAACAATGAAACTGAACATATGTGCAAAATACATTCATCATGCAACTCATAAACTCCAAAGTGATAGAACAACTAGGATCATGCCCTGTTATTCGTTATTTACACAAAAATGCCCCAGGCCTTCAACAACCAACAAATGAGCAACACAGCTTGCTATATACAACAAGATAGGTACTCAGCATTAATCACTGGGCGACTCAAAAGTCTGCCATATATAGTTCATTCTAAGGAAATGGCACTCGAACATTCAATGCAGCAAGTGGAAGAGGAGACAGGGAAAGGTCTCGAGCCTTGCGCCGCCGCTTGGGGATTCACATCTTCAGTTAGGTACCTGATCTGTCCATGTCTTTGCCCATACCCTGTAAGATCTGCCATTAATAGCGTACCAACTCGTGGCCTTGGGAAAAACATCATACTGTGCATCGCAACCGTTTCCCGCCAAGACTTATCGCCTGATATTTCAAATTATATAGGAACCATTTATCCCACATGCACCCCACGACGACCCCCTCAACACTTTATTTACTGGGCCACGAGCATATATGATGTTGGTGCTTTTTCTCTTGATGACACCAGTATAAACCTCATCATCTTCCATCGGCCAGACCCTCCTCATTGGCAAACCACTTGCTTGTCCTCTCGACATCACATATCTTGCCGATAAACATCCTTCATCGGGAGGACCCAACATATCAGAGCGACACATTCCTAACATGCCGATGACCAAAGTCATGCCGACGGCTCTCCCTGCACACATCCTTCGATATGCAAAATATCACGTCGATATTTCACATCACTTCGATGTGTAATATCACCCCGCGGGAAAGTATATATGTCTGCATCACCTGATAAAAGATATCACCCTGATGACCAACCTTGCCTTCATGTGAAATATTGCCCTGATATTCACCCTCATCGGCAAAACCTGATGCATCGGAGGAAGATCCTCCTGCTTTGTCGATACCATATGTCTAGCCGATGAAAATCCTGATGACGTCACCATCATATCTGCATACTGCGCATCCCCTCATATCTGGATGATGTCACCATCACATTCATATATTAGCACCGGGCGATGAAAGAACATGAAGTGATAAAGTAACATCAGGATGATCTTAACCAAGATCACTCGATGTTCAAATATGATGACCCCGACGAAAAATGGGTCATACTTAGAACCTTGCAGCAACGTCATCAGGATGATCTTAACTAAGATCACCCGATGTTAAAATATCACCCCGGCGAAAGATCATGCAGGTAGAAAATATGATGACCCTCACAAGCAACATTAGGGTGATAACCAGAAATATGATGATGATGACCTCCTCGGAAGAAAAAATGATGTTGAAGTTGAAAAATGTTGAGGAGGCCCAAGGACTTAGAACTTTTAGATTTTTTGGGAAGGTGCTTGCATATACATATTTAAGCACCAACATAGGCTCTATCTGGGGATGCATGCCTCTTGCAGGCATGGCGAGGACCTCAGATCTCTAGGATGCAGACCAGTCCCTTATCCATTGGGTACAGAGTCAAATACTACACTGACCTGCATCACCAAACACACTTGATGGCCTAAGGCCACCAAGAAAAGAAATACCTGTATCTCTCTTTGTCAAATATCTTGTTTTCATCTGCATGCATTGGATCAAGCTCAGAGATACTGCAATGATCCACCCACAAACAAACTTGGTCATTTGCATATTCAACCCTCTGATTTAGCTTGTCACTGTCACCCCTATGTAGACAACCTTCAGCATCAAGTGACATGTGGGTGTTAGATTTATCAAACAATGCATACTCATATGGCATATAGCACTTATCATCACTATGCATTGCAAAATGATCTCCTAGCTGGACTGAAAACAAGAAACACTCAGAGTCCACCACACAGCTAGGAAGATCAGGGCTCTCTTCATGAGCTGGCATATCAAAGGAGAAGCTTTCAAATTCACAATTGTGCACATCATGCACACAATCAACAGCAGCACCAAACTAGAAAAGATCAAGCTCTGGCACCTCTCTACCATACCCTTCATGATGTATGTTGGCCTCTCTTCCATCAGGATGAGAAACAAAATCCAAATCAACAACAGGGCTCAAATCTTCACCATACTCAGACAGATCCTCATCGTCACATGTGTCATAAATGGGTGATCTAGGTATTTCAGCTTCATCGTGGTATACCACTAGTTCATGGGTAGCAGAACATACATTTTCATTATCTTCTGAACTAGACACCTCAACTTGATGATCAACCCATGACAAATCTAGTTGGTCACACAAAGGATCAAAAGGGCTGATAAGAGGTTTAGCCTTCTGACTGGCAGACATAACAGGGTTACTGCTATTTAACTGGGCCTACTTAGCCTCTAAGAATATCAACGTATTTTTTATCTCTTCTATTCTTTTATTCAACATATCACCCCCTTCTTGCCTGAGTATGGGATAATACATATTTGGATTCATAAAAATTCTACTCTTAGACATCCTTTGTCTGCCTAAGACCTAAGGCTTCCCCTGGCATCTAACTTATGTAGTAAACAACAAATATAAAGGGGAAGAAGCTAGGTACCTTTTCTCATCCAGATGCAGAAATATGAACATCTCTCATCACATAACATACATCTACCTTTCATGTGCACTTAAATCTTTTTGCAGAGTCGCCACCTCTCCAGAGGACAAAATTTACAACAGTTGAAAGCTTACCATATATTTTTCTAAGTTCACTCCACTAGCAGAGAAAGGAAAACTTCACCAGAGGTTGTAGGATAACACTTTCAAATCAGTTCCCAGTAGAGTCGCCATTTTGTTGGTGACTCAGATGGATAAAATATATTCTATTTTCATCAAATTGTCCCCAGTAGAGTCACCATTTTGTTGGTTTTTCTTCTGAATCAGCATTAGGTTTTGCCAGTTCTAATGCATGGGTAGATTCAACCAACTAATACAGGAGGTTGCGTGAGCTCCTCCCCTTCACTTCTGGTTCTGCCACACCAAGGGGGGTGTCCCTATAACTAAAGATCTGACCTTGACTTGCTCAATGACTAATAGATTTAGCTTGACAACAATAGGCAGAATACTCTCATGTCTGGACCAAGATCTGCATGGTAGATCACAAGGTTGGCAACATTCTTGGACATATTTGTCTGGTGGGTATGAGAGCATGCAAGGGTCCTAATCCTACTCCTACAACTAATGGGTTGAAGTGATGAAATGGTTGGAAGTGATGTTTGTATGCAAGACAAGGGGGATGTGTATCATAACTACTAATCCAGAAGCAGACTGATGCTTATCTCAGGGCAAGGAGTTAGGATGCTTATCTGATGGTTTGAAGATTGCATGCCAGATGGGTTTGGACATCCTAACTGACATACATTCTTCTCCATACATTGACCTAAAATAGTTTAATCCACTCCTTGAATGGAAGTTACAGATCAAGCATGCATCATAGAAATCTATACCCTAGAATCTATGAAACCCTTAGCAACCAGATTCAGAAGAAGAATGATATGTAGCAAAGGAGACAGACAGGTAAACACATGCATTACAACATTTTTCATAGAAAACAACAATGAAACTAAACATATGTGCAAAATACATTCATCATGCAACTCATAAACTCCAAAGAGATAAAACAACCAGGATCATGCCCTGTTCTTTGTTATTTACACAAAAATGCCCCAGGCCTTCAACAACCAACAAATGAGTAACATAGCTTGCTATATACAGCAAGGCAGGTACTCAGCATTAATCATTGGGTGACTCAAAAGTTTGCTAGATACAGTTCATTCTGAGGAAATGGTGCTCAAACATTCAATGCAGCAGGTGGAAGAGGAGACAGGGAAAGGTCTTGAGCCTTGCGCCGCCGCCTGGGGATTCACATCTTTAGTCAGGTACCTGATCTGTCCATGTCTTCGCCCATATCTTGTAAGATCCACCATTAATGGCATACCAACTCGCAGCCTTGGGAAAAACATCATACTGTGCATCGCAACCGTTTCCTGCCAAGATTTATCGCCCTGATATTTCAAATTATGTAGGAACCATTTATCCCGCATGCACCCCACGGCGACCCCCTCAACACTTTATATACTGGGCCACGAGCATATATGATGTCGGTGCTTTTGCTCCCGATGACACCAGTATAAACCTCATCATCTTCCATCAGCTAGACCCTCCTCATCAGCAAACCACTTGCTTGTCCTCCCGACATCACATATCTTGCCGATGAACATCCTTCATTGGGAGGACCCAACATATCAGAGCGACACATTCCTAACACGCCGATGACCAAAGTCATGCCGACGGCTCTCCCTGCACACATCCTCCAATATGCAAAATATCACGCCTGTATTTCACATCACCCCGCGGGAAAGTATATCTATTCGCATCACCTGATAAAAGATATCACCTTGATGTAAGAATATCAGCCTGATGACCAACCTTGCCTTCATGTGAAATATTGCCCTGATATTCACCCTCATTAGCAAAACCTGATGCATCAGAGGAAGATCCTCCTGCTTTGCCGATACCATATGTCTAGCCGATGAAAATCCTGATGACGTCACCATCATATCTGCATACCGCAAATCTGCTCATATCTAGATGACGTCACCATCACATTCATATATCAGCACCGGGCGATGAAAGAACATGAAGTGATAAAGTAACATCAGGATGATCTTAACCAAGATCACCTGATGTTCAAATATGATGACCCCGATGAAAAACGGGTCATACTTAGAACCTTGTAGCAACATCATCAGGATGATCTTAACTAAGATCACCCGATGTTAAAATATCACCCCGGCGAAAGATCATGCAGGCAAAAAATATGATGACCCTCACAAGCAACATTAGGGTGATAACCAGAAATATGATGATGATGACCTCCTTGGAAGAAAAAATGATGTTGAAGTTGAAAAATGCTGAGGAGGCCCAAGGACTTAGAACTTTTGGATTTTTTGGGATGGTGCTTGCATATACATATTTAAGCACCAACAGATACTAGAAGAAGATTCATTTCAAATGGCTCAAGAGATGCTACCTTTATAGAAAAAGACAAATTTGAATGGACGGTTGTGATTAAGAGTTATGTTGAAAGATATGGATGGTCAAGATTGACTGGGGTTGGATTAGGGTTTCCCACTCAAAGAGGGATTGTAGTCAAATGACAAGTGTGCAATGGAGAATAAAGGGGAATCTAACTCAAATATTATATTTGAATTAGATTGACATGTGAAGGCATATTAGGTGGAAGATGGAGACATGCGATATGTGTCGCAATGTGATGAGAGGTGAGGGAATAATTCAAAATTTTAATTTGAATTATGTGAGACATGTGAATGGGGATTATTAACTAAACAAATGGGATGGGGAATTAATTAAACAAACATGATTTATTTAATTAATTGGCTATGTGACTATGATAGGATTAGGAGTAGGGTAAGTGGGATTTGTGAGTGGGATGAGGTTGGATGACCTAGGACCTAGGGGAACACATACAAGGTCATGTTGACAATGTGTTGCGTAACCAGGACCTAGGGCAAAGACATATAAGGTCATGTGTAAACAAGAGCTAGACACTTTTCAGTGTCTACAAGTATTTTAAAAAATATACACATAACAAATGAGTAGAAAAGAATTAATCTTGTTCAAATGTGTAGAGTTTCCTTATTAATTTCACATGAGGAGGAAAATCTAAATCTAAAGACAACACATGAAAACAATATATTAAGATTAAATAATAAGGCATTATAATGTGTAGATTTGCTCTAGAGCTTTCTTAAAGTGCATCACTCTACTTAAACATCAAATGATTCAATGGTCAAATAGTAAATGATAAGTTTACAAATCATGTACACACAAAAATTGTAAATTTAATTGTCTTATTTTTATTGGCAAAAAATTACCTTTAGCTATTAAGTTTGATGTTTAGATATATTGGGAGTGCATATACATCATTAGGTATAACAATTATTTGAGCCAAGAAATATTATTATTAAAACCATGTTCTTTAGAAATTGAAATTGAAATTATTATTAATGTCCACAAATACCAATAAAAGATAATGAGGCTAAAAACAAGGTTTAGTACAATAGGTCAAAATAAAGCACCATCTCTAATAAAAAAATGTGTATAATAATAAATATAATTATATAATAGTAGGTAGTACAACACAAAATATAATAGTGCTCACTAAAAGGGCATGTGATCAACCAATGCTTGGAAAGAAAACCTATATGCCAAAAAAAGATATCTGGCTACTTTACTCTCATGAGATATGTGAATAGTATATAGTTATGAAATACAACAAAGATCTACTTCCAAACTATGAGTTCTAAAATAATGATTACATTTGTTATAAAGTATTTTCCATGTTCAAAGTTATTCGACATCATGGTAACAAAAAAAATTAAGCTTATTTAAGCCTCTTAAAATGCTTATTGTCAAAGAAAGTGTTCATATGATAATGTTTAAATAATTTCTTGAGGAATACAAGACATGAAGACTATATACAACACTCTTTTGACCATACAAATATTTGTTTAAGAGTCAAATTTTTGAATAAGTTTATGATCAATATTCTTACCACTCACTAAATTTGTTTAAGTTGCTCCTTTTATGGACCCATAATCTAAAGAGTAAGAATGAGCTACCTTGGTCATCATATTTTAGAGAATCAAATTCAAAATTATAAAATAGATGTTGTTTTATTGGTAAATATGAGTGCATTATCAAAAACTATAAACAAACCAATCGATATTGTAACCTTTTCTTTAGTTAAATACATGAGGATGAAAGGAGGAAAAGGTGTAGAATACACTTATTACACTAATCTATGAGAGATGTATGTGCAAAATTATACTAATCATACAATTACAAGGAAATAAACATAGAAGCAATATACCATAACATAATGATTTATGTGGGAAAACCCTTTCAGGAGAAAACTCCCACACTCCAAAGCAACTAAATGTATTATTTCATAATCAATGGTTACAATAAACTTGTATAGTCTAATCCTATACACCTGAGTATCACTCAATAAGAGATCTGGAGCAATTTTGGTAGCATAATAATACCTACAAGAAACTCACTATATATAAAACTTTCATCTCAAGAACCCAACAAATATTAGAAGCAATACATGAAATCATCAAATGGTAATTAGGAAACCATGAGCCAAAAACACCCAATATGTGGTTCCCAAATCCTTAGTTAAAAATCCAATCCCCAAGATGAGTCCACATGTAAAAAATAACTTATATTCCTTCCACTTGTCATAAGCTTGCTATAATCCACTCGCTAAGTTGGGTGCTCCATTTGGATCCATTACCTCCTTTCAAAGATACAATATGAAATGTCATAACATGCATCATAAGGTTTTCAACAAGTATAACTCCCTCTTACAACTCTTTTATGTATCATAAATATTCTTACATTTCTGATGTGTGAGGTCCAACTTCCAAAGGCCAAAAGTTTTGATTGAAGAATATGATTGAGCCTCCATTTAAAAAAATATAGAGATTGAAGAGATCTGCATTCACATAACTCACTTGCCAATATACTTTGATGTTCATTTTGAGTGAAGTATATGCATAAAAATACTTTCAAACTTCAATAATGTTCACTTTGTGTGTTTGAATGAACTTTGACTTTCATTGTGTGTGCATGGCTTCAAAAGTAACTTTGGCATTCACTATGTTTGTGAATGAATTTCAACATTCATTCTATGTGCATGTGTGTGTGTGTGTGTTTGAACCAACTTTGGTAGGCATTATGTGTATGTGTTTGAAAGTACTTTGACATTCATTTTCATTGTGTATGAATATACTTAAACTATCTCTTTATGTGGAGTGTGTTTGTGTATGTTTAAAAGTTTGTTTTGTGTGGATTGTGTTTGTGTGTGTATAAAAATAGTTATTGTATATATTATGTGGGAGAATATTTGTCTTGCTAATATTTTGGACTCTTTATGTTTGTACTTGGCTTTCTATTAGTTAGGTTTTAAGATATTTTGTGTAGATTTATAGAATTTTTCAAGCTTGAAAACTAAATTTTGTATGCACAGATGATGTGATACTGAAAAACTCCACCTCCCTTTCATTTTCTGCTCAAAAACATTTCAAAAATGGAAATTTTCTAGAAATGCATTAGATACTTCAAGAAATATTTTCAGTAGGATTTCCTTTGGAAACTCCATGTGAGCATTTCCTAAATGTTTAAAGCATACACAAGTATTTCACACTAAAAAAATTCATTTTGTGGGGGTAGCTACACTCTAACCAAAAAGAAGGAAATAAAGTTTAAATAAAAAAGCTCAAATCATCACAAACTCTAGAACTAAAAGAGACAAGGCAGAATAATTTTTTTTTATTGTGGTTCCTATTGTTGTTCTTAGTATTCAAATGTGTGATGGCAATACTTAGAAATCTAGACTCTATTTCCCAATATTTAAAATAAAACGTTTCTTATTATACTCAAATATATTTGTAACTCTATAATCAATGTATTGGCTGATGTAACTCATATGTACTTGGAATGTAATTTTGAGGCTTAGACCCCTTATTCATGTTTAATTCTGGGATCGATACATTTCCTATTACAAATTTTATCTCATGTTCCCATGCTCTGATTGAAATTTCATTACTTTCTATATCTTATCTATATTTACAAAACTAGTGCTTATGAAGTACTTGTTAGAAAATCCAAAATCTTGCATATTTCACATAGTTTAACATGAATGTTTTCTAATACTTTGCAATAAAAAGTCTATATATCTCAAACATATTTGAGGCCAAAATAATTGCTCCCATCCTAAAAAAAGTTAGGTATGTCAATTAGTTGGTAGTTGATGTCCAATGACAAATAGTGGTCAAATGTTGAAGTGGAGAATGTTGGAGTCCAGGACAACACTGAGAGGGGGGTGAATCAGTGTTGTATGAATTTTACAATTTTTACACCTTTTGACTTAGAGGATAAAGAGAGATAAAGACATTAACATACATATGCACAATTATAATGTTGAAGGCATGAAATATATGAACACATGAAGACACACAAGATATGAGACCAAGACACAAAAGATTATACGATAGGAAAACCCTCCTAGGGTAGAAAAACCTCTCAAAATTGCCTCATTGGCTTAAGCAAAAGCCTCACTAGTTACAATGTTTAGAAGCACCAACTTCAAGGAGCACCAACCCCTAATACATACAAATAGGTCTCACTGACCATACAAGCCTCACTGGCTAAAATTTGCCTCACTGGCTACAATATGTGTCTCACTGACAAATGACATACTGTGCCTCATTGGTAAACACAATCACCATTAGAAAATATAAACAAAATAAGAGGGTTACTCTATTTCCATTCAATTCATTAATTCATTCACCTAATTATCTCTGCATAACAATTCACTTGATACACCATCATTGTCTTCAAGGTTCAATCTAAAAATATGTTGCAACAAGGAGATTATCATTATGATCCTCACACCAACTCTCTCAGCTCAATTTTCACTCTTTAAATAAACATTTGATGACCTTGTCATTCTCTGTATTTAACCCTGCAAAACATGATCTCATACATACAAAAATCATCTATATCTTCTCAAAGATGTCTTTTTCTTGTTCTAGTTGCAACATTAATATTACCATTAATGTTGCAATTGTAGGAGTACAATTAACACTGAGAGGGAGGGTGAATTAGTGTTAATATAATCATTCAATTTTCTCACCTTTTACAAATTGTCAATGAACTTTATTTTGAACTGAGATCAAATATTAACTTCATAATCATCAAATTGTTAAACACCAATTATTAATGCAGAGAAACAACACAAGATGTTTAACTCAAAGATATACCAGTGGGAAACCCTCCAGGGGTAGAAAAACCACTCAAATTGCCTCATTGGCTTAAATGAAAAGATTCAAGTTTATAAATGTCTCTCTGACATATACAGAGGTCTCACTGACCACAAGCCTCATTGGCATAGGAAGTTCTCACTGACCACAAGCCTCATTGGCATAGGAAGGTCTCATTGACCAATTCAATTGTCCTCATCAAAATAATGTGCAAGACATGATTGCTTCTCAATTTGATTTGCACCATTCATGATCTGTCATCTCTAAGCACATTCAAACCAATCTGCATACTAGTCTCATTATCTCTATTCAATCAATTCACAATTCATTTCTGTATTATGAAGTTATAACACCTCTGAAGCCATGATGAAGATAGAAGCATGAATACTTTTTCATCTAACATCAAACACCAATAAGAGCACCAACCTTGGAGAAATATCATCAAAAGATCTGAATATGAAGAACACTGAAGACAACCTTGCTTAGAATTTGCATCCTCTGTTTAAGAACAATGAAGATATCAAAACCATATGAATCATGAAAGCATCCTGATCAATATTACCATGAAGCAACCAAAGTACTAACATCATACTATGAAGGACTCTTAAGTCATGATCAAAACAACAAGTCCTGCAAGTCCATTCTCTGCATCAACTGAGATCTTCTTTAAGGTCTTCTTAAACAACATTGAGAAACATCCTGAGACTGATCTAAACAATATTAACATGATCACTGACAATCCCTTTTGACATCAATGACAAACATGCCATCAGAGAATAGATAATAGATGAAATGCAGATATGATAGTAGTGGGAATAACACAAGATGTGACATGACATGTGAATGCTAAAAAGGGAAAGACATATATAGAAAAATCAAAGTGTGCAAGTTATCAATTACATACCCAAAAATTCATGCAAATGGGTTGCAAAGAAAAGAAAGCAAATTAGGAATTCAGGACCCCAAAACAAAACAAAATTTCAATTTTGTGAATGCTTGCAATAAAGTTATAAAAATTCTCTTCCCTAATAGTATCCTACAGAGATAAAATTTGATGCACAATATTTGAGTGGCAATGACGTCCCTACACAATATGATCAAATCTATGTGACAATGGAATTGCTTAAGCATTGAGTACATTTGGCTTCATATTTAGTTTTTATGAAACTTGATAAATCAACATTCCTACAACTAATGTATGTCATGAAATCAGACAAACAAAACCTATATATGCCACATAATTATCAATCATAAATAAATTGACTACCATCTAATATATAGAGTAATGAAGAACTCATAATCGATTGTACCTTAATGAATTTTAGTATAAGATTATCCATATCTCCTAATCGATTTCTCTACATGAGTCTGGTAGGGATATACAAATGATTAACAAAATCAATTACCTATGACAAAATATCTATAATTTTATAAAATGTGGCTCAAAGAGTGTACAATTATAATTCATTGAAAGATGATTTTGCATAGCTAGTTGTGGGTATCCAACCCTATTGTGCCAAGATGAAAAGGGCTTAATGACTGATATCAATATTCATGTAACAATGGGAGTGCCTATTTTGCAAATGGTGTAGATTGTTCTTCTATGAAGAAGGATGCACTAATATCCAAGTTTTAATTGAGAGAACTAGCTACAAAAACCTAATGTAAATTGTGATTGATATGGCTAGCTGAAGACACCCACAAAACCTTGATAGATTGAGAATAATCTTTCTAAGATCACTATTGAAATAAAGTCCTTAGATAGAACATCAACAATTATTTTGTACACTAGAAAAAGAATTAAAAAACATTTTACAAACTTCAAGTATAGATCCATGGAAAGATAGTGAGATGTGGATTTTAGTCTCATGTTATTGTCATGAATACCTTGATAGATGTCTATGCAAAATGTGGAAGAATGCAGAAGGCACACGAATTGTTTGACAACATGTCTAATGAAGACATAGTTTCATGGAATGTGATGATTAAAGGCTATGCACAATTTAGGCTTACTGAAAAAGTGTTAGAGATAAATGCAATTGGGAGATGTAAAACACAAATACAACAACCCTTGCCTACATTGTCCTAGCATGTGCCAAAGTGGGAGCTTTGGGACAGGGCATGGAAATCCATCAAGAGATAATTGAAAGAGGATTGTTATTAGATGATTTAGTTGTAATTACCCTGATAGACATGTACACAAAATATGAGAGTGTAGAGAAGGCACATAAATTGTTTAACAATATGACTGAATGGAATGTTGTCTCATGGAATGCAATGATTGCAGGGTATGTAGAGAATGAGCTTGTTGATGAAGACTTCAAATTTTTTAATCAAATGTAGTTGGCTGGTGTAAAGGCAAACTTAGCAACCTTTTCCATCATGCTCCCTACATGTGACAAAATGAGATCTTTGGAGTATGGTACTTAGATTCATCAAAAAATAATGAAAAGTGGATTTTTGTCAAAGGTGGTTCTAAATATTCTTTTAAACATGTACTCAAATTGTGGAAAACTCAGACAGCATGCAAATTGTTTGACAAAATGCCTCAACAAAATGTGGTATCATGGAATGCTATGGTTACAATATATGTACAAAATGATAATCTTAAGTAGACTTTAAGACTTTTCAAAAAATGCCTCAACGAATTGTAGTCACATGGAATGCTATGATTATAGGACATGCACAAAATGGGTTCATTGAAAAAGCCTTGAAAATTTTCAAGAAGATGCAGTTGTTAGGTGTAAATCCAAACTTGGCAACATTTGCTAGCATCCTCCTAGCATGCACCCAAATGGGAGATTTCAATCAGGGTATGGAGATACACCAAAAAATAATTGAAAGTAGGTGTTTGTCAGACATTGTTACAAATGCCCTGATAATGTATGCAAAATGTGGGAGTACATACAAAAGGCACATCAATTTTTTAACAAAAGACATCATCCAGGTATAATCTCATGGAATAGACTAATTGTGGGATATACTGTAAATTCTTTAGCTACATGAGTGACTCTTATGGTATCATACCCACGATGGCATCCACTGTAGCCTATTCTAACCTGACATACACCAAAAACCTTAACCCATTAATTTTCTTAAAATTTCTAGGGTTTTCCACAACTCATGTAGCAGAAATCAACATGAAATCCTAATCCACAATGGATCATAAAGTACAATAAACTTTATAGGAAAATTTTCAGCCAACAAATACACCCACATTCCATGAAAATAAAGGTAAAAACATGTGAATTTGCCATATCACATCTGGAAACCACAAAAAGCTATAAAAACATAGAAACAATGTCTTTAATTATTATTCAAGTTCACAATTGCATTTACAGAAAATTCATGAGGCATGTGGCTATTTTGGCTACCAAATCCAAAATTTACAGAAGGTGGAAGTGCATTGCCCATACTTGTACTGAGAGGTCCTTGGATCAAAACCAGATAATTGTTTACTCTAGTAAATGTTCATGCAATGGTTGAAAACCCACCTCTATCCTTCTACGTATGTCATAATGGCCAACCCCACTCATTCAAATAATAGGGCGTTATGTTATTTTTTTAGTGAGAGAATGAATGGTTTAATCTGATTACTGTTGTCATGATTAAGATTGCATAAAATGCTTAAGTGGAGGGATTAGTTTTCACATGTAAGAAATAAATGTGAAAATAGAATATTATAATATAGGTTTTTCATTGTTTTACTCCTCATAAATAGTTGTCAAGAATAATATTCCAAGTATCAATGCCTCTCTAAACATGCATAAATAAAATTTAAAAAGTTGATTTTTCTGATATGGACTACCAATTTTTTGAGAGTTACAAGATGTTGCACGTATAGAATGGCCTATGGACCAAAAAAAAAATTATTTCTTATTCCATTAAGAAAGACATTCATTTTATTTCTTATTCCATTAATATGGATCGGATTGGAATTTCAATTAATCCAATATGTTCTTCCTTTGGAGTACGCTCTCATAATGGGGTAGAAAGTGGATGTGGTCTAATCAAGTGATTTTAATATATTAAGAGTAAGTGTAGATTAGATTATTCTGCCTTCATATTGATGCATAATATTTTATTGCTAGTAAAGTGTCTTGTAAGATTCCCCTTAAAAAGGTGTTGTTAGTGTGCTTGAAGTTAATATTTGCTTGCTTGATCGAAGAGAGGGTCAATATATTTCCTGAAGTTTTCCAATTTCTATTGAAAAGTTGTGACTTGAAACCTCGATTAAGGGAGGCAATAAATCTGTTATCTATTGAAGGAATTTAGCTCAAGTTAAAAGGATTTACAAGAGGGGATAAGCAAAAGCAATATCTACTTTTAGGTATGAATAATTTGGAAAAGTCCATGAATTGTAAAGGTCAGTTTATTCTTTTACTCATCTTCATTACTTTTATCTTTGTTACATTTTTGGCCAATGAGTTGAATCAGATTGATGCAGAAGCTTTTCTTCAATTAAAAAAGTCTGTAAAAATGGATCCAACTCTTTCTTTGTCCAACTAGGTAAATGGAAATAATATTTGCAACTGGACTGGAATAACTTGTGATCACAATGAAAGGGTTGTGAGTGTGGTTCTCAAATACAAGAGATTGGCTTCTACGATTCCCCGTCACTTAGCCAATCTCTCCTCCCTTACAATGTTCGACCTCTCCAATAATCGATTCTATGATATTCCCTATTCATTGGGGTTAAAAATAGTGATGAATCCTTTGCAGGTTAATAACATATATAGAATGTAAGCTACTGTATGAGCAAAGAGATGCAAATATACTATAATAGAATTTATTCTGAGTCTTATGGAGGTTAAGATGAAGAGTTAGCTGCTGAAAGTTTTGGAGATAGCTGTAGATATATGTTGTAACAGAGTTTTATTCTAGGTTGAATAGAAACAGAGCTATCCCTTGCTCTATGTGGACGTATCCATTTGGTGAACCACGTTAAAAAATCTTTGTTCTTCTCTTTGCTGATGTCTGTGTTTTGATTTTTACAAAAATGACCAAGTTTGATAAAGTTTAGAGAATTGAATGCCATTTACAATCAAATTCTAGAGAGATTAAGTATGATAGCATATTAACTTTCCAAGGAGTAAAGCAACATTGTCGAGTAGTCACAATAATAATAATAATTAAGGTTTGATGTAACAATAATTCTTCTAAGTCCATTTTTTTGGCTTATGAAATTTGAGGGGTTTATTGCAAAATTGGGATAATTATAGGGTTCCTTTCCAAATCATTTTTGTCATTAAGATAATTTTAAATATAAGACAACTATAATGTAATTTTAAATCAGTAGCAAATTTAAAATATAAATACAATTTATACAACACCCATAATACAATATTTATTTTGAAAAATTCTTATAATAATTTAAAAAATATATTGAGAAGTTTATATACACTCCAGAATTATTATATCTTGATCCTAGATGAATTTCAATATTATTTCATAGAAATTTCTTACCAGCAAAATTAGTTCACACCCTATACAACCACCAACCCAATTATTCAATAAATAAACAAATAGAAAAACGGAAACCAAAACCATGTACACAAGTCTCATTTCCAAAGTGAAAGCCCAAGATTGACTCTTCACTTTCCCAATCCTCTTTTCTTTTCTATCAAATCCAAACACTCCGATTGACGATTGACTGTGTGGTGAGAGAAATTGGTCACTGCAGTTTGTAACAAACCGAAAAGTTCGATTGAGGAAGTTGACATGGTGTTGAAGAGCGAAGGAGGGCTCCACATGCCACATCAACTGGCAGAGTTAACCGAGTGTTGTGTACGGAGAGCAATTGTTTTGATGAGTCTTTCTTCCAACACCCACAAACTGTGACGGGTGACCTGCATTCGTCGAATTTTCAGCTGCAATCAAAGTCAATGTAGAAAATATAAAGAATTTGTTAAAAGGATGATAATTTTCAAAGTCTTTGTCAATGTGTCTAAATATATGGAAAATTAGAGCATGACTGATTATTTTGAGAATTTTTAGGGGGCACCCATAATCTCCATGGATGCGAATATAAAAATCCTGACATCTGTTAACTTTCTGTGGTAAAGGCAGCCACTTTAATATAGTCAGGAAAGAGTTGAGATAATTTGTTAATATACTTGGTCAAATATGTATAAGAAAGTTTACAGTTGTTTATTTTGAGCCATAAAAATGGCCCCTTTAATATAGTTGGAAAAGAAAATAAAAGATTCCAGATGACATGTTAATATAATTGGTCAAAAACGTGTCTGTTAGATAAGAAATTTGACTGTCCTTGAATGTAATAAATTTGACAGTTTTTAATTTAATTAAAAAAGAGGGCCACTTTCTTAACACAAGATGGATACACTTTTCTCTATTTTACACTAGTTAAACAATCATTCATGAAACTTTCTACTTTGAAAAGACCTCAAATTTATATTAATTATTGAAAGTGTTCAAATTGCCAATTAGAAGTGACATAAAAGTTCCTTAATGAGAGCCACATTTGTTAGTAAATGAAAAAACTAAATTCACACAAATTTCTAGATGACTTCAAAAATCTCATTTTTGTAGATGCCCATTGTGCCACCAAATATTTCAATTTTCTTTACATGATGTGAAAGAATAACAACAATTTTGTCCTATACCACTCTTGATTTAGGATTATTAAAAGCACTTTAAAAGTGTTAATAGATAGTCAAGACCTATATATATAGGATGACTTCTAAAAAACATTAAATTTAAAATATTTATTTGATAGGACTATAAATATTTGTAACTTTTTATATATTTATTTATATTTTTTGTCAAAATCATTTCTTACAACAAGGAATCTAAACCCTAACACAATTTGTTTTTATTTTTCAGTCATGAATTTTTTAGTCTATGAAGATAAATAATTAATTGTGTGTATTTTTTACACCAATATTTGAAATCACATTTAATAATCTATGATTCATAAAATTTTTGAATCATATATTTTAAAATAAAATTTATTAATTTTAATATTGGAAACAATAACAAAAATATGTCGACTGCAATAGTCCAGAGCTCCTCTTCCCTTTGGCTATATATATTTGCTGAAGTTTTCCAATTTCCATTAAAAAGTTGTGACTTTGGAACTTGGAATAAGGGAGGCAATAAATCTGTTATCTAATGAGGGAATTCAGCTCGAGTTAAAAGGATTTACAAGAAGGGATAAGCAGTTGAAATAGCAGGTGGATTATTTATGCTTTCAGATATGAATAATTGTAAAGGTCAGTTCATTCTCTTACTCATCTTCACTACTTTTATCTTTGTTACATTTTCATCCAATGAGTTGCAATATCAGAATCAGATTGATGCACAAGCTTTGCTTCAATTGAAAAAGTCTGTAAAAATGGATCCAACTCTTTCTTTGTCCAACTGGGTAAATGGAAATAATATTTGCAACTGGACTGGGATAACTTGTGATCGCAATGAAAGGGTTGTGAGCGTGGTTCTCAAATACAAGAGATTGGCTGGTATGATAGCCCCTCACTTAGCCAATCTCTCCTCCCTTACAATGCTCGACCTGTCTAATAATCATTTCTCTGCTCTCATTCCCCACGAACTTGGTAAATTAGAAAAGCTGAAGTACATGAAGCTCTATGGAAACAGCTTGCAAGGTTCAATCCCAGTTAGTCTGTCCGCATGCACAAATCTTTTAGAACTCCGATTAAACAATAATTTGTTGATCGGAAGCATTCCACCAGAGCTGAGTTCCTTGCATAACTTGAAAAAACTTATCATCTCCAACAATAGTTTGAGTGGTGTTATCCCTCAAGGCTTGGCAAATTGCACAGCACTTAAAACCTTAGATCTTGAGCAGAATCTTTTAACTGGCAGTATCCCCAAGTCCTTGAGTAACTGCACAAAATTGCGTTTTCTATCTCTGTCCAAGAACGCGCTTGAAGGACCAATTCCGTCTGAGATATTAACAACATTGACCAGATTACAATATCTGCATCTGGATTCCAACAAACTCAATGGTAGCATCTCCATGGAGATTGGCAAATTATGGAGACTGAGAATGATTGTTTTTTATAACAATAGTCTTACAGGTAGCATTCCCATGGCCCTGGCGAACTGTTCGTCTCTGGAGACGCTGGATTTGTATTCCAATTCCATGTATGGCATCGTTCCAGCAGAATTGTGCTCACTTACCCGACTGCAGGAACTGTGGTTCGGTCATAATAGTCTTGGAGGATCAATTTATTTTCTCATGAACTATACTGAATTGAAGATATTGGCGCTAGAGAACAACAAGTTTGAAGGTATAATTCCAGAGGCTATAGGCTATAAGCTACCCAAATTGCAAGGGATGCAGTTATCGTTCAATCAGTTAAGCGGCAGCATCCCAAAATCTCTAGGAAATTGTTCCTCGCTCGATTCTCTTTTAATAGGATCTAACAAGTTGAGCGGAGCAATTCCCCGAGAATTGGGGCTGCTGACTCGTCTACAAACACTTGATCTTACTGAAAACAGGTTCGTGGGGTCAATTCCTGCAGATATTGGTCTGAAGCTCCCCAACTTACAGTCACTTACTGCGGGAGGTAATCAATTTGGTGGGGGTATCCCAAAGTCTCTGGGAAATTGTTCTCAGCTCTCAGTGCTAGATCTCGGAGGGAATCTGCTAAGTGGTGTAGTGCCTCAAGAATTGGGAAAGCTAACTGGTCTGCAGATACTGAACCTTCAGACTAATAACCTGTCAAATGGACACTGTGCTACAATGTGTGTATTAGATGTGCTTTCTAACTGCTCCATTCTTGAAGAGCTGAATCTATCAGAAAACAATTTCAGTGGCACTTTGTCAAGGGGCATAGGAAACCTCTCTCCTAGGCTATCAGAACTATTCTTGGGTAGTAATAAGATCACTGGCAATATACCAGAAGAGATTGGCAACCTTACTCAGTTGACCATTTTCTATCTCGATTCTAACAGGATAATTGGGCAGGTTCCGAGTGCGTTAGGCCGTCTGAAGAATCTACAAGAGTTGGATTTAGACTCCAACAAATTGCAAGACAGCATTCCATCAGAGTTTAAGATGCTGGTAAACCTGGAAAATCTATGGCTTGGGCTAAATCGTCTTTCTGGAGACATTCCTTCATATTTCGGCAGTCTGCAACAGCTTAGGAAACTTGACTTGAGTCATAACGAGCTCACAGGAAGGATACCGAATGCCATTGGGCAATGTTTCCGCCTGGAGATGATTGACCTCTCATACAACAGCCTCACAGGAAATATCCCTATGGAGCTCTCAAGCCTCCATTCATTGGCGTTTTATCTTGATTTTTCATACAATTTATTGACAGGAAGATTGCCTTCGCTGGGAGGAATGCAACAGATTCAAGAGATAGATATCTCGGCTAATAACCTCTCAGGACCTATCCCGGGCGATATTGGCAGTTGCTCGGGATTGCAATACCTGAACCTTGCCAAAAACAAATTGGAGGGAATGGTGCCAACATCAATAGGGCAGCTCAAGAGCCTTGAAAGCATTGACATATCGTTCAATGAGTTGACGGGGCCGGTGCCACGCTCTATTGCAAATCTCACCACGCTCCGACATTTAAATTTCTCATACAACAACTTGAATGGATCAGTCCCAAATGAAGGAGCTTTCAGAAACCTAAGTGCAACATCATTTTTGGCAAATCCGGGATTATGTGCAACCTCAGGCTGGTTGAATTTACCAAATTGCACAAGCTCTGCCAAAAAACATCATGCGTTGAACAGGAACATTGTCTTGGTTGCTTCAATTGGTGCATTCTTCGCATTGTGTTGCATTTTGGGGGCATCTTACATTTTCTACAGAAGAATTAAAAGGAAACCATTTACAAATAGTTTGTTGCGGCAAGGTTACATGCAAATTTCTAGCCAGGAACTTCACACAGCAACCCAAGGATTTAGTGCCGCTAATTTGCTAGGCAGGGGTAGCTTCGGGTCAGTTTACAAAGGGCTTTTGTCTGATAACAAGTTGGTGGCTGTTAAGTTATTCGATGAGGGCCCTCAAAATTCATACAAGAATTTCGTCAGGGAATGCAGAATACTGAGAAAAATCAGGCACCGCAATCTTGTCAAAGTGTTGTCCTCTTGCTCCACTGCAGAGTTCAGCGCTCTGGTACTGGAATTTATGTCAAATGGGAGCCTAGAACAACACCTCCACGTGGATGAAACGCAGTGTAGCTTGAGTTTGAAGATGAGATTGAACATTGCACTTGATGTGGCACACGGGATGGCATATTTGCACCACGATTGTTCTCCCTCTGTTGTTCACTGCGACTTGAAGCCCTCAAATGTGTTAATGGACGAAACCATGACAGCCCATGTCGCTGATTTTGGAATTTCTCGTCTATTGACGTCCCCTGTTTCTGCAAGTAGCAGCACATCCAGACTGAAGGGAACAGTAGGCTACCTTGCTCCAGGTAAAGACCTAAGCCTGACATTTTTTCCAATTAATGTGTTTGTCTTGCTTTTTTTAACCTCATATATTAAAATTAGTTTTCTTTTCAACAATGAAACCATTTTTTTACTATTGCAAGAATATGGATTGGGAGGAGAAGTGAGTACCAAGGGAGATGTTTACAGCTTCGGGATGCTGATCCTTGAAATGGTGACTAAAAAGAGGCCTACTGACGGTATGTTTTCTGAAGATGTTACTTTGCCCAGATGGGTGAGAGGAGCATTCCCTGAGGCAGTGGAGGGAGTGGTGGACAGAGAGCTGCTGGCTGATCAGTTAACTGTGGTTGGGTCTAGTAGTGCTCCACCTGAAATCACTGGTGAAGAATTGGAATCCTGTGAGCATGGCAGTTGCCTGCTTAGTTTTATCAGAGTAGGACTGCAATGCACAAAGCAAAATCCAGGAGATAGACCAACAATGAGAGAGGTGGAGGGTATGCTGGAAAAAATTGTGTATGGCAGGGCATATGGCAAGTTAGAAGAGCATGCATCCGTCCAGAATCTGTTGAGCGCAGGGAATAGACTACGCCATCCAGATAGCAGCACAGATCAAAGTGAGAGCAGTTAAGTACAGACTACTAAAATTTAGTGAATTACTTTCACCAGCAATGCTTCTTTCCACTTACATATGAAAACTGAAGTTCTTTCAAAGATCATATATATTTAAATAAATTTTATTTTAAGGACTGTAAAATTAAGGTTGTGTTATTTTCTTTTAAGAACAGTTAAACTAACTTCCTTTACCAACATTGTCTATTTTACCAACATTGTCTATTTAAATAGTATTTTGAGTATAAATTATTAAAAAAATTTCTAATTATTAAATAAAGAATGTACTAAGTTTTTTCATTATAAATGTTTTATTTAACTAGTATATTTATATTTAATATATCTAAAGTACGCCGAGAGATATCTTTGTGCCTTTTTTTTAAATTAATTTACTGCACTCCCTCAAATCCTACAAATTTGATATGTTCATCTAATGTGAAAAAAATTTATGAATGTGTGTCTTTTCATATGCCATTTTGTAGGTTTCTTTCTTTCATCTTAGTGCATAGTGATGGCTTCTTTGAAACTATCATCCATCTTTTTTTCTTTTTAATTCCATTCACTTTTTTTTTTGGTTTTTTTAATTTGTGGAGTGACTATTTAGTTTTTTTAATAAAGATTCTAGATTGGAATCTTATAAGATTACATAGAAATTCCAGAATCTTTCAACTCCCATCCATGCTGTGAATGTAGGAATGCCTCTCGACGTAAATAAATTAATTATCAACATTTTTTTACATATGAATTATGAAAAACTATTAAATTATGTTATCAAATTTCATTATGAATTATGTTATTAATTATTATAGTTTATTATTAAAATTTAAGATTCATTTGTTTAAAAAGTTATTGTGTTTAATTATTTTAAAATGTTAAAAAATATAATATTGTAATAACCACACTGGTTACTACCAATTTGTTTTTTTACTCATTAAGTACTATCTTAAATGTTGAAGCATCTTCTATTTGATTTAGAAGTGCCAGCTTCAAAGACTTACTATTCATATTCATGACAACAACTATATACCAAAACTCATATACTCACACCAGAGTATGGTAAGCTCGAAAGGTTAGGGTCATCCCTAGACCCAGACCTAAGCCTCGAGGGTTCATGGTGCAGGAGCACCAAGGCTCAATGCAGCCGTACATAGCCTTTTTGGTTTGTCAATTTGAGTTTGCAGCATGTGGTTTTGTCTTAGGAGTTTTTTTTCTAGTTTTCTGAAAATGCATCGGCGGGAGAAGCACTTTACTTTTGATCAGCCTTTTAGCCAAGTGAAATTCAAGTTAATGAATGTATGTTTGAAGGTGTTCGGCATTTGTTCAACGGTTGAACCTCGCAGTTGAACCTCACCGTTGAACCCCGCAGTTGAACCCCGCGCCAAGGTTCAATGGTTCATTGAAATCATTGGTCACTTTATTGATCGGTTGAACCTTGCAGTTGAACCTCATCGTTGAACCCCGAAATTGAACCTCGCGCCAAGGTTCAATGGTTCAACAGGTTTATAACTCTGATTGGTAAAGTTGGAATCGTTGATCATTTTGTTCAATGGTTGAACCTCGCCGTTGAACCTTAACGTTGAACCCCACTATTGAACCTCGCTATTGAAGTTCAATGGTTCAACGGGTTCATTCATATTGAATGGTGGAGTTGAAAACGTCGGTCACTTTATTGGAGGTTGAACCTCATCGTTGAACCTCGCGATTGAACCTCGCTGTTGAAGTTCAATGGTTCAACAGTTCTTCATTTTGAAATGATGAAGTGGGTGTCAGCATGAGAAGCATTATCGGTGAGCGAATAGAAAGCTACACCGATGGATTATGGTCTAGCTGATAATTGTTATGTTGGCGTATGAAGTATGATCGGGGGGAATGATAAAAGTCTCACCGATAAACAGTATGGTTTGGCGACGGAAATGAAAAGGCATCGGTGAGAAAAGTAACAGCCAAGAAACTGTAGAACTGAACCGACAGTTAGAAAACGAAGAGATTTGGTAACTGAACCGTCCTATAACGGACATGAGCAAATATATAAGATATAGCTTTCTTTCTGTAAAGGAGTTTAGTAGAAGAATCGAAGAAGGGAATTTTGATGTGTGAAGCATTTTTGATGTAAGCAGAGTTTTTGAATAAAAATAAAAAATAGCAGTTCAACCATTTGTGTATTTCTGTTCTATTTTCAGTTTGCTATTCTGAAGTAGATTAGTCATTTCTTTTTCTGCAATTTTGTTTTCTTTTACAAACCATGACTCTGTATTGATGATTCCTCAAGTTCCACTGTACAGTATGGAGGCCATCAAGCAGAGTCATGCTTTTTGTTTGTTTTTCTTATGTGGGTGGTCGGATTGTCGACTAGAGGCAATGCAAGCTTGTTCTAGGCAAGCTCAGTAAGGAGTCTGGCTAGATAGACAAGTAGGAAAATAGACTTGCAGGGGTGGGAAATAGAGAGAAAGAAAGTGAGCACCAAGCAGTCCAGACCCTTGAACAGAATGAGAAGGGTGGGCAACAGGCTCAGAAAAGTTATGTGCCATTGAGGCAGTATCTTGGAAGCAATGAGGACAAAGTATGTGTCCCACACCAAGTAGAGAAATAGAGTTTTCCATCTCTGCAAAGAGTTGAGGATTTTAGCTGAAAATTTTGGGTAGAAAGATGTCTGTTAGCACTTTGAATTGGTAGGGAGGCTAGTGTTGTCAAACAGTCTTGTACACCTACAGGATGCAGAAGCAGGCAGCCTAGAGTCCTCCCTATCAAATTGGTATCAGAGCAGTTAGATTTGGGTTATTCCTAGATAGGAATAGAAGAGTTGTATGTCATCACCGAGTTCAAGTGAGTCTGTAGGTTCATCCAAGAAAATGCTGACTAATGCAGAGTTAGCAAAGAAGGTTGAGGATCAAGAAGAGGAGAATAGACTCCTACAAGAAAGACTAGTAGAAATGGAGAGTAAGCTAGGTGTAATGTTGCAAAAGATTGAAGAAGTCAGCTAGAGAGTTAAATATTCTGAGGATAAGGGGAAAGGTGTGTCTATAGAAGATGAAGAGCCCACACCTGATCCTAAGTTGGAAGAAGAACCATTCTTGAAAGATTTGAAAGCAATGAGTGGTAAAACATTGGAAGGAGTACCACTTTTCAGTGGGAAAATGGACCCAGATTTGGTCATGGAATGGATAGAAGGACTTGCAAATCACTTTGAATGTGATGGTGTAAGCGAGGCACAGAAAGTAAAGGTGGCCAAATCCAGACTCAGGGGAGCTGCCTTAACCTGGTGGAAATTTGTGCAGACTGAAAGATCAAAAGAAGATAAGAAGCCCATAGCTACTTGGAAGGGAATGGTAGCTAATATCAAAGAAGCATATATGCCAGAAGATTATGAAATACAGCTGCACAGGAAGAGATAGAATCTAAGACAGAAGGAATTAGATGTCAGTGCATACACTGAAGAATTCCAAAAGCTATGCTTAAGGTCCAAAGTAATGGAGGATGAAAGCATAAAGGTAGCAAGGTACCTTAACAGTCTGAAGTGGAATATACAAGAAGAAATCAGTTTGTTGTGTCCTACAATAGTACACAAATGCTATCAGCTGGCACTGAAAGTGGAGGAAAAGAATAAGAGGAAACAAGACTCAAATAGCAGAGGAAGAGGAAGAGGCAGAGATAACAGAGGAAGTTTTGGTGGAAGGAATGCTGACAATAGATCCCAAGCAGAATCCAAACTCACAGAGCAGAGAGGGGAGTTGAGTGGTAGAGGAAACCATAGAGGAAGAGGATCTAATAGAGGAAGGTCAGGAGGATCAGGCAGAGGATCCTATTTCACCACCATGAAGTGTTACAACTGTGGCAATCTAGGTCATCCAGCATATAGGTGCCTAGAAAAGGCCACATCCTCTTCTCAAGGAGGTGATAAGAGAAATCACTATGTCCAAGATAATGCATCCAGCAGCCAGTTACCTGAGGTCAGTCTGAACTCAGAAGATGGAGAGAACCTGATGATAAGGAGAACCTTGATGAAGGAACCAGTAAAGTCTGAACCAAGCCAGAGGAGAGCACTATTCAGAATCAAGTGCAAGATTTTGAATAAGGTATGTAAAATTATCATAGACTCAGGATCTACTGACAATATTATTTCTGATGATGCAGTTAAGAAACTGAATTTGAAAAGAATTACTCATGCAAACCCATATAGAGTCACATGGTTGAATAAGGGTCAACATGTGGTAGTAAATGAACAAAGTTGGGTAGAGTTTAGTATAGGTGGCTATAAGGATAAGGTATTATGTGATATACTACCCATGGATGCATGCCATCTCTTATTGGGCAGACCATGGTAGTATGACCGAAAGGCAGTACATGATGGTGAGAAGAATCCCTATTCTTTTCAGAAGGATGGTGTCACCTATAAGATTCAGTCATTGGAGGATGAAGATGCAATTCAGACAAAGAGTCCTAATATCTTGGTTGTGAGTGGAAAAGAGTTTCTGAGTACTCTTAAGGAGGATGGTATTGGTTATGCCATCATAGTAAAACCAAAAGAAGGACAACAAGATAAGAAGACAGAGATTCCCAAAGAAGTGCAGCCTATACTGGAGAAGTATAAAGGCATAATCAGTGATGGTACACCAGCCACATTGCCTCCACAGAGAGCAATAAGCCATCAAATAGACCTGATTCCAAGGGCATCTTTGCCAAACAAGGCACCTTACAAGATGACTCCAGATCAGTACAAAGAGATTTCCAGGCAAGTGCAGGAGTTGCTAGATTAAGGATTGATCAGGAAGAGTATTAGTCCTTGTGCAGTGCCCACAGTGTTGGCACCCAAGAAAGGAGGATCATGGAGATTATGTATAGATGCCAGAGCCATAAACAAGATAACTATAAGGTATAGATTCCCAATTCCTAGAATTGAAGATCTCATGGACTGTATTGGAAAAGCAAAGTACTTTACTAAGATAGACCTGAAGAGTGGTTACCACCAAATAAGAATCAAGGAAGGAGATGAGTGGAAGACAGCCTTCAAGACCACAGAAGGACTGTATGAGTGGCTTGTTATGCCATTTGGTCTATCAAATGCACCCATCACCTTTATGAGACTCATGAATGAAGTCCTAAAGGATTACATTGGTAAATTTGTTGTTATTTTTCTAGATGATATTCTAATTTTTAGTCAGACCAAGGAAGAACATCTAGAACATGTAAATATTGTTTTGCAAAAATTACATGATGAACAACTAACCATCAATCTAGAGAAGTGTGAATTCATGAAGCAGGAATTGGTATACCTTGGTTTTGTGGTGTCCCAGGGAGAATTGAAGATGGAGAAGTCAAAGGTAGAAGCCATATTGAGCTGGCCTACTCCCAGAGCAGCCACGGAGGTGAGAAGTTTCCATGGCTTAGCCCAGTTTTACAGAAAGTTCATCAGAAATTTTGGTGGAATATGTGCACCCATGTTGGATACAATTAAGGGTGGAATGAAAGAAAAATTCAGATGGACACCAGCTGCAGATGTAAGTTTTGAAAGATTGAAGAAAGAGGTAGCAACACAACCTGATTTGTTGTTGCCCAGTTTTGATAAGCTATTTACTATTGAATGTGATGCAAGTAATATAGCTATAGGAGCAGTGCTAAACCAGGAAAACAGACCTGTAGCCTTTTTCAGTGAGAGGCTGAATGAAGCAAAGAATAACCAAGCTCTGAGTTTTCTAAACTCATAGGATAAGTTAAGCAACAGGCATATCAAATGGATGGAGTACCTGCAATCTTATACTTTTACAATTAAGCATAAGAAGGGGCAGCTGAACAGAGTTGTAGATGCTTTGAGCAGAAGATTGCTCATAGTGCAAGAAGTGCAATTGAAGAGCATTGGAGCTGAAGACTTCAAGGATCTCTATAGAGATGATGAAGACTTTGCTGAGGCATACAAGGTATGTCAAGATTTTGAGAATCACTTTCATAGTGAATTTGCAGATTTCACCTTACAGTAGGGATTGCTATTCAAAGGTGGACAATTATGTGTGCCAAGGGGATCTATGAGAGAATCTCATACAGGAGAAGCACAATGGCAGTCTAAGTGGCCATTTTGGTCTGAACAAAACACTGGAGCTAGTCCAAAGGTTCTATTATTGGCCAAGGATGCACAGAGACATCAGAAGGTATGTAGAGTAGTGTATCATATGTCAGAAGGCCAAGGGAACCATTTCAAATGCAGGACTGTACCAACCCTTACCCATTCCTTCCAGGCCAGGGGAATGTGTAAGCATGGATTTTGTAGTTGGTTTGCCTAAGACTAAGACTGGTTATGATAGCATATATGTAGTTGTGGACAGGTTTAGCAAGATGAGTCATTTCATTCCCTGTAAGGTGACTCATGATGCCAGTCATATAGCACACTTGTTTTTCAAAGAGGTGATCAGAATTCATGGACTTCCAGCAAGTATTGTGTCTGACAGAGATGCTAAATTCATGGGGCATTTCTGGAAAACATTGTGGCAGAGATTGGGAACAAATTTGTCATTCAGTTCAACATATCACCCACAGACAGATGGTCAGACAGAGGTGGTAAATAGGACATTGGGCAACTTGTTAAGGTGTATAACCAAAGAATATGGACAGAGTTGGGATCTTGTCATTCATCAGACAGAATTTGCCTATAATGACAGTGTGAATAGGACTACTGGTAAGAGTCCATTTGAAATAGTCTATGGAATGCATCCTAGAGGTGTATGTGAGCTCAGGAATATGGCAAACATGGAGAACAGAAGTGGACATGCAGAGGATTTTGCACAATCCATGAAAGAAGTGCATGAGCAGGTGAAGAAAACTTTAACAGAGAACACACAGAAGATCAAGGACAGAGTAGATGCCCACAGAAGGGATATTCAGTTTGAGGTTGGTGATCTAGTTATGGTGCACTTGAATAAAGCCAGAATGCAGAAAGGAATGCCAACCAAACTGTAGATGAGGAGAATTGGTCCTTGCAGAATCCTGAACAAGTATGGAAATAATGCCTACAGAATTGAATTGCCAGAAGATTTGGCAATCTCACCAGTGTTTAATGTCCAAGACCTGGTGCAATATAGGGGTCCTCAGTCAGCAGCAAATGGATCCATTTCAGAGAAGGAACCGATAGCAATAGATGTGACTTTGCCACTAAAACCTAAACTACAAGTAGAAAGAATACTGGATTCAAGAGTACAGAAGCAAACTAGACATGGTGTCTACATGGAGCATTTGGTCAAATGGAAGCAGTTGCCTGAAGAAGAAGCTACCTGGGTTGCAGAGTCAAAATTCAAAAAGAGGGGCATTGATTTTGCCTCATTGTCACCAGAGGTGACTTAGTTTCTCTCCACATAGGGGGAGTATGGTGTAGGAGCACCAAGGCTCAATGCAACCGTACATAGCCTTTTTGGTTTGTCAATTTGAGTTTGCAGCATGTGGTTTTGTCTTAGGAGTTTTTTTTTTAGTTTTCTGAAAATGCATCAGCGGGAGAAGCACTTTACTTTTGATTGGCCTTTTAGCCAAGTGAAATTCAAGTTAATGAATGTATGTTTGAAGGTGTTTGGCATTTGTTCAACGGTTGAAACTCGCAGTTGAACCTCACCGTTGAACCCCGCAGTTGAACCCCGCGCCAAGGTTCAATGGTTCATTGAAATCGTTGGTCACTTTATTGATCGGTTGAACCTTGCAGTTGAACCTCATCGTTGAACCCCGAAATTGAACCTCATGCCAAGGTTCAATGGTTCAACAGGTTTATAACTCTGATTGGTAAAGTTGGAATCGTTGATCATTTTGTTCAACGGTTGAACCTCGCCGTTGAACCTTAATGTTGAACCCCGCTATTGAACCTCGCTGTTGAAGTTCAATGGTTCAACGGGTTCATTCATATTGAATGGTGGAGTTGAAAATGTCGGTCACTTTATTGGAGGTTGAACCTCACCGTTGAACCTTGCGATTGAACCTCGCTGTTGAAGTTCAATGGTTCAACAGTTCGTCATTTTGAAATGATGAAGTGGGTGTTGGCATGAGAAGCATTATCGGTCAGCGAATAGAAAGCTACACCGATGGATTATGGTCTAGCCGATAATTGTTATGTCACCGTATGAAGTATGATCGAGGGGAATGATAAAAGTCTCACCGATAAACAGTATGGTTTGGCGACGGAAATGAAAAAGGCATCGGTGAGAAAAGTAACAGCCAAGAAATTGCAGAACTAAACCGACAGCTAGAAAATGAACAGATTTGGTAACTGAACCGTCCTGTAACGGACATAAGCAAATATATAAGATATAGCTTTCTTTCTGTAAAGGAGTTCAGTAGAAGAATCGAAGAAGGGAATTTTGATGTGTGAAGCATTTTTGATGTAAGCAGAGTTTTTGAATAAAAATAAAAAATAGCAGTTCGACCATTTGTGTATTTCTGTTCTATTTTCAGTTTGCTATTCTGAAGTAGATTAGTCATTTCTTTTTCTGCAATTTTGTTTTCTTTTGCAAACCATGACTCTGTATTGATGATTCCTCAAGTTCCACTGTACAGTATGGAGGCCATCAAGCAGAGTCATGCTTTTTGTTTGTTTTTCTTATGTGGGTGGTCAGATTGTCGACTAGAGGCAATGCAAGCTTGTTCTAGGCAAGCTCAGTAAGGAGTCCGGCTAGATAGACAAGTAGGAAAATAGACTTGCAGGGGTGGGAAATAGAGAGAAAGAAAGTGAGCACCAAGCAGTCCAGACCCTTGAATAGAGTGAGAAGGGTGGGCAACAGGCTTAGAAAAGTTATGTGCCATTGAGGTAGTATCTTGGAAGCAGTGAGGACAAGGTATGTGTCCCACACCAAGTAGAGAAATAGAGTTTTCCATCTCTCCAAAGAGTTGAGGATTTTAGCTAAAAATTTTGGTAGAAAGATGTCTGTTAGCACTTTGAATTGGTAGGGAGGCTAGTGTTGTCAAACAGTCTTGTACACCTACATGATACAGAAGCAGGCAGCCTAGAGTTCTCCCTATCAGTTCATTTGCAATGGCCCTACCTACATATCCCCTCATGAGAATCAGAGGCTTCATAGTTCGTAATCAACAATAAAAGAGGCTTCATCCTCTCATTTAAAATGAGATCTTTAATCTCACCTTTAGATCATTGTCATTAAGTGAATCTTATGATTCCAAACGAATTCATATGCAATGGTATGATTGCAAATGCAATCCAGTCAAATGGTAGTTCAATACCAACTTCACTGTATGGAAATACTCAAAACCACATAGTGATAAGCTCAAGTATGCATTCCTTGTATGCATTGTGATTATCACTCACACGGGTCACACATACAAGTATGATTAGCTCATAGGTACAAACCATATACCCAAAATGAATAACTCATCTTTATGCCACATATACACATTGTGACTAGCTCTTGTGTATCCCATATACATAGAGAAAATAACTTATGCATGCATCACATACACCCAGAGTGACTATCTCATGCATACAACATATATACACTAGGAGAATAATTCATGCATGTGTCACTTACACAAAGAGTGACTAGCTCATGCATACAATGCACATACACAGGGAGAATAATTCATGCATGTGTCACATGCACATAGTGTGACTAGCTCATGCATACAACCCATATACACAATGTGCTTAATTCGCAACTAAATCACATATACACAATGTGAATAACTCGAGCAGGAAACACATATACACAATGTGACTAATTCACATATGTACAATGTGAATAGCTTGTGCAGGCATTATATGCACATTATAGGTTAATATCGTATCCAGGTAACAAGAAGGAATAGTTGTGCCCATATTGCAAGCATCCTCCCATTTGTCTGATTCACTAGCCCAAAAGTCCTCAAATATATCCCAAACCCGAACAAGGAATTTTGGTATATATAATGGTACACCATGGGTTCCATCATTTTTCTTGATTTGCAGCCAACTATGATGACAAGCAAGCATCCCAAACTACTTGCAATCATCACTGGCAAGGGCTCAAGTGCACTAACACATAACACATTAGGTCCCTAATACAGATGTACATAGTGATTGACTCACACATACATAGTGACCAACTAGTAATAGAAAGTGGATGTAACCTATTACATGCACTTTCCCACTACCTGGTTCACTAACACATAAGCTCCTATCCTTTTCCTGGTTCACAGCCAATTGTGATGAGAAGCAAGCATCCCATACTACTTGTTGTCAACACTGGCTAAGGACTAGGTGTAACAACATACACATTCACAACCAACTATGATGGCAAGCAAGCATCCCATACTATTTGTTGTCATCACTAGCTAAGGAGTGGGTGTAACAACATACACATTCACAACCAACTATGATGACAAGCATTCACAACCAACTGTGATGACAAGCAAGCATCCCATACTACTTGTTGTCATCACTGGCTAAGGAGTCGATGTAAAAACATACATCACATGTGGCTATTAAGTAGATATCCAAAACCTGCTGAACCATCTAGTCAGTGGATCTTGACATCTATCGTCTCCATGCCACTGGCGAAAGTCAGTCCAACCTGGTATGGGGTAGCTCCTGGCATCTATCACCTACATGGTACTAGTGAAAGCTGACTAAGCCCTATCATACCAAAGGGTAGCTCCTGGCATCTATCACCTCCATGGTACTAGTGACAACCGACTAACCCTAAGATATGACAGATAGCACTTGGTATCTGTCACATCCATGGTACTGGTGACAACTGGCTAAACTGCACCTGCATCATAACCTAGACGGCTCCTGGTATCTTTCACTTCTGTGCTACTGGTGACAACTGGCTCATCCTAAGATACGAAAGATAGCACTTGCCATCCATCACCTACATGGTACTGGTGACAGCTAGCTATCCACACCTGTATCAGACTCGTTTCTGACATGTGGATCATCTTATGGCTAGGTACACACACAATAAGGATATCACAAGGATTCACCAAGACGAGTCAGGTTGACTCAACTACATACAACATATAGGTCCATAAAACTATACACCTAGTCTTATATGTCTAGGGGTCTCTATTATAGGTCAACCCTTAATAAATATATATTGAATCCACATGAGTTGGGTCCTATCTGGTCTCATATGAATAAACATATACAAACACAAAGTAATATCAAGGGTCATTCCATACATTCAATGGTCACTTGGAAACATGATATACACTATACATAAGTCAAACCCACAATAATAATATTAGACAAGTTCAAGTCACCTTCATATATGCAAATTAGAGACGAACTGTTAAAATAGTAATTCTAGAAGACCATAAAAGATTTGGGTAGATTTGGAGAGCCTAACCCAACAACCTTAGAGAATAGGAGCTTAGTTTTGATAGAGGGCCTTTTGTTGGCCCAAGCCTATATAATGAGACTTACTAATTGAAAGGTGGGTTCATAGCTCCATCATGTATTTTCAGCCTCAAGTTGAAACATATCGAAGGGGGAAGGTAGATCAAGTTTAAGAACACCCCATGCCTCGGAGTCATTCCCTAAACCCCTCCCCTATGGACTTGAGGCCTAGGAGCATCCTTCGCCCAAGAATTGCCTACATACCCGCTTCCAAATGGGATTCAAGTCACGTGTCCTCACTTTAATCTCTCAAGATTTAATCACATAGGTTCCTACCCTCAGGGTTTCATTGCCACAAATGTATCTTTCCTCCTAGAAGTAAAACTAAAGGAGTACTAAAGAAGGATAAACATATAAGGGTTTAAGATAAGATAGTGTAATATATCACTAGTTGTCAATACCCACTCCAAAACAAGCCATGACTCCACCAAGTTCAATGAATAATAACAAAACTCTCAAATCTTGGGTTCTATTCCATATCCCAACAAGATTTCTCTAAATGATCTCCAACAATCAAATAATGCCAACCAGTATGTAGGGAAACATAACCATGCTCCCTATTGAGTCAATTGCCATAAACAAGAACAATACTGGAGTCATACTAAGGACAATCATTTTTTAACAACTATATATCTATCACTTGCTTTGTAGATCATGAAGTCATCACTTTGAGACTAAGTACATAATACCTAGTGTTGATTATAACTCGGGGATATCATAACATCTTGTTCCATTCCATACAGACCTCACAAATTACACTAGAAGAGATCTACATAATCCTATGTAATAATTCAATGGATTGTTTCCATGTAATTTATCACAAGGGAAGGAAATCTAGTTGTTTAACTATCCAAAACAATTATCCATTTTTTAAGCATTGTACTACTCATAGAATTTAAGAAATAGTAGTATGCTCCTGATCAATCACTACATATGCTATAGTATAAAGAACACTCAATTACACGACCTAAAATATTGAGACTAGAGTCACCTATAATTGCAACATTTGGAAGAGCAATGACATATACACTTATGCCATTTGATCTATTAGAATTTATTCTTTACATGCACATACATCCATGTTACACTTCTAACATTGTCATAATCACAACCTTCTATAGAAAGAAGCATTACAACCTTGATAGTATAAAATAGAGCCGATCATCCTAGAGTACATGACATTAACAAACATAACACAGGTTCCCAATGCAACCATTATACAAAGGTCCCTATATGGCTCTCAATTCTGACCTACTAAAAATACGATTCATTGAGATCAAGTATCATTGCTAAGTTAGAGTTACACAATATCACAATCATTCTTACCCACCATGTGGAATATACTTCTACTTGTAGGATAATGTCATGCCATAGCAATATTTAGTGATATCAACTATCACACTTGCACTACGTTATGATATCATTTAGGGAATGCCAAGTCCTATCATGAATGGAGAACCTAAGTCAATAAGTTATGGACAAGTTCTAATATGACAACATTATTCTAGGGCAATGACCTCCAATGCATATTTACTTTTACAATTTAACCATACCTTGCTAACTGATAGAAAACCCTTCCACCTTAGAATAGAGGTAGAAAGATAAATCCTTTACCCCAAATCCAAAATGGATTACCACAAGTATTAACTTGCAACATCAAAATATGTTTAATACCATACAGACCAAGTGCATCTAAATGAAGTCATTATCATTTACAATAATATGCAACCATAACCCAAGGCTCGTATTATGTAAATCTTGAATAAGCCAGATGATTCTAATAAGACTTTGAATAGGTTAACATTCTAGGTAGCATATTTAGATTCCCTTTAGATATAATTGAGAATTCTACAATGATCTACCATCATGTACCCAAGCCTAATGATTAGAACAAGGTAATAGTGTCATTTACACACAAATAACAAGCATACTTCAACCCCTTAGTTTGCCAAATATATCTATCTTGGTCTAAGGTTAATAATAATATCAAATGTTCACTTTCACTATTAATGCATAGTGGTATAACATTCCGTTATGCCCAAAAAATTAAATTTGAATCTATGCTCTAAGATATAGTAGCATGCTAGATAGAGGCCACCATTTTCAATGACATTTAGAGTTCAACACTAATCAATTTGAGGTCTCAATTCTACCTTAATGCTAACCATTTTACAATATAATCCAAAGGTTCTAGTATAGTTCATTGGATTGAATCAAGATCTTATCACTGTAGCTTCCTTTATAGAACCATTGTCTGACTATGTAAAGATTATAGTGGTATATGGACTATATCGTGTTAGAAGGCATGTGAAACATTTACCTTTCTCCATGCACTATAAAATGTTATTATTCATATCCATACAAATATGCGGTCTTTATCATTCTTCTTGTATATACTAACAATTCTTATATGTAATCATATTACATAAGATCATCAATAGATGCTACACTATCCATATAACTAAAACTCAGTGTTTGATCCTTTAGACTCACTAAATCAAAATCACAACAGAGAATCAAAAATCATGTATGTGCACTGATCTCATGACCAATATGGTTTCTAAAGTCATCCTTCTCCATTCTCTTTGTTCTACATATTACATAGCCTAGGATGTGAAGAACACTATTTTCATATTGCACACTCTGCATACTAGTTCTAGAATAAAGTATCATAGCAAATAATGAAATTTTGATTCTCTAGTGTGGATTTAGATTTACACGCAAAATAATCCATGTTAACATCTCTAGCGATAAAGAGAAAACATGAAGGAAGAAATATCTCACTGAAAGACTAGTTGTTGGCAAGAGACACTACTACGCATAACATGTGTTGTCATTGATGGCAACTAAGTCTATCCTACACATCCGCATTACATGATTTGTTCATACCAGAAGTCAGAGTGAGGATTTGTCTAAGTCCAAATGTTAGAAACAGAGCATGTGACAGGGTCTGGTATCTTGGTCCAGATCTCTCCGGTGGTAAATCACAGTGTGTTGCGGATCTAAGGGAGTGATAAGGATTGTCAGGACTCTCTAAATCTAGAATCTTAGCCTCTGGTGATGAAGGATTCAAAATATATAAGCATCTGAGTATCAGGGTCCAGTTAGTTAGCACAGTTAGAAGAAGAACAGGTTGACCTAGTACTTGATCTTGGTCTGGATATAGAAAAATTGTTGGATAAGAAATTAGTGACTATCAGTGGTATTGGCCAACATGATCAATGATTTGAGAACACACATTTTTGGTCTACATTGTTATTTGTGCATGGATTCAGCCGACAGAGTAGAGTTCTTAATAAAAGTTCTAAGTTTCCTTGAAGCTGACTGCAGTTGATTGAATTTCATGATGCGGATATATATAACTGATGGATTTGAGTGTTTTGGTGTGTGATTGTGATATGATGATGGTGTAAGTGTGAAAAGGAAGAAAGAAGTGCAAAAGAGAAGAGATCTAAGGACCGGATCATGGTAGAACAGTAAACAGGGTAGAAGTAAGGATGAAGTGTATAAGATTAGTCTTTTGTACTTAACTGGAACTGAATTCTTGCATGAGCAAATGCTATTCATTAGTTCAAACATTCTATAATCTTCTTGTGATCATTCCTGTAGGCAGTGAGCCTCTTTGAGTAGTGAGCTCTAGGCAGTGAGCTCGAAGGTATGTGCCTTCCTATTTGTAATACTTTTAACAGAGTATAATTTCTTGCGAGTTAACCCCCACCGTGGTTTTTCCCTTAATTGGGTTTCCACGTAAAAATCTGGATGTTCATGTGTTATGATCTTGTTGTTTCTGTTCTTATGTTTATAGTTCTTTCTTTTGAATGTATGTGGAAAATAAATTAAGGAACAATCTAAGAAGTTTTGCAGAACACTGATTCACCCCCCTCTCAATGTTCCTTAATTCCAACAATTGGTATCAGAGAAAGGTTGCTTGAAAGAAGTTAATAGCTTAAGGAAGATCTGGGAAGGTATTAAAATGGATTCATACAACCTACAGGAACAACTTAAACTTGCTTTAGAAGATCTTGATCAGTCTAGAGCAGATGTCAAAGAACTGCAAGAAAACCTTAAAGATGCTAAAGACTTCATTGAGACCTTAAAAGAAAATTTGAGCAAAACTAATGAAAAGAGAAAGGAGCTACTTCATCAACTAGGAAATTAGAATGTAGACAATGACATGGATGAGGCTCTAAAGAAGAAGACAAAGGAAGGTGAGAAGCTGGCAAAAGAAGTTTCTGTTCTAAAACATGAAATGGAATCTGGGGTGATGATGTTAACCAAAGAAGACTGAAGAAGGCCTGAAACAAACTCTGGAAGAAAGAACAGAAGAATACTGTAAATTGGATGGAATTGCTAGCCATCTAGAGTCTGATCTACATGAAAGAAGAGAACGAAAAAGAACTTGAAAGGAAAATTGTCATTCTCAAACATGACCTATAAGTTGCAAATGATATAAAGAGAAATTCAAGATAAGCTCAGCTAAACTTGAGGTGCTGCTTGATAGTCAGAGGAAGGTAGATGATAAGCATGGTCTAGGATTTGAAAAAGGTGAAAGCTCTAGATCTGTTCAAAGAAATCCTAATGCAAGAAATCAAAGAAGGAATCCTAGAAGACCTCCGATAAGACAACCCAATGCTCAAAGGTATCCATCTTTCAATGGTAATTGTTTCAAGTGCAATAAATTTGGTCATAGAGCTACTCAATGTAGAAGTAGAGTGAATCAAAGTAGTCCATCCTTCTCTGCTCAATGCTTCAATTGTAATAGGTATGGTCATAGATCTAATGAATGTAGAAGTATGATAATGAATAACTCTAACAATATAGAGGAAATGGCAATTTCTTTAATGGATACTGTTTTGCATGAAATGGATTTGGACACATGGCCAATCAGTGTAGATCAAGAGGAAATCAAGTAAATAAGCAAATAAATGTTGTATGCTTTAATTGCAATAGACCTGGTCATATTGCAAGATTCTGCAGAAGCAGGAATAATAGAAAAGGTTTGGTAAATAGAAACCAAAACATGCAAAGACAAGACAAAGACAAGGGTAAAGTTGATGTGAATGAGGTCCAGAATGAAATGAGCAAAACATGGGTAAAGAAAGGTGAAATGAATGTTGATAATGGATCTGCACCGAAATCTGGTGTTGATAATTCCTCTAAAAATTAAATTAGGAGCTCTGGCTTAGGGGGAGCTGCTTTGAAAATCTACTTCCCCCAGCCAGTAAGTGGGTGCCTAAATCTGGCACAATGAATGAAGTTAAAGAAGCCTATGCAAATCTATTAAAGCTAATTCTGGAAGAAAAGAAACTAATGTGATTGATTGCAGAGCAATTGAAGATCGATTGTATGCAAAAATAGTGTAATAAGATGTGTTAGGGTAGAGCATTTATTACAATGAAGAATTAGGTTTTACGAAGGATAAAATCTCATTCATTCAAGCATTTGGATCACTTTGCATTCGAAGAAAGCAAGCATAAGAGCACCTGAGCTAAGATTTCAAGGATTTGAAGTGCAACCGGCGAATTCATCCGCTAACCCTAACTCCATGAAGAAAAAGGTATTTTCTATGAAACTTTGAACTTGTGATCTTTTGCAATGGCTACACCATTGATTGTTGATATTACTGAAAGACCCCGACCCAAATTTAAGAAACATCCACACAGATCAGTAGAAGTCGATCCGTTAGGTGCATTTTCAAGTGTTTTGCATGGCATATTACACGTTGAGGATATTAGGACCTACATTCATGCCAGCATAGATGAATTTGGAGACTCAACGTTTGTAGATTTGCTTAAGAATCATTTGAGGGATGAAATTCACAGTCATAAACCTGAGTATAAGGTACTGCATGATAAACATTTCATTCAGGTTGTAGGGTTTCCATGCTTCGATGAAGATGAATGGGTCCGGTATGTTTTAAGCCATATGCATGATGAGTTTATGTGGCTAATGAAACCTGTCAAAATCACCAAGGTCATCAAAGTCGTGATAGGGTTAAACTCATTCGGTGGACTGCCAATGTTGAAAGCTATATAAAATCAAACTGTGACTGATGCTATCGGTTCAAAGTTTTACAAAAGGGCAATGACTATTAATGCCATTATTGATCTAGATGTTAAGTTTGCTTCAATGGTGATTGGATACAAGATTTATCATTCCTACAGGGAGAATTATGTATCCGGTACGGCTATCTATGCAGCTTATCAGATGTTGAGAGAGAATGTTGATTATGACTTGTGGGAGTTGTTACAAAACCAGCTGATCGAAAATTTGAATAAGGTAAAGAAGGATAAGAAGAACACCTTCAAATATGGTACATTGGTCTTATGTTTGTTCTTCTATTTCATGAACAAGTTACCAGGTAAGAAAAACATGTGTTGGACAAGTAATAAACATGTTTCTATTCAAATAAGAGAGCACTTGAACAGTATTGGACATATCAATGCCCAAAGGACAGCTCTCTGGGGATTTTTCAAGAATTTTTAGAGCATGATGCATTCAAGGGAGAGAATTCCTTCTTCTATAGTTGAAAAATACAAGGATATAGTATGTTTTATGGTAGATACAGATCAGTGCCTAATGGAAGATGTTGAACCAAGAACGGTATGGATTATGCCTATGGGTTATGAAGTTGATGAGCAAGTATTAGACATGTATTCTCAACACCTTTGAAGCAAGCCAAAGAATACCACAGTTGAAATATTTGGAACGTATAAGGAGCTAAGTATGAAATTGCATGTTGAGCTCAGAAAACCAAAAATCAAAAGGAAAGTTCAGAAGCAAGTAGAGATATATGATGAAAGTATTGGCATAACTAAGGAAGCTCTGAAGCAGAATAGAGAAAGGATAGAAAAATATGAGAAGGAGAAGCATGATAAGAAACAAGGAAGTGCTCCGGAAGTCTCCTCCAGCTAGCCTAGAAAAACTAGAAGCTTTGTTGCTGCCCCGGTTCCCCCAAAACTTGCTAAACCTGAGAAACTGGAAGGCAAATCATCTAGAAAAGAAGGGAAAAGGGCGAAAACTAAGGCCTCCCAGACATATAAAAGCATGAAGAATGATGAAGAAGAAACTTATTCTGATGTTGAAGTCAAATAATTAAAGGCATCAGGTACAAAAGCAGCCAAGGTGTCTAAGGAGAAGCCCTCTGAAAGCAAAAGAGAAAGCAAAAGGCAAAAGACTGAAACATATGTTGAAAAGCCTACTCTCTATGTGGATGACATCATCAAATCAGTCACTGTAGATGGTAACTTAAGGCCAATGATTGAATTCTTTGATCATTACAGTGATGCTGATAAGAGGGTTCTAGAAGAAGCAACAGTCAAATATTTGAACATCTACAATAAGGGTTTGATTGAAATAACTTCTAAAATTCCAAAAAGTCTTGCAGATATTCTAGAGTTAAGAAAAGAAAATGCAAAAGGTAAAGACATTGAGATTAGGGAACATGTGTTGATAAATTTGTGCCCTCAGATTACTCCAGATCAGATGAACATGATATTCAAAGAAGTGAAGGATGACTTCAGGAGTAAGAAGAGAATGAATAAACTCATGCTTGGTGAAACATATGAGATAGCCAAAGATACTCAGGAGATTCTTCTGAATGCATTGAAAAGACATATTCTTCCTATTGTTGAAAAAGAGATTAATGATGGGATTGACTCCTCAGATCTGGATGTTGAAGAATTGAAGATCAATGAGAAACAAATTGAGCTAGATGACTCCTCTGTTCTGGAAGAGGAAGCAATAAACAAGGAAGATGTAAAGATGACAGATGAAACTGATGATACAAGAGGTATTCAAACTCCTCCGGATCAATCTTGCAAAGAAGATACAGAGATGAATGTTGAAGCAGATGATCAAATTGAAAATGACTCATTGAAGAATAAAGAGCATGAATTAGAAGAAGGCGAGGACCAAGAAGTAGAAAAGGCCAAGGAGAAAAATCAAAATGAAGAAGAGATTCCAAAGGTTGATGGAGAGCCCAAGCAGGACAATCCGGTCGATAGTACCATAAGGATTAGATAGATACATCATCATTTTGGGCAAGAGACACTGCAGAAACAGTGAAGGAAACTCTGGAAAGAGACAAACAAATTGAAGAAGATCAGGACATAATTGAAGGTCCAATAAATTTTGATACCTTATCTCCAGTGCAGAAGATAAAGTTAGCTTCTATAGCTCAAGCCAAATCAAGAGAAGATATACCAAAGTCTCACATAGAAGACAACGAGCTACTTGGTCTGGCATCAAGGATCTTGGAGAAGATCATGTCCACTTTTTAGAAGGACTATTCAGCATCCCCCTCCGGACATTTAAAGAACTTGATAAACTCTGTAAGTACCCATTTTGAATATCTTGAAAAATATGTAGAAGTCAAGGTTCAAAAGGAATTCAATGAGATAAGATTTGATGCTTTAAAGGGGTTGATTGGACTCGATAGAATGGTGTTGGATGCCAGTGTAAAGAGTATTCAAAATGCTCTTACAGAAGGAGGAAACATATATAAATTTTTCTTATCCTGTCCTAAAGTTTTAGAGGGTATTGAAGATAAAATAAAAGTGTCTAAGAAAAAACTATCTAGTGTATCCAAATCTTTTAATCCTGTGATAGCATCAGTGACAAGCAAGGAGAGTTAGGCAATCAGCTTGATTGAAGATATAAATAAATTAACAAAAGAAAAGGAGAGCATAGAGGCAAGGATGAGTGAGCTTCGGGGACTAATTTCCCCCAAAATAGAAGCAATGTTCAATGTTCTGACCGAAGGCCAAGCTGCAGCCCAGTCAAGTGACCCCATTGATCTATGGATGGCAGAATCACAAGCATTCCTATTCAGTGGTCACATCTCAATTTTGAACACTATGAAAAAGAGCTGGGATAGTGAGCTGGCATGATTGAAGAACATTTTTGGTGATGTACTTAAGTTTATGTAAATAAGACTTAAGGACTGTTTGTACATATGCGGCTTGGTATATAAGATTTTTGTGTAAACTTTGGTTGCAGATCCCACCCTTTGCCATTGATGTCAAAGGGGGAGTGACAAGCAATAAAAAATGAGGAATCTAGCAAAGGGGGGGTATTGGAGAATAGTGAAAAGCATAAGTACTTAGCAAGGGAGAGTTGTTTCGACAATCATTTTTCACTAAGTGTTGCCATCAATGCCAAAGGGGGAGATTATTGGCAAGAGACACTGCTACACATGACAGGTGTTGTCATTGATGGAAACTAAGTCTATCCTACACATCTACATTACATGATTTGTTCATACCGAAAGTTAGAGTGAGGATTTGTCTAAGTCGGATGTCAGAAACAGAGCATGTGACAGGGTCCGGTATCTTGGTCCAGATCTCTACGGTGGTAAATCATAGTGTACTCCGGATCTAAAGGAGTGATAAGGATTGTCAAGACTATCTAAATCCAGAATATTAGCCTCTGGTGATGAAGGATTCAAAAGATATAAGCATCTGAGTATCAGGGTCTAGTTAGTTAGCAGAGTCAGAAGAACATGCCAACCTAGTACTTGATCTTGGTCCGGATACAGAAAAATTGTTGGATAAGCAATTAGTGACTATTAGTGGTATTGACCGACATGATTGATGATTTGAGAACACAAGTTTTTGGTCCACGTTTTTATTTGTGCATGGATTCAGCCGACAGAGCAGAGTTCTTAATAAAAGTTATAAGTTTCCTTGAAGCCGACTGCAATTGATTGAATTTCTTGATGCGGATATATATAGCCGATGGATTCGAGTCTTTTGGTGTGTGATTGTGATATGATGATGGTGTAAGTGCGAAAAGGCAGAAAGAAGTGTGAAAGAGAAGAGATCTAAGGACCAGATCATGGCAGAACAATAAACAGGGAAGAAGTAAGGATGAAGTGTATAAGATTAGTATTTTCAACTTAACCAGAACTGGATTCTTGCATGAGCAGATGCTATTCATCAATTGAAACATTCTGTAATATTCTTGTTATCATTCCTATAGGCAGTGAGCCTCTTTGAGCAGTGAGCTTGAAGACATGTGCCTACCCATTTGTAATACTTTTAACAGAGTATAATTTCTTGTGGGTTAACCCCCACCATGGTTTTTCCCTTAACCGAGTTTCCACATAAAAATCTTGGTGTTCATGTGTTATGATCTTGCTATTTCTATTCTTATGTTTATAGTTCTTTCTTTTGAATGTATATGGCAAATAAATTAAGGAACAATCTAAGAAGTTTTGCATAACACTAATTTACCCCCCTCTTAGTGTTCCTTAATTCCAACACTAGTATGACATTGGGGCAGGCCTACCCACTAGTCTTGTAAATTACTGAACCATAGAGAGTGGAGAGGAACCAGAGAAGAAATAGAAGCCCAAAAGTCCCCCCGTCACTTTATATATCAAATAGTTGCCTCCGTACTCAATATCCATCTCAGTGTTCTATTTTCCATTAGCCTCCACATCATTAACATGAGACTGAGTTGAAATTGTTGTATAGGTGATGATAGAGGTAAATACTTCCCATAAACTCCCCCAAGAGATCAGCTTTTTCCATGGTTCACACTTTGCATACAAGTTTCTAAAATGTTTTGCGTACAAGTATGCCGATCAAATGCAACTTAAAAGTTTCTGATGCCCTTTCAACAAATCCATTTTGTGAATAGTATGCTTTCACAGGCATAGCAAATGGCGGTAATGGTTGTGGGTATATAATCATGGCATTACCATAAGACAACATTTATTGAGGCGTATTGTGGAACAATTCACCTACCTGCAAATTTCCATGCTCTGCATACCCAATCAAACTATTTATGTGCTTTGTCTATACCCGCCTCTGACCATCCTCCTCGCCTCATGACATACCTCTATCCTTTATGCTTTCATGGATGCCCAAATCTTTGATAAGCAGATAAAGAGCTTTAGACCTAGCAACTTGTAGTTGCCCCCAAAACGGCTCTTGCCCTACGAAAGTATAACTAAGAGTATCCTTCCAAACAAAGGCTCCCATTATGATAAAATAATTGTTAAACACTTTAGAGGGAGAGAGTGATTGTCTGATTCCCTGAGGTGGCATGAAACTTTCATCAACATTCAGTTCTTCCCTTGAGCTCCCCATTCCTGTCCAGATTGCAAACAATGAATGAGGTGAAACATGAACGCAGGATGTCATTCCTTCATCCTGGCGTGGCAGGTGACCATCATGTGCCCATGCATCTACCAGTACTATATGTCTCTCCCGTAGAAAAATGGTCTCCCTCCATATATTTCCACCATTGACTGTTTTAAAGATGGATCCTGTTTGATTTATTGTTTTCTTTTCCACGTATTTTTTTTTACGCTAGGGCTCCCTCCACGAGGGATGTGACAGATATGTTATATCTTTATTAAAAAGATTTTTTTTTTTTTAATTTATATTCACTTGATCTATATGCTCACCATTCTATTTAACGTTGTCTTTAGGAGTGTATTATTTATTTGCATCCCCTTTTCATCAGTTCATCATGTTAAGTGGACAATATTTTAAGTGAATGGTTTTTATAAAATTTAGATTAATGCAATAAAATATTTGAATTAGTGAAAAATAGAAATTAAAAAAATGGAAAATAGAAAAATAAAAAAATGCACCTTGTGTAAACTTTTGCCTTATTTAAGGATTCGTAAAAAATGCATGCTATGCACAGTTTTGTCTAAAATGATCATTTTTCAAAAGATGAATGAAAAGGGAAAAGGCACTTGGAATGTGCTTAGCATGACCGCACACCCATTGAATATAAACAAGATGAAAAACAAAAGAGAAAAAGGGATAGAAAGCATGTGTAGCATGCCCATGTGACCACATGACCATGATGCCACTTTGGCCGAAGTGACAAAGGCATGTGCTACACATTTTATCATAACTTAAAAATAAATGAATACAATGGGCACAAATGATATAATATTAGTAATGAGTCGATTGAATAATATGTTACTAGACATGTCCAAAGTAACAATGAAATGTGAAACAAGATGTTTGGAGAAATAGGAATACAAATTTTATTAAATGCAAAAAAGTTTTAAATTATACAAACTACCCATACACAAATAGAGATTACAATCATAGATGCAAAGATTCTTTGTTGTTTTAATCCAATAAGCATATGATTATGAACAATCTTATCAACAAAATGTATTAAAATTTGATGGGAAGATTACCTTTGTTGGGCAAAATGTAATAGATTCAAGCCATAGATATCCTGCCAATAAACTCTCAAGACCTATCCCTAATCATATTGGTAGTTTCTTGGGATTGCAATACATGATCCTTTCCAATATCAAATTGGAGAGAATGGTAGCAATATCAATAGGGAAACTTAAGAGCCTCGAATCCATTGATATGTCTTTCAATGAGTTGTCTAGGCTATTAGATAGTATGATTCAGAATGTTGTATATGTTTAATATGTAGTAATGTTAAGTGTTGACTAATTGTTTAATGTTGTTGGGTAGCATTTAGATAGTTTATTTATAAGTATTTGATAGTTACCTAAGTGGTTGAAATAGATGGATTTATAAGCCCATATTTGACATTATAAATTTGACTCAAATATAATATATTTATGTGTGTTCATTTGTGTCACTTGAAAATATAAATTTCTATTATTATTTTACCATGTGTATTTGATCCTAGATCCTACAGTGGTATCAAAGCTTCATGGTTAAAATCATGGAAGGTGAGTAAAGTACAATGTTATTATGTAAAGTGATTCTTGGTCTTCATGAAAGCATTGTCTAGGAAAGCAAGGTATATCTATTATCATGCACAATTTTAAAATTGCAATTGATAACGAGGCAACATATCTATTTATTTATTTTTAGATTTGTTTGAAGTGTTAGAAGATCTATTGGCAAGATAAGGCCATATTTTGTCAAATATATCCACCAAGTTTGTGATCTATATTACAATATTGGGTGGGTTTCTTAGGGAGAAAGGATTTGTGTTTTGTGTCTATTCGTGTCTCATGAGTGGAGGCTACAGGTGCTCAACATACTTTACCAATGGCACTCATGCTATTTTTAATCACTACAAATTCTTATATGCTTTGTATGCTTGAATAATAGTGAACAAAGAGCATGGATTGTGTTTGTTGAATCCACTGACATGTGAGTCTTCATTTACTATTTTCTAGTGTCAAACCTTTTTGATTTGTTGATCAAAATGAAAGACCTTGGATCTAGACTAAAGAAAAATTTCATGGTTCTTCCTTGTTTACATTAATACATAAAATTTTGTGATGTAATGTGAATGCTATTATCTAACTGATGGTTTGTACGGAGAGTTATGTGTTTCTTAGTTAAATATTTTTTTTGTTTTACCCCATCTCTCAAAGAGGATTAGTCTTATAAGCTACATATCTGTTATGGATTAAGATTTTATTAGAAATAAGACATGAGTGTGTATTTTCGAGTGAACGGATTAAATATATTTTTTTGATTGTATTGTAAGGGTGTATTATTGGTTTAAATTGACATTCATTTTTTCCATATGAATATGGCCATATACTATGCTTGTGCTTTCAGAATCAGTGAGAAGTGAAATGTTGCATCTAGATGCTAGAGATTAGGAGTCAAAATGGAGGTTAGAAGCTCCACTAGGAGGTTGGAGGAACATTCCCATCACCAATTGGCTTCTTTCTTAAAGATTAGGCATATTACTTGAGAGGCAATTTTGGTAGGAGTAATGTTGTTGCATTTTCAATTCTAGTTTGGTCCTTTTTTATTTAGTATTGTGTTTAGTTTTCATTTCCTTTTGTTGAGTGTTGATGAGTACTTCCTACCTCTTGACTAATGATGGGAAAGTATATCTTCACGATCAATTGATGAGTGGGTTTTATACCTCTAGCATGTGTTACCTATGCTAGAGAAGTAGAGGCAAAGTGGGGTCAACTGATATGTGGTCAAGCAATTAATCATCGATTGAGGATGCACTCGAGGGTTGTAAGAACAAAGAATCACTAGGGAAGTGATCATTATAGTTGGTAATGAGAATATTTCATTTGCTACATGTGGTACTTATGGTTAGAGGCATGTTCATAGATGATGAATATTAGTTCACATGATTATGTTAATTAGTGTCAAGAAGAGGAAATAGATCTTCAAACTTTAGAAGGCAATGCCACATGGCACTAGATGTACAAGATTGTTATATGTTACTCACACAAGAATGTAAATCAAAGGGTCAAGCATTAGGAGGATGCATATAGGTTTCGACATTGGTTGATCAACACTAGGAAACAAGACGCCAAGTTTACAGAGTGACAAGATGAGTTAGATTGATGGATGCTCAAGATCATCAAGTATTTTTCCCCTTTGCATTAAGGGGGCGAAGGGGGAGTTTCATTAGGTTTATATGATAGAAAGTGTTAGTTTTTTGTGTGTTGTTAATGTTTGTTTCCCTTTTGGATCAAGGGGATTTGTTAGATGGTATTATACAAAATGTCGTATTCTCATTCAACAATTGGTTACCAGACATGTCTAGAGTAACAATGAAATGCAAAATAGTCTGTTTGGAGAAATCAAAATACAAATTTTATTAAATGAAAAAAAAAAATTACATGAACTACCCATACACAAATGGAGATTACAATCACAAATGCAAAGACTCATTGTTGTTTTGACCCCAATAGGATTATGATTATGAATAATGTTATCATAATTTTTTAAAAAAATTGATGAGAAGATTGCCTTTTGTAGGAAAAATGCAATAGGCTTAAGCCATAGATATCTTGGCCAATAAACTCTCAAGATCTATCCTTGGCGATATTGGTAGTTGCCTTGGATTACAATAGTTGAACCTTGCCAAAAACAAAGTGGAGGGAATTGTACCAATATCAATAGAGAAACATAAGAGCCTTGAAGGTATTGATATGTTTTTTAATGGGTTGTTTAGGATGTTAGATGTTATGATCGAAAATCTCATATGTGTTTAATATGTAATAATGTTAAGTGTCAACTAGTTGTTTAATATTGTTGAGTAGTTGTTAGATAGTTGTTTCACAAATATATTATACTTACCCAAGTGGTTGAAAATAGATGGCTTTACAAGCCCATATTTGGAATTGTAAAATTGACTTGAATCTAATATATTTATGTGCACATGTTCAATTGTGTAATTTGCAAATATAAATTTCTATTATTATTTTGTGTATTTGATACTAGATCGTATGATGGTATCAGATCTTCATGGTTAAAATAATGAAAGGTGAGTTAAGAACAACAATATTGGGTAAAGTGATTCTTGGTCCTCATGAAAGAATCATCTAGGAAAGAAAGAAATATATATATATATATATATATGTTATTGTTATAATTGGGAATTTCACCCGTATGCAAGGCTGGTGAAGCTCTGCAATTCCATGTAATATGGGACTAATTTCATGTTGTGGGTACCCTATAACAAAATTAGACCTCCAGATTATGGGCTGGTTCCCTTCAGATGTTCTATTGAGATGTATGTTTTTAATATTTTGGAAAAGGGAAGAAAGAAACTGAGAATGCCTAAGGTAAAAATGGTGATCCACTTGATTTGGATAAAATAATGCAATCTGATCCACAATGTTTACCTAGAAATCTAACTTTTACACAATCCAGATTTGGCATAAATATCACATAAGTGATTCTAAGGAAGGTTTGAAAATAGGGTTCTTGTGAAGGAAATAATTTTTTCACAACACAACAAGACTATTTTTGGTTAACACAACCTAAGACCTGTGATGATTATATGCTTTAATGCTGTAAACAAGGAAGTGAGAAAATAATTTTAAAGGTTTAATAGTGAAACACAACAAAATTTCATCAAAATCACTTCACTAATAGAACTAAAAAGGAAAGGTAATTAAACTGATTTCAAAGAAATAGAGGAAAGCTCTGCAAAGAAGACAAAGGTATAACCTGTAACCTGCCAATCTCTCAATAAAACTGTAAAATATGAGCTACAAGAATTCTCCAATTTGTCTAAATCAGAATGAGAATCAAGAACTAGCAAAAACAAACTTTTGCTTTATAATATATAGGTTTTCTCTCTCCAAGAGGCATGCAAAAAATATGGACTTGCAGATAACTGCCTCTAAAAATAATAATTCTCAAGCAACCTCCAAAATCCTCAAAAATAGGGTCTAAAACTGCCACAAATTGAGCAAAAATAGCTCCAATTTGGGCCCCTCCATGTGGTTGACCAAAAAGTTGACCAAGGACCCTAAAAATACTCCTAAAACATCATGCAAAACCTCCTAGGTGGCCTAGTTAACTCAATTTGCATGATTTTGCATGAGCAAAATTGATTGTGAGTAAATAATAAAGTAATAGAATAATTACTTCATTATTGGTTACAACTTGTTCTAATTTTGATTTTATAATTTGTGAAAAATAATAAAGTAATTTGGAAAATATTACTTTATTATTTATTTACAATTAATAACTTTGTAAAATCATGCATGATTAGAAGAAAAAATATCACTGCAATTACACTTGCCTATTTTACATGATATGAACACAAATAGGTCTTAGAAGAAAATGAAAACTCCTTATACTTCCATGTGAGAGAATATCCCTATTTTGCATGATTTACACATTAAGGCAAAATTTTGTTACCCTTATCACTCCATGAACAATGAGAAAACATTATCTTCTCTCTGCAAGATAAAAAAAATCTTAAGTAATCTTTATGGCACATAATGTCTCCATGCAAAAAATAGTATGCATAAAACCTTATGACTCCCTTTGATGCCTTAGTGCATATACATATCATTATATTTTTAAGCTACCTTATATCTCCATATGCAACTTAATATCAAGAAAAACTTACAACTCCACCATGCATCAAAACCCCATGCATCAAAATATCGCCAACACTACACCATCATACTTGAACCTTGTCTGCCACCATGTTCTATCCTCATGCATGCCATGTCTAAAATCATACTCCTCTTGGCTTTATTTTCCACCATGCATGATCAAGAAGGATCCTTACCTTTGGATGTTTGCAAAAAGTCAAGGAACCTTACCTAGCATGTATAGCTTTGACCATGATACCCATCGACCACCAAGGAATCTTAAATATTTTATAAGGCATGAAGCCTTTCTTTCTCATCATATGACCCTTCTTGACTTAATAAAAATCAAGTCATAGGCAAGGTCGGTCAGCCACTCCATTCAATGATGGTTAGGATCTTCAAGAACAAAGTCTTGACCATGGGCACTTCTTGGATAAGGTAAGTATTTGCCTTTTTGTGAAGTCAAAACACACTTGAGAGAAAATGACCTTCGAACAAAAACAAAGAGACAACCCTAAAAGTTGTTCATTCTTCATTTGGCATATTTGTTTACCGCTCTGCAACTGCATTATGCCAACTTAGGGTTTGAATGTCTCCATCATGTCTCTGGTCGCTACTCCCCTTCATGGCATCTCTTGGTTGAATCTTTTGAACTCTAGATCATAAGGAAGAAGGTAACACTTCTTTTTGTTTCATATGAGGCAATTTATTGATATCTGTAGCTTTATTTCTCTTTAATGGCCATGGCCTCCTTCCACTTTCATAGTTATCTCCATCATCAAGCATTCTTTAACACCTTCTTTCTTGTTTCTATATCTTTCCTCTTTGCAACTCTTCATCTATTCTTGGAAGCTTAAGGCTATTAGTGAGGCCATGGATAGATCTCTCCTCTTGTTAGTAGAAAACAGGCAAGCACTTGTCATTCTCTACTTCTGTAGCTTCATTTGTCTCTTTTTATAGTTGAAGAAAATGACAAGGCCTGTATATAGACATGGGTATTGCATTTTTTGGCGAAGAAAGCCATATCACTGTCGGCTATGATTGTGTATATCTCCTTTATCTCTTACTTAGTTGTAGGTGCAGAAAACTTGAGGGTTTGAGATCTTGAGATGAGGGTTTGTTATCTTCTTGCACTTTCAAGGCTTCCACCTTGTCACGGCCATGCTCTGTCTGTATGTAGGCACCAAACTGTATTTTGATACTTCTAGATAATGAAGGCTCTCCTATTGCAAAAATGGCTTGTTTAGCTAATTTGCATATCAAAATATTGTATCTCTTGTGCCTGCTAACTGCAAGATGATGGACTATTTGTCATGTGGGATGATCTCTTGAACTGTATAGCTGTCTTTATTTGCATCTGGATTCTACCATAGCATGGATATCATGCTATCTTCTACTTGACTATCTGTGGCATTCTTAAGGTATTCCTGTAGCATAGATAACATGTTCTTATCTCTCCTGATTGCTTATCTCATCATTTGGATCTCATAGTAGCATGTATACCATGTATTCTTCTCCTTGGCTGTCTGTTTACTATGATTGTATAATGACAGAACAATGGCATAAAAGAACTAAGGGTTTGCTTACCTTGTGAATTTCATATCTTTGTCAATCACCAATACTGTAGCATCTTCTTCTGTTGTTTCTCCTTCATCATTGACTTACTCCTGTAGATGGATGTGGTAATTATGATCTACTCTGACTGTTTCTTGCTTTTGACTTTGTATTTGACTGTCATGTCAGTGATGGCCTTACAAGTATTTGTTTATGCATCATGCTTCATCTTTGAATGTTTGAATGTTTGAACCTCTGACTACATTTGGACTGTAGCATTCATCTTCATTTATAGGCTCTTTTTAATACCTGAATCATATGAGATTCTTGGCTTGGTTGTTTTATCTTTGAAAACTAAGACCCATCTGCTCCAGTTGAACTGTTTCACTATATCTCCATGTATCTTGATGGTTTGAAGTTTTGAGGCATTGGTGACTGCCCTTTGCAAGGTTCATATCCTTCTTTAAGGATGACTGCACACTCTGAGTACCTGTATCATTTCACTTACCTCTTACTCTTTTGTCATATAATGAGGTGATATCTTCACATGATTTATTCTGTAACTTGCTCAAATGATACACCAGTTATTGTATCTTAGAAGCTCTATTTTATTTCTCTTCCTTTTATCAGGCACATTAATCTGAAACTTGTATCATATCCTTGTATTATGGATGCACTCTGTTAGTTACTCTTATTAGTTGTGATGAAATAAATACATGCATTCATAATGATACTATACCTTAGATGGCTCATGTAGCCTAGATGACTGTAATCTATTTTTTGCATTTTGTTCTTGTTAATCTTGACTAAGTCATGTTAATTTGATTTGCTCCAATCAACTATAATAATGTCATGATGACATATCATTTCTGTAAGTTGATTAGATGATGCATGATATAACTTAAAAAGATGCATCCTGTCTTTTCTGATACTCCTTTCAAAATGAAAAGAAACATACTGGTCTCAAACCCTTGTGGGAGCCACATTTAATCCACATGTTTATTTGTCTTCAAATCAGCAACAAAACTTGTCCTATACTTGCACAGTGAACAAACAAGTTAGCATAAAAAGTACCTAATAGTATTGATCGATCTTCTTCATGATTTCCTCCAGATTTGTGTCATATATCTGATATGATCTCTTATCTGAATGCATGATATGATAAGTAGATGTCTCTGTTTGATAAAATCATGTGATAACTATAAACATCCAGAGCACCAACAGGGTTGTCCCCAAAATTTTGCAGGTTCAACTGATGATGGAGCTTGGAGTGAACACTGAAAGCTAAAGACTTGAAGGCCAACATCAACAAATAATCTTCATCATCAGGCAATGATGGATGTTTAGATTTATCAGATGTTCATTTCTTTTTCTTTTATCAAACAAATACATAGCTTGCATGTCTGCAATTGCTCAGTCTAGTTACTCCCATGGCTTGTGTGGGACACATTTGAACATTCTTTTAAACATGATCAGTTAATTTCTCTTATGCCAATTTTCACCATTGCAAGCTTGAAAGAAAACAGATACTTGAATGTATGTTTAAAACATGACATGAAATAATAGTTCAATACAAAAAATCTTTCTTTCTTTTACTCAAAACTGATTAAGTGAATAATCAATCTAACTTATGACTCCTGGAAGATCAAACTGTGTAGAACAACTATATTTCTTGAAAGTTTGATTTCTTGACAACTTATTCTCTTGTCATGATAACTTATCAGTCCTGATTGGATTGATGGGTTATCCTGACAACTGGTTATCCTTCTCTGCTTTTGTCAAGATGTCAATTGTTCAATGAATGCATAACTTTGAAGCCTTTTCTATTATTCCTTATAAACAATTACACTTAGATCCAACTAATTTTAAGTGTGAACAAAAAAATAGTAATAGTTATCATGCAAAATTTCAAAATTGCAAGTTCATAAAGTGGTGACATATCTAGTTATTTTCCTATTTAAATTTCTTTGAAGTGTGAGAAGATCTACTGGGAAAAAATGGCCATATTCAATCAAATATAGAACCAACAAGTGTGTGATTTATATTAAAACATTGGGTGGGTTTCTTGGGGAGAAATGATATTTTGTAGCTATTGGTGTCTCTTGAGTGGAGGTTGTGGGTGCTCAACATACTTTACCACTAGCATTTGGGCTATTTTAATCACTAGAAGCTTTTATATACTTTTTATGCTTAAGCAATAGTGATCAAAGAACATGGATTGTGTTTGTTGAATCCACCAACATGTGGGTCATCATTTGTTATTTTCTATTGTGAAATAAAAATCTATAGTTCTTCCTTGTTTACTTTACTACATAAAAATTGATGAGAATAGGAAAGCTATTATTTGATGAGTGATCTATATGGAGATTTATGTGTTTTTGGGTTTAGTATTATTATTTTTTTATGCCATCTATCAAAGAGGATTAGTCTTATAAGCTACATATCTTTTACAAATTAATATTTTATTCAAAGAAGACATAAGAGTGTATTTTGTAGTGTAAAGGTTAAACATATTTTTTTATTTTATTGTAAGGGTGCATTATTGTTTTAAACTAACATTCATTTTTCCCATATGAATATGGCCACATATTGTGCTATGCTTCTAGAATAATTGAGAAGTCTAATATTATATTTGGATGCTAGATCTTAGGACTCAAACTAGAGGTTGGACCCACCAAGAGGTTGGAGGAACATTACCACTTCTCACTCAAAGATTGGGCAAATCACTTGAGAGGCAATTTTGGTAGGAGTAGTGTTCTTGCATTTTCAATTCTAGGTTGGTGTTTTTGCCATTGAGTATTGTGTTTAGTTTTGGTTTCCTCTTGTTGATTGTTGATGAGGAGTAGTGGTTTACTAGAACTTTATGTTATTTTATGTCCTACCTCTTGACCGATAGGAGAAAGTAGGTCTTAATTCTTAATTAGTGAGCGGCTTTATATCTTTGATAAGTGTTGCCTATGATAGAGAAGTAGAGGCAAAGTAGGGTCAATTGATATGTCATCAAGTAGGTGAGACTCATTGATTGAAGATGTACTTTAGGTTTATAAATACAAGGAATTACTAGGATACTGGTCATTGTAGTTGGAAAATGAGAATCTTTCTTATAGTATATGTGGTATAGATGGTCTGAGGCATGTTGATAGATGATGGATTTTAACGCATGATCCTGTTAAGTAGTGTCAAGAAGAGGCAATTGATCTTCAAATTGTAGGAGGAAATGTCACAAGGCATTAGATGTACAACACTACTATATGTTACTCACACAATAATTAAAATTGAAGGGTTAAACATTAGGAAGATGCATATAGGTTTTGACAATTATTGATCAATACTAGGAGATAGAGCACTAAGTTTATAAAGTGGTAAGATGAGTTACATTGATGGATGCTCCAAATCATCAAGTAATCTTTTCCCCTTTGGATCAAGGGTTTTTTTTTAGGTTTATATGATACAAGGTGTTAGTTTGTTGTGTGTTGTTAATGCTTGTTTCCCTTTTGGATCCAAGGGGTTTGTTGGATGTTATGATTCAAAATGATATATGTTTACTATATAGTAATATTAAGTGTTGATTATCTATTTAATATTTTTTATAATGGTAAAAAGTGGGTTTTAGAAAGGGCCCCAACCATTTTACATAAACAAAAAATAGATAGAGTGTTGAATCCCAACTATTGATATTCAAATATGCACTTTCATGCATCTCTATACCAACATGAGAAATTCTATGAAGGTGGGACACAGTTCACAGAATAACCTCCGGATTGTGAAGTTGATTCTTTGTATGACCTCTCAGAGAATTTTAAGAAATAGTGTGGTGAAAAGGTAAAAGGATGATCCTATATTAATAAGTAAATGATCTAAAAATAAAATATGTTTCTTCAAACAAATGATAAAAGACATGTGACATGATCATATTTCATTTAATAACTACAGAGATGGTGAATATAAAATCAAGACTTGAAAATAATTGTAAAATGACATAACCAATATGAGATGAACCATAAGATAGCACAACAAGGTGAGGTTCTTATGAATGAATATTTGGACTTATACAATCATGTGAAAGGCCAAAAGTGCACAGTCACCTTTCATAATAGTTTACATAAAATAATGTTAAATAAATACTATCCCTTAATTGAAGACGCAATAGATGAAATTTACGATTCTCTTAAAAATAGTGTTGTGTCTAGCAAAAGATCCTATTACAAAGCACAATACAAATATTTATAGCTTAAAAAGACCTCTAATCCATTACTATTTTAAAAAATGCATGATACAAAATAGCTTGGTTTGAACAAAATGGTACTCAAAACATCAATTATGAATGAAAAATTGTCATGCAATCCCTTCTTCAACACTTAGTCAATTTTGGCCCTTTGATGAGTATCTCTGTGAATTGCATCTAACATATTTAAAGGATTTTCTTTACTATGCACAATAAATCTCCAACCAATGGTGCAATAGTTGTTAGAATCTGAAAAGATTAATAACCCAGAAAACTAGTGCAAAGAATAGATATTAAAACTATGAATGCAAATGATACGAAATCAAAATAGCAACACAGAGTTAGTCTCCAAGAGAGTAATGCAAATGCTAGAAGCAAAATAGCATTAAGAGGATGCAAAAGCAAAAGATACAAAATACAAGCCAGGTAGCATGCTTATATAGACTAGGAAGAGAGAGGAGGTGGCAACACCGACTAATGAGGAGCAACCATCTATCGGACTAAAGATAGCAAAGTATCTTCCCAAGATAGCTAATGGATGCTCACATGTAGGAAGGTGACACCTCGCAACTACTCACCTAATAAGACATGCTTTATTAACCTAAGCGAGATTAATAGAAGTGTAGGAAAAACCTAGGAATATAGAAAAATAAATAATCCATCTAGGAAATAAAAACCTACACTAACACCCCCCCATAAGCGAAGCTTAGGTGGATGTAGAAATGGGTCCCGGCAAATCAAGCCTGATGAGGTACCCATGTACATAAAATTCCCCCCAAAGAGAGAGAGAAGAGACCCCCCCAAAAGTAGAGAGTCAAGACTCCGAGTGAGAGGAAGAAGCCCCCCTAGAAGATGAAGCATCCCGCACCCCCAGCAAAGCTTGCAAATGAAGGAACTTGCTCTCAATGAAGGGTTTGGTGAAGATATCAGCAACCTACTCAGAATTCGGACAGTAGCGAAGGTCGATGACGTGGCCATGGATGAGCTCCCGGATGTAGTGCATGTGGACCTCTATGTGTTTGGTCCGCTGATGATGGACCGGATTCCGTGAGATCTGAATGGCACTCTGGTTGTCACAAAATATGACTAATGGCCGTCTGATCTGGATACCAAACTCAGTGAGAAGATTCTGAAGCCAAATGGCCTCAGTAGAGGCATTCACAGCCCCCCGATACTCGGCCTCAGTAGAAGATAGAGCAATAGCAGATTGCTTCTTTCTCGACCAACAAATAGGACCTGAACCAAGTGAGAAGCTGTAACCTGAAGTAGACTTGCGATCCTGAGAATCGCTCGCCCAATCTGAATCTTTGTAGCCCACCAAGTCAAGCTCAATACCTGCTGCATAGTGAATCCCAAAACTGTGAGAACCCTGAATGTAGTGAAGGATCCGCTTGGCTGCTTTCCAGTGCAGCTCATGAGGCTCCTGCATGAATCGAGAGACCATGCCTACAGCATATGAAATGTCAGGTCTCGTATGAGTCAGATAAATGAGACTCCCAACAAGCTGTCGGTACAAAGTGCCATCAACAAGTGGAGAAGAACACTGAGCCTCAAGTTTGACTCCAGAAAGAAAGGGAGTCTGAGCAGGCTTACAGTCAGCCATATGAAACCTCGAGAGCAAATCTAGAGCATACTTGGACTGTGTGATGGTGATCCCAGAAGAAGACTGGTAGATCTCAATCCTGAGAAAGTAATGCAACAAGCCCAAGTCAGTCATCAAAAACCTGTCATGAAGGGCAGTTTTGACAGCCCCAATGGTGGATGAAGAACTCCCTGTGATCAGCAAGTCATCAACATACAGAACCAGAAATAGGAGTGAATCATCCTGCTGCAGAATGTAGACATTGGGATCAGAATGGCACCGAGTGAACCCAACTGATAGAAGGAAGGAATCCATCTTGGCATACCAGGCTCGAGGAGCCTGTTTGAGGCCATAGAGAGACTTTCGAAGAAGGCACACAAGTGAAGAATCCTGAAGGAACCCCTGTGGCTGCTCCATGTAAATCTCCTCCTGAAGGCCACCGTGAAGAAAAGCACTCTTCACATCCATCTGGTGTACTTCCCAACGATTAGCTGCAGCAATGGCAAGAACAAGTCGGATGGAATTCCTTCGGGCAACTAGCGTAAAAGTCTCAGAGTAGTCAATCCCAGGAACTTGGGAGAATCCTTTTGCGACCAAGCAAGCCTTATACTTGTCAACCAACCCATCTGTTGCAAATTTTGTTCGATAGATCCACTTACATCGAACAAGTTTTCTTCCCTTAGGAAGAGGGACAAGATCCCAAATGTGGTTCCTCATCAAGGAACTATACTCCTCCTGCATAGCTGTATCCCACTCAGGAATACCAGAAGCCTCATTAAAAGACTGTGGATCTGAGGCAGTAGCAATGAAGACATGTGGAGCATCCTGGAACTGTGAACGAGTTCGCCTGGTGTCTGATGGATCCCCAACCCAATCACCTGCAGACTGCAAGGTCTGTCTAGCCCAAAGTGGACCGGAAGATGGAGAATCTGGAGGAGAAGAATCAACCTCTGAATGATGACTAGGAGAGGAAGGAGGTGAGTCCTCTGAATCGCTCTCTGCATCAGAAGTGGAGGTAGAAGACTACTCAGATGAATCTGACTCATCAGAAGATCTGTCATGTATCCCAAGTGACTCCAATGTCAAAGTAGAAGGAGTTGGAGAAGTGATAGAAAGTGAGCTTGAAGAGCCCTCCTCAAACTGAACACTCCTCTCAATGAACAACTCATGTGTAGTAGGGTGGAGTAATCGATAACCCTTCACACCATTAGGATAACCTACAAATATGCAAGGTCTGCTCTGCGGATCCAAGGCCTTGCGTTTCTCTATAGGAATGTGGGCCCATGCAGGAGAACCAAAAACTCGAAAGTGCTTAACTGATGGTTTCCGACCGCTCCAAGCTTCAAAAGGAGTGACTCCCTTCAAGGCTCGGTGAGGAACACGGTTCTGGATATAACAAGCACAATTAATGGCCTCTGCCCAATACTGTGGTGCAAGAGATCTGGAGTGAATCATGCAGTTTGCCATTTCCTTCAAGGACCTATTCTTCTGTTCTGCAACACCGTTCTGCTGAGGATTGTATGGAACTGAATGCTGCAAATCAATCCCCTCGGAAGTGCAAAACCTCTCAAACTGATGGTTGACATACTCACCACCATTGTCAGTGCGCAAAACTTTGATGGCTTTCCCAGATTGCTTCTCTACAAAAGTCTTGAAGTCTTGAAAATGATCAAATACCTCTGACTTCTGTTTGAGAAAGTACACCCAAGTATTTCGAGAGAAGTCATCAATGAATGTGAGGACATATCTAGCCCTGCTGAAAGAAGGATGCTGAAATGGACCAGCCAAATCACTGTGAACTAACTCCAGTATCTGTGAAGCTCTCCATGCCTTTCCTTTGTCAAACTTTTCCTTAGGATGCTTACCAAGAATGCAACCTTGGCAAACACCACCTGAAAACTGAACTGAAGGCAACCTTGTGACCATGCTCTGTTGGTTAAGCTGCTGCAAGTAGCGGAAGTTAAGATGGCCAAACCGCTCATGCCATAATCTACTCACATCATTAGAATGAGTGAGCAAAACAGTCAAAGGAGGATCAGGAACAAAGTGAGAAAATAGATAGAGCCGTGACTGATGATCTGCTCTCCCAACTGCCACTGTAGAATCACTGTGCAACTCACGAATCTCCACTGAATCAGGAGTGAACTCAACCCGCTTGCCTGAACCTGTGTGAGTGATCTGATATACCGATAGGAGATTAGTTGATAATGAGGGCACACAAAGAACATCATGGAATGTGCCATCCCCCACATCAACAGACCCTCTCCCACACACCTCAACAGGAGTGTTATCACCCATCAAAATAGAAGGCATAGTACACGGCTCCAAGGATGCAAGTTCTTCCTTAGATGAAGCCATGTGGTGCGAAGCACCTGAATCAAGAACCCAAGTGGATGGTGAAGAAGCAACTGCAACAAGGGCCTTGCCCTTTCCTTTTCCCTTGCTGTTTTCTTTTGCCTTATTAGACCCCTCATTAGAACTCTGTTTGACAGACTCAGGAACACTGATATTATTCTTCTCAAGAATGTGTGTCAAGTGATCAATTTGTTTCTTCAGACATTTATGTTCATCATGACCGGGTCTTTTACAATAGGCACATTGGACCCTCTCTTTCTTAGGCTTGTCGCCCTTGGAATATTGGGTCTCATTAGTTGCTTTTGAAGCAACCGTTATCTGATCCTTCTTCTCCTTGCTATTCTTTTGTTTCTTATCCTTACTATTGTTGTTACTACTTTGTCCTTTCTGTTCTTTTGTGCCTTGGTTGGCAGCCAAGGCATGTGACTTAGAGGACTTAAGAGTGCCCATCTAGATTAGCTTGTCCTGTTCCCGAGTGAGATTGACAGCAAAATCATCTAAAGATGGCATGGTGAATTGAGTACCAAGTGCACCCTTAGTAGCATAGAAAGTAGAAACAAACACAGAATATTCTGAACTTAGCTTAGAGAGAATACTAAGAATCAGTTGTTCATCTTTCTTTTCAATTCCATATTGTTTTAACTGCAGCCTTAGTGATTTCAATTTAGTGAAGAAATCCTGTATTGTGTTGAAATTGCCTGGACTTAAACTAATTAGTTCATTTTCCAACAAATGACCCCTCATTGAATCTTGTGTGCCAAATAGTGTTTCTAGCTTTGTCCAGATTTCATTTGGTGTATTCAAAGACTCAATGTGAAAGAGCAAATTAGGAGAAACAGACAAACACAATGTTCCATATGCCTCATCACATTTGTTAAACCACTTAGGCTTATCTTCATCTTTAGCAGGTTCAGTTTCAAGTCCCATAGTTATCCTATTTAATCCAGCTTTCCTTAAGTGAATTGTCATGCGTGATTTCCACTCAAAGTAATTGTATGGAGTTAGGATGGGCAGATTTGTTTGATCCATGATGAAGAAATGCAAAGAAGAAGTGCTGAAAAGAAGAGAACCCAACCAAGACAACCCCCCCTTTTCACTCAATCAAAGAACCCCCCAAGAAAATATGATTTGGCACTTTATATTAGTGCGTTTACAACTACCACTAGCAATAAATACTAAGTGGTCTTGATTTCAATGCATTACAAAACCCTCATGAAGAGCATATGCTGAAAATACAACTTTGGCATAATATCCAGAGAAATAAACAGCACCACTGCAATCTACTCAAAAAATCATGCACTTTCAAAAAAAGAATCACCTCGATACGAGGTCGTATGTGAAAGTTATGATCCTCCGAAGTTCCCAAAACGAGAACCGTGCAATGTCACGACTGAGAATCTGTAATTTCTAAAAAATCTTGACATCAAAATCAAAAAATGACTGCACTAGTGCATAGAGCACGAAAAAATAGCCAAAATAAAAAAAAATTTCATGGGAAAAGGAGTCCGTATGAGCAAGAACGGAGCATTTGAAAACTGTCTTCAGAACTGCAGCTGCCAACGGAGAGGGGTCCTGTTGTAGCTTTCTAAGCGCATTTCTACAAAATATACAAACTGCATGCAAAAATAGAAAGATACCCAGATGGTTTTTCTGTGCTGCGAACAAAACCCAGAAGGCGTTTTTCTTACACATGCACAAAAAATATTGCTCCAGTGTAAATGGAACGCCTTTAGCTACAAAAAATGACCCCAACAACCAAAAAACGACATGCAAATGCTGAATCAGATGCTAGAACCTGCAATATTGATTCAAAAGATCAAATATGCAAGCTGGTTGTCAGATTTAAGCTCGAAACCCCGGTTCTGCAACTGTGTATGACGATCTCCGATTTCGATGAAGCGAAAGCCAAATCTGACTTTCTCAAGCCTCCTGGACATGTTGGAACAGCCAGAAATGCTGCCAGTATAACCAGAAATGCTGCAATCACCCAAATTTCATAAAACACATGTGCAACCCCAGAGATTAAAAAAGTTTCCGTCAAACTTTTCTGATTCTCAAGATCATCCGAAGATGCAAGAGAAGAGCATACTGGGTTTTTCAAAAAACCTGCAATAAGATTTATTAGCCCCCCCTGAATCTCTTAAATATGGAAACTAAAATCTACTCTTGCACATAGAATAGCTCTGATACCATGTTAGAATCTGAAAAGATTAATAACCCAGAAAACTAGTGCAAAGAATAGATATTAAAACTATGAATGCAAATGATACGAAATCAAAATAGCAACACAGAGTTAGTCTCCAAGAGAGTAATGCAAATGCTAGAAGCAAAATAGCATTAAGAGGATGCAAAAGCAAAAGATGCAAAATACAAGCCAGGTAGCATGCTTATATAGACTAGGAAGAGAGAGGAGGTGGCAACACCGACCAATGAGGAGCAACCATCTATCGGACTAAAGATAGCAAAGTATCTTCCCAAGATAGCTAATGGATGCTCACATGTAGGAAGGTGACACCTCGCAACTACTCACCTAATAAGACATGCTTTATTGACCTAAGCGAGATTAATAGAAGTGTAGGAAAAACCTAGGAATATAGAAAAATAAATAATCCATCTAGGAAATAAAAACCTACACTAACAATAGTGAACATGTGTCAATCTTGTTATTTCTTTAGAAAGTGCCATGGTGACACTTGTCACTGTCAGGTACCCTTATCTTCCTCTCTTTATGGTGGGACATGCAATTGTTGAGATGTATAGCTCCAACCAATGTTTCAATGCCTTGGAGCTATCAAATTGGCAACTCTTTAAAGATTCACACATTGTTGATCTCCAAAAAGATCGACAATTTTATGGTAAGGAATTAAAAAGGATGCCTTTTGATTAAAAACAAAAGGGGCCCACTTCATAATCCATTGAGTCACCCTTCGACTAATGGAATATTGACTAAAACTCCCTATACTAACACACTTTGGAGAAGCACTACAAATAAATGTGGTGTGTGGTTCTTTCTTCAAAGGGTAATGGAAACTGAGACCCACCTTCCTGATAGCTCAAGAAATTGCATCCAATGGCACAACATTTCCAATTTGTCAGAGTGACAATAATTGGAATGTTGTTTGCATCATTGGATCTTTAACAAAGTGATCAATGGTTTCACAATTACCAACTATTTTTCTCTCTTACTTTTCTAGATAGGGACCCACTTGTGCCATGTGTACACTATTGATCAATGGCACAATCCAGAAGGATGTCATAAATAATAACTTCTAAAACATGTTCCCTATATTTGATCCTTGGCATGATTGATGTCTTAGATCTATCTATGCCCAAACAAGAAAACCCATAGAGCATTTGAAAGTCTCGCAATACACAAAACCAAATGAAATAGAAGCAAAATAAAGCTAATTTTTCACATGGCGAAGAAGTGTTTTTAGGAAAATAGGAGGTGAATGCCAAAAACCTTGAAATCGACCCATCAATGTAGATGAAGAGAAAAGACTATACCAACAAAGTAAACATGAAACAACTACAAGGATGAGAAACACCTAGGTTGTAAGATAAAATCCATGAAATGACCTAAATAGCACTATAAAAGTTAGCACCATATGATAGTCTACCTAGGAAGAGACCAGTCGGGTGGGTTAAAACCATAGAACTTGAGAGAGCTCTAAATAGTTGCTATAGTTCTACCCACTTTAGTAGAGATTTGATCTCCCCTTCTTGACAACCAACCCTAGCTCATTAGATTTCAAAGGAACACTTGAGGACCTGATGCTTGTGTAATGACCTTGTACCCTCCATTGTTTTTACTTTTATAGGAGAGATGGAAAAAGGTTAAACAACCCATGAAAGGGCTAGAAGTAGGACTCCCCAACCCATCACCCACCCTCTTTGCATGAGCCACCTTCATGCTCCTATCAACAATAGACCCCATTAAATTGTTGTCCTTTACCTTTTATGAGGAAGACATCTCTTCAATCCCCTGAGGGATTTTACTTCTTTCTCTAAGAATTATGCTTCCTCCTATTACCCATGAAAACAATAGTAAAAGAGTTAATTAATCCGCTTAATTACAACTTCACAAGTAAAAGATAAATCTCATAAATATCAATCAATAAAAGTCATTATTACAAAATCTTGTGCTCAATTCAGATGAAAGCACTATAAAATAATATACAAAGTCCTTTGGCATTCATGCTATAAATACATCCATTTACATGTTACAATAGTCATGTACAACAAGTATAATAAAATCAATACACTCTCTAGTTTCCATGAACCAAATGGTTCTCCTATGAGTCGAGAGAGGGGAACATGGCTCAAGTGCTTTTCCACCCAGCCATGAAGTAATTACACTTCCCTGGATCCCTTCATGACATGAAGGAAACCCAACCCTGCACGAAATGTCTCGCTACTTGGAACAACTAGTAGGTGGGAACACTTGATGAAACTTGATGTCTAATGTGCAATTCTAATAATGAAAAGTAGATTGTCTCACAATAGGATGTGGTAGAGATATATATCAATAAGTTTGCTAGACAAAATAATCATCTTTTTCAATGACATCTCGTTTAGATCTAAAACTTAAAAACATAGTAACCGGTCAATTCTTGAAAAGAGGAAAAGCCATCTTTGATAATCCACATTCAATATCCTAGCCTAGAAGTAACCCAAACACATTCCTAGATAAAAATCTACCTTATTTCCCCAATAAACAAGTAAAATAAATAATCAAAATAATATAGAATCAAACAATCCATACTCTCCGATAGTTCCTCTCTAATTCCCTTTCCCAAAACATCAATCATGAAAACACACTTTTCAAGCAAGGACCCATCCTTTGATTACACAAAATGCATCTATATAACTACTAAAATTGATTTAATTACCAAGTCCATATTTCATCATAATTCGTAATTTAATAAGCATTCTAAGTTATTTATTAATCTTAATGTCATATCTATGACAGGAAGTCAAGAAACAAGAAACAGTCTTCCTGTCGCAACTGCGACAGGGACTGTAAAATAAATAAAAATAAAATAACAGAGTTCATATTCAGACTTAAACAGGTCTTAGAACAACATTCTATAATAGGGGAAAATATAGCTACATGAATCACATACTTTATCAACTAAGTTTATAGAGTTATTTGCACATTGTTTAATTAATAAGAAGAGGTTGTTTTCTAATACAATATCATTTTCTAACAGTAAAAAAAAAAGATAACTGCTATGATATTTTATGTCTGAATTCACAAGGAAGTTACTATCTAACTAGTAATAGTAATTAAGCAAGGCTAAGATGACAGTAAAATCATTAAACATAGCTACAACAATATCTCTAAATCCTATTAAAAGAGGAATAAAACTTGTTATAGATAGATCAGAATTAATTTGCAATGACAGGAACTTTCAACAGTTATAAACTGGTGGTCAAGTTACTTAGCACAGGTCTGATCCACATAGAAACACAATATCAAAGGTATAATCGGCCCAAGTTTGGAGAGAAAGTAGTCCCTGCTAAACAACTAGGCAGCCAAGAGAAAGAGATCTATCTGAGGCAGAGGCCAAGAGAGAAATAGAATATTACAATTTATGGACCATCCAATTACAATTTACGGACCATCTATGACTCCAGAGTACGAGTACGAGTATGAAGGAAAAAAAATCTAGAAAAACAGTGACGGAGGCTGGTGGCCGAATGGTTACGGCTTCTGATATTCCTGAATACAAAGAAGATTACAAAATTATGCAAGAGCAAGCGTAGAACTCTAGACTTTAAACTCTCTAAGACTCTCTAAAACTCTACTCAATCTGCCCATTATGCTTCCGCAATGGGTTATTTATAGCAAACTAATGACCTAGAAAGCAGGTAAAAGAGAATCAAACCGACTGTACCAGGTGAACCGGTGAAGGAGGTATATCATGCCGAATGGCAGACATTGACAGTCCTTACAAAAGTAATGTCAGGGAATCTCTTTATGGGCTACAGCTTCCTCGTGAACTTGTACTGTTATTAGTGGATGATGATAACTTAGTGCGGTCATTTCCATAGTGATAGACATCATTCCATCCAACAGGGTGCCACTTGGCATGTAAGCGGAATCTTTGGTGGATAACCCAATCTTGAAGATCAATATCATGATTCATAGTGGGTGTAAAGTAAGATTCCCACTTTAATCGCATGTTGATAATGATGCGGGTGACAAGATCTTGACTGATGGGTTCATCAGGATTGGCAGCAGGAGGGCCGGCAAAATGAAAGAAATCCTCCACTTGTTTTGTGATGGGTGCTGAACAAGTAATGTGCCAAGTAAAGAATGGTTTTCTCACAAGGTTGAGCAAGAGATGATACATATGGTCAGAATTGAGACGGAGTATCTCAAATTGGCCATAACCTTCCTCATACATATCAGGAGTAGAAATACAGCCGGTATGTTCAAGTGTTACGGCTGCTTGGACAGCGTTTTCAGTATAGTGATTGTTGAGGCCTTTTGTGAGAATATTTCTTTGTACAATCACATTCATATGTCAGAATGGTGCATCATAGTTTCGCTCTCTGATGAAACTAGGAGGTCTAGAAGAAGATCCAAGATTTTGCATGAATACACCAGGCAGTGAGGGTCTACTGAAATAGTCTGCCACAATATTTAATTTTCCTGAAATATGTTGGGCTTCATAGTTGAACTGATGTAAATACTCTTTCCATCTAAGATATTTTCCACGACCATCTTTTCTTCCATGGTCCTTTTCTTTGAAAGTTAAGAATCGTGTGCAATCAATTCTGATCATGAAATGTTTTAGATGCATCAGCTTCAGAGAAAAAAAATTTAGATTCTTAACCACACTATAAATCTCTTTATCAGAAGAGATCCATTTTCTCACATCTGCTGGGAATGTGCCACTAGCATACTCAGCAAGTAATTCGACTCCATCTTTAATGAAACAGAGATGGCCTCCCCAAGCATAATCAGAGGCATCTGTATAGAGTATAAATTGGGTCGTAGTAGGGACATGTAACACTGGCAAACATTGGACCTTTTGTTGGATGAGTTGAATTGCTTGTGTATGGACTTGAGTCCATAGTGGCTTTCTTTTGGAGAGAAGTTGCTATAGAGGCTCCCTATCAAAACCTGCATGAGGATAGAAATTATTTACATAATTCAAAATACCTAAAAATACTTGCAGCTCCTTAGTGTTTAATGGAGGCTGAAATTCAAGGATCTTAGCTTTAATGTGTGGTTGGACTTCTAACTGTCCACCTTTAACAATCATTCCTAAGAATTTACAAGAGTTGGTACACCATTGAATTTTGCTCAAGGACAGAACAATCCCAGATTTAAGAGCAAGTCCATAAAAAGTATTTAAATGGGAATGATGTTCCTCAAAAGTTTGACTAAAAATAAGAATATCATCAATATAGACACAAAGCCAGTCTTGGCATCCAGTGAAGACCTTATCCATCCGTTCTTGGAAATAAGCAGGAGCATTCATTAACCCAAAAGGCATAACAGTCCATTCAAAATGACTAAATGGATAGCTGAAGGCAGTCTTGAACTGATCTCCCTTTTTAACCCGTATTTGATAAAATCCTGATTTGCAATCAAACTGAGAAAAGAGCTTAGAATTAGCTACCTTTTCTAATAAATAAGATTTATCAGGAATGGGATAAGGAAAAGGAAGAGTAATTGTATTTAATGGTTGATAATTGATAACCATTCTTTTCTTATTCCTTCTTTTCTCAGCTTCTTTGTTTACCATGAATGCATAGCAATTATATTCAGACTGGGAATGAGTAATATACTTCCCCTTTTTTAGTTCTTCAATTGCTAGAGCCATATCATCATAATCATGCGCTGGAATGGGTATTCGCTTTCCACACTTGATTTTTACTCCTTCCTGTATATGGATTTCCATTTCTGGCATTTCTTTCTCCCAAAATTTCTGAGGATCATCTAAACAGATATCCTTGAGTAAAGCAGCTTTGAGTTCAGGTAATAATTCTACGGTCTGTATCTGATGGATAGCAAGATATTTTTCTGCAGCATAGATTAGTCTAGGAGTACTAATCTTTTCACCATTGAGAGTGAACATAATACTTTTCTTAGTACATCCATAAGGAGTATATCTATCAATAAAATTTCCTCCTAACAGAATATCAACAGGGATGTGATTCATTGCAAAGAAATCACATTTGAACTGCTTGGATTCAATAACCAGAGGTTGCTGATGACAATACTTATCACAAACAAACTCATTACCTTGAACATCTTTAGCAGTATAAGTCGTTCTTTGTGTTAACTGTTCCCACTGGTGGATGATCTGTGGTTTACAAAAAGAGAGAGAAGCACCAGTATCTACCTGGGCATCATATTGTCAACCATTGACCGTAATAGTGATATACTGGGAAAACTTACCAGTTAACAAATGTACTAAATATGTGGGGTCTAATTGTGTAGAAGGTTCTGGTAATACAGACATGACAAGCTTTACTTTACTGGGATCGATAACAGGTTTAGTATCCTTTTCTTTAGGCTCTGGATCATACATCATTTGGATTTGTTCCTGAAAAGGGGAATGATCAGGGAAAGGATACACAAGACCAAAAGTAGAAGGGAATTCATCTTCCTCTTGTATGAAGGGAGATTGCATAGCTGGTGTTGGTGTACATGGATAATTAACACAAGGACTATGAGACTGGAAAGAGAAATCAGCTAATACTTGAGTGACAGTATCTTCTCATGGTTGCCGACTGTACTTACGAGCTCTTCTTGCAGAAGTAATAATAGGAAAATCAGAAGAGAAAACAGTTACCTGAGATGGCATTTGTGGCTGGTATTGTTGTACAGGAGGTCTGACAGAAGGAGGATACTGTGAAACTGGAGGATAAGTTGAAGCAAAAGCTGGAGGAACATCTTCTTCATAGTTCCAGAAAGAACTTCGTCCTCTTCGACCACGACCATGGTTCGGTCTCCAGGTTTGGTTCATTAAAGCAGCAGGCTCGGCATCTTCATATAACTCAAGCTGTTGCTCAGCAGATAGAAGAGTATCAGCAAGATCTTCTAAAGCATCTTCCTCTTCATCTTCATATTCATACTCTTCAAAGAGGGGTTCATAAATATCATCTTGCAGATAAAGATCTTCTTCATCATCGACAACATCCCACCACGCGGCCGCAGTAGGATCAGCATAGATGGCTTTCACAGCTTTGTTCTTGCAAGAACAATCAGGAGCCTTATGACCAGGTTTATTACAAATATAACAAATAATCTCGCGAGAAGCAGGGCGAGGCTGCGAGCGATGATGCATAAAGCGCTGTTTAGGCGCATAAGAATGCTTGCACGGGAAAGTATGCTTTTGGAAAGAAAGCTGATGCTTTCTATGCTTCTTTCGTTGCTTGCGCTAGGTACGTGTAAAATGATTACAGCCATAAGTATTGATAAACGTAGGGGCAATGCGTTGAGCCTCTTGGCGAGTGAACTTTTGTTGACATTTGCATTGGTCAATGAACTGGAGAATTTGGTCTCTGGCATATTGGATCAGATTGGTTATAGGATAGAGATCAAAAGGGATTTCACGAATCTCAAGATAAGATAAGACCTTATCAGCTAAATTATAAGGTAGACCTTCAAGATATTTGGTTTTGGCAACATCGACCTTTTTCTTATCCTTGAGTTGATACAATAATTTATGGAATTCATCAGAATACCGCTTGAAATCCTTGAGATCACAACACTTCATAGAGAGAATATCTTTTATTAACCTTTCTTGACGACAGATGGATTTAGGACAGAATTCATCAACAAGCCAATCTAAAAGACAATTTAAAGCAGGACGCTGTTGTTGTTGGGGTTGACCTTGGGCATCTAGAACAATAACAATATTATTGTAGACACAGGCATCTTTATCAGCATCAGAAATACCATTCCACTAGTCAGTAAGAATTCCCCAGAAATAAGACATAGCCATTCTAACAATATTGGCTTGGGAAGTACCAGAAAGACTACTAATGATTATGAAAGTATTGATCCATTTAGTGATGAGATTGTATGGATCTTCAACATGATCTATATCCAAATACCAGGGAGTGACAGGACATGTGGTTTGCATCATATGCACAGAAGAACTTTTTTGTAGCCTCTTTTCTTTTGGAATAAGAGGTGGTGGAACTATCAAAGCATGGGACACTGGTTTTTTCTCTTCATTGACTAACCAGTCTAAAGCAGAGGATAAATCATTTAAAGAATCGTCTACTTTATCAAAACGAGAAATAAGAGTATTATTCACAGAATCTAATTGGTTCCCTAAGGGCTGTACAAGGTTCACCAATTGGTCTATAGACATATTTATTTTCAAAAGGATAGACTGTACATTATCACTTTTCACAGAAAGTTGTTGCACAACATTTCCTACTTCTTTGATACGAGAATTATTTTCAACAACTATATTGCCACATTTTTTAAGGTCTTGATGAAGAGTGGCTACAATTTCTCGTAGATTTATCACATCTTGACAACAATCATCAATATTTTGCTAAAGATGAGAACAGAATCTTCCTATATAATTTCTTTGTTTGTAATCTAAGGAAGGTTCTTTTTCTTCAGAGGTTTTTGGCTGGAAAGCATATTGAAATAGATCTATAGTCCCTTGAGGGGACTTGTAACATCCTTTTAGAGGGGGCCATCTTCCATTCTGATAGAAAGACGTTTCTTGTTCTTTGAACCATTCTAGAGTTTTAGCTCTAGGGAGAGTATGGGCCATATTACAAAAAGGATGATCTATATTAATAGCTTTTCCTTTTTCTTTTTGACGACCTCTGTGATCCTTTGCAACAGGATCAGGACCAGTATTCAGGGCTTCATCTTCAACCTCAACATAAAGTTGAGCTTTCTTTTTAGAAGTAGAAGTTTCTTTGGAAGAAGAACTAAAAGAAGATCTAGGGGTACCAAAATTTTCAAGAAATGGGTTTGGAGGCCTAGCAGAGAGAGACCTGGGAATAACCCTAATCTGGTTATTCAAGATTTCATGTACAGGTTTGGTAGCTTCTAGTAATCTGGGTGCTACATGCTGCATCCAGTCTAATTTCCAGCCTGCCGATACCTCAACGGTATCGATATGCCCTTTCTGGAGTTGAACTTCTCCATGGAGGGTCTTTGCATAAGGCAGGGTTTCCAAAATATCAGGGTTATTTGTATTTGTCATGGAATACAAAACCTGGACTTGTACAGAAGCATATTTAAATTGACCAAACATGTTTAACCCAAAAAGAGAACTAAATACACCCCAACAATTTAAAGAAACTGGCAGAGGAAGTCAAGAATAGGCAGCCTGGTCAATATCATCGTCCTGGCTAAAGATGACAGTGACAGGAAAAGAATAGAAGGCTGGTTGATCAAAACAAAAGGCCAATCACCTTTAACAACAGGTCAATTTCTTACTGCAGTAGGTTGGGTATCATGTTGATGCTCAAAGGAAATGTAGTCCATAAATAGGAAGAATCACAAGCCAATTTAACTATGCTTAAACATTCATATACAACCATTAATTATTGTACTTGAATACTAGAAAAATACCCAGATAGTTTTGCTTGTAAAAATGTCAACCCTGCCTCCCAAGTTGCTGCCATTTGTTGTCTCTTGTCACTCCATAATCAACAAACTTCCCCTCTTTTGTAGAAAAATCATGGTTCTTTTATCTCTGTCGTTCCTTTATTTTATTCAAAACCTCTCTTATTTTTGGCATTCAAATTTAGGTTTTGGCTTTGCTTTTTGATAACTGAAGATCTTGTTTGAGTTTGCATGCATTTGTATTTAGAAAATCTCTCCATTTTTTGTTTAATTAGAATAAAATAACTTGTTTAGCTTTCTATTACATGCATGATAGAATCTTGATTTAATTCCTTTATTTAAAATTCTAAATTTAATATATATATATATATATATATATTATTAATATAATTTACTATTATTAATAAAACACAATTACTAATATATAATTATTTTAATCAATCAAGAAGTATTTACAATAATATTAAAATAATAGATATATATAATTATTGCAATTTAAATACAATTGATTTAAGTCTATTTTAGATATTGTCTTCCAAACATCAACAATTATATTAAAAAGAAAAAACTTATTTATTTATTATTAAATAATATAAGACACAATTTTAAATGTAAATCCAATGAATCATTAATACTTATGACTAAATCACACATTCGAAATAAACTTAAAATACAATATTTTTCTAAGTATCTAACCATCCATCACATTTATTATCCACACAATGATGCATAAAAATAAGCCATTCAAAATGCAATATGAGACTACGTGAGTGTGTGAGTCCATCAGGGTAACCATCCCAAGTAGTTCTTTCCAAATGGATAGAACATCTCTACCTCAACCATGTTCTCATCTTCAACGAGTACCTGCATTCATTTGCACTCAACTCAACACCAATATGTTAGTTCCCCAAAACATAGCCGAAGCAAAACATTATAATCACATTGATAATATTTAATATTTAAATCAATTTTCCAATTTACGAAAATATAACTTCATGATAATTACCTTCACACACGTGGAATTTACTCAAAGTAAAACAATCATAGTATATGTTCACTGATCTAGATTAATTAAATAGTCAATAAAAATGAGATGTGACACCTTGAAATTTTTGTTTGCTGCAAATTCTAGGAACAATTTGATAGCCTCCATTCTTGCCACTAGAGCATAGGTCTCTTCATAATCAATTCCCTCGACTTGAGAGTAGCCTTTACATACAACTCTTGCCTTTTTTCTCACAGTTTCTCCAACTTCATTTAGTTTGTTCTGAAAAACCCACTTTGTTCCAATCACATTCTTGTTTGCAGGTATGGGGACATGTTCCCAAGTTTTGTTTTTCTCAATCTGCAATAATTCTTTTTTCATTGTCTTAACCCAATGTTCATCATTGGATACTTCATTTACTATTTTGGGTTCCACCTTTGATAGTAGATAGAGATTTACTTGTTCTTCTATAGCTCTACTTCTTGTCATCACACCTTTTCTTTTGTCTCCAATAATCTAATCTTTAGAATGATCTCTTTACACATACCTTGGAGTTTTAGTAATTCTTACCAGGGCTTCAGTTTGAGTTTCTTCTTCTCCTGGAGTAGTTTGTTCTTCAGTCTAAACTTCCTTTTCTTTGCCTTTTTCAACCTTTTCTATATCAGCAAGTTCATCTAACTCATATCCATTTGGTTGGATATCTTCATCTACCTTCACATTTTCACTTTCAATGATTTTTCTTGGTCTTTTATTATAGCATCGGTAAGCCTTTCTCTTAGTAGAGTACCCAAGGAATATGCATTCATCACATCTAGCATCAAAATTTCTTAATTCTCCATCTCTTCTGATGTAGCATTTGCTTCCAAAAACATTAAAGTATTTGATAGTAGGAGTTCTACCATACCATAGCTCATAAGGTGTCTTTGTTTCTTTTTCTCTGATTTGCACCCTATTCTGAATGTAGACAACAGTGTGTATTTCTTCTTTCTAGTATACTCTGGTAGGTCATCTTCCTTGATCATTGCTCTGGCATCTTCTTGAACAGTTCTATTCTTCCTTTCAACCACTCCATTTTGTTGAGGAGTCTAAGGAACAGACAAATGCCTATTTATTTCATGTTCTTCACGAAAAGCATTGAACTCATTTGAAGTGAACTCACCACTTCTGTCAGATCTTAAACATTTGATTCTCAAATCCAACTCATTTTCAACCATAGCTTTGAATGCTTTGAACTTATCTAATGCTTCTGTTTTTTCTTTAAGGAAAGTAACCCAAGTCATTCTTGAAAATCATCAATAAGAAGCATAAAATACCTTTCACCTTCTAGACTTCTTGTTCTTATAGGACCACACAGGTCTATATGCACCAGCTCTAGCAAACTGGTAGAGGATTATTCTTTGCTTTTGAAAGTAGTTTTTGTCATCTTCCCAAACTGACATTCTTTGCATATAATATTGATAGGCTTCACAATCTTGGGTAGGTCTCTTACAACTTGAATAGTGCTTATTCTCAACAGATTATTAAAGTTAATGTGACACATTATTCTAGACCATAGCCAACTTTCATCTACCTTAGCCAACAAACAACAATTTTTATCACCTTTCAAGTGATAGACATTACCATGAGTCTTCTTACTAGCAACAATTAGGGTTTTGGAGCTATTCGATATCTTACACCCATTGTCCTTGAACACAAGATTATATGCTTTGTCACACATTTGTCCAACACTTAGTAGATTATGCTTTAGACTCTTGACATAAAGAACATCATTTGTATTATGTTTTCCATCAAAAATAATAGATCCTTTTCCACAAATCTTACACAGCTTGCAATATTAGCAAAGACAAGTTCTTCTCTAAGATTAATAAACAAGCATTCTGTATTATTTCCATCATCAGAATTAGATTCATCATCAGTCACACCATCATCATATCTAACATAATAACTCTTTCTTACCATCTTTCCTTTACTTTAATTAATTTTCAATGCTCTGTTAGTATATTTTGAAGCATAATGGCCAATTTTACCACAATTGAAGCATTTGAAAGGTAACTTACTTTTGAACTTTCCTCTGCTGCCCCTTTTTATTTTACTTGCAAATTTTGACTTAATCTCTACAAAATCTTCATCATCTGACTCCATAGCATATTTCACTGATCTATCAGTCTTAGTTTCTTCTTGGCCTTGAAAGTAGTCTCAATTTTCACAGGATCATCAGTGGTACCAAACTCTTTTATTTCAAAAGTAGTTAGTTTACCAAGCAATTGATCTTTTGAAAGCTTTCCCATATCAAGAAACTTTTCAATGTCAGATACCTTGTGACTATTAGATTTTGGAAGAGTTCTAAGTATCTTATTTGTAAGATCCTCATTCTTTAATTCTCCACCAAGACCCTTGATGATGCTGACAACTTCATCAATCTTCTGTAAGTAACTTGTTATGTTCTCATCTTCAACCATTAGCATGGTTTCTTATGTGGTTTTCAAGTTCTGCAACTTGGCCTTCTTAACAAATGCATCACCTTCATAGACTTGCTTTAATTTATCCCAAATATCATAGGCAATTTCCACATTCACAACTTTTTCCATTTTAGTGTTAGACATGGAATTTAATAGAGTATTTTTAGCTTTGTGATTAGCCTCAAAATCTTTAATCTCTTCTTCAGTATCTAGACCATCTTTAGGTATTGTGTACTTATTCTTAACCATTATCCAAACATGATAACTAATAGAAATAAGATAACTTTGCATTCGTACATTCTAGTAGGCATAGTCAGATCCATCAAACTGAGGAATGTCTTTCTTGTGAGCCATCTCAGATCTTCCTTAAGTTGTTAGGCTTTCTTCAAAGGAACTTGGCTCTGATACCAATTGTTGAAAGACACAAGACAATTGAGAGGGGGGAGTGAATTAGTTGTATCAAAACTTTAACTTCTTCAAACAAAAATCACTTTCACAATCACTTAATCTATTTCATTATTCTGTTATGAACATTAAACGTGAATAGCAGAATCAAAACATGAACACATCAATACCATACACACATGAACACCATATTTTTTACATGGAAAACCCTACACAGGGAAAAACTATGGTGAGTGTAAGCTCACAATATAATGTAATAACAATACCAAATATCAAAGGTGGCTCACTGCCCAAAAGAATTGCTCACTGCTAAAGGGTGGCTCACTGCCGAGGGTTGGCTCACTGCCGGGGTTGTCTCACTACTAGAGTTGAACTGATAAATTAGCATCTACTCCATGCCTGAGTTCAGTTCCATTGAAGCACAATATAACTCCTCTACTTTGCTCAGATTTTACAACTTGCACCTTATCTTCTCATCTTCGCTACTTGGACACTCAATCACAAATTCATTACATACATTTATACCTATCATCAACCTTGGAATGTACATCAAGGTCAGCATTACATTCTACAACCATTGGAACTATCTCCAAGGTTGGCATACATACATAAATCAAATTAGGACTAGAGCTAAATAAATTTGCGGGGTAAATGAATGAAGGAAGAACACATCACAACTTAGCTGGAACCCAAATACATCTTCACATTCTTAGACATGCTTCTTCAATCCATGAATCACTGAGCCCCAACAAGTGTGATAAACCAAGTTGGCCAAAACTTATGCACATGTCAAGAACACTTACAAACAAGCTTGCAAGACCTTCATTGTAGCTTGTGGATCAAGCACATGCCTTCAATACATTCTACCTTCAATACATTCTAGAGACATCTATGAAAAACATAGAATCAGGGTAAGTGCAAGAAGATTGGGGGCCAAAAAGGGGTCTTAAGTGGCCACATTTTTCCTAAAATTAGGAAATGCTGGCCTTGGATGAGAAATTGAGCATAGTTACACTCAAAATTTGGAGATGCAACCAAAATGATGTTCATAGTGCTCCGAGTCTACTTTCTAAACTACTAATTTTTTTTGAAAATGGTATAGATTAAGGGGTTCAAAAGAGGGAGCCACAGAAATTGGTGTTGTTTCTGTCAAAAAACATAACATAGCATGTTTTGTAGCTCCCTCAAAAGGTTAACTTTTTTTTGGTATTTTTAAAATCGCTTTAGTGAGAAATTAGCCAACAGTATGTAGTTTATGCCCAATTTTTCTGATATTTTTTTGATGAATATTTAATTTTTTACTAATTTTCAAAGTGGACACATCCTAAAAAACATAATTTTGGCCGTGCTACCCCTATAAATTTTGAAAACTAATTGAAGATCATTTTTTTAATATGTGTAGAATGGAGTCTAGTTTCTAAAAATATAATTTTTTTGAAATTTCAATGAACAATTAATTTACAATGAAAAAAGACCAAACACTGGTTTTTTCCCAAAAATGGACACGCAAACAAAAGAAATTAAAGATGAAAGGCTTAACATTGTCAAAATGTGAAAAAAATTACGTCATTAAATAGCTAAGAGAAAGCCTAACATTACCCAAGTTTTTGATTTGTTCAATCTTGAAACACATGCAAATCTGAGGGTTAGCACAAACGAAATTATGTGAAATCTTGTAGAATTTAAAAAAACACATCTTTGGACGTTGGGATAGCACTCCAAGCCTTTGGGTTGGAAATCCAAAGCAAATCCCAAGCCTAAGGCTTTGGATTCCCAAAGCAAAATATAACGCGAGCGTGTTATAATGCGCTAGCATTATGTTTTGTTTTGCACTTTTTTCTTTTCCGCAAAAGTTGGCGCGATGTTTGTCATGTTCGAAATAACGTGAGCGTGTTATAACGCACTTGCGTTATGTCTCCCTTGGAATGTTTTATGTGCAAGGTTATTAAGCATGTATGTATGTATGTATGTATGCCTATATGTATGAATGTATGTATGTATTGATGTTTGTATGTATGCCTATATGTATGTATTGATGTATGTATGTATGTATGTATGTTGAGTGTCAAGGGTAGAGGAGGGTAGAGATGGGGGTGAGGTGGATAGGAGAGGAGAGGGGTGGATAAGGGTTGAGGGTTTAATAGTCAAGGGTTGAGGGTTTAAGGTCAGGAGAGATTAGGGTTTAGGGTTGAGGGATTAGGGTTTAGGGTTGAGGGATTAAGGTTTAAGGTTGAGGGTTTAGGGATAGGATTTAAAGTTTAGGGATAAGAGATTAGGGTTTAGGACCTTAAGGGATTAGGGTTTAGGGTTGAGTCTTTAGGGATAGCATTTAGGGTTAAGGGATTAGGGTTGAGGGTCGAGGGATAAGAGTTAAGGTAGAGTGTTGAGGGTAGAGGCATTAGGGATAGGGTTGAGGGTTGAGGGATTAGGGTTTAGGGTTGAGAGCTTAGGGATAAGGGATTAGGGTTTAAGGTATAGTGTCGAGGGTTAAGGGTTTAGGAACAGGGATAGTGTTTAGGGTTGATGGATGTAAGCATTTAGGGTTTAGGGACAAGGAATTAGGGTTGAGGGTTGAGGGATTAAGGTTTAGGGCTGAGGGATTAAGGTTTAAGGTTGAGGGTTGAGGGTTTAGGATAGGGTTTAGATTTTAGGGATAAGGGATTAGGGTTGAGGGTTTAGGATAGGATTTAGAGTTTAGGGATAAGGGTTTAGGGTTTAAGGTTTAAGGGTTGAGGCTTGAGGCTTTAGGGATAGGGTTTAGTGTTTAGGATTTAGGGTTGAGGGATTAGGGTTTAAGGTATAGTGTTGAGGGTAGAGGATTTAGCGATAAGGTTTAGGTTTTAAGGTTTGGGTTGAGGGTTGAGGCTTCATGGATAGGGTTTAGCAATTAGGGTTAAGGGATTAGAGTTTAAGGTATAGTGTCGAGGGTTGAGGGTTTAGGGATAAGGTTTAGGATTTAAGGTTTAACGGTTGAGGGTTGAGGCTTTAGGGATAGGGTTTAGGGTTTAGGGTTAAGTGAGAGACCTAGATGGTTAAGGATGGATGGAGGTTAAGTATAGCATATACGGTAGAGGTTTGAAGGTTGAGGGATAATGTTCAAGGTTGAGTGTCCAAGGTTAAGTGTATGAGGTATATAGGGTTTAAGGGTTTAAGGGTATCTAGGGTTTGAGAGTTTAAGTGGTGTAGGGGCACCTCAAAACATGAAGAATATAGAAGATTCCCTACATTTTATGTTATGTACAAGTGTTATGTGATAAGGCCTTAGTGCCACCTTGAGTCTAGTTGGCTGAGTATGGCATAATGTCGAATAATGACATGTATGTCAAGAAAAAGAAGTTGTAACCGAATTGAATGTCAAGAAAGAGATTGTAACCGAACAAGTAAGTTTGTAACCAATTGATAGGGTGGTTAGAGGTGGTTTTACCTTCCATCGTTTGTAACTGTCAATGGTGAGTCTTTATATAGTTGGGTTTCTATTCATAGAAGAGGGAGAGACTGACAGAGTAGAACAATCTGTATACATAAATTCTGGAGAGAAATAGAAAAACATTATGTTTTGGTCTAAATTCGGGAATGTAGGTTTGGGGTCATTCCACTGGTGGATTTCTTTGAAATCAGTGGAATGACCACCATGACATTTAGATTATTTATGTTCTTTAGTATTTTGTAGTTTCTGTGGTTGTTCGTTCGGTTACAATATGCAGAAGTAGTTAATGGTGTGGATTTTGGGTTGTGTCTCTAAATATGCATTTTGTGAATATCCAGCAATTGTATGTCATAGACAATCTAAGTATATACCGCTTAAGTATGTTAGGTATACAGTTTAGGTGTATACGTCATTTGTATGTTGAAGACACTTGTGTGTATATGTCATTTGCATATCGGCAAGGCGTAGGTTACAGTTATATGTGTAAATGTACATTCTGAATGATACAAGGGATGACCGACTGTATCGGTGACATCGAGGGAAAGATACATTGGAGAACTGGCAGTAGCAAGTCTATTAATGTGTATGCGAAGTAAAAGACATCAGAGTGACAATCATTAAGTCTCACCGATGGGGATGTTATCGGCATGTCAGCGGGAGAAATGGAGTCACTGTCGATAGAGGCAGTCTTATCGACAGTGAAGTGGTGTTAAGCATATCAGCATAAGATATGATTTCGGAAAAGAAGTAAAGAGTCCCACCGAAGATGAATGTCACGCTGATGATTCAGTGCTCATCGAAATAAGTTGTATTATTGGCGAATAGTGGAAAAGTTACTCCGACGATACAAAGTCTGGGCGATGCATTCTATTCATCGGCGAGAGATCCCACATCGGGCTAACAAATTTAAAGGTTACCGATAATGATAAGTCTGGCCGACAATAGAGAAAGGAAGCATAGTTTGATGAGACATTAGAGGGTGTCTTACTAACAGTAAAGGAGAATGTATTTCGGTCTCGTTTGGACCTTAAGAAGGATATTTTGAAAGCTATTTGAACATCATAGTATTGGAGTGTGTGTGCTAATGGATTTTCACCCTGTTATGCAAGCTTCTAATGTGATGCCTCTGCATCAGATTGGTATCAGAGATTAGAAGATTCTGAGTGTGTAGATAGAGTGCCGAAGGAGGCAATCTACACCAGGATTTTGGGATGAGCATTGGTTTTTACTATCTGATTCTTGTTATGAAGTTTTATGGTTGCAGGTGCAAGTTCACTTGCTACAGTAGATGGATAGGAAGGTCTGTCAAGAGGGCCAGAGAAGATGGTCCATTGGTTGTCACCAAAAGTCTTGGGGAGAGAGGCAAGAGAGGACTCCCAGGTGAGGGACAAGAGTGTTGGTGTAGCAGGGAGAAGTGGACTTCAGATGATAGAGATGCTATTTGGAAGCAGCCAATCAAACTCCATTGATAGGAGTCATAGTTGAAGAGTAAAGAGGAAACATCGGAAGTATCAAGTCTGGGTTGAAGACATAAAGAGGCAAAAGTTGTTTGAAGCAGACCCCATAACTCCTGGGACAAGAGTTTTCTACATGCTGGGGAGTATGGTGCAGGAGCACCTCAAAACCTGAAGAATCTAGAAGATTCCCTACATTTTATGTTATGTACAAGTGTTATGTGATAAGACCTTAGTGCCACCTTGAGTCTAGTTGGCCGAGTACGGCATAATGTCGAATAATGACATGTATGTCAAGAAAAAGAAGTTGTAACCAAATTGAATGTCAAGAAAGAGATTGTAACCGAACAAGTAAATTTGTAACCGATTGACAGGGTGATTAGAGGTGGTTTTACCTTCCATCGTTTGTAACTGTCAATGGTGAGTCTTTATATAGTTGGGTTTCTGTTCGTAGAAGAGGGAGAGACCGACAGAGTAGAACAATCTGTATACATAAATTCTGGAGAGAAATAGAAAAAAATTGTGTTTTGGTCTAAATTTGGGAATGTAGGTTTGGAGTCATTCCATTGGTGGATTTCTTTGAAATTAGTGGAATGACCACCATGACATTTAGATTATTTCTGTTCTTTAGTATTTTGTAGTTTCTGTGGTTGTTTGTTCGGTTACAATATGCAGAAGTAGTTAATGGTGTGGATTTTGGGTTGTGTCTCTAAATATGCATTTCGTGAATATCCAGCAATTGTATGTCACAGACAATCTGAGTATATACCGCTTAAGTATGTCAGGTATATAGTTTAGGTGTATACGTCATTTGTATGTTGAAGACACTTGTGTGTATATGTCATTTGCATAACGACAGGGCGTAGGTTACAGTTATATGCGTAAACATACATTCCAAATGATACAAGGGATGACCGACTGTATCGGTGACATCGAGGGAAAGATACATTGGAGAACTGGCAGTAGCAAGTCTATTAATGTGTATGCGAATTAAAAGACATCGGAGTGACAATCATTAAGTCTCACCGATGGGGATGTTATTGGCATGTCAGCGGGAGAAATGGAGTCACTACCGATAGAGGTAGTCTTACTGACAGTGAAGTGGTGTTAAGCATATCGGCGTAAGATATGATTTTGGAAAAGAAGTAAAGAGTCCCATCGAAGATAAATGTCACGTTGATGGTTTAGTACTCATCGGAATAAGTTGTATTATCAGCGAACAGTGGAAAAGTTACTCTGATGATACAAAGTCCGGGCGATGGATTCTATTCATCGGCGAGAGATACCACATCGGGCTAACAAATTTGAAGGTTACTGATAATGATAAGTTTGGCCGACAATAGAGAAAGGAAGCATAGTTCGATGAGACATTAGAGGGTGTCTTACCGACAGTAAAGGAGAATGTATTTCGGTCTCGTTTGGACCTTAAGAAGGATATTTTGAAAGCTATTTGAACATTATAGTATTGCCGTGTGTGTGCTAATGGGTTTTCACCCTGTTATGCAAGCTTCTAATGTGATGCCTCTACATCATTAAGGGTTTAAGATTTAAGGGATTAAGGGTTTAAGAGTTGAGGGATTAGGGTTTAAGGCATAGTGTCAAGTGTAGAGGGTTTAGAGACAAGGTTTAAGGTTTGAGGCTTGAGGCTTTAGGGCTGAGGGTTAAGGTATTAGGGTATAAGGTATAGTGTCAAGGGTAGAGGTTTTAGGGATAAGGTTTAGGATTTAAGGTTTAAGGGTTGAGGGTTGATGCTTTAGGGATAGGGTTTAGTGTTTAGGTTAAGTGAGAGACCTAGATGTCTAAGGATAGATGAAGAGGCAGACAAGGAATGACTAAGAGACCCAGAGAGGGGAGAGGTAGAGAGGTGATGGGAGATAGAGGTGAGAGATAGAGAGGTGAGGGGAGAGATAGAATAAAATGAGAGAGTGAAGTTGACAACTTGAGGGAAAGATGGGTAAGGGGGAGGGAGAGAGGTGGAGAGGAAGGGAAATATCTAGAGAGCCCTAAGAGATATACAAGTGAGAGACCTACAACCTAGGGAGAGAGGGGTGAGAGAGATAGGGGAGAGATGGGGGTGAGGTAGATAGGGGAGGAGAGGGGTGGATAAGGGTTAAGTGTTTAAGGATTTAGGGTTTAAGGGTTGAGGGTTTAGGGTTTAAGGGTTGAGGTATTAAGGGTCAAAGGGTTGAGGGATTAGGGTTTAGGGTTGAGGGATTAGGGTTTAAGGTATAGTGTCAAGGGTTGAAACCTAATCCCTCAAACCTTGACACTATACCTTAAACCCTAATTCCTTAACCTTAAACCCTAATCCCTCAACCCTTAAACCATTAATACCTCAACCCTTAAACCCTAAACCCTTGACCCTTAAACCCTCAACCCTTATGCACCCCTCTCCTCCCCTATCTACATCACTCCCATCTCTCCCCTATCTCTCTCACCCCTCTCTCCCTAGGTTGTAGGTCTCTCACTTTTATATCTCTCAGGGATCTCTAGATATTTCCCTTCCTCTCCACCTCTCTCCCTCCTCCTTACCCATCTTTCCCTCAAGTTGTCAACTTCACTCTCTCATTTTATTCTATCTCTCCCCTCACCTCTTTATCTCTCACTTCTGTCTCCCCCTCACCTCTACCTCTCCCCTCTCTAAGTTTCTCAGTCACTCCTTGTCTACCTCTCCATCCATCCTTAGCCATCTAGGTCTCTCATTTAACCTTAAACCCTAAACCCTATCCCTAAAGCCTCAACCCTTAAACCTTAAATCCTAAACCCTATCCCTAAACCCTCAACCCTCATCCATATGCCTTATACCCTCAACCTTAAACCCTATACCTTATATCTTAGACACTCAACCTTGAACATTATCCCTCAACTATAAACTCTCAACCCTCTACCCTATACACTCAACCATATACTTAAGCCCTAATCCATCAATCCTCAACCCTATACTTTAAACCCTATAACCTAAACCCACAAACCCTCATCCCTATACCCTATAACCTCACCCTTATACCCTTAATCCATATCATAAACCCTAAACCCAATATCCTAAACCCTAATCCCCATACCTTACATACTTAATCTTATACACTCAACAAGCTGAATATTATCCCTCAACTATAACCCTCAACCCTCAACCCTCAACCCTATACCCTCTACCCTCTACCTATTACTTAAGACCTAATCCCTCAACCCTCAACCCTATACCTTAAACCCTAAACCCAAAAACCTCAACCCTCAACCCTAAAAACTATATGGGTTCAGGTCCTTATATACCTGCCCTAAACCCAAAACCCTTACATACATACATACATACAAGCATACATACATACATACACGCATTCATACATACATACATACATACATACAACAATACATACATACATACAACCATACATACAAGCATGCATACATATATACATGCATACAAGCATGCATACGTACATACATACATACATACATACATACAAGCATGCATACATACATTCATACATATAGGCATACATACATACATACAAGCATACATACAATTTGGAATACATGCATACATACATACATAAATACAAATATATATCCAAACATACATACATCAAACATATGTAACAAACTTGAACATAAAACATTCAATAAACAACCTCAAACTTGAAAAACATTGGGCAAAATTTTGCAAAAAAGAAAAAATGCAAAGAAAAACATAACACGCTCACATTATAACATGCTCGCGTTATAGCGTGAGTGCGTTATGGTTTTGCGCTCTCACGTTATGGGTTTTTAAAAAAATTTAAGAATTTTTTCCACTTTTTGGCCCCCCATATTTTTGCACCCACCCATCACTTGGGTGCTAACAAACCCAACCGCAATAGATCTCACTTGAAGACAATAAATATCACTTGAGAGCACATCATAGACTATTTCTTAACAGACACTGTCAAACTCTGTTAATCACTAGCTTGCCTTCTAGAGCGCCAAATGACAAATCCTTTGGAATGAAGATGACTAAGGACCTTATTTAAGCTTAAGTCTAGAATTGCAAAGCCAAAATCCAATTTGCAGAGAAATGTGGAGCAAAACACTTTCTCCCTGTCACTCTGCAAACCTTGTCAGGCATAGTCTTCAAATTGGTGAATAGAATTTTTTCTACATAGTGATCTAGACTACCAAATTCTAGATTTAGCATCTTCAAATACTTATGTAAGTCATATCCAAAGCTCATACTTCAGTCTTCAATACAGAGAAAATGTGGAGCAAAATATTCAGATAGTGTTCTTCAATCAATCAACAAACAACAATATCAGAAGATACAATTGGCACCAACGACAACACAAACATGTTGACATCAATGACAACACTAGTTAGTACATACTTGCAACACTATACACACCAAAAACATAAACACACATGAACAAAGGATAAGAGATGCCTTGGGGGATGAAAAAGGAAAGAATCAGTGCTTTAGGGAGTAATGATAAAAGACTTTTGAGACTGGTGAAAAGGATGCTACTAGGAGAAAGGTGCTCAAGGGAGTGGTAAAAAGAATGGTACATGGAGTAAAGGCAAGGTGCTCAAGGGAGTAGTAAAAAGGAGGCTTTAGAGAGAAAAGACAAGGTGCTCAAGGGAATAGTAAAAAGGATGTTGTAGGGAGCAAAGGTGCTCTAGGGAATTGTAAAAGGATACTATAGGGAGAAACGGTGCTCTAGGGAGTGGGCTTATCATTACACATAGTGGGAAGTAGTAAAGCAAGAAGGTCCTTGAGGGAGCACACAAAAGACATCAAGCTAAAATCCATAATAGAACATTAAAAAATCTACATGCCTAGGGTCAATATCAATGTATCATGAATGATAATCATTAAGGGACAAAAATGAAACGGTAATCATCCCCGAAGCATGCAAAACAATAAGAACATAGGAAAAATGTCCCATGAAAACAAAGTAAAAAGAAAAATTTTCAGTCAACATGGAAGAGACCTAAATGTCTTGATACTTTGCATCATTTCCAAAATATTAAGAAAAATCTAAGGTCACAATGATAAATGAATTCAGATACACATAGAAGAATGTTACAACATTTTTGTTTACCTTGTATCCATGTCCCTATGGAGAAGCATGGGTCCTTTAGGAGAAACTAACAAATACATATCAAGCAAGCACATGGGTATAACAACAAAATTAGGCATGCCACACAAATATACAATCAAATAAATGGTATGTATTGCAAGTATGTACTAATTGGTGTTGTCATTGATGTCAATATGTTTGTGTTGTCATTGTACCAACTGTATTTTCTGATATTACTGATTGTTGATTGATTAAAGAATACTGTCTGAGTATTTTCTCCATATTTTTTCTGTATTGAAGACAAGAGTATGAGATTTAGATAGGATTTAGAGAAGTTTTTGAAGATGCTAAATCTAGAATTTGGTAGTCAGGATCGTTGTGCCTGGAAAAAGTTGTATTCACCAGTTTGAAGACCGTACCTGGCAACATTTGTAGAGTGATAGGGAGATAGTATTGACCTACACATTTCTACACAGGTTAGAATTTGGTCTTGTAGTTCTAGACATAAGCTTATAAGGTCCTTAGCCATCTTCATTCAGAAGGATTTATTATTTGGTGCTTCGGAAAGCAAGTTACTGATTAGCAGAGTTTGACAGTGTCTGTTGAGAAGTAGTCTATGATGTGTCTTCAAGTGATATCTATTGTCTTCAAGTGAAATTTGTTGTAGTTGGATTTGTTGGCTCCCAAGTGATTCCATGATCTTCATAGATGTCTCCAAAATATATTGAAGGTGTGTCCTTGATCTGCAAGCTACAATGAAGATCTTGGAAACATGTACCTAAGTGTTCTTAATGTTGTGCACTAGTTCTGGCAGACCTGGTTAGTCACACTTGTTGTAGAGGTGATTCGTGGATTATGGAAGTGTGTTGTAGCATGTGAAGATGTATTTGGGTCTGAACTAAGCCATGAAGTGTTCCTCTTTCATTCATTTACTCCACAAGTTTGTTTAAGTCTAGTCCTAATTTGATTTTTTGTATGTATGCCGACCTTGGAGATAGTTCCAATGGTTGTAAATTGTAATGCCGACCTTGATGTACATTCCAAGGTTGATGATTGGTATAAATGTATGTAATGAATTCATGAATGAGGTGACAAGTTGCGAAGATGAGAAGATAAAGTGTGAGTTGTAAAAGCAGTATAGAGCAGAGGAGATATTACACTTCAATAGAACTGAACTCAGGCATGGTGTAGCTACTACTATATCAGTTAATCCTAGTAGTGAGCTAACATCGGTAGTAAGCCAACCCCTCGACAGTGAACCATCCTTTGGTAGTAAGCCTTTCATTTAGGCAGTGAGCCCTTTTGGCATTGAGCCTATTTTGATATTCAATATTGTTACTATATTATTTTGTGAGCTAACACTCACCATGGTTTTTCCCTTTTTAGGGTTTTCCATGTAAAAAATCTAGTGTTCATGTGTGTATGGTGTTGATGTGTTCATGTTTTGATTTTACTATTCATGTTTAATTTTCATGACAGAATAAGGAATTAAACTAAGTGAATGTCAAAGTGATTTTGGTTAAAGAAGTTAAAGTTTTGATACAACAGATTCACCCTCCCTCTTAGTTGTCTTGTGCCTTTCAACAGTATGAGGGTACTACTACTCAAGATTAGAAACTAGTAAGTCATCCTTCTCCCAATCTTGATTGTAAGGGTGGGATGGAGGTTGACAAGCTATAAAAAACACTATAAGAGTGGTACTGGGTAAAAATCCATCACCAAAATGTGGAAGGATGGTTGCTAATGCAACATCCTCCTCAAAATTCTCATGTGACATGAGGGTCAATAACTTACTAAAGATTTATGACAATGAAGGAATGCCAACATTAGTTATAGGCTCCTCGATAGAGGAGAGAGCCAAAATAATCCTATCATAGAGGATGATCTGCTACTATTGCTTAGCACTAACATCAGAGATAGGGTCTATAGGAGAAACATAGTTAGGGGGAACTTCCATCAACTTGGGAGCATGAAGATCCTAAGGATGAAGGGAGAATGTTGGTCTTCAATCTCTGGAATATCAAGGTAGGATAACAATCCTACTTATGCTTAGGTTGAGGAAGTAGTAGGTTTGTCTATGGTGGTAGGATGAATAACATCAAGGAAAATCTAATTACATGTGTACTAAAAAGGCACCATGGCATCAAATACTTCCTTAGGGATAAAAAAATATTGGGCAAGTTGAGAATCTCAGGGAAGGGTGGCACATCGATTATAATAGGGATAATTGGAGGGTCACATGAAGGAGTTGAGAAACTTGCACCTTCTGAGAACTAGGTTGGTGTAGATTCTAAGGCAACTCTTTAGAGGTGGACCTGCCAACTTGAGCTCTAGCTGTAACACATCAATGATTCATACGCTCTCAAGGAAGTTGATTGTACCTAGTGTAGGTAGAGGGCTCAATAGGGTTTAATTAAATAGTATTATTTTCCATATCCATCATAGTGAGGGTGGAAGGAGTAGAAGAAACAATGGGAGGTTGAGTAGCAGTATATCTCAAAAACTATGGGGTTTCCCCTCTAGTTGAGGTGTAAGAGGTAGGAGGAAACACAATTGAGTATTCATGAGCACTATGAGGGCTAGGAGAGTCATCCAACATGGGTTTCTTTCTTATTATTGCTGCTAGTATAGGAGGAGGAACAAGAGCAACCATCATCGACCGGCTAACCTCTAGAGGGGGAAGCCTAGAAAGCACGGGCTTGGGCATGGAAGAGCTTGATTTGGAAGTAGTAGGAGCACTAGAACTAGCTTGACACTCTTTATATTGTAAGCAGACCTTAAACAAAAGGTCCACTTGAGGTCAAAGCATCTCAGTAGGTGTATGCCAAAAATAGTTTAAAGAGAAGTTTACCCACTATTGGAGGGGCTAGAAGCCACTATAGGTAATTATGTGTGTAACTCCATCATGGGGGAACTTCAAACACTGGTGAAATGAAGAGGAGACCACTTGCATCTCAGAAAGCCAAGGATGACCTAGCAGGACTAAAAATGGTCAAATATGGGTATGACATAAAATGTAATATCTAGGGATCTGGACTCCCTTCTTTCACTATCAATAGTGGCTTGGTCAATTCTAAGGGCACTTTCAATTGCTTCTTTGAATATGATTTGTAAAGGAGTTTTTGAACTCCTCGTATGTCATTAAGAGAGTGTAAGAAAAAATCACAATGTTCCTTATGATCCATGTTTGGTGTACTAGTTGAAGAATAGAGAACTTTCCTCCATCATGTGATAAATTATATAACCAACTCGTTGGCTTCTTGTTTGATTGTTAAAAATTCTCATATTCATGTCTTGATCAGTTTGTTTATGTTGAAGGTGGCCACAAATTAATTGATGAGTTGCATAAAAGAGTGGATTGATGCTTCTGAAAGTTGATAGTATCAATCTCGAGTGATACCCTCCAGAGTCTTTGCAAAAGTATTTGCTACCACCCCATCCCAAGGAAGGAGTACCTGTACTACTGTGATGTATGCCTTGATATGAGAGTTAGGATTACCCTCTCCTTTAAATTTTGGAAGCTCGAGAAGAGGATGTAATATTATGAATTGACAAATTATGTAGTCAAGAGGCTCCTTTAAATACTCAAGGTATGTTCCTAGGAGGGGGTTATGCATAGAGGTTCTTGTTCCTCCAAACATTAGCCTTCAGATAGAGCTTGTTGCAATTGTTGAAAGGGTATGTTAGATTGTTGATAGCCTAAAAAAGGTGGATAACTATATGGCATCATGTTTATGTTTTGAAGATTGGGTGGGAACATTTGTGGTTGATTTTGAATTAGAGGAATCCCACCTATTTGATTGAGACTTTTCATGTTGGATGGTAGGGGCAAGGGAGGCCTAAATGTTTCATGGAATTTTAGATGAGGGAGAATTTGTGTTTCCCCCTAGTTTGATTCAATCTTATCAATGAAAGGGTTTCCTTGTGTCCTAGGTTTTTCTTAAATTTTGCTTTGACAAACTTGTCTGATATTTCTAGCTTCAAGGGTCCTGATTCATTGGACCAAATTTTACATAAGTTCTATGAATCAGGCTTCCTCCACTCTTTGAGTTTTACAACCTTGAGTGACCATACTTGTTCCTTTTGATTATACTTGACATGTCACAGGGCTTTTATCTTGATGTGCCACATGGAGAGGTTTTTGTGCCCCCCCAAGCTTCTTGTAAGCTTTTCTTTTGATGGCTCACCTCATTGTCCATTTGGGTGGCCATTTTCATATGGCTTGTTATGCATTGGTCTTGTTGATGGATCTCAGACTGAACACTCGCTTGGCATGTTTTGATTTGGTCCATGTTGTGGGGATGTTGTTGGATCCCCTTTGATTCTTTCAAGTTTGACTGATTTGAGATTAAAGCTATTGGACCTAAACACGTGCTCCTTTCATTGGAGGGGTGATTCCCCTAAAATATGTGTGATTTTGTCCTAGTTTAAGGGTGTAGGAAACACCACAAAATGAAAGAAATGAAGATGGACATGAAATATGAACATGGAATTAAATAAGCATCGAGAAACACAAAAGATCCCATCAAAAGTTTTTATTTTTCACATCGAGTTCACCAAAATAGGTGGTGAATCTAGTGTCAGATGTGAAAGTGATGATGAAATGGGATCAAAGAAATGAAAATGTCAAAATATTTAATCAGGAGGTTTTTTTTCCTCATGTCGGGTTCACAAAAATATGTGTGAATTCAATGTCAGCTGTGAAAGTGATAATTAATAAATTTTGCAAGCGAAAATGCAAACAACTCATCATATAGAAGGATTTGTTATTCACATCAAGTTCGCCAAAATATGTACACGAGCAAAAACATGACTCGGTTTCACGAGGTGATCAAGTTGTCTTTGATGAGAACACAAACCCTTCTCCTTGCCATAGGGTGAACCTCCACATTACTCACTCTTGTGGAAGTAGCCAGTCGAGAGGAGGTGAGACATGGGGGTGGTCCTGCTCACTTGAGAGTTGGGCTTCATGGAGAGTGGTTGACTAGTCTTGGGGCCTTTCATGGGTATTAATTCTAATGTATTGCTCTGTGGCAATTGTAGTTGAAATAACTATATGACCCTAAGCATCACTAGTTATTGTTCTCCTATTTGGATTCTGAAGATTCCAACATTGAGTTGGTTGCCGATTGTTTTTGTTTATGTTTCTGTCATGTTGGAGTTGCTCATCAAATCATTGTATGATGATTCATGTTTGAACCAATCTTAGCCTATGTTGTTGTTCATGGATTATCAACTGATGGTGTTGTGGCCTTGGGTGTATCTCCTCAATCTCTTTGAGGATCCACTCACCTCTAAGTCCAAGGAACATTCGTGAGTCCAAACTGAAAGAGAGTTCATTGGAGTTGACCTCAATTTGATTAAGGTTTGACTTAGGGTTTATGACCTAAGGTTTAACTTTCTTTTCTTTACATTGGTTGACTGGTGTTGACTAGTGTTGACCTTGTGATGAAATCGATGGTTTTCAATCTTCATGTGATGCTTGTGTTTTTGTTGTTTTCTATTTTTGAATATATGCAACCTATATGTATGCAAGACAATATTTTTGTGTTTTTTGTGGGTTTTTATGAAAATAATTTTTTTTTAATCTAGGATTTGAAATGTGTATGCAATTTAAAATGGGGTTACCTAATGCAATATGATATGTCTTTTTTTTCTTGATATTTTGGATCTAATCACTCTACGAAATGAAATTGCTTTAAAACAAACTAAACTAATGATGCAAAGTACTTGAAGTAAACTAATCTAACAAAAGAATTATATTTATCCTATCAAGGAAATTGCAACATCCAATTACTATTCCCAAGATCAATTTTAAGATTAGCTAATTACTATCACAATGAAAAAAACACTAAAGAATCTAGAATGCGACATGTATGAGCCTCCACTACCCTCAGGAATCCTTGTGTTAGCAACCTCATCATCCTCTTGTAGTAGCGGGGATCTCCTCTTAGCAACAATAGGGAAGGGATGCAAAATAGCTTTAGAAAGCTTGAAATGTGAACTAAAAGAGCATGTGGCTTGCAAATGGGCAGTGTAATGATGTGATGAGAAGCTTTTAGCAAAGACTGGATGAAACAATAATGAAATAAAAGGCTTGTAAGTCTAGTATGATCATATGGATACTGTGGAGAGCAAAAAACCTGCAAAGATTAGATGCATAAATGAAATTGCCTCCCAAAAGGGGGAGCTTTGAAGCTATGTAATAATGAAACTAATGAGAAGAAAGCTTGGAAGCTTTGAAAAAATAAAGAAAGAAATAATAAAGAGGCTCAAAGGCATGTGGAGAAGCTTGGAAAATCTTGTGAAGAAGGGAGGAACATTCTCCAACTTAAAAAATAATAAACAGGAGGGGTATTTATAGCTTGGAAGAGGTCATGAAAGGTGGAATTGATTGAGAAGTTAACTCAATTTGATTTAAGAGTTAACAAGGTTGATTGAGGAGTGAACTGTATTGATTAGGGAGTGATGAAGCAATGATAGCTTATTGTAGAAGTGTCAATGGAGTTAGCATGAGTTAGAGAGGTGATAAGTATAGATTAAATGGAGTTAATTATGTATGGTTGAAGGCTTGGAATAGTTCACTCTATGTTTAGGCCAAAAAATCATGCAAATAGGAAGAAAAATGGGTAAAAATAGAGATTTTTCGCATCCAAACTCATTTTTTTTTGTGGCTAGAAAAGATGGTAGGGTTTCCCATGGATCGCCCCCTTTACTAGTCCAAATCACCTAGGGGTGACCCATGGGAGACCCACAAAGGAGTGGACCTGGATTGAAATGCATGATGGGAGATGGTTAGTTAGGTGATGAGGAGGTGAACTGCCTCCAGAATTTGGTTGAAGGGTGGTCAAAAACCAAATCTCCACTTGCAAATTTATAATCTCCTTGGAGGATATCTTGAAATAATAGAGGGAGATTTGCCCTTGTTGAACATAACCAAAAACTAAAAGTTGGAGATGGCTGGGGATGTCCTCTAAAGGGCTCCTATGGGTTGGGTTGGATGAAAAACACTAGGAAAATGTCAAATTACAACAAATAGATGAATAGTAGGCTTAGAGACTAAGTTGTAAGCACAGAAAGAAAAAATTGACAAGTGTCAAAATTGAGGGAAAATTTAGTACGACAAAGGGGAAATAAATGAAGAAACAAAAACCCACTTGTTGCCAAGATAAATGCTACTGAGGGAATTATTTCATGCTTACATGTACGTGACAAGGATTATGAGTCATCATGGGGTCCTCATGGAGGTTGTGCATGATTTTGGTGCTTACAGACACAAAATAATGCAGACTAATATGAAATGGATTTGCCGCCATAGGATTCCCAAACAAATTATTTAAACATCCTTGTTTGTTTTGCAAAGCACTTGATGCATGTTGACCAACAGGTCTGAGTCATAGCCAGTTCCACACACAGGGACCTACATGAGCTACAAATAGAAAAAAAGCTTTAGAAGATTATTTAATTTTTTGCTCACCCCTTCTCCCATTGGATAGTTATTTTTTGCAATTTTTTACAAATGAAAATTAGAAACTTCAACCAACAAAAATACTTAGTGTCCAACCAACACACAAGAATTGTTTTTGCATGCATTATACTATTACTAATACCTGTTGTTAGGGTAAAATACGGTTTAATCCATTGAACAATATCAAACCCAAACATCAACAGAATAATGAAAACAAGAAAGATTGAATGAAATGAGGCAATGAACAATACAGTGCAAATCTTCCCTATTCCAAAGCTTCTGTTGTTCGCCTATTACAACTGTCCTTTGCTGATGTAGTAGGCCCTCAGCGAGTGCACTCTTTTAGCTATGTTGTAGGATGTTGGTAGTGAACGGCTAAGATGATAGATAATGCTATGAAGTAGAGCTTCAAAGCAAATGGTGATCTCAAGTAGATTGTATTGGGGGTGCCAAAGGCGCACAGGTAGAATTCTACAGAGTAACAATACAAATAACCTAGATGAATAGAATGGAAGGATGAGGTTTCTTTTATAGACTCAGAAGGATGAGAATCAATGGTTGAGAGGAAGTGTGATGATCAACGGCTAAGGATGGTTGAGGAATGTGCAACCAGTAGAAATATGACAAGTGTCTCATCTCCATCATGAAAGAGGGGATTTGACAACATTGATTGGAGAGTTAACTCTTTTAACTGATCAGTTAACAAACTTGATTAGTCAGTTGGAAGAATGAATTATGGAATTGATTGAATTTATTGAGGGATTAACTCAATTGACTAGTTAGTTAACACTTTTGATTGATTAGTTAACTAACTTTTGATTTGAGAAGAAATAGGACATGTGGGTGAGAGGGAAAATAGGTAATTAAATATTTAATATATTTAATTACATGTGCAACCCGATGAGGTGGACAAAGTGAGGTGGAAAAGTGAGGTGTAAGTGTGAGGTGGATTTTTGGAATTAGAACTTAGGATAGAGGAATTTGGATTAATTAAAGAATTTATGATTATTTAATTGTGTGAGACATCAGAAGAATTTAGGGATTTTAATTAAATAAATTGAATTTATTTAATTATGGAATAGTGAATTGATTAAATAAATTTGGAATATTTATTTAATTGGTAGAACGGAATAAATATTTAGAATATTTATTTAGTTGAATCGTGTCATTTTTAGGCGTATACATTTTGCCCCTCTTTGATGTAATGATGTTTACAGCGTTGTTTCAAAGAAATCAATAGTCTGACAGTGATACATGCACCAGTTTGCCTCTGGTACAAGTTTAATGATGATAGGATGCCCCCTCGGGAGAGTGGATGGGAAGAAGGCAGGAGGCGTGAGATGGACAATCTCACGAAGACAAAGGGAAGCTAGGTTAGAATGAAGAAATTGGTTGAAGAAAGAGTCAAATGATACGCGATGCAAGATGGACTGATGACACACACAAGCAAGCAAGCATGCACAAATGACACAAGAACAAACAAGGTATTGCCCCTGTCAAGTGGTAAACCAACAATATACTAATAACGATATACAATAATGTTGTCATGGTGGGGAATGATATATCCCTAGACCAACACGGCAGGCGTGTTGTCATGGCGGGGAATGATAGATCCCTAGAGCAACATGAAGGATAGTGTCTGGTTTCAGGAAATGAAACATGTCATGTAAGACGTGTGTGTTGGTCTGATTTCAACGATGTTACATCCTGTATAAGACAATTGATTGATTAACTGATCGAGTTGGTTTATGACCAGACAAGGATCAAGACCACGGATTGTGATTGGATCATTTGTGCAAGATTGACTTGGCTTGATTGGTATGGATTAAGGATGGACCTATATTTTGATCATTGCTCAGACTGACTGGACAAGTATGAAAGATATGATGATAGATAGAAATATGATTGATAGAAGAAAGACTCGATAGAAGGACTCACAAGCTTTTGTAAACATTGATACTCTGCATTTTGTGGAGCTTTTTTTATTGCATGGGATATGGATGTATGGATGTATAAATGGATGTATAATGGATGTATGATGGATGCTTTGCTTTTGGAGTGCTTTATTTCATCATTGGGCGATTTATTTTTGGTACTTTTTCTGAAATGTTGTAAGTTAATACAAGCATCTAGGTATAATTGAACCAAGATGACCTGAGTACAACTTACATAGATTTTGATTTAGCAAGTTAATACAAGCATCTAGTCAAAGTTGAATCTAGATGACCTGAGTATGCCTTGCATCTCAACAAACAAGGATTGCCCCCGTTCATGTTAGACCTTTGATGTCCTCGATGATCTTTTGCCGATCATGTCCTTAGACAAGGTGTCACATTACTAAAGCGGAATCCATAGATAGCAAACAAAGAAAATGATCATGTCCCCATCATAGCAGCTCTAGCTTTTGGCATCCTTGAGTAGCATAGAAAGACATGATAAGAAAAATCAAGACCCTGTAACTTAACCGTGATTTCAATCCACAAAACATTCTTGCCATTAGATGTGTTTTTCTTGCCGTAATTTAGATAGAATCAGTTAGAAGACCTTAGGTATTTGCTTTGCTTTAGATAGGTTAAGATGTTCATAGTCAAGATTTCTACTTGAATCGCGGGTTCTGCTTGCATTTGCTTGTTTGGTGAGAAGATTGCACAATCTTTATTGGGGAGACGGACCCTAAGGGACTGACCTAGTGCCTCGGGGGTGCATTGCTAAATGGCCTTGCCTACATGACGACGCAGAGGCAATGTAGTTTAGGGTAAACCCTAACAGACCTAAGATATGGATCAGATGAGACACACTATGGAACAGATATGGATTAGACATGGGATAGATATGGATCGGACAAGACACAATATGGAACAGATATGGATTAGGCAAGACACGATATGGAACAGATGATACCGATGACAAGGAAACACCACGGATAGGTAGATTTACGGGTGATAGAGAATGGAATGGGTAGGTATGAGGATGGGCAATAGTGGATAGAAGGAAACAAGGATGTGATCTCCAAGGACTATGTCGCATAAGAATAACATGCCCCATTGTAGGTAGAATACTTAGGATTTTTCATGGCAATGCTTACGATGATAGGAAGATGAGAGGGTAATGAAGGATTTGCATGGTTTGGAGGGATAAGGTATGTCAAGAGACACCTAAAACATTTGTCAACATTGTGCCCCCAATCTTCATCAAGACCAAAGAATAGAGGAAAGGAAGATTGGATGGATAGACTAGATAGTATAGGTAGAATAGGATAGGAAATGGTATGGAAGGAAACTGATAGGAGAAGAGTGATAGACTGATGAGACAAGGTGCCCCCAAGTGTAGGTGACATAGAAGATCAACTTACACATGATGCCTGTTTACCAGGTTTTCATCATGGTACTTATCCAAGGTGCCTGTTTGCCAGATTTTCACCATTGGACGAAGGGATTTTTTTACTTTTTTCATTTTTTCTTTTTCTTTCTTTTTTTTTTTGGAATAGGAGAAGGTGAATATAGAAGGGAGGGACTCAAGTATCGAGTTCCTTGAAAGGTGACAGTCCCGCTAGATGGATGCTGTCGTATCGACCATGACAAGTGTCACTCATAGATGTTGGTAGGGGATTGCATGAAAGTGATATAGCGTAGGTAGATAGTATATTATGATGCAGAATATGGGGGGAAGGTTTATGCAAAAGCATGGACCATAGGAATAGGATGAGGAAGATATGTAGGATAACAGTGGAAGGAAGGGGAGATGGAGTTATACGGAAGTATTGTGGAATGGAAGGGAACCATGACCAACGGTTGCACATACTATGATAAACATTGAAGCTGATGATGGGAAGGTGGTGTAGGAAGCAATGGAGAGTTTTTCTTGGTGGATGAGTGATATAGGCCTTTAGGGACCCACATAGACTTTGCATTGTTTTGATTTTTGTTTGTCATGTGGGATGGAAGGATTTGATACTTTTGGATGGAATTGGAGAAAGTGGATGGTTGGGATTCATGAGAGGTGGATGCCTCATTTGACCTGAGGGCTTTTTGCTTAGGTACCCAAACCATTTTGCTTTTAGACTGTTCGTGTGAAGGTATGAGTTTGGGTGTATGTAGCTTGTGTGCAGCTTTGGAGGTAATTGCTTGATGCTTGGGGACCCACACCTTTTTCAGTTTGGCATTGAGGTGTATGGGTGTATGCAACTTTTGAGATGGATGTTTCTTTGATTCTTGGCTTTTGTATCCTAGGTCATGAGGACTCATAGGATTTTTTATTTTATAGGTAGAGGCATCCACATTTTTGACATTGAATTCTCTTGGGATGGTGGAAGTGAGGTTGGTGAAAGCTCCTTGTTTAGACAATATGTGCATTTGTCGGCCATGATTGAGATATTTAGAGGATTCATAGATGGATAGATAAGGTGTTGGAAGAAGTGGTGGTAGGATGCATAGGGGGCTATTAGGAGTTGGAAGTAGCGGAGGTAGATTGGATGGTGGAAGGTGTATGGTCACATGCTTTTGACAAATGTAGGATGATGGAGGTGGAATGGCAACATATGTTTTGGGGATATGATAGGGTTTGCGATGGAAAGTAGTAGACTTAGGAGGAGTGGAGGAAGTACCAACATCTTGAGATTGCTCACCTTGGGGTATGTATCCAAGTCCATATGAAGGTGGAGGAACATTGACATGGATAGGTTCCAAAATACCTTGTTCATGAAGGCCTAAGCCTTTACCTTGATAGTTCATATTCTAGAGTATGCGGCGGATAGCAGGATTATGTGTAGGTGGAACACTAGACACAAGTTCTTTATTAGATGGAGAAGACGAGATAGAGGATAATGGTTGTTGTTGTTCTAAGAAAGAACATTCATGCGTTAAGGTAGTAAGCCCAAGGATATAAGACGACGGATTTGTAGCTTGGTCGATAATGGATGGTGAAGGATCGTTAGAATCTTGATCATCATTATGCTCTTTAGGATCTTAGTTATTGGGTTGATCATTCGTGTGCACTTGGGAGGCAAGTGTCTCATCAGAGGAAGTGAAAGTTGTTGGATCATGGATGGGATTAGATGGAAGAGGGATAGAAGAAATGGAGGCTTCTTGCTCACAAATGGGTATGGGATCAAGTTGTTCAAGGACATCTTCTTCATAGGGAATATCTTGATCATAGAACAGATAAAGGTTATGGATGGGTTGGAGTTGGGTTTCCATCTCCTGTATAGGATCAAGTTGCTCATGGATAGCTTCTTCATCAAAGATAGTATCTTGATCATAGAAAAGATAAAGGTTATGCATGGGATGGAATTGGATTTCCTTCTCATGTATAGGTGTTGGGAGATGGATAGGATCAAGTGGCTCATGGAGAGGTTCATTATTATGGATATCATCTTGATCATGGAAAAGATACATGTTATGTATAGGTTGCAAGAAAGTGATTTGATCTTGACTTAGACTAGGGATTAATGTTTCCTCATGCTTAGGATTAGACTCTTGACATACCTCTTGGGTTGCTTGAATGGAAGTGGATAGCTCTTGGATAGCTTCTTCATTGACAACATAGATGTTTGATGGACCTTGACTTTGGCGCATGGTAGAAGGCTCTTTGATAAGCTCAAGGAATTGAGGATTGCATGAAGGGGTTGTAGGATTTGACATGTTATTGGAAGCATCTTTTGTAAGGTCGAGGACTGAAATTTGGGGACATGGTTGATTCTCTGCTAGGAGCCCTTGGATCACATCCTTCGTAGGTGTATGGGTAGACGAATGAGGGGATTTAGCTTTCTCCCTAGCTTTTCTCTGGTTGTATAAATTTGGAAAAACTCTTTCCCACCACTCATCTGATTCTTTTTTGGTCATCCATTTAGAGTTTGAGGAACTAGATGGTGGTGTTGGTGTAGAACTGGTATGTTTTGGAATATGTGTCTTAGAAGGTGGCGAAGGAGGACTAGTAGATGGGGTGGTATACGAGTTCCAACTTGGCGTGGTGCTTGCCTTGTCATGAGTATGGGAAAAGGATATACGATTTTGGGGCGAAGCGTAGCTAGTACTGGCATGTTCAACTTGCAAGATTGTCATTTCTTGTTGTAAGACTTGGATTTGTTGAGAAATTGCTATACAATCTTGGGCCGAGGGACCTACGTTTATCTACAATTGCAGATATTGGAGTTTTTGACCAATATATTCTAGTTGGTTTGCCATTGACACAAGACCAGAAAAGCTTACTGGTGGAAAATGTATGCGCAGCAGAAATGCACAGATGCGCAGGAAGTCGCAGTATATGCGCCATACTGGTGGAAAATGTATGCACAGCAACAGTCTGTATATGCGCAGCAGGTCTAAATATATGCACAGCAAGTCGACACAAATTCGTAGGAAGAAATAATGGATGCGCAACTCTGACTTTTTTGCAAATTTTTGTAGTTTTTCTATTGTTTTTGGTATGTTTGGCAGAAAAAAGGTCTTCTTGATATGATTTTATGAATTAACAGCAAGAAAACATAGCAAGCACAAAGAATATTTTATAGTTTTTTTTTTTATTATTTTTGTGGTTTTTTTGTTGACTCTATTTGGACTAAGAGAAAAAAAAGCAAGTACAAAATCCTAGGCTCGAAATGGATTACAAGGGTTTTTGGCCACTAGAACAAGAGGTGTTTAATGAGGGCAACCGTTCGAGTGGTTACACATGCGGCGGCACTACTCTCCATTATGGAGTCTCCTAGCCTCAAAGGGTTATGCCTTAGAGGGTTTTGGGGGAGGTTGGCCATCGGTGTAACACAGCAGCACTCGTTGCAGGAGGTTTTCACTTCAAGCACATTTATTTTAAGTGGATTGGTAGGGCTTGGCTTTAGCCTGTTTCCACTCAGGGTCATTCCCACTTGGACAAGCGTGCATCCAAGGGCAGGCCCCTCTTAAAGGTTAAACAAATGGAATAACAAGTCTGGCACTCTGATCACCCATTAAAGGGGAGAGCATAAGCCTATTGTCATTCATCAAGCATAGAAAACACTGATTAATCCAACCTAGTTAAAAGTAGAAAATCTAAATAAGCTAATATTACTTGTGCACTCACACTATTGTTAACTTTGAAGTGGTTAAAAAGATAGCATTGTTCATTACCGTTTGTAAGATAGCAATAATCTAACTATGGAAGATAGCATTATGCAGATATTGCAATGGTTCAATTACTCTCTTTCTAGTTAAGGCTATGTGGAATTTGTATGAATGTTTGTTTTACTGTCCTTTTATAAAATGAAGTGTGAGTTTAGTAAATGCAGCTAGATGAGTCTAAACTAGTGGCCTAACCTGCAAAACAGATCCAGAGTATTCTTGTAAAGATGTTAGCGTTAGCAAAAATCTTCTAAAAAATCCTAAAATCACTACCTACTACAGAAGCGTTGCTTGAGAGATTAAATGCACATAAACAGTCAACAGAAATTTGCATTTTTCTAACCCTAGTTTGTAAAGATTTGGATAAAACTGTATGTAGATGATCTCTTAGCTTAAATCTAACCTCACCATTGCGTCCGGGGGGGGCATTTCCATATATTTTTAGTACAAATTTGCCTAGATTTCATGAAAAATAGAGCGTTTGGCGAAGAAAACGACGTTTCTAAAATTCACTGCCAAACAGATGCGCTGCAGGAAGTAACATATGCACTACAGGATGTAACATATGCGCTGCAGGATAACAGATGTGCTGCAGGATGCAACAAATGCGCAGAATCAGTAAATGCACCGTATTAGAGGTCATATGCGCCGAAACAGAGCGTATATGCGCAGAAAGAACATATGTGCCGTGAAAGAAGGTATATGGAACAATGTTTAAAAGCGCAGTAAGAATGAACAGATGCGCATGAATAACATATGCGTCGCAAAAATGGATATATGTGCCGTAACAGTGTTTAAAAGCGTCGTAAGATTATAAGCGTCGAAATAGAGGACAAAAGCATCGTGGAATTGTTCAAATGCGCCGAAGTACCCTGTGCGTGACCTGTACGGAACCTGTCTTCAAAAAGCTCAGATTTTGATGAGATAAAGGGGCAAAGGCCCCACGATGGGCGCCAAAAATGTTAGGGTAAAATGCAGTTTAATCAAATGAACAATAATAAAACCCAAACATCAATAGAATAATGAAATCAAGAAAGATTGAATGGAATGAAGCAATGAATAATACAGTGCAAACCTTCCTTGAATCAAAGCTTCTATTGTTCGCCTAATACAACCATCCTTTGCTGATGAAGTAGGCCCTCAGCGAGTGCACTCTTTTAGTTGTGTTGTAGGATGTCGGTAGTAAATGGCTAAGATGATAGATAATGCTATGAAGTAGAGCTTCAAAGTAAAGGGTGATCTCAAGTAGATTGTATTGGGGGTGCCAAAGGCGCGCAAGTAGAATTCTGCAGAGTAACAATACAAATAACCTGGATGAATAGAATGGGAGGATGAGGTTTCATTTATAGACTCAAAAAAATGGGAATCAATGGTTGAGAAGAAGTGTGATGATCAACGGCTGAAGATGGTTGAGGAATGTGCAACCAGTAGAAATATGACAAGTGTCTCATCTCCATCATGAAAGAGGGGATTTGACAACATTGATTGGAGAGTTAACTCTTTTAACTAATTAGTTAACAAACTTGATTAGTCAGTTGGAAGAATGAATTATGGAATTGACTGAATTGATTAAGGGATTAACTCAATTGACTGGTTAGTTAACACTTTTGATTGATTAGTTAACTAACTTTTGATTTGAGAAGAAATAGGACATGTGGGTGAGGGGGAAAATAGGTAATTAAATATTTAATATATTTAATTACATGTGCAACCCGATGAGGTGGACAAGGTGAGGTGGAAAAGTGAGGTGTAAGTGAGGTGGATTTTTGGAATTAGAACTTAGGATAGAGGAATTTAGATTAATTAAATAATTTATGATTATTTAATTGTGTGAGACATTAGAAGAATTTAGGGATTTTAATTAAATAAATTGATTTTATTTAATTACGGAATAGTGAACCGATTAAATAAATTTAGAATATTTATTTAATTGATAGAAGAATGGAATAAATATTTAGAATATTTATTTAGTTGAATTGTGTCATTTTTAGGCATATACACCTGTCAACCATTATACTATATGTAATAGCTTTCCAAAACAAAAATGCAACAACAAAACTATATATATATATATACACACACGCACGGACGGAGAGCTCTTTCTCAAGTACTCTCTGGATCAACTATCTAGTCATATGCCTAAGCAATGGAGTCCGTCCCGAGGTAATAGGCTGTAAGTCTATTCTGGCTTACCAAAACACCACTCCCTTCCTTTAAGCAAGCAGGTCTCTCTTCATCAAGTCGTATCCCTCGCATGAAGGTGTCATGAATACGATATAAGCAGAAGTAGGTGATTCTTTTCTGGATGACTCACTCTTTCATAATACAGTCTTTCTCTTCTAAACAGAATAAAGGATAATAACCACTAGCTTTCTTTCTCATATGGAATACTCTTTCTGAACCACTCCCTTTCTATAGCTTCCTGTTTAATAAGTAGACGCTTCAAGCAGTGGAGACCAGATAATTCTAATACTAAAAAGATTTCATATATATATATATATATATATATATATATCAACCATTTAATAACATCTATATTATTACTAATTAGCCTATAGGCTTTTATATGTGAGCATTATAGTGTTCAGAATTCTCTCACACACGTCGGTATGTATTCCTTGAGCCTCCTATAGGTGAAGTGCTACTTTATTGAAAATTAAAAACACCTCACTACATAGTACATAAAAAACAAAGGACTGCTCAATTCAATTCAACTATTCAACTGACTTGTTACACGTCATGGCAATGTTTTTCTTCACTTTTCAATCTGCCATAGACAAGTGGAAATCTTGTAAGCATTGTTGCATGCGAGTCTGAATTATTGTAAATAATATATATATATATATATATATATATATATATATATATATATATATATATATATATATATATATATATATATATATATATCAACCATTTAATAACATCTATATTATTACTAATTAGCCTATAGGCTTTTATATGTGAGCATTATAGTGTTCAGAATTCTCTCACACACGTCGGTATGTATTCCTTGAGCCTCCTATAGGTGAAGTGCTACTTTATTGAAAATTAAAAACACCTCACTACATAGTACATAAAAAACAAAGGACTGCTCAATTCAATTCAACTATTCAACTGACTTGTTACACGTCATGGCAATGTTTTTCTTCACTTTTCAATCTGCCATAGACAAGTGGAAATGTTGTAAGCATTGTTGCATGCAAGTCTGAATTATTGTAAATAATTATCTTCTTTAAAATATCTTCTAAACCCGCATATTATACATAATCTTGGGTGTAAACCATTTAAAAACAAAACTTTCGTAATGCTGACGATGTTGATTAGACCTTTTAATGCGCTGAAAAGAAGCCAAAATACACTTGAAGTGTGTAAATTCGAGGAGTATGACTCTCTTTAATAATATAAACATGAAAATTATTTTTGGATCAGTATTTGATGAATAAAATAATTTTAAGAAATTTACACGTTATTTTTATTTTGAATAAGAAAAAATTATTTTAGAAAGGAAGTTTATAATATAATTTTTTAATAAATTATACCTTTTAATATTATATTATAGGAAGACAAAATATATAATATAAATGGTTTTGAAATTAGAAAATAAATGATACAAGTAGGAAAATGAATTTCCAATAAATGTTACATAGATAAAATAATTTTAAAAGGTTTGCTATTGTCTAAAATAAAAGAAATTTTTGGAAAAAGTTTTATAATATATTTGTATAATAAATTATACTTTTTAAATTATAGAAAGATAAATTTCATAATATAAATTATTTTTTAAAGGAATTCTATAAAATAAATAAGCAAGAAAATAAATTTCAAATGAGTGTTCCATAAATAAAACAATCCAAAGAGGTTTAGAAGTGATTTTCTATTTTTTTTCTTTCCAATTTCTTTTTTGGTTTTTTATTTTTTACATTTTTCTTTTTCTTTATATATTTACAAGAAAATGAGTGCTCTCATCTCCACTGTAGTTTAGAATGTCTCTTCACATTATATAACAATGCAAAGAGGCTTACAAGTTATTTCTAGTCTAAACAAAAGAAATTTATTTCATTTTATCATAGATCATAGCTTTTCTAAATTATAGAAAGACAAAACTCATAATATAAATGGTTTTTTTATCTAGTATGAACAAAAGAAATTTATTTTAGAAAAAAAATATTATATTATAATTTTATAATAAATCATACCTTTTAAAATTATAGAAAGACAAATCTCATAATATTAATGGTTTCTTGAAAGGACTTCTACAAAATAAATAATATAAGAAAGAAAATGAATTTCAAATGAGTATTCAATAAATAAAACAATCCAAACAGGTTTACAAATTATTTTAGTGTGAACAAAAGAATTTTGTTTTAGAAAAAACTTTATATTATAATTTTATAATAAATTATATCTTTTAAAAGTATAGAAAGACAAATCTCATAATATAAATGGCAGCTTCAAAAAACAAGAAAATGAATTTCAAATAAGTGTAATAAAACAATCCAAATAGGTTTACAAGTCATTTCTAATGTAAACAAAGAAATTTATTTTAGAAAAAAAAAATATATATAATTTTATAATAAGTCATACTTTTCAAAATTATTGAAAAACAAACATCATAATATAAATAGTTTTTTCAAGATTCTATAAAATAAGTGATATAGGCAAGAAAATAAATTTTAGATGAGTGTTCCATAAATAAAACAATCCAAAAAAATTTACATATTATTTTTACTCTAAACAAAACAAATTTATTTTTATAAAACTTTCTAATCTAATTTTATAATTATTCATACCTTTTAAAATTATAGAGAAATAAATCTCATAATATAAATGGTTTTCTCAAAGGACTTCTACAAAATAAATATTATAGGGAAGAAAATCAATTCCAAATGAATGTTCTATAGGTAAAACAATCCAAAGAAGTTTACAAGTTATTTCTGCTCTAAACAAAAGAAACCTGTTTTAGGAAAAAACATTATAATAAAATTTTATAATAAATCATACTTTTTAAAATTATAGAAAGACAAACCTCATAATATATATGGTTTTTTCAAGGGACTTCTACAAAATGAATACTATAAGAAAGAAAATGAATTTCAACTAAGTGATAAAACAATCTAAAGGAGTTTACAAGTTATTTCTACTATGAACAAAATAAATTATTTTATAAAGAAAATTTATAATATATTATTTTAATAAATCATACTTTTTTAAAAATATAGAAAGATAGGAAATTTCTTTTGTGTATTTTTTCAGTCAAGAATAATTGGTAACAAATATCAATGTATAGATTGGATTTATGAAGGGGAATCTTTTGATCTTGATCTTGGATGGTATCTCTAGATCTGTGGTTCTCGTCTAGATCTAGATGATGAAAAGGATATTTCTTGTGATGGGATCATGATATTGTCGGTGGTCCTCCTAGAACCAATCCATGTCATGTCTCCTAGTGCTTGCATGGTGGGAACCTTAGGGGTTTTGAATAGTCTAGTTGTTTCCCCTCATCTCCTAGGGATTTGGGGGATGGTCCTCTTATTTTAAGGAATAGCCCTTCCTAGGAAAATGAAGTAAGGGACTTAGGTATGAATGGTTCAATCTTTAACAATCTACGAGGGAAAGGAGCACTTTCAAATCCCACTCTTGTTCTTATCCCTCAAAAGAATAATGGGGAGCTCTCTCTCAAATTTTTAGATGCTATTGTTGATTATTTGTCAACAAAAATAGAGAACTCCCTACTTGCTAAGTTTTGGGGTCCTAGACCTAATGTGGATGCCTTTAGGTCTTGGGAAACTAGAAGATGGGGTTTAAAGGGGAATATGGACATATGTTCCATGCCTAAAAGGTATTATCTAGTTTTTTTCTTTGCAAAATATGTCTTTTGTAACTTTCTTGCCTGGAACCATAGTTCATGGCCAAAACTAGTCTTTTTCTTTAGAAATAGATGCCTATGTCTGACCCCCTAAAAAAGGATATAAAGGTGGATCTGGTTTGGCTTTGTTTCCCTAGACTCCCCCTTGAGTTTTGGTAGGAGGAGGTTTTGAAAGGAATTGCAAACTTGGTGGGCCAATTTGTAGCCATTGATCTAGTGTTGCACTCTAAAAGAGGATTAGTTTTTGTGAGAGTTTACATTTATCTAGATCTAGATTTGATCTATCAAAGGGGATAAATTTGTCATCCAAATTTAGAAGTTGGTTCCAACCATTCAAGTTTGAAAAATCCCTACTTACTTATCTTGTTACAAGATGGGTCACATTGCAAAAAAATGTCCCCTTTATAAAAATTTAGGTTGTATTCAAGTCCTTCTTCCCATTTTGATGTTAAGGCTCATGATAGAACAATTTCCATTATGAAAGAGGGTGTACAAAAGACCTAGGAGATGTAGATTGGGTCTCAAAAGACCTAATATTTGGTATTGAGTGATGAGACCTATGCTAGACTAGTTGGTGGTGATGAGGAGTCTCCTCAATCATGCTAGGCCAATGTGGTAGGTAATGGGGAGGCTTTCCCTTAACCTAAGATCTAGATTGAAGACTTGAAGAGGGGGAATGCACTCCTTGAGATAGATGCACATCTTCATATATAAGACATGGATGCTGGTAGGTAGTCTAATGTTGTGTTGGATATGGTTCCTTTGATGGATTAGTTGATGGTTTACCCCTCCCTAAATGCAAAAAAATAGTGATTACAAGCAAATATTGCTTTAGATTAATAAGAAATTTGAAGAAAAATGTTGATATTAGGGTGGAGGTCAAGAGAGGTAGACTGAATGTGAAAGAATGATGGACTTAAGCTACCTTCAAGGAAATAGAACATGGAAGTAAAGCCACTTTGGAATTAAGAGAGACTAAATCCTAATCTAGAGCTCATAAATGAAATTAATCACTTAGAACATTAGGGGACTTGACCATCCCCCAAAACAATGACTTCTTAATAGTTTTAGAAATGATAATAGACCTACTTTGTTGGTATTCTAGGAAGTTAAAATGTCAATGGCACATTTTAGATAGGTTAAATTGGTCATTTGGAAGGAATATAATATCCTTGGAGTGGATTCAAAAGGGGATTTTGAGGGTTCTATCACTATGTGGAACCCCCATTGGTTGGAGGGGTTTTGGTTGTACCTAACCCTTCTCATCTAGTCATCCTTTTTACTTGTAAAATTGACAATTCCAAGTTGATTCTCTCTAATATTTATGCTCCTATCACTTCTTGGGGAAGGAAGGATTTAGTTCTTTCTAGAGAAAATTTCAAGAATGTGAAATGGCTAGTTTTGGGGGATTTTAACTCCCCTCTCAAGACTTCTGAAAAGAGTGGAGGAGTAATGGATTTAACTAATAACGTAGAGAATATATCTCTTTCTCCTCTTGTGGCTTGGTGGACTTGGACCTCAAAGGGGCTAAGTTTATGTGGTCAAATAGACATGTTGGAGATAAAGACATTTAAATAAGTATTGCTAATGTGGTTGTTTCTTTGTATTGGTTTTTGAATATGTCCTACTATCTTTCTAATCTCCTTAGAATTAGTTCAAATTACTCTCACTTAGTCCTTTATGTGAACTTTAATTTAAAAAGAAATTGGTCTCCTTTCAGATTTATGAATATTTGGCTATAGCACCTAGATATTATGCTTAGAATTCATGATTTGTAGAATTGATGTTTAGGGATCAACAATGTATAAATTTATGTAAAAACTTAAAAATGATAAAATACAACCTCAAATTTTGGAACAAATCAACTTTTGGAAACATTTTTAATAGAAAAAATAGGTTTCAACTAAGTTGAATGATCTCCAAAAGGAAATTCATATGTCTACTCTAACCTAAGAAAAGTTGGATAAGGAAAAAATATTCTTAGCAACCTTCATTCTATTATATCTATGGAGGACACCTTTTGGAGGTAGAACTCTAGATCAATTTGGTTAATGGAAGGGAATAGTAATACAAAGTTATTCTATATTACCACTCTGAATCATAGATCTAAAGATAGAATTTTTAAGATTGGATTGGCTAATGGTGGCTTTTCCTTAAAGGAGTAGGTTATAAGGGATGAGGCCATATATCCCTTTTTAAGGATTTCTTGGTAGAAGAAAAATGTAATAATAAGGAACATCCCAATGTTATTTTCTTATAAGGTTAATGAGGGTTTAATGGCTCATGTTATAGAAGAAGAAGGGTCATGATGAACTCTTTTGAAGGAAATAGGGCTCCAATCCTAGATGGATTCACTCATATTTTTTTCACAACTTTTGGGACATAAAAATGAAAGATGTGATTAAGGTTTCTCAATAATTTTTAAGTTTAAGAGATATCCTTAAAGAACTTAGTAATACTATCCAAGTCCTAATTAAAAAAAATTGGTGCTTCTGATTCTAATGAGTTTAGGCCTATCAACCTCTACAACTCCCTTAAGAAATCTTTTCTAAGGTAGTCACTTTAAGGATTCAACTTATCCTCCCTTCACTTATTTCTTCACAATAAAGTGAATTTGTTCATGGACTTCGTCATTGCAGTTCATGAAACTATACATTCTATGGAGAAGAAAAAAAGGTAGGTTTTGTGTTTAAGCTTGATCTCAACAAGGCTTATGATAAGTTTTTGTCATCATTTCTTGATCAAATTTTGAGCCACATTGGATTCTCCATCAAGTTCCATAAATAATTATCCATGTATCTCTTTAACTATGATTTCTATTTTGATTAATGGGAATCCTACTAGCTTCTTCTTGTCTAGTAGATGCCTTCATCAAGGAGATCATCTGTGCCCCTCTATGTTTATCATTTTTGCAAAGGCTCTTAGAAATTGTTTTCTAGATGCTTCTGATAATCACGTGTTGAAAGGTGTCAATCCTTCATCTAAGGTGCCTTCTATTATGCAACCACAATTTGTGGATGAAACTATTATCCTTAGAGAATCTTCAATGGTTGAGTCCAAGGTAGTCAAAAATCTTTACAAATTTTAGATTGCAACAAGCCAAAAAGTTAATATAGACAAAAGCTTCATCTTCTTCCCTAATACCCTAGTTGATCATCAAATGAGGACTGCTTCCAATCTTGGCTATTAGCATGGTGAAATTCCATCTATTTACCTTGGTCTTCCGTTGTTTAAAGGGAAACTTCTAGATTCCTACTAATATAATTTACTTTTTGATACATTCTAAAGAAAGTTGGTAGGTTTGAAGGGTTTCAATCAATCTATTAATTAGTAGCTAATAAAACCCACTCTTCAAAGTCTCCCTATTTACTTTATGTCTTTGATTAGGAATCCTACTAAGATTGTTAGTAAATTGGAAAAAAAATTAGAAGAGATTCTTATGGTCGGGTTCTAAAGAAAGATAGATTTCGTTTAGTTTCTTGGGATAGATTGGATTGGGGACCAAGAACTTCATATTGTTCAATGAAACACTTTTTCCCAAGATAGATTGGATAATTATCAAATAGGATAAATTGTGGACTATGATCATAATATAAATGGGGTTTTAAAGGGATTCTATAAAATAAATAATATAAGAAAGAAAATAAATTTTAAATGAGTATTCCATAGATAAAACAATCAAAGAAGTTAAGAATTTATTTTTGAACAATAAAATTATATTATAATTTTATAATAAATCATAGTTTTTAAATTATAGAAAGATAAACCTCATAATGTAAATATATTTTTAAAAGAACTACAAAATAAATAATACAACCAAGAAAATGAATTTCAAATGAGCATTCAAAAATAAAACAATCCAAAGAAGTTTACAATTTATTTTTTCCTAGAATAAAGAAATTTATTTTAGACACATAAATTTTATAATAAATCATACTTATTACAATTTTAGAAAGATAGATCTCATAATATAAATGGTTTTTTTTAATATTCCATATTAAAATTTATATTAATTATATAAAAATAGTATAATATTCACAAACAAATGGTAGGGTGGTAGAAAGGCACACCCACAAAGTCTAACAAGACAATGTCCAAAATAAAGACAAACAAGGAAAAGGGCCAAGCCCAAAGAGCACTAAGCAACTAATGCAATTCTAGCTGAGAGTGGACCTCGATCATCAAGTTTTCCCCATACATCTCTAGGGGCAACATCTGTTAGAAATGAAGGTGAACAACTATATCTAATGGAAACCTGATTACAATTGTAACTATTTATCCAATGCAGAAGTTAATTTAGACCATTCATCATTAGGTCATAGATCTGACAGTAGAAGCTATGCTAGGGATTTTTTCCCTAGAAGGAAACACTCTTTTAAGAGGATATTCTATTATAGTTGTGGATGAGTATTATAGGCACTCCTAGATTGAATAATGAAGAGGAGAATGATAGTGTTGTATTGTGAACTCTATTGAAGTTAATACAAATGGGTGCATCTCTTCTTGTGTGGAGTTTCTTCCCAAAAGGGTTTCTCCACATAAACACTGTGTTATGTGTTTGATCTTTTGTTCTGTTATTTCTTTGTGTTGATTTCATACTATCTCCATTTTGGTTATGCATTGGATTAATAGCTATAGTTGTAATCAAATTTCCATTCTATACTTGTTCACCTTCATTTCTAACATTGCGTATCAGTGCCTGGCTAGTTCTATGTCTTGGGTGGAAGTGTGAGGGTTTTTTGAGTTGTAGTTGATTTTATTTTTTAGATTTGTGTAGAAGCCATGGATGCATCCTCATCCCGATTGGACATCAAAAAATTCAATGGAATGGGTTATGAGACGTGGAAGCTAAAAATGGAGGATCTCCTTGAAGAAAGAGATCAATGGTTGGCCGTGACAAAAGAGAAGTAAACTGATACTATCTGTTAGGATGAGTGGGACAAGATGGACAAAAAGGAAATAAGAACAATTTGATTATGCCTTGCAAACCCTTTCATGTTGAATATCTCTATTGAGAAGACTGCACATGTGTTATGGAAGCGGTTGGGTGAAAACTATCAAGCCAAGAACCTGATAAATAAATTGTATCTCAAAAGAAAGTTATTTTCCCTTAAAATGAAGGAGGGTGATTTGATAGATGAGCACTTGAATACATTTAATTTTATTCTGAGTTAGTTAGCTTCTATGGATGTTAATATAGATGAGGAACATAAGCGTATTATGCTTCTTTGTTCTTTGCCTGAGTCTTAGGAGAATTTCATTCTTGCTATCAATGCTAACCTTAAAGATCAAAATATGGATGCCCTTATTGTAACTCTGTTATCATAGGAAATGAGGAAGAAGGCAATTGATAGAGCTCAATGGATGCTCTTAATTTTAGGGGAGGTCTAAGGAAAGAGGACCAAAAGGAGATCAAAAGAGGCCTAAGGAATCAAAAGGCTGGTCTAAAACTCCTAGGAAGAAGAACATAGTTAAGTGTTGGAACTATGGTAAGAGGGGGAAATTGAAGAAAGAATACAAAAACCCAAGGAAATAGTGGGATGTCTCTACCAAAAATTCGTCAAATGTAGGTGATGAAGTTTTACTTTCTACATGTAATGAACTATGTCTAATGAAAAATGGTTGATTCACTCAAGTTGCTCATATCATATGAATCCTCATGAGGAATGGTTCTCCACATATGATAAATATGATGGAGGTAATGTTTACCTTGGGGACAACTCTACATATCTAATTGTTGGTCGAGGAAATGCACAATTGTGTTTCAGTGATTGGAGGATTAAAACCCTCCTTGGTGTTTTACATATTTCTGGATTGGCTAGAGATCTTATCTCTATTTCAATTTTGAATGATTCAGGAATGCATGTAACATTTAATAAGCATGGTTGTAGATTGGTGAGAGGAAGCTTGGTGGTAGCCAGAGGAACAAAGATGGGAACTTTGTTTAGGCTTGAGGCCACTATAGTTTGTAGATCCACAGTTGTAACTGAAACAACTGAGAATACATGTATTGTTGGAATTAGGTCAGACAACTGAGAGGGGGGGCTGAATCAGTTGTCTAATAGTTGGATTCAGATTGGGCTGGTGACATTGACAGCAGGAGATCCACTAGTGCTTATGTGTTTACACTGTTTTGTGGTGCTATTAGTTGGATAAGTAAGCAACAACCTATGGTTGCTTTGTCCATGACAGAAGCTGAGTCTATGGAAGCAACTCATGCTTGTAAGGAAGCCATTTGGCTTAAGAGATTGTGTTCAGATATTGGTGTTGATGCAGGTCAGATTACGATCAGTTGTGACAATTAGAGTGCGATTTACCTTGCGAAGAATCTAACTTTCCATGCCAGAACAAAGCATATTGATGTATAGTTTCACTTCGTGTGAGACATGGCAGAGGATGGGAAGGTAAATTTGGATAAGGTAGATACTTTGAAGAATGTTGCAGATGCATTAACAAAACCAGTTAGCATAGAGAAGTTCAGATGGTGTTCAGATTCTATGGGCCTCTCGGCCTATAGCAGTTAAATCATATTATTCTATTGGCTCTTACAAGGTGTTCGACAAGTGGGATAATGTTGAGAATCAAGGTGTCTCAACCTTGGTAATTCCTTGTATTTTTACATTGTATTTATTTATTATTTGCCTATTGTATTAATTGGATGCAAATCCTATGTTGTCATATTTTGGGAGTTGGCACAGTAATGTGTCATCCCACATGGCATATGACCACATGTAATTTTATCCTCACATGAGGAGATAGGTGTCCCACTTAGTGGTAGGAATATTTTTCCATGTGTTGGCATCTTAGATGTTGTGTAAGGGAATATTGGCAAAAACTGTTATGACAAATTCCTATGATGAACTTATGACATGTAAGAGTCAGAAATAGAAGCTTGTAAGACAGGTGAAGACATGTGTCATGAAGCATCTTTAAAAAAGGCATTTTTGGGCACCCCAAGGTGGAATATGACATGTTGTAAGAGAATATGCTATTTATAGCCTGTGTATGACATATTCTCTTACAGCTATAAGTTGTAACTGCTATGACAGATTCTATGACAGTCGTAAGAGTTGTAAGAGCATCTGTCATAGCCCATTTTGGATATAGGTGACCTCTTTGGGATGGGAGTTGTGGACAAGTGTCAAGAACATTATACAATGTTGACTAAGTGTCCATAGGTGTGGGTTTTAGGCCATGAGGCCAAGTTCGACGCCCATTCTAAGATAGAGCAAATTTTGCCTTGTATACTCTATATAAACAGGTGCTTTGAGGAGGAGTTGTAATATAGGTTTTACAAGTACTGTTATGCTATCAGATTGACTCCAGACACAAGTTTTGAAGACTATTGAAGCTGGTATTGTAAGTGTATTGTAAAACATATTCATTTTTTATAATACATTGTGTAGGTTTCTGAGTGTGGGGCTTTTTCACCCGATAAGGGTTTTCCCCACTGTATATCTTATCTCTCTTCTTCTGTCTTCTTTCTGGTTCTATGTGTATTGCTGCTATATCTCTATTATATGTTTCATGTTGTTGTAATTGCAAAGGATTAAATTGAATTTACATAGCTCTCCCCTCATTAGATTAGTGTAGGAAGTGATTTCCACACACCTAGCTTCCTTTCACTTTCAGTATGCCTGAATGAGTTGTCACAACTGGGAGTTGGGTAAAAACATAATTATCTTGTCTTTCTATGTCACCACCTCTGGTTTAACCTAGGAGTGTTTTTCTCCTTATAATTTGGCCTTGGCCCCCAACCCAGATGCAAGATTCATTGCTTGTAGGTTGAGAAGGTGTTAGATAAAAAAGAGCGACAAAAAAGAGAGTGTAAAAAAAAGAGTGATAAAAAAGAGAGTGCAATAAAAAAGAGTGATAAAAAAGAGAGTGCCATAAAAAAAAGAGTGATAAAAAAGAGAGCACAACAAGAAAGAGAATGAAAAAATAGAGTGAAATGAAATGAGTGAATGATTCAACCTTCTAGGTGATCTAGGCATCTCTATCAGTGCTATAGACACCTGGCTGGCAGTAAAGCAATTCCTCAGGTAGGGTCAGTGATATCTCTGTCAGGGTTATAGATGCATGGCTAGTAGTGGAGCAATGTCAAGGTGACCACATGAAAGCTAGATTTACTCTACCTAACCAAACTTTTTCTTTGTGATCTATGAGTTCTGCATACTTAAGGAAGGGGAATGAATCACATGCACACACTTAGATTTCAAATGCATTTGATCTTGTGCTAGTTTATTCTTACTTTTGGTCAGGCTTAGTATTCATACTTCTACTTTGGTTGATGAAGTTGGGATCCTGGGTCCTTGATTAATTTTTGTACCTCAGAATGCTTAGGAGCATTCTTTTGTTTTGGTTGGCATTTGTTGTGTTTCTCACAACCCTCCCTATTTTTCTCCAAAATAGGGACCCCCTTCTTTCCTTGCCTCTGGTATTGTTATGCTTTATCCTTTCTTAGGCAAGTTTTTCAACATTTGTTCTAAGTGTTGAGCCTTAATGACTTAGTCTCTTGGTTATTTCTTACTTTTTGTATTTTCAAACTTTCTCCTTCTGGCATGCCAGAAGGGGGTAGGCCCAAACACCGTGCTTTTTTTACTTGGTCATTCTTCAAATTGAACCTTATTGTCAAGATATCAGAGTTTGTTATTGTAGCACAATAGTAGAATCATCCTCAATGCTTCTACCCTTGGACTGCTTCCTTTGCTCATCTTGATGCCATTGTGTCAGGGTTAGTCATCTTGGAATGACTATAGAGCATTCCTTGGCATCCCGTCTCCAAGTACTCTAGTGTAGAGTTGGTAGATCACCTGTGTTGCTTCAAGGGTTGGCCTTTCAGCTTGCCTATTGGTCAGCTTTGCAATGTGGAAATTGATTTCCCTCCACCTACCCTCAACGGTGCATTAATGGTAATCTCCTACGTGTGCAACCAACCCATTTAAGGTCTTTTCAAGCATTTTTGTTTTCATTTTGTCTTTCTCATGATTCCATTTTCTTTCTGATGTAGGAGGATCGATGGTTCAAGAGAAATCTTGCATCAACCAAAAACATTTGCATCTCAGTTTATTTGCATTTTAGTTCTTTCATTTTTCTAGTTCAGTCTAGGTAGTGCAGTCAAAAGCAATTTCAGCTTGTGGTCCGGTTTTGACATTTCACATCTTGTGGATCTAGACTTAGCATCTACATTCATTCATCTACATCATATCAAGAATTTAGAGCATTTGGATCAGTTACCGGAATGTTATCGCTATCAGAAGATCAACTGTTTTCTCAAAGCAGAGCATTCTAACAGTTCCTAATAATCAACTAAAGGAGAAGGCTTGCAGATCATTCCTTGACTTGTGGATCCCAATGACACATCATTCAATGATCCTTGGTTTGTGGCCAACCCTTCTCAGAGGTCCACATGTTGTTCCATTCATTTGAGGAAGTGTTCTATGCATTTAGGTCTAACCTATCTGTGTACACGTTACAGCTCTTCATTGGAGTTTGTGACCTTCCTTGGCCAATGCGGAGGAATCTATTAGTCTGGAAATGATATATAATGATGTAATAGATCCCTAGGAAAGTAGTCGATATCATAGTGATAGTGGATAGTTTAGATTTTGGTGTGAAGGAGCTTCAAAGCTTTATCTTGCGCATGTATGTGATCAGGCCTTTGAGCGCATATTGTAAGCCCACATGTTGCCGGCTAGACTATATCTGAATTCTTTGATATGCTAAATGACTGAATCTACATATGTTCTATATTCTTGTGTTGTTTTCATTGTGTTTACTCTTGCTACATGGTCTAGATAGTTCATTCTATGAACCCTCCTACCGTGACTGCACCAAGTGGTATCAGAGTGAAAGTTTGATTCTTTGGAGTGAATTGGTGAAGGGGATTCCATAAGATCTTGTTGTGAGAAGATCACCAATTTGAGGCAGGTTTCTGGTGAGCAACCGATTGCTGATTGAGAGGCAGTTGTCTCTTCTAGCTTGATTGCCAAAATTGAAGTAGTTTGTACTTGATCCTAGGAAGATGCCACCACGAAGAGTTCCTCCTGTTGGTACAATGGCTAATAGAATGAATGAGATAATGGAATTGATGAAAACAATGCAAATTCATTTGGATGTTTTTGAAGAAGATAGGCGAAGAGGATTGACACCTAGACCTAATGTTGAAAGTGATGATGAAGAAGAATTTCAATCTGTTGAACAAATTGGTGAAACCTTAGAAGGTCATAAAGATGAAGAATCAGATCAAGCAAAGATGTTGCAAGCTATTTCAAAGATTGGAAAGAGACCTAGAGTTAATGTGCTGAACTATATTGGTAACTTGAATATGGAAGAGTTGATTGACTAGATAAATGACATGGAAGAATATTTTGAATATGAAGAAATTGAAGATCCGAAGAAGGTGAAATTTGCAAAGCCAAAATTGAAAGGACATGTTGCTATATGGTGGAAATAAGTTCTGTTGGAAAGAAATAGGAGAGGAAAAGAAAAGGTTACAAAGTGGGACCGGATGGTGACAAAGTTGAGGAATCAGTTTATACCTGCTGACTATGAGTTGGAATTGTTGAAAAGATTGCAAAACCTAAGACAAAAGGAGAAATTTGTGAAGGAGTATACTGAAGAATTTCATAAGATGATCATAATAACAGGACATAGTGAAGCAATTAAGGAGAAAGTGGCTAGATACATCAATGGATTGAGGTTGAATATTCAAGAAGAGCTAATCCTGGTAAGGATGACATCTTTGGAAGAAACATATCAATTTGAGTTGAAAGTTGAAGAGAAGATGAATAAGAAGCATGATCAAAGATAGGGAGGTAGAGGAGTTAAATTTTAGAGAGGAAGAACATTTTCTGGATATGATAGATCATTTGTGGAGCATAATAAGTTTGACAACCCATTGAATAAGGATGACAGAGATAACAGTGCTTACCGGAGAGAAGATAGAAATTTTTACCAGAGAGGAAACCCTAGTGCATACCGGAATGAAGGATGCAGAAGAGAAGGAAGAGGATTTGATAAGAGGACATTCAAAGGTACTTGTTTCAAGTGTCGAGGTGAAGGACATAGAGCATTTGAATGTAATCAGGGTAGTACAAGTAAGAGGACAAAAAATAGTGGAACAGCAGCCTGTGTTGAAGAAGAACCTATTGAATCACTAGTGATGAGGAGAGAACTATTTCAAGTAGAGACAAATGAAGAACTATCATAGAGAAAAAGTCTGTTCAGAACCAGATGTAAATTAGGAGGTAAGTGTTGTAAAGTTGTAATTGATAGTGGTAGTTCAGATAACCTAGTTTTAGAGGAGATGGTGACTAAGCTTAAGTTTGAAAGATTGAAACATCCTAAGCCTTATTAGATAGCATGGATTCAAGATGATCATAAGGTACTAGTAAGTGAACAATGTTTGGTGAAATTTCATATTGGATCTTATCATGATGAAGTCTTGTGTGATATTATGCCTATGGATGTTTGTCATATCTTGTTGGGTAGACCTTGGTAGTATGATAGAAAAGCTATGCATGATGGGAGAAAGAATACATATACTATAACAGCAAATGGAAACAAAATTAATTTGATTCCTTTGGAAGATGACCCTAAGAGTGAAGTATGTGGGAATGCTAGAATCTGTTTGGTAGATGGAACAAAATTTTTGGATGGTTTGAGACATGATAATATGTGTTATGCCTTGATTCCTAAAAAGCCTGAAACATTGAAGGAGACTGAAGAATCACAACCGAAGGAGATAAAGGAGTTGTTGACAGAGTATGAAGACATCATATCAAATAATGTACCTGAAGGGTTACCACCTATAAGGAGTATTAGTCATTACATGGATCTTATATTGGGAGCAAGTTTGCCTAACAAAGTAGCACACTGGGTGACACTAGCAAAGAATGAAGAGTTGAATAGACAGATACAAGAGTTGTTGAGAAAATGTTTGATCAGAGAAAGTTTGAGTCCTTGTGCAGTACCTGTAGTTTTGGCACCGAAGAAGGATGGAGAATGCAGAATGTGTACTGATTCTAGATGAATAAACAAGATCACAGTTAAGTATATATTTCCCTTACCTAGGATGGATGATATCATAGATTGTTTGAGTGGAGCAAGATATTTCAAAAAGATAGATTTGAAGAGTGGATACCATCAGATTAGAATCAAAGAAGGAGATGAATGGAAGACTGCTTTTAAGACAAATGAAGGATTGTATGAGTGGTTAGTGATGCCTTTTGGATTAACAAATGCACTGAGTACTTTCATGAGATTGATGAATGAAGTCTTGAAGAAATTCTTGGGTAAGTTTGTGATTGTATACTTGGATGATATTCTAATTTTTAGTAAGACAAAAGAAGAACATTTGTGGCATATTAGACAAGTTTTGCAGAGATTGAGAGAAGAGAAGTTGTTGATAAACATCAAGAAGTGTAGGTTCATGAAGGAAGAGTTGGTATATTTGGGATTTGTAATTTATGCGGAAGGATTGAAGATGGACTCTGAGAAAGCAAAAGCAATTGTTGAATGGCCTACACTGGAAAGCATTGGACAGGTTAGATCATTTCATGGATTGGTTAGTTTCTACCAGAAGATCATTAGAAATTTCAGTTCAGTTTGTAACCCTATGACAAAGACAATGAGAGGTGACAGGAAAGATTTTAAGTGGACATCAGGAGCAGATAAAAGTTTTGAACTGTTGAAGCAGAAAATGACAAAGCGACATATTTTGGCATTACTAGATTTCAATAAGGTATTTCAAGTTGATTTTGATGCAAGTGGAAATACAATCGGAGCAGTATTAAGTCAAGAAGGTAGACCTATAGCATATTTTAGTGAGAAGTTGAATGATGCAAGGAGAAGATATTCAGTGTATGACCAAGAGTTCTATGCCATAATTCAAGCCTTGAAGAAGTGGAGACATTACTTGTTACCTAAGGAGTTTGTGTTGTATACAGATCATTAAGCTTTGCATTATTTGAATAGTCAAGGTAAGTTGAATCAAAGACACATGAGATGGGTAGAGTTCATGTAGATTTATACATTTGTGTTGAAGCATAGGAGTGGAAAATCAACCAAAGTTGATGATGCCTTGAGTAGGAGAGGAAACTTGTTGACAGAAATGAGAGTCGAGGTGTTGGGTTTTGATGAATTGAAGAATATGTATGAGGGAGACACTAATTTTGCAGAACCATGGAAAGCATGTAAGGAACTTGTTGTGATAGATAGAAGTAAGTGGTTGGACTATTTCATTCAAAAAGATATGTTGTTCAAAGGAAGTCAGTTGTGCATACCTAGAAGTTCAATGAGAGATAACTTGATCAAGGAAAAGAATAGTGGTGGATTGACATGACACTTTGGCATTGATAAGGTAGTGGCTTTGGTGAGTGAAAACTATTTTTGGCCTTAGATACATAAGGATGTTCAGAGATTTGTACAGAGTTGTAGAGTTTGTCAAGTTGAAAAAGGAAGTAGTCAGAACACTGGATTGTATAAACCTTTGACAGTACCAGAGAAACCTTGTGAAGACATAATCATGGATTTTGTAATGGGGTTACCTAAGACATAGAGAGGACACAATTCGATATTTGGAGTGGTTGATAGATTTTCAAGGATGGCTCATTTCATACCTTGTAAGAAGATAACTGATGCAGTACATGTAGTTGACCTATTTTTCAAGGAGATTGTGAGATTGCATGGATTACCTAAGAGTATAGTTTCAGACAGAGATACAAAATTTGTTGGATGTTTTTGGAAGACACTATGGAAGAAGATGAAGAGAGATTTGAAGTTCAGTTCAACTTTTCATCCACATACAGATGGATAGACAGAGGTAGTGAATAGGAGTTTGGGATACTTGTTGAGATGTTTGGTTGGAGAGAAGACCGGAAGTTGGGATTTGATTCTTTCACAAGCTGAGTTTGCATACAATAATTCAGTAAATAAAAGTATCGGAAGAACACCTTTTGAGATTGTGACCGGAGTGAATCCTAGAGGAGTTGTAGAATTGAGAGATGTCAGTACAGAGGAGAAGAGAAGTGCAGAAGTAGAAGAATTTGCATATCATATGAAGACAGTGCATAATTAGGTGAAGAAGCATTTGAAGGATATGAATAGTAAGTATAAAGAGAAGGCTAATGAGAAGAGAAGACATAAGGAATTTGACATTGGAGATGAAGTGATGGTGTACTTGAGAAAAGAGAAATTTCCATTTGGGACATATAACAAGTTGAAGATGAAGAAGTTTGGACCTTGTAAGATACTCAAGAAATTTGATTCAAGAAATACATATGAAGTGGAGTTACCGGAGACATCAATGGGTATATCACCTATTTTCAACATTGCAGACATACATCAGTATCATGAAGCAGAGTTTAGTGACAGCATGGAAGAAGACTTGAAGAAATAGTTACCACAGCAAGCACCAGAACAAATTGAAGAGATTTTGGACAACAGAGTTAGACGTAGCACCAAAGGTAGGCAATACAAAGAATATCTTATGAAGTGGAAAGACAGACCAGAAGAAGATTCATCTTGGATTTCTTAGGCTAAGGTGGGTGTAGACACCCAAAATTGACTCATTATCATCAGTACCAAATATCACATTACCTAGCATTTGCATTTGTCTAACACACTTGAAGTGAAATCCCCTAGCCATCTAAACCCCTTATTTCTTCTATTAATTAAATAAATTTATATTTATTTAATTAATTCATTAGCTATTTCTTCTATTTTCTCTAAGCCATAATTGAATAATCTTTAATTATTTAATTATCTATTTCTATCTATTTTAATTAAATAAATTTTATTTATTTAATTAAATTTCCTTTCACAAATTCCACTTCCCATTAATTAAATACAATTATTTAATTAATTTCTCTTATCATTTAACATAGCCGACATGTGAGCCTCTTTCATTTAAAAACATGTGTGGTACTACATCTTTTATTTAATATCTTTCACATGTAGTACTTTTTATGTACATAGTCACACATAATCCCTATCTTCCCTCCACTTGTCATCTACACATTCACCTATGACTATCAATTAATCTAAGCCATTCACATAGCCACCAAATATCCACTGTTGATTGATTTTGGTTGAGTTCTATATAAACACCCTCTCATTTCCTACTACAAAAAAGAAAGCACTCTCATAGCATCTACATTATCATCTTGAGTACTTGAGCATTTTAGCATCCATTGAGCTTGTTATCATTATCATCCATCCATCATGGCAACTTTGGTTTTCATAATTGTTCATTATTGAAGAAGCAATCCACATCTCTTACAATGAATCATACAATCTAGTGACATTGTTCTTGAACTACATGCTTTTGATTTCATTTGGATTTGATTCTTTGATGATGGTAGGATTAGTGTTTCATTGTTATGCTTGATCTTACTAACCTAATTTTTACCTATCACAGTGGGTCGTCTTGGTTCTTCCCTAGCCCCAGCAAAGTGAGGGACTCACTTTTTTAATAACCTCAGATGTCTAATGCAGGAGCATCCCTGGTTCAAGAGAAATCTTACATCAACCAAAAACATTTGCATCTCAATTTGTTTGCATTTTAGTTCTTTCATTTTTCTAGTTCAGTCCAGGTAGTGCAGTTAGAAGCAATTTTAGCTTGTGGTCTAGTTTTGGCATTTCACATCTTGTGGATCTGGACTTAGCATCTAAATTCATTCATCTACATCATATTAAGAATTCAGAGCATTTGGATCAGTTACTGGAAGGTTATCGCTATTAGAAGATCAACTATTTTCTCAGAGTAGAGCATTCTAACAGTTCCTGATAATCAGCTAAAGGAGAAGGCTTGCGGATCATTCCTTGACTTGTAGATCCTAATGACACATCATTCAATGATCCTTGGTTTGTGGCTGACCCTTCCTAGAGGTTTACACATTGTTCTATTCATTTGAGGAAGTGTTCTATGCATTTAGGTCTGACCTATCTGTGTACACATTACAACTCTTCATTGGAGTTTGTGACCTTCCTTGGCCAACGTAAAGGAATATATTGGTCTGGAAATGACATATAATGATATAATAGATCCCTAGTAAAGTAGTCGATATCATAGTGATAGTGGATAGTTTAGATTTTGGTGTGAAGGAGCTTCAAAGCTTTATCTTGCGCATGTATGTGATCAGGCCTTTGAGCCCATATTATAAGCCCGCATGTTGCCGGCCAGACTATATTTGAATTCTTTGATATACTAAATGACTGAATCTACATATGTTCTATATTCTTGTGTTGTTTTTGTTGTGTTTACTCTTGCTACACGGTCTAGATTTTTGTATGTCTAACCATGAAATGAACATGCAACACTATTGATGAAATGTGTGTGTGTGTGTGGGTTCAGAAAAATGGAAAAAGCTCCACAAGCAGTAGATAATAAACAAGAATTCAAGGGGTATCTACTAGCCACAAATCTTACAATTCCATATCCCAAGGTTGGAGACACACATATTGGATACCTAGATCCATGGAGGTACTTGCAGTAGCTACGAGGAGAGGCAAACAAGTCCTTTAAAAATACTGCATGGAGAACTTTAGATTGCTCCAAGTTGTTGCCTTCCCAATCTCAGTGCAGACTCTGGAATTGGTTCTTGCATGTGCTCAGAGATATAATCCTAGGAGAAAGAATATCATTGGGCCTACAGGCCATGTGGTCCTTGACTTCACATCTGATATGGTGGATAAGGTCTTTGGCCTGCCCACCTATGCCACTATGATAGAATCACAGAGAATGTCGCTCTCACCTTCTATAGCACAAAGATAGGCACTGCCACCAACTACATGAATTGACATCTTCTAACTACACAAAGGAAGTACCCACTGAAGATGGTACCTACTCATCCAATCCATGAGTTCAGGCAAGATGAAAGGAAGTTCATCATCCTCATTAGTAGGGTATTTAGATTGCCTACTACAAACAAATGGCACCCTTGGCATGTGCCAATTTTGCATGAAGGTAGTAGATGGGAAAAGAATCAACTCGGCCTCCTTCATTAGTGACAAACTAGATGAATAGTTATTAGAGGTGATGGAGACAAAAGAATTCTATATGAATTCCTACTTGGTCTACCTCTTGGTCTACCAGGCTAGTTTTCCAAGTTTATTGTAGGTGGGCTCTCTCCAATAGGGAGAGATCCTAGTATATGATCACTTCCCTCAAATAGAGTCGATGACTAGCATGAAGATCTTTTGTATGGTGAATGATGCATTTGCATATGTTGTCATTAGAGGTCTTGAGAAAATTACTCTCAGAGGATGTCTATAGAAGCAACTGAAGAGATAGCTAAGTGGGGTAGCTAGTACATCTAGTTTCAAACTTTCACATACAGCTGGATCATGGGCTTTGATAAAGCATCTTACAAGCTAACCTAATACGCCAATGGGCATGTCTTAGAGGTCTATGAATTGATATCTAGCAAACATAAATCTAATTTTAGGTACCCCATCAAGGTGGATGAATACTCATGCCAGAACATCATTAATGCAAGGTGTTGGTGCCTGAATTCACTGTCAGTTCTTAAGTATTTTTCATGCAGGCACCTTCCCTAAAATCCAAAAAAAATTTTAAGTGTTGGCACCCCTTCAGTGTTTTGCAGCATCCACATCATCTTTCTTGATGGAAGGGGTCATCATGTTCTGCCCATCGGCATGAGTTTTCATGTGTCTTGGCGATCATATCAATAGCATGGTGTGTTCTTTGTTTATCGCCAAGACTTTGTCCTATCGGCGAAGGAGATTGTGGTTCCACCGATGGTGTCGGTCATGCCGATGTGGGCGAATTGTGTGTTCATCGCCAAGACTTTGGCTATCGGCTGCGACGTTTTGTAGTTAGCCGATGAAGGAAGTCACCCCGATGGGGAATGCCATAAGAGTGAGATGGTATATCGGGCTAGTGTTGTTTTGATCTGCCGATGTAAGGAGCTTGGCCGATGAAGAGTCATCGGCGTGTGTCTGGCCAACGAAAGGGCAGAGTGTGGCTTGTTGGTCTTCGGTATGACGTGAGGTATCGGCTAGGGTTTTTTCAGTTGTTCTGACGATGGTGGTCTCACCGACGAAGGTGGGCTATCGGTAGGAGTTGGGCCGATGGCTTGATAGTGGATGGCTTGAGGATGTTCATCGGCATGACTGGCTGTGTCGGCGATGGAACTTTTTGTCAGGCCGACGGTGTTGGTCTGGCCGATGGCAGTGGTTTGGTAACCGCTAACGAGGTGCGAGCTGGCCATCGGAGTAACTTGGCTTTGGTGAGACTAGTGGTGTCGGCGAGGGATCTTTTGGATGGGCCGATGGTTAATCTCTGGCCGATGAAGGGAATGTGGAGTTTGCGATCGGCTAGACTACTATTGTTGGTGGGAGATTTTTGAGGTAAGCCGATGGCTTAGGTCTGAGCGATGGGCTTTTGGCTGGAGGCGTGTGTCGAGCGTGGCAAAAGCGCTCGACACCTATTATGTGTGCGGCCCCATTTTTAAACTAATGAAGGAGTCTCCTCACCGTGCATGTGGGATTATTCCCTTGTATATTTTGAACCTGCGATAGAAGCATGTTTTGGCAGGAAATCCTTTTTGAATGCAGCGACAGTTTCCAAGTGAAATGCAGGTGGTTGAGCCATCAATGACGGTCGTGCAGGGGTATGGGCGATGAATACAAACGGTGAAGCTGCCTGATCATGGAAAAAGACTTTCAGATAGTGGCACATGGCTCGAGGCCCCCCTTTGTCTGTTGCATTAATTTTTTCTAAGCGCCATTCCTTCTGAGGACTGTATCTGGCAGATTTTGTAATAGCCATGTAATTAATTGTTGTGGTACACTTTCTGACTGTTATAAGTAGACTGTGTTACCATTGTTTGGTTGTTGAAAGTTGAAGATTTTTGGCTCTGTAATTCAAAACAAACTGATCTGGTTGCTCTGTACAGCTAAACTTGTGAGTTTATGTATCTCCTGTTGTACGATTTGGCATGAATCCACTGATTTCATGGTTAATCTTATATGAATAATGCTATGTTTGCATGTGATATGCTGATTCTGTCTCCAGTTTTGCATGTATCTTTCTTACTGCAATAGGGATGCCATAAGTATAGATAGCTTAACACTCTGTAATTGGGAGATATCTGTAAGGCAGATATCATGTATATCCCCCTGAAATCTAGTTTTAGCTGTTCATGCTGATCATTCACAGGTGTATGTCTACTGACTCCAGGCCCTGGATAGGCACCAATCTAGCTCTGTGTTGAGGTTACAACCATGTCCAGCTTTGCATCCAAAAATCAAATCAAACCACTTCATCTTTCTATCTGTTAGTTGTAGGATTAGGATTAGGAACCTCTGCATGCTCTCATCCTTAACCAGACATTATGTCCAAGAATGTTGCCAACCTTGTGATTTGTTACACAAATCTTGGTCCATACATGAGAGTATTTTGCCTGTTGATGTCAAGTTAAATCCTTCTGTCATTGAGCTAGTCAAGGTTATACTTTTATCAAATAGGGAAACCCCCCTTGGTGCGGCAGAACCAGAAGTGAAGGGGAGGAGCTCACGCAACCTCCTATATTCAGTTGGCTGAATCTGCCTGTGCATTAGAACTGGCAAACCCTAATGCTGATTCAGAAGAAAAACCAACAAAATGGCGACTCTGCTGGGGAAAGAGAGAGTCAAGTAACCTGAGGGCTGGAAAATCTAGTTTCCAGTGAAGTTGTTGCAGCAAAAAGGAACCATGTGGTGCTCTGCTGGGGTGATGAATCCAGAAAACAAAAGTGCCTTGCTGACATTCTGTCCTCTCTCTGAGAGGTGGCGACTCTATTGAAAGAACCTATCAGTGCTGCAACATATATCCAGGTATTCATCTTTAATTCAAAATGTTGAGTTTAGAACAGCAAGCCTGGTTGTGCTCTCAGAGAAGACCATTCTTTATTGAAAGATATAAAGCCCTAAATTTCACAGGGATATATGGTTACCCAAATATTATTCCCAACAAAATTAGAAGATGTTTGCCAAAATATAGTGGATCAGATTCTGAATCGGCAAACAAACATCTGCAAAAATTTTGTAACTTGATAGAAGATTATGAGATAGAGGATGAAGATGTTGTAATGAGACTCTTTGTTCAGTCATTGGAAGATGATGCTAGGATATGGTTTTCAGACCTGCCTATTCGTTCACTTTCTTCATGGATAGATTTAGAAGTTGCATTCCTAGGGCAGTTTGGTGAAAGGTTTGATGTGGCCTCATTGATCATACATTTTATGAATATCCAAAGGGAAGATGAGGAACTGGTTCCAGTCTTTAATCTTAGGTTTATTAAATTGCTCAGGCAGATCCCTGAATATATGAGACCTAATAATGCATTGTGCTTGACAATTTATTTGGCCGCATTTGATGAAGAAATGGGTTATCTATTGAGAGATAAAGAACCAGTCACACTTCACCAGGCTTTCCAATTTGCTATGGACATAGAAAACAATGAGAAATATGGAATGCCAGTAGGTTTCATGGCTGCAAGTTGTCAAAGCAGTTATCAAAGTGAATATATTTTAGCTCTCCCAGTATGTGCATTGAGAGATGATTGTATAGAGGGAAATATATTTCAGAATAATGTGTGCAGCCATGATGTGATGCATGAAGAAAATGTTGTAGAAAATGTAAGCACATCTTGTAATAATGAAAACAAAGATTGTTATCAGCCTTTAGAAGACAAGCCTGCAGACATAAGGTGCCCTCCAATTGATCAAATGAGAGACATACATGAAGTTGTGTCTTGCAGCAGTGTGCATATCCCAGTTATGCCTGATTATTTATATGAAGTGGATGTGCAGAGCTTCACTCTGAATATAGAAAACATTGATTCAAGGGATGGTAGTGAATATGCTAGTGATTGCCAGCATTCAGATGCATATGTGAGCCTTTCAGATGATGAAATATATTTGGATGCTGATTATGAATGTTTCCTTGAAGATTTTGGCCACCTTCATAGTGCAGAGGTTGAAAACTTTGTTTTCGATTATCAGGGCACTGGTGAAGATGAAAAACAAGGTCACTATTCAGAGGTGGATGGGAAAATTGCAGATGTGTGTGCTCATACAGTTGGGAATAGTGTTGATCGCAGGGGTGACTATGAAGCTTTCAATGTAGGGCTGCATTCTGAGTTATTTCTGCCCTCTCTTGAGACATTTCAGGTGGACATTAATGACAAAACTGTCGTGCATGATGATGATGGATATCTATATGTTCATCAAGATAATTTTGATTATGAGATGTTGCTTGTGCCTGAATATTGCATGTTTGATGCAGAGGAGCTTTTATTTTTTGAGGAAGGGCGAAATTCTAATATGGATTCATTTGTTTCATGTGAGTCTGTTATTTTTCCAAGCAACATCAGTGACTCATATGATGATGACATTCTACAACTGATAATTATATATGCTGATGAAGCTAGCTATAGATTTGTTGAAGAAAAAGAAATGAGCAGCAGCACAAATAATTGCCAAGGGGCTTGCTGCAGACAGTTAAATGCTTTTAGGCTTCATTTGAAGAAATCAAAAGAAAATCAAGTGTTTGACAAAGGAAAAGTCTGGTTTTTCATTTTTGGTGGCCCTGGGCCACCATGTTTATTTTAAAATAATGTGTTTGGTGATGCAGATTGGTGCAAGTATGACTCTGTTGCCCAATGGATAAGGCACTGGTCTGCATCCCAGAGATTTGGGGTTCTCGCTGCAGTCTTGCACCTGCACGTCCCCAATCAGAGCCACTGTTGGTGCCTGAATTCACTGTCAGTTCTTAAGTATTTTTCATGCAGGCACCTTCCCTAAAATCCAAAAAAAATTTAAGTGTTGGCACCCCTTCAGTGTTTTGCAGCATCCACATCATCTTTCTTGATGGAAGGGGTCATCATGTTCTGCCCATCGGCATGAGTTTTCATGTGTCTTGGCGATCATATCAATAGCATGGTGTGTTCTTTGTTTATCGCCAAGACTTTGTCCTATCGGCGAAGGACATTGTGGTTCCACCGATGGTGTCGGTCATGCCGATGTGGGCGAATTGTGTGTTCATCGCCAAGACTTTGGCTATCGGCTGCGACGTTTTGTAGTTCGCTGATGAAGGAAGTCACCCCGATGGGGAACGCCATCGGAGTGAGATGGTATATTGGGCTAGCGTTGTTTTGATCTGCCGATGTAAGGAGCTTGGCCGATGAAGAGTCATCGGCGTGTGTCTGGCCGACGAAAGGGCAGAGTGTGGCTTGTTGGTCTTCGGTATGACGTGAGGTATCGGCCAGGGTTTTTTCAGTTGTTCCGATGATGGTGGTCTCACCGACAAAGGTGGGCTATCGGTAGGAGTTGGGCCAATGGCTTGATAGTGGATGGCTCGAGGATGTTCATTGGTATGACTGGCTGTGTCGGTGATGGAACTTTTTGTCAGGCCAACGGTGTTGGTCTGGCCGATGGCAGTGGTTTGGTAACCGCTAACGGGGTGCGAGCTGGCCATCAGAGTAACTTGGCTTCGGTGAGACTAGTGGTGTCAGCGAGGGATCTTTTGGATGGGCCGATGGTTAATCTCTGGCCGATGAAGGGAATGTGGAGTTTGCGATCGGCCAGACTACTATTGCTGGTGGGAGATTTTTGAGGTAAGCCGATGGCTTAGGCCTAAGCGATGGGCTTTTGGCTGGAGGCGTGTGTTGAGCGTGGCAAAAGGGCTCGACACCTATTATGTGTGCGGCCCAATTTTTAAACTAATGAAGGAGTCTCCTCACCGTGCATGTGGGATTATTCCCTTGTATATTTTGAACCTGCGATAGAAGCATGTTTTGGCGGGAAATCCTTTTTGAATGCAGCGACGGTTTCCAAGTGAAATGCAGGTGGTTGAGCCATCAATGACGGTCGTGTAGGGGTATGGGCGATGAATACAAACGGTGAAGCTGCCTGATCGTGGAAAAAGACTTTCAGATAGTGGCACATGGCTCAAGGCCCCCCTTTGTCTGTTGCATTAATTTTTTCTAAGCGCCATTCCTTCTGAGGACTGTATCTGGCAGATTTTGTAATAGCCATGTAATTAATTGCTGTGGTACACTTTCTGACTGTTATAAGCAGACTGTGTTACCATTGTTTGGTTGTTGAAAGTTGAAGATTTTTGGCTCTGTAATTCAAAACAAACTGATCTGGTTGCTCTGTACAGCTAAACTTGTGAGTTTATGTATCTCCTGTTGTACGATTTGGCATGAATCCACTGATTTCATGGTTAATCTTATATGAATAATGCTATGTTTGCATGTGTTATGCTGATTCTGTCTCCAGTTTTGCATGTATCTTTCTTACTGCAATAGGGATGCCATAAGTATAGATAGCTTAACACTCTGTAATTGGGAGATATCTGTAAGGCAGATATCATGTATATCCCCCTGAAATCTAGTTTTAGCTGTTCATGCTGATCATTCACAGGTGTATGTCTACTGACTCCAGGCCCTGGATAGGCACCAATCTAGCTCTGTGTTGAGGTTACAACCATGTCCAGCTTTGCATCCAAAAATCAAATCAAACCACTTCATCTTTCTATCTGTTAGTTGTAGGATTAGGATTAGGAACCTCTGCATGCTCTCATCCTTAACCAGACATTATGTCCAAGAATGTTGCCAACCTTGTGATTTGTTACACAAATCTTGGTCCATACATGAGAGTATTCTGCCTGTTGATGTCAAGTTAAATCCTTCTGTCATTGAGCTAGTCAAGGTTATACTTTTATCAAATAGGGAAACCCCCCTTGGTGCAGCAGAACCAGAAGTGAAGGGGAGGAGCTCACGTAACCTCCTGTATTCAGTTGGCTGAATCTGCCTGTGCATTAGAACTGGCAAACCCTAATTCTGATTCAGAAGAAAAACCAACACAAGGCATGCAAAGAATGAATTTGTCATCCTATCCTTGGGGGCCTTTGACAACATCAGGAGCATATTTGACCCTATTGAATGGGCCAATCCATTAATTGGCAGCTGGTCTACCCATGACCCTACCTTGGAGGATCATTGGGAGAATTGTATTGATGATCATGAGGTGAGAAAGAGGGACTACTTTAGATTGAGCCTCCATTTTTTGAAGGGATTGGATCTCAGAGGGCTCCCTAAAGTCCCCAAAGGAATGAAGGAAGATGGCACCTTGTTGGACCCTTCCTATGAGCAACAGAAGATTTACAACATTCCTTTGGTTCCTATTAGATGGGATCATCCTGAAGATACCTAAATTGAAAATAGATCCAAGGAGATCCTTAAAAGAATGAGGGCTTGGATGAAGAAGCCATATCCTATGAATAATCCATATCTAGGTAGGGAGGATGAGGGCTCAAAAGGAGAAAAGAAGAAAGGAAATAATATTGAGAAACCGTCCTTTGCAACACTTATAGTTGAGGAAGTTGACCTTGCCATCACAAGAGGAAAGAAAAAGGTAGTAGCAGTTAATATTGAATTAGAGGAAGAAGAAGATATTGTGCCCTTGTCTAGAAATATATCAACAAGATCCTTCACTCCTACTTCTGAAGAGATCATAGTGGTCTCTATTCCAATCCTACCATCACTCCCACAAGTCCACCTATGCTTATCTCCATTACTTCCACAACTGAAATAAGAGTTGCACCTTCATCCACCTCACCCCCTCTATCTCCCATCCATGAAGCACCTTTGTAATCACCCACACCTGCTTCATCTTCTCTACATTCATAGCCTCTACATGCACAACCTTCATCTTCTACATCCCTTCCCACTCCCCCATCTCCTGTTCTACCTAGCATAAGAGGTCTTCTTGCACAAAGCCAAATAGTTGGGGAGTAGCTTGAGAAGGAGGACATCACATTGGTTGAGGACCAAAGCAAGGAAGAGCTTCTTGAGTCTACAAAGGACAAACATGAAGAGGTACCTATAGAGGTTGGGAAAGACAAGAAGAATATATCTATGGGATTTTAGGAGATTAAGGGCAATCCTTGGATGAGCTTTTTGAGAATATTACGTCTGGACACCATGAAGAACTAAGTGGGGAGTTTGAGGAATCAAGAAAGACTCAAATTCTAACTCCCTCACCTACAAGGTCTCCATCTCTAGCACCAGCCCCTTCTCCACCAAAGGACACTGCATCTAAGATAGGCCTTCCAATCTAGTTCAGTAGAACTATGGAGAAGAGAAAGAGAATATATGTGGAGGAGGACAATCTGGATACTATTGCGCAAGTGTTGGGAGATCCTTCCAAAGGTAAAATAGCCAAAACCATCTCTCGCTTTTGTACCAATGAGAAAGGAATCAAAATTTCTCAAATAGCTATGCCATTGGTAGATAAGGAGGAGGCAGCTATGACCTCCCAAGACTAGAGCATCCAACAAGTGGTCCTAGGCTGTAGGACTAGGTAAGGAGATAAAAATGCTTCAAATGATGGATGTTGTCTCTATAATTTTGGACTACATGAAGAGGGATGAGGCCACCAAGGAGGAATTGAAGAGCCAAGTGACACAATTGTTTATCTATATCACACACTTGGTGGGACCTATTGATTCCAGTCCCCTTGTCATGGCCCAAATGGAGGCTATAGCCAAAGAAAGCCTCATTTCTGATCCATTGGGCATCCTTCGTGCTGCAACATCTCTTGGAAGGATTCACTGGAAACAATTGGAAAAGCAACAATTAGGGAGGCCCTGAAAATGTATTGTTCCATTGAGCGAGAATTGGAGGCAACTGATAGCTTGAAGAACACCATTGATGAGGAGCTACTAATTTGGGAGGAGTATCTCCATATTTTGATGAGACAGAGGTCATGCCTGAAAGCACACTTTTGCAATCTGGGGTGTTAGACAAGGATGATACAAGGGTGATTACTGAGTGAATCAAGGTAGGGAATGTTAGGGCCAAGATGCTATAGAAATGCAGAACCAAATTGCAAACAAAGGTTGATGCAACCAAGAAAGGGTCATCCAAAGTAGAAGCATTGATAAATTCAATCCCTTGTCAGCTCAAAGATGATTCATCAGTGGTTTTCCCTACACTCAGGATAATAAAGGAGTTCTCCACAATTCTCTAGCAATAGTCCATAGAGCAAGGAATTGATAACTTGATGATATGGAAAGCCCTCTTCACTGAGTTTTAGGAGTAGTTAGTTAACATAGTAGGTATTTAAGACAAACTCAAGCATTCTTCATATTCCCAATAGATCAAAGTCAAGTACCATTATGGTCCGAATATGAATGATATTCAAGAAGCTACAACTAACTTCAAAAGTCAATTTGGTGGTGGAGCATAATATCGTTGTTCTTCACTCATAATTATTTTTTATTCTTTCTTTCTTCCATCCTTTTGATGAGGCTGACCTCATTTGTGTATAATGGCACTATTCAGGCTGACTAGGGCCAAATTGTGTAATGTAAACAAAAGAAACCTCATATATAAAGAGGAATTTTGAACATTTGTAATGGGGGGAACATAGAGAATTTGTGCTAGTGCAAGCTATACTTGTATTTTGGATGGCATGTAAGTGGCATACTTGATATGCACAAAGGGTGTGGCAATCCTGTTCTTTTATCTGCCAGCATCTTGCCAATTAATGAGAAGACAATTTTGGACCCATTACTTGTGTTTCTACCCTATGGTGGTAATGTACTTGTGCTTCTTTTCCTTCTATATAGGATATGTTGGTGAGTCTTGTGCTTAATTGTTAAATCTTTTATTTGGTGGTTGAATAAGGGTTTCAATTCTATGTATGTAATATGGTGTTTTCAATTTCCTATTCTTCTACTTATTTTCCTTAGAATCTCGCACTTGCAATGTTCATAATTGTGTGAAATACTGATCATCCATTACTTGTTTAGTTTGATCTCACTAATTTTTATATTTGAAGTGAAAATCCAAGTGCAGAGGTTGTCTGATCATTTTACATTTTTTTCTTCTTAAACCCTAACTCTCTTTTCCTTTTTTATAATAGAAGTATATTAGTGTTCTGGATTTGGTTGAATGCCTATCAGAGGCTACATAGAAATATAGATTGATATTACCAGCACAAACCCCTTGAACAAACAATCACATTGTCCACTCTATTGTTCTAACATTGTTGTGACCCAGTGAAACACGGACCTTGGAGTAAACTAAACATCATCAAGTTACCTTTTAGGAGAAGTAGAGTGACTTTCATTCTACTTTAGTTGATGTATAAAAACAACCATCAATAGGACCAAGTGTAACTCTAGGATATTTTAAAAATTTGGCTAAAACTTATGAAGTACACAAGTTGTACAAGAATGGGACACGATGGTTCTATATAGGTGACATAGGGAGACTTTGTTTTGATGGTTGTCTTGAAATCATTGACCATAAGAAAGACATAGTAAAGATACAACATGGGGAGTACGTTTCCTTGGGAAAGGTTGAAGCATCTTTAAGGGAAAGCAATCATGTAGATAATTTCATGTTGCATACAGATCCATTGGACATTTATATTGTGGCTCTTGTAGAACCAAGATGACAAGCTCTTGAGAGTTAGGCACAGAGCATGCATGCATCTAGACTACACAAATTTTAGAGACTTGTGCCGAAAGAAGAAATCAAATAGAGAGGTTCATAGGTCACTTTTAAAGGCCAGCAAAATGCAAAGCTTGAGAAATTTGAAGTTCCAACAAAGATCAAGGTACTTCCTCATACACGGACTCCTGAAACTAGTTTTATCATAGCAACTCTCAAGTTAAAGCGAGAAGCTTTAAAGAAGACTATGGAAAAAGACTTACCTAGATTGTATGAGTAGATGGAATTTTGTAACTTTGTAACTGCTAAATGGATTTTCAATATTAGGTTGCAGGAAGCGAAGAGAAGGCATTTTTCACCACTCAAACAACCAAATGTAGAAGAAATGATTTTTGAATAATTATCATCACCTGTCCAACTATTGTCATCCTTATTGATGCATATACAAACATTGAACTATTTCTCAATACATATCCATATTTATTGAAGAAGGTGGATCATGTTTATGTAATGCAGTGAAATTAGATTGATTCTCTTCATTCTTATGTTTGGATAGAGCTCTAGTGATTATCTCTATCTAAAGATTGTATTCATTTTCATTTCCTAAAAATCTCCTTTCTTTCTTTCAGGTTAAAAGAAAACCTATTTTATTTTTCTATTTATATCATATGAGGGAAATGCCCTGTCAAATGTAGAGGAAGACCATCATTCCATTGGTAGTCTCTCTAACTATTCTAGGCAGTTGGGTAAAAGCAAGAAACTCGGTCCACACATAGGAGAAGTCGTGTGAGGGAAAAAATTCCCGACAGGAACAGGTACCCATTTTCAAAGAAACAGGTACCCGTTTAGGAACGGGCACCTGAAGCTAAATGAGTACCCGTTTAGGAATGGGCACCCATTTAGTAATGGATACCCGAGCCTAAATAGGTACCCATTTAGCTTCAAGTGCCTGTTACATAATGGGTACCCGTTACTAAATGGGTACCCGTTTTGAAAGTGTATATATTTTTTTAAAAAAGGCCTACGAGCTCATTTCCCTCTAGCAATAGCAACAGTGACAGTGACAGAGCAAAAATGGGTACGTGTTGTTGAAGCCCCTGCCAGCACAAATCCAAAGTTTTTTTTGCCTTGTCACCTCCTCCCGCGACCTCGTCACTACTGAGCTCCTCCAGGTTGGTTGTTTGCTAGTTTTTAAATTTGTTTTTTATGTTTTTTTTGTGATTGTAGGATTAAAATGAAAATTAGGGTTTCAATAAAATTATATTTTTATGTTTTTTTTATTATATGTTTTGATAAACCCTAAAACCATGTTGTATTGCAAACCCTAAAAACCTAAACTATAAACCCTAAAACTAAACAAGTGAAACTATAAACCCTAAAACTATGAAGTTCATAAACCCTAAACTAAACTATAAACCCTAAAAATATAATCTTTATAAACCCTAAAAATAAACTATAAACCCTACAACTATTAACAAAAGTATCTCTAAAATATAGACCCAAGATTCAAGATTTAATTGTGTGAGTATGATCTAAAATGTTGAGGAAAAAACTCACACACAGTTAAATATTGAAGCTTGGGTCTATATTTATTATGGACTGTGGCAATATGATGTCTATCATATCTCTAAAATTATATACTTGAGTTTAGTTTATTTGAAAATTCAGCTACACCAAATTCATATAGACATCAACCTTCTCAACTGCATAACCATGACCTATCCTCCATTATGTCACACACAATAACTTATGACAGAGATCAATGTGCTTAGTTTGCATGCTAAACATGTAGGGTTCTTTACAAATGCATGATGTGCCTATATTTTTCATAACCAACTCTATGTGCCACCAACTAGGTTAGAAACATATACATTACCTACTAGATCCTAAATACACACATGTCCACCATCAAAGCTCTCATAAACTAAGAATGACTCCTAATTGGGAGTCATGAGAAAAGGCTCTATAATCAATAAGCCATGCACCCTTGTGTGCATGCTTAAAAGGATGTACAAAAAAGGTATCACCAACATCATCATTGGAGCCCCTTGAGTCTATATCATCATCTATTTATGTTTCCTTGCCTTCTTCTCCAACTTGTAGTCTCTAGATGCTCCTAATATTTCCTTACTTCCAACATTTGACATTTAATTTTCAATGAGACCAAGATCCCCCCATAGACTTCTAGTATGCTTGTATTTTTTCATGTCCCTCTCTATATCCTTAGGATGAGTTCTCATAGACAAAAGATCATTGATGGAATTTAATTTTTACTATCTCATCTCCTTAGAAAGTGACAAACCCACCACATCATCAAGCTTCAACTTTGAGACATTGTTACTATTCACCATCATGAGATTACTCCAACTATTAGGGAAAGAATACAATAAATTTAAGCATTGATCCTCCTCATCCATTTTCACATCTACAAATTCCAACTAGCTAAGTTGTTGAACTAATTTAGGTGATTTGTTACTAAATCACCATCACCCATATATTTAAAGAACAAATATTATTTTGTACAAAAATCTTGTTGACAAAGAAATTTGTGTAATGCAAATTCCCTAACTTAACCTACTTAGGCTTCTTGCAATTTGTTTGTCCTAAAATATTTATAAACATTCAATTTTTGAGGCAAAGATGAATGAGGCTCCTTGTCTTTCTTTCATCAACTTACTAGTTTTCATCTTTTTGTGCTAAAATGTTTTTGATCTGAACAACTACAACCCATAGATCTCTATCAAGTAAATCCTCCATCTTAAGATTCCAAAGGTCAAAGCTGGTTCCATTAAACCTCTTCGCCTCTATTCTAAAGCACTTATCATCTGTATCTCCTAAAAATAGTTCATTGCAACAAAACTCCCACTCAAACAAAAATTAATATGAATTAGTCCTTAATTGTCCCATAGATCTAATAAGATAGCTAGGCCCTAATGAAATGAATGAAAAAAAAATCAAAATATTCCTACTGGATCTTAAAAGAAGAGGGTTAAAGTTCTAATCTACACAAATTTTAGAAGAGTAATTACATAGAAAATAACATTTAGAAATTTTTATGAATAAATAATAGAAGGAGAGCTATAGAAATCCTATTGGGTACATATCTACTATCTAATCAAAATCCATAAATCCCTATATATTTAATGTCCTTTTAAAATCAAGTCCCATTGGTAGAAAATTTAATACATTAAATTGTGTCCATGATGAAATGTAAAGTTTCAACAACCCAATTGTTTGAGCTTATTAATTTTCCAAAGTTGTAGGGGTTTCGACATAAAGAATACATTAATAATAAAATAATCACCTATTATCTAAATTAATAATCATAATGATCTAATAAAAAGTAAAAATGTATATAACTTACTAGAGATCAACAATCAGGTCCATATTTTTCTTAACTAGTTGTACTTGTGCATGTAATTTTCAAGTTTCACTTGCTCTCTAAATTCATAGATATTTTAAACTTACATTTAAAGATCTATTAGATTAAGTTTACATTTATAGATATTTGTTTGCAAGTTTTCAATATGTATATATTTGTGAAATTATACATTTGTAAGTTTTTCATATGGATGTATTTGGAAATTTGCAGGAGACATCTAATGGATGACCATACAATAGATGAATTTTTAATAGATGACATTATTTATGAAAACCACCCACCTCGTGATCCACCTCAAAACACCCCACCCCCTCCACTTGATGAGGCCCAATTGTGGCAAAGCATTAATGAAAATATTAATGCAATTGAGGAAAATGTTAATTTGATTAATAATCAACGTCACCTGATGCGTCCTCATGTGGTTTGGTTTGCATCTTTGATGCAAACCATTATTGATTCTATTAGGTCTATTGATGTAGACCTAAATAGATTTCACCTTTGGCGAGAGGAGAGGAGGCAATTCTATGCAGATGGTCTTTCATATAAATACATCCATGATCTTCACATAACAAAAAAAACATTAGCCCCATTTTTTCGTCACCTGAAAACTAATCAACCTATACCTGTAACAAAAAAAAGAATAACAATTAAGTGGTGTAGGCATGAGGCGATTTTGAGACATTTTTGGGATCGGTGGTGGATGGTGTTTGATCACCCACCACATGTTAATTATGAGGTACCACTATATTTTTTGAGAAAATTATGGGTGGAGTTTTAGTTGGGTCAAAAACCCAATTATTTTGATATGAGAGAATTCCAGGGTGTTGGTGGTGGCATGCCACAACACAGGCCAGGGGCGCGAGTTGATCCCAATCATCCCGTTCCTTCTGCTCCTATGGTTTCTCCTGTTTTGCCCATGATTCTTGCACCTATTTAGCACCAGGTAGTATTGTCGACATTAGGAGCATTGAGTAGACTCTCGGGTAATCTCACTGAACAAGCTACCCACATGGCAGATGAATTTAGTGGTGGAGAGCATCATGGAGGAGTCGATGCATCTCATCATAGAGCCTCAGACATGTTAGGGGCACATTTGTGTACAAATTGCAATCAACCGTGTTATGGTCCTGCTCCTACATCCACATCAGATGCAGCTACAATAGAAGTGGAGTCATACTTGGATCTACTATATTCGGATGATAATCCTACACAAGTACATTGACCACATTTTATTAAATATGTCAAGTGCATAATTTGAACATATCAAAATTTGTATAAATAATTGAATGAATTAATATATAAATTATGAACTATTTGTTGTACAGATCTCAAGTTGCTCTAGGGCTGTATCACGATTTGATACATTAAGTTTTGCATCAACAGCTGTAGAGATTTGCACACCTTATAGGGTAAACCAATATATCTTAACCCTAAAACCATATGTATCTAATTCTAGTTTAAATTTTCTTCTTGAAACTTATCTATATTATATTTTAAATTAACAAGTGTATAAATAAATAAATAACTAGATATGTACATGTATGTGAAACACTATTGTTGCAGCGAGGCTCAGGTCACGTGGCAGTTCCCATGTCTGACCGACCATGTGGCTCAGGTGTTTCTTGCACTGATCCTCCATCGTCAGTTGTTATTCCTGAGTATTCCCCGGTGTGTGTTTTAAAAAAAAGTACTAAATTTGTACTAAGTTTCTTTTTTGAGTTTATATAAATTTATATATGCACCCATATATGTAAGTGCAGGATGATAGGAGTGCGACCATTGGTCAGGTTGCTAGTCAAGGACAATTGCATGAGCCATCAACACATTTTGAGGTCCTAAACTTTACTAAATTTTCTATGTGCAATTTCTAGGTCTTTATATGCTAAATAAATTCTAACTTATTTCAATCTTGCTTTATTTGAAATTCTAGGAATTAGTAGGTCAAACTTTTGGTCAAGAAGATGAAACAACTATACCACCTAGACAACAAAATGTGGGAGTATATGAGCATGATTGCATGGTAATTTAAATGCACCCTTTAAAGCCTACATTTAAATATTTAATTTCATATTTTTTATAAATTAAATTTGGATAGTAACCTAATTCTTAAGTGTTTTAGATTTGAATATCCAGGAATTAGCACCTATGCTTTACGATCACTTGGGCAACATAATGTGGGAGGAGATGACCAACATCATATGGTAGTTTAATCATACATTAGTCTAGATTTAAATATTTAATATGAGTATTTTATAAATTAAATTAAATCTTCAATCAAATGAAATTCAAAATGAAATTTACATTTCAGAAGCACATGTATGTGTCATTTTTAAAATTTTTAAATATGATTGCAAGTTTCTTTCTCTTGTGTGCAGCATGAGGTAGATCCATCTATTTCACGAGGAAGAAAGAGGCCTCTTTCAGATTTGAACTTGAGTGATGATCATACTTGACATAGATATTTATTTCATACACTGAACTGTATGATGTGCATTATTTTTTATATATGCCACCAGGAATTTGACTATATATGTCGAACTTGCTATTACATGGACTTCTAGATATATTTCAGTATTTCATGAACTATGATTTTTATTTATTTATTTGCTGACTATGAGTAGATGTTTTAATACACATTTCATGGGTCCTACCTATATTTTATAGTATTTCATGGACTTATCTAGATAGATCCACATGTATATATTATTGACTATATGCTTGAACATTTTAGTATGTTAGATAATATGTTAAAGATAATATGTTAAATATGTTTCATTGTTCACTTCTAGATTATAAATTATTTAATTGAGACATGTTAGAAGATTTCTCTCTACTACATTTTTTAATTTAAAATGAAAAACTATCTTTAATGTGTTTAAAATAGTGAACTAGTACATGTGAATATCTAATGTGTAGATAATTTTTTCAAATTTTTGAATAGATAGTATACACATGACTATCAAAATGTACAAAATAGATCTTCATAAATTATAACTTAACACGATTTCAACAACTTGAAGAAACCTCACTAAGATTTACAACCTAGTCTTATAAGCATAAAAAATTTATGATCAGGTGTTACATTTTTCCATTTAAGCTCATGGATTTAACTAAGATAGACTACCAAAGATGTTGAATATGATAATGTATAGGGGTTTGATATGAACATTAAACTAAGGGAAATTAATAACAAAAAAATAAATATATTTTAAAGTGATAATAAACAAGGCGATTAAGCAAGTTCTAAGTTACATGGGCAACAAATCATATTTAGAACTAAAATGAAAGAAGCGAACCTTTTGAATTTTCAAGAGTGGATAAAAAATTCAAAAAGAATTAGGGCATGTGGTCCAAGCCATAACAAGTTATGATGATACACCCAAAATGTCTAGGAAAATGCAATCATAGATATTAAAGATTGTATATTATAACAAATAAAAGGGGAAAATTGTAAGGCAAAACCCTAGGAGATATTTCCTATTTTTGACAATCCATTTTCCGCTCTTTCTAGAACTTCCAATTTCATGTATTTAACTTTAGTAGCCTTCTCCAAGTGATCTCTTCTTGTATTTATACATTCTCTTGAGATCTTATCTTTTATACCTTATTGGTTGACAATGTTGGTGCATTAATCCCTTATAATGATTACTCAGAATGTTTCTAGTGCTAGGGAATTATTTCATTTTTGAGATTCCTTTTGCTATGTAGATTCTTATCTTGGTTTGATTGGCCATTCTCTTAGTAGTTCTATTGAGTGAGTATATTTTGCCTCTTCCTAAGAACAAGGAATTCCTCATGCTCATATACTCTTATGCATTATCCCTAGGCTTGATTGGGCCATTACTTAATGCAATTGATTTTCTCATGTTTCTTGAGCATTGTAAGTTAAACAATAATTGGATTTTGCATTTAGGATACATAGATGACTTTCTCCTTCAAATTATTTAGCCAATGAAATGGTTATTATCAAGGTTTCATGGCTTTTATGACCGTATATATGATGTTATTTTTAGGATAGTAATAAGGGCAATTTTGGACAAGCATGTGTATCTTTTTTGAACAAGAAACCATTCGCTTGCATTTGGATCCCCATGCCACCTTCTCCTTCTTGTGTTTATCCATAGATGAGATTATATTCAAGTTCTTAATAACATGTTTGATTGGTCATGAAGGCAAGTGGCTATTAGGGATTGTTATGACAATCATATAGGTGTTGGGATGACCACTTATGCATTTTACAGTACTCTCTTATTTCATTAGGACAATCCTATAATTGGTTTGGTAGCCTCTTATGAATTTCATGAAGGCCACTTGTTGCCATAAATATGTCTATCTAACTAGCATATGACCATTTAGAATGATATAAGATCATCAATCACTATGAAAACCTCTTGACTAACATGATTACTTTATTGTTTCATGAGTCTCCTATTTGTTTCATGACTATCCTATTTGTTTTATTATTGTCATATGGATTTTTGAAATGGACTTTAGATGATATAACCTCATTATGACTGATTTTTAGATTTGAATTGCTCTTATGAGAACATCTCAATGATTTATGACAGTCTAGATTGGATATGGCAATAATCTTCATGCATGACAATAATCTTCTCTTTGCTATGACAATGAGTAACCTTTATGGTAGTCATTTAGTTTGAAATAATGACTATTTACTACCTTACCTATGCATGATAACCCTCATTATTACCTTAACAGTCATAAATAACTCTACAACACCAATGACTCAATCCATAACATGATACTTATGACTACACCTAGGTAATATGATAGCACAGTCCCATATTTATTGGTGATAGCATTAGACTATTCAAGACAATGATTGAAGGATATAAAGGAGGACTATGACATTCATAGAGGTGATATTAAACCATTTCAAATATGCAAACTATCTTAGGACTATTTCCCTAACTATCATGACACTACTACACAATCATGAATGAATGAGAGTTAGAGTGAGTAGATGGATAGGTTCTATACAAGTCTTTTCAACTTTTGTGCATTTAAATAATATAAAATAAATGCTAAATCAACACATCTCAAAACATAGCTAAAGTGGGTACAAAAATGATAGGAAAAATACAAACTATATACTTATTGAACCTTTACACTAATATCATTTGTGGCAATCATAAAATAATATTGAATCTGTAAAAATTAAATACATAGATCATAAAAAGAGTCTCAAAACAAAAAAAATAGTCCATTATGAAACATATGAGTAGATCTATACAATTAGATTATAGGTCCATGTTATTAGTTTGATAAGACTACAAAATTGATCTACCATTTACATTATGATGAAATCTTGTAGTGGCAATCATGGAAAAATCTACTAGTAGGATACACCTGCAAGAAATAATGAATGTAAATGAGAATGAAAGAATATGTACCAAAAACACAAAATATTGATGCAATATGTAACTAGATAACACAAAAGAGGATGTAAGAGGATGGCTTAAGGGGAGCTAAGAGGATGTCTTAAGGGGATACATAAGAGGATGGCTTTAGGGGATGTACAAGAGGATTAATTAAAAGGGGAGCTAGAAGAGGATGTCTTAAGGGGATGTAAGAGAATGGCTTAAGGGGAGCTAAGAGGATGAATTAAGGGGATGTACAAGCGGGTGTCTTTAGAGGATGGATGAGAAATATATATACAAAAGTAATGTTCAAATGTACAAGTAAATTAACTATATATTTACATGAGTCGATACAAAATTTAAGACAAAGGGAATAATATAGAAGTTGAAATGAGAATGAAAGAATTTATATACCAAAAACACAACACATTGATGCATTATATAACTAGATAACATGTTGAATGTGAAAGCCATAAGGTAAGTATATACAATTACCTAATTTGCATTCACTTTTAGTTGAAGACTACAAAATTGACCTCACATACTTATATGGTGAAAACTTCTATTGACAATCATGCAAATTTGACAACTTGTCTAGGGTACACCTGCAAAAGTAATGTTCAAATGTACAAGTAAATTAACTATATATTTACATGAGTCGATCCAAAATTTAAGACAAGGGGAATAATATAGAAGGTGAAATGAGAATGAAAGAATTTATATACCAAAAACACAACACATTGATGCATTATGTAACTAGATAACATGTTGAATGCGAAAGCCATAAGGTAAGTATATACAATTACCTAATTTGCGTTCACTTTTAGTTGAAGACTACAAAATTGACCTCACATACTTGTATGGTGAAAACTTCTATTGACAATCATGCAAATTTGACTACTTGTCTAGGGTACACCTGCAAAAGTAATGTTCAAATGCACAAGTAAATTAACTATATATTTATGAGTTGATACAAAATTTAAGACAAGGGGAATAATATAGAAGGTGAAATGAGAATGAAAGAATTTATATACTAAAAACACAACACATTGATGCATTATGTAACTAAATAACATGTTGAATGTGAAAGCCATAATGTAAGTATATGCAATTACCTAATTTACGTTCACTTTTAGTTGAAGACTACAAAATTGACCTCACATACTTATATGGTGAAAACTTCTATTGACAATCATGTAAATTTGACAACTTGTCTAGGGTATACCTGCAAAAGTAATGGTCAAATGTACAAGTAAATTAACTATATATTACATGAGTCGATACAAAATTTAAGACAAAGGAAATAATATAGAAGGTGAAATGAAAATGAAAGAATTTATATACCAAAAACACAACACATTGATGAATTATGTAACTAGATAACATGTTGAATGTGAAAGCCATAATGTAAGTATATACAATTACCTAATTTGCATTCACTTTTAACTAAAGACTACGAAATTGACCTCACATACTTATATGGTGAAAACTTCTATTGACAATCATACAAATTTGACTACTTGTCTAGGGTACACCTGTAAAAGTAATGTTCAAATGTACAAGTAAATTAACTATATATTTACATGAGTCGATACAAAGTTTAAGACAAGGGGAATAATATAGAAGGTGAAATAAGAATGAAATAATTTATATACCAAAAACACAACACATTGATGCATTATGTAACTAGATAACATGTTGAATGTGAAAGCCATAAGGTAAGTATATACAATTACCTAATTTGCGTTCACTTTTAGTTGAAGACTACAAAATTGACCTCACATACTTGTATGGTGAAAACTTTTATTGACAATCATGAAAATTTGACTACTTGTCTAGGGTACACCTGCAAAAGTAATGTTCAAATGTATAAGTAAATTAACTATATATTTACATGAGTCGATACAAAGTTTAAGACAAGAGGAATAATATAGAAGGTGAAATGAGAATGAAAGAATTTATATACCAAAAACACAACACATTGATGCATTATGTAACTAAATAACATGTTGAATGTGAAAGCCATAATATAAGTATATACAATTACCTAATTTACGTTCACTTTTAGTTGAAGACTACAAAATTGACCTCACATACTTGTATGGTGAAAACTTCTATTGACAATCATACAAATTTGACTACTTGTCTAGGGTACACCTGCAAAAGTAATGGTCAAATGTACAAGTAAACTAACTATATATTTACATGAGTCGATACAAAATTTAAGACAAAGGGAATAATATAGAAGGTGAAATGAGAATGAAAGAATTTATATACCAAAAACACAACACATTGACAAATTATGTAACTAGATAACATGTTGAATATGAAAGCCATATTGTAAGTATATACAATTACCTAATTTGTGTTCATTTTTAGTTGAAGACTACAAAATTGACCTCACATACTTATATGGTGAAAACTTCTATTGACAATCATGCAAATTTGACTACTTGTCTAGGGTACACCTACAAAAGTAATGTTCAAATGTACAAGTAATTAACTATATATTTTCATGAGTCGATACAAAATTTAAGACAAGGGGAATAATATAGAAGGTGAAATGAGAATGAAAGAATTTTTATACCAAAAACATAAAACATTGATGCATTATATGTAACTAGATAACATTATAGGATGCATTTAAGAGGATGGATTTAGGAAATGTAAGAGTATGGTTTACATACCTGAAAATTTATTCTATTGTACCATCTGCATCCTCATTTTTTGTAATGCATCTATAATTGATTCATGTTCTTCCATCAAAAGCATCCATAACTATTTATTAGTAGGTTTGCCTTGATATCTGACTAGTTTTATATTTGTTTCCACAACCAAATGTGAGTAGTGTATGATCTTCTGATGTGTTTCATAATCTTCAAATGCAGGCAAACCATTCTTTCTTATTAGATATTTTCATAGCCAAGTGCCAACAACAACCACAGAGCCTGTTGGATACTCCATGTCATCATCATCTACTTTAGGATGTAACAACTTTTGTTTTGTCTCAACACATCGAGCCAACCAATACTCGGTTTCCTCTTCATTGCCCTCAGGTGCAACAACAACATACACATGTTCTGCAAAAAAAAAAAATGTAATTCAATAAAGTGTGACATGTATCTAAATCACATAAATTTGTACATGCATACATATATAATTAATTAAATATAGATGTACAAAAAAATGGCAAAAAAAAATATTGAAAATAAAAGTAACTTCTTGTACAAGGTCTAAAACATGATCATAGTCATCTGATGCAAACATTTGATTATCATCTTCAATTGTTGTTTCAAGTTGATCTTGTGTTTCTGTAGGTGTCAAGGATCTTTGTTTCCATTCTTCAACCCATTATGTATTTTCACATGCTCCCCAATCACCTGTAATACAAAATTGACAAAAAACATGCAAGCTCCCTAGTCCATATAGTCCATGTGCTTGCATTTGAACTCTTAAATGAATACCATTTTGTTGATCCAGTTATTGTCTCACAATCAAGTCGAGTAGGAATATTCTCTTCTTCAACTAACCAAAAGAATCATCGAATTGTAGAGTTCTCACTTGATCCCGTAGATAATTTTTCATTACACCAATCTACAATTGCACATGCATCTCCAAATTTGGCTGCATCCTCAAATTTTGGTTGCTCTCTAGCAAGAGCTCTTTTCACACATGCTCCAGCTCCATCATGTTCTCCTTTACCATGTCCAGCTTAAAAAAAACTATACATATGTTGGATATTGTTTTCTTTGTGAGCCCTACATAGCCAATAAAACATTCTTGCATTTTTGAATTGCCCTGTACAATTATCTGACCATATGAAATGTTGTGCCATCTAGATTCCTCGTTCTTTTAAACTTTCATAAAATTTTGTGAAACAATATTGCACAAACTCTAAAGAGTGTAATCGGTTATCACTCAAATAGAAATGATACTCCCTCAAATTTTTTCTATTATCTTCTGTACTATCATCTGTATGTCTGTATACAATATGAACAAATATGGCCACTTGCACTGAATTATAATACTAAGATTGAATTTCCTCTTGTGGAGCAAGAGTATAGTTTTCTGCAAAGTCAACCACTAATAGGATAGTTCCAATTGGAAATGTGTTTTTACATGAACGAAATTGTCCATCAAGCCACCGAGCATATTGGGAGTGTTTGACATATTTGGATACAATATTATCCTTAAATCTTTGATGAATGCATGCACACAAATTTTTTCAGTGATAACTCACAACGCTTTCCAAATTTTCCATCCTTTAAAGAATATTCAACATTCCTGAATCTTTTCACATCCACTAATTGTTGTCCAAATTTATGTGAAATATTTTCATGTATACATTCTCCTAACAATGAAAAGTTGCCACATCTATTTCATTGTCCAGAAATACATGCTTTTGAATAAAATAAGTATCCAGTAGATGTTTCACAAAACAAACCTGCTACAAACTCCTTAATTATTTGAGGTGGCATATTAATACCACATTCCTGCATAATTTCATTAGTATGCAAAGTAGAACGTATATATCGAAAACATCATAATAATAATGAAATTGCACAAGTTTTACAACAATAAGAGATTCGTTGTTTATTAATTTTCACATACCAAGGTTTACATTTCTCGAAAGATCTTTGGCTTATGGTAATATTAAATGGTACTAACACTAAATCATCTAAGAATTTTTTATATAATTTAGTTTAAGTCATGTCTAATAGATGTTTTGGATGAGGATCATGAATTTTAGACCCCACTCTTAATTTTAAAATATCTCTAACATTAGATGATACCCTTGTATTATCATGCCAATATTTTTCAATTAAAGATTTGATTTCACTATTTAATTTCATGTCATACCTTGAGAGTCTACCACTAAAACTCTAACATTGGTTAATTGGATCTTTTTCAATATATTCTCTTCTCTTTGCTGCTCTACTCAAAGTTTTAGGATTTATATTTAGAATTTCACTTGTCTTACTTATCATTCTTTTATTAGAAGATGATTTATTGACTAAAACAGTTGTTATAGCTCTTCGTGCTGCATTGCTATCTTTAGATTGACTCTTTTTACCAATAGAATCAATAGCATTAGCAACACTAGATAAAACTTGTTTGATTAATTCATTTTTTTTTTAGGTTTTACAAAGATGCCTAACTTTTTCATTACTTTTTGCAATTTCCACATCTTCATCAATTGCATCATAAGTTGACATTGAAATCCAAGACTTTTTCTATAAAAAAATATTTTATATAATCTATTTGCATGAGTTCTCATTTGCCTCCAAGAAATCTTACCAAGAAGATTATCTATGACATTTTTTTCAATCTCAAATAAAATATTTTCATTTTCACTCATATAAGGGATATCATTCTCATTCATATCATCAATAGGTGGGTTTGAAGACATACTTAGATTTGTTTCTATAGTTGTGTTTTCCATATCATTGAAAGTTGGCTCCAAAGACACACTTGAATTTGTTTCTATAGTCATATTTTCTATATCATTGAAAGTTGGCTCCGAAGACACACCTAGATTTGTTTCTATAGTCGTGTTTTCTATATCATTAAAGCTAGCTCTGAAGACATAATTGGATTTGTTTGTATAGTCACATTTTTCATATCTTCGAAAGTTGAGTTTGAAGACATACATGCATTTGTTTCTATAGTCACATTTTCTTCCAAATTCACCATTTCCACATTTAGATCATCTACATTCATCCCATCATTTATAGTCTCTTTAATATCTTTCTCTTCAATACTCATAGAACTAGATGCTTCAATATTCTTCATCTCTTGAATCCTTGATCTTCTATCTCTTTGCCTTTTTACTTCATTCTCTCTATTTCTTTCAATTTCTTGAGGTGTCATTACCCTCCTTTGTTTTTTTCTTTGACATTGATTTGATCCCATGATTACCAAATCCTCTTGATAAAATAACAATTGATACTCAATCCAATTTCATAATTGATGTACTTCTTTGAAATTTTGAAGTACAATTAGATGTAGATCCTTTGTTCCATAGATTTTGAAGTAAAAAGTAGAAGTAAAAACAAAACCCCTCTTTCTTTATTCCTTTTGAAAATAGATCATGCACTTGATTTCACTTCAGAATTGTTTATATGATTGATTCCTTTCAAAATCTAAATAGAATATGATCTGTCAAGAGATTCCACAAGACACATGTACATTAAAAAATGTAGAAATTATCGTTGTCTGTCCGTACTGATCAGACTTGCAAGTTGCAGGGATACAATGATTGTACGTTTTTCCCTGAAATGGGAAATAACGGATATAATAGAAATGGGTACCCATTTTTTTATAAACGAGTACCCGTTTTGTAACGCGTACCCATTTTACAACGGGTACCAATTCTATGAATTTTGAAATCACTGGCCACCTTTTCCCTTCCCTTTGCTTGGGTTTTAGGCTCGGGATAGGCATGGTTGGTTGACCTTGAACCTTGGACCTGCAAGTTTTTTTTCTAAGTACAAAACAAGAGGAAAGACTAAGTTTACCTATATGGATGAGAACCTTTTTTTCTGAATTTTTTTACGAAATGAAAACCTATTACAGATGACAGTGTCTAGTTTTTAAATATGTAATTTTTTTTGTTATTGGACATGTTTTTCTATTTATTATTTAATTTATGAGCAAACAAGTCTAAAAACTTGAAATGACAGGTGTTTGTATTTTTTTAATAAATTTTAATTTTTAAATTTAAAAAAAAATTATGTCATCAATTTACACATCATTCTTTACACAATGAAAAAAATAATAATTTTATGATTTTTTTTCCTCAAATTATGTTGGCCGTACACGAGGGGTTTTCAAAAGTAGCAATTAGGCCTAATAAAAAATTAATAAAAAAAATTATTTAGAAAAAAATTATAAAAAAGTATCCTCATCAAACTTCACTGTACTACACATCTTTTCCCAAAAGGATTTTGAAAAATAATTTTATTTAGGTCAAATTATGTTGGCCATACACGTACATGGTATGGTTTAAAAAAAGTGACTTTTAAACAGTGGTTTTTAGAAATGCCTATTGAAAGTCAATTTGTATCATCTGGGTACTGAAATAAATTACATATTTAGAAACTAGACTTTGAGTACTACATTTTACATTTAGTGACTATTTTAAAGATTCCATCTCTATGTGCTTCAAATTTTAAGGTCAAATGTGACAAATTCTAAAAATCAGGGAAAACACTTCCACTTTTTGGCCAAAACCCAACTTCTTGCACTGACCCAGATTGGTCACTGTTCCTTGGGCAAGTCATAGTTTTCTCATTTATTTTGAAGTGACAAATCTATTTACTAACATAGGTATAGCCCACAAGATTTTTGTTGTGTATTTTCTTTATTATGTACTAATGATGAACCTATATCACACAAAGAAGATATTCTTGTAGATCATAGTGGGTTTTGGCAACAAGCAATGTAGGAGATGATGGATTTAGACTTTTTTGATACTTGGGATCTTATTCATTTGCCTAAAGGAAGGAAGGTCATTGGATGTAAGTGGGTATACAAGAAGAAATTTAGAGCAGTTGATTTATTGGAAAAGTTCAAGGCTAGACTAGTAGCCAAGGGCTACTCCCAGAGATAGGTAGTTGATTTCAGTGAAATACTTTCTACTATTGCTAAATTATCTTCAATTATATTTCTTTTATCTATAGCTACTACTTGTGATTTTGAAATTGAGAAAATTGATATTAAGATTATTTTTTCATGGATCTCTAGAAGAAGAAATATGTATGCAACGACCTAAAGGTTTTTGAGCTAAAAGGGAAAAAACATTTGGTTTGCAAATTAAAATGGTCTCTTTATGGTTTGAAATAATCACCCCAGATGTTGAAATTGGGTTTTGTGAGAAGCGAAGAGGATCACTATGTTTACATTAAATGTATTGATGATCATATATTTATTGTTGTCTTGTATGTGGATGACATGCTTTTTAGTAACCCAAAGGGTATGATTAGTATACTAAAAGCTCAACTTTTAGGTGCATTTGAGTTGCGGGATCTACATGTAACAAGGTACATATTGAGAATGGAAATCAAAGAGATCAAGGTAATAGAAAGCTTTGGTTGTCACAAAGTCAGTATGTGAATACTATTTTACATAGATTTAATATGCAAGACTATAAGCCAATTAGAATTCCTTTACTAGTTGGCACTATGTTTACTTTAGATATGTGTCCCAAGTGTGAATATGATTTTAAGGATATGTCTAACATGTCATATGCTAGTGCAATAAAAATTTTGATGTATGCAATGGTTTGAATTAGGCTAGATATTGCCCAAGTAGTGGAAGTATGGAGCAAGTTTATGTTTAACCTTGGTAGAAAACATTGAAATTATGTGAAGAGGGTGTTAAGATATTTTTATGCTAGTGCAACAAAAAGTTTGATGTATGCAATGGTTTGAATTAGGCTAGATATTGTCCAAGTAGTGGAACTATGGAGCAGGTTTATGTTTAACCCTGGTAGAAAACATTAAGTTTATGTGAAGAGGGTGTTAAGATATTTTTGTTTATTCTAGTACTAACAATGTGGACAATGCATTGGACATGCAAAGTTTTGTTGATGTAGATTGGGCATGTAATTTAGCTAGTCGAAGGTCTACTAGTAAGTATACATTTACTCTATTTGTAGGAGTTGATTTTGATGAGTAAGAGGCAGCCCACAATTGCTTTATCTACAACTAAAATAGAGTATATGGATGCTACCCATGTCTCTATTTAAAGAGGCAGTATGGTTATAGAGTTTATGTACCCATAAGTATTGGATTTGATTGTAGGACAATTTAGATTGGTTGTGATAGACAGAGTGTAATATTTTTAGCAAAGAATCATAGGTATCATGCTTACACTAAGTATGTGGACATTTAGTATCACTTTGTTCAAGAAATGGTTGCAAATGGACATATTGAGTCAAGAAAGGTTGACACTTAGCAAAATGTTGTAGATTACCTTACCAAACCTATGAGCATTGAATAGTTCACTTGGTGCAGGGAGGTCGTGGGCCTTGTTTCTTGTACTTAGTTTATTCATATTTTCTAATGGATGTATTACAATGTACGATTTCATCTGCATGTCTGTATACAATATGAACAAATATGGCCACTTGCACTAAATTATAATACTAAGATTGAATTTCCTCTTGTGGAGCAAGAGTATAGTTTTCTGCAAAGTCAACTACTGATAGGATAGTTCCAATTGGAAATGTGTTTTTATATGAGCGAAATTGTCCATCAAGTCACCGAGCATATTGGGAGTGTTTGACATATTTGGATACAATATTATCCTTAAATCTTTGATGAATGCATTCACACAAATTTTTTCAGTGATAACTCACAACGCTTTCCAAATTTTCCGTCCTTTAAAGAATATTCAACATTCTTGAATCTTTTCACATCCACTAATTGTTGTCCAAATTTATGTGAAATATTTTCATGCATACATTCTCCTAACAATGAAAAGTTGCCACATCTATTGCATTGTCCAGAAATACATGTTTTTGAATAAAATAAGTATCTAGTAGATGTTTCACAAAACAAACCTGCTACAAACTCCTTAATTGTTTGAGGTGGCATATTAATACCACATTCCTGCATAATTTTGTTAGTATGCAAAGTAGAACATATATATAGAAAAACATCATAATAATAATGAAATTGCACAAGTTTTACAACAATAAGAGATTCGTTGTTTATTAATTTTCACATACCAAGGTTTACATTTCTCGAAAGATCTTTGGCTTATGGTAATATTAAATGGTACTAACACTAAATCATCTAAGAATTTTTTATATAATTTAGTTTGAGTCATGTCTAATAGATGTTTTGGATGATGATCACAAATTTTAGACCCCACTCTTAATTTTGAAACATCTCTAACATTAGATGATACCCTTGTATTATCATGCCAATATTTTTCAATTAAAGATTTGATTTCACTATTTAATTTCATGTCATACTTTGAGAGTCTACCACTAAAACTCTAACATTGGTTAATTGGATCTTTTTCAATATATTCTCTTCTCTTTGCTGCTCTTCTCAAAGTTTTAGGATTTATATTTAGAATTTCACTTATCTTACTTATCATTCTTTTATTAGAAGATGATTTATTGACTAAAATAGTTGTTATAGCTCTTCGTGCTGCATTGCTATCTTTAGATCGACTCTTTTTACCAATAGAATTAATAGCATTAGCAACAAGTTAGATAAAACTTGTTTGATTAATTCATCCTTTTTTTTAAGTTTTACAAAGATGCCTAACTTTTTCATTACTTTTTACAATTTCCACATCTTCATCAATTGCATCATAAGTTGACATTGAAATCCAAGACTTCTTCTATAAAAAAATATTTTATATAATCTATTTGCATGAGTTCTCATTTGCCTCCAAGAAATCTTACCAAGAAGATTATCTACGATATTTTTTTCAATCTCAAATAAAACATTTTCATTTTCACTCATATAAGGGATATCATTCTCATTCATATCATCAATAGGTGGGTTTGAAGACATACTTGGATTTGTTTCTATAGTCGTGTTTTCCATATCATTGAAAGTTGGCTCCGAAGACACACCTGGATTTGTTTCTATAGTCATATTTTCTATATCATTGAAAGTTGGCTCCGAAGACACACCTGGATTTGTTTCTATAGTCGTGTTTTCCATATCATTGAAAGCTGGCTCTGAAGACATACCTGGATTTGTTTGTATAGTCACATTTTCCATATCTTTGAAAGTTGGGTTTGAAGACATACATGCATTTGTTTCTATAGTCACATTTTCTTCCAAATTCACCATTTCCACATTTACATCATCAACATTCATCCCATCATTTATAGTCTCTTGAATGTCTTTCTCTTCAATACTCATGGAACTAGATATTCTTCATCTCTTGAATCCTTGATCTTCTATCTCTTTGCCTATTTGCTTCGTTCTCTCTATTTGCTTCAATTTCTTGAGGTGACATTACCCTCCTTTGTTTTTTTCTTTGACATTGATTTGATCCCATGATTACCAAATCCTCTTGATAAAATAACAATTGATACTCAATCCAATTTCATAATTGATGTACTTCTTTGAAATTTTGAAGTACAATTAGATGTAGATCCTTTGTTCCATAGATTTTGAAGTAAAAAGTAGATGTAAAAACAAAAACCCTCTTTCTTTATTCCTTTTGAAAATAGATCATGCACTTGATTTCACTTCAAAATTGTTTATATGATTAATTCCTTTCAAAATCTGAATAGAATATGACCTGTCAAGAGATTCCACAAGACACCTGTAAGTAAAAAAATGTAGAAATTGTCCTTGTCGGGCCGTACTGATCAGACTTGCAAGTTGCAGGGATACAATGATTGTACGTTTTTCCCTGATATGGGAAATAACGGATATAATAGAAATGGGTACCCGTTTTTTAATAAACGGGTACCCGTTTTTTAATAAACGGGTACCCGTTTTTTAATAAACGGGTACCCGTTTTGTAACGCGTACCTATTTTACAACGGGTACCAATTCTGTGAATTTTGAAATCACTGGCCACCTTTTCCCTTCCCTTTGCTTGGGTATTAGGCTCGAGATAGGCATGGTTCGTTGACCTTGATCCTTGGACCTGCAAGTTTTTTTTCTAAGTACAAAACAAGAGGAAAGACTGAGTTTACCTATATGGATGAGGACCTTTTTTTCTAAAATATTTTACGAAATGAAAACCTATTACAGATGACAGTGTTTAGTTTTTAAATATGTAATTTTTTTTGTTATTGAACATATTTTTCTATTTATTATTTAATTTATGAGCAAACTGGTCCAAAAACTTGAAATGACAGGTGTTTGTATTTTTTTAATAAATTTTAATTTTTAAATTTAAAAAAATATATATATGTCATCAATCTACACATCATTCTTTACACAATGAAAAAAAAAATTATGATTTTTTTTTCTCAAATTATGTTGGCCGTACACGAGGGGTTTTCAAAAGTAGCAATTAGGCCTAATAAAAAATTAATAAAAAAAAATTATTTAGAAAAAAATTATAAAAAAGTATCCTCATCAAACTTCACTGTACTATACATCTTTTCCCAAAAGGGTTTTGAAAAATAATTTTATTTAGGTCAAATTATGTTGGCCGTACACATACATGGTATGGTGAAAAAAAGTTACTTTTAAACAGTGGTTTTTAGAAATGCCCATTGAAAATCAATTTGTATCATCTATTTGGAAACTAGACTCCGAGTACTACATTTTATATTTAGTGACTTTTTTAAAGATTCCATCTCTAAGTGCTTCAAATTTTAAGGTCAAATGTGACAAATTCTAAAAATCCGGGAAAACACTTCCACTTTTTGGCCAAAACCCAACTTCTTGCACTGACCCAGTTTGGTCACTGCTCCTTGGGCAAGTCATAGTTTTCTCATTTATTTTGAAGTGACAAATCTATTTACTAACATAGGTATAGCCCACAAGATTTTTGTTGTGTATTTTCTTTATTATGTACTAATGATGAACCTATATCACACAAAGAAGATATTCTTGTAGATCATAGTGGGTTTTGGCAACAAGCAATGTAGGAGGAGATGATGGATTTAGACTTTTTTGATACTTGGGATCTTATTCATTTGCCTAAAAGAAGGAAGGTCATTGGATGTAAGTGGGTATACAAGAAGAAATTTAGAGCAGTTGATTTATTGGAAAAGTTCAAGGCTAGACTAGTAGCCAAGGGCTACTCCCAGAGATAGGTAGTTGATTTCGGTGAAATACTTTCTACTATTGCTAAATTATCTTCAATTAGATTTGTTTTATCTATAGCTACTACTCGTGATTTTGAAATTGAGAAAATTGATATTGAGACTATATTTTTTCATGGATCTCTAGAAGAAGAAATATGTATGCAACGACCTAAAGGTTTTTGAGCTAAAAGGGAAAAAACATTTGGTTTGCAAATTAAAATGGTCTCTTTATGGTTTGAAATAATCACCCCAGATGTTGAAATTGGGTTTTGTGAGAAGCGAAGAGGATCACTATGTTTACATTAAATGTATTGATGATCATATATTTATTGTTGTCTTGTATGTGGATGACATGCTTTTTAGTAACCCAAAGGGTATGATTAGTATACTAAAAGCTCAACTTTTAGGTGCATTTGAGTTGCAGGATCTACAAGTAACAAGGTACATATTGAGAATGGAAATCAAGAGAGATTAAGGTAATAGAAAGCTTTGGTTGTCACAAAGTCAGTATGTGAATACTATTTTACATAGATTTAATATGCAAGACTATAAGCCAATTAGAATTCCTTTACTAGTTGGCACTATGTTTACTTTAGATATGTGTCCCAAGTGTGAATATGATTTTAAGGATATGTCTAACATGTCATATGCTAGTGCAATAAAAAGTTTGATGTATGCAATGGTTTGAATTAGGCTAGATATTGCCCAAATAGTGGAAGTATGGAGCAGGTTTATGTCTAACCTTGGTAGAAAACATTGAAATTATGTGAAGAGGGTGTTAAGATATTTTTATGCTAGTGCAATAAAAAGTTTGATATATGCAATGGTTTGAATTAGGCTAGATATTGTCCAAGTAGTGGAACTATGGAGCAGGTTTATGTTTAACCCTGGTAGAAAACATTAAGCTTATGTGAAGAGGGTGTTAAGATATTTTTGTTTATTCTAGTACTAACAATGTGGACAAGGCATTGGACATGCAAGGTTTTGTTGATGTAGATTAGGCATGTAATTTAGCTAGTCGAAGGTCTACTAGTAAGTATACATTTACTCTATTTGTAGGAGTTGATTTTGATGAGTAAGAGGCAGCCCACAATTGCTTTATCTACAACTAAAATAGAGTATATGGATGCTACCCATGTCTCTATTTAAAGAGGCAGTATGGTTATAGAGTTTATGTACCCATAAGTATTGGATTTGATTGTAGGACAATTTAGATTGGTTGTGATAGATAGAGTGTAATATTTTTAGCAAAGAATCATAGGTATCATGCTTACACTAAGCATGTGGACATTTAGTATCACTTTGTTCAAGAAATGGTTGCAAATGGACATATTGAGTCAAGAAAGGTTGACACTTAGCAAAATGTTGTAGATTACCTTACCAAACCTATGAGCACTGAATAGTTCACTTGGTGCAGGGAGGCTATGGGCCTTGTTTCTTGTACTTAGTTTATTCATATTTTCTAATGGATGTATTACAATGTACGATTTCAAGTGGGAGAATGTTAGGATTTAGGTGCCATCAACATTGTAAATTCTATGTATTTAATTATTCCTAATACTTTTGTAAATACATTCATAAAGGATGAAGGTTTCATTGACAATAGTAATTATTTTTTATTGTTATGATAATTAATTATTTAATGGTAGCAACAATTAATTATTTACTAGGAGACATTTACTATTTACCGATTATAGCATCTTTTGAAATATAAATGATGTGATAAAATCAAACTCAGTTCCCTTCTAGGAGTGGCTATTTTTAGACTAATTATAAAATGTGTAAGAGAATATTTGCATAAGATACTGATAGTTTATGATGCATGTACAAGCATCTCTTATTTTCAAGGTGCCTAAAATGGAGATATAATTTTAGTCAATTATGATAACATGGAACAAGGTGTAAGAAGCTATAAGAGGCTATGTTTAACATGTTGAGATTCCCAATATAGGCTATTGAAATTTTCCCAAGTTTGGATGCTACATTTCATGTAATCTCATTCATGTATCTAATTTACATATAACAGGTGCATGAGGAGGAAGAAGGTAGAGGTCATGAGAGTTCACAAGTACACAAGCATTGTTTGATTGGATGCAGTTTTGAAGGAAGTGAATGTATTGTAATCTTGTTAAAAGATAATACATACTTGGCCTCTTTTCTCATGGATTTTTTAAATCGAAAAGGTTTTCTCCACATAAATACTATATTGTGAGTTTTTTTATGTGTTTGTTGATTTCCTTATTGCTAATTTACATTACTTTAAATGTTCATTTTGTTATTCTAAAGATTAAATTTTAGATTTGCAACATAATTTTATATGTCCATATTGTAGTGATTTGCCTTCATTTCTAATAGGTCCTTCTTTGGATAGTGCTAACATTGGTCCCACCATGGTTTCCAACACTTTTGGTTCTATTTGCCTCATTGATTTTTCTAGTGGGGTTGCATCAATTTACAATGCTACATTTTTTACTCTACGCATAGTAGATGTAGTCACTTGGTTTTCTAGATTCAATAGTTGTAAGCAATCTTCCTCAAGATGTCATAAAAAGTAGTGAATTTGTCACTACCTTCAATATTTAACAAAGTTCATATGTTATTTTATTATCATTTGTTATGGATTCCTTCAATTTAATGTAAAACTTACCTTTATATGAAGAGTATGAAACAAGTTATCTAATTAAAGAGAATTTAGTTTTAAATTAGCATGTAAAGATCAAGTCTTTCCCTTCTTTCCCTTTTTGGCAACATATAAATATAGGGTTTTCCTTATATGTAAAGATCTTTTGATTCTTGGTGAATAGAAGTACCACTATAGGCTTTATTTTTTATAGCTTGACTAGGAAAGTGTCCTCTAGTCTAATTTATGAATATTATATTAATTTCTTACGATCCTCTAATGTATGCAAATTTGATTATGCGTATCTAAAATTTATTGTCCATGATGTTATTAGTTCAAGGAGTCCTATGCATAGGTAGCTTTGCAGAACCAAGTTGAGTTAGCCCCTACCATAAGTATATCTCTTTATAATTAAGAGTTGGTTGAATGTTGAAGAAAGAGTTGATTGACCAATGATCTATTGGGGTATCACTCACTTTTACTTTTTTTCTCTATCCCTATCCCATTCTAACCCTTATCCTCAGGTAAGTGCAAGAAGATGGGGGGCCAAAAAGGGGTCTTAAGTGGCCACTTTTTTTCTGAAATCAGGAAATACTGGCCTTGGATGAGAAATTGAGCATAGTTACACTCAAAATTTGGAGATGCAACCAAAACAATGTTCGTAGTGCTCCGAGTCTACTTTCTAAACTACTATTTTGTTTTGAAAATGGCATAGATTAAGGGGTTCAAAAGAGGGAGCCACAGAAATTGGTGTTGTTTCTGTCAAAAAAACATAACATAGCATGTTTTGTGGCTCCCTCAAAAGGTCAACTTTTTTTTGCTATTTTTAAAATCACTTTGATGAGAAATTAGCTAATAGCATGTAGTTTATGCCTAATTTTTCTGATAATTTTTTGATGAATATTTGATTTTTTACTAATTTTTAAAGTGGACACATCCTAAAAAATAGAATTTTGGCCGTGCTACCCCTATAAATTTTGAAAACTAATTGAAAATCATTTTTTTATTTTTTTAATATTTGTAGAATGGAGTCTAGTTTCTAAATATGTAATTTTTTTGAAATTTGAATGAATAGTTATTTTACAATGAAAAAAAGACCAAACAGTGGTTTTTGCTTAAAAACGGACACACAAACAAAAGAAATTAAAGATGAAAGGCTTAACATTGTTAAAATGTGAAAAAAATCACATCGTCAAATAGCTAAGAGAAAGCCTAACATTACCCATGTGTTCAATTTGTTCAACCTTGAAACACATGCAAATCTAAGGGTTAGCACGAATGAAATTATGTGAAATTTTGAAGAATATAGAAAAACACGTCTGTGACTGTTCATAAGGCACTCCAAGCCTTTGGGTTGGAAATCCAAAGCAAATCCCAAGCCCAAGGCTTGGGATTCCCAAAGCAAGAAATAACGTGAGCGCGTTATAAAGCGCTCGCGTTATGTTTTGCCTTGCATTTTTCTTTCCCGCAAGTCTGTCTTTTGTCATGTTTGGCATAACGCGAGCACGTTATAACGCGCTCGTGTTATGTCCCACTCAAATTTTTTTACGTTCAAGGCTATTAATGATGAGGGTTAAGGAATAAGGGATAGAGTTGGAGGGTTTACGGATAAGGGATTAGCGTTTAAGGTATAGTATCGAGCCCGTTGAGGGTCTAGGAATAGGGATAGCGTTTAAGGTTTAGGGATGAGGGATGATAGATTACGGTTGAGGGTCGAGGGATCAAAGTTAACGGTTGATGGATTAGGGTTTGACATTAAGGGTTGAGGGTTGAGGTTCAAGGGTCAAGGGTTTAGGGATAGGGTTTATGGTTGAGGGATTAGGGTTAAAGTAGAGTGTGGAGGGTGTAAGGATTAGGGATAGGGTTGGAGGGTTTAGGGATAAGGGATTAGGGTTTAAGGTATAGTATCGAGTCTGTTGAGAGTTTAGGAATAGGGATAGCATTTAGGGATTAGGGATGAGGGATTATAGTTGAGGGATGATGGATTAGGGTTGAGGGTTGAGGGATTAGGGTTTAGGGATAAGGTTTAGGGTTGAGGGTTGAGGGATTAGGGTTTAAGGTATAGTGTTGAGGGTTGAGGGTTGAGGGTTTAGGATTAGGGTTTAGGGTTGACGGATTATGATGCAGAGGTAAACGCAACGGGAGCTTACTAACAGGAAGGAGGAGCCAATAATACAAACAGCATGTTAATAATCCCTATCGGCTTAGCATCATCATATTTCCTACAAACACCAACAGCATCATCATATTTCAGACGAGCAGAATTATCCTCCTGCCGACTACTGTTCACCTCCTCCGCCTATCGCCTATCATCATCATCATGATACTCAACGAGCGCAAACGTCCTCCTGTTGCACTGTTCATCGGGCGCCAAACTTTATCGGCATCATCATGATATGCAACACCACCTTCGTCAGCAGGATATCAAATATCCGGTTGCTCCAAATATCCTGATGACGACAACTTCAGCACCTTCCCTTCGATGCCCCGATAGCCGACGATACAAGCAACAGCATCATGATATGATTTACCCGGTTCGATCGAAACATCCTGATGATGTTAACCCAACTTTCTGCCGAGGACCTACGCTGATACCTAAACACTTAGCGACAGCAGGATAAACTTGCATAGGGTGATATCTCAATATCCTGATGACGATGACGTCACACAATATCCTGATGACCTCTTCAACACTTAGTCAAAAAAACTGAACTTTCACTCCCGCATCTGCTAGCGATATGCGGATGATGGGCATACCCGAGAGATGATCCTGACGATGATATATACACTGAGTATATATCTGACTTAGAACACCCTGATGCAATTGCAACATGCAAACTTCAACAGTTTCATGACCTGATCCTGATGGCGATGTATTCGCAGATGACGATGTGATTTGCTCCGACTGGGAACGCACATGCAGACTCCTGTATATCCGTCCGCTGCATACAAACACTCAGAACCGCACAATTACACAAAGACAATATGATGATCGGGCCAGATCACCTTCAAACCAAAATTTAACAGCTTCTCTTTCTAGACCTAGCACATGAGGATGCTAGGCTGATTCACAGCATGCTACCAATCGATCTCTTGAACTGTGCAATGCATAAACAGAAAACAAAAATGCAAACTAAGCTATAATACAGGACCATTCCACCGATTCGTAGGATCAACCGGTGGAAGGGTTGAAAGTATCCATTAACTTGTAAACAGAATGGAAATCAAAACAGATACAGCTGATAAACCAGATAATGCAACTTGATGAGATCTTATTCAAATGAAACTCAAATGTCCTATTTCTACAATGCTGTCAAACAACAGTGCTTCTGAATCTTTGGACTGTTCTCCTGAACCTCAACACAACACCATAACACAACACAACTAACATAACATCTATCAATATGCTAAACCCTAACAGATCGAAGGTATATATAGCAATATCCTGCGAGTACTACCGACTCACTTCCCAGCGGCTGGGAGCTTCCAAGCGGCTGGGAGAAGGACAGCTCAAACTACCTGATCACGATCTCTAACTGCCTACACATACTCCTAGGCTGAACTAATACATAGCATCGGTCCAATGGACCTTATTACTTGATGAAGTCAAACATACTAAAAATAGACTAATGTCCTGTCATCATGTGGACAATTTTCCTATATCCTGATCATGTACGGGTGCTCCTGCACCATACTCCCCAGAAGAAGAAATCTCAAGTCCACTTGAGATGAGAGTATCAAGATTTGCACCATGTTTCTGGATCTGTTCGGCAGTCATCCATACTGCTTCAGAATTCGGCTTTCCTTTCCAAGAGACTAAGTACTCCAAGTACTATTTGTTCCTGGTCTGTTTGACCACTCTGGTGTCCAAAACCTTCTGTAACTGTGGAGGATCATGCTGGGGAATGTCATCAGCAACTATATCCTGTAGGAGATCCTGATCTGCATCTGGATTAGCCTTGTATGGAGTTAAATCACATACATTGAATATAGGAGACAAACCAAGATCAGGTGGGAGTTGGATCTCATAAGCATTCTGTCCATGCTTGTGCAAAATCTGACATGGTCCAACTTTCTTTTGCATGAGCTTAGTATACTTTCCCTTAGGAAGTCTGTCTTTCTTCAAGTGAACCCATACCAAATCTCCAACATCAAATTGAACATCCTTCTTCTTTTTATCAGCATATTCCTTATACTTTAAGGTGGTTTGCTGGAGTTGGGTCTTGACCTGATCATGAACCTCTTTTATGGCTTCAGCAAAAGCTTCTCCTTCTGCACTAACAGGGGCTACTGGAGGTAGATCTCTCAGTTCCAAAATTCCTCTGGGATGCATACCATAGACTATCTGAAAAGGTGATTTCCCTGTGCTTCTATTGACAGTATCATTATATGAAAACTCAGCTTGAGCTAGAATATTATCCCACTTCTCTCCATGCTGTTTTGTCAAGCATCTAAGTAAATTCCCTAAGGAAAGGTTCCCTACTTCAGTCTGTCCATCTGTTTGAGGATGATATGCAGAGGAAAAAGACAAATTGGTTCCAAGTTTTCTCCAAAGAGTTCTCCAGAAGTGACCAATAAACTTCACATCCCTGTCTGACACTATGCTCAATGGCAATCCATGGATTCTGACAATCTCCCTGAAAAATAAATCTGCAATGTATGAAGCATCAGCAGTGGTTTTGCATGGCAAGAAATGCGCCATTTTACTAAATCTATCCACTACAACAAAAACACTGTCAAACCCTTTCTTTGTCCTTGGTAAACCCAAGACAAAATCCATACTGATGCTTTCCCATGGTCTGGAAGGAATGGGTAAGGGCTGATATAAACCTGCATTAGTTGACCTGCCTTTAGCTTTCTGACATATCACACATGTCTCTACAAATTTTCTGACATCTGACTGCAACTTAGGCCAAAAGTAATGCCTTGTGACCAGATAAAGAGTCTTATCTAGACCAAAATGACCTGCCATAGCTCCACAATGTTTCTCCTTGATGATATTTAATCTCATAGAACACCTTGGGATACATAACTGTCCACCCTTGAACAACAATCCATCCTGAATCAAAAATTCAGAGAACTCAGCATGGTATTTCTTCCCAAACGAAGTGCATACCTGATATATCTCTCCAAAATCTTCATCAGACTCATACATGGTCTTTACTGAATCAATGCCAACACTCTCTAACTGAATCTGATTTACTGTGAGAACTCTCCTGCTCAAAGCATCTGCAACTTTGTTCTTGACCCCTTTCTTATGCTTCAAGGTAAAAGTGAAAGCCTGTAAGGTTTCTACCCATTTCATATGTCTGTGGTTCAGCTTTTCCTGGCTGTTTATGAAACTCAGAGCCTGGTTATCTGTGAATACTATGAATTCCTTTGGCATCAGGTAATGCCTCCATTTCTTGAGGGACTGAACTAAAGCATACATTTCCAGATCATATGAGGAATACCTTTTCTTAGCATCATTGAGCTTCTCACTGAAAAATGCAATAGGTCTACCTTCTTGGCTGAGTACTGCTCCAATAGCCATGTGACTGGCATCACATTCTACCTGAAAGATTTTGTTAAAGTCTGGAAGTGCAAGGACTGGCTGCTGTGCCACCTTCTTCTTCAATGTCTCAAAAGAATCATCTGCTCCTTGAGTCCAAACAAATCTGCACTTCTGTCCTCCTTTGATGGTATCCAGCATGGGTGCACAAATATGACTAAACCCTCTGATAAACTTCCTGTAGAAGGTTGCTAACCCATGGAAACTTCTGACATCATTCATAGTCTATGGAGTTGGCCAAGACAATATGGCACTTACCTTCTCCTTATCCATCTGTAACTTTCCTTGTGAAATGACAAAACCCAAATATGTGATCTCCTTTTGCATGAACAAGCACTTGTCTAAATTTATCATCAGCTGCTCTTCATGTAACCTCTTAAGAACCAAATCTATATGTCTGAGATGTTCTTCTTTTGTGTTACTGAAAATCAGAATGTCATCTAGATATACTATGACAAACTTACCAATGAATTCTTTCAGAACCTCATTCATCAACCTCATAAAAGTACTAGGTGCATTAGATAAACCAAAAGGCATAACCTTCCATTCATATAACCCTTCATTTGTTTTGAATGCTGTCTTCCATTCATCTCCTGGTCTAATCCTGATCTGATGGTATCCACTCTTCAAATCTATTTTTGTAAAGTACTTAGCACTTCCCAAACAATCAAGTAAATCCTCTATTCTAGGGATTGGAAATCTATACCTGATTGTGATCTTGTTAATAGCTCTGGAATCTATGCAAAGCCTCCAAGTACCTTCCTTCTTTGGTTCTAGTACAGCTGGTACTGCACATGGACTCAAACTCTTCCCAATCAGACCTGAATCCAACAATTCTTCAATATGTCTGGCTACTTATGCATTCTGTTCTGGAGTAAGCTTATAGGCTGCTTTGTTTGGAAGTGTTGACCCTGGAATTAAGTCTATGCAGTGACTGATATCTCTGACAGGTGGTAGGGATCTGGTCATTCCCTCTGAGATGACACCTTTGTACTTATCCAATAGCTCTTGGACAGCTGGGTCTATGAACCTTGGCTTTTTCTCTTTCTTAACTTCTTGCTGCTGTTCTTTATTCACACTCATACATGGGATTAGGGCATATGCAACTGCACCTTCTGCTGCTACTTCTTTCATGAACTGTTTTCCTTCCATCAGCATTACCTTCACCTCTTTTCCTTTGGATTTCTCCCCCTTCTCTGCTAGTGGGTGTAACTCTGTCACCTTACCATCTTTAGTGATTTTATAGGTGTTTCTAACACCATCATGCTGTGCCTTCAAATCATACTGCCATGGTCTACCAAATAAAAGATTGCAAGCATCCATCTTAGTAATATCAAACAACAACCTATCCTTATATGCTCCAATCTGAAATTCTACCCAAGCCTGCTCTTCTACAGTTGTCTACTGTCCTTGGGTAAGCCATGAGACTTTATATGGGGATGGGTGAGGCAATCTCCTAAGCTTAAGCTTTGTCACCATTTCTTCAGACACAAAATTTTCAGTAGAACCAGAATCAATCAAAACTTTACATGCCTTACCTCCTGCTTTGCAAATAGTTCTGAAAAGAGACTTTCTTTGCGGGGCTTCTTTGTCAGGTACCTTCATGGTAGTTACTGTTCTTCTCATCATTAGAGATTCTCCACTTTCTGGGTATCCATAATTATCAGGAGCATTCACACTCTGAAAAGAAGTAGAGCCTGTCACACTTTGATTATCAGGTTCTTGGATCAGATTTGTTCTCCTTTCTCCTGTTGAGCTTGTGGCCTTGTCTGGACATCTACTAGCTATATGGCCTTCTTTGTTACAGTTATAACATCTGATGGATCCTCTGCCCTAGGATCTTCCTCTGAAAGGTCTTCTACCTCTGAAGTTTCCTTGCTGACTGTAATTCTCTCTCTGATTCTGACTATTGTTGCCCTTACTATTGTCATGACTGGATTCTCCTTGATATCCCTGTCCATGTCCTCTGCCTCTAAAAGGACCTCTTCCACCTCTTTGTTGTCTTCCTCTTCCTCTATTGTGTTGTTCCTGTTTTCTCTTCAACTTCTCTTCCACTTTCAATGCCAACTGAAAGCTTTTCTGCACTGTATCTGGATTATGCAGACTAAGATCTTCCTGAATATTAAACCTCAATCCATTGAGGTATCTGGCTACCTTCTCTTCTTCACTTTCTTTTACCTTTGTCTTCATACAGAGTTTCATGAATTCTTCTGTATATGAGCTGACATCTAGCTCCTTCTGCTTCAGGTTTTGCTTCCTCTTGTGTAATTGGATACTGTAATCCAATGGGACATAAGCTTCTTTTACTAATGCCATCATCTTCTTCCATGTGGCAACTCTACGTTTTCCTTCCTGTACTCTATCATCTTGGACAAAATTCCACCATGTCAAGGCAGCTTCTTTCATCTTTGACTGTGCTATCTTCACTCTCTGTTGTTCTGGTATTTCCTCTGTTACAAAGAAATTGTTCAAGGAGTCTATCCACTCCATCACTGAATCAGGTTCCATCTTGCCTGTAAACACTGGCAAATCCAGTTTCACATCCATGGTTCTCCTCTCCATGGCCTTGAGGGCGTTCAACAGTGGTCTCTGGTTTGCAGGAACGACCTCCTCGCTCCAATTAGGGATCTCTTCTTCTTCCCTATCTTCTTCTCTACCAGAACCTACTCTGCTCCTCAACTTTGCTAACTCATCTTTCAACTCCTAATTCTGAGCCTTCACGGCCTTACTTTCTGCAATCTGTTTCTTTACCAGAACTGCCAACTCAGCGTTAGTCATCCTTGCTAGAACCTCAGATGTTCCTTCTTCGTCTGACATCCTGCTATATCCTTATCTCTTCCAGAAGATCCTTCCTTTGCTCTGATACCACTATGATGCAGAGGTAAACGCAACGAGAGCTTACTAACAGGAAGGAGGAGCCAATAATACAAATAGCATGTTAATAATCCCTATCGGCTTAGCATCATCATATTTCCTACAAACACCAACAGCATCATCATATTTCAAACGAGCAGAATTATCCTCCTGCCGACTACTGTTCACCTCCTCCGCCTATCGCCTATCATCATCATCATGATACTCAACGAGCGCAAACGTCCTCCTGTTGCACTGTTCATCAGGCGCCAAACTTTATCGGCATCATCATGATATGCAACACCACCTTCGTCAGCAGGATATCAAATATCCGGTTGCTCTAAATATCCTGATGACGACAACTTCAGCACCTTCCCTTCGATGCCCCGATAGCCGACGATACAAGCAACAGCATCATGATATGATTTACCCGGTTCGATCGAAACATCCTGATGATGTTAACCCAACTTTCTGCCGAGGACCTACGCCGATACCTAAACACTTAGCAACAGCAGGATAAACTTGCATAGGGTGATATCTCAATATCCTGATGACGATGACGTCATATCCTGATGACGATGACGTCACACAATATCCTGATGACCTCTTCAACACTTAGTCAAAAAAACTGAACTTTCACTCCCGCATCTGCTAGCGATATGCGGATGATGGGCATACCCGAGAGATGATCCTGACGACAATATATACACTGAGTATATATCCGACTTAGAACACCCTGATGCAATTGCAACATGCAAACTTCAATAGTTTCATGACCTGATCCTGATGGCGATGTATTCGCAGATGATGATGTGATTTGCTCCGACTGGGAACGCACATGCAGACTCTTGTATATCCGTCCGCTGCATACAAACACTCAGAACCGCACAATTACACAAAGACAATATGATGATCGGGCCGGATCACCTTCAAACCAAAATTTAACAGCTTCTCTTTCTAGACCTAGCACATGAGGATGCTAGGCTGATTCACAGCATGCTACCAATCGATCTCTTGAACCGTGCAATGCATAAACAGAAAACAAAAATGCAAACTAGGCTATAATACAGGACCATTCCACCGATTCGCAGGATCAACCGGTGGAAGGGTTGAAAGTATCCATTAACTTGTAAACAGAATGGAAATCAAAACAGATACAGCTGATAAACCAGATAATGCAACTTGATGAGATCTTATTCAAATGAAACTCAAATGTCCTGTTTCTACAATACTGTCAAACAACAGTGCTTCTCAATCTCTGGACTGTTCTCCTGAACCTCAACACAACACCATAACACAACACAACTAACATAACATCTATCAATATGCTAAACCCTAACAGATCGAAGGTATATATAGAAATATCCTGCGAGTACTACCGACTCACTTCCCAGCGGCTGGGAGCTTCCAAGCGGCTGGGAGAAGGACAGCTCAGACTACCTGATCACGATCTCTAACTGCCTACACATACTCCTAGGCTGAACTAATACATAGCATCGGTCCAATGGACCTTATTACATGATGAAGTCAAACATACTAAAAATAGACTAATGTCCTGTCATCATGTGGACAATTTTCCTATATCCTGATCATGTACGGGTGCTCCTGCACCAGATTAGCATTTAATGTCGAGGTTAGGGTTAGAGTGTCGAGGGTAGAGGGATTAGGGATAGGGTTTAGGGTTGAAGGTTTAAGGATTGAGGGTTGAGGCTTTAGGGATGAGGGTTTAAGGCTTAAGATATAGTGTCAAGTGTTGAGGGTGTAGGGATAGGGTTTAAGTTTTAAGGGTTAAGGGTTGAGGGATATGGATTAGGGTTTAAGGTATAGTGTTGAGGGTCGAGGGATCAGAGTTAAGGGTTGAGGGATTAGGGTTTGACGTTGAGGGTTGAGGGTTGAGGTTCGAGGGTCAAGGGTTTAGGGATAGAGTTGAGGGTCGAGGAATTAGGGTTAAAGTAGAGTGTGGAGGGTATAAGGATTAGGGATAGGGTTGGAGGGTTTAGGGATAAGGGATTAGGGTTTAAGGTATAGTATCGATTCTGTTGAGGGTGTAGGAATAGGGATAGCATTTAGGGTTTAGGGATGAAGGATTAGAGTTGGGGGATGACAGATTAGGGTTGAGGGCTGAGGGATTAGGGTTTAGGGATAAGGTTTAGGGTTGAGGGCTGAGGGATTAGAGTTTAAGGTATAGTGTTGAGGGTTTAGGGATAGGGTTTAGGGTTGAGGGATTAGGATTTGACGTTGAGGGTTGAGGGTTTAGGGTTTAGGGTTAGGGTTGAGAGATGAGGGATCAGAGTTAAGGGTTGAGGGAATAGGGTTTGACGTCGAGGGTTGAGGGTTGAGGTTCGAGGGTCAAGGGTTTAGGGATAAGGTTGAGATTGAAGGGATTAGGGTTAAGGTAGAGTGTGGAGGGTGTAAGGATTAGGGATAGGGTTGGAGGGTTTAGGGATAAGGGATTAGAGTTTAAGGTATAGTATCGAGTCTGTTGAGGGTTTAGGAATAGGGATAGCATTTAGGGTTTAGGGATGAGGGATTAGAGTTGAGGGATGAGGGATTAGGGTTGAGGGTTGAGGGATTAGGGTTTAGGGATAAGGTTTAGGGTTGACGGTTGAGGGATTAGGGTTTAAGGTATAGTGTTGAGGGTTGATGGTTTAGGGATAGGGTTTAGGTTTGAGGGATTAGGGTTTAGGGTTGATGAATTAGGGTTTAATGTTGAGAGTCGAGGGTTGAGGGTTGAGGGTTGAGGTTGAGGGATAGGGTTAATGGTCAAGGGATTAGGGTTAAATAAGAGTGTCGATGGTAGAGGGATTAAGGTTTAAGGTATAGTATCGAGCCTGTTGAGGGTCTAGGAATAGGGATAGCGTTTAGGGTTTAGGAATGAGGGATTAGAGTTGAGGGATGACGGATGATAGATTAGGGTTGAGGGTTGAGGGATTAGGGTTTAGGGATTAGGGTTTAAGGTATAGTGTTGACGGTTTAGGGATAGGGTTTAGGGTTGAGGGATTAGAGTGAAGGGTTGAGGGATTAGAATTTGGCGTTGAGGGTTTAGGGTTTAGGATCAGGGTTGAAGGTCGAGGGATCAAAGTTAAGGGTTGAGGGATTAGGGTTTGATGTTGAGGGTTGAGGGTTGAGGTTCGAGGGTCAAGGGTTTAGGGATAGGGTTGAGGGTCGAGGAATTAGGGTTAAAGTAGAGTGTGGAGGGTATAAGGATTAGGGATAGGGTTGGAGGGTTTAGGGATAAGGGATTAGAGTTTAAGGTATAGTATCGAGTCTGTTGAGGGTTTAGGAATAGGGATAGCATTTAGGGTTTAGGGATGAGGGATTAGAGTTGAGGGATGAGGGATTAGGGTTGAGGGTTGAGGGATTAGGGTTTAGGGATATGGTTTCGGGTTGAGGGTTGAGGGATTAGGGTTTAAGGTATAGTGTTGAGGGTTGATGGTTTAGCGATAGGGTTAAGGTTTGAGGGATTAGGGTTTAGGATTGATGAATTAGGGTTTAATGTTGAGAGTTGAGGGTTGAGGGTTGAGGGTTGAGGTTGAGGGATAGGGTTAATAGTCAAGGGATTAGGGTTAAATAAGAGTGTTGATGGTAGAGGGATTAGGGTTTAAGGTATAGTATCGAGCCTGTTGAGGGTCTAGGAATAGGGATAGTGTTTAGGGTTTAGGAATGAGGGATTAGAGTTGAGGGATGACGGATGACAGATTAGGGTTGAGGGTTGAGGGATTAGGGTTTAGGGACAAGGTTTAGGGTTAGGGTTGAGGGATTAGGGTTTAGGGACAAGGTTTAGGGTTAGGGTTGAGGGATTAGGGTTTAAGGTATAGTGTTGAGGGTTTAGGGATAGGGTTTAGGGTTGAGGGATTAGAGTGAAGGGTTGAGGGATTAGAATTTGGCGTTGAGGGTTTAGGGTTTAGGATCAGGGTTGAAGGTTGAGGGATTAGAGTTAAGGGTTGAGGGATTAGGGTTTGATGTTGAGGGTTGAGGGTTGAGGTTCGAGGGTCAAGGGTTTAGGGATAGGGTTGAGGGTCGAGGAATTAGGGTTAAAGTAGAGTGTGGAGGGTATAAGGATTAGGGATAGGGTTGGAGGGTTTACGGATAAGGGATTAGAGTTTATGGTATAGTATCAAGTCTGTTGAGGGTTTAGGAATAGGGATAGCATTTAGGGTTTAGGGATGAGGGATTAGAGTTGAGGGATGAGGGATTAGGGTTGAGGGTTGAGGGATTAGGGTTTAGGGATAAGGTTTAGGGTTGAGGGTTGAGGGATTAGGGTTTAAGGTATAGTGTTGAGGGTTGATGGTTTAGGGATAGGGTTTAGGTTTGGGGGATTAGGGTTTAGGGTTGATGAATTAGGGTTTAATGTTGAGAGTTGAGGGTTGATGGTTGAGGGTTGAGGTTGAGGGATAGGGTTAATGGTCAAGGGATTAGGGTTAAATAAGAGTGTCGATGGTAGAGGGATTAGGGTTTAAGGTATAGTATCGAGCCTGTTGAGGGTCTAGGAATAGAGATAGCGTTTAGGGTTTAGGAATGAGGGATTAGAGTTGAGGGATGACGGATGACAGATTAGGCTTGAGGGTTGAGGGATTAGGGTTTAGGGACAAGGTTTAGGGTTAGGGTTGAGGGATTAGGGTTTAAGGTATAGTGTTGAGGGTTTAGGGATAGGGTTTAGGGTTGAGGGATTAGAGTGAAGGGTTGAGGGATTAGAATTTGGCATTGAGGGTTTAGGGTTTAGGATCAGGGTTGAAGGTCGAGGGATCAGAGTTAAGGGTTGAGGGATTAGGGTTTGATGTTGAGGGTTGAGGGTTGAGGTTCGAGGGTCAAGGGTTTAGGGATAGGGTTGAGGGTCGAGGAATTAGGGTTAAAGTAGAGTGTGGAGGGTATAAGGATTAGGGATAGGTTTGGAGGGTTTAGGGATAAGGGATTAGAGTTTAAGGTATAGTATCGAGTCTGTTGAGGGTTTAGGAATAGGGATAGCATTTAGGGTTTAGGGATGAGGGATTAGAGTTGAGGGATGAGGGATTAGGGTTGAGGGTTGAGGGATTAGGGTTTAGGGATAAGGTTTAGGGTTGAGGGTTGAGGGATTAGGGTTTAAGGTATAGTGTTGAGGGTTGATGGTTTAGGGATAGGGTTTAGGTTTGAGGGATTAGGGTTTAGGGTTGATGAATTAGGGTTTAATGTTGAGAGTTGAGGGTTGAGGGTTGAGGGTTGAGGTTGAGAGATAGGGTTAATGGTCAAGGGATCAGGGTTAAATAAGAGTGTCGATGGTAGAGGGATTAGGGTTTATGGTATAGTATCGAGCCTGTTGAGGGTCTAGGAATAGGGATAGCGTTTAGGGTTTAGGAATGAGGGATTAGAGTTGAGGGATGACAGATGACAGATTAGGGTTGAGGGTTGAGGGATTAGGGTTTAGGGACAAGGTTTAGGGTTAGGGTTGAGGGATTAGGGTTTAAGGTATAGTGTTGAGGGTTTAGGGATAGGTTTTAGGGTTGAGGGATTAGAGTGAAGGGTTGAGGGATTAGAATTTGGCGTTGAGGGTTTAGGGTTTAGGATCAGGGTTGAAGGTCGAGGGATCAAAGTTAAGGGTTGAGGGATTAGGGTTTGATGTTGAGGGTTGAGGGTTGAGGTTCGAGGGTCAAGGGTTTAGGGATAGGGTTGAGGGTCGAGGAATTAGGGTTAAAGTAGAGTGTGGAGGGTATAAGGATTAGGGATAGGGTTGGAGGGTTTAGGGATAAGGGATTAGAGTTTAAGGTATAGTATCGAGTCTGTTGAGGGTTTAGGAATAGGGATAGCATTTAGGGTTTAGGGATGAGGGATTAGAGTTGAGGGATGAGGGATTAGGGTTGAGGGTTGAGGGATTAGGGTTTAGGGATAAGGTTTAGGGTTGAGAGTTGAGGGATTAGGGTTTAAGGTATAGTGTTGAGGGTTGATGGTTTAGGGATAGGATTTAGGTTTGAGGGATTAGGGTTTAGGGTTGATGAATTAGGGTTTAATGTTGAGAGTTGAGGGTTGATGGTTGAGGGTTGAGGTTGAGGGATAGGGTTAATGGTCAAGGGATGAGGGTTAAATAAGAGTGTCGATGGTAGAGGGATTAGGATTTAAGGTATAGTATCGAGCCTGTTGAGGGTCTAGGAATAGGGATAGCGTTTAGGGTTTAGGAATGAGGGATTAGAGTTGAGGGATGACGGATGATAGATTAGGGTTGAGGGTTGAGGGATTAGGGTTTAGGGACAAGGTTTAGGGTTAGGGTTGAGGGATTAGGGTTTAAGGTATAGTGTTGAGGGTTTAGGGATAGGGTTTAGGGTTGAGGGATTAGAGTGAAGGGTTGAGGGATTAGAATTTGGCATTGAGGGTTTAGGGTTTAGTATCAGGGTTGAACGTCGAGAGATCAAAGTTAAGGGTTGAGGGATTAGGGTTTGATGTTGAGGGTTTAGGGTTGAGGTTCGAGGGTCAAGGGTTTAGGGATAGGGTTGAGGGTCGAGGAATTAGGGTTAAAGTAGAGTGTGGAGGGTATAAGGATTAGGGATAGGGTTGGAGGGTTTAGCGATAAGGGATTAGAGTTTAAGGTATAGTATCGAGTCTGTTGAGGGTTTAGGAATAGGGATAGCATTTAGGGTTTAGGGATGAGGGATTAGAGTTGAGGGATGAGGGATTAGGGTTGAGGGTTGAGGGATTAAGGTTTAGGGATAAGGTTTATGGTTGAGGGTTGAGGGATCAGGGTTTAAGGTATAGTGTTGAGGGTTGATGGTTTAGGGATAGGGTTTAGGTTTGAGGGATTAGGGTTTAGGGTTGATGAATTAGGGTTTAGTGTTGAGAGTTGAGGGTTGAGGGTTGAGGATTGAGGTTGAGGGATAGGGTTAATGGTCAAGGGATTAGGGTTAAATAAGAGTGTCGATGGTAGAGGGATTAGGGTTTAAGGTATAGTATCGAGCCTGTTGAGGGTCTAGGAATAGGGATAGCGTTTAGTGTTTAGGAATGAGGGATTAGAGTTGAGGGATGACGGATGACAGATTAGGGTTGAGGGTTGAGGGATTAGGGTTAAGGGACAAGGTTTAGGGTTAGGGTTGAGGGATTAGAGTGAAGGGTTGAGGGATTAGAATTTGGCGTTGAGGGTTTAGGGTTTAGGATCAGGGTTGAAGGTTGAGGGATCAGAGTTAAGGATTGAGGGATTAGGGTTTGATGTTGAGGGTTGAGGGTTGAGGGTTGAGGTTCGAGGGTCAAGGGTTTAGGGATAGGGTTGAGGGTTGAAGAATTAGGGTTAAAGTAGAGTGTGGAGGGTATAAGGATTAGGGATAGGGTTGGAGGGTTTAGGGATAAAGGATTAGAGTTTAAGGTATAGTATCGAGTCTATTGAGGGTTTAGGAATAGGGATAGCATTTAGGGTTTAGGGATGAGGGATTAGAGTTAAGGGATGAGGGATTAGGGTTGAGGGTTGAGGGATTAGGGTTTAGGGATAAGGTTTAGGGTTGAGGGTTGAGGGATTAGGGTTTAAGGTATAGTGTTGAGGTTTGATGGTTTAGGGATAGGGTTTAGGTTTGAGGGATTAGGGTTTAGGGTTGATGAATTAGGGTTTAATGTTGAGAGTTGAGGGTTGAGGGTTGAGGGTTGAGGTTGAGGGATAGGGTTAATGGTCAAGGGATTAGGGTTAAATAAGAGTGTCGATGGTAGAGGAATTAGGGTTTAAGGTATAGTATCGAGCCTGTTGAGGGTCTAGGAATAGGGATAGCGTTTAGGGTTTAGGAATGAGGGATTAGAGTTAAGGGATGACGGAAGACAGATTAGGGTTGAGGGTTGAGGGATTAGGGTTTAATGTTGAGGGTTGAGGGTTGAGGGTTAGGGTTGAGAGATGAGGGATCATAGTTAAGGGTTGAGGGATTAGGGTTTGACGTCGAGGGATGAGTTTCGAGGGTCAAGGGTTTAGGGATAGGGTTGAGGTTGAAGGGATTAGGGTTTAAGGTATAGTGTTGAGGGTTGATGGATCGGAGTTAAGGGTTGAGGGATTAGGGTTGAGGGTTGTAAGGTTTAGGGATAGGGTTGGAGGGTTGACGGATTAGGGTTGAGGGATTAGGATTTGACATTGAGGGTTGAGGGATTAGGATTTGACGTTGAGGGTTGAGGGTTTAGGGATAGGGTTGAGGGATTAGGATTTGACGTTAAGGGTTGAGGGTTTAGGGATAGGGTTGAGGGATTAGGATTCGACGTTGAGGGTTGAGGGTTTAGGGATAGGGTTGAGGGTTGAGGGATTAGGATTTGACATTGAGGGTTGAGGGTCAAGGGATCAGAGTTGAGGGTTTAGGGATTAGGGATCTATAGCAGGACAAAACGCGAGCGTGTTATAGCGTGAGCATGTTATAACGCGCTCATGTTTTGTATTTCTACTGAAACGGTAAAAAAGTGGTTACCCCCGTGATCCAGGCCCACATGCTCTATTTTCTTACTGATTCTGCGCGTGCTCCGACAAAAAAGAAGTGCTTTCATGCTATTGGGAAGTTCACATGCACATTTGACACATTGTACCACCTTTGCATGATCTTTCCACCACCTTTTCTGCTTTGCCAACTTGAGGAGGAAATAACATAGTTTTCAAACCAAGTTTGATATATATCTATTCAGGTTTCAATTTTTGTAGTATTGCAATGTTAATTGTGATTCAATTTTAAGAATTTAACATTGAAAAGGAAGCAAGTGGTGAAAAACTCAAATTGTTGAGGAATTTGATGCAAGAAGATAAAAACACTACATAATTAGGTACTATCTCCATTCAAATCTTCATTTTTTAGGTATGTCAAGTCTTTACATGCATGTTCTTTACATTTTCCTTATTTCGGATTGAATTACTTTATCATGCTTTATCATACATGTTTAAAATAGACACATTCCCAATCAAGAAAGCAACCTACAATCTCACATGATGCCATGTATATTTTCTACACTTGGGCTCTTTAATAATTATGTGTAATAAACAAACCTTAGTTCATACCATGATGTCAAACTATACAAGAATAAATCCTTACAACATAAAAAAAATACAATCCCACTATTATCATGTATTCATTTCTTAGGAACTAATATTGGTCTCTTTATCATGCTACAGACAAATTCTCTGTCATGCCGAGGAAACGATCAAGAATTAAACCAACACAGGAAGAGATAGAAGCTAAGAATGCAAAGAAAGCAATGGCTATGAGGGAACTTCGTGAGAAGAGGAAATTGGACACGATAAATGAAGACATACCAATTGAAGAGGAACCACAACCATCACAAAGAGATATGGTATTGGCAGCACAAAGAGAACGAATGCAAAAACTTCGTGGTACGAGAGATTTGAATACCATAGTTGGAGACACATCCTTTACCGCAAGTCAACATGTAGGGACACCATCTACCACATCTCAAGTCAACAGGTAAGGACACCATCTACCACCTCTTTGGAGAAGTCCATACACTTTGGCGTGGAAATAATTTCAAATCTGGCATCCAATTCTGGCATCCAGAAATCAAATCTAAGTAAGGCGCTCTTTCCATTTGTAACTATGACGTTCATCCATGCAACAAGCAAGGTGATGCTCCCTTGTGATATTGTGAGGTGTTGATATTCAGTTGACATCATTGAGTTTAATTGAGTTGATCAAGTGTAGATGCCATTGTAAACATCAAGGCTTCAAGGCCTTTCTTTTGTATCTCCATTGAATAAGTTGTAACTTCATGCTATTGAAAGCATTATCCATGTAATAAGACATTACAAGTTGATTGAGTCAAATAACTAGACAAGTACCCAACTCTAAGGTTGATTCATTCAAATAGTTATCTTTGATGTATATCTTTGTGTTGTATAGCAAGTAAAATTGTTTAAGTAAGGAAAAATTTTCGTAGAACTAGTTGGGTATCTTACACCATGCCTATCCATCAAACATCACAATGCAATCAAAATCCTAACAACATGCCCATGATCCAAGATCAAGTGCAATCATGCAAAGATATTATCAATCACAAGCCTATTAAGAATGAACTAGAGTCTTCTAGTACCATACTTTTCCATCAAACACCATCATGTAATCCATGGCCTATCAAGCCTATCAAAGAAAATACAAACATCCTATGTAATACAATCGGACTTTAAATATTTGAAGTAGCCATCTACAAATATCCATTCAAAAGTGGATTTATAATGCAAGTATGGACGCCACCAATAAAAAAGATTTGTATTAACCAAATATCCATATAGGCATACATCAATATCTGTCGATATAAGTATAACATATATACAAAATAGCCATATAGGCTTACAAGAATGCCATATAGGCATACAATGTCAACTATGTACAATACAAAATATATGTCCACAAATGCCATATAGGCATACAATAGAGGAACACAATAAAAAGTCATTCCCCTCTAGCTGGTGAAGAGAATAAATGATGAGCAGCCTTTGATCTTCTAGGGGATGGAGACATGCATGTGGGTGGTCTACTACGAACTCGAGGGCTACTCCTCCTATTTAGTTCTTCCTGCACCTTTACCTGTTACAAAAAAAAGTATAGACATTAATATATAGAAATTACATGTTATAAAAAAATGAAACATTTAACAAAATAATCACTTACCGCTAACATATAATCTGTCTCCTCGCTTGCCTCAGTAGCAGGAATAGGCCCTGGTGATGTCATGTCCTATAGAAACCATCCAGATAGAAATTAAACTTCAAATCAATAATCTTTGATTTTTCAAAAATAGACAACTATAACAATGAATGTAAATTGAAATTTACTAATCTGCCTCATACCCCTGTCAATGCCATAGAGCTATGAATCGCAGAGGCCACACCCTGCTCCATTGCCCTATGAACATGGGGAGGTGTATCCGCAGCCTGCATCATCTGGAAATAAAACAACATTATTCAATTACGAAAACTATAATAGTGATGCAAATCATGGCTCCTAACATACACACACGTTCATCTAAACATGGAAGTACACACAATAAAACACACAAATCACATACAAAAATTTAGTAAGTACAATTCATTCATTAAACTATTTATTTTATTACCTCCGTAAAGCTTTGAAGTCCACCACCATTGGCAGGTGTTGCCATGAAATCTACAATGTTAACCTATTCAACATCCAAAATCAAAAATTAGAATACCATTCATATAACGATGCTATTCACATATAATATTTATAATTGTTTACTAGTTACATACCTCGACAGTAGATGATCTAGTGAAAAATGTAGGTGGAGAACCACTGAAAACTGCATCAACGCTATGACCCTGAAATTTCATTAAAATCATCAATTTAAATTAGTTAATCTTGTATTTCAAAAATAAAATTTAATAAATTAAATTCAATAAACTTGCTAAAATTTACCTGAGTATCAAGGCCGAAAGTCTCACTTAGGAGGGTATCTGTCATCACCATCTGCTCAGCTGCAGATGTAGCCTGTGCACTTGCGTCCTGACTGTCCATGGGGTCATAACCACAGGCTGACCCGCAAGCCTGGCAAGTATGCAGTGGGACCCTACTCCTCGCACTATCTCCCAACCCACTCTGTGTTGCAGGATCGGCATGCTCTATGATGCTCTGGGTCAAGGCACTAATCGACCTTAGTGTATCGACCTCAACACTCTCCTTCACAATGGAAGGGATAGAAACATGCTCGTGGGCTGGTCTGCTGATTACTCGTCTCACTACCCGCTGTGGGTCAAGACGTGCCCCTGGTCTATCCTGTGCTGAGCCCCCACCTCTACCCTGGAAGTCCCGCATATCAAAATAGTTTGGCACTTTATTGAGGACAAACTCGCAGTAGAGTTTCCTCAAAAAGTATTGCGGGACCTCATTATTATTGCATGGAGGATGGTCAAAAACCATCCACCACCTCTGCCCGAAATTGTCCCTTATCGCTTGGTTGTTGCACCAATGGATAGGGAACCTCTTGCATGTAAGGGGTGGAGGTTGATTTGTTTGTGGGTTTGTGAAAATTGAACACAAGTCTAATTTTGTAATTTGTAATTTTTTGACATCGTGGTATGACAATTTATCTGCATAGTAATCTCTAAACTCTCTCTTTTTATCGGTCCAACTAGTTATTTGCTTGCTAATTGAATTTACATTTGATAACATAGACTCAAGAGATTCGGCAAGCGTGGACCTATGCAAGGTTGAAGTGGAAGGATCTTTCAACCTTGCAATTATATCTTCAATTTGTTTTTTGTTGTTTTCAATTTCCCCCATTATATTATCTTGTGTTCCAGGGGCATGTCGAGGAATGAATGGAGGAGGTTGTTGTTCTGCAGGTATTTCCTCCTCAGGATTTTGTGGATTTTGAGGAGGAGGAGGAGGAGGTGCATTAACATTTCCTACAATTAACAAAATATACATCAAAAATCAACAAAAACCTACCTATTTAGGAAGAAATTCAAACAAAAAAATAAAGATAACTCACCCCTTTGGCGTGCTCGACGTCGCGGCGGCATTTTGGCGATGAATCGACAAGCTTTTTGTGTTGATTGGCGTTTTGTAGAACGCAAGCGCGATTTTGGGGGTTTTGAAGTCACGGGCAGAGGAGAAAATAAGAAAAAATGAAATGAAATGACATTTTTTTTTAATTTATAGCAAGTTATAACGCGAGCGCGTTATAACACGCTCGCGTTATGACTTAAATTTTTTTGAAAATTTTTTGGCCACTTTTTGGCCCCCCATCTTCTTGCACTTACCCCCTCATTTTATATCGCTTTTCCCTACCATGCTTAATTAGCTATTATTCTACATTTTTAGAGTAGTTTTTGGATTAGCAATAGAGTAGAAAACGAAGCCATCTTTCTCTAGAGATTCCCATGCAAATATATGAAAAATATAGACATGCAGGTTTCCATATTGTTGGGGCTTCTTAAAACCAACAAACCCACATGTACATATTTTTTTTCTAGATCTAGTAAGTAGTGTTGTAACCCTTAGTTTGCATGCTCAAGATAATTATTATTTCCCACTTGTCTATGATTTTAAGGTCTCTCAAGTCCATCTCCTCATCATTCTAACTCTCTCCCAAGTGCCGTGATAGATCTTTAACCACCAACACTTCCAACTAGCTATTACTTGCCAACTCAAGCAAAATATATGTTAATTTGTGTACTAGGGTGTTCTGTAAAAGGACAAACCCTAATTCACTTTTAGATCATGAGAGAGCTCTATTACATATTAAATCATCACAGGAGCATAGCATTATCATACCATCTTCATTTCCTAGGCATATTGCATTATTGCTTGGCATGTCTTCAATCATTATTTGAAACCTTAATTTAAGTCTAGAGGCTTGACATAAGAAAGATCCCCACTAAGCAATCTCCCAAAAAGATTCATTAACACCAATTGTTTTTCACATATAGTTTTTAGATGCCAAGGTGAGTAGATTCCGAGTGATAAGACATGCACAAATTTTTTTTTTTGTCAAATGTGTAAGTAGATAATAAATCGCATGTAAATTTTTAGATTCGCACAATTCTAATTTCATAGTTATATTTCCAAGGCCTCCAAGATTAAACAATTTTAAGCTATAACTCAAAAATTATGAAACAAATGAACTACTATCTACCAAATCCAAATCAATTGAATTGTTTTTCTCCGTCTAATCTAATTTTAAATTTTGTCATATAATTAATTATAACTCATAATTAAGATATAATTAAATTACTTTAATTATTACATTCAATTAAAAAAATAATTGACCAGTCAATCCTGGCTGGCTGAGAAAGGACCTCTGCAAATAAGTCAACATGCCTGCCAATGCCTGCCAAACGTATATCTCCCGATTGGGATTTAAATGATTTAATTATATTCTTCTTTTGGAGTATGCATTTGCTCTCATAATGGGGGAATCTCATGAGTGAAGCAACAAGTGAATTTAATATATTGAGGAAATTTAGTTCGAGTTAAAAGGATTTACAAGAAGGGATAAGCAAAAGCAATAGCAGGTGGATTGTTTATGCTTTCAGATATGAATACTTTGGAAGAGTTCATGAATTGTAAAGGTCAGTTCATTCTTTTACTCATCTTCACTACTTTTATCTTTCTTACATTTTCTTCCAATGAGTTTCAAAACCAGAATCAGATTGATGCAGAGGCTTTGCTTCAATTAAAAAACTCTGTAAAAATGGATCCGACACTTTCTTTTTCCAACTGGGTAAATGGAAATAATATTTGCAACTGGACTGGAATAACTTGCGATGGCAATGAAAGGGTTGTGAGTGTAGTTCTCAAGTACAAGAGATTGGTTGGTACGATACCCCCTCATATAGCCAATCTCTCCTTCCTTACTATGCTCGACCTGTCTAATAATGGTTTCTCTACCAACATTCCCCAACAGCTTGGTAAATTACAAAAGCTGCAGTACATGAAGCTTTATGGAAACAGCTTGCAAGGTTCAATTCCAGTTAGTCTGTCCGCATGCACAAATCTTTTAGAACTCCGATTAGACCATAATTTCTTGAGCGGAAGCATTCCGCCAGAGCTTAGTTCCTTGCACAAATTGCAAAAACTCATCATCTCCTTCAATAGCTTGAGTGGTATCATTCCTCAAGACTTGGCAAATTGCACAGCACTTAAAACCTTAGATCTTGAGCATAATCTTTTAACTGGCACTATCCCCAAGTCCATGAGTAACTGCACAAAATTGCGTTTTTTATCTGTGTCCAAGAACGCGCTTGAAGGATCAATTCCGTCTGAGATATTAACAACATTGACCAGATTACAATATCTGCATCTGTATTCCAACAAACTCAACGGTAGCATCTCCATGGAGATTGGCAAATTACGGAGACTGAGGGAGATCGACTTTTATAACAATAGTCTTACAGGTAGCATTCCCCTGGCCCTGGCGAATTGTTCGTCTCTGGAGAGGCTGGATTTGTCTCACAATTCCTTGTATGGCACCGTTCCAGTAGAATTGTCTTCACTTACCCGACTGCAGCAACTGTCGTTCACTAATAATAGTCTTGGAGGATCAGTTTATTTTCTCATGAACTATACTCTATTGGAGATATTGATGCTTGGGAACAACAAGTTTGAAGGTACAATTCCAGAAGTTATAGGCTATAAGCTACCCAAATTGCAAGAGATGGAATTACTTTATAATCAGTTAAGCGGCAGCATCCCAAAATCTCTAGGAAACTGTTCCGCGCTCTATTTTATTTCAGTATCATCTAACAAGTTGAGCGGAGCAATACCCCGAGAATTGGTAATGTTGACTCGTCTACAAATACTTGGTCTTAGTGAGAACAGCTTTAGGGGAAATATATTTCCTAACCTGTTAAACTGTACACAATTGCAGGGGCTTAGCCTGACAGAAAACAGGTTCGTGGGCTCCGTTCCTTCAGATATTGGCCTGAAGCTCCCCAACTTACAACAATTTGTTGCGGCACATAATCGGTTTTCTGGGGTTATCCCAAAGTCTCTGGGAAATTGTTCTCAGCTGTCAATGCTTGATCTTGCAGAAAATATGCTAAGTGGTGTGGTGCCTCAAGAATTGGGAATGCTAACTGCTCTGCAGCTACTGAACATTCAGGGTAATAGCCTGTCAAATGGACACTGTGCTACAATGTGTGTATTAGATGTATTTTTAAACTGCTCCATTCTTGAAGTCCTGGTTCTAGGGAACAACAATTTCAGTGGCACTTTGTCAAAGGGCATAGGAAACCTCTCACCCAGGCTATCAAAACTGTACCTGTATAACAACAACATCACTGGCAATATACCAGAAGAGATTGGCAACCTTACTGAGTTGACCATTTTCACTCTCAATTCTAACAGGGTAATTGGGCAGCTTCCGGGTGCATTAGGCCGTCTGAAGAATCTACAATGGTTGGATTTGAGCTCCAACAAATTGCAAGACAGCATTCCATCAGAGTTTAAGATGCTGGTAAACCTGGAATATCTATGGCTTGGGCTAAATCGTATTTCTGGAGACATTCCTTCATATATAGGCAGTCTGCAACAGCTGAGGAAACTTGACTTGGGTCATAACGAGCTCACAGGAAGGATACCGAATTGCATTGGGCAATGTTTCCGCCTGGAGATGATTGACCTCTCACACAACAGCCTCACAGGAAATATCCCTATGGAGATCTCAAGCCTCCATTCATTGGCGATTTATCTCAATTTTTCATACAATTTCTTGACAGGAAGATTGCCTTCGCTGGGAGGACTACAACAGATTCAAGCCATAGATATCTCGGCTAATAACCTCTCAGGACCTATCCCTGGCGATATTGGCAGTTGCTCGGGATTGCAATACCTGAACCTTGCCAAAAACAAATTGGAGGGAACGGTGCCAATATCAATAGGGGAGCTTAAGAGCCTTGAAAGCATTGACATGTCTTTCAATGACTTGTCTGGCCCAGTGCCACGCTCTATTGCAAATCTCACTATGCTCCGGCATTTAAATATCTCATACAACAAGTTGAATGGATCAGTCCCAAATGAAGGAGCTTTCAGAAACCTAAGCGCAACATCATTTTTGGCAAATCCGGAATTATGTGCAGCCTCAGGCTTTTTGAATTTGCCAAATTGCACAAGCTCTGCCAAAAATCATAATACGTTGAACAGGAACATTGTCTTGGTTGTTTCATTTGGTACATTATTCGCATTGTGTTGCATTTTGGGGGCATTTTACATTTTCTACAGAAGAATTAAAAGGTTACCAATTACAAATAGTAGGTTGGGGCAAGGTTTCATGCAAATTTCTAGCCAGGAACTTCACACAGCAACCCAAGGATTTAGTGCCGCTAATTTACTAGGTAAGGGTAGCTTTGGGTCAGTTTACAAAGGGCTTTTGTCTGATAACAAGTTGGTGGCTGTTAAGTTATTCGATCAGGACCCTCAAAATTCGTACAAGAATTTTGTCAGGGAATGCAGAATACTGAGAAAAATCAGGCACCGCAATCTTGTGAAAGTCTTGTCCTCTTGCTGCACTGCAGATTTCAGGGCTCTGGTACTGGAATTTATGTCAAAGGGGAGCCTAGAACAACACCTCCACACCGATGAAACGCAGTGTGGGCTGAGTTTGAAGATGAGAGTGAACATTGCACTTGATGTGGCACATGGGATGGCATATTTGCACCACGATTGTTCTCCCCCTGTTGTTCACTGTGACTTGAAGCCCTCAAATGTGTTAATGGACGAAACCATGACAGCCCATGTCGCTGATTTTGGAATTTCCCATCTATTGATGTCCCCTGCTTCTGCAAGTAGCAGCACATCCAGACTGAAGGGAACAGTAGGCTACCTTGCTCCAGGTAAAGAGCCAAACCCTACATTTTTTCCAATTTATGTGTTTGTGTTATCTTTTTTTTCCTCATATGTTAGTTTTCTTCTCAACAATGAAATCACTTTTGACTGTTGCAAGAATATGGAATGGGAGGAGATGTGAGTACCAAGGGAGATGTTTACAGCTTCGGGATGCTGATCCTTGAAATGGTGACTAAAAAGAGGCCTACTGACGGTATGTTTTCTGGAGATGTTACTTTGCCAAGATGGGTGAGAAGAGCATTCCCTGAGGCAGTGGAGCAAGTGGTCGACAGAGAGCTACTGGATAATCAGTTAACTGTGGGAGGATCCAATAGTGCTACACCTGAAACCACTGGTGAAGAATTGGAATCCTCTGAGCATGACAGTTGGCTGCTTAGTTTTATTGAAGTAGGAGTGCAATGCACAAGGCAGAATCCAGGGGATAGACCAACAATGAGAGAGGTGGAGGGTATGCTGGAAAAGATTGTGTATGGCAGGGCATATGGCAACTTAGAAGAGCATGCATCTGTCCAGAATCTGGTGATTGCAGGGAATAGAGTACGCCATCCAGATAGCAGCACAGATCAAAGTGAGAGCAGTTAAGTATAGACTATTAAAATTTAGTGAATTTCTTTCACCAGCAATGGTTCTTTCCACTTACATATGAAAACTGAAGTTCTTTCAAAGATCATATATATTTAAATAGATTTTATTTTAAGGACGGTAAAATTAAGGTTGTGTTATTTTCTTTTAAGAACAATAAATCTAATTTCTTTTACCAACATTGTCTATTTAAATAGTATTTTGAGTATAAATTATTAAAAAAAATTCAAGTTATTAAATAAAGAATGTACTTAGTTTTTTCATCATAAATGTTTTATTTAACTAGTATATTTATATTTAATATATCTAAAGTACCCCTAGAGATATCCTTGTGCCTATTTTTTTAATCAATTTACTGTCTCCCTCAAATCCTACAAATTTGATATGTTCATTCTAATGTGAAAAAAATTTATGAATGTGTGTCTTTTCATATGCCATTTTGTAAGTTTCTTTCTTTCATCTAAGTGCATAGTGATGGCTTCTTTGAAACTGTCATCTATTTTTTTTTCTTTTTTTTTTTTAATTCCATTCACTTTCTTTTTTTTGGCTTTTTTAATTTGTGGAGTGACTATTTGGTTTTTTTAATAAAGATTCTAGATTGGAATCTTATAAGATTACATAGAAATTCCAGAATCTTTCAACTCTCATCCATGCTGTGAATGTAGGAACGCCTCTCCACGTAAATAAATTAATTATCAATTTTTTTTTACATATGAATTATGAAAAACTATTAAATTATGTTATCAAATTTCATTATGAATTATGTTATTAATTATTATAGTTTATTATTAAACTTTAAGATTCATTTGTTTAAAAAGTTATTGTGTTTAATTATTTTAAAATGTTAAAAATTATAATATTGTAATAACCGCACTGGTTACTACCAATTTGTTTTTTTACTCATTAAGTACTATCTTAAATGTTGAAGCATCTTCTATCTGATTTAGAAGTGCCAGCTTCAAAGACTTACTACTCATAGTCATGACAACAACTATATACCAAAACTCATATACTCACACCAGAGTATGGTAAGCTCCAAAGGTTAGGGTCATCCCTAGACCCAGACCTAAGCCTCGAGGGTTCATTTGCAATGGCCCTACCTACGTATCCCCTCATGAGAATCAGAGGCTTCGTAGTTCGTAATCAACAATAAAAGAGGCTTCATCCTCTCATTTAATATGAGATCTTTAATCTCACCTTTAGATCATTGTCATTAAGTGAATCTTATGATTCCAAACGAATTCATATGCAATGGTATGATTGCAAATGCAATCCAGTCAAATGGTAGTTCAATACCAACTTCACTATATGGAAACACTCAAAACCACATAGTGACAGCTCAAGTATGCATTCCTTGTATGCAATGTGATTATCACTCACACGGGTCACACATACAAGTATGATTAGCTCATAGGTACAAACCATATACCCAAAATGAATAACTCATCTATATGCCACATATACACATTGTGAATAGCTCTTGTGTATCCCATATACATAGAGAAAATAACTTATGCATGCATCACATACACCCAGAGTGACTATCTCATGCATACAACACATATACACTAGGAGAATAATTCATGCATGTGTCACTTACACAAAGAGTGACTAGCTCATGCATACAACACACATACACAGGGAGAATAATTCATGCATGTGTCACATGCACACAGTGTGACTAGCTCATGCATACAACCCATATACACAAGGTGCTTAATTCACAACTAAATCACATATACACAATGTGAATAACTCAGACAGGAAACACATATACACAATGTGACTAATTCACATATGTACAATGTGAATAGCTTGTGCAGGCATTATATGCACATTATAGGTTAATATCGTATCCAGGTAACAAGAAAGAATAGTTGTGCCCATATTGCAAGCATCTTCCCATTTGTCTGATTCACTAGCCCAAAAGTCCTCAAATATATCCCAAACCCGAACAAGTAATTTTGGTATATATAATGGTACACCATGGGTTCCATCATTTTTCTTGATTTGCAGCCAACTATGATGACAGGCAAGCATCCCAAACTACTTGTGATCATCACTGGCAAGGGTTCAAGTGCACTAACACATAACACATTAGGTCCCTAATACAGATGCACATAGTGATTGACTCACACATACATAGTGACCAACTAGTAATAGAAAGTGGATGTAACCTATTACATGCACTTTCCCATTACTTGGTTCACTAACACATAAGCTCCTATCCTTTTCCCAGTTCACAGCCAACTATGATGAGAAATAAGCATCCCATACTACTTGTTGTCAACACTGGCTAAGGACTAGGTGTAACAACTTACACATTCACAACCAACTGTGATGATAAGCAAGCATCCCATACTACTTGTTGTCATCACTAGCTAAGGAGTGGGTGTAAAAACATACACATTCACAACCAACTGTGATGACAAGTAAGCATCCCATACTACTTGTTGTCATCATTGGCTAAGGAGTCAATGTAAAAACATACATCACATGTGGCTATTAAGTAGATATCCACAACCCGCTGAACCATCGAGTCAGTGGATCCTAACATCTATTGTCTCCATGCCACTAGCGAAAGTCAGTCCAACCTGGTATGGGGTAGCTCCTAGCATCTATCACCTATATGGTACTAGTGAAAGCTGACTAAGCCATATCATACCAAAGGGTAGCTCCTAGCATCTATCACCTCCATGGTACTAGTGACAACTGACTAACCCTAAGATATGGCAGATAGCACCTGGTATCTGTCACATCCACGATACTGGTGACAACTAGCTCATCCTAAGATACGATAGATAGCACTTGGCATCCGTCACCCGCACGGTACTGGTGATAGCCAGCTATCCGTACCTGTATCAGACTCAGTTCTGACATGTGGACCATCTTATGGCTAGGTACACACACAATAAGGATATCATAAGGATTCACCAAGATGCGTTAGGTTGACTCAACTACATACAACATATAGGTCCATAAAACTATACACCTGGTCTTATATGTCTAGGGGTCTATATTATATGTCAACCCTCAATAAATATATATTGAACCCCCATGAGTTGGGTCCTATCTGGTCTCATATGAATAAACATATACAAACACAAAGTAATATCAAGGGCCATTCCATACATTCAATGGTCACTTGGAAACACGGTATACACTATACATAAGTCAAACCCACAATAGTAATATTAGACAAGTTCAAGTCACCTTCATATATGCAAATTAGAGATGAACCATTAAAATAGTAATTCTAGAAGACCATAAAAGATTTGGGTAGATTTGGAGAGCCTAACCCAACAACCTTAGAGAATATGAGCTTAGTGCTGATAGAGGGCCTTTTGTTGGCCCGGGCCTATATAATGAGACTTACTAATCGAAAGGTGGGTTCATAGCTCCATCATGTACTTTCAGCCTCAAGTTGAAACATATCGAAGGGGGAAGGTAGATCAAGTTTAAGAACACCCCATGCCTCAGAGTCATTCCCTAAACCCCTCCCCTATGGACTTGAGGCCTAGGAGCATCCTTTGCCCAAGAATTGCCTACATACCCACTTCCAAATGGGATTGAAGTCACATGTCCTCACTTTAATCTCTCAAGAGTTAATCACATAGGTTCCTACCCTCAGGGTTTCATTGCCACAAATGTATCTTTCCTCCTAGAAGTAAAATTGAATGAGTACTAAAGAAGGATAACTATATAAGGGTTTAAGATAAGATAGTGTAATATATCACTAGTTGTCAATACCCACTCCAAAACAAGCCATGACTCCACCAAGTTCAATGAATAATAAAAAAACTCTCAAATCTTGGGTTCTATTCCATATCCCAACAAGGTTTCTCTAAATGATCCCCAACAATCAAATAATGCCAACCAGTATGTAGGGAAACATAACCATGCTCCCTATTGAGTCAATTGGCATAAACAAGAACAATACTGGAGTCATACTAAGGACAATCATTTTTTAATAACTATATATCTATCACTTGCTTTGTAGATCATGAAGTCATCACTTTGAGACTAAGTACATAATACCTAGTGTTGATTATAACTAGGGGATATCATAACATCTTGTTCCATTCCATACAGAGCTCATGAATCACACTAGAAGAGATCTACATAATCGTATGTAATAATTCAATGTATTGTTTCCATGTAATTTATCACAAGGGAAGGAAATCTAGTTGTTTAACTATCCAAAACAATTATCCATTTTTTAAGCATTGCACTACTCATAGAATTTAAGAAATAGTAGCATGCTCTTGATCAATCACTACATATGCTATAGTATAAAGAACACTCAATTACACAACCTAAAATATTGAGACTAGAGTCACCTATAATTGCAACATTTGGAAAGATAAATGACATATACACTTATGTCATTTGATCTATTAGAATTTATTCTTTACATGCACATACATCCATGTTACACTTCTAACATTGTCGTAATCACAACCTTCTATAGAAAGAAGCATGACAACCTTGACGGTATAAAATAGAGCCAATCATCTTAGAGTACATGTTATTAACAAACATAACACAACTTCCCAATGCAACCATTATACAAAGGTCCCTATATGGCTCTCAATTCTGACCTACTAAAAATACGATTCATTGAGATCAAGTATCATTGCTAAATTAGAGTTACACAATATCACAATCATTCTTACCCACCATGTGGAATATACTCCTACTTGTAGGATAATGGACCATGCCATAGCAATATTTAGTGATATCAACTATCACACTTGCACTATGTTATGATATCATTTAGGGAATGTCAAGTCCTATCACGAATGGAGAACCCAAGTCAATAAGTTATGGACAAGTTCTAATATGACAACATTATTCTAGGGCAATGACCTCGAATGCATATTTACTTTTACAATTTAACCATACCTTGCTAACTGATAGAAAACCCTTCCACCTTAGAATAGAGGTAGAAAGATAAATCCTTTACCCCAAATCCAAAATGGATTATCACAAGTATTAACTTGCAACATCAAAATATGTTTAATACCGTATAGACCAAGTGCATCTAAATGAAGTCATTATCATTTACAATAATATACAACCATAATTTAGGGCTCGTATTATGTAAATCTTGAATAAGCCAGATGATTCTAATAAGACTTGGAATACGTTAAGATTCTAGGTAGCATATTTAGACTCCCTTTAGATATAATAGAGAATTCTACAATGATCTACCATCATGTACCCAAGCCTAATGATTAAGACAAGGTAATAGTGTCATTTACACACAAATAACAAGCATACTTCAACCCCTTAGTTTGCCAAATATATTTATCTTGGTCTAAGGTTAATAATAATATCAAATGTTCACTTTCACTATATATCGTAAATAACACTATTTTCATATTGCACACTATGCATACTAGTTCTAGAATAAAGTATTCAGAATCTTATTTTAGATTTACATGCAAAATAATCCATGTTAACATCTCTAGCGATAAAGAGAAAACATGAAGGAAGAAATATCTTACTGAAAGACTAGTTGTTGACAAGAGACACTGCTACGCATGACAGGTGTTGTCATTGATGGCAACTAAGTCTATCCTACACATCTGCATTACATGATTTGTTCATACCAGAAGTCAAAGTGAGGATTTGTCTAAATCTGAATGTCAGAAATAGAGCATGTGAAAAGGTCTGGTATCTTGATTTGGATCTCTCCGGTGGTAAATCACAGTGTGTTCCAGATCTAAGGGAGTGATAAGGATTGTCAGGACTATCTAAATACAGAATCTTAGCCTCCGGTGATGAAGGATTCAAAAGATATAAGCATCTGAGTATCAAGGTCCAATTAGTTAGCACAGTAGAAGAAGAACAAGCTGACCTAGTACTTGATCTTGGTCTGGATATAGAAAAATTGTTGGATAAGCAATTAGTGACTAGCAGTGATATTGGCCAATATGATCGATAATTTGAGAGCACATGTTTTTGGTCTGCATTGTTATTTGTGCATGGATTCAGCCGACAGAGTAGAGTTCTTAATAAAAGTTCTAAGTTTCCTTGAAACCGACTGCAGTTGATTGAATTTCTTGATGTGGATATATATAACCGATGGATTTGAATCTTTTGGTGTGTGATTGTGATATGATGATGGTGTAAGTGTGAAAAGGTAGAAAGAAGTGCGAAAGAGAAGAGAGCTAAGGACCAGATCATGGTAGAACAATAAACAGGGCAAAAGTAAGGATGAAGTGTATAAGATTAGTCTTTTGTACTTAACCAGAACTAAATTCTTGCATGAGCACATGCTATTCATTAGTTCAAACATTCTGTAATCTTCTTGTGATCATTATTGTAGGCAGTGAGTCTCTTTGAGTAGTGAGCTCTAGGTAGTGAGCCCGAAGGCATGTGCCTTCCCATTTGTAATACTTTTAACAAAGTATAATTTCTTGCGAGTTAACCCCCAACGTGGTTTTTCCCTTAATTGGGTTTCCATGGAAAAATCCTGATGTTCATGTGTTATGATCTTGTTGTTTTTGTTCTTATGTTTATAGTTCTTTCTTTTGAATTTATGTGGCAAATAAATTAAGAAACAATCTAAGAAGTTTTGCAGAACACTGATTCACCCCCCCCCTCAATGTTCCTTAATTCCAACAGTTGGTATCAGAGCAAGGTTGCTTGAAAGAAGTTTAATAGCTTAAGGAAGATCTGGGAAGGTATTAAAATGGATTCATACAACCTTCAGGAACAACTTAAACTTGCTAGAAGATCTTGATTAGTCCAGAGTAGATGTCAAAGAACTGCAAGAAAACCTTAAAGATGCCGAAGACTTCATTGAGATCTTAAAATAAAAAATTGAGTAAAACTAATGAAAAGAGAAAGGAGCTACTTCATCAACTAGGAAATTAGAATGTAGACAATGAAATGGATGAGGCTCTAAAGAAGAAGACAAAGGAATGTCAGAAGCTAGCAAAAGAAGTTTCTATTCTAAAACATGAAATGGAATTTGGGGTGATGATGTTAACCAAAGAAATTGAGGAAAGAAAGAAGACTGAAGAAGGCCTGAAACAAACTCTGAAAGAAAGAATAGAATAATACTGTAAATTGGACGAAATTGCTGGCCATCTAGAGTCTGATCTACATGAAAGAAGAGATAATGAAAAAGAACTTGAAAGGAAAATTGTCATTCTCAAACATGACCTAGAAGTTACAAATGATATAAAGAGAAATTCAAGATAAGCTTAGCTAAACTTGAGGTGTTGCTTGATAGTCAGAAGAAGGCAGATGATAAGCATGGTCTAGGATTTGAAAAAGGTGAAAGCTCTAGATCTGGTCAAAGAAATCTTGATGCAAGAAATCAAAGAAGAAATCCTAGAAGACCTCCGATAAGACAACCCAATGCTCAAAGGTATCCATCTTTCAATGGCAATTGTTTCAAGTGCAATAAATTTGATCATAGAGCTACTCAATGCAGAAGTAGAGTGAATCAAAGTAGTCCATCCTTCTCCAGTCAATGCTTCAATTGTAATAGGTATGGTCATAGATCTAATGAATGTAGAAGTATGATAATGAATAACTCTAATAATAGAGCAAATGGCAATTTCTTTAATGGATACTATTTTGCATGAAATGGATATGGACACATGGCCAATCAGTGTAGATCAAGAGGGAATCGAGTAAATAAGAAAAGAAATGTTGTATGCTTTAATTACAATAGACCTAGTCATATTGCAAGATTCTGTAGAAGCAGGAATAATAGAAAAGGTCTGGTAAATAGAAACCAAAACATGCAGAGACAAGACAAAGGCAAGGGTAAAGTTGATGTGAATGAGGTCTAGAATGAAATGAGCAAAACATGGGTAAAGAAAGGTGAAATGAATGTTGATAATGGATCCGCATCGGAATCTAGTGTCGATAATTCCTCTGAGAATTGAATTAGGAGCTCTGGCTCAGGGGGAGCTACTTTGAAAATCTACTTCCCCCAGCCAGTAAGTGGGTGCCTGAATCTGGCACAATGAATGAAGTTAAAGAAGCCTATGCAGATCTATTAAAGCTAATTCTGGAAGAAAAGGTAATGTGACTGATTGTGGAGCAATTGAAGATCAACTACATGCAAAAATAGTGTAACTGGATATGTTAGGGCAGAGCATTTATTACAATGAAGAATTAGGTTTTGCAGACGATAAAATGTCATTCATTCAAGAATTTGGATCACTTTGCATTCAAAGAAAGCAAGCAAAAGAGCACCTGAGCTAAGATTTCAAGGATTTGAAGTGCAAGTGGCGAATTCATCTGCTAACCCTAACTCCATGAAGAAAAAGGTATTTTCTATGAAACTTTGAACTTGTGATCTTTTGCAATGGCTACACCGTTGATTGTTGATATTACTGAAAGGCCCTGACCCAGATTTAAGAAACATCCACACAAATTAGTAGAAGTTGATCCATTAGGTGCATTTTCAAGTGTTTCGCATGGCATATTACATGTTGAGGATATTAGGGCCTACATTCATGCCAGCATAGATGAATTTGGAGACTCAAGGTTTGTAGATTTGCTTAAGAATCATTTGAGGGATGAAATTCACACTCTTAAACCTAAGTATAAGGTACTGCATGATAAACATTTCATTCAGGTTGTAGGGTTTCCATGCTTCGATGAAGATGAATGGGTTCGGTATGTTTTAAGCCATATGCATGATGAGTTTATGTGGCTAATGAAACCTTTCAAAATCACCAAGGACACCATCAAAGTCGTGACAGGGTTAAACTCATTCAGTGGACTGCCAATGTTGAAGGTTATAAAAAATCAAACTGTGACTGATGCTATTGGTTCAAAGTTTGACAAAAGGGAAATGACTATCAATGACATTATTGATCTAGATGTTAAGTTTGCTTCAATGGTGATTGGATACAAGATTTATCATTCCTGCAGGAAGAATTATGTATCTGATATGGCTATCTATGTAGCTTATCAGATGTTGAGAGAGAATGTTGATTATGACTTGTGCGAGTTGTTACAAAACCAGCTGATGGAAAATTTGAATAAGGTAAAGAAGGATAAGAAGAACACCTTCAAATATGGTACATTGGTCTTATGTTTGTTCTTCTATTTCATGAACAAGTTACCTGACAAGAAAAGCATGTGTTGGACCAGTAATAAACATGTTGCTATTCAAATAAGAGAGCACTTGAATAGTATTGGACATATCAATGCCCAAAGGACAACTCTCTGGGGATTTTTTAAGAATTTTCAGAGCATGATGCATTCAAGGGAGAGAATTCCTTCTTCTATAGTTGAAAAATACAAGGATATAGTATGTTTTATGGTAGATACAGATTAGTGCCTAATGGAAGTTGTTGAACCAAGAACGGTATGGATTATGCCTATGGGTTATGAAGTTGATGAACAAGTATTAGACATGTATGCTAAACACCTTTTAAGCAAGCCAAAGGATACCACAGTTGAAAGATTTGGAATGTATAAGGAGCTAAGTATGAAATTGCATGTTGAGCTCAGAAAACTAGAAATCAAAAGGAAAGTTCAGAAGCAAGTAGAGATATATGATGAAAGTATTAGCATAACTAAGGAAGCTCTGAAGCAGAATAGAGAAAGGATAGAAAAAGATGAGAAGGAGAAATAGGATAAGAAACAAGGAAGTGCTCTCGAAGTCTCCTCCAGCCAGCCTAGAAAAACTAGAAGCTTTGTTGTTGCCCCAGTTCCCCCAAAACCTGCCAAACCTGAGAAACTAGAAGGCAAAACATCTAAGAAAGAAGGGAAAAGGGTGAAAACTAAGGCCTCCTGGACATATAAAAGCATGAAGAATGAAGAATGATGAAGAAGAAACTTATTCTGATGTTGAAGTCAAATAATTAAAGGCATCAGGTACAAAAGTAGCCAAGGTGTGTAAGGAGAAGCCCTCTGAAAGAAAAAGAGAAAGCAAAAGGCAAAAGACTGAAACATATGTTGAAAATCCTACTCTCTATGTGGATGATATCATCAAATTAGTCACTGTAGATGGTAACTTAAGGCCAATGACTGAATTCTTTGATCATTACAGTGATGCTGATAAGAGGGTTCTGTTGGGTGAATATTTTGTCGTTAACTCGCTAACGGCAAAATGGGTATATCAGCCACAGCTATGATGAGACAAAGTCTCTCCTCTCAGCAAGGGGAGGTTCCCTCTAATTACTTAACTTTTGCAAATCAAACAACTTATAAAATTTATGTACACTAAAAACTATGTTTGTGGTGGTTCCATCTCATCTCATTCTCTTTTTTCAGAATAGATGTTTATATTTCAAACTCTTGATATAAGACTTGTAAATTATCACAAAATCACAGAAACTCAAAGTTTTCTGTTACCTCACTTACTACTTGTAAACGGAACTATTTGAAGTAGAATGCAGCCCAAAGTCTTCACTCCTCTTCAATATGATAAAAGTAAATCGAATATAACAACTTGCAGCACAAAGTCTCCAAACTATTGTATTCTCACAAACATGAACATATAACCCACAACTGATTTGATAACACAAAGTTTATCAGAATCAAATTAAGAGCGCTCTTCAATCACTTGAAACAAACTCCACACTTTAATTATTATCAAATAAGATTATGATAGCAAGACATAAGAACAATACTATCACAACACAAATAATCCCAAGACAGAGATTGGAATTGAACTTGCTTTCTTGTATTGACAAATATTTGAATATTGATTTTCACAAAAAGCACAAAGTCTTGATTTGCTTCTCAATTCTCTAGAGTTTTCTTGCAATAGACAAAAGATAGATATTTACAAAAGAGGCCCCCTTTATTTATAGGGAAAGGCCTTGAGAAAATTTAGGGAAAAACTAACTACTTTGACTTATTCAAAAATAGGAGTCCTTATTGACTTGGGACTTCCTATATTTTTACATGTAATTACATATTAAAAATGTACATGTAAAAATGTCCAAAATTGTTTTGAAAGTACATGTGAAAATTAGAAAATAAACTAAGGGAAAAAACCAACTGCTTCAATTTGTATCACCACTTTTTCTCATGTGGTGATCATACATAGTGAAGGCCGCTTGCATTTCAATGCTATCTGGGTTGAATGCGTTCTTGAAGATCATTCTGGCCCTCACTATGGCATCCCTCACTGTAGTGATTGATTTGGCATGATTAGTTAACCTGGTTTTCAGATTGTCCAAGGTTAACTGGTTGTCTAAAATGTTGTCCACAGAAGTTATTGAAAATGCTTTATCTTCAAATTCTTTCTGGAACATGTCTTCAAATTCTTGAACCATTTCTTCTGCAGAAAGAAATTGGTTATCCTGTGACACCAACTTACAAGGTAACTCCTCCAACTTATGCAAAAGATTAACATCATTTTCTTCACTGATTTCCTTTGTAGCTTCAAGATTCTTGATCAAATTTCTTAGCATATTGCTCCTGTACATTAGAGCTTCCTTTGTTTCTATATATGAATCCCTGTTGGAAATAGCGCCAATGGATATTAGGGTACTTATTTTTAGCTTCCTCATTTCCACCCATTTATCATGAGTATCCTCCGTGTGCTCAATATCTTGAGAGATAGCATCAATGAGATCATTAAGTTCCGCCCTTACTTTCCTCATTTTATCCGTCTTCTCAAATACATCAGTGAGCAAAGAGATTCCTTGCGTTCGCATCCTGTCTAAGTACTCTTCAAGTATTTTTCCTCTGAGGTGAGTCTTTTCCGCTTTCAGAATGACGGGGTCTTCTACAGAAACGGCCTCTGGAGTAACTGCTTCCGAGTTCAAAGTGATCTTTCTTACCACTACAGTCAGCTGTTCTACCTTTGCCTTGTAATAATCTTTCATTTCTTTTTCCCTGTCGAACTTCTGGATCAGGATGTCCATGGCTAACTGCGTATCATTTTTAGCGCTTTCATGGGTGATTTTGCCCAATTCAACCCTAGAAATAGAATAGTCATTCATATCAAAATTTTCAATAGTTGCATCCTGTGGAGGTTTTGCTATCTCTACAAATTTATGTCCCTTATCTTCAAGTACCCTAGAAAGGATCTTTGGTTTCTTCGGGGCCTTAGGCTTTGCAGGTACCAACTTAGTGAAATCAAAATCATCTGGAGAGATGACTTGCTTTTTCCTCTTTGGCATGTAAGCTGATAACCAAGGCGGAAGCAGAGAAGTACTCACATTGGGATCCATTCCTACTGCTGGTGTTCCCGGAACTGTGCTTGTACTGGTAGTAGAAACAATAGGCGGGGTGTTAGTAAAAACCGCACCTGTTACATTTGCATCTGAAACTTGCTCAATATTCATCACAAAATGATCAAACATGGACGTATCCCCAATATCAAAAGATGAAGAAGACAAACTAGGAATTGACTCAGAAGAATGGAGAACATTTTCAAAAGTGCTTTGGGGATTATCAAAAACTATTTTAGGAGGAGAGGGGGATTCAGAGGAAGGAATGTTAATAGGGGAAATAGACACAGGGGCTACGACAGGTGTATTTTCCTATGGAGACAAAGCCTCCTCATCTTGTTGATCTGAATTCCTGTCTTCAACATCCATCTCTTTTATAGCTGGCTCTTCAATCGCTGGATCCTCGACTTCCATATCTTTCGTTTCAGGTTCTTCCTCAACAGCTTTTGCTTTCTTCGTTACAAATCTAATTTTAGGCTTGTGTGTTTTAGAGGATGATGGAATATCACTCTTGTTCTTCATTCTATTTTCTACTTTTTTACCAGTCTGCTCTTGAATTTCAGTTTCTGAACCAGTGAGGAATTCTTTCAGCGTAATTCCTTTATCTGCCAGTCAGTTATTGGTGTTAGCCAATATAGGCTCAAATCTCTTCCTTAGTGAAGTTGACTCCTTTTGGGACCATTGGATTGGAGGGAGAGGAGTACTAGCTATCTGTTCTGCATCGTACTTGGCATCAACCAATTCCCCATCATCCACAAGATCTTCTGGAATATCAACAAGTCCCAAATATTCAATTTGTTCTAGAGACAGCCTGCTATAGTCCAGTTTTCTGATATCTTCCTCTGTTCTCAAGTCTATCCAGACATCTTCCACCATGGGTTCATGAAACTGAGTTTTCCTCCTGATTTTATCCTTTACGCCCCGGTAGTCAAATTTTGGTCTCCTCTTGAATTGCTTCAGGGTGACCAACTGCATTTCTGTCTCCATGGCCCTTGCCTTTGTGGCAGTCAACACTGAATATCTGCCGATTTCCACTAGAAATCTGAAACCAGGCTTCTTGAGTTCTATCTGTTTGTTATGCACGATAATCATTTGTCTGCACAACTCCATCAAGACCAGTCTATCTAAAGGAAACCTAGGAAGCATATAAGGGTAGCCTTGGAAAAAGCCAACCCTCAAGTATGATAAAGATGGAAATTGCAAAAACATACAACCAAAGTTATTAACCATTGTCCATGCCTCGTCTGAAATTCTTCTCTGCTCCAGTTGGGGATCAAAAAGACACAAGAATACAGCAAAGAATGCATCATTCACCCTCTTGAAATGGTGAATTGAACCTTTTAATGTCAGCTGAGAATAATATTGGTATACTGGGACTACTCTCCTATCCCCTTCTGATTATAATCCCAGAAAAATCCTCATGGAGGCTGTAATGTATACCAGATAGGAAGTCATGAAGAACTTGGAGGTAGTGGATACCTTCGTCAGTTGGTCATGCAAAGCGTTACTGATTTGTTCTCCCTAGAAAATAACTTGCTTGCCCTGGAGTATGACCTTAATGAAAGGATACATCCATTCATGAAACTGTGAAGAGGAGGACAAACCTCTTATCCTGCTGAGGGTAATCAAGTCACCAACTTCTTCTACAAAATCACTTTGAGGAAAACTACGTGGCCACCTTGACAAACTTGACCTTGCAGTCTTCAACCATTTGTTGTTGATCACTTTCTTCGCTTTTTCTGGATTCTTGTCATATTCCTTCTGAGCTTCAACAAAGTCAAGCTTCAATACCTCTGTCGCAGGAGGACACATGAACACCTTGTCAATGAACTCAGGATCCAACCTGATTATCACATTACCACTGGCGTCCACCACGGCTCTAATGTCGTTGTTATAGAAATGGGCACACTGAAGAACAAATTCTGTATTGTGAGCCGCCACTGGGAAGGATGATACCAGATGAATATTACTCTCCACTATCTTCTTCATCATAGCACTGGGGTTGCTTGACTTGGTTCTCTCTACAAACTCAGCCATATCAACATGGCCAATCTCCGTATCTCTAATGTCCTCAACATTAGAATGGACTGAGGTGATTGGGAAAACACCTTGATATTTGTACTTCATTGCTTTTAACTTCTTCGGGGACAAGTCAGTCATTTGGATGAACTTTCACTGAGAAGAAGTCTGATGTTGAACGAAGCTCCACAGAAGAAACTGCAACAAAAGTCATGATCATGCAATTAGGGAAAATATGGGCAATCTGGGAAAATTACATGTTGATGATCACGACTATGGGAATGCACTTGAAAAAGGGCTATAGTGCGAGCTGGCCAAAAATCAGAGGAGAAGCGGGCTCGGGAAATCAAAATTGGAAATTTTCCAGAGTTGGAAAAATTTGGGACATTTTTGCATGGGCGGCAAAATTTGCCACCCTTGCATATGAGGGTTTTGCATTATTTGCATTGGTGGCAAATTTTGCTGCCACTGCATGTTGGTGAAGATTGAGTTGGTATAAGCGGCAAATTTCACCGCCGATGCAAGTAAGAAGAAGAACAAAGGTTTATGTCGGAGCGGCAGAATTAGCTGACACTGCACTTCAGGTTTTGATGTTTAGTCAGCAAATTTCATCGACACCTCATGAGAGGAACCGATACCTGTCTGAGCGGCAGATTTCACCAATCTTGCACATTGATACGAATGAAGTTCCAGCGGCAAATTTCACCGGCGTTGCATTTGGGGGAAATTTACAGATTTAAATGCAAGGGCCAGGAGTTTCGTGTTGAACACTCGATAGTGGTCACAGGGTTTCCAGGTGGCATCGGTGAATTCCGTCGAGGTTACATAACGGTGTAAAGCAAGGGTTAAGGATCTAGGCGGTAGAAACCTAGAGGTTTTAGGGCAAAACCTAGGGCACCTCTGGTGCGAAAACAAATCACGAAAACAACAAAACAAAAACAAAAGACAAGAATGTAATGAATCCAAAACAAAAATCTAAATGATACACGTCATAATCAATGAGGAAGGAGAATGGAAAACAAAAGAGAAACACTTACCCATCTAAAACCTGAAACCCTATGTTCGACAGCGATGGATGTTGATCGATCTCTTCGACGGCGCGATCAAGCAGTGTTAGGAGAGGTCTGGAGGATAGCTCGGGAGAAAGAATGAAATGGTAAAATAAGCCATCAAAAAACATTAAATAACACAAACACAAATGCTCAACGAGTGGCACGAGTGGCCATTAATGGCACTGCATGACCAAGATTCCAAAGATCTCGTCCGAGCGAAGATTTCGGCGACAAGTGCACAAATCGAAAAGAAGCACCGACGGTATAATTTGCCGACCATGCACAAAAGAAGAAAAACATGTAAAAACGGCAAAAATCACCGACTTCACATGTTAAACCAAAAAATGCATGTAATGGCGGCAAAATCCGCTGCCTCTACATGCAAAATGAAAAGTATATGCAAAAGTGGCAAAAAATGCCGCTATTGCATATGTAAGAAAAACAAGTCATAAAGAGATATGCAGGAGCGGCAATTTTTGCCGATCTTGCATATCAAGATTTCAAATTTTATTAACACTTAAAAATAACTAAAATTAACATTTTAACCAATTTACAACTTGAACGTTCTTCGCAAATATCAAGAAACCTATTCAAAGGGATGTCATAAACCAGTTTAGAATGTCAAATGACTTCGCGTGAGATCAAGAGAAACTTGTCTCGGTCTGCGAGCTTAGAGTGTAGATTCACGAAATGGACAAGTTTCATGGGGGTTGTCTACAAAAAACGAGCGAAGCTGATTTTGAGAACAACAGGTTCTAGAAGAAGCAATAGTCAAATATTTGAACATCTACAATAAGGCTGTGATTGAAATAACTTTTGAAATTCCAAAAAATCTTGCAGATATTCTAGAGTTAAGAAAAGAAAATGCAAAAGGTAAAGACATTGAGATTAGGGAACATGTGTTGATAAAGTTGTGCCCTCAGATTACTCTGGATCAGATGAACATCATATTCAAAGAAGTGAAGGATGACTTCAAGAGTAAGAAGAGAATGAATAAACTCATGCTTGGTAAAACATATGAGATAGTCAAAGATACTCAGGAGATTCTTTTGAATGCATTGAAAAGACATAATCTTCATATTGTTGAAAAAGAGATTGATGATGGGATTGACTCCTCAAATCCAGATGTTGAATAATTAAAGATCAATGAGCAACAAACTAAGCTAGATGAATCCTCTATTCTGGAAGAGGAAGCAATAAACAAGGAAGATGTAAAGATGACAGATGAAACTGATGATACAGGAGGTATTCAAACTCCTCCATATCAATCTTGCAAAGAAGATACAGAGATGAATGTTGAAGCAGATGATCAAATTGAAGATGACTGATTGAAGAATAAAGAGCATATATTAGAAGAAGGTGAGGAACAAGAAGCAGAAAAGGCCAAGGAGAAAAATGAAATTGAAGAAGAGATTGCAAAGGTTGATGGAGAGCCCAAGCAGGACAATCCGGTCGATAGTATCGGTAAGGATCAGATAGATACGTCATCATTTTGGGTAGGAGACATTGCAGAAGTAGTGAAGGAAAATCTGGAAAGAGACAAACAAATTGAAGAGGATCAAGACATAATTCAAGGTCCAATAGATTTTGATACCTGATCTCCAATGCAGAAGATAAAGTTAGCTTCTATAGCTCAAGCCAAAGCAAGAGAAGATATACTGAAGTCTCACATAGAAGACAACGAGCTACTTGGTCTGGCATCAAGGATCTTGGAGAAGATCATGCCCACTTTTCAGAAGGATTGTTTAGCATCCCCCTCCGAAAATTTAAAGAACTTGATAAACTCTGTAAGTACCCATTTTGAATATCTTGAAAAATCTGTAGAAGTCAAGGTTCAAAAGGAATTCAATGATAAAAGATTTGATGCTTTAAAGGGGTTGATTGGAGTAGATAGAATGGTACTAGATGCCAGTGTAAAGAGTATTCAAAATGCTCATACAGAAGGAGGAAACATATATAATTTTTTCTTATCCCGCCCTAAAGTTTTAGAGGATATTGAAGATAAAATAAACGTGTCTAAGAAAAAACTATTTAGTGTATCCAAATCTTTTCATCCTGTGATAGCATCAGTGACAAGCAAGGAGATTTAGGTAATCAGCTTGAATGAAGATATAAATAAATTGACAAAAGAAAAGGAGAGCATAAAGGCAAGGATGAATGAGCTCTGGGGACTAATTTTCCCCAAAATAGAAGCAATGTTCAATGTTCTGACTGAAGCCCAAGTTGCAGCCCAATCAAGTGACCCCATTGATCCATGGATGGTAGAGTCACAAGCATTCCTATTCAATGGTCACATCTCAATTTTGAACACTATGAAAAAGAGCTGGGATAGTGAGCTGGCATGATTGAAGAACATTTTTGGTGATGTACTTAAGTTTATGTAAATAAGACTTAAGGACTATTTGTACATATGCGGCTTGGTATATATGATTTTTGTGTAAACTTTGGTTGTGGATCCCACCCTTTTCCATTGATGTCAAAGGGGGGGTGATGAGCAGTGAAAAATGAGGAATCTAGCAAAGGGGTGGTATTGGAGAATAGTGAAAAGCATAAGTACTTAGCAAGGGGGAGTTGTTCTGATAGTCATTTTTCACTAAGTGTTGCCATCAATGCCAAAGGGGGAGATTGGTGGCAAGATACACTGCTACACATGACAGGTGTTGTCATCGATGGCAACTAAGTCTATCCTACACATCTACATTACATGATTTGTTCATACCGAAAGTTAGAGTGAGGATTTGATTAAGTCTGGATGTCAGAAACAGAGCATGTGACAGGGTCTGGTATCTTGGTCTAGATCTCTACAGTGGTAAATCACAGTGTGCTCTAGATCTAAGGGAGTGATAAGGATTTTTAGGACTATCTAAATCTAGAATCTTAGCCTCTGGTGATGAAGGATTTAAAAGATATAAGCATTTGAGTATCAGGGTCCAGTTAGTTAGCACAGTCAGAAGAACATGCTGACCTAGTACTTGATCTTGGTCCAGATACAGAAAAATTGTTGGATAAGCAATTAGTGACTATCAGTGGTATTGGCTAACATGACTGATGATTTGAGAACACATGTTTTTGGTCCACGTTTTTATTTGTGCATGGATTCAGCTGACAGAGAAGAGTTCTTAATAAAAGTTATAAGTTTCCTTAAAGCTGACTGCAATTGATTGAATTTCTTGATGCGCATATATATAGCCAATGGATTCAAGTCTTTTGGTGTGTGATTGTGATATGATGATGGTGTAAGTACAAAAAGGCATAAAGAATTGCGAAAGAGAAGAGATCTAAGGACCGGATTATGGCAGAACAATAAATAGGGAAGAAGTAAGAATGAAGTGTATAAGATTAGTATTTCGTACTTAACCAGAACTAAATTCTTGCATGAGCAGAAGCTATTCATCAATTCAAACATTCTGTAATATTCTTGTGATCATTCCTGTAGGCAATGAGCCTCTTTGAGCAGTGAGCCTGAAGGCATGTGCCTTCCCATTCTTAATACTTTTAATAGAGTATAATTTCTTGTGGGTTAACCCCCACCATGGTTTTTCCCTTAACCGGGTTTCCACATAAAATTCTTGGTGTTCATGTGTTATGATCTTGTTATTTCTATTCTTATGTTTATAGTTCTTTCTTTTGAATGTATGTTGCAAATAAATTAAGGAACAATCTAAGAAGTTTTGCATAACACTAATTTACCCCCCTCTCAGTGTTCCTTAATTCCAACACTAGTATGACATTGGGGCAGGTCTAACCACTAGTCTTGTGAATTGCTAAACCACAGAGAGTGGAGAGGAACCAGAGAAGAAATAGAATTCCAAAAGTCCCCTCATCACTTTATATGTAAAATAGTTGCCAACGTACTCAATATCCATCCTAGTGTGCTATTTTCCATTAGCCTCCACATCATTGACATGAGACTAAGTTGAAATTGTTGTATAGGTGATGATAGGGTAAATACTTCCCATAAACTCCCCCAAGAGATCAGCTTTTTCCATGGTTCACACTTTGCATACAAGTTTCTAAAATGTTTTGCATGCAAGTATGCCGATCAAATGCAACTTAAAAGTCTCTGATGCCCTTTCAACAAATCTATTTTGTGAATAGTATGCTTTCACATGTATAGCAAATGGCAGTAATGGTTGTGGGTATATAATCATGGCATTACCATAAGACAACATTTCTTGAGGCGTATTGTGGAACAATTCACCTGCCTGCAAGTTTCCATGCTCTGCATACCTAATCAAACTATTTATGTGCTTTGTCTATACCCACCTCTAACCATCCTCCTCGCCTCATGACATACCTCTATCCTTTATGCTTTCATGGATGCCCAAATCTTTGATAAGCAGATAAAGAGCTTTAGACCTAGCAACTTGTAGTTGCCCTCAAAACAGCTCTTGCCCTACGAAAGTATAAATGAGAGTATCCTTCCAAACAAAGACTCCCATTATGATAAAATAATTGTTAAACCCTTTAGAGGGAGAGAGTGATTGTTTGATTCCCTAAGGTGGCATGAAACTTTCATCGACATTCATTTCTTCCCTTGAGCTCCCCATTCTTGTCCAGATTACAAACAATGAATGAGGTGAAACATGAACGCAGGATTTCATTCCTTCATACTGGCATGGTAGGTGACCATCATGTGCCCATGCATTGACCGGTACTATATGTCTCTCCCATATAAAAATGGTGTCCCTCCATTTATTTCCACCATCGACTGTTTTAAAGATGGATCCTGTTTGATTTAATGTTTTCTTTTCCACGTTTTTTTTACGCTAGGCTCCCTCCACGAGGGATGTGAGAAATATGTTATATCTTTATTAAAAAGAACTTTTTTTGTTTTATTTATATTCACTTGATCTATATGCTCACCATTCTATTTTACATTGTCTTTAGGAGTGTATTATTTATATGCATCCCCTTTTCATGAGTTCATCATGTTAAGTGGACAATGTTTTAAGTGAATGGTTTTTATAAAAGTTAGATTAATGCACTAAAATATTTGAATTAGTGAAAAATAGAAATTAAAAAAAATGGAAAATAGAAAAATAAAAAAATGCACCTTGTGTAAACTTTTGCCTTATTTAAGGATTAGTAAAAAATGCATGCTATGCACAATTTTGTCTAAAATGATCATTTTTCAAAAGATGAATGAAAAGGGAAAAGGCACTTGGAATGTGCTTAGCATGACCGTACACCCATTGAATATAAAAAAGATGAAAAACAAAAGAGAAAAAGGCATAGAAGCGTGTGTAGCATGCCCATGTGACCACATGACCATGATGCCACTTTGGCCAAAGTGACAAAGGCGTGTGCTACACATTTTATCATAACTTAAAAATAAATGAATACAATGGGCACAAATGAAATAATATTAGTAATGAGTTGATTGAATAATATGTTACTAGACATGTCCAAAGTAACAATGAAATGTGAAACAAGATGTTTGGAGAAACAAGAATACAAATTTTATTAAATGCAAAAAAGTTTTAAATTATACAAACTACCCATACACAAATAGAGATTACAATCATAGATGCAAAGATTCTTTGTTGTTTGAATCCAATAAGAATATGATTATGAACGATCTTATCAACAAAATGTATTAAAATTTGATGGGAAGATTGCCTTTGTTGGGCAAAATGTAATAGATTCAAGCCATAGATATCCTGGCCAATAAACTCTCAAGACCTATCCCTAGTCATATTGGTAGTTTCTTGGGATTGCAATACATGATCCTTTCCAAAATCAAATTGGAAAGAATGGTACCAATATCAATAGGGAAACTTAAGAGCCTTGAATGCATTGATATGTCTTTTAATGAGTTGTCTAGGCTATTAGATAGTATGATTTAGAATGTTGTATATGTTTAATATGTAGTAATGTTAAGTGTTGACTAATTGTTTAATGTTGTTGGGTAGCTTTTAGATAGTTTAGTTATAAGTATTTGATAGTTACCTAAGTGGTTGAAATAGATGGATTTATAAGCCCATATTTGACATTATAAATTTGACTCAAATATAATATATTTATGTGTGTTGATTTGTGTCACTTGAAAATATAAATTTCTATTATTATTTTACCATGTGTATTTGATCCTAGATCCTATAGTGGTATCAAAGCTTCATGGTTAAAATCATGGAAGGTGAGTAAAATACAATGTTATTATGTAAAGTGATTCTTGGTCTTCATGAAAGCATTGTCCAGGAAAGCAAGGTATATCTATTATCATGCACGATTTTAAAATTGCAATTGATAAAGAGGCAACATATCTATTTATTTATTTTTAGATTTTTTTAAAGTGTGAGAAGATCTATTGGCAAGGGAAGGCCATATTTTGTCAAATATATCCATCAAGTTTGTGATCTATATTACAATATTGGGTGGGTTTCTTAGGGAGAAATGATTTATGTTTTGTGGCTATTCATGTCTCATGAGTGGAGGCTATAGGTGCTCAACATACTTTACCAATGGCACTCATGCTATTTTTAATCACTACAAATTCTTATATACTTTGTCTGCTTGAATAATAGTGAACAAAGAGGATGGATTATGTTTGTTGAATCCACTGACATGTGAGTCTTGATTTACTATTTTCTAGTGTCAAACCTTTTTGATTCGTTGATCAAAATGGAAGACCTTGGATCTAGACTAAAGAAAAATTTCATGGTTCTTCATTGTTTACATTAATACATAAAAGTTTGTGATGTAATGTGAATGCTATTATCTAACCGATGGTTTGTATGGAGAGTTATGTGTTTCTCAGTTAAATAATTGTTTTGCTTTACCCCATCTCTTAAAGAGGATTAGTCTTATAAGCTACATATCTGTTATGGATTAAGATTTTAGTAGAAATAAGACATGAGTGTGCAATTTCGAGTGAAAGGATTAAATTTTTTTTGTTGTATTGTAAGGGTGTATTATTGGTTTAAATTGACATTCATTTTTTCCATATGAATATGGCCATATACTATGCTCGTGCTTTCAAAATCAGTGAGAAGTGAAATGTTGCATCTAGATGCTAGAGATTAGGAGTCAAAATGGAGGTTAGAAGCTCCACTAGGAGGTTGGAGGAACATTCCCATCACCAATTGGCTTCTTTCTTAAAGATTGGGCATATTACTTGAGAGGCAATTTTGGTAGGACTAATGTTGTTGTATTTTCAATTCTAGTTTGGTCCTTTTTTATTCAGTATTTTGTTTAGTTTTGGTTTCCTTTTGTTGAGTGTTGACGAAGGTTACTTCCTACCTCTTGACTAATGGTGGGAAAGTATATCTTCATGATCAATTGATGAGTAGGTTTTATACCTCTAGCATGTGTTACCTATGCTAGAGAAGTAGAGGCAAAGTGGGGTCAACTGATATGTGGTTAAGCAATTGGTCATTGATTGAGGATGCACTCGAGGGTTGTAAGAACAAGGAATCACTAGGGAAGTGATCATTGTATTTGGTAATGAGAATATTTCATTTGCTACATGTGGTACTTATGGTTAGAGGCATGTTCATAGATGATGAATATTAGTTCACAAGATTATGTTAATTAGTGTCAAGAAGAGGAAATAGATCTTCAAACTTTAGAAGGCAATGCCACATGGCACTAGATGTACAAGATTAGTATATGTTACTCACACAAGAATGTAAATCAAAGGGTCAAGAATTAGGAGGATGCATATAGGTTTCAACATTGGTTGATCAGCACTAGGAAACAAGATGCCAAGTTTACAGAGTGACAAGATGAGTTAGATTGATGGATGCTCAAGATCATCAAGTGTTTTTCCTCTTTGCATCAAGGGGACAAAGGGGGAGGTTCATTAGGTTTATATGATACAAAGTGTTAGTTTTTTGTGTGTTGTTAATGTTTGTTTCCCTTTTGGATCAAGGGGATTTGTTAGATGGTATTATACAAAATGTCATATTCTCATTCAACAATTGGTTATGAGACATGTCTAGAGTAACAATGAAATGCAAAATAGTATGTTTGGAGAAATCAAAATACAAATTTTATTAAATGAAAAAAAAATTTAAATTACATGAACTACCCATACACAAATGGAGATTACAATCACAAATGCAAAACTCATTGTTGTTTGAACCCAATAGGATTATGATTATGAACAATCTTATCAATAATGTTTTTAAAAATTTGATGAGAAGATTGCCTTTTGTAGGAAAAATTCAATAGGCTTAAGCCATAGATATCTTGGCCAATAAACTCTCAAGATCTATCCTTGGTGATATTGGTAGTTGCCTTGGATTACAATAGTTGAACCTTGCCAAAAAAAAATTGGAGGGAATGGTACCAATATCCATAGAGAAACATAAGAGCCTTGAAGGTATTGATATGTTTTTTAATGGGTTATTTAGGATGTTAGATGTTATGATCCAAAATCTCATATATGTTTAATATGCAATAATGTTAAGTGTCAACTAATTGTTTAATATTGTTGAGTAGTTGTTAGATAGTTGTTTCACAAATATATTATAGTTACCCAAGTGGTTGAAAATAGATGGCTTTATAAGCCCATATTTGGAATTGTAAAATTGACTTGAATCTAATATATTTATGTGCACATGTTCAATTGTGTAATTTGCAAATATAAATTTATATTATTATTTTGTGTATTTGATACTAGACCGTACGATGGTATCAGATCTTCATGGTTAAAATAATGAAAGGTGAGTTAAGAACAACAATATTGGGTAAAGTGATTCTTGGTCCTCATGAAAGCATCATCTAGGAAAGAAATATATATATATATATATATATATATATATATATATATATATATATGTTATTGTTATCACTGGGAATTGCACCCGTATGCAAGGCTTGTGAAGCTCTGCAATTCTGTGTAACATGGGACTAATTTCATGTTGTGGGTGCCCTATAGCAAAATTAAACCTCCAGATTATGGGTTGGTTCCCTTCAGATGTTCTATTGAGATGTATATTTTTGATAATTTGTAAAAGGGAAGAAAGAAACTAAGTGAATGCCTAAGGTAAAAATGGTGATGCCCTTGATTTGGATAAAATAATGCAATCTAATCCACAATGTTTACCTAGAAATCTGACTTTTACACAATCCAAATTTGGCATAAATATCACATAAGTGATTTTAAGGAAGGTTTGAAAATAGGGTTCTTGTGAAGGAAATGATTTTTTCACAACACAACAAGACTATTTTCGGTTAACACAACCTAAGACCTGTGATTATTATATGCTTTAATGCTATAAACAAGGAAGTGAGACAATAATTTTAAAGGTTCAATAGTGAAACACAACAAAATTTCATCAAAATCACTTCACTAATAGCACTAAAAAGGAAAGGTAATTTAACTGATTTCAAAGAAACAAAGGAAAGCTCTGCAAAGAAGACAAAGGTATAACCTGTAACCTACCGAACTCTCAATAAAACTGTAAAATATGAGCTAGAAGAATTCTCCAATCTATCTAAATCAGAATGAGAATCAAGAACTAGAAAAAACAAACTTTTGCTTTACAATATATAGGTTTTCTCTCTCCAAGAGGCATGCAAAAAATATGGACTTGTAGATAACTACCTCTAAAAATAATCATTCCCGAGCAACCTCCAAAATCCTCAAAAATAGGGTCTAAAACTGCCACAAATTGAGCAAAAATAGCTCCAATTTGGGCCCCTCCATGTGGTTGACCAAAAAGTTGACCAAGGACCCTAAAAATACTCCTAAACATCATGCAAAACCTCCTAGGTGGCCTAGTTAACTCAATTAATCAATTTGCATGATTTTGCATGAGCAAAAATGATTGTGAGTAAATAATAAAGTAATAGAATAATTACTTCATTATTGGTTACAACTTGTTCTAATTTTGATTTTATAATTTATGAAAAATAATAAAGTAATTTGGAAAATATTACTTTATTATTTATTTACAATTAATAACTTTGTAAAATCATGCATGATTAGAAGAAAAAATATCACTCCAATTACACTTGCCTGTTTTGCATGATATGCGCACAAATAGGTCTTAGAAGAAAATGAAAACTCCTTATACTTCCATGTGAGAGAATATCCCTATTTTGCATGATTTACACATTAAGGCAAACATTTGTTACCCTTATCACTCCATGATCAATGAGAAAACATTATCTTCTCTTTGCAAGATAAAAAAAAATCTTAAGTAATCTCTATGGAACATAATGTCTCCATGTAAAAAATAGTATGCATAAAACCTTATGACTCCCTTTGATGCCTTAGTGCATATACATATCATTATATTTTTAAGCTACCTTATATCTCCATATGCAACTTAATATCAAGAAAAACTTACAACTCCACCATGCATCAAAATATCTCCAAGAATACGCCATCATACTTGCACCTTGTCTACCACCATGCTCTGTCCTCATGCATGCCATGTCTAAAATCATATTCCTCTTGGCTTTATTTGCCACCATGCATGATCAAGAAGGATCCTTACCTTTGGATGTTTGCAAAAAGTCAAGGAACCTTACCTAGCATGTATATCTTTGACCATGTTACCCATCGACCACCAAGGAATCTTAAATATTTTATAAGGCATGAAGCCTTTATTTCTCATCATACGACCCTTCTTGAGTTAATAAAAATCAAGTCATAGGCAAGGTCAGTCAGCCACTCCATTCAATGATGGTTAGGACCTTCAAGAACAAAGTCTTGACCACGAGCACTTCTTGGATAAGGTAAGTATTTTCCTTTTTGTGAAGTCAAAACACACTTGAGAGAAAATGACCTTTGAACAAAAACAAAGAGACAACCCTAAAAGTTGTTCATTCTTCATTTGGCATATTTGTTCGCCACTCTACAACTGCATTATGCCGGTTTAGGGTTTGAATGTTTGCATCATGTCTCTGGTCACTACTCCCCTTCATGGCATCTCTTGGTTGAATATTTTGAACTCTACATCATAAAGAAGAAGGTAACACTACTTTCTGTTTCATATAAGGCAATTTATTGATATCTGTAGCTTTATTTCTCTTTAATGGCCACAGCCTCCTTCCTCTTTCATAGTTATCTCCATCATCAAGCATTCTTTAACACCTTTCTTGTTTCTGTATCTTTCCTCTTTGCAACTCTTCATCTATTCTTGAAAGCTTAAGGCTATTTGTGAGGCTGTGGATAGGTCTCTCCTCCTGTCAGTAGAAAAGAGGTAAGCACTTGTCATTCTCTGCTTCTATAGCTTCATTTGTCTCTTTTAATAGTTGAAGAAAATGACAAGACCTGTATGTAGACATGGGTATTGTATTTTTTGGCAAAGAAAGCCATATCACTGTCAACTATGACTGTGTATATCTCCTTTATCTCTTACTTAGTTGTAGGTGCAAAAAACCTGAGGGTTTGAGATCTTGAGATGAGGGTTTGTTATCTTCTTGCACTTTCAAGGCTTCCACCTTGTCACAGCCATGCTCCATCTGTATGTAGGCACCAAAATGTGGTAGACTCTCGAAGGTTTGTAAGTTTTGAAACTAGGGTTTTAACCCTCCTTGCACAAAAACTCTTCTCACTGCCATGGCTATGCTTCTTCACTATTATCTCTTTCACTTTTGACTGTAAATGAAGAAAAGAAACAAGGGTTGAAATTTTTTATCAAGGGTTTGTTCATTTTGTAATTTCAGAGCTTCTATTTGTTATGGCCATCCTCCTGTGGTATTCACTGCTCTTCCTTTTTACTTGTAAGTGCAAAAGAAACAAGGGTTTGAAATTTTCTTGAAAGACCTTGTTCATTTTATAGATGAGTATACACTTTATCATGAACAATCTTGTTCTTATAGCATGGATCTAACTATATTTCTTCTCTGCCTGAGACTTCTTGACTGTAGAAAATAAAATGACACTAGGGTTTGATTTTCTATCAAGGATTTGCTTTTCTTTCAAATAGGGTTTGCTTTTTAGCATGAACAATCTTGTTCTTCTGTAAAGCACCTCCTTGACTGTACCTTTCCTGTAGGAAAAAATCACTAAGGGTTTGATTTATTAATAAATGGAATTTTTCTTTACTTCACACAGCACCTTCTCTTCCTACTTCATGTGACTGTCATGGCAATTGATGATGATACTTTACCTTATCTGCCCTCCACTGTAGCTACTGGGTATAATAACAAGTCTTTTGATATTTAAAAAGAATGATTGTTATTCATATGACAACATCTCCATCATATAGCTGTATTTTGATACTTTTGGATAATGAAGGCTCTCCTGTTGCACAAATGGCTTCTTTAGCTTATTTGCATATCAAAATATTGTATCTCTTTTGCCTGCTAACTGTAAGATGATGGACTATTTGTCATGTGTGATGATCTCCTGAACTGTGTAACTATCTTTATTTTCATCTGGATTCTACCATAGCATAGATATCATGTTATCTTCTCCTTGGCTGTCTATGGCATTCTTAAGGTATTCCTATAGCATAGATAACATGTTCTTATCTCTCCTAACTACTTATCTCATCATTTGGATCTCATAGTAGCATATATACCATGTATTCTTCTCCTTGGCTATCTGTTTACTATGACTATATCATGATAGAACAATGGCATAGAAGAACTAAGGGTTTTCTTACCTCGTGAATTTCATATCTTTGTCAATCACCAATATTGTAGCATCTTCTTCTGCTATTTCTCCTTCATCATTGACTTACTCCTGTAGATGGATATGGTAATTGTGATCTACTCTGACCGTTTCTTGCTTTTGACTTTGTATTTGACTGTTATGTCAGTGATGGCCTTACAAGTATTTGTTTATGCATCATGCTTCATCTTTGAATGTTTGAATGTTTGAACCTCTGACTACATTTGGACTATAGCATTCATCTTCATTTATAGGCTCTCCTTAATACCTAAATCATATGAGATTCTTGGCTTGGCTATTTTATCTTTGAAAACTAAGACCCATCTACTCTAGTTGAACTGTTTCACTGTACCTCCATGTATCTTGATGGTTTGAAGTTTTGAGGCATTGGTGACTACCCTTTGCAAGGTTCATATCCTTCTTTAAGGATGACTACACACTCTGAGTACCTATATCATTTCACTTACCTCTTACTCTTTTTTCATAATGAGGTGATATCTTCACATGATTTATTCTACAACTTGCTCAAATGATACACCAGTTCTTGTATCTTAGAAGCTCTATTCTATTTTTCTTCCTTTTATCAGGCACATTAATCTGAAACTTGTATCATATCCTTGTATTATGGATGCACTCTATCATTTGCTCTTATTAGCTGTGATGAAATAAATGCATGCATTCATAATGATATTGTACCTTAGATGGCTCATGTAGCCTAGATGACTGTAATCTAATTTTTGCATTTTGTTCAAGATTGTTAATCTTGACTCAACCATGTTTATCTAATTTGCTCTAATCAACTGTAATAATGTCATCATGACACATCCTTTATGTAAGTTGATTAGATGATGCATGATATAACTTAAAAAGATGCATTCTGTCTTTTCAGATACTCTTTTCAAAATGAAAAGAAACATACTAGGCTCAAACCCTTGTGGGAGCCACATTTAATCCACATGTTTATTTGTCTTCAAATCAGCAACAAAACTTGTCCTATACTTGAACAGTGAACAAACAAGTTAGCATAAAAAGTACTTGATAGTATTGATTGATCTTCTTCATGATTTCCTCCTAATTTGTGTCATATATCTGATCTGATCTCTTATTTGAATGCATGATATGATAAGTAGATGTCTCTATTTGATAAAATCATGTGATAATTGTAAACATCCATAGCACTAATAGGGTTGTCCCCAAAATTTTGCAGGATCAACTAATAATGGAGCTTGGAGTGAAGACTGAAAGCTAAAGACTTGAAGGCCAGCATCAACAAACAATCTTCATCATCAGGCAATGATGGATGTTTAGATTTATCAAATGTTCATTTCTTTTCCTTTTATCAAATAGATACAAAGCTTGCCTGTCTCCAATTGCTCAATCAAGTTACTCCCACGGCTTGTGTGGGACACATTTGAACATTATTTTAAACATGATCAGTTAATTTCTCTTATGCATATGATGTATATGTATTTCTTTTTTCAATCAATGCATTCAAGATAAAGTAACAGATACTTGAATGTATGTTCAAAACATGACATGAAACAATAGTTCAATACAAAAAATCTTTCTTTCTTTTACTCAAAACTGATTAACTAAATAATCAATTTAACTTATGACTCCTGGAAGATCAAACTATGTAGAACAACTGTATTTCTTGAATGTTTAATTTCTTGACAACTTATTATCTTGTCATGATAACTTATCAGTCCTGATTGGACTGATGGGTTATCCTAACAACTAGATATGGTCCTTCTCTGCTTTTGTCAAGATGTCAATTATTCAATGAATGCATAACTTTGAATCTTTTTCTATTATTCCTTCTGATCAATTACACTTAGGTCCAACTAATTTTAAGTGTGAACAAAAAATTAGTAATAGTTATCATGCAAAATTTTAAAATTGCAAGTTCATAAAGTGGTGACATATCTATTTATTTTCTTATTTAAATTTCTTTAAGGTGTGAGAAGATCTACTGGGAAAAAATGGCCATATTCAATCAAATATAGAACCAACAAGTGTGTGATTTATATTAAAACATTGGGTGGGTTTCTTGGGGAGAAATGATATTTTGTAGCTATTGGTGTCTCTTGAGTGGAGGTTGTGGGTGCTCAACATACTTTACCACTAGCATTTGGGCTATTTTAATCACTAGAAGCTTTTATATACTTTGTATGCTTAAGCAATAGTGATCAAAGAACATGGATTGTGTTTGTTGAATGCACCAACATGTGGGTCATCATTTGTTATTTTCTATTGTGAAACCTATTCAATCTATTGATCGAAATGGAAGACCTTGGATCTAGGTGAAATAAAAAATTTATAGTTCTTCCTTGTTTACTTTACTACATAAAAATTGATGAGAATAAGAAAGCTATTATTTGATGAGTGATCTATATGGAGATTTATGTGTTTTTGGGTTTAGTATTATTATTTTGTTTTGCCATCTCTCAAAGAGGATTAGTCTTATAATCTACATCTTTTAAGAATTAATATTTTATTCAAAGAAGACATAAGAGTGTATTTTGAAGTGTAAAGGTTAAACATATTTTTTATTTTTTTGTAAGGGTGTATTATTGTTTTAAACTAACATTCATTTTTCCCATATGAATATGGTCACATATTGTGCTATGCTTCTAGAATAATTGAGAAGTTTAATATTATATTTGGATGCTAGATCTTAGGACTCAAACTAGAGGTTGGACCCACCAAGAGGTTGGAGGAACATTACCACTTCTCACTCAAAGATTGGGCAAATTACTTGAGAGGCAATTTTGGTAGGAGTAGTGTTCTTGCATTTTCACTTCTAGGTTGGTGTTTCTGTCATTGAGTATTGTGTTTAGTTTTGGTTTCCTCTTGTTGTTTGTTGATGAGGAGTAGTGGTCTACTATAACTTTATGTTATTTTATTTCCTACCTCTTGACCAATAGGGGAAAGTAGGTCTTAATTCTTAATTAGTGAGTGGCTTTATATATTTGATAAGTGTTGCCAATGCTAGAGAAGTAGAGGCAAAGTAGGGTCAATTGATATGTCATCAAGTAGGTGAGACTCATTGATTGAAGATGTACTTTAGGTTTATAAATACAAGGAATTACTAGGATATTGGTCATTGTAGTTGGGAAATGAGAATCTTTCTTATAGTATATGTGGTATAGATGGTCTGAGGCATGTTGATAGATGATGGATTTTAACACATGATCCTATTAAGTAGTGTCAAGAAGAGGTAATTGATCTTCAAATTGTACGAGGAAATGTCACAAGGCATTAGATGTACAATACTAGTATATGTTACACAAGAATTCAAATTGAAGGGTTAAACATTAGTAAGATGCATATAGGTGTTGACAATTGTTGATCAATACTAGGAGATAGAGCATTGAGTTTATAAAGTGGTAAGATGAGTTACATTGACAGATGCTCCAAATCATCAAGTGATCTTTTCCCCTTTGGATCAAGGGGTTTTTTTTAGTTTTATATGATACAAGGTGTTAGTTTGTTGTGTGTTGTTAATGCTTGTTTCCCTTTTGGATCCAAGGGGTTTGTTGGATTTTATGATTCAAAATGATACATGTTTACTATATAGTAATATTAAGTGTTGGTTACCTATTTAATATTTTTTATAATGGTAAAAAGTGGGTTTTAGAAAGGGACCTGTTGTGATGTTCACAACATGCCCCATTTTGCTCCTCAGCAAAATGAGGACCCCTGCTGTTGCTTTGCTTTTTTGCTTGTGCTTGTGTTTGTTCTGTCTGGTGGTAAAGGGAAAAGAGAGTCAGATTTGCAAACCTTGTTAAAAATATAGAAATTGCATTTTTCAGTACCATTGCATAATATGGTTGGATTCCTTGTGAAAAATGAGCCAAGGTTGCTTTTTGAACCATCTTAAAATTCATCATATTTTGCAAGTTATGATCATTTAGGTGAAATGTACTATCAGGTTTTGCATGATAAACAGTCAGTTGTTTGCCTTTTTTCTTATTGGCATTCGTTTTAAATTTTGAAAAAAAAAAAAATTCGTACTTAGTAGTTCCGGGTCGTGGGCAATTTTGTCTGGGTTCCACTCTGTATCTTGTATTTAACTGTCTATTTAAAGAAAAATACATCTAACACTTTGCTCGCCATTATTTATTCATTGAAGTGTTTTTTCGCAGGTTTGAACCTGCGCATTGAACCTAGGTTCGATGGTTCAAAGTTCAGGGTTCGGGTTCAAGACAAGGGCTATCGGCATAACAGTTGCCATCGGTGGGGCTTTGGAGTGTTCCACCGAAGTGGAATCTCTCGCCGATAAAGCATAAACGAAAGGGAGATTGGCAGGAGTCATGCCGATAGTGGCAGGGTTCAAAGTCTTGTTTTTTTTTCTCTCTTCTAACAAAATCATGTTAATACGGTTGCTCTGCATAAAGGATATATTATTGAACCACACGATTGAACCACCATATTGAACCTCTTTTTGGTTCAATGGTTCAATGGACGGAGTAGGCTTCGGCGAGACTGTCGCCGATGGTAGGCCATCAGCATAGCATTGGCTATCGGAGTATTGTTTTTGACTTTCGCTAATGGGTGAAGTCACGCAGATAAATGAAAGGGGACTTGGCCAGATATAAAACGAATGCCATCGGTGTAACATAGAGCATCGGCCGAGTTTGAATTCATCGTGCCGAAGGGTATGGTCTTGCTGATAGCCAAGGACTATCGGTATAGTGGAGGTCATCGGCCAAGTTTTTCTGGCCTTCACCGATATAAGGGGCTCTCGCCGATAGAGCATGGGGGGGTGATATCGGCAGCACTTACGCCGATAAAGGCCATCGGCCGAGGTAATGCCATCGGAAGGAGGAGTTTGTGAGTCGCCGATAAGCGATCTCACGCCGATGGAGAACAACAAAAGAGCGTTGGTATAAGGTAAGTCATCAGCGGAAGAAGTTTAGCGCCCGCCGATGGTATAATCTCTTGCTGATGGGAGGTCATCGGCCAAGCAATATAGATCGGTGTGAGCATTTGGACCTTTGTCGATGGGCAAGGTCAGGGCAATGGAAGTAAGGTGGATGATATGAAGGGTTGTCGGTAAGAGTCTCACTGACGAATGACATCGATGAAACAGTGAAAATCGGCGAAGAAATTTGTGAGTTTGCTGATGGCGATTCTCATGCTGATAAAAAAGAAATACAAGCCGAAGGGCCGTCAACCAAACAATAGTGATCGGCGAAGGAATTTTGGAGCTCACCGATAAGTAGGCCTCACGCCGATGAAGGCGATGAGCAGGTAAGCTAGGCCATCGATGAAACAAGAGGCATTGGCCTAACGATGAGGATCGGCGAAGAGGATTTAGTGTTTGCTGATGGTGAGTCTCTCGCCGATGAGAAGGAAACGAAGGCCAATAAGACATCAACAACACTCTCGCCAATACAAGGGTATCGGCATAGCCAACGTGATTGGTGAAGGAAATTTTGGGCTTACCGATAGGCGAACCTCTCACCGATGGAGAGCAGCGAAGAAGCATCGATGGAAGAAAATGATCGGCGAAGGAATTTTGAGGCTCGCCGATAGTACAGACTTACGCCGATGGAGAGAAATAAGGAGGAAATAACGAGAAAGGCCATCGGTCAAATAACGAACATCGCCCAAGTATTTTTTGGACCTGCCGATGGCGATTATCACGCCGATGGGCGGGAATGGACGAAGCAGTGGGAATTTTAAAACACATTTTTGGCGCCCGTGGCATTTTTCTGGTCAGCGATGGTTGACCCGTTTGGTTTTGGGCAATCTGTATGCATTTTGGGCGCGTTTTGAGGGTTTTCTGAGCCAGATTTCCACATTTTTTGCACAGTCACCCTGATTTAAACAGATAATTTGAGTTTCCTGCTATTTATTTGATAAATGTGATACTTATTGCTTGTCTTGTCTTGCAGGCTTGGCTTGCAGTTGAGGAAGCAGCTGGAAATTCAACACAGTGACATCATGAAGGAAGAAAATCCGATCTTAGGAGCAAGAAGATAAAGATGAAGTGCGAAGAAGTCAAGGCCAACCAAATAAAGAACAAAGTTGCAGCTGAAGGTATTACTACAACAGACAAACAGAAGTTATTGCTGAGCTGCCAGAGCTTCTCAGAAGGGGTAATATTTCGCCTAGACTTGACACTGCTCAGAGATATTTTGAAGAACTGGTTCACCTATATTTATTGCTGTAACCAGGGGTTTGAACCAGGGGTTTAGTTAGTTTTTGTTGTAGTGAGGACAGTCAGAAAGTCTTTATATTGTGCCTCTCTACACTATAATACTTTATAACAGGGATTTTTAGAGGCACACAGCAAGTTAGCTTAGTTTGGTTTAGAAGTAGAAAAAGGAGGTCCCCTGTTTGTCTGCAGTAAGGTGTGCGTGGAATGTCCGGCTTCCTTACTGTATCTGTAAAGCTTGTAAGTTCTCTGTAGTTTGATCAATGAAACTAAGAGTCATTCCTACATTGTAAATCATGTATGGCTATTTGTTTCTAATACAATAGAATCTGGAGTTCTGCATCTATCTTCTGAGTGTTCTCATGCTCTTCTTTGTGTTTTGAAATTTTATCTTTGAGAGCTTGCAATTTTAAATGTATGTTTGTGAAAATGCTCAGAACTTGCATTTAAGGTTTTTACTGTGGATTTGATCAAATTCCTATAGTATTTACATAGTGCATAACAGAACAATTAGATCCTTTGGTAGAGTAAATGAGGTGTAGATTAGATCTTTCTAACTTTTCCCAACCCATCTGAAATATTTAGCTGAAAATGTATAAATCTGAAGGAAATTGTCTCAAATTTGAAGAAGTATGCATAACAGAGTTAAAAGTAGACAGTTTTCATAAGTGTATGAAGGAGAAAGCTACAATAATTCAAGAAAACCATCTAAAACTTGCAGCACAGTAACACTTTTATGCAAAGGAATGAAAAGTATTGACATATCTCATGATCTTTTTACATATTCTTAGTCCAGTAAACGACAAAGAAACTCTAAACTATGTAAGGCCCCTTGAACATTACAGCTTCACATTGACCACCTGAACTTGACCAACTGAACCACTGTAGACTTGGGATTAGTTGAATCTTAAATGATTCCTTCTTATCTCTCAAGTATAGTTTCAGTTCATTATATGTGAATTTTAACTTATTGTTATGATTGCATCAAAACAATCACCAACAGGACCCAACCATTTTACATTAAAAAAAATAGATAGAGTGTTGAATCCCAACTATTGATATTCATATATGCACTTTCATGCATCTCTATACCAACATGAGAAATTCTATGAAGGTGGGACATAGTTCATAGAATAACCTCTGGATTGTGAAGTTGATTCTTTGTATGATCTCTCAGAGAATTTTAAGAAATAGTGTGGTGAAAAGGTAAAAGGATGATCCTATATTAATAAGTAAATGATCTAAAAATAAACTTAAAAGTACCCTAAAATTAAGCACATAATATGTATCACCTAAAATATGTTTCTTCAAACAAATGATAAAAGGCATGTGACATGATCATATTTCATTTAATAACTACAGAGATGGTGAATATAAAATCAAGACTTGAAAATAATTCTAAAATGGCATAACCAATATGAGATGAACCATAAGATAGCACAACAAGGTGAGGTTCTTATGAATGAATATTTGGACTTATACTATCATGTGAAAGGCTAAAAGTGCACAGTCACCTTTCATAATAGTTTACATAAAATAACATTAAATAAACACTATCCCTTACTTGAAGACCCAACAGATGAAAGTTATGATTCTCTTAAAACTAGTGTTGTTTCTAGTAAAAGAGCCTATTACAAAGCACAATACAAATATTTATAGCTTAAAAAGAGCTCTAATCCATTACTGTTTAAAAATGCATGATACAAAATAGCTTGGTTTGAACAAAATGGTACTCAAAACATCAATTATGAATGAAAAATTGTCATCCAATCCCTTCTTAACACTTAGTCAATTTTGGCCCTTTGATGAGTATCTCTGTGAATTGCATCTAACAGATTTAAAGGATTTTCTTTAATATGCACAATAAATCTCCAACCAATGGTGCAATAGTGAACATATGTCAATCTTGTTATTTCTTTAGAAAGTGTTATGGTGACACTTGTCCCTATCAGGTACCCTTATCTTCCTCTCTTTATGGTGGGACATGCAATCGTTGAGATGTATAGCTCCAACCAATGGTTCAAGGCCTTGGAGCTATCAAATTGGCAACTCTATAAAGATGCACACATTGTTGATCTCCAAAAAGATTGACAATTTTATAGTAAGGAATTAAAAAGGATGCCTTTTGATTAAAAACAAAAGGGGCCCACTTCATAATCCATTGAGTCACCCTTCGACTAATGGAACGATGACTAAAACTCACTATACTAACACACTTTGGAGAAGCACTACAAATAAATGCGGTGTGTGGTTCTTTCTTCGAAGGGTAATGGAAACTGAGACCCACCTTCCTGATAGCTCAAGAAATTGCAGCCAATGGCACAACATTTCCAAGTTGTCAGAGTGACAATAATTGGAATGTTTTTTGCATCTTTGGATCTTTAACAAAGTGATCAATGGTTTCACAATTACCAACTATTTTTCTCTCTTACTTTGCTAGATAGGGACCCACTTGTGTCATGTGTACACTATTGATCAATGGCACAATCAAGAAGGATGTCATAAATAATAACTTCTAAAACATGTTCCCTATATTAGATCCTTGGCATGATTGATGTCTTAGATCTATCTATGCCCAAACCAGAAAACCCATAGAACATTTGAAAGTCTTGCAATACACAAAACCAAATGAAATAGAAGAAAAATAAAGCTAATTTTTCACATGGCGAAGAAGTGTTTTTTAGGAAAATAGGAGGTGAATGCAGAAAACCTTGAAATCGACCCATCAGTGTAGATGAAGAGAAAAGATCTACACCAACAAAGTAATCATGAAACAACTACAAGGATGAGAAACACCTAGGTTGTAAGATAAAATCCATGAAATGACCTAAATAGCACTATTGAAGTTAGCACCATATGATAGTCTACCTAGGAAGAGACCAGTCAGGTGGCTTAAAACCATAGAACTTGAGAGAGCTCTAAATAGTTGATATAGTTCTACCCACTTTAGTAGAGATTTGATCTCCCCTTCTTGACAACCAACCCTAGCTCACTAGATTTCAAAGGAACACTTGAGGACCTAATGCTTGTGTAATAATCAGTCGTTGTACCCTCCATTGTTTTTACTTTTATAGGAGAGCAAGAAAAAGGTTAAGCAACCCATGAAAGGGCTAGAACTAGGACTCCCCAACCCATCACCCACCCTCTTTGCATGAGCCACCTTCATGCTCCTATCAACAATAGACTGTTGGCAAAGAGACACTATATGGATTCATGAATGTTGTCATTGATGGCAACAAAGTTTATCCCACACATCCGCAGAACTTGATATGTTCCTACCGGAAGTTAGATTGAAGAAGTGTTGTGGTCCGGTGAGAAAGAACAGAGCAGTCAGGAAGGTCCGACAGTCAGGTCTAGATCTCTCAGAGGAAGTATCTTAGTGAAGTGTGTATTTGGGAAAGTCAAGAGGAGTACCTTGACTGATAGATTCCAAGGATTTAGCCTCTGGTAATAAAAGAGTGAAAAGATATGAGCACTGAAGTGTTAGAATCCTATTTAGCAGAGTAGACAAAGGAAGAACTAACTGGCAGTGCATCAAACCTAAATCCAGATGAGATGTTGTTGGTAATTAAGTTCCTTAAGGTATAACTTATGATTGGACAACATGATTGATGACTTCTACAAGTATCTCCTTGATCTGCATCACTTGGTATGCAAGGATTTAGCTGACAGATCAGAGTTTGGGAATATATTAACTATTTCGGGTGTCGACTAGAAAGGTGTTGAAATCACTTGTGTGGTTATATATACTAGATGGATTTAGATGTGAATGGGTGTTGTGAGTCGTTGTCATTGTGCAAAAAAAAGTAGAAGAGTAGTGTGAAGACATTAAGACAGGTCTGGAATGTAATAGGACAGTAGCACCTAAGGAGAGTAAGAATGAAGTGTAGCAGATCAGTTTATTGAGCTTGACCGGAACTGAACCTCAGCATGTATAGATGCTTCTCATCAGTTCAAGTAATATATTACCTTCTTGTATCTTGTAGACAGTGAGTCTCTTGTAGACAGTGAGCCTCTTGTGAGCAGTGTGCTGGGGCAGTGAGCCCTAATTGGCTAGTGTCATTTTGTACTATCCTATTCTTTTAATAGAGAATAAAATCTTGGGTTAATCACCCCATGGTTTTTCCCTTAACTGGGTTTTCCACATCAAAATCATTGTGTCATGTGTACTGAAGTTATTTCTACTTTCATTGTTATGTATGCTTGTATGATCTGATTCTGTACTAGTTAAAAAAAAGGACTGAAAGTCAAATAATTAAGATAACTGATTCACCCTCCCTCTTAGTTATCAACAATTGGTATCAGAGCCAAGTTCCTCCAAAATAGAGCCTAACAGCTTGAGGAAGATCTGGGAATCTCAATGGATATGTATGGTATAAGGGAACAGCTTCAGTCTGTCTTAGATGATCTTGAGCAATCTCATTCTGAAGTTCATGACCTAAAAGAAAGACTCAGGCAAGCTGATGATTTCATCAAGGAACTAAAAGAGAAACTGAGTATCTCTATGAAAAAGAGAAAGGAACTACTTCAACAATTAGCAAGTCAAAGTGAAGCCAATAACACTAATAATGATCTGAATGAGAAGAACAAGTTATGTGAAAATCTATCAAAAGAAGTCATTATGGTAAGACATGAAATGGAATCAGGAGTCATAAAATTCACCCAAGAGATTGAAGAGAAAAGAAAAATTGAGGATAACCTAAGACAATCTCTCAAGGAGAAGTCTGAAGACTGCCACAATATGGACAGAATAATCAGGCATCTAGAATCTGATCTTGAAGAAGCTAAAGAAAATGAAGAATAACTTGAGAATCAAATTGAAACTCTCAAAAGGGATCTTCAAACAACAAATGAATATAAAGAGAAATTCAAGATAAGCTTTGCTCAACTTGAAGTTCTTCTAGAAAGCCAAAAGAGAGTAGATGACAAACAAGGCTTGGGGTATGAAAGAGGTGAAAGCTCCGGATCTGGTCAGAAGGACTCTAGATCAGAAAATCCAAGAAACAAGTCTAGAAGACCTCCAGTAAGGCAACCAAATGCTCAAAAATATCCATCTTTCAATGGTTACTGCCACAACTGCAATAACTTTGGTCATAAGGCAAATTAGTGTAAAAGAAGAATAAATCAGACTTATACATCCTTCTCTGCACAATGCTTCAACTACAAAAGGTATGGTCACAAATCTCATGAATGTAGAAATATGCAAATAAACAATTCATTCAATGGTAGGTGCTTTGCATGCAATAGAATGGGTCATATGGCTAATCAGTGCAGATCAAGAGGATATCAGTCAATTATGCAAAGAAATGTTGTTTTTTACAATTGCAATAGATTTGATCATATTGCCAAATTCTGTAGAACTAGGAATCAAGACAAAAGGGGTCTGGAACAGCATAATCATGACCAAGACAAAGGAAAAAGAAAAGTGAACGCGGATGAAATTCAAAGGGAGATAAATAAGATTTGGGTGAAGAAAAGCATAGAGAATGTTGGGAATGGATCTGCACCAGAATCTGGTGCTGATATTCCTTCCAGAAATTGAGTAGATGAGCTCTGGCTCAGGGGGAGTAACAAAAGAAAAACCAATTCCCCCAGCCAGTCAATTGGTGCCTAAAATTGGCACATGAAAGGTTGCAGATCAAAGGGTTTTTAGAGAAACATATAAATAAGCCATCGTAAAGATTAGGAAGATCTGCAAGAAGATTTAAAGAGTCTAATCCCTCTAGATTGATCTGGTTTAATAGTCTTCTGGTAAAAATAGGCTTTTCACAAGTTTGGTCTGGTATGATTCTAAATTGAAACATCTAGATCTACGGATAAATGGGACGATCAGAGGAAAAGGTGGACATTATGATTCATCATTAACATCAATGATAAGTGCATCACAATGATCCAGATAAGTTTCTCCCTCTCTAAACAAGGAAAACAGGGCAACCGGAATGACTTAAGTTGCACATTTATTACAGTATGGATTTAGGGTTTTTCTCAGAAATAAAAGGGTTCACTCACTCATCATTTACACATTTGCATTTGAGAAGTAAAGAAAAGGAGCTCTGCAACAAACAGTCTCAAATTTCTCAAGAATCAACCATTGGAGTCTATTCATCCAGAAAATCAATCCATTCACTCTACGAACCCTAGAAGCGTGAAAGGTATTTTTCGTTATTGAATATCGCTCTATAAATCTTTTTGAAGATAGCTACTCTGAATATTGTAAAGATCATTGATAGGCCGTGTCCTAAATTCAAGAAACATCCATATAAATCCCTAGAAGTTGATCCCCTAGGTGCATTTTCAATCATTCCGCATGGGGTTTTGCATATAGAGGATGTTAGGGCATATATTCATGCAAATATTGAAGAATTTGGGGAATCTAAGCTGGTTGATATCTATCACAAGCATTTGATAGATGACTCATTTGAAATCAAAACTCAGTATAAAGCCATCCAAGACAAGAATTTTGCACAATGTATTCATTTCCCCTGTTTTACAGAAGATGAATGGGTCCAGTATGTTCTGAGCAGAATACACGACAATTTCATGTGGTTGAACAAGTTGTTTAAGATTACTAAGGATGCCATTAAGGCTATAACCGGATTACACTCAATCGGTGAGATGCCTATTCTCAAATCTGTCAAAAACCAAGTTGTAAGCGAGGCTACCGGATCGAAATTTGATAAAAGAGCAATGACAATTGAAGATATTACAGATCCGGATATCAAATTTGCATCAATGATAATTGGATATAAGATATATCACTCTAGCAGGGAGAATTCGGTATCCAGAACTGCTGTATACACTGCTTATGAAATGTTGAGGAAGAATGCAGACTATGATCTTTGTGAACTCCTTCTGAATCAACTAATGGAAAACCTACAAAAGATCAAGAAGGATAAGAAGAATTCCTTCAAATATGGTGGGTTGATACTATGCTTGTTCTTCTACTTCATGAATGAGCTTCTTGGATCCAGTGGTTGGGTGTGGCAGAATGATAGACCAGTAGCCATCCAAATCAGAGATTATATACATGGGCTTGGTGATGCCAAAGCATAGAATATAGTACTTTGGGGCTATTTCAAGAATTTTCAGAGCATGATGCATATAATGATGCAGATAGAAAGATCTTGGAGGAAGCCACAGTTAAGTACTTAAACATATACAACAAAGCATTTAATGAAATAATTTCTCTAATTCCTAAAAGTTTAGAGAAGGAACTTGAAATGAGAAAAGAAAATGCCAAGGCTAAGGACTTAGAAATTAGAGATCGGATAGCTATTCAGCTCTATCCTTCAATTACACCGAAACAAATGGATATGATCTTCAAAGATTGCAAGGATGAGTTCTAGAGGAAGGCTAGAATGAATCAGCTCATGCTTGGAGAAACTGATAAAGTGACAAAAGAAACAAAAGAAATCCTCTAGAATGCCTATAAGAGATTCAATATTCCTGTTATAGAGGATTTAGGTGATGATCCCTTGGGAATGGACAACAAAGAAAAATCCTCTAAGACTGCAGTAGAAGAGGTAAAGGAGATAGGTGAAGAGAAAGATAAGGACTTAGAATCCTTTGTTCCGGAAGAGGAAGCTCATGAACAGGGAAACATCTCTCCTTCGGCTTCCCCTGCTAACTCTGGATCCAAAGGAGAGGAAAGAATTAAGGAGATCAGTTAAGAAGAAGACGTACAAGAAAAAGAAAAAGATCAATTAGAGAAAACTCCAAGAGATAGCTCTGAGACTGCAGAAGAGAAGAAGAATCTGTCTCCGGCAAGAGACACTGCAGAAACTGTCAAAGAGTTCTTAAACAAAGAGACAATGGAGATTGATGAACTGGAACGTCTACAAGGGCCATTTGATTTTGATTCTCTTTCCCCGGTGCAAACAATGAAGATAGCTTCCTTTGCTCAAGCAAAGGCAAAAGAAAAACTCCTAAAGTCTCACATGGAAGACTGTGAGCTAATAGAAGTTGCATCTGGAGTATTAGAAAAGATCATGCCATCTTTTCAGAAGGATCCCTCAGCCTCCTCATTCGGTAATCTCAAATCTCTAGGTAATAGTGTTAGCACACATTTTGATTCCCTAGAGAAGTTAGCAGAAGATAAGGTCCAGAAGGAATTTTTGGGAAAAAGATTATCAGAGGTACAAGGGTTAATAACTAATGATAGGAGGAATATGAATATTGGGATAAAGAGCTTAGAAAATGCTCTTAAAGATGGTGGGGAAATGTACAAATTTTGTCTATCATTGTCCAAAGTAACATTGGATATTGAAAAGAAAGTGAAAGAACAGGAGGATAAACTGACAAAACTATCTAAGAATTTTGATCCTCTCTCCTCTTCCATAATAAATTAAGAATGTTAGACTATTGCAGTCTTGAATGAAATCAAGAAGCTTGAGAAGGAAAAGAAAAATAGAATAAGCAGGTTGGGTGAACTTAGAGGGATAATTATCCCCAAGTTAGAGGCCATGCATGAGGCCCTAAAAGAAGCTCAGACCATAGCCCGAACCAGTGATCCGACAGATCTAAAAAGGGCAGATGCATTTGCATTCCTGTTGAGTGGTCACATCTCAATTTTCGACAGGATGAAGCAAAGTTGGGCAATAGAATTCGTCTAATTGAAGACAATTTTTGCAAACATACTTCAGTATATGTAAGTATGCTATATGTATATACTTATGCGGCTAAGTATAGTTGAATTTTTGCAAATTTTGGTGTGTGGACCCTACCCTTTTCCATTGATGTCAAAGGGGGAGTGAGGAGTAGTGAAAAATGAGGAATCCAGCTAAGGGGGAGCTCCAGAAAATGTACATAAAGACAGAGCATCAGCCAAGGGGGAGTATAGTGTGACACTTAGTCATTTTTCACTAAGTGTTGCCATCAATGCCAAAGGGGGAGATTGTTGGCAAAGAGACACTATATGGATTCATGAATGTTGTCATTGATGGCAACAAATTTTATCCCACACATTTGCAGAACTTGATATGTTCCTACCGGAAGTCAGATTGACGAAGTGTTGTGATCTGGTGAGCAAGAATAAAGCAGTCAACAAGGTTTGACAGTCAGGTCCGAATCTCTCAGATGAAGTATCTTAGTGAAGTGTGGATTTGGGAAAGTCAAGAGGAGTACCTTGATTGATAGATTCCAAGGATTTAGCCTCTGGTAATAAAAGAGTGAAAAGATATGAGCACTGAAGTGTCAGACTCCTGTTTAGCAGAGTAGATAGAGGAAGAACTAACCGGTAGTGCATCAGACCTAAATTTGGATGAGATGTTGGTGGTAATTAAGTTCCTTAAGGTATAACTTATGATTGGATGACATGATTGATGACTTCTACAAGTATCTCCTTGATCCGCATCACTTGGTATGCAAGGATTTAGTCGACAGATCAGAGTTTGCGAATATATTGACTATTCTAGGTGCCAACTAGAAAGGTGTTGAAATTACTTGTGCGGTTATATATACCATATGGATTTAGATGTGAATGGGTGTTGTGAGTCATTGTCGTTGTGCGAAAAAAAGTAGAAGAGTAGTGAAGACAATAAGACAGGTCCGGAATATAATAGGACAGCAGCACCTAAGGAGAGTAAGAATGAAGTGTAGCAGATCAGTTTATTGAGCTTGACCGAAACTGAACCTCAGCATGTATAGATGCTTCTCATCAGTTCAAGTAATATATTACCTTCTTGTATCTTGTAGATAGTGAGTCTCTTGTAGGCAGTGAGCCTCTTGTGAGCAGTGTGCTTGGGCAGTGAGCCCTAATTGGCAAGTGTCATTTTGTACTATCCTATTCTTTTAACAAAGAATAAAATCTTGGGTTAATCACCCCGTGGTTTTTCCCTTAACCAAGTTTTCCACATCAAAATCATTGTGTCATGTGTACTGAAGTTATTTCTACTTTCATTGTTATGTATACTTGTATGATCTGATTCTGCACTAGTTAAAAAGAAGGACTGAAAGTCAAATAATTAAGATAACTGATTCACCCCCCCTCTCAGTTATCAACATAGACCCCATTAAATTGTTGTCCTTTACCTTTTCTGAGGAAGACATCTCTTCAATCCCCTGAGGGATTTTACCTCTTTCTTTTAGAATTCTACTTCCCCCTATTACCCATGAAAATAATAGTAAAAGAGGTAATTAATCCGCTTAATTACAACTTCACAAGTAAAATATAAATCTCATAAATATCAATCAATAAAATTCATTAAATCTTACAAAATCTTGTGCTCAATCTAGATGAAAGCACTATAAAATAATATACAAAGTCCTTTGGTATTCATGCCATAAATACATCAATTTACAAGTTACAATAGTCATGTACAACAAGTATAAATAAATCAATACACTCTCTAGTCGCCATGAACCAAATGGTTCTCCTATGAGTCAAGAGATGGGAACATGGCTCAAGTGTTTTTCCACCTAGCCATGAAGTAATTACACTTCCCTGGATCCCTTCATGACATGAAGGAAACCCAACCCTACATGAAATGTCTAGCTACCTGGAACAACTAGTACGTGGGAACACCTGATGAAACTTGATGTCTAATGTGCAATTCTAATAATGAAAAGTAGATTATCTCACAATAGGATGTGGTAGAGATATATATCAATAAGTTTACTAGACAAAATATTCATCTTTTTCAATGACAGCTCGTTTAGATCTAAAACTTAAAAACATAGTAACCAGTCAATTCTTGAAAAGAGGAAAAGCCATCTCTGATAATCCACATTCAGTATCCTAGCCTAGAAGTAACCCAAACACATTCCTAGACAAAAATCTACCTTATTTTCCCAATAAACAAGTAAAATAAATAATCAAAATAATATAGAATCAAACAATCCATACTCTCTAATAGTTCATCTCTAATTCCCTTTCCCAAAACAGCAATCATGAAAACACACTTTTCAAGCAAGGACTTATCCTTTGATTACACAAAATGCATCTATATAACTACTAAAATTGATTTAATTACCAAGTCCATATTTCATCATAATTCATAATGTAATAATCATTCTAAGTTATTTATCAATCTTAAAGTCATATCTGTGATAGGAAGTCAAGAAACAAGAAAATAGTCTTCATGTCGCAACTACGACAGTGACTATAACATTAATAAAAATAAAATGATAGAGTTCATATTCAGACTTAAAGAGGTCTCAGAACAACATTCTATAATAGGGGAAAATATAGCTACAGGAATCACATACTTTACCAACTATGTTTATAGAGTTATTTGCACATTGTTTAATTAATAAGAAGAGGTTGTTTTCTAATGAAAGATCATTTTCTAACAGTAAAAAAAAGATAACTGCTATGATATTTTATTTCTAAATTTACAAGGAAGATACTATCTAACTAGTGATAGTAATTAAGTAGGCCTAAGACGACATTAAAATCATTAAACATAGCTACAACAAGATCTCTAAATCCTATTAAAAGAGGAATAAAACTTGTTATAGATAGATCAGAATTAATTTGCAATGACAAGAACTTTCAACAGTTATAAACTGGTGGTCAAGTTACTTAGCACAAGTCTGATCCACATAGAAACACAAGATCAAAGGTATAATCGGCCCAAGTTTGGAGAGAAAGTAATCCCTGCTAAACAACTAGGCAGCCAAGAGAAAGAGATCTATCTGAGGCGGAGGCCAACAGAGAAATAGAATAAAAATAGAGGAATAAACCAGACTAGATAGCAAGTTTAGAAACTGGCAGAGGAAGTCAGGAACAGTCAGCCTGGTCAATATCATCATCCTGGCTAAAGATGTCAGTGACAGGAAAAGAATAGAAGGCTGGTTGATCAAAACAAAAGGCCAATCGCCTTTAACAACAGGTCAATTTCTTACTGTAGCAGGTTGGGTATCATGTTGAAGCTCAAAGGAAATGCAAGCCATAAATAGGAAGAAACACAAGCCGATTTACCTATGCTTAAACATTCATATACAACCATTAATTATTGTACTTGAATACTAGAAAAATACCCGTATAGTTTTGCTTGTAAAAATGTCAACCCTGCCTCCCAAGTTGTTGCCCTTTGTTGTCTCTTGTCATTCCAGAATCAACAAACTTCCCCTCTTCTGTAGAAAAATCATAGTTCTTTTATCTCTATCGTCCCTTTATTTTATTCAAAACCTCTCTCTTATTTTTGGCATTTAGATTTAGGTTTTAGCTTTGCTTTTTGATAACTAAAGATCTTGTTTGAGTTTTCATGCATTTGTATTTAGAAAATCTCTCCATTTTTTGCTTAATTAGAATAAAATAACTTATTTAGCTTTTTGTTACATGCATGATAGAAGCTTGATTTAATTCCTTTATTTAAAATTCTATATATATATATTATTAATATAATTTACTATTATTAATAAAACACAATTACTAATATATAATTATTTTAATCAATCAAGAAGTATTTACAATAATATTAAAATAATAGATATATATAATTATTACAATTTAAATACAATTGATTTAAGTCTATTTTAGATATTGTCTTCCAAACATCAATAATTATATTAAAAAGAAAAAACTTAGTTATTTATTATTAAATAATATAAGACACACAATTTTAAATATAAATCCAATGAATCATTAATACTTATGACTAAATCACACATTCAAAATAAACTTAAAATACAATATTTTTCTAAGTATCTAATCATCCATCGCATTTATTATCCACACAATGATGCATAAAAATAAGCCATTCAAAATGCAATATGAGACTACGTGAGTGTGTGAGTCCATCAGGGTAACCATCCCAAGTAGTTCTTTCCAAATGGATAGAACATCTCTACTTCAACCATGTTCTCGTCTTCGACGAGTACCTGCATTCATTTGCACTCAACTCAACACCAATAGGTTAGTTCCCCAAAACATAGCCAAAGCAAAACATTATAATCACATCAATAATATTTAATATTTAAATCAATTTTCCAATTTATGAAAATATAACTTCATGATAATTACCTTCACACGTGTGGAATTTACTCAAAGTAAAACAATCATAGTATAGGTTCACTGATCTAGATTAATTAAATAGTCCATAAAAATGAGATGTGACACTTTGAAATTTTTGTTTGCTGCAAATTCTAGGAACAATTTGATAGCCTCCATTCTTGCCACTAGAGCATAGGTCTCTTCATAATCAATTCCCTCGACTTGAGAGTAGCCTTTACATACAACTCTTGCCTTTTTTCTCACAGTTTCTCCAACTTCATTTAGTTTGTTCCGAAAAACCCACTTTCTTTCAATCACATTCTTGTTTGCAGGTCTAGGGACAAGTTCCCAAGTTTTGTTTTTCTCAATCTACAATAATTATTTTTTCATTGCCTTAACCCAATGTTGATCATTGCATACTTCATTTACTATTTTGGGTTCCACCTTTGATAGTAGATAGAGATTTACTTGTTCTTCTACAACTCTACTTCTTGTCATCACAACTTTTCTTTTGTCTCCAATAATCTAATATTTAGAATGATCTCTTTGCACATACCTTGGAGTTTTAATAATTCTTACCAGGGCTTCAGCTTGAGTTTCTTCTTCTTCTAGAGTAGTTTGTTCTTCAGTCTAAATTTCCTTATCTTTGCCTTTTTCAACCCTTTTTGTATTAGCAAGTTCATCGAACTCATATCCATCTGGTTGGATATCTTCATCTACCTTCACATTTTCACTTTTAATGATTTTTCTCAGTCTTTTATTATAGCATCGGTAAGCCTTTCTCTTAGTAGAGTACCCAAGGAATATGCATTCATCACATCTAAAATCAAACTTTCCTAATTCTTCATCTCTTCTGATGTAGCATTTGCTTCCAAAAACATTAAATTATTTGATAGTAGGAGTTCTACCATACCATATCTCATAAGGTGTCTTTGTTTCTTTTTCTCTGATTTGCACTCTGTTCTGAATGTAGACAACAGTGTGTATTTCTTCTTTCTAGTATACTTCTCATACGTCTTCTTCCTTGATCATTGCTCTGGCATCTTCTTAAACAGTTCTATTCTTCCTTTCAACCACTCCATTTTGTTGAGGAGTCTGAGGAGTAGACAAATGCCTCTTTATTTCATGTTCTTCACAAAAAAAATTGAACTCATTTGAAGTGAACTCACCACCTTTGTTAGATCTTAAACATTTGATTCTCAAATCCAACTCATTTTCAACCATAGCTTTGAATGCTTTGAACTTATCTAATGCTTCTACTTTTTCTTTAATGAAAGTAACCCAAGTCATTCTTGAAAATCATCAATAAGAAGCATAAAATACCTTTCACCTTCTAGACTTCTTGTTCTTGTAGGACCACACAGGTCTATATGCACTAGCTCTAGCAAACTGGTAGAGGATTATTCTTTGCTTTTGAAAGTAGTTTTTGTCATCTTCCCAAACTAACATTCTTTGCATATAATATTGATAGGCTTCACAATCTTGGGTAGGTCTCTTACAACTTGAATAGTGCTTATTCTCAACAGATTATTAAAGTTAATGTGACACATTATTCTATGCCATAGCCAACTTTCATCTACCTTAGCCAACAAACAACAATTTTTAGCACCTTTCAAGTGATATACATTACCATGAGTCTTCTTACCAGCAACAATTAGGGTTTTGGAGCTATTCGATATCTTACACCCATTGTCCTTGAACACAAGATTATACCCTTTGTCACACATTTGTCCAACACTTAGTAGATTATGCTTTAGACCCTTGACATGAAGAACATCATTTGTATTGTGTTTTCCATCAAAAGTAATAGATCCTTTTCCACAAATCTTACTAGCTGCATCATCACCAAACCTAACAAGTCCTCCATCATACTTTTCAAACTTTAAAAACTTAGTTTTGTCTCCAGTCATGTGGTTTAAACATCCACTATCAATGATCCATTCATCTTCCTTTTCAGCATGAAATGCAGATAACTTCTTGGACTTTCTTCCTTCACACAGCTTGTAATATTAGTAGACAAGTTCTACTCTAAGTTTAATAAATAAGCATTCACTATTATTACCATAATCAGAATTAGATTCATTGGTGCAGGAGCACCCCATAGACAATATAAATATGCATAAGACATTAATATGTTTTTAGACATTTCATGCTACCTCATAGCATTTTCAAATGTAACATTTTGTATGGGCATTTCATGTTTGTAAACTCCAAACTTGACATTCTAGACAAGTTGGATTAAGGGAAGGGTAAACAAATGTGTCTTAACCTTAAGAGTTTTGTTGTCCCATGCAAAACAGTTGTCATATAATTAATTAGGAGTTTCCACCTATAATCTTGGTAAGCTCAAATCCCAGAAATAGAGGAGAATGTCAGTCCCTCACATTGGGAAAGATAAATATGGAATGGAGCAGAGCAGTGATGGTGTGGTGTGGTGTATGTTTTGTCTTTTGGAGAAAAATAGTCGAAATGTAATTCTGAAACATTAAGGAGGAGGAATAGAAGTTCTGTAAATTGTTTTCTTTTTAGATTCTGAATGTTGTATAGATCATTCTGTGTAGAAATTGTATATAATTTAGTTTTGTGCCTCTAGAGTCGAATTGAATGAATAAATCCATTCCACTGGCAGATTTTTGGGAAATCAGTGGAATGGATCTGTAGATTAATTTTCCCATTTTTGGTTATTCATTTTGGGTACGGAAGGTTAGGAATTGTAGGAACCCCTCCAAGGAGAATTGTCATTTAGTATGTGTGCACTGCATTTACAGGGTGAATAGTTTGTGTGTATCCATCCTTAGTATCTGTATATGTATCACTGGCCAGGTCAGGGTCTAATTCAAGCCTAAAATATGTCTTTTGGAGACATCAGCGTGAGTTCCCATCTGTGTCACCGATGAAGGAAGCATCAGCGTAAGGATTACCTTCGGTGAAGAAGAGGTGCGCTGGCCCGATGCGGAAGGTCTCACCGATGATCAACTTGGCCGAAGACATCGGCGTGAGAAAGCATATCGGCCTAAGACTTTGAATGGTAGCCGACGGTTCATGTTCTCGCCAATTAGAGAGACCATCATGGAGTGTCGCCAATGAAAGATGTCGGCGTGACCTAGGGCATCAGCGGAAGAAATGACATCTTCGCCAAAAGGCTAAGTCTAAGCGATGGAGATGTGGCGTCGGTGAGAGTGGAGAGGGGTCTGGCCGAAATAGTTATATCGGCGAGAGAAGGGTGCGTCGGGGGAAGGATCTCAGGATAGGCTGATAACATAGGTCTGGCCGACGAGGGAATTGGCGTCCAAAACATCAGGTTGAACCTCAGCGTTGAACCACCGGGTTGAACCGGTTCAACGGTTCAATGAAGAGGTTCAATGCAACGGTTCAATGAAGAGGTTCAATGCAACGGTTCAATGAAGAGGTTCAAAGCAATGGTTCAATGAAGAGGTTCAATGCAACGGTTCAGTGAAGAGGTTCAATGCAACAGTTCAATGAAGAGGTTCAGCCCGACAGATAGAAGTCTCGTCAGGGAGAAATATGGATCGGTGAAGGAGAATTTAGCTTGCCCGATAGAATAGTGTCTTGCCGATAGGTAAGCGGGGGATTGCTTTAGTGAGACATTGGGAGAAGTCTTGCTGACATCTACTATAAAGGTCTTGTAGGTGCCAAAAGGGTGATTGAACCGATTTATGTGCTTCATAATGGGTTAGGCTCTGCATCATTCATCATCAATTACACCATCATCATATCTAACATAATAACTCTTTCTTACCATCTTTCCTTTACTTTCATTAATTTTCAATGCTCTGTTAGTATATCTTGAAGCATAATGACCAATTTTACCACAATTGAAGCATTTGAAAGGTAACTTACCTTTGAACTTTCCTCTTCTACCCCTTTTTATTTTACTTGCAAATTTTTACTTCATCTCTGCAAAATCTTCATCATCTGACTCCATAGCATATTTCCCTGATCTAGTAGTCTTAGTTTCATCCTTGTCCTTAAAAGTAGTCTTAGTTTTCACAGGACCATCAGTGGTACCAAACTCTCTTATTTCAAAAGTAGTTAGTTTACCAAGCAATTGATCTTTTGAAAGCTTTCCCATATCAAGAAACTCTTCAATGTCAAATACCTTGTGACTATAAGATTTGGGAAGATTTCTAAGTATCTTATTTGTAAGATCCTCATTGTTTAATTCTCCACCAAGACCCCTGATGATGCTGACAACTTCATCAATCTTCTGTAACTAACTTGTTATGTTCTCATCTTCAGCCATTAGCATGATTTCTTATGCGGTTTTCAAGTTCTGCAACTTGGCCTTCTTGACAGATGCATCACCTTCATAGACTTGCTTTAATTTATCCCAAATATCATAGGCAATTTCCACATTCACAACTTTTGCCGTTTTAGTGTTAGACATGGAATTTAATAGAGCATTTTTAGCTTTGTGATCAGCCTCAAAATCTTTAATCTCTTCTTTAGTATCTAGCCCATCTTTAGGTATTGTGTACTTATTCTTAACCATTATCCAAACATGATAATTAATAGAAATAAGATAACTTTGCATTCATACATTCTAGTAGGCATAGTCAGATCCATCGAACTGAGGAATGTCTTTCTTGTGTGCCATCTCGGATCTTCCTTAAGCTGTTAGGCTTTCTTCAAAGGAACTTGGCTCTGATACCAATTGTTGAAGACACAAGACAATTGAGAGGGGGAGTGAATCAGTTGTATCAAAACTGTAACTTCTTTAAACTAAAATCACTTTCACAATCACTTAATCTATTTCCTTATTTTGTTATGAACATTAAACATGAATAGTGGAATCAAAACACGAACACATCAATACCATACACACATGAACACCATATTTTTTACATGGAAAACCCTAAACAGGGAAAAACTTTGGTGAGTGTAAGCTCACAATATAATGTAATGACAATACCAAATATCAAAGGTGGTTCACTGTCCAAAAGAATGGCTCATTGCTAAAGGGTGGCTCACTACCAGGGTTGTCTTACTACTAGAGTTGAACTGATAAATTAGCATCTACTCCATGCCTGAGTTCAATTCCATTGAAGCACAATATAACTCCTCTTCTTTTCTCGGCTTTTACAACTTGCACCTTATCTTCTCATCTTCGCTACTTGGACACTCAATCATAAATTCATTACATACATTTATACCTATCATCAACCTTGGAATGTACATCAAGGTCAGCATTACATTCTACAACCATTGGAACTATCTCCAAGGTCAGCATACATACATAAATCAAATTAGGACTAGAGCTAAATAAACTTGCAGGGTAAATGAATGAAGGATGAACACATCACAACTTAGCTCGAACCCAAATACATCTTCACATTCTTGGACATGCTTCTTCAATTCATGAATCATCGAGCCCAAACAAGTGTGATAAACCAAGTCGGCCATAACTTATGCACATGTCAAGAACACTTACAAACATGCTTGCAAGACCTTCAATGTAGCTTGTGGATCAAGCACATGCCTTCAATACATTCTAGATACATCTATGAAAAACATAGAATCAGGCTAAGTACAAGAAGATAGGGGGCCAAAAAGGGGTCTTAAGTGGCCACTTTTGTTTCTAAAATTAGGAAATGCTGGCCTTGGATGAGAAATTGAGCATAGTTACACACAAAATTTGGAGATGCAACCAAAATGATGTTCATAGTGCTCTGAGTCTACTTTCTAAACTACTATGTTTTTTTAAAAATGGTATATATTAAGGGGTTCAAAAGAGGGAGCCACAGAAATTGGTGTTGTTTCTGTCAAAAAACATAACATAGCATGTTTTGTGGCTCCCTCAAAAGGTTAACTTTTTTTTCATATTTTTAAAATCACTTCAATGAGAAATTAGCTAATAGTATGTAGTTTATGCCTGATTTTTCTGATAATTTTTTGATGAATATTTGATTTTTTACTAATTTTCAAAGTGGACACATCCTAAAAATAATAATTTTGGCCATGCTACCCCTATCAATTTTGAAAACTAATTGAAAATCATTTTTTTAAATATGTTGAGAATGGAGTCTAGTTTCTAAAAATATAATTTTTTTGAAATTTCAATGAACGGTTAATTTACAATGAAAAAAGACCAAACATTGGTTTTTGTCCAAAAATAGACACACAAACAAAAGAAATTAAAGATGAAAGGCTTAACATTTTCAAACTGTGAAAAAAATTACATCGTTAAATAGCTAAGAGAAAGCCTAACATTACCCAGGTGTTCAATTTGTTCGAGCTTGAAACATGTGCAAATCTAAGGGTTAGCACAAACAAAATTATGTGAAATCCTGTAGAATTTGCAAAAAACACATCTGTGGACGTTGGGACGGCACTCCAAGCCTTTGGGTTGGTAATCCAAAGAAAATCCCAAGCCTAAGGCTTGGGATTCCCAAATCAAAATATAATGCGAGCACGTTATAACACGCTCACGTTATGTTTTGTTTTACATTTTTTTGTTTTTCACAAAAGTTGGCCCAATGTTTGTCATGTTAGAAATAATGCGAGCGCATTATAACACACTCGCGTTATGTCTCCCTTGGAATTTTTTATGTGCAAGGTTATTAAGCATGTATGTATATATGTATGCCTATATGTATGTATGTATGTATGTATTGATGTTTGTATGTATGCCTATATGTATGTATGTATACTTATATGTATGTATGTATATATGTATGTATGTATGTTTAGTGTCAAGGGTAGAGGAGGGTAGATATGGGGGTGAGGCGGATAGGGGAGGAGAACGTTGGATAAGGGTTGATGGTTTAAGGGTCAAGGGTTTAGGATTTAAGGGTTGAGGGTTTAAGGTCAAGAGGGATTAGGGTTTAGGGTTGAGGGATTAAGGTTTAAGGTTGAGGGTTGAGGGTTTAGGGATAGGATTTAAAGTTTAGGGATAAGAGATCAGGGTTTAGGACCTTGAGGTATTAGGCTTTAGGAATAGCATTTAGGGTTGAGGGATTAGGGTTGAGGGTCGAGGGATGGTGCAGGTGCACCCTAGCATGAATATGCCTCCATGAGGCAGACTTAGGATTTTGATTTTGTATAGGAATTCTCATTTTGTAATAAGGTCTAGAAGGCCTCAATAATCATGTAACAGGTCCTAGTTAGTTCATTTGGGTTAATTTGGGCATCAAGTGCAAAAGTTGCAAATATTGACAAAATGTTGTCAAGCAATATTGTTAAAATGCAACAAATTGCAAAATAGAGGAATGTGAAGAGTTAGGAAGTTAGAAAGCTAGTTGTAGGTGTTGGTTCTGGTTTATTTAAGCATTTTGAACCATCACAAACTTTGAGGAAGGTTGGAGGACAATGTATGAATAAGAAATTCAAAGAAATTCTTAGTTTTTCTGTTAATTTTCTGCAATTCAATGGTTTCAGTCCATTATACAACCATATTCTTAGCATAAATCCTTTCCTCCTTGATGGTACATGATATCCCTAAGAATATTATTTAATGTGCTTTATGTCTCATGAAAAATTATTTAGTTTTGTGAAAGTTATGGGGAAAATACTCCAAGTGGCCAAAACCCTATTTTAGGGTAACCAGAGACAAAGAAAATTGTGTATCTTCAATTTCAAAAGGTGGAAAATCCTAATTTTTGGTGAGATGGCCTATTTTTGCATATTATTTCATATTCCAAAGTCTTAGACTAAAATATTAAGGATATCATATGAAACAATGATGCCCTAGTTCTGAAAATCTATGAAAAAATCTGTAAAATGTAGTGAACGATAAGATTTAAAGAATTTTGCTTGTGGTTTATGAGTGCTTCTTGAAGGATATTGTTTTTAAAAGGTGATTAGGTGTATTGTGAACTATTTCAAAATAGGGTTTGGTAAATTTGAGAGTTTGAGGGCCTTATTTGTTGACTGTCCTGTTAAGGTAGTCTTATGACAGTTTTCTTTGGGAATCTTAAATGAAGGTTTAGCATAAATGTTTGATAAAATGCCATAAGTAAAGAATGAGAAATGGTTTATTTATGTTGTAGCAGGTATATTTACACATGTGGTTACCTTTGGGAAAGAGAAATGGGCTTGGGTAATGGAAGTTGTTTGTTTATGTGGCCTAAAGGGCCTAGATTTTGATTTGGCCAGTTTTGAAAGTTTACATGTTAGAATTGTATGAGTTGTTGAAACGATTGAGTCAGTCAATTTGAAGTTGTTTAAAATGTTTTGAAGAATCAATAAGGGATTTGTTGCGTTGTTCTCTATTTTGGTGTGTTGAATAAGAGTTTAGTGAAAGAAGGTGAGTCCTAATTGAAAGGACAGCAAAACTTGGTTGAGAGTTTTGTCAAGTTGAGTTGTGAATCCTCTCTATCTGCATCAAGGGATAAGGGTTAAGGTAGAGTGTTGAGGGTAGAGAGATTAGGGATAGGGTTTAGGATTGAAGGTTTAGGGTTGAGGGATTAGGCTTTGTTAGATTTAGGACACACAATTGTGAGGGGGGGTTGAATCAGTTGTACAAAACTTTCTTCCAATTTAAACACTTAACTCCACATAGCATAATAGTAAATCAATCATGGAAGTACAATGCAAAAAATTAAGAACAAAAACACATCAACACATGAGACACCAAGATTTTGACGTGAAAAACTCGGTTAAGGGAAAAACCACGGGGTGATTAACCCAAGAATGTATTCTCTATTAGAATAATAGAAAGAACAAAATGGCACATGCCAATTAGGGCTCACTGCTCGAGCACACTGCTTACAAGAGGCTCACTGCCTACAAGAGACACACTGTCTATAAAAGAATAAGTATCACATACTTGAACTGATATATAGCATCTTCACCATGCTTGAGTCAGTTCCATTTAAGCCCAAAACTTTTGCTCTACCTTTCGCTCTCCTCCTTACTACCACACACTCATCTCTACAAGGACACCTTTGAAATGACTTTGCAATCCCTTATTTATACATGACATCAACTTAGGAACAAACATCTAAGTCAGCAAACATCCACAAGAACATCTGCAGGATGTGTAACTCATCCGGTCGGCCAGTCACAGAAAGAACACCATCATCCAGATGTTATTCTTCAACTGTGAGCTCCAACTCCAATGCGGACCACCAACATGAACTAGACATGATCCAAAGATCTCCACAAGATTGCCTGAATCACCAAGAACATCCACACTTCATCTACTTATTGAAATCCTTCTCTCCTTCATTCAGAACCTTAAGAACACAGTCTATCATCACTGCCACAAAGGAATAGATGCTTGTGGACCTCCAAACCATGAACCAATCGAGTTGATACTTCACAAGGACTTCCTGAACACTCCACCAAATCCGCAGAATAGGATATTTCATTTCTAGACCTTACCGGACCTATTTGTATCACCCTGTCACCTTTGAACACCTGTCGAAACTAGTTTTACTTGAGCAACCACAACTTCTTCAGATCTTCATGCAGACCTCTAAAATATTTACTGGATCACCTTAAGACACATATCTATAAACCCTTTAATCCGTATCCTCTGATCCTTAACCTATCTTGGACTTTTACCTTGTTGTCATCAATGTTCTTCACTGTTCCTGATTGAGACTAATTTTCTCAATATCCTCACCACACAGCTCATCCAATCCTTATCATTAATGTAATAGGAGTATGTTGACATCAATGAGAACACCGGTTAGGCCAATACTTGCAACAATCTCCCCCTTTGTCATTGATGGCAACATATGATGTGAAAAACTATTTTGACCATCAAGACAAGAATTTCTCCTTACTATCACAACTCCCCCTATTAGTAACAACCATTCACATGTATTCTCTTTCTTTCCTACTCCCCCTTTGATTAGTAACCATTTGTTTTTCACATGTCTTCTCTCCCCCTTTGACATCAATGGCAAAGTGCACATACTTACAATTCTACAACTTCAGAATCATATCTGCTGCTCCCCCTGAGTAGCAACTCCCCATCATCAATCTGGACCATAAGATGTGACTATGATATCCACCAGACTGATGCACCTCAGTGCACCTTAGTTCATCACCGGAGGGGCAGTAACCCCTAACTTCTCCTTGAGAAACTCAAAAGAGTCCTTAGGTAGAGGTTTAGTAAAGATGTCTGCAATCTGATCCTTGGAAGGCACAAACTCCAATCTGACTTCATTCTTGTTCACTTGCTCTCTCAAAAAGTGAAACTTGATGGATATGTGTTTAGTCTTTGAATGCAACACCAGATTCTTAGATATATTTATTGCACTTTAATTATCACAGAAGATTGTGATAGGGTCCTCATTCTCCACTTTGATGTCTCTTAGCATTTGCTTCATCTACAAAACTTGAGTGCAACTCCCTGCTGCTGCAATATATTCTGCTTCTGTAGTGGATAGATATATTGCCTCTTGTTTCTTGCTCAGCCAAGAAACCAATCTCTTCCCCAAAAAGAATGCTCCACCATTGGTACTCTTCCAGTCATCCCCATCTCCTGCCCAATCAGCATCTGTATATGCATGAAGAGAGAAATCATGATCTCTAAGATACCATAGACCATACTCAACTGTCCCTTTTAGATATCTAAAAATCCTCTTGATTTCCATGACATGAGATTCTCTAGGATCAACTTGGAATCTAGCAACAAGACCAACAACTTGCATAATGTCTGGTCTAGTTTGAGTGAGATACAACAATCCTCCAATCATTGACCTATACTTTGTCTGATATGCCTTAGGAGAGTCATCATCTTTGCTCAACTTACATCTGGTTGCCATGGGAGTATTTATTGGTTTTGAATCTTCCATCCCAAATTTCTTCAACAATTCTTTTGCATATTTGGTCTAAGAAATGAAGATACCTTTCTTTGTTTGAGTGATTTGTAGACCCAAGAAGAAATTCATTTCTCCAAGCATGGACATTTCAAATTCACTTTTCATTTGACTTGCAAAATTTTTGCACAAAATATCTCTTCCTCCAAAAATGATATCATCAACAAACACTTCAACAATCAAGATGTTTTCATGATCAATTTTGAAATACAAATTACTATTAGCAATACCTTTGTTGAAACCAATCTTCAAAAGATGTTTATCCAATCTTTCATACTAGGCTCTTGGGGCTTGCTTCAATCCATACAATACTTTCTTCAACTTGTAGACCATATCACCATGATTAGACAATTGAAATCCATCTGGTTGCTCAATGTACACTTCTTCCAAATCACCATTCAAGAAGGCATACTTGACATCCATCTGATACACCTTGAAATCCTTGAAGGCAGTAAAGGCAAGAGAAAAAGTCTCTTCAAAATCAACTCCTTCAATTTGAGAGTAACAGACCAATCTGGCTTTATTTCTGATTACTTCACCAACTTCATTCAGTTTGTTCCGGAAGACCCATTTGGTTCCAATCACATTCTTGTTTCTAGGTCTAGGAACATGATCCCAAGTGTGATTTTTCTCAATTTGCATTAGTTCTTCCTCCATTGCTTTAGTCCAGTTTTCATCATTGCAAGCTTCATTCATTGTCATAGGTTCAATCTTTGAAATCAGACAATACTCGTCTAAGTCTTGAGCAATTCTCCTTCTTGTTTGTACACCTTCACTTTTGTCACCTATGATCTGATCTTCAGAGTGGTTCAGTCTTACATACCTTGGAACTTTGGGAGTTTATTGCACTTTTGATTCTTGATTAGGCTCATTAAAACTCATCTCTTCTTCCTGATTTACTGGATCAGTTTGAATCTATTTTTCAAGAGAGGCTTGGGCTCCTTGAATCAGAACACCATTCTGATCATCTTCATCATATTCATAAAACCTTGAGGGTTTTTCAATTCCTTCATCAACCTTCACATTAGTACTTTCTATAATCTTTCTCAATCTCTTGTTATAACACAGGTATGCTTTACTTTGAGTAGAGTAGCCCAAGAAAATTCCTTCATCACTTCTAGCATCAAATTTGCCTAGATCTTCATCTCTTTTAATGTAACATTTTCTACCAAAAACTCTTAAGTACCTCATAGTAGGAGTGATACCAAACCAAAGTTCATAAGGAGTCTTACCGGTATTGCTTCTGATTTGAACTCAATTGAGAGTATAGACAACAGTCCTGATAGCTTCTTTCCAATAGATTTGAGGAACATTTACTTCCATCATCATGGTCCTAGATGCTTCTTGGATGGTCTGATTCTTTCTCTTCACTACTCCATTCTACTGTGGGGTCCTAGGAGCAGACAACTGTCTCTTTATTCCATATTTCTCACAGAACTCTATGAACTCACCGGATGTGAATTCTCCACCTCTATCAGACCTCAAACACTTCAATTTTAATCCGGTTTCATTGTCTACCATAGCCTTGAATATTTTGAATTTCTCAAGACCCTCTGATTTCTCTTTTAGAAAGGTTACCCACATCATCCGAGAATAGTCATCAATTAGTAACATGAAGTATCTATAACCTTGCATACTCTTGATTCTTGCTGGACCACAAAGATCAGTGTGAACTAAGTCTAATAATCTGGTAGAAGATTGTTCCTTGCTTTTAAATGAGACTCTGGTCTGTTTTCCCAACTGACATTCTTTGCATAAACTATTTGTAGGTTTCACTAGTTTTGGAAGATCTCTTATAGCCTAAGTATTACTTATCTTGATGATATTATCAAAATTCACATGACACATTCTCCTATGCCCTAAGCAACTCTAATCAACTTGCACAAATAGACAACTTTTACTAGTACCAACTAAATGGAAGATATTAGCTTTTGTTTGGGTACCGGATGCAATCTTTGTTCAAGAACTCTCAAAGATCTTGCATTTTCCATTCTTGAATCTGAGATCATAGCCTTTGTCCACCAACTGTCCAACACTGAGAAGATTGTGCTTCAATCCTTCAACATACAGTACATTACCGATTTTGTTCTTTCCATCAAAAGAAATAGTTCCTCTACCTCTGATTCTACCAGCAGAATTATCACCAAATTTTACGACTCCACCTTCATACCTTTCCAAATCTATAAACTTGTTTTTGTCACCGGTCATATGGTGAGAGCAACCACTGTCAATGACCCAATCATCCTTCTCTTCAATTTGAGCAACCAGAGCTCTTTCCACAACTTTATGATTGACAGATTCAGAGGGCATTAGATCTTCTTCCTTGATAGCAATAAACACCCAATCACATCTAGATTTGTTTCCTGATTCTGATTCATCATCTGTTACTCCTTCATCATCATTATCTTCATGAACATAGTAACAATTCTTTTGGAATCTTGATCTGTTAGAATTTAGTCTTGAAAATCTTTCTGGACACCTTGAGGCAAAATGACCAATCTTATTGTAGTTAAAACACTTAAAAGGCAATTTCCCTTCATACTTACCAAATCCTCTTGGCAGTATTTTTGCAATAAGAGCTTCAAAGTGAGTAGTTTCAGCTTCTTCTTCTTCTAGGTCTTTTCTTGCTTTTTCATACCATGAAATTTTCCTTGAGGAGTTCTCTCCTGGATCAGCCCTTTGTTTACCTTTTACAGATGCACTGGCTTTGAATGTAGATTCAATCTTTGGGGGTTCATCTCCAAACTTGGCCATTTCAAATGCAACCAATTTACCAACCAGTTGATCTCTTGTGACGGTTGTGTGAGCTCTGAATTCTTCAATTGCAGCATCCTTGATTTTATATGAAGCAGGAAGGGATCTGAGAATTTTGCCAACAATCTCATCTTCATTCAGGACTCCACCAGCATTTCTAATTCCACAAACAATCTCATTTACTCTTGGCATAAAAGATGTGATATTTTCATCTTCTCTCATCTTCAGATTTTCAAATTTCCCTTTCAGACTCTGTAACCTTGCACTTTTAACATACTTGTCTCCTTCATGCAAAAGTTCTAGTTTTTGCCAAATTTCCTAAGCTGTTGGTAGGTCAATAACATTTGAGAGCTCTGAATTTGATAATGCACTTAGAAGAGCCTCTATAGTCCGTAGATTGTTTTCAGCATCTGTGATTTCAGTTTGGCTTTTCGAACCACCCTGTGGAGGTACATATTGTGTTGTAGCCATGGTCCAGTACGCCATTCCCATACATTGCAGGTGACATTTCATGCGACCTTTCCAAAGATTAAAATTGGTTCCATCAAACTTTGGACTATCCTTCTTGTAAGACAACATCCTGGATATCCTCAAGCGATTAAGCTCCTTTTAGAGGAACTTGGCTCTGATACCAATTGTTAGATTTAGAGCACACAACTGAGAGGGGGGGTGAATCAGTTGTACAAAACTTTCTTCCAATTTAAACACTTAACTCCACATAGCATAATAGTAAATCAATCATGGAAGCACAATGCAACAAATTAAGAGTAGAAACACATCAACACATGAGACACCAAGATTTTGGTGTGGAAAACCCGGTTAAGGGAAAAACCATGGGGTGATTAACCCAAGAATGTATTCTCTATTAGAAGAATAGAAAGAACAAAATGACACATGCCAATTAGGGCTCACTACCCGAGCACACTGCTCACAAGAGGCTCACTATCTACAAGAGACACACTATCTACAAAAGAATAAGTATCACATACTTGAACTGATAAATAGCATCTTCACCATGCTTGAGTTAGTTCCATTTAAGCTCAAAACTTCTACTCTGCCTTTCGCTCTCCTCCTCACTACCACACACTCATCTCTACAAGGACACCTTTGAAATGACTTCACAATCCCTTATTTATACATGACATCAACTTAGGAACAAACATCTAAGCCAGAAAACATCCACAAGAACATCCGCAAGATGTGTAACTCATCCGGTCGGCCAGTCACAGAAAGAACACCATCATCCAGAAGTTATTCTTCAATTGTGAGCTCCAACTCCAATGCGGACAACCAACACAAATTGGACATGATCCAAAGATCTCCACAAGCTTGCCTAAATCACCAAGAACATCCACACTTCATCTACTTACTGAAATCCTTCTCTCCTTCATCTGGAACCTTAAGAACATAGTCTGTCATCACTGTCACAAAGGAATAGATGCTTGCGGACCTCCAAACCATGAACCAATTGAGTTGATACTTCACAAGGACTTCCTGAACACTCCACCAAATCTGTAGAATAGGATATTTCATTTCCGGACCTTACCAGACCTATCTATATCACCCTGTCACCTCTGAACACCTGCCACAACCGGTTTTACTTGAGCGACCACAACTTCTTCAGATCTTCATGCAGACCTCTGAAATCTTTATTGGATCACATTAAGACACATATCTATAAACCCTTTAATCTACATTCTTTGATCCTCAACCTATCTTGGACTTTTACCTTGTTGTCATCATTGTTCTTCACTGTTCCTGATTGAGACTAATTTTCTCAATATCCTCAGCACACAACTCATCCAATCCTTATCATTAATGCAACAGGAGTATGTTGACATCAATGACAACACCAGTTAGGCCCATACTTTAAACAGAGTTTAGGTTTGAGGGCTTAGGGATAAGGGATTATGGTTTAAGGTATAGTGTCCAGGGTTAAGGGTTTAGGAATAGGGATAGTGTTTAGGGTTGATGGATGTAAGCATTTAGCGTTTAGGGATAAGGAATTGGGGTTGACGGTTAAGGGATTAAGGTTTAGGTTTGAGGGATTAAGGTTTAAGGTTGAGGGTTGAGGGTTTAGGATAGGGTTTAGAGTTTAGGGATAAGGGATTAGGGTTTATGACCTTGAGGGATTAGGGTTTAGGATTGAGGCTTTAGGGATAGCATTTAGGGTTGAGGGATTAGGGTTAATGGTCAATGGATTAGGGTTAAGGTAGAGTGTTGAGGGTAGACAGATTAGGGATAGGGTTGAGGGTTAAAGGTTTAGGGTTTAGGGATAAGGGATTAGGGTTTAAGGTATAGTGTTAAGGCTTGAGGGTTTAGGGATAGGGTTTAGGATCTAAGGTTTAAGGGTTGAGGGTTGAGGGTTTAGGGATAAGAGAGAGACCTATATGGCTAAGTGTTGAGAGATAGGGGAGAGATGGGGTGAGGTAGATAGGGGAGGAAAGGGGTGGATAAGGGTTGAGGCTTTAAAGCTTTAGGGTTGAGGGATTAGGGTTTAAGGTATAGTTTTGAGGGTTGAGGGTTTAGGATTTAAGGTTTAAGTGTTGAGGGTTGAGGATTTAGGGATAGGGTTTATGGTTTAGGGATAAGGGATTAGGGTTTAGGGTTAAGGGATTGGGGTTTATGGTTTAGGGATTATGGATTAGGGTTTAGGGTTAAGGGATTAGGGTTTAGGTTTCAAGGATGTACAATTAGAGGATACAATAAATAAACTGGAATTTACACAGGGTTGGGAAAATTTTGTGAATCATCATGGGTTGGAGATTGGAGACTTTGTTGTGTTCAAGTACATATCCAAGTCATATTTTAAGGTTAATATATTTCAAAGAACAAGGTGTGTGAAAAATATCAATGCTCTTCAGCTTATGAATACTAACATTGATACAAATAAAAATGCCCTTCTTCTAACATAGTATGCAATTCAAGTCAACCAATGGGTAGAAAGTTGTTCAATGAATTAGTTTATGATGGGGAAAACAACAATGATGTTGAAGCAATGGAAGACAATCAAAATTAGGGTTGAGGGTCGAGGGATTAGTGTTGAGGATTGAGGGATTAGGGTTTAGGGTTTAGGACTGAGGGATTACAGTTTAAGGTTTAAGGGTTTAAGGGTAACTAGGGGTTGAGAGTTTAGGGTTTAAGGGTTCAAGGTTTGATGGATTAAGGGTTTAAGGGTTGAGGGATTAGGATTTAAGGCATAGTGTTGAGGGTAGAGGGTTTAGGGATAGGGTTTAGGGTTGAAGGTTTAAGGGTTGAGGGTTAAGGGATTAGGGTTGAAGGTACAGTGTCAAGGGTAGAGGATTTAGGGATAGGGTTTAGGGTTTAAGGTTTAAGGGTTGAGGGTTGAGGCTTTAGGGATAGGGTTTAGTGTTTAGGGTTTAGGGTTGAGGGATTAGGGTTTAAGGTATAGGATTTAGGGATAGGGTTTATGGTTTAAGGTTTAAGAGTTGAGGGTTGAGGCTTCAGGGATAGGGTTTAGCAGTTAGGGTTAAGGGATTAGGGTTTAAGGGTTGAGGGTTGAGGCTTTAGGGATAGGGTTTAGGTTTTAGGGTTAAGTGAGAGGCCTAGATGGCTAAGGATGGATGGAGGTTAAGTATAGGGTTAAGGGTATAGGGTATAGGGTAGAGGTTTGAAGGTTGAGGGATAATGTTCAAGGTTGAGTGTCCAAGGTTAAGTGTATAAGGTATATAGGGTTTAAGGGTTTAAGGGTATCTAGGGTTTGAGAGTTTAAGGGTTTAAGGTTTGAGGGATTATGGGTTTAAGAGTTGAGGGATTAGGGTTTAAGGCATAGTGTCGAGTGTAGAGGGTTTAGAGACAAGGTTTATGATTGAAGGTTTAAGGGTTGAGGGTTGAGGCTTTAGGGCTGAGGGTTAAGGGATTAGGGTATAAGGTATAGTGTCAAGAGTAGAGGGTTTAGGGATAGGGTTTAGGATATAAGTATTAAGGGTTGAGGGTTGAGTCTTTAGGGATAGGGTTTAGTGTTTAGGTTAAGTGAGAGACCTAGATGACTAAGGACAGATGAAGAGGCAGACAAGGAATGAATGAGAGACCTAGAGAGGGGAGAGGTAGAGAGGTGAGAGATAGAGAGGTGAGAGATAGAGAGGTGAGGAGAGAGATAGAATAAAATGAGAGAGTGAAGTTGACAACTTGAGGGAAAGATGGGTAAGGAGGGAGAGAGGTGGAAAGGAAGGGAAATATCTAGAGAGCCCTATGAGATATACAAGTGAGAGACCTACAACCTAGGGAGAGAGGGGTGAGAGAGATAGGGGAGAGATGGGGGTGAGGCAGATAGGGGAGGAGAAGGGTGGATAAGGGTTAAGTGTTTAAGGCTTTAGGGTTTAAAGGTCAAGGGTTTAGGGTTTAAGGGTTTAGGGTTTAAGGGTTGAGGTATTAAGGGTCTAAGGGTTGAGGGATTAGGGTTTAGGGTTGAGGGATTAGGGTTTAAGGTATAGTATCGAGGGTTGAACCCTAATCCCTCAACCCTTGACACTATACCTTAAACCCTAATTCCTCAACCTTAAACCCTAATCCCTCAACCCTTAAACCCTTAATACCTCAACCCTTAAACCCTAAACCCTTGACCCTTAAACCATCAACCCTTATCCACCCCTCTCCTCCCCTATCTGCTTCACTCCCATCTCTCCCCTATCTCTCTCACCCCTCTCTCCCTAGGTTGTAGGTCTCTCACTTGTATATCTCTCAGGGATCTCTAGATATTTCCCTTCCTCTCCACCTCTCTCCCTCCTCCTTACCCATCTTTCCCTCAAGTTGTCAACTTCACTCTCTCATTTTATTCTATCTCTCCCCTCACCTCTTTATCTCTCACTTATGTCTCCCCCTCACCTCTACCTCTCCCCTCTCTAAGTTTCTCAATCACTCCTTGTCTACCTCTCGATCCATCCTTAGCTATCTAGGTCTCTCATTTAACCTTAAACCCTAAACCTTATCCCTAAAGCCTCAACCCTTAAACCTTAAATCCTAAACCCTATCCCTAAACCCTCAACCCTCAACACTATAACTTAAACCCTAATCCCTTAACCCTAAACCCTAAACCCTATCCCTAAAGCCTCAACCCTCAACCCTTAAACCTTAAACTCTAAACCCTCTACCCTCGACACTATACCTTAAACCCTAATCCCTTAACCCTCATCCCTAAAGCCTCAACCCTCATCCCTTAAACCTTCAATCCTAAACCCTATCCCTAAACCCTCTACCCTCAACACTATGCCTTAAACCCTAATCCTTCAAACCTTAAACCCTCAACCCTTAAACTCTTAATACCTTAAACCTTAAACCCTTAAACCATAAACTCTCAACCCCTAGATACCCTTAAACCTTAAACCCTTAAACCATATATCCTATACACTTAACCTTGTACACTCAACCTTGAACATTATCCCTCAACCTTCAAACCTCTACCCTATACCATATACCCTCAACGCTATACTTATGCCCTAAACCCTCAACCCTCACATATATGCCTTATACCCTCAACCTTAAACCCTACACCTTATATCTTAGACACTCAACCTTGAACATTATCCCTCAACTATAAACTCTCAACCCTCTACCCTATACCCTCAACCATATACTTAAGCCCTAATCCATCAATCTTCAACCCTATACATTAAACCCTAAAACCTAAACCCACAAACCCTCATCCCTATACCCTATAACCTCACCCTTATACCCTCAATCCATATCATAAACCCTAAACCCAATATCCTAAACCCTAATCCCCATACCTTACACACTTAATCTTATACACTCAACAAGTTGAATATTATCCCTCAACTGTAACCCTCAACCCTCTACCCTCTACCCTCTACCCTCTACCCTCTACCTATTACTTAAGCCCTAATCCCTCAACCCGCAACCCTATACCTTAAACCCTAAACCCAAAAACCTCAACCCTCAACCCTAAAAACTATATGGGTTCAGGTCCTTATATACCTACCCTAAACCCAAAACCCTTACATACATACAAGCATACATACATAGATACAAGCATTCATACATACATACATACAAGAATACATACATACACAACCATACATACAACCATACATACAAACATGCATACATATATACATACATATAAGCATGCATACATACATACATACATACATACAACCATTAATACATGCATACAATCATACATACATACATACATATAAGCATACATACATACATACATACATACATACAAGCATGCATGCATACATTCATACATATAGGCATACATGCATACATACATACAAGCATACATACAATTTGGCATGCATACATAAATACAAATATATATACAAACATACATACATCAAACATACTTAACAAATTTGAACATAAAACATTCAATAAACAACCTCAAACTTGACAAACATTGGGCAAACTTTTGCAAAAAAGAAAAAATGCAAAGAAAAACATAACACGCTCACGTTATAACGCACTCACGTTATAACGCGAGTGCGTTATGGTTTTGTGTTGCTGAGCCTAAGGCTCAACAACACCAAGCCATAAGGCTCTCACGTTATGGGTTTTTAAAAAGTTTTAAGAATTTTTTCCACTTTTTGGCCCCCCATCTTTTTGCACCTGCCCATCACTTGGGAGCTGACAAACCCAACCGCAATAGATCTCACTTGAAGACAACAAATATTAGTTGAGAGCACATCACAGACTATTTCTTAATAGACACTGTCAAACTCTGCTAATCACTAGCTTGCCTTCCAGAGCACCAAATGACAAATCCTTTGGAATGAAGATGACTAAGGACCTTATTTAAGCTTATGTCCAGAATTGCAAAGCCAAAATCCAATCTGCAGAGAAATGTGGAGCAAAACACTTTCTCCCTGTCACTTTGCAAGCCTTGTCAGGCATAGTCTTCAAATTGGTGAATAGAATTTTTTCTACATAGTGATCCAAACTACCAAATTCTAGATTTAGCATCTTCAAACACTTCTATAAGTCATATCCAAAATTCATACTCTAATCTTCAATACAGAGAAAATGTGGAGCAAAATATTCAGATAGTGTTCTTCAATCAATCAACAACAATATCAGAAGATACAATTGGCACCAACGACAACACAAACATATTGACATCAATGACAACACCAGTTAGTACATACTTGCAACACTATACACACCAAAAACATAAACACACATGAACAAAGGATAAGAGATGCCTCGAGGGATGAAAAAGGAAAGTATCAATGCTTTAGGGAGTAATGATAAAAGAATTTTGAGAGTGGTGAAAAGGATGCTACTAGGAGAAAGGTGCTCAAGGGAGTGGTAAAAAGAATGTTACATGGAATAAAGGCAAGGTGCTCAAGGGAGTAGTAAAAAGGAGGCTATAGAGAGAAAAGACAACGTGCTCAAGGGAACAATAAAAAGGATGTTGTAGGGAGCAAAGGTGCTCTAGGGAATTGTAAAAGGATACTATAGGGAGAAAAGGTGCTCTAGGGAGTGGGCTTATCATTATACATAGTGGGAAGTAGTAAGGAAAGAAGGTCCTTGAGGGACCGCACAAAAGACATCAAGCTAAAATCCATAATAGAACATTAAAAAATCTACATGCCTAGAGTCAATATCAATGTATCATGAATGATAATCATTAAGGGACAAAGATGAAACGGTAATCATCCCCGAAGCATGCAAAACAATAAGAACATAGGAAAAATGTCCCATGAAAACAAAGTAAAAAGAAAATTTTTGAGTCAACATGGAAGAGGCCTAAATGTCTTGATACTTTGCATCATTTCCAAAATATTAAGAAAAACCTAAGGTTACAATGATAAATGAATTTAGATACACATAGAAGAATGTTACAACATTTTTGTTTACCTTGTATCCATGTCCCTATGGAGAAGCACGGGTCCTTTAGGAGAAACTAAAAAATACATATCAAGCAAGCACATGGGTATAACTACAAAATTAGGCATGCCACACAAATATACAATCAAATAAATGGTATGTATTGCAAGTATGTGCTAACTGGTGTTGTCATTGATGTCAATATGTTTGTGTTGTCATTGTGCCAACTGTATTTTCTGATATTGTTGATTGTTGATTGATTGAAGAACACTGTCTAAGTACTTTCTCCATATTTTTTCTATATTGAATACCAGAGTATGAGATTTGGATAGGATTTAGAGAAGTATTTGAAGATGCTAAATCTAGAATTTGTTGGTCAGGATCGTTGTGCCTAGAAAAAGTTTTATTCACCAGTTTGAAGACTGTACCTGACAACATTTGCAGAGTGACAGGGAGATAGTATTGTGCTACTCATTTCTCCGTAGGTTAGAATTTGGTCTTGCAGTTTTGGACATAAGCTTATAAGGTCCTTAGCCATCTTCATTCTGAAGGATTTATTATTTGGTGCTTTAGAAAGTAAGTTACTGATTAGCAGAGTTTGACAGTGTCTATTGACAAGTAGTCTATGATGTGTCTTCAAGTGATCTATTGTCTTCAAGTGAAATTTGTTGTAGTTGGATTTGTTGGCTCCCAAGTGATTCCATGATCTTCGTAGATGTCTCCATAATATATTGAAGGTGTGTCCTTGATCTGCAAGCTACAATGAAGATCTTGGAAACATGTACCTAAGTGTTCTTGATGTTGTGCACTAGTTTTGGTAGACCTAGTTAGTCACACTTGTTGTAGAGGTGATTAATGGATTGTTGAAGTGTGTTGTAGCATGTGAAGACATATTTGGGTCTGAGCTAAGCCATGAAGTGTTCCTCTTTCATTCATTTACTCCACAAGTTTGTTTAGGTCTAGTCCTAATTTGATTTTTTGTATGTATGCCAACCTTGGAGATAGTTCCAATGGTTGTAAATTGTAATGCCGACCTTGATGTACATTCCAAGGTTGATGATTGGTATAAATGTATGTAATGAATTCATGAATGAGGTGACAAGTTGCGAAGATGAGAAGATAAAGTGTGAGTTGTAAAAGTAGTATAGAGCAGAGGAGATATTACGCTTCAATAGAATTGAACTCAGGCATGGTGTAGATACTACTATATCAGCTCATCCTTGTAGTGAGCCAACATGGGTAGTAAGCCAACCCCTCGACAGTGAGCCATCCTTTGGCAGTAAGCCTTTCATTTAGGTAGTGAGCCCTTTTGGCATTGAGCCTCTTTTGATATTCGGTATTGTTACTATATTATTTTGTGAGCTAACACTCACCATGGTTTTTCCCTTTTTAGGGTTTTCCACATAAAAAATCTAGTGTTCATGTGTGTATGGTGTTGATATGTTCATGTTTGGATTCTACTATTCATGTTTAATCTTCATGACAGAATAAGGAATTAAACTAAGTGAATGTTTTTTGGTTAAAGAAGTTAAAGTTCTGATACAACAGATTCACCCTCCCTCTTAGTTGTCTTGTGCCTTTTAATAGTATGAGGGTACTACTACTCAAGGTTAGAAACTAGTAAGTCATCATTCTCCCAATCTTGATTGTAAGGGTGGGATGGAGGTTGAAAAGCTAAAAAAAACACTATAAGAGTGGTACTGGGCAAAAATCCATCACCAAAATGTGGAAGGATGGTTGCTAATGCAACATCCTCCTCAAAATTCTCATGTGACATTAGGGTCAATGACTTCCTAAAGATTTATGACAATGAAGGAATGCCAACATTAGTTATAGGCTCCTCGATAGAGGAGAGAGCAAAAATAATCCTATGACAGAGGATGATCTGCTACTATTGCTTAGCACTAACATCAAAGATAGGGTCTATAGGAGAAACATAGGTAGGGGAAACTTCCATCAACTTGGGACCATGAAGATCCTAAGGATGAAGGGAGAATGTTGGTCTTTAATCTATGGAATATCAAGGTAGGATAACAATCCTACTTATGCTTAGGTTGAGGAAGTAGTAGGTTTGTCTATGGTAGTAGGATGAATAACATCAAGGAAAATCTAATTATAGGTGCACTAAAAAGGCACCATGGCATCAAATGCTTCCTTAGGGATAAAAAAAAATATTAGACAAATTCAGAATCTCAAGGAAGGATGGCACATCTAGTATAATAGGGATAATTGGAGGGTCACATGAAGGAGTTAAGAAACTTGCATCTTCTAAGAACTAGGTTGGTGTAGATTTTGAGGCAACTCTTTAGAGGTGGACCTGCTAGCTTGAGCTCTAGCTGTAACACATCAATGATTCATACGCTCTCAAGGAAGTTGATTGTACCTAGTGTAGGTAGAGGGCTCAATAGGGTTTAATTAAATAGTATTATTTTCCATAGCCATCATAGTGAGGGTGGAAGGAGTAGAAGAAACAATGGGAGGTTGATTAACAGTATATCTCAAAAACTATGGGGTTTTCCCTCTAGTTGAGGTGTAAGAGGTAGAAGGAAACACAATTGAGTATTCATGAGCACTATTAGGGCTAGGAGAGTCATGCAACATGGGTTTCTTTCTTATTATTGCTGCTAGTATAGGAGGAGGAACAGGAGCAACCGTCATCGACCAGCTAACCTCTAGAGGGAGAAGACTAGAAAGCACGGGCTTGGGCATGGAAGAGCTTGATTTAGAAGTCTTAGGAGCACTAGAACTAGCTTGACACTCTTTATATTGTGAGCAGACCTTAAACAAAAGGTCCACTTGAGGTCAAAGCATCTCAGTAGGTGGAGGCCAAAAATAGTTTAAAGAGAAGTTTCCCCACTATTGGAGGGGCTAGAAGCCACTATAGGGAATTATGTGTCTAACTCCATCATGGGGGAACTTCAAACACTGGTGAATTGAAGAGGAGACCACTTGCATCTCAGAAAGCCAAGGATAACCTAGCAGGACTAAAAAATGGTCAAATATGGGTATGACATAAAATGTAATATCTAGGGATCTGGACTCCCTTCTTTCACTATCAATAGTGGCTTGGTCAATTCTAAGGGCACTTTCAATTGCTTCTTTGAATATGATTTGTAAGGGAGTTTTTGAACTCCTTCTCGTATGTCATTAAGAGAGTAAGAAAAAATCACAATGTTCCTTATGATCCATGTTTGGTGTACTAGTTGAAGAATAGAGAACTTTCTGATGTAGAGCCCAACCCAGAATGAAGCATATAAACCGGTTCAAAGACCCTTTTGGAACCTACAAGATGACCTTTATAGTGTATGTCGGCAAGACATCTCCCAATGTCTCACCAAAGCAATCCCCCTCTTGCCTATCGACAAGACACTATTCTATCGGGCAAGCCAAATTCTCCTTCGCCGATCCTTATTTCTCTCTGATGAGCCTTCCATCGGTAGGACCATCGAAATATTCCACCGACAAAAACATCCACTCTCCTATCAGCAAGAAGAAGTCTATCGGCAACGCCCAAAGATGTTATGCCAACTCCTTTGTTCACGCCGATGAACCTTCACTCTTCCCTCCTTCGGCTAGACTTTTAACTTTCGGGTTGAACCATTCACTTGAACCATTGCCTTGAACCATTTCATTGAACCATTGTCTTGAACCATTTGCGTGAACCGTGAACCATTTGGTTGAACCCGTGAATCCATTGAACCAATGAACTGGTTCAATCCGATGGTTCAACGTCAAGGTTCAACCTGATGGTTCAACGCCAGGGTTCACACCCTGATATTTTGGATGCCAACTCCCTCGTCAGCCAGACCTATGTTATCGGCCTAACCTGAGATCCTTCCACCGAAGCACCCTTCTCTCGCCGATATAACTATTTCAGCCAGACCCCTCTCCACTCTCACCGACACCACATCTCCATCGCCCAGACATAACCTTTTGGCGAAGATGTTATTTCTTCTGTTGATGCCCTTGGTCACATCGACATCTTTCATTGGTGACACTCCATGATGATCTCTCTGATCGGCGTGGCCTTCTACTGTCGGCCCATCAACAATTTCTCAGGCCGATGCTTATACTCACGCCGATGTATATTACATCGACCACACTCCTCCGTCGGTGACATAGTTGGAAACTCACGCTGATGTCTCCAAAACATACATTTCAGGCTTGAATTGGACCCCGACCTAGCCAGCGATACATATTCAGATACTAAGGATGGATACACACAAACTATTCACCCTGTAAATGCAGTGCACACATACTAAATGACGATTCTCCCTGGAGGGGTTCCTGCAATTCCTAACCTTCCATACCTAAAATTAAATAACCAAAAATGGAGAAATTAATCTACAGGTCCATTTCATTGATTTCCCAAAAATCTGCCAGTGGAATGGATTTATTCATTCAATTCAACTCCAGAGGCACAAAACTAAATTATATACAATTTCTACACAGAATGAACTATATAGGGTATCTACACAGCATTCAGAATCTAAAAGAAAACAATTCACAGAACTTCTATTCCTCCTCCTTAATGTTTCAGAATTACATTTCGACTATTTTACTCCAAAAGACAAAACACACACCACACCACCGTCACTGCTCTGCTCCATTCCATATTTATCTTTCCCAATGTGAGGGATTGACATTCTCCTTTGTTTCTGGGATTTGAGCTTACCAAGATTATAGGTGGAAACTCCTAATTAATTATATGACAACTGTTTTTCCTGGGACAGCAAAACTCTTAAGGTTAAGACACATTTGTTTACCCTTCCCTTAATCCAACTTGTCTAGAATGTCAAGTTTGGAGTTTACAAACATGAAATGCCCATACAAAATGTTACATTTGAAAATGCTATGAGGTAGCATGAAATGTCTAAAAAACATATTAATGTCTTATGCATATTTATATTGTCTATGGGGGGCTCCTGCACCACTTTCCTCCATCATGTGATAAATTATACAACCAACTCATTGGCTTCTTGTTTGATTGTTATAAATTCTCATATACATGTCTTGATCAGTTTGTTTATGTTGAAGGTGGCCACAAATTAATCGATGAGTTGCATAAAAGAGTGGATTGATGCTTCTGAAATTTGATAGTATCAATCCTGAGTGATACCCTCCAGAGTCTTTGGAAAAGTATTTGCTACCACCCCATCCCATGGAAGGAGTACCTATACTACTGTGATGTATGCCTTGATATGAGAGTTGGGATCATCCTCTCCTTTAAATTTTGGAAGCTTGAGAAGAGGATGTAATATTATGAATTGACAAATTATGTAGTCGAGAGGCTCCTTTAAATACTCAAGGTATGTTCCTAGGAGGGGGTTATGCATAGAGGTTCTTGTTCCTCCAAACATTAGCCTTCAAATAGAGCTTGTTGCACTTGTTGAAAGGGTATGTTAGATTGTTGGTATCCTGAAAAAGGTGGATAACTATATGGCATCACGTTTATGTTTTGAATATTGGGTTGGATCATTTGTGGTTGATTTTGCATTAGAGGAATCCCACCTATTTGATTGAGACTTTTTGTGTTGGATGGTAAGGGCAAGGGAGGCCTAAATGTTTCATGGAATTTTAGATGAGGGGGAATTTGTGTTTCCCCCTAGTTTGATTCAATCTTATCAATGAAAGGATTTCCTTGTGTCCTAGGTTTTTCTTAAATTTTGCCTTGACAAACTTGTCTGATATTTCTAGCTTCAAGGGTCCTGATTCGTTGGACCAAATTTTGCGTAAGTTCTATGAATCAGGCCTCCTCCACTCTTTGAGTTTTACAACCTTGAGTGACCATACTTGTTCCTTTTGATTATACTTGACATGTCACATGGCTTTTATCTTGATGTGCCACATGGAGAGGTTTTTGTGCCCCCCAAGATTCTTGTAAGCTTTTCTTTTGATGGCTCACCTCATTGTCCATTTGGGTGGCTATTTTCATATGGCTTGTTATGCATTGGTCTTGTTGATGGATCTCAGACCAAACATTCACTTGGCATGTTTTGATTTTGTCAATGTTGTGGGGATGTTGTTGGATCCCCTTTGATTCTTTCGAGTTTCACTGATTTGAGATTGAAGCTATTGGGCCTGAACACATGCTACTTTCATTAGAGGGGTGATTCCCCTAAAATATGTGTGATTTTGTCCTATTTAAGTGATGCAGAGGTGTTAGGTCTTAGAGATAATTTAACAAGAACAAAAGGTTTAGACCAAATGTGGGCTTCAATCAGCAAGACTTCACTAGTCTTTTTCTTGTCCTAAACTCCACCAAAGGGCTCAAGTTTGGATTCCAACTTCTCAGATGAATTTTAGCACCTTCTAGGGTCTCAACCTACCCCAACCAACAAGGTTCCAAAGGTTTCACAAACCAATTTGATAGATTCTTGACAATTCCCCTTAAACAGGCCTAATCCTTGTAGTCTTGTTCAGCAACTAATTTGTACTTTTCCCCAAACTTTCCCAAAGCACTTCAAAATATAATTACTGATTTGGATACCCTTTATCAAGTTATATAACATATCCCAAACTCAGATATTGTTGTTTTGGACAAAATATGACTGTCCTAACACCCTGCTGTCTTCCTACAAGGCCTAAATTGACCATTTTACAAAGGAACCCTATGACAAACTTATCCCACACACTTCAAACCTAAAAAAAGTCTTAGAAAAGGGTTCAAAACCAAGGATTTTCCAGGTCTTATTAGATGGTTTGCACATTTATGGTTTGAAATACAAAAACCTCGTTTCTAGGCCTCAAAACCTAGGGCTTGCTAGATCTTCCACCTCCAATCACTTCCATACCTCATTCAAAGGTCTAACACCATCTCCTTTACCATATTAAACAATAGCAATCATAAAAGTATCACCTTGTTAAGACGGGTCTCCGGCTGCTATAACCATGCCACCATTTCAATGCTTTTTCACAAGCAATCCCTTACTTCAAATGGTGATCACCTTCCAGTTTGAACTCCTCCTGCCTTGCCAAGGTTAAAGAATCATAGTATACATGTTAGCAAGGACCTATCCCATGAGAACCAGGGTCTTACATTCATGGGAAGGCCCAAAGATGCATTGCCACCACTCAAAACACACAGAACAGTCTGCTGTTTTTTTATGATAGTCAACAAGAACAGAAATAAAACTGATCTAAAAAAATTTTCAGAGCATGGAATGAAGTCTACTAATGTTAACTGAGGTCCTAATACATTTTCCAACACTCAGCAACCAAAGAATCAATGGAAATGAGAAGAAAAAATGCAAGAAAACTGAAATTTCTGTTATTTCCCAGTCTGCCGTACCAAAAAACAGCCTCCAAAGTACTTGTCCGTACATCAAATGCCTTGGAATGCTTACATAAGTTCTATCCAACTTCCTTAACCAATCCCCATCGGTTGGAGTTGGTTTAACCACAAAGAAACTACTCAAATTGACTTTCCCTCCTAAATGCATAATTCAGAAATTTGAATTTCTGAACTTTGGTTTAGTGAATTTCTGCCTTATTTAATGAACTTCTACCTTATTTATTTATCATGTTTGATTTTATTTAGGTTCATTAAACCTTCTTATTGATCTTAGACATCTCTATTTGACTCTAGGGGCACTATTGGCCCAACTTACATCATTTTCGGTCCTAGGGTCCTTACCAGGACCCTCAAGACATTTAAACATTACATCATCTTGACCATTACAATATGTCATTATTGGTTTTAGGCTATTCCATTTGACTTGATGGACTCCATGGACTCCTCTCTTATTCACTAATGCCTCCTTGTTCCACAATGTTCTATTAGGTGCTCCTGCACCATACTCCCCAGCATGATAAAAACTCTTGTCCCAAGAGTAATATGCTTTGCTCCAAACATCCTACAGTCTTGTTGAAATGTTCCTCTGATTTGTGACAGGGAACATGAACTCTCCAAAGGTTATCTTCCTCCTCCTACCTACATAGCTCTCACAACCAATGTTAGTATCATAAAACATGTTTGAATGTCCTTGCTTAGGACGTTGCTGCTGTGGTGTTTCTGCCTTCTCCATCTGATTTGTTCTCCTCTGTAAGGTCTGTTGTCTACCTTCCTTTTCTTGCCTCCCTATAGGGCATTCAATGTCTCCCACCTTGATGCAATGTAAGTTCCAAACTTGCTGTCCTGTAGGACTGTCATAAACCTTCTTCTGCTGCAACTGTTCTTGTTGTTCAACCTACACGTCCAACTTCAATTTCTCTCCAAAACAGATAGTAACATGTTCCTTCTTGTCTCCACAAGGTACAAGGATTAATCTAAATTGTTTACCATCTTTGTGCACCAAATAGTTATTAGTATAACCATCATGAATTGTCCTCCTTAAATGCTGCCATGGTCTTCCCAAAATCATATGCCCACATGTCATTGAAATAACATCACATAAAATAGAATCATGATATGGACCAATGGAAAAATCAACATATGCCCTCTGATTAACCCTTACTTGCTGCTCTTGACTTACCCAAGTGGCATTGTAAGGACTAGGATGATCAAATGTTTTCAATCCCAACTTGTGCACCATATCCCAGGAAACTAGATTATCATGTGAACCTGAATCTATAATCAACTTGCACATTTTTCCATGGCTTAAACAATTAGTTTTAAAAATGGATACCTGTGGTGCTTGCTACATTTTGCCTTTTTCCACCATGAGCAAATCTCCATCTGTAACTAGATAGGCTGGTGCTGGTTCTTGGTCTTCTTTCTTTTCCTCTACTTGTGCCAAATGAACTCTTCTCTCCTTGTTCTTATCAGCATCATCTCTCTTAGGACATTTGAAAGATGTGTGTCCCACTTCATTGCAATGATAACACCTACCTGTGAATACTCCTCTACCTGATCCAAACCTATCTCCACCTCTATATCCACCTCTCTGATCTGCAGAAAACTCTTTGCCTTTCTCATTGCTGCTTTGTCCTTCATTAGTAGGTCTGCCCCTACCTATATATCCTCTACCACTACCTCCTTGTCTTTCTTGCTTCCTCTTCACCCTCTCTTCAGCCCGTATGGCCAACTGAAAACATTCTCCAAGTGATTTTGGTATTGTCAAACCAATCTCATCTTGCAAGTTATACCTAAGCCCATTAAGGTATCTTGCCACTTTCTCTTCTTCATCTTCCAATCCTCCTCTAATACTAAGCTTATGAAATTGCTCAGTATAGGACATAACATCCATGTCCTTTTGTTTCAAATTCTGCCTCATCCTCTTTGTTTGAATGGAGTAATCGGATGGAAGAAATTGATCCTTCATCATATCCTTCATCCTACCCCAAGAAGTGATTCTTGTTCCACCTCTAGCCACTCTTTCTGTTTGCACACTACTCCACCATGTAAGTGCTATCCCTCTCAACTTTGTTTTTGCAAATTTAATCTTCTTCTCATCACTCATCTCCTCATACTCAAAATTTTTTTCAAGGGCATCTATCCACCCTAATAGCTCTTCACTATCCATCTTCCCTTGATAGATAGGTAACTCTATGTTTGCCTTTGTTCCACTTCCTTGGACTGCCTTAAGCAATCTCACAAATCTCCTTTCTTCCACATCTAACTCATCATCAGGAGTGTTCTCATCTACCTTCTCAGGTCCTCCATCATCTCCTTCTTGATCATCTTATTCATCCCCTCTAGAATTCTTTTCCAATGCTTCCAACCTTGCCAAGATTGATGCATTCTCCCTTCTCACTTGTCTTAACTCTCTTTCTCTTGCAGCATCTTGTTCTTTTCTATCCCTCAACTCTTTTTCTCTTGCCTCTAAGGCTTTTCTCACTTCATTGTTCTCCCTAGCCATTTGATTTTTTGGAGCCATATTCACACTTTCACAAACCCTTATTGTTTCACAAGATCCTACCACTCCCTCAAGGACCTACTTGCTGCTCTGATACCACTATGATGCAGAGGTGCTAGGTCTTAGAGATAATTTAACAAGAACAAAAGGTTTAGACCAAATGTGGGCTTCAATCAGCAAGACTTCACTAGTCTTTTTCTTGTCCTAAACTCCACCAAAGGGCTCAAGTTTGGATTCCAACTTCTCAGATGAATTTTAGCACCTTCTAGGGTCTCAACCTACCCCAACCAACAAGGTTCCAAAGGTTTCACAAACCAATTTGATAGATTCTTGACAATTCCCCTTAAACAGGCCTAATCCTTGTAGTCTTGTTCAACAACTAATTTGTACTTTTCCCCAAACTTTCCCAAAGCACTTCAAAATATAATGACTGATTTGGATACCCTTTATCATGTTGTATAACATATCCCAAACTTAGATATTGTTGTTTTAGACGAAATATGACTGTCCTAACACCCTGCTGTCTTCCTACAAGGCCTAAATTGACCATTTTACAAAGGAACCCTATGACAAACTTGTCCCACACACTTCAAACCTAAAAACAGTCTTAGAAAAGGGTTCAAAACCAAGGATTTTCTAGGTCTTATTAGATGGTTTGCACATTTATGGTTTGAAATACAAAAACCTCGTTTCTAGGCCTCAAAACCTAGGGCTTGCTAGATCTTCCACCTCCAATCACTTACAGACCTCATTCAAAGGTCTAACACCATCTAATTGACCATATTAAACAACAACAATCCTAAAAATATCACCTTGTTAAGACGGATCTCCGGCTGCTATAACCATGCCACCATTTCAATGCTTTTTCACAAGCAATCCCTTACTTCAAATGGTGATCACCTTCCAGTTTGAACTCCTCCTGCCTTGCAAAGGTTAAAGAATCATAGTATACATGTTATCAAGGACCTATCCCATGAGAACCAGGGTCTTACATTCATGGGAAGGCCCAAAGATGCATTGCCACCACTCAAAACACACAGAACAGTGTGCTGTTTTTTATGACAGTCAACAAGAACAGAAATAAAACTAATCTAAAAACTTTTTCAGAGCATGGAATGAAGTCTACTAATGTTAACTGAGGTCCTAATACATTTTCCAACACTCATCAACCAAAGAATCAATGGAAATGAGAAGAAAAAAATGCAAGAAAACTGAAATTTCTGTTATTTCCCAGTCTGCCGTACCAAAAAACAGCCTCCAAAGTACTTGTCCGTACATCAAATGCCTTGGAATGCTTACATAAGTTCTATCCAACTTCCTTAACCAATCCCCATCGGTTGGAGTTGGTTTAACCACAAAGAAACTACTCAAATTGACTTTCCCTCCTAAATGCATAATTCAGAAATTTGAATTTCTGAACTTTGGTTTAGTGAATTTCTGCCTTATTTAATGAACTTCTACCTTATTTATTTATCATGTTTGATTTTATTTAGGTTCATTAAACCTTCTTATTGATCTTAGACACCTCTAATTGACTCTAGGGGCACTATTGGCCCAACTTACATCATTTTTGGTCCTAGGGTCCTTACCAGGACCCTCAAGACATTTAAACATTACATCATCTTGACCATTACAATATGTCATTATTGGTTTTAGGCTATTCCATTTGACTTGATGGACTCCATGGACTCCTCTCTTATTCACTGATGCCTCCTTGTTCCACAATGTTCTATTAGGTGCTCCTGCACCATACTCCCCAGCATAATAAAAACTCTTGTCCCAAGAGTAATATGCTTTGCTCCAAACATCCTGCAGTCTTGTTGAAATGTTCCTCTGATTTGCGACAGGGAACATGAACTCTCCAAAGGTTATCTTCCTCCTCCTACCTACATAGCTCTCACAACCAATGTTAGTATCATAAAACATGCTTGAATGTCCTTGCTTAGGACGTTGCTGCTGTGGTGTTTCTGCCTTCTCCATCTGATTTGTTCTCCTCTGTAAGGTCTGTTGTCTACCTTCCTTTTCTTGCCTCCCTATAGGGCATTCAATGTCTCCCACCTTGATGCAATGTAAGTTCCAAACTTGCTGTCCTGTAGGACTGTCATAAACCTTCTTCTGCTGCAACTGTTCTTGTTGTTCAACCTGCACATCCAACTTCAATTTCTCTCCAAAACAGATAGTAACATGTTCCTTCTTGTCTCCACAAGGTAAAGGGATTAATCTAAATTGTTTACCATCTTTGTGCACCAAATAGTTATTAGTATAACCATCATGAATTGTCCTCCTTAAATGCTGCCATGGTCTTCCCAAAATCATATGCCCACATGCCATTGAAATAACATCACATAAAATAGAATCATGATATGGACCAATGGAAAAATCAACATATGCCCTCTGATTAACCCTTACTTGCTGCTCTTGACTTACCCAAGTGGCATTGTAAGGACTAGGATGATCAAATGTTTTCAATCCCAACTTGTGCACCATATCCCAGGAAACTAGATTATCATGTGAACCTGAATCTATAATCAACTTGCACATTTTTCCATGGCTTAAACAATTAGTTTTAAAAATGGATACCTGTGGTGCTTGCTGCATTTTGCCTTTTTCCACCATGAGCAAATCTCCATCTGTAACTAGATAGGCTGGTGCTGGTTCTTGGTCTTCTTTCTTTTCCTCTTCTTGTGCCAAATGAACTCTTCTCTCCTTGTTCTTATCAGCATCATCTCTCTTAGGACATTTGAAAGATGTGTGTCCCACTTCATTGCAATGATAACACCTACCTGTGAATACTCCTCTACCTGATCCAAACCTACCTCCACCTCTATATCCACCTCTCTGATCTGCAGAAAACTCTTTGCCTTTCTCATTGCTGCTTTGTCCTTCATTAGTAGGTCTGCCCCTACCTCTATATCCTCTACCACTACCTCCTTGTCTTTCTTGCTTCCTCTTCACCCTCTCTTCAGCCCGTATGGCCAACTGAAAACATTCTCCAAGTGATTTTGGTATTGTCAAACCAATCTCATCTTGCAAGTTATACCTAAGCCCATTAAGGTATCTTGCCACTTTCTCTTCTTCATCTTCTAATCCTCCTCTAATACTAAGCTTATGAAATTGCTCAGTATAGGACATAACATCCATGTCCTTTTGTTTCAAATTCTGCCTCATCCTCTTTGTTTGAATGGAGTAATCGGATGGAAGAAATTGATCCTTCATCATATCCTTCATCCTACCCCAAGAAGTGATTCTTGTTCCACCTCTAGCCACTCTTTCTGTTTGCATACTGCTCCACATGTAAGTGCTGTCCCTCTCAACTTTGTTTTTGCAAATTTAATCTTCTTCTCATCACTCATCTCCTCATACTCAAAAATTTTTTCAAGGGCATCTATCCACCCTAATAGCTCTTCACTATCCATCTTCCCTTGATATATAGGTAACTCTATGTTTGCCTTTGTTCCACTTCCTTGGACTGCCTTAAGCAATCTCACAAATCTCCTTTCTTCCACATCCAACTCATCATCAGGAGTGTTCTCATCTACCTTCTCAGGTCCTCCATCATCTCCTTCTTGATCATCTTGTTCATCCCCTCTAGAATTCTTTTCCAATGCTTCCAACCTTGCCAAGATTGATGCATTCTCCCTTCTCACTTGTCTTAACTCTCTTTCTCTTGCAGCATCTTGTTCTTTTCTATCCCTCAACTCTTTTTCTCTTGCCTCTAAGGCTTCTCTCAATTCATTGTTCTCCCTAGCCATTGTATTTTTTGGAGCCATATTCACACTTTCACAAACCCTTATTGTTTCACAAGATCCTACCACTCCCTCAAGGACCTACTTGCTGCTCTGATATCACTATGATGCAAAGGTGTTAGGTCTTAGAGATAATTTAACAAGAACAAAAGGTTTAGACCAAATGTGGGCTTCAATCAGTAAGACTTCACTAGTCTTTTTCTTGTCCTAAACTCCACCAAAGGGCTCAAGTTTGGATTCCAACTTCTCAGATGAATTTTAGCACCTTCTAGGGTCTCAACCTACCCCAACCAACAAGGTTCCAAAGGTTTCACAAACCAATTTGATAGATTCTTGACAATTCCCCTTAAACAGGCCTAATCCTTGTAGTCTTGTTCAGCAACTAATTTGTACTTTTCCCCAAACTTTCCCAAAGTACTTCAAAATATAATGACTGATTTGGATACCCTTTATCAAGTTATATAACATATCCCAAACTCAGATATTGTTGTTTTGGACAAAATATGACTGTCCTAACACCCTGTTGTCTTCCTACAAGGCCTAAATTGACCATTTTACAAAGGAACCCTATGACAAACTTATCCCACACATTTCAAACCTAAAAACAGTCTTAGAAAAGGGTTCAAAACCAAGGATTTTCCAGGTCTTATTAGATGGTTTGCACATTTATGGTTTGAAATACAAAAACCTCATTTCTAGGCCTCAAAACCTAGGGCTTGCTAGATCTTCCACCTCCAATCACTTCTAGACCTCATTCAAAGGTCTAACACCATCTCCTTGACCATATTAAACAACAGCAACCATAAAAATATCACCTTGTTAAGACGGATCTCCGGCTGCTATAACCATGCCACCATTTCAATGTTTTTTCACAAGCAATCCGTTACTTCAAATGGTGATCACCTTCCAGTTTGAACTCCTCCTGCCTTGCCAAGGTTAAAGAATCATAGTATACATGTTAGCAAGGACCTATCCCATGAGAACCAGGGTCTTACATTCATGGGAAGGCCCAAAGATGCATTGCCACCACTCAAAACACACAGAACAGTGTGCTGTTTTTTTATGACAGTCAACAAGAACAGAAATAAAACTGATCTAAAAACTTTTTCAGAGCATGGAATGAAGTCTACTAATGTTAACTAAGGTCCTAATACATTTTCCAACACTCAGCAACCAAAGAATCAATGGAAATGAGAAGAAAAAATGCAAGAAAACTGAAATTTCTGTTATTTCCCAGTCTGCCGTACCAAAAAACAGCCTCCAAAGTACTTGTCCGTACATCAAATGCCTTGGAATGCTTACATAAGTTCTATCCAACTTCCTTAACCAATCCCCATCGGTTGGAGTTGGTTTAACCACAAAGAAACTACTCAAATTGACTTTCCCTCCTAAATGCATAATTCAGAAATTTGAATTTCTGAACTTTGGTTTAGTGAATTTCTGCCTTATTTAATGAACTTCTACCTTATTTATTTATCATGTTTGATTTTATTTAGGTTCATTAAACCTTCTTATTGATCTTAGACACCTCTATTTGACTCTAGGGGCACTATTGGCCCAACTTACATCATTTTTGGTTCTAGGGTCCTTACCAAGACCCTCAAGACATTTAAACATTACATCATCTTGACCATTACAATATGTCATTATTGATTTTAGGCTATTCCATTTGACTTGATGGACTCCATGGACTCCTCTCTTATTCACTGATGCCTCCTTGTTCCACAATGTTCTATTAGGTGCTCCTTCACCATTAAGGGTGTAGGAAACACCACAAAATGAAAGAAATGAAGATGGACATGAAATATGAACATGGAATGAAATAAGCATCGAGAAACACGAAAGATCCCTTCAAAAGTTTTTATTTTTCACATCGAGTTCACCAAAATAGGTGGTGAATCTAGTGTCAGATGTGAAAGTGATGATGAAATGGGATCAAAGAAATGAAAATGTCAAAATATTTAATTAGGAGGTTTTTTTTCCTCATGTCGGGTTCACCAAAATATGTGTGAATTCGATGCCATGTGTGAAAGTGATGATGAATAAATTTTGCAAGAAAAAATGGAAAGAACTCGTCATATAGAAGGATTTGTTATTCACATCGGGTTCACCAAAATATGTACACTCAAAAACATGACTTGGTTGCACGAGGCAATCAACTTGGCTTTGATGAGAACACAGACCCTTCTCCTTGCCATAGGGTGAACCTCCACATTACTCTCACTCTTGTGGAAGTACCCAGTCGAGAGGAGGTGACACACAGGGGTGGTCCTACTCACTTGACAGTTGGGCTTCATGGAGAGTGGTTGTCTAGTCTTGGGGCCTTTCATGGATATTAATTCTAATGTATTGCTTTGTGGCCATTGTAATTGAAATAACTATATGACCCTAAGGGTCACTAGTTATTGTTCTCCTATTCGGATTCTAAAGATTCCAACGTTGAGTTGGTTATCGATTGTTTTTGTTTATGTTTTTGTCATGTTGGAGTTGCTCATCAAATCATTGTATGATGATTCGTGTTTGAGCCAATCTTAGCCTATGTTGTTTGTGGATTATCAACTAATCGTGTTGTGGCCTTGGGTGTATCTCCTCAATCTCTTTGAGGATCCACTCACCTCTAAGTCCAAGGAAATTCGTGAGCCCAAACTGAAAGAGAGTTCATTGGAGTTGACCTCAATTTGACTAAGGTTTGACTTAGGGTTTGTGACCTAAGGTTTAACTTTCTTTTCTTTACATTGGTTGACTAGTGTTGACTAGTGTTGACCTTGTGATGAAATATATGGTTTTCAATCTTCGTGTGATGCTTCTATTTTTGTTGTTTTCTATTTTTGAATGTATGCAACCTATATGTATGCAAGACAATATTTTTTTGTTTTTTGTGGATTTTTATGAAAAGATTTTTTTTTTAATCTAGGATTTGAAATGTGTATGCAATTTAAAATGGGGTTACCTAATGCAATATGATATGTCTTTTTTTTCTTGATATTTTGGATCTAATTACTCTATGAAATGAAATTGCTTTAAAACAAACTAAACTAATGATGCAAAGTACTTGAAGTAAACTAATCTAACAAAAGAATTATATTTATCCTATCAAGGAAATTGCAACATCCAATTACTATTCCCAAGATCAATTTTAAGATTAGCTAATTACTATCACAATGAAAAAAGCACTAAAGAATCTGGAATGTGACATGTATGAGCCTCCACTACCCTCAGGAATCCTTGTGTTAGCAACCTCTTCATCCTCTTGTAGTAGCGGCGATCTCCTCTGGGCAACAATAGGGAAGGGATGCAAAATAGCTTTAGAAAGCTTGAAATGTGAGCTAAATGTGAGCTAAAAGAGCATGTGTCTTGCAAATGGGTAGTGTAATGATGTGATGAGAAGCTTTTAGCAAAGATTGGATGAAACAATTATGAAATAAAAGGCTTGTAAGTCCTATATGATCATATGGATACTATGTGGAGAGCAAAAAACCTGCAAAGATTGGATGCATAAATGAAATTGCCTCCCAAAAGGGGGAGCTTTGAAGCTATGTAATAATGAAACTAATGAGAAGAAAGCTTGGAAGCTTTGAAAAAATAAAAAAAGAAATAATAAAGAGGCTCAAAGGCATGTGGAGAAGCTTGGAAATGTTGGCAAGAGACACTGTGTGGCTTCATGATTGTTGTCATTGATGGCAACAAAGATCATTCCACACATCCGCAGGACATGGTGTGTCCTCACTGGAAGTCAGATTGAAGAAGTGTTAAGGTCTGGTAAGCAAGAACAGAGCAGTCAGTAAGGTCCAATAGACAGGTCCAGATCTCTCAGTAGAAGTATCTTAGTGAAGTACGGATTTGGGGAAGTCAAGAGGAGTATCTTGACTGATAGATTCCAAGGTTTGAGCCTCCGGTGTGGAAAGGATAAAGAGATATGAATACTTGAGTGTCAGGTTCCCAAGTGACAGTGTGAATAGAGGAAGAACTGACTGGCAGAACATCAGACATTATTCTAGATGTGTTACTGATGATGGAAAAGGTTCTTAAGGCATAATTTATGTTTGGCCGACATGATTGATGACTTCTACAAGTATATGCTTGATCCGCATTACTTTGTATGCAAGGATTTAGCTGACAGATCAGAGTTTGAGGAAATTATTGACTTCTTCGGATGCCGACTAGAAAGATGATGAAATCACTTATGCGGATATATATACATGATTGATTTAGATGTGAAGGGGTGTGTGTTGTGTTGTGTGGTGCAAATAAAAGTAGAAGAGCGGAGTGAAGATAGTAGAAGAGGTCTAGAATGTGAAAGTACAGCTGCATCAAGAGAGAAAGAATGAAGTGTAGCAGATCAGTCTATTGAGCTAAACCGGAACTGAACCTCAGCATGTGTGGATGCTTCTCATCAGTTCAAGCATTAAGTTACTTTCCTTTCTTGTAGATAGTGAGTCTCTTGTGAGCAGTGTGCTTGGGTAGTGAGCCCTAATTGGCAAGTGCCATTTTGTATCTTCTATTCTTCTAACAGAGAATATTATCTTGGGTTAATCACCCCGTGGTTTTTTCCCTTAACAGGGTTTCCACATCAAAATCATTGTGTCATGTGTATTTGTGTTATTTCCCTTTATGATTATGATTGCTTATTTGATCTAGTGTTGCATTAACTATTAAGGAAGCACTAAAAGTTGAAATAGTAGGATAACTGATTCACCCCCCCTCTCAGTTATCAATAATTCGTATTAGAGCCAAGTTCCTCCCAACAGAGCCTAACAGCTTGAGGAAGATCTGGGAATTCAAATGGATGTGTATGGTATGAGGGAACAACTTAAGTCTGCCCTAGATGATCTTGAGCAATCAAATTCTGAAGTTAATGAATTGAAGGAAAGACTCAAACAGGCTAATGATTTCATAAATGAACTAAAAGGGAAACTGAGTCTCTCTATGAAAAAGAGAAAAGAGCACCTTCAGCAACTAGCAAGTCAAGGTGAAGCCCATGATACAAATGAAGATCTGAAGGAGAAAACCAAGTTGTGTGAAAAGTTATCAAAAGAGATCATTATGGTAAGACATGAGATGGAATCAGGAGTTATGAAGTTTACCCAAGAAATTGAAGAGAAAAGAAAAACTGAAGATGATCTAAGACAATCTCTCAAGGAGAAATCAGAAGACTGCCACAAGATGGATAGAATAATCAGACACCTTGAATCTGATCTTGAAGATGCTAAAGATAATGAATAAAAACTTGAGGATCAAATTGTCTCTCTTAAAAGGAATCTTCAAACAGCAAATGAATATAAAAAAAATTCAAGATAAGTTCTGCTCAACTTGAAGTTCTTCTTGAAAGTCAAAAGAGGGTAGATGACAAGTGTGGTTTGGGATATGAGAAAGGAGAAAGCTCCGGATCCAGTCAGAAGAATTTTGGATTAGAAAATCCAAGGAACATGCATAGAAGACCTCCGGTAAGACAGCCTAATGCTCAAAGATATCCATCCTTCAATGGATACTGCCACAACTGTAATAACTTTGGTCATAGAGCTAATCAGTGCAGAAAGAGAATGAATCAGACTAATACATCCTTCTCCCGACAGTGTTTCAATTGCAAAAGGTATGGTCAAAAATCTCATGAATGCAAAAATATGCAAATGAATAATTCATTCAATGGTAGATGCTTTGCATGCAATAGAATGGGTCACATGGCTAATCAATGTAGATCAAGAGGATATCAATCAAATATGCAAAGAAATGTTGTTTTCCAAATTTGCAATAGATCCAGTCATATTGCAAAATTCTATAGAAGCAAGAATCAGGACAAAAGAGGTCTAGTACATCATAATCAGAATCAAGATAAGGGAAAACAAAAAGTGAATGCGGATGAAGTTCAAAGTGAGATGAACAAGATTTGGGTGAAGAAAAGTACAGAGAATGTAGGGGATGGATCTGCACCAAATTCTAGTGCTGATATTCCTTCTGGAAATTAAAAAGTGAGCTTTGGCTCAGGGGGAGACACAAAGAAAACCTTGTTCCCCCAGCCAGTCAATTGGTGCCGGAACTGGCACAAGAAGAGTTGCGGGTTAAAGGGTTCATAAGAGAAACATCTAAATAAACTATGATTAAGATTTGGAAGATCCGCAAGATGTTTAAGACCAAGATTGATCTAGTTCTTCAAGTCATCCGAATAAGGCAAACCGGAATGACTTAGGTCGAGCATTTATTGCAACTTGACATTAGGGTTTGCGGAGAAATATAAGGGTTTTCTCATTAAGCACTTGTTCATTCTGCATTCAAGAAGAAATGAAAAGAGAAGCTCTACAACAAAATTCCTCAAGCTCATCAAAGATCATTTGCAGAAGTCATTTCATCCAGAAATCGATCCGGCTAACTTCGTGAAACTGAAAGACGCAAAAGGTATTTTCCGTTCTTAAAATATCTCTCTGCAAATCTCTTTAAAAGATGTCTACTCCGAATATAGTAAAGATCACTGATAGGCCTCACCCCAAATTCAAGAAACATCCCTACAAATCTTTGGAAATAGATCCCCTAGGAGCTTTTTCCAATGTTCCACATGGTGTTTTACACATAGAAGACATTAGGGTTTACAAACATGCAAATATTGAAGAGTTTGGGGAATTCAAACTAAGAGACATCTATCACAAACAATTGATAGATGATGCTTTTGAGCTTAAACCAGAATATAAGGGCATCCAGGAGAAACATTTTGATCAGTTCATTCATCTCTCCTACTTTGAAGAAGATGAATGGGTCCGGTATGTATTGAGTAGGGTGCATGATAACTTCCTATGGCTGAACAAACCTTGCAAAATCACTAAGGAGGCAATTAGGACAGTAACTGGTTTACACTCCTCCGGAGGGATACTTGTCCTCAAATCTGTCAAAAACAACATTGTAACTAAGGCCACCGGATCAAAATTTGATAAGAGGGCAATGACCATTGAAGATATTACTGACTCGGATATCAAGTTTGCATCTATGAGAATAGGATATAAGATATATCACTCTAGTAGGGAGAATTCAGTATCCGGAACTGCAGTATATACTGCCTATGAGATGCTAAGAAAGAATGCAAAGTATGATCTCTGTGAACTCCTTCTGAGTCAATTGATAGAAAACATATAGAAAATCAAAAAGGACAAGAAGAACTCCTTTAAATATGGTGGACTATTATTGTGCTTATTTTTCTACTTCATGAATGAACTACCCGGATCCAATGGATGGGTATGGCAAAATAGCAAACCAGTAGCAATTCAAATCAGAGATTACTTGCATGAACTTGGGGATGCCAAGGCAAGGAATACAGCTCTATGGGGGTACTTTAAGAACTTCCAAAATACTATGCAAATCAGAGAAAGAATTCCAAAATCATTGGTTGAGAAATATAAAGATACTGTTTGTTTTATGGTAGAGACTGATCAATGCCTAATAGAGGCAGTGGAACCAAGGACAGTCTGGATCATGCCTATGGGGTATGAAGTTGATGAGAAAATTGTTGAGCTGCATGTTGAACACATGCTAAGTCAACCAAAAGATCCCAAGGCAGAAAGGTTTGGAACCTTTGAGGAGCTAAGTGTAAAGATTCATGTGGAACTCAGACAACCAGAGATGAAGAGGAAGGTGAGAAAAGAAGTTGAAGATGTTGCCAAAGGATTTGGCATCTGAAAGGAGGTACTTGATGCCAACAGGGAAAAGATGGAAAGGGCTGAGGAAGAAAAGAAAAAGGCAGAAAAGAAAAGTGAGGAAAGTGTTCTGGCAAAGTCTTCCACCCAGACCAGATCATCAAAGAGATCTGCACCTACCATTGCCAAAAGCTCAAGGCCATCAAAACCAAAAGCACAATCATCCAGCAAAGGAGAGAAAAGAACAAAGACAAAAGCCACAAGGGCTTATGCTAGTCAAAGGGATGAAGAGGAGACTGAATCTAATGAAGAAATCAGGAAAATGAAGAAAAAGAAGAAAACATCTGGTGAACCCTCTCTCGGACAGGAGGAAGAAGAAAAGACAGAGGAATATGTTGAAAAACCCACTCTTCACATCAATGACATGATCAAATCAGTCATAGTGGATGGAAATCTTCAGCCAATGGTTGAATTCTATGATGATTATGGTGAAGCAGATCAAAAGATATTGCAAGATGCCACAGTCAGGTACCTAAATATCTACAACAAAGCATTTATTGAAATTATATCTCTAATCCCCAAAAGCTTGGAGAAGGAACTTGAAATAAGAAAGAACAATGCCCAAGCCAAATATCTAGAAATCTGGGAACAGATAGCAATTCAGCTATATCCTTCAATCGATCCCAAGAAAATGAATATGATCTTCAAAGACTGTAAGGATGAGTTCAGGAGCAAAGCAAGGATGAATCAACTTATGCTCGGAGAGACTGACAAAGTTGCAAAAGAGATAGAAGAGATCCTCCAGAATGCATTCAAAAGATTCAACATTCCAATTATAGAGGACTTGGGTACTGATCCCTCAACTACAAGTGTTGCGGAAGAGTCTACTGAGAAAATGACAGAAGAGGTAATGAATACCAGTGCAAAAACAGCTAAGGACTTGGAATCCTCTACTCCAGAAGAGGTGGCCCATGAACAGACTAACATTTCTCCTCTGGTTTCCCCTGATGACTCTGGATCTAAAGAAGAAGAAATAATAAAGGAGAAAGAAAAAGAGGTGAAAAGTAAAGAAGGAAGTCAACCTAAAAAGAACATAAGTGACACTGCAAAAGAGAAGAAGAATCTGTCTCTGGCAAGAGACACTGTAGAATCTGTCAAGGACTTCTTGACAAAAGAAACTAATGAGATGGATGAACTAGAATTACTAAAAGGGCCGTTAGATTTTGACTCTCTATCTCCAGTACAAACAATGAAGATAGCTTCATTTGCAAATGCGAAGGCCAAAGAGAAACTACTGAAATCTCACATGGAAGACTGTGAGCTTATAGAGGTAGCATCCGGAGTGTTGGAAAAGATCATGCCATCTTTTCAGAAGGATCCCACAGCCTCCTCTTCCGGTAATCTCAAAACTCTAGTCAATAGTGTTAGCACACATTTTGATTCTCTAGAGAAGTCAGCTAAAGAAAAGGTCCGGAAGGAGTTTTTGGATAAGAGATTCTCTGAAGTACAGGGTCTGATAACAAATGATAGGAGAGTTATGGATATTGGGATAAATAACTTGGAAAATGCTCTTAAAGATGATGGAAATATGTATAAATTTTGCTTATCTTGGCCCACAGTGACCAAAGATATTGAGAAGAAAGTAAAAGAGCAAGAGGATAAACTACTAAGTTTGTCTCAAAGTTTTGATCCTCTCTCATCCTCCATAGTAAATCAAGAGTGTCAGACTGTTGCAATCACAAATGTAATAAAGAAATTTGAGAAGGAAAGGAAGAACATAATTAGCCGAATGGGTGAACTTAGAGGGATCATTATCCCTAAGTTAGAGGCCATGCATGAGGCCATAAGTGATGCTCGGACTACCACCCGAACCAATGATCCGATAGATCTTAAGAGGGCAGAAGCTTTTGCGTTCCTGTTGAGTGGTCACATCTCAATTTTGGACAGGATGAAGGTGAGTTGGGCGACAGAAGTTGTACAATTGACAAATACTTTTGCAGATATACTAAAGTTTATGTAAAGTATAACCAGAAAATATACTTATGTGACTAAGTATAGTTGAATTTTTGAGAATTTTGGTGTGCGGACCCCACCCTTTGCCATTGATGTCAAAGGGGGAGTGAGAAGCAGTGAAAAATGTGGACTTCAGCCAAGGGGGAGCTCTGATAAAATGTACAATAGAACAGAGCATCAACCAAGGGGGAGTGTAGTATCACACTTAGTCATTTTTCACTAAGTGTTGCCATCAATGCCAAAGGGGGAGATTGTTGACAAGAGACACTGTGTGGCTTCATGATTGTTGTCATTGATTGCAACAAAGATCATTCCACACATCCGCAGGACATGGTGTGTCCTCACCGGAAGTCAGATTGAAGAAGTGTTAAGGTTCGGTAAGCAAGAACAGAGCAGTTAGTAAGGTCCGACAGACAGGTTCAGATCTCTCAGTAGAAGTATCTCATTGAAGTGCGGATTTGGGGAAGTCAAGAGGAGTATCTTGACTGATAGATTCCAGGGTTTGAGCCTCCGGTGTGGAAAGGATAAAGAGATATGAATACTTGAGTGTCAGGTTCCCAAGTGACAGTGTGAACAGAGGAAGAACTGACTGGCAGAACATTAGACATTATTCCGGATGTGTTATTGATGATGGAAAAGGTTCTTAAGGCATAATTTATGTTTGGCCAACATGATTGATGACTTCTACAAGTATATGCTTGATCCGCATTACTTTGTATGCAAGGATTTAGCCAATAGATCAGAGTTTGAGGAAATTATTGACTGCTCCGGATGTCGACTAGAAAGATGATGAAATCACTTATGCGGATATATATACATGATTGATTTAGATGTGAAGGGGTGTGTGTTGTGTTGTGTGGTGCGAATAAAAGCAGAAGAGCAGAGTGAAGATAGTAGAAGAGGTCCGAAATGTGAAAGTACAGCTGCATCAAGAGAGAGTAAGAATGAAGTGCAGCAGATCAGTCTATTGAGCTAAACTAGAACTGAACCTCAGCATGTGTGGATGCTTCTCATCAGTTCAAGCATTAAGTTACTTTCCTTTCTTGTAGACAGTGAGTCTCTTGTGAGCAGTGTGCTCGGGCAGTGAGCCCTAATTGGCAAGTGCCATTTTGTATCTTCTATTCTTCTAACAGAGAATATTATCTTGGGTTAATCACCCCGTGGTTTTTTCCCTTAATAGGGTTTCCACGTCAAAATCATTGTGTCATGTGTATTTGTGTTATTTCCCTTTATGATTATGATTGCTTATTTGATCTGGTGTTGCATTAACTATTAAGGAAGCACTGAAAGTTGAAATAGTAGGATAACTGATTCACCCCCCCTCTTAGTTATCAACAGGAAAATCTTGTGAAGAAGGGAAGAACATTCTCCAACTTAGAAAATAATAAAGAGGGGAGGGGTATTTATAGCTTGGAAGAGGTCATGAAAGGTGGAATTGATTGAGAAGTTAACTCAATTTGATTTAAGAGTTAACAAGGTTGATTGACGAGTGAATTGTATTGATTAGGGAGTGATGAAGCAATGATAGCTTATTGTAGAAGTGTCAATGGAGTTAGCATGAGTTAGAGAGGTGATAAGTATAGATTAAATGGAGTTAATTATGTATGGTTGAAGGCTTGGAATAGTTCACTCTATGTTTAGGCCAAAAAATCATGCAAATAGGAAGAAATATGAGTAAAAATAGAGCTTTTTTGCATCCAAACTCAATTTTTTTTGTGGCTAGAAGAGATGGTAGGGTTTCCCATGGGTCACCCCCTTTACTAGTCTAAATCACCTAGGGGTGACCCATGGGAGACCCACAAAGGAGTGGACTTGGATTGAAATGCATGATGGGAGATGGTTAGTTAGGTGATGAGGAGGTGAACTGCCTCCGGAATTTGGTTGAAAGGTGGTCAAAAACCAAATCTCCTTGGAGGATATCTTGAAATAATAGAGGGAGATTTGCCCTAGTTGAACATAACCAAAAACTAAAAGTTGGGGATGGCTGGGGATGTCCTCTAAAGGGCTCCTATGGGTTGGGTTGGATGAAAAACACTAGGAAAATGTCAAATTACAACAAATAGATGAATAAAAGGCTTAGAGACGAAATCGTAAGCATAAAAAGAAAAAAATGACAAGTGTCGAAATTGAGGGAAAATTTAGTATGACAAAGGGGAAACAAAGGAAGAAACAAAATCCCACTTGTTGCCAAGATAAATGTTGTTGAGGGAATTATTTCACGCTTACATGTACATGACAAGGATTATGAGTCATCATGGGGTCCTCGTGGAGGTTGTGCATGATTTTGGTGCTTACAGACACAAAATAATGTAGACTAATATGAAATTGATTTGCCGCCATAGGATTCCCAAACAAATTATTTAAACATCCTTGTTTTGCAAAGCACTTGATGCATGTTGACCAACAGGTTTGAGTTGTAGCCAGTTCCACACACAGGGACCTACATGCTACAAATAGAAAAAAAAGCCTTAGAAGATTATTTAATTTTTTGCTCACCCCTTCTCCCATTGGATAGTTATTTTTTGACATTTTTTACAAATGAAAATTAGGAACTTCAACCAACAAAAATACTTAGTGTCCAACAAGCACACAAGAATTATTTTTGCATGTATGAAAAAACAAAGTTAATGAAAACATTAATAAAAACTTAGATTTTCTCTCTTACATGCCGACCAAAGCAAATAAAAAAATACAAACATAAAATATAAGTAATCCCCACAAGAGGCAAGGACTAATAAAACAAACACAACTTATCACATTTTAGTTGTATATAATAGTAGATTGTGATAATAAATTAATGTAATAAGACAAATACCACAACATAATGTATAATAGTATATTGTGATAATAAACAAGCATTAACCTTTCAAATGTATTCCAGAAGTGATGGTATGCCTAGAAATGTATATACCATAGAAAATATGACTTTATGAATTCTAAAGTGTATAGCACAAAAAATACAGTTATAATTTCTTTTAATTATTAAGAAAAATCCAGTTTAAAAACTAATTAGAACATCTAAATGTGCTATCAATACAAATATTTATAACCTTATCCACAAATACTATATGTAATAGCTTTGCAAAACAAAAACACAACAAAACTATAAGTATATATACCTGTTAACCATTATACTATATGTACAACAAAACTATATATATATCAACCATTTAATAACATCTTCTATATGTGAACATTACAGTGTTTAGAATTGTCTCACACACGTGGGAAAATTTTTTACACTCGTCGATTGTTCCTATCGACATATTCCTTGAACCTCCTATAGGTGCAAGTGCTACTTTATTGAAAATTAAAAACACATCAGTACATAGTACATAAAAAACAAAGGACTGCTCAATTCAATTCAACTATTCAACTGACTTGTTACACATGGCAATGTTTTTCTTCACTTTTCAATCTGTCGTAGACAAGTGGAAATCTTGTAAGCATTGTTGCATGCGAGTCTAAATTATTGCAAATAATTATCTTCTTTAAAATATCTTCTAAACCCGCATATTATACAAATCTTGGGTGTAAACCATTTAAAAACAAAACTTTGGTAATGCTGACGATGTTGATTAGACCTTTGAATGTGCTGAAAAGAAGCCAAAATACACTTGAAGTGTGTAAATTAGAGGAGTATGACTCTCTTTAATAATATAAACATGAAAATTATTTTTGGATCAGTATTTGATGAATAAAATAATTTTAAGAAATTTACACGTTATTTTTATTTTGAATAAAAAAAATTATTTTAGAAAGGAAGTTTATAATATAATTTTTTAATAAATTAAACCTTTTAATATTATATTATAGGAAGACAAAATATATAATATAAATGGTTTTGAAATTAGAAAATAAATGATATAAGTAGGAAAATGAATTTCCAATAAATGTTACATAGATAAAATAATTTTAAAAGGTTTGTTATTGTCTACAATAAAAGAAATTTTTGGAAAAAGTTTTATAATATATTTGTATAATAAATCATACTTTTTAAATTATAGAAAGATAAATTTCATAATATAAATTATTTTTTAAAGGAATTTTATAAAATAAATAAGTAAGAAAATAAATTTCAAATGAGTGTGCCATAAATAAAACAATCCAAAGAGGTTTAGAAGTGATTTTCTACTTTTTTTTCTTTCCAATTTCTTTTTTGGTTTTTTATTTTTTTATTTTTTACATTTTTCTTTTTCCTTATATATTTACAAGAAAATGAGTGCTCTCATCTCCACTATAGTTTAGAATGTCTCTCCGCATAATATAACAATTCAAAGAGGCTTACGAGTTATTTCTAGTCTAAACAAAAGAAATTCATTTCATTTTATCATAAATCATAGCTTTTCTAAATTATAGAAAGACAAAACTCATAATATAAATGGTTTTTTTTATCTAGTATGAACAAAAGAAATTTATTTTAGAAAAAAAATATTATATTATAATTTTATAATAAATCATACCTTTTAAAATTATAGAAAGACAAATCTCATAATATTAATGGTTTCTTGAAAGGACTTCTACAAAATTAATAATATAAGAAAGAAAATGAATTTCAAATGAGTATTCAATAAATAAAACAATCCAAACAGGTTTACAAATTATTTTAGTGTGAACAAAAGAATTTTATTTTAGAAAAAACTTTATATTATAATTTTATAATAAATTATATCTTTTAAAAGTATAGAAAGACAAATCTCATAATATAAATGGTTTCTTCAAAAGACAAGAAAATGAATTTTAAATAAGTGTAATAAAATAATCCAAATAAGTTTACAAGTCATTTCTAATGTAAACAGAAGAAATTTATTTTCGAAAAAAAAAATTATATAATTTTATAATAAGTCATACTTTTCAAAATTATTAAAAAACAAACATCATAATATAAATAGTTTTTTCAAGACTTCTATAAAATAAGTGATATAGGCAAAAAAATAAATTTTAGATGATTGTTCCATAAATAAAACAATCCAAAAAAGTTTACATGTTATTTTTACTCTAAACAAAACAAATTTATTTTTTAAAAACTTTCTAATCTAATTTTATAATAATTCATACCTTTTAAAATTATAGAGAAATAAATCTCATAATATAAATGGTTTTCTCAAAGGACTTCTACAAAATAAATATTATAGGGAAGAAAATCAAGTAAAACAATCCAAAGAAGTTTACAAGTTATTTATGCTCTAAACAAAAGAAATCTATTTTAGGAAAAACATTATAATAAAATTTTATAATAAATCATACTTTTTAAAATTATAGAAAGACAAACCTCATAATATAAATGGTTTTTTCAAGGGACTTCTACAAAATGAATACTATAAGAAAGAAAATGAATTTCAACTAAGTGATAAAACAATCCAAAGGAGTTTACAAATTATTTCTACTGTGAACAAAATAAATTATTTTATAAAGAAAATTTATAATATATTCTTTTAATAAATCACACTTTTTTAAAAATATAGAAAGATAGGAAAGTTCTTTTGCATATTTTTTTAATCAAGAATAATTGGTAACAAATATCAATGTATAGATTGGATTTATGAAGGGGAATCTTTTGATCTTGATCTTGGATGGTATCTCCAGATCTGTGGTTCTTGTCTAGATCTAGATGATGAAAAGGATATTTCTTGTGATGGGATCATGATATTGCCTATTGTTGGTGGTCCTCCTAGAACCAATCCATGTAATGTCTCCTAGTGCTTGCATGGTGGGAACCTTAGGGGTTTTGAATAACCTAGTTGTTTCCCCTCATCTCCTAGGGATTTGGGGGATGGTCCTCTTGTTTTAAGGAATAGCCCTTCCTAGGAAAATGAAGTAAGGGACTTAGGTATGAATGGTTCAATCTTTGACAATCTGAGAGGGAAAGGAGCACTTTCAAATCCCACTCTTGTTCTTATCTCTCAAAAGAATAATGGGGAGCTCTCCCTCAAAGTTTTAGATGCCATTGTTGATTATGTGTCAACAAAAATAGAGAACTCCCTACTTGCTAAGTTTTGGGGTCCTAGACCTAATGTGGATGCTTTTAGGTCTTGGGAAACTAGAAGATGGGGATTAAAGGGGAAGATGGACATATGTTCCATGCCTAAAAGGTATTATCTAGTTCTTTTCTTTTCAAAATATGTCTTTTGTAACTTTCTTGCCTGGAACCATAGTTCATGGCCAAAACTAGTCTTTTTCTTTAGAAATGGATGCCTATGTCTGACCCCCTAAAAAAGGATATAAAGGTGGATCTAGGTTGGCTTTGTCTCCCTAGACTCCCCCTTGAGTTTTGGTAGGAGGAGGTTTTGAAAGGAATTGCAAACTTGGTGGGCCAATTTGCAGCCATTGATCTAGTGTTGCACTCTAAAAGAGGATTAGTTTTTGTGAGAGTTTACATTTATGTAGATCTAGATTTGATCTATCAAAGGGGATAAATTTGTCATCCAAATTTAGAAGTTGGTTCCTGTTGATGGTGGTTTTAGCACATAGTAACACAGGTGTGATTGTTGGTTTCACACCTCTCTTGAAAAGTATCCTACCCTAGGTAAGACTACTCCAAGGATAAGACAGCTAGGTCTTAGCTTTCTTGGAATCTCTCAATTGGTATGTTCTAGCTGTGCCTACAAGGGGTCTTACATGCAATCTGTAAATCTTCAAGTTTGGGGCAGCAAATACAAATAAGCCCTTTTATGATTTTTAGCTGATTAACAAGATGAAGTGCTGCTGAAATTCCTATTCTAATAGCTAACAATGGTTTCTAAAGAAAATGCAAAAGGTTTAGGGTTTTAGAGGAATCTTAAGTGACATTCATAATGCATAGGTTATCTTTAGTAGACAAATACTCCAAAACTTCAAACCAGCTTCCTAAGTTACCAAACTGAAATGTGTGTTACAGTGCTGTAGAAAACGGTGCTATCTTCAATGGAGGTCAAAAGATTTTTAGATCACATTCATTTTGCTAAATACCCAATAAATGGTGCAACTTAACTTATGAAATGCAATTGAACTTCAGCACAAATAATTAGCCCAAACTAAATTTACATAGCTATTTACCATTAGCAAATAACTAAAAGTATGGACTAGGAATATTCATCAGATACTACAGCAAACCATGAACATTATAAAAGCACAATTAACTCACTACGGGAGAGCAAGAAGTGAACCATGAAAACCAAATTGAGTCAACACAAGACACAAATTCTCAGAAGTACTGCAAAAACTTGCTTTGTATTACTTCAAATGGCATAGAGTCAACAATTCGGTATCAAATCTCTCTTACAAATAGTGGAAAATGACAGCACTTTATATAGAAAGGCAACATACTGAGTTTTCAAATGAACGGTGAAGATTAACTCAACACCGACAGTTCAAATTACATCAATAAATACAATTATAATAGCTCATATCAATTCTTAGATTACATTTTGTCCTTTATGAAAAAGATGAAAAACAACCCCCAGATACATTGAATCTAGTCAATTTGACTAGCCAACTCAGTATATTAATAGAAAAGAACATTTTAGAAGCAAGAAAAAGAAAAATAATATTTTGGGAAGCTTAATGAGAGTAGACCTTCTGCTCTTGGCCCAATGGTCATTTATATACTTTCTACATCCTTCTACATCTTTATTATATGTTGCCTGTGATCCCTTTTTGTTTGGCATTGTCATAACCTTGTGCCAGGGGATATCAAAGGTTTCAGCTAGAGAAGGTGGGGTTAGATCAGCCAAGATATCCCAATTTGCCTAAGTTTTTGGGGGTTTTTTAACCTTGTTTGATGATCTGTTCACATTCTCAACAGAGGATCTAAGAGAGGGTTTCAAAATGAAAATCTTCAATCTCGTATGGAAACCCTAGCTAGAAACCCTACCCATACTAGTTTAGGAAGATTTAATCACTTAATTGCTCATTTAGTAGAAAGATTCAATCATTTTATTCTAAACCCTAACTGTTTGCGAAGAAGAATAGGGTTAAAACCCTACCTGGTAAAAGCGAAAGTGTGTTTGGATTACAGGTAGGTTGTGGGTTCGAGCTCAGGTAGATCAACAACAAAGATGAGAATGACGCTTGAAAAATCCTATTTGTTTGCGTGCAAATGATTAAAAAATGGATGGTTTTCCCCTTATATTCCCTAGCGAATCGCCATTAATGCGCAGGTGTACGACCTGCCAATTTTAGGATTTGCGTGATTTTCTCTGAGCTTGGACTTGGTGGGGAAATTAAATCCGTCGGATTTGATCGGAGCAGGCTATTTTCAGCGCTAAACTTCAAGGTTCAATTTGTATAGTCTTGCGGGTGTTTCGGGTTCATCTGACCGGGTCAATGATCGCTTGATCAAGTGCAAAGTCAAACAAGATTACTTTTAGCATAGAATTACGACAAAAGGGAAATCAGTGTTGAAGTCAGAGACAATGATTTTTAGCACCAGGTCAGACAGACAGGAATTTAGCGCAAAGTCAGAGCAATGGGAATTTAGTGCTAAAGTCGGATAAGTGAGAATTCAGCGCAAAGGTCGGTTGAAGGGCAATCTAGCGCAAAAGGTCGTTCCAAGGCCTTCAAAAGGAAAATAAGGATTCATCTTAGCAGATTTTTGAAGTGATTTTCAATATCATCTATTAATCAAGGTCAAAATGCACTTTGACCATTCAATCACTCAAGAGATGAAAAGATCTAATGACTCTCAAGTCAAATCAAAAGAGGGGGTCCGCATTTTGAATGGGGCGTGTGTGCAAGGCACAACAAATGGTGACTCTGCTGGGAAAATGCTCTCAAGCATTTAATTGATAAACGTTCAGTTTGAACCCAGAATCTCTGTGTTCCCCACATATTAAATGAAAAAGCAAGGTACCCTATCAAAGAATCTAAGATCAGTAATCAGTGCAACCATCCATATCCTAAAAACTTGAGTGTGTGCAATTGTATTCATTCCCATCCTTCGGAAACTAAGTTCACCTAAGATCCCCTGGGACAAGCTAGAAAGTTGAGATTATTCTACCACCAGGAAATGCTCAAATTTTGAAATATTGTAGAGCTTTGAAATGGATGAATGACTAGTTAAGTTTCTGGTATGATCACATTTGATGTTAATCATTTCTGGATAGTACTTTTTGTAAGAATTTGCAATTTAGTGGTCTCTTTTATTTGCACTGTAAGGGGTTTGGTGTTGAAAAACACTTTTTATTTTTACCCAATGTAGGCTAGCAACACTTAGTGTCACCTACCTTCTTTTTGATTGATAGTGCATGTGGTAGAAGAGGAAATCAACCATTTTCACTTGACACAAGATCACCTAGACTCGCCTAGCTACTTCAGGATTATTTAGAGTGTGAGAGGTATATGGTTAGAAAATACTTCAGGTGCACCAACTAATAACTCATTTCCAATGAACAAACACCATACTCCTTGGCATAACAATGGAACCCACAGCAAAGACTAAGTGGAAACCCTAGCTTCTTGAAGGAAGACTCACGATTATTCACCCATCAAAGAAGCACTTGCAGGTCTACACAACTGCCACCACATCAAAAATAAAGACCCCGCAGAAAAGCAAGCGTAGCAAACAAAAACAAAAGGATGACTAATCTAAGCAAAGCACCTAACAACTAAGGAAAGAAAAACTAAACTAAAAGGCAACCTAAACTACCCAAAGCAAACAAACCCCTAACTATGTACATTAAAGCGACGCATGACTGCCTCTCAGGCTTGGAAGTAGTGCTTTAGGAATTGGCCATTGACAGGCAGTGGCAGTTCCTCACCAGTAAGGCTCTTGAGTCAGTATGTATTATCTCCAAGGATCTCATAGATCTGATAGGTACCTAACCAAAGTTTATCAAACTTACCATGTTCTCCTTTCTTCTCATGCGCATTATATCAATATAGGACCAGATCATAAATGTGGAAGGCTTTGACCTTGGCTCTTTTGTCGAACCATCGTTTCATGACTCCCTGATGTTTACCAAAGTTTTCTATAGCAGCGTCACGCTTCTCTTCAAGATGTAGTAATTGGGCCAACCTGGCCCTCCCTCGAGAATGAGCTAATCTCTATCTGGAAGGGCCATAGAATTTTTGGCTGATTAGTCTAGAGGACAACTGATCATTAGTTTCAAGGTAATCTTGCATAAATTGAAGTACCAGAATTCTCAAATGGATGGGAAAGATGGGTTCAATCCCATAGACTAGGTGATAAGGAGATGTGTTCAGAGCTGCTTTATGTTAGATTCTATCAGCCCATAAAGCGAACCTAAGTTGAGTATGCAATTCTCTAGGGTTTTTGTCCAATAGTCTCTTAATAACCTCAAGAAAATTTTTGTTCATTGATTCAGCTACCCCATTCTCTTGTGGATAGTAATTAGATGAGAACTTGAGACTAATCCCATAGTCAAATGCCCAGTTAGAAAAATGTAATGATGAAAAGGCAGAGCCATTAGCACAAACTAAGGCAAATGGACAACCAAATCTAGTGATAATATGCTTTTCAACAAATTCAATAACTACCTCTGTGGTGCATTGCTTACAATCTATTGCCTCAGACCATCGAGTGTAGTAATCAGTAGCGGTCAGAATATACCTGTGGCCTGCAGAGGAAGGTAGATTGATCAGACCAATAAAGTTGAGGCCCCATTGAGCAAATGGTCGTACCTCCACTACTGGTTGCAAAGGCATGGCTGCGTGTCATTCTCTGTGTGCGGCGGTCTACCATATATGACAGGTTCTTACATGTGAATATGCGTCTTTGAACAAAGTTAGCTAGTAATACCCGGCACGAAGAACCTGATTAGCTGTTGAATGCGCTGACCCATGACCAGTCCCAAATCTCTCATGAAAATTGGTTAGCACCTGAGTGACCTCTGACTTGTCCAAACACCTTAGATAAATGCCTTTGTGATTCTTCTTGTAAAGGACTGATCCTTTTATCATATAACTACTACTTTTTAGTTTAAGCGCTCTCCTTTTCACAGAATTCAGTTGTGGTGGACAGTGTTGATTGAGTAAATAAAATATGATATCTCCATACCACTCATCTTTTGAAATGTCTTCTAACAAGTACTGCTGAGAAACCAGGTTTGGTCCCACTTTAGCCATCATTCTAGTCAGGGCCTGACCTCTTACCAATTTCATAGGTTGAATATCTATGTCAAACTCTTGCATTATGGTGACCCACTTCCCTCTTCTTTCTCCTAATTCACATTGCATCAGTAATGCTTTGACTGCTGTATCTGGGACTATGGCAATTACTTGACTTCTTAGGATGTAATGGTAGAATTTCTTAACTGCCTTTACAAGATCATATGCTTTTTTTTCCACATTTGGATACCTTAGCTCTACGTCTTTCAATGGGGTGCTCATGAAAGTGATGGGCCTTTCATCATCAACTGACCTCTTCTCTGTCAACATTGCAGCACAAGTGTGTTCGGAAGCAAATGAATATATGTGAAATGGCAAAGTGTAATTAGGACTCACCAAGATAGGTGCATTGGATATAGCTTGCTTAATTTCTGCGAAGGTAGCCTTGGCTTTTGGAGTCCAATCTATTTTAGCATCTTTCTTCAGCATGGCGTTAAGAGGTTGAACAATCTTAACAAACCCTGTAATGAATTTACGTACGAAATTGATCTTACCAAAATATGACTTAAGTTCCTTCTTGCTGGCTGGGGGAGGTATTTTGAGTATTGCCTGGATCTAGTCTGGGTTAATAGATATTCCTTTCTTAGATATTACATGTCCCAACAACTTTCCCTCAGTTACTCCAAAAATGCACTTCTTGGGGTTGAGCGATATGCCATAATCCTTGCATCGCTGTAACACCTTTCTCAAATCTGCTACATGATCTTCTCGCCTTTTGAGAAAATTGTGAGGTCATCCATGTAGATGATAATACATTTTCCAACTAACCCCTTAAAAGCAACATCCATTGCATGCTGAAATGTTGCACTAGCATTTATTAAACCAAATGGCATGTGGCAGTATGCATAGATGCCCCATTTATAGGTGAAGGACGTCTTCAATCTGTCTTCATATTCTACCATCACCTGATTATAACCAGAATATCCATCCAAGAATGACATCATCTCAGACCCATTAACAATCTATAATACTTCATCCAAAGAAGGCAGTGGGTAATTATCCTTTTCAGATGCTCTGTTTAGATTACGAAAATCAACACAAAGTCTGATTTCTCCATTTTTCTTTCAGACCGGGACTAAATTTGCTACCCATGCAGAATGTCTGATAAAAAATATTATCCTTGCTGATAGCAGCTTCTGAACTTCTTTGAAAATCAACAGTTCCAGCAGAGCATTCACTGGCCTCTGCCTTTGTTTGAAAGGCTTTGCCCCTGGCTTTAGCGGGATAGTGTGCATGATGATCGAGGTATCATATGTCTTTAGATATAACCTCATGGTAATCTCTTAATGCATGTATGATCCCTATCCTTTCTTCTTCGGTACTAGCTTTCCCAATGAACACATTCTTAACATTTTCTTCTGTTCCCAAGTTAAATGGTTCACACTTCCCTCCTGGAGACTCTCCTTCTTTTCTTTGAGTCCCTAAATTATCCGCATTAAACAATCTTTCCAATTCTACCATTCCTCGTGGGATCATGTTGGTTTTTAGGTTTAGTACTCCTTCTAAATCCATTTTAGCAGGTTCTGTCTCTTCTTCATCTATTATTTGAGCAGTGAACACATCAGATGAAGACAGAAAATTGATTATGTGCTGATCATCTTCAAAAATTTGGAAATTGATAACATTATCAGGTACAAACGGGGTAGCAACAAATTCAACAGAAAACTTCTTTAATCTTGCCATGGATGTCAGCTCTAATGTACTTGTTGTTTGAGCTAGAGCATTTGCAACATGGTTCTGCCTCCTTGGGATCACTTGGATGTTAAAACTGTCGAAGCACTCTATCAAATCCTAGAATCTGTTCATGTACCTACTCAATCTCTTATCATTGCATGAGTATTGTTTTCTTACTTGTTTCACCACTAACTCAGAATCACCAAACACCTGGATAATTCTGACCTTCTTCTGCAGTGCTAGCAGCAACCCTTGCACTAATGCTTCGTATTCAGTGACATTATTGGTGCATGGAAATTGCAGTGTTTGTGACACCAGATAAGAGCTCCCGGTGGGGCTGATTAGCTCGACTCTAACACCAGACCCTTGTCTACATCTTGAGCCATCAAATTTTAAGGTCCATAAGTGAAAGTCTTCGTTGTTATCATTCTATTTTATAAGCTTCTTCTCATTAGGAGGGGGCTTGAGTTCTTAATTCTTTTTGATAGTTGATACCTCCTTTGGAATTATGAGGATCTTCAGTTGTCTTTGCACTTGTTTGACTGCCTCTTGACACAGTTGGCAAGTAAATTTAGAATGAGATGCGTCATGTATACGACACCAGTTGGGCAATATTAACTCTTCCATTTGAACCTACTTTCCAACAGCAGTTTGATCTTGCGCAAATCTAGCTACAAAATCATGAAATCCCTCAAATACCTCGGGTTCATCTTCTTCTGAAGAGTCTTCTTCATCTGATTGAATATATGCTTCTGTACTTTCTGGTCTTTCTATAAGTGGTTTAGAGGGTCTTAAGCAACTTAGCATGATGACTTCTTCTAACTGACTAATGTGTGGAAGATAGACTCCCAAATCAACTTCTGAGAATAGAATCTCGTTGGGTTGATTGTATTCTGTGATCATATGCTTCATCTTGGGCTCTCTTTCAATACAGATCTGATTTGCCAATCCTTTCCATGGCAGCCACATGTGGGAAAAGTTAGTTGCCATATAACCATTCAAAGTCCTAGATCAATCTCTGCTCAAAAGCATGCCATACTGATATGGAATGTCTACTACTTGAATATTTATATACTATTGCACCCTAGGATAAGAAGCCAATTACATGTATATCTTGTTCAACTCACCCACTACATTCACTTCAGTCTTATCTAACTGTGTCACCTTCCTAGAAGACTTGACTGGAGTAAGCCCAAGGGCTTTGCAAACTGATAGTGGTATTACGTTCGTGGAAGCACCAGAATCTACTAAACAGTTATGAAGGTTCTTATTCCATATCCTGAGTGTTAAGAGGAAATGACGACTTTCTCTCTTGTCTTTATATAGTGTCATCTTTTGTTCCACGTCAGTCACATGTATTCTTTCTTTCCCTTTATCCATGTTATCCTTGGTGATGTTTTCTTTTGGGACGTAATCAGTTTTAGTTCCAGCACCTATATCTTGGAAAAAAAGATGTCCTAACCTCAGGTATTTTAAGCAACTCATATATAGAAAGACTAACCTTCATTTTCTTATGTTCCTTAGCTACATACTGCCCCATCTTAACTATGTCAGATCATTGAGAATTTTTTGCAAGAGTAGCAGTACCTTGATACACTGATTGGTGGGGAACTTTCGGGGGGTCAGGATTATTGGTAGCTTTTGGGTCTGGTGGGATTTGAAAGCTATTTGGAGGGATAGAAGTGGTGAAAGGACCTTTAGGCTTGCTACTTCTCAGGTTGTAAGGAGTCTTATTGTACTGCTGATATGCATTGACTTCTTCAGACTCTTCTTCCTCAGGCTAATTATCATCTCGGAATGGAAATGTGTAACTATCAAGAACTACGGCAGCATCATACCTCTAAGAAAGAATAATTTCATATCCTGTCAGCGGAGTCTCCTAATTTTCATCATTTTGAATCTCCATCTGGAAGATACTGGATGCAATCTGGAATTCTGGGTAGTCTAGTTCAGAATGAGCATTCGTGTTGTGTAGTCTGCACCAAGTGGATAAAGCAGCTTCAACCAACATCACATGTCTTGGGGGCCTAGTATCATTGGTCTAATTTTCCAAGGGTGAAGGTACTCCTCCATTGTTTGGTCTAGTGTTCCAGGATCGATTTGACCACTACTGAAAGTTTTGATTTTGATACTGATTCTGATTTGGGAACTAGTTCTGACTTTGGTTCTGGGAGTACTGTTGATTCTAGAAATGTTGTTGATTCTGTCCCCTTTGTTGTAGATAAGCATTCTTGTTCTTGAGGTGGGTAACCTTAGCAGTAAGCTTCTTCATTTGCTCAACTAGCTCTTTGATATCATCTTTGTCTTCTTTGGTCTTGGCTATTTCTAAAGACTGTAGGAAAGGCATTTGTGCTGGAGGTATTTCAGCTACTGGATTACCTGGGTGGATTACCAAGGCTTGTGTTACAGCTGGGTTTGGAATTGGGTTCATCACAAGAGTATGGTTAGCCAATGCTTGATTTATCATAGGTATTTGATTTGACATTGCAATAGGCCCCATATGGTTTAATGGACTAGAAGTTGTTTGCCCTAGCTAGGTACTTATAGTGATAGCAACAGAATATGCTTGAGCTAAAGTAGTACGGATTGGGTTAGCTCTCCTTGCGAACATGGAGGTAAGTTTGTCCAGGGCAGCATAGTAAATGGGTAGGGCAACAGCCTAATCTACAACGTAAGGAGCCTACAAACGGCTGTAAGCCTTATGGAATCTATTGTTTAAGGAACTTATCATCTCACCTTCATCTCGATGAATCTCCACAAAAGACCAATAAAGATCATCTGGGGTGGTGAGCATACGAAACTTATCTAGAAAAGCAGTCTTCAAGTTCTGCCACGAGTTTATGGATGCTATAGGGAGGTTAGCAAACTGGTAATAAGCTTCATCCTATAAGGAATAAGGGAACAATCTGCATATCACATCCTCATACTATACTTGCAACATGAACATGTTAGATTCAAAGATTTTGATGTGCTCATCTACAGTCCTATCTAGATCATTCACTTTGAATTTTGAACAGAACTTGTCTGGGTTCATGGGCATATCATGGTAATCATTGAACAGGAAAGGAGACTAGTTATTTCCTGTAAAGAAGGCCATGTTGGGAGGATTAATGGGAGCTGCAGTGGTATTTCTTAGGGCTGACTGAGCTCTTGGTGCTCTGGGTATTCCTTGATCCCTTCTTGTTCACCTGAATTCTGCTAGGGACAACAGCTCTTCTCCAGCTGAGCTAGACCTAGTGTCTTTGTCTAGTCCCTAGACTTGCTGATTTTTAGCAGAGGGAAAATAGGGGCCCTCCTTCTAGCGCCAATTCTATTGATGGTGGTTTAAGCACACATCAATGCAGGTGTGATTGTTGGTTTCACACCTCTCTTGAAAAGTATCCTACCCTAGGTAAGACTACCCCAAGGATAATACAGCTAGGTCTTAGCTTGCTTGGAATCTCTAAATTGGTATGTTTTAGCTATGCCTACAAGGGGTCTTACATGTAATCTGCAAATCTTCAAGTTTGGGGAAGCAAATACAAATAGCCCTTTTATGATTTTTTGCTGATTAACAAGATGAAGTGTTGCTGAAATTCCTATTCTAATAGCTAACAATGGTTTTTAAAGAAAATGCAAAAGATTTAGGGTTTTAGAGGAATCTTCAGTGACATTCATAATGCATAGGTTATCTTTAGTAGACAAATACTCCAAAACTTCAAACCAGCTTCCTAAGTTACCAAACTGAAATGTGTGTTATAGTGCTGCAGAAAATGGTGCTATCTTTAATGGAGGTCAAAAGATTTTCAGATCACATTCATTTTGCTAAATACCCAATAAATGGCGCAACTTAACTTATGAAATGCAATTGAACTTCAACACAAATAATCAGCCCAGGCTAACTTTACATAGCTATTTATCATCAGCAAATAACTAAAAGTATGGAGTAGGAATATTCATTAGATACTATAGCAAACAATGAACATTATAAAAGCACAATTAACTAACTACGAGAGAGCAAGAAGCAAACCATGAAAACCAAATTGAGTCAACACAAGACACAAATTCTCAGAAGTACTACAGAAACTTGCTTTGTATTACTTCAAATGGCATAGAGTCAACAATTTGGTATCAAATCTCTCTTACAAATAGTGGAAATGGCAGCCCTTTATATAGAAAAGCAGCATATCGAGTTTTCAAATGAACGGTGGAGATTAACTCAACACCGATAGTCCATATTACATCAATAAATACAATTATAATAGCTCATATCAATTCTCAGATTACATTTTGTCCTTTATGAAAAAGATGAAAAACAGCCCCCAGATGCATTGAATCTAGTCAATTTGACTAGCCAACTCAGTATATTAATAGAAAAGAACATTTTAGAAGAAAGAAAAAGACAAATAATATTCTGGTAAGCTTAATGAGAGTAGACCTTCTGCTCGTGGCCCAATGGTCATTTATATACTTTCTACATCCTTCTACATCTTTATTATATGTTGCATGTGATCCCTTTTTGTCTGCCATTATCATAACCTTGTGCCAGGGGATATCAAAGGTTTTAGCTAGAGAAGGTGGGGTTAGATCAGCCAAGATATCCCCATCTGCTGTCTGAATTGTTCTTGTCATTATGTCATACCTGTCTACATAGGTGGCCATTAGTTCTACACATTGCATTGAAGTAGGGAAGGTAGCTGCTTGTGCAATACCACTATCTCTTAGTACTCTGGCTCTAGGAGTTGGGTTGGGACCAAAGACTCTCAATCTGAAGTCATCTAGGTCTATGTGACCTAGGTCTGTGTCTCCTACATCACTCCATCTGGAGTGAATCTTGTTCTCTGGAGGGGTTCCTTTGAACTCGTACTTCATTACTTGGGCCTGAGAAGTCATTTAGTCTGCAGGACCGGACCTTATAAGTTTGATACCTTGAGGAAACTCCTAACCTACTCCTAAGTTTCAGATGAATCTTAATGCAAATCTTCTATTTACTACTAACATGCCTTTGAAGGAAAGTTAAATCTAACATTTATCACAATTACAACAACCATTATTAATGCATTCAATCACATATCTAATGCTACAAGAAATTTCATGAAAATCATCATTAACCACGTATTACAGCATTAATTCTATCATTTGAAACCACTTTCCCTTTGAAAATTTTAGAAAATTCAATCATTTGCATGGTTTTGTGCTAATTTGAGGGTTGTCCGACCTTCAGGCAAAAAAGTGCTGAATTCAGGGTTGTCCGACCTTGGCAAGGAAATTGGGTAGGTCAGACTAAAGGTTTTACTTCTTTCATGCTTTTGAGCATTTTGTGCGGGTTTTGAAGGCATCCGACCTCAACTGGTTGTCAAGTCGGTCGGTTGGGATTTTAGCGCAAATCCTATCGATATAATTTTAGTTGCTTTTGCATGGGAATTGGCTTGGTCTGACTTGCGCGAGTTTCGGTTGCTACTGAGCAAGTCAGTGGGAAGGTATTATAGCGCAAAGTCAGAAGGGGTAATTTTTAATGCAGGGCTGATATATTGCTTCCGGCGGGATTTTCAGATGTCACCAACTTTGTGGGAGAATTCGGGCCATCCGACCAAGTCAGAGACAAGATCTTTTAGTGCAAAGCCAGAGCGAGGTATTTTTAGCGCAAAAGGCAGTTTCATGGCTTACAGGGATTTTAGGACCTTCTGACCAAGTCAGAGAAAAGTGTTTTGGGCGCGTAGGTCAAACATCGAAGTTTTTAGTGCCAAGTAGGTTTAGATGCGCGACGTGGTTTTTGAAGGTCTCCAATTGACTAAATGGTGGTTCATTTTGCAAGTCAGTTAGACCTTGTTTTAGTGCCAAGACCGAAGGTTTTAGGGGAATTTGCCTAAGTTTTTGGGGGTTTTTGAACCTTCTTCGATGATCCATTCACATTCTCAACAGAGGATCTAAGAGAGGGGTTCAAAATGAAAATCTTCAATCTCATATGGAAACCCTAGCCAAAAACCATACCCAAACTAGTTTAGGAAGATTTAATCACTTAATTGCTCATTTAGTAGAAAGATTCAATCATTTTATTCTAAACCCTAACTATTTGTGAAGAAGAACAGGGTTAAAACCCTACCTGGTAGAAGTGAAAGTGTGTTTGGATTACAGGTAGGTTGCAGGTTCAAGCTCGGGCAGATCAATAACAAAGATGAGAACGATGCTCCAAAAATCCTGTTTGTTTGCGCATAAATGATTAAAAAATGGATGGTTTTCCCCTTATATTCCTTGGTGAATCGCCATTAATGTGCAGGTGTATGACCTGCCAGTTTTAGGATTTGTGTAATTTTCTCCGAGCTGGACCTAGAGGTCAAATTAGATGTGTTAGATCTAATCAGAGCAGGCTATTTTCAGTGCTAAACTTCAGGGTTCAATTTGCACAGTCTTGCTGGTGTTTCAGGTTCATCCGACTAGGTCGGTGAGTGCTTGATCAAGCACAAAGTCAAACAAAATTACTTTTAGCGCAGAAGTCTAACAAAAGGGAAATCAACGCTGAAGTTGGAGACAATGATTTTTAGTGCCAGGTCAGACAGACAGGAATTTAGCGCAAAGTCAGAGCGATGGGAATTTAGCGCTAAAGTTGAACAAGTGAGAATTCGGTGCAAAGGTTAGTTGAAGTGCAATCTAGCGCAAAAGGTCATTCCAAGGCCTTCAAAAGGAAAATAAGGATTCATCCTAGCAGATTTTTGAAGTGATTTTCAATATCATCTTTCAATCAAGGTCAAAATGCACTTTGACCATTCAATCACTCAAGAGATGAAAAGATCTAATGACTCTCAAGTCAAATCAAAAGAGGGGATCCCCATTTTGAATGGTGCGTGTGTACAAGGCACAACAGTTCCAACCATTCAAGTTTAAAAAATCCCTACTTACTTCTCTTGTTACAAGATGGGTCACATTTCAAAAAAATGTCCCCTTTATAAAAATTTAGGTTGTATTCAAGTCCTTCCCATTTTGATGTTAAGGCTCATGATAGAATAATTTCCATTATGAAAGAGGGTGTACAAAAGACCTAGGAGATGCAGATTGGGTCTCAAAAGACCTAAGATTTGGTATTGAGTGATGAGACCTATGCTAGACTAGTTGGTGGTGATGAGGAGTCTCCTCAATCATGCTAGGCCAATGTGGTAGGTAATGGGGAGGCTTTCCCTCAACCTAAGATCTAGATTGAAGACTTGAAGAGGGAGAATGCACTCCTCGAGATAGATGTACATCTTCAGATATAGGACGTGGATGCTGGTAGGTAGTCTAATGTTGTGTTGGATATGGTTCCTTTGATGGATTAGTTGATGGTTTCCCCCTCCCTAAATGCAAAAAGAATAGTGATTACAAGCAAATATTGCTTTAGATTAATAAGAAATTTGAAGAAAAATGTTGATATTAGGGTGGAGGTCAAGAGAGGCAGACTGAATGTGAAAGAATGATGGGCTTAAGCTACCTTCAAGGAAATAGAACATCGATGTAAAGCCACTTTGGAATTAAGAGAGACTAAATCCCAATCTAGAGCTCAGAAATGAAATTAATCACCTAGAACATTAGGGGGCTTGACCATCCCCCAAAACAATGACTTCTTAATAGTTTTAGAAATGATAATAGACCTACTTTGTTGGTAATCTAGGAAGTTAAAATGTCAATGGCAGATTTTAGATAGGTTAAATTGGTCATTTGGAAGGAATATAATATCCTTGGAGTGGATTCAAAAGGGGATTTTGAGGGTTCTATCACTATGTGGAACCCCCATTGGTTGGAGGGGTTTTGGTTGTACCTTTTTACTTGTAAAATTGACAATTCCAAGTTGATTCTCTCTAATATTTATGCTCCTATCACTTCTTGGGGAAGGAAGGATTTAGTTCTTTCTAGAGAAAATTGCAAGAATGTGAAATGGCTAGTTATGGGGGATTTTAATTCCCCTCTCAAGACTTCTGAGAAGAGTGGAGGAGTAATGGATTTAACTAATAACGTAGAGAGTATATCTCTTTCTCCTCTTGTGGCTTGGTGGACTTGGACCTCAAAGGGGCTAAGTTTATGTGGTCAAATAGACATGTTGGAGATAAAGACATTTAAATAAGTATTGATAATGTGGTTGTTTCTTTGTATTGGTTTCTGAATATGTCCTACTATCTTTCTAATCTTCTTAGAATTAGTTCAAATTACTCTCACTTGGTCCTTTATGTGAACTTTAATTTAAAAACAAATTGGTCTTCTTTCAGATTTATGAATATTTGGCTATAGCACCTAGATATTATGCTTAGAATTCATGATTGGTAGAATGTTGATGTTTAGGGATCAACAATGTATAAATTTATGCAAAAACTTTAAAATGATAAATAGAACCTCAAATTTTGGAACAAATCAACTTTTGGAAACATTTTCAATAGAAAAAATAGGTTTCAACTAAGTTGAATGATCTCCAAAAGGAAATTCAAATGTCTACTCTAACCTAGGAAAAGTTGGATAAGGAAAAAATATTCTTAGCAACCTTCATTCTATTATATCTATGGAGGACACCTTTTAGAGGTAGAACTCTAGATCAATTTGGTTAATGGAAGGGAATAGGAATACAAAGTTCTTCCATATTACCACTCTGAATCATAGATCTAAAGATAGAATTTTTAAGATTGGATTGGCTAATGGTGGCTTTTCCTTAAAGGAGTAGGTTATAAGGGATGAGGCCATATATCCCTTTTTAAGGATTTCTTGGTAGAAGAAAAATGTATTAATAAGGAACATCCCAATGTTATTTTCTTATAAGGTTAATGAGGGTTTAATGGCTCATGTTATAGAGGAAGAAGGGTCATGATGTTCTCTTTTGAAGGAAATAGGGCTCCAATCCTAGATGGATTCACTCATATATTTTTCACAACTTTTGGGACATAAACAAGAAAGATGTGATTGAGGTTTCTCAATAATTTTTAAGTTTAAGAGATATCCTTAAAGAACTTAGTAATACTATCCAAATCCTAATTAAAAAAAATTGGTGCTTCTGATTCTAATGAGTTTAGGCCTATCAACCTCTACAACTCCCTTAAGAAATATTTTCTAAGGTAGTCTCTTTAAGGATTCAACTTATCCTCCCTTCACTTATTTCTTCACAATAAAGTGAATTTGTTCATGGAAGTTAGATCATGGACTCCATCATTGCAGTTCATGAAACTATACATTCTATGGAGAAGAAGAAAAAAAGGTAGGTTTTGTGCTTAAGCTTGATCTCAACAAGGCTTATGATAAGTTTTTGTCATTATTTCTTGACCAAATTTTGAGCCACTTTGGATTCTCCATCAAGTTCCATAAATAATTATCCATGTATCTCTTTAACTATGATTTCTATTTTGATTAATGGGAGTCCTACTAGCTTCATCTTGGCTAGTAGAGGCCTTCATCAAGGAGATCATCTGTGCCCCTCTATGTTTATCATTTTTGTAAAGGCTTTTAGAAATTGTTTTCTAGATGCTTCTAATAATCAAGTGTTGAAAGGTGTCAATCCTTCATCTAAGGTGCCTTCTATTATGCAACCACAATTTGTGGATGACACTATTATCCTTAGAGAATCTTCAAATGGTTGAGTCCAAGGTAGTCAAAAATCTTTACAAATTTGAGATTGCAACAAGGCAAAAAGTTAATATAGACAAAAGCTTCATCTTCTTCCCTGATACCCTAGTTGATCATCAAATGAGCATTGCTTCCAATCTTGGCTATTAGCATGGTGAAATTCCATCTATTTACCTTGGTCTTCCATTGTTTAAAGGGAAACTTCTAGATTCCTACTAATATAATTTACTTTTTGATACATTCTAAAGAAAGTTGGTAGGTTTGAAGGGTTTCAATCAATCTATTAATTAGTAGCTAATAAAACCCACTCTTCAAAGTCTCCCTATTTACTTTATGTCTTTGATTAGGAATCCTACTAAGATTGTTAGTAAATTGGAAAAAAATTTAGAAGAGATTCTTATGGTCGGGTTCTAAAGAAAAATAGATTTCCTTTAGTTTCTTGGGATAGATTGGATTGGGGACCAAGAACTTTATATTGTTCAATGAAACACTTTTTCCCAAGATAGATTGGATAATTATCAAATAGGATAAATTGTGGACTACAATCATAATATAAATGGGGTTTTAAAGGGACTCTACAAAATAAATAATATAAGAAAGAAAATAAATTTTAAATGAGTATTCCATAGATAAAACAATCAAAGAAGTTAAGAATTTATTTTTGAACAATAAAATTATATTATAATTTTATAATAAATCATAGTTTTTAAATTATAGAAAGATAAACCTCATAATGTAAATATATTTTTAGAAGAACTTCTACAAAATAAATAATATAACCAAGAAAATGAATTTCAAATGAGCATTCTATAGATAAAACAATCCGAAGAAGTTTACAATTTATTTTTTCCTAGAATAAAGAAATTTATTTTAGACACATAAATTTTATAATAAATCATACTTATTACAATTTTAGAAAGATAGATCTCATAATATAAATGGTTTTTTATGAATATTCCATATTAAAATTTAGATTAATTATATAAAAATAGTATAATATTCACAAACAAATGGTAGGGTGGTAGAAAGGTACACCCACCAAGTCTAACAAGACAATGTCCAAAATAAAGACAGACAAGGAAAAGGGCCAAGCCCAAAGAGCACTAAGCAGCTAATGCAATTCTAGCTGAGAGTGGATCTCGATCATCAAGTTTTCCCCACACATATCTAGGGGCAACATCTATTAGAAATGAAGGTGAACAACTATATCTAATGGAATCCTGATTACAATTGTAACTATTTATCCAGTGTAGAAGTTAATTTAGACCATTCATCATTAGGTCACAGATCTGATAGTAGAAGCTATGCTAGGGTTTTTTTCCCTAGAAGGAAACACTCTTTTAAGAAGATATTGTATTATAGTTGTGGATGAATATTACAGGCACTCCTAGATTGAATAATGAAGAGGAGAATAATAGTGTTGTATTGTGAACTCTATTGAAGTTAATACAAACGAGTGCATCTCTTCTTGTGTGGTGTTTTTTTCCCAAAAGGGTTTCTCCACATAAACACTGTGTTATGTGTTTGATCTTCTGTTCTATTATTTCTTTGTGTTAATTTCATACTATCTCCATTTTGGTTATCCATTGGATTAATAGCTACAGTTGTAATCAAATTTCCATTCTATACTTGTTCACCTTCATTTCTAACATTTGGTATCAGTGTCTAGCCAGTTTTGTGTCTTGGGTGGAAGTGTGAGGGTTTTTTGAGTTGTAGTGGGAGTTCTAGTTGATTTAATTTTTTAGATTTGTGTAGAAGCCATGGATGCATCCTCATCCTGATTGGACATCAAAAAATTCAATGGAATGGGTTATGAGTTGTGGAAGCTAAAAATGGAGGATCTCCTTGAAGAAAGAGATCAATGGTTGACTGTGACAAAAGAGAAGTAACCTGATACTATCAGTCAGGATGAGTGGGACAAGATGGACAAAAAGGCAATAAGAACAATTTGATTATGCCTTGCAAACCCGTTCATGTTGAATGTCTCTACTGAGAAGACTGCACATGTGTTATGGAAGCGATTGGGTAAAATCTATCAAGCCAAGAGCCTAGTAAATAAATTGTATCTCAAAAGAAAGCTATTTTCCCTTAAAATGAAGGAGGGTGATTCGATAGATGAGCACTTGAAGACATTTTTTTTTTTTGAGTCAGTTAGCTTCTATTATCTTCTTTGTTCTTTACGTGAGTCTTAGGAGAATTTCATTCTTGCTATCAATGCTAACCTTAAAGATCAAAATATGGATGCCCTTGTTGTAACTCTGTTATCATAGGAAATGAGGAAGAAGGCAATTGATAGAGCTCAATGGATGCTCTTAATTTTGGGGGAGGTCTAAGGAAAGAGGACCAAAAGGAGATCAAAAGAGGCTTGAGGAATCAAAAGGCCAGTCTAAAAATCCTAGGAAGAAGAACATAGTTAAGTGTTGGAACTATGGTAAGAGGGGGAAATTGAAGAAAGAATACAAAAACCCAAAGAGACAGTGTGATGTCTCTACCAAAAATTCCTCAAATGTAGGTGATGAAGTTTTACTTTCTACATATAATGAACTATGTCTAATGAAAAATGGTTGATTCACTCAAGTTGCTCGTATCATATGAATCCTCATGAGGAATGGTTCTCCACATATGATAAATATGATGGAGGTAATGTTTACCTTGGGGACAACTCTACATATCTAATTGTTGGTCGAGGAAATGCACAATTGTGTTTCAGTGATGGGAGGATTAAAACCCTCCCTAGTGTTTTACATATTCCTAGATTGGTTAGAGTTCTTATCTCTATTTCAAATTTGAATGATTCAGGAATGCATGTAACATTTAATAAGCATGATTGTAGATTGGTGAGAGGAAGCTTGGTGGTAGCCAGGGGAACAAAGATGGGAACTTTGTTTAGACTTGAGGCCACTACAGTTTGTAGATCCACAATTGTAACTGAAACAATTGAGAATACATGTATTGTTGGAATCAGGTCAGACAACTGAGAGGGGGGCTGAATTAGTTGTCTAACATTTGGATTCAAATTGGGCAGGTGACATTGACAGCAGGAGATCCACCAGTGCTTATGTGTTTACTCTGTTTGGTGGTGCTATTAGTTGGATAAGTAAGCAACAACCTATGGTTTCTTTGTCCATGACAGAAGTTGAGTATATGGAAGCAACTCATGCTTGTAAGGAAGCCATTTGGCTTAAGAGATTGTTTCAGATATTGGTGTTGATGCAGGTCAGATTACAATTAGTTGTGACAGTCATAGTGTGATTTACCTTGCAAAGAATCTAACTTTCCATGCCAAAACAAAGCATATTGATGTACAGTTTCACTTCGTGCGAGACATGGTAGAGGATGGGAAGGTAAATTTGGATAAGGTAGATACTTTGAAGAATGTTGCAGATGCATTAATGAAACTAGTTAGCATAGAGAAGTTCAGATGGTGTTCGGAGTCTATGGGCCTCTCGGCCTATAGCAGTTAAATCATGTTATTCTATTGGCTCTTACAAGGTGTTCGACAAGTGGGATAATGTTGAGAATCAAGGTGTCTTAACCTTGGTAATTCCTTGTATTTTTACATTGTATTTATTTATTATTTGCCTATTGTATTAATTGGATGCAAATCTTATGTTGTCATATTTTGGGAGTTGGCACAGTAATGTGTCATCCTACATGGCATATGACCACATGTAATTTTGTCCTCACATGAGGAGATAGGCATCCCACTTAGTGGTAGGAATATTTTTCCATGTATCAGCATCTTGGATGTTATGTAAGGGAATATTGGTCAAAACGGTTATGACGGATTCCTATGACAAAGTTATGACATGTAAGAGTCAGAAATAGAAGCTTGTAAGACAGGTAAAGACATGTGTCATGAAGCATCTTTAAAAAAGGCATTTTGGGTGCCCCAAGGTGGACTATGACATGTTGTAAGAGAATATACTATTTATAGCCTATGTATGACATATTCCCTTACAGCTGTAAGTTGTAACTGCTATGATAGATTCTATGACAGTCATAAGAGTTGTAAGAGCATCTGTCATAGCCCATTTTGGAAATAGGTGACCCCTTTGGGATGGGAGTTGTGGACAAGTGTCAGGAACATTCTACAATGTTGACCAAGTGTCCATAGGCATGGGTTTTAGGCCATGAGGCCAAGTTTGACACCCATTCCAAGATAGAGCCAATTTTGCCTTGTATAATCTATATAAACAGGTGCTTTGAGGAGGAGTTGTATTACAGGTTTTACAGGTACTGTTATGCTATCAGATTGACTCCAGACACAAGTTTCGAAGACTATTGAAGCTAGCATTGCAAGTGTATTGTAAACCATATTCAGTTTTGATAATAAATTGTGCAGGTTTCTGAGTGTGGGGTTTTTTCACCCGATAAGGATTTTCCCCATCGTATATCTTGTCTCTCTTCTTCTATCTTCTTTCTGGTTCTATGTGTATTGCTGCTATATCTCTATTATATGTTTCATGTTATTGTAATTGTAAAGGATTAAATTGAATTTACATAGCTCTCCCCTCATTAGATTAGTGTAGGAAGCGATTTCCACACACCTAGCTTCCTTTCACTTTCAGTATGCCTGAATGAGTTGTCACAATTGGGAGTTGGGTGAAAACATAATTATCTTGTCTTTCTAGGTCACCACCTCTAGTTTAACCTAGGAGTGTTTTTCTCCTTATAAGTTGGCCTTGGCCCCCAACCTAGTTGCAAGATTCATTGCTTGTAGGTTGAGAAGGTGTCAGATAAAAAAGAGTGACAAAAAAGAGAGTGTAAAAAAAAGAGTGATAAAAAAGAGAGTGCAATAAAAAAGAGTGATAAAAAAGAGAGTGCCATAAAAAAAAGAGTGATAAAAAAGAGAGCACAACAAAAAAGAGAATGAAAAAATAGAGTGAAATGAAATGAGTGAATGATTCAACCTTCTAGGTGATCCAGGCGTCTCTATCAGGGCTATAGACACCTGGCTGGTAGTAAATCAATTCCTCAGGTAGGGTCAGTGATATCTCTATCGAGGTTATAGATGCCTGGCTAGTAGTGGAGCAATGTCAAGGTGACCACATGAAAGCTAGATTTACTCTACCTAACCAAACTTTTTTCTTTGTGATCTATGAGTTTTGCATACTTAAGGAAGGGGAATGAATCACATGCACACACTTAGATTTCGAATGCATTTGATCTTGTGCTAGTTCATTCTTACTTTTGGTCGGGCTTAGTATTCATACTTCTACTATGGTTGATGAAGTTGGGTTCTTGGGTCCTTGACTGAATTTTGTGCCTCAGAATGCTCAGGAGCATTCTTTTGTTTTGGTTGGCATTTGTTGTGTTCCTCACAACCCTCCCCATTTTTCTCCAAAATAGGGACCCCCTTCTTTGCTTGCCTCTGGTATTGTTATGCTTTATCCTTTCTTAGGCAAGTTTTTCAACATTTGTTCTAAGTGTTGAGCCTTAATGACTTAGTCTCTTGGTTATTTCTTACTTTTTGTATTTTCAAACTTTCTCCTTCTAGCATGCCAGAAGGGGGTAGGCCCAAACACTGTGCTATTTTTACTTGGTCATTCTTCAAATTGAACCTTATTGTTAGGATATCAGAGTTTTTCATTGTAGCACAATAGTAGAATCATCCTTGATGCTTCTACCCTTGGACAACTTCCTTTGCTCGTCTTGATGTCGTTGTGTCAGGGTTAGTCATCTTGGAATGACTATAGAGCATTCCTTGGCATTCTGTCTCCAAGCACTTTATTGTAGAGTTGGTAGATCAGCTGTGTTGCTTCAAGGGTTGGCCTTTCAGTTTGCTTATTGGTTAGCTTTGCGATGTGGAAATTGATTTCCCTCCACCTACCCTCAGCGATGCATTAATGGCAGTCTCCTACATGTGCGACCAACCCATTTAAGGTTTTTCCAAGCATTTTTGTTTTCATTTTGGCTTTCTCATGATTCCATTTTCTTTCTGATGCAAGAGCATCCTTGGTTCAAGAGCAATCTTGCATCAACCAAAAACATTTGCATCTCAGTTTGTTTGCATTTCATTTCTTTCATTTTTCTAGTTCAGTCTAGGTAGTGCAGTTAGAAGCAATTTTAGCTTGTGGTCTGGTTTTGACATTTCACATCTTGTGGATCTGGACTTAGCATCTACATTCATTCATCTACATAATATCAAGAATTTAGAGCATTTGGATCAGTTACTGGAATGTTATCGCTATCAGAAGATCAATTGTTTTCTCAAAGCAAAGCATTCTAACAGTTCCTAATAATCAACTAAAGGAGAAGGCTTGTGGATCATTCCTTGACTTGTGGATCCTAATGACACATCATTCAATGATCCTTGGTTTGTGGCTGACCCTTCTCGAAGGTCCTCATGTTGTTCCATTTATTTGAGGAAGTGTTCTATGCATTTAGGTCTAACCTGTATGTGTACACGTTACAGCTCTTCATTGGAGTTTGTGACCTTCCTTGGCCAACGCGGAGGAATCTCTTGGTCCAGAAATGATATATAATGATGTAATAGATCCCTAGGAAAGTAGTCAATATCATAGTGATAGTGGATAGTTTAGATTTTGGTGTGAAGGAGCTTCAAAGCTTCATCTTACGCATGTATGTGATCAGGCCTTTGAGCCCATATTGTAAGCCCACATGTTGCCGACTAGACTATATTTGAATTCTTTGATATATTGAATGACTGAATCTACATATGTTCTATATTCTTGTGTTGTTTCCATTGTGTTTACTCTTGCTGCACAGTCTGGACAGTTCGTTCTGTGAACCCTCCTACTGTGACTGCACCAAGTGGTATCAGAGCAAAAGTTTGATTCTTTGGAGTGAATTGGCGAAGGGGATTTCGTAAGATCTTATTGTGAGAAGATCACCGATCTGAGGTAGGTTTCTGGTGCGCAACTAATCGCTGATTAAGAGGCAGTTGTCTCTTGTATCCCACTCTCTGAAATTGAGGTAGTTTGCACTTGATCCTAAGAAGATGCCACCACAAAGAGTTCCTCTTGTTGGTAAAATGGCTAATAGAATGGATGAGATAATGGAATTGATGACAACAATGCAAATTCATTTGGATGTTGTTGAAGAAGATAGGCGAAGAGGACTGACACCTAGACCTAATGTTGAAAGTGATGATGAAGAAGAATTTCAATCTGTTGAACAAATTGGCGAAACCTTAGAAGGTCATGAAGAAGAAGAATCAGATCAAGCAAAGATGTTGTGAGCTATTTCAAAGATTGGAAAGAGACCTAGAGTTGATGTATTGAACTATATTGGTAACTTGAATACAGAAGAGTTGATTGATTAGATAAATGACATGGAAGAATATTTTGAATATGAAGAAATTGAAGATCTGGAGAAGGTGAAATTTGTAAAGACAAAATTGAAAGGACATGTTTCTATATGGTGGAAAGAAGTTCAGTTGGAAAGAAATAGGAGAGGAAAAGAAAAGATTACAAAGTGGGACCGGATGGTGATAAAGCTGAAGAATCAATTTACACCTACTAACTATGCGTTGGAATTGTTGAAAAGATTGCAAAACCTAAGACAAAAGGAGAAATCTGTGAAGGAGTATACTGAAGAATTTCATAAGATGATCATAATACTAAGACATAGTGAAGCAAGCAAGGAGAAAGTGGCTAGATACATAAATGGATTAAGGTTGAATATTCAAGAAGAGCTAATCTTGGTAAGGATGACATCTTTGGAAGAAGCATATCAATTTGCGTAGAAAGTTGAAGAGAAGCTGAATAAGAAGCATGATCAAAGATAGGGAGGTAGAGGAGTTAAATTTTAGAGAGGAAGAACATTTTTTGGATATGATAGATCATTTGTGGAGCATAATAAGTTTGACAACTCATTGAAGAAGGATGATAGAGATAATAGTGCCTACCAGAGAGAAGATAGAAATTTTTACCAGAGAGGAAACCCTAGTGCATGTCAGAATGAAGGATACAGAAGAGAAGGAAGAGGATTTGATAAGAGGACATTCAAAGGTACTTGTTTCAAGTGTGGAGGTGAAGGACATAGAGCATTTGAATGTAATAAGGGTAGTACAAGTAAGAGGATAGAAAATAGTGGAAGAGTAGCCTATGTTGAAGAACAACTTGTTGAATCACTAGTGATGAGGAGAGCACTATTTCAAGTAGAGACAAATGAAGAACCATCACAGAGGAAAAGTCTATTTAGAACTAGATGTAAATTAGGAGGTAAGTGTTGTAAAGTTGTAGTTGATAGTGGTAGTCAGATAACCTAGTTTTAGAGGAGATGGTGACTAAACTTAAGTTGGAAAGATTGAAACACCCTAAGCCTTATTAGATAGCATGGATTCAGGATGATCATAAGGTACTAGTAACTAAACAATGTTTGGTGAAATTTCTTATTGGATCTTATCATGATGAAGTCTTGTGTGATATTATGCCTATGGATGTTTGTCATATCTTGTTGGGTAGACCTTGGCAGTATGATAGAAAAGCTATGCATGATGGGAGAAAGAATACATATACTATAATAGCAAATGGAAAGAGATTTAATTTGATTCCTTTGGAAGATGACCTTAAGAGTGAAGTATGTGGGAATGCTAGAATCTATTTGGTAGATGGAAGAAAATTTTTGGATGGTTTAAGACATGAGAATATGTGTTATGCCTTGATTCCTAAAAAGCCTGAAACATTGAAGAAGGAGACTAAAGAATCACAACCGGAGGAGATAAAGGAGTTGTTGATAGAGTATGAAGACATCATATCAGATAATGTACCTAAAGGATTACCACCTATAAGGAGTATCAGTCATCACATGGATCTTATACTGGGAGCAATTTTGCCTAACAAAGTAGCACACCAGATGACACTGGCAGAGAATGAAGAGTTAATAGATAGATATAAGAGTTGTTGAGAAAATGTTTGATCAGAGAAAGTTTGAGTCCTTGTGTAGTACCTGCAGTTTTCGTACTGAAGAAGGATGGAGAATGGAGAATGTGTACTAATTCTAGAGTAATAAACAAGATCACAGTTAAGTATATATTTCCTTTACCTAGGATGGATGATATCATAGATTGTTTGAGTGGAGCAAGATATTTCACAAAGATAGATTTGAAGAGTGGATACCATCAGATTAGAATTAGAGAAGGAGATGAATGGAAGACTGCTTTTAAGACAAATGAAGGATTGTATGAGTGGTTAGTGATGCCTTTTGGATTGACAAATGCACAGAGTACTTTCATGAGATTGATGAATGAAGTCTTGAAGAAATTCTTGGGTAAGTTTGTGATTGTATACTTGGATGATATTTTGATTTTCAGTAAGACAAAAGAAGAACATTTGTGGCATATTAGACAAGTTTTACAGAGATTGAGAGAAGAGAAGTTGTTGATAAACATCAAGAAGTGTAGTTTCATGAAGGAAGAGTTGGTATATTTGGGATTTCTAATTTCTACGGAAGGATTGAAGATAGACCCTGAGAAAGTAAAAACAATTGTTGAATGGCCTACACTAGAAAGCATTCGAGAGGTTAGATCATTTCATGGATTGGCTAGTTTCTACCAGAAGTTCATTAGAAATTTTAGTTCAGTTTGTAACCCATGACAGAGACAATGAGAGGTGACAAGAAAGATTTTAAGTAGACATCAGGAGCAGATAAAATTTTTGAACTGTTGAAGCAGAAAATGACAAAGCAACCTATTTTGGCATTACTACATTTCAATAAGGTATTTCACGTTGATTGTGATGCAAGTGGAAATGCAATTGGAGCAGTATTAAGTCAAGAAGGTAGACCTATAGCATATTTCAGTGAGAAGTTGAATGATGCAAGGAGAAGATATTCAGTTTATGACCAAGAGTTCTATGTCATAATTCAAGCTTGAAGAAGTGGAGACATTACTTGTTTCCTAAGGAGTTTGTGTTGTATACAAATCATCAAGCTTTGTAGTATTTGATCAGTCAAGGTAAGTTGAATTAGAGACACATGAGATAGGTAGAGTTCATGTAGAGTTATACATTTGTGTTGAAGCATAGGAGTGGAAAATCAAACAAAGTTGATGATGCCTTGAGTAGGAGAAGAAACTTGTAGACAAAAATGAGAGTTGAGGTGTTGGGTTTTGATGAATTGAAGAATATGTATGAGGGAGACACTAATTTTGCAGAACCATGGAAAGCATGTAAGGAACCTATTGTGATAGATAGAAGTAAGTGGTTGGACTATTTCATTCAAAAAGATATGTTGTTCAAAGGAAGTCAGTTGTGCATACCTAGAAGTTCAATGAGAGATAACTTGATCAAGGAAAAGAATAGTGGTGGATTGACAAGACACTTTGGCATTGATAAGTTAGTGGCTTTGGTGAGTGAAAACTATTTTTGGCCTCAGATACATAAGGATGTTCAGAGATTTGTGCAGAGTTGTAGAGTTTGTCAAGTTGAAAAAGGGAGTGGTTAGAACACTAGATTGTATAAACCTTTGACAGTACCGGGGAAACCTTGGGAAGACATAAGCATGGATTTTGTAATGGGGCTACCTAAGACACAGAGAGGACATGATTCAATATTTGTAGTGGTTGACATATTTTCAAGGATGGCTCATTTCATACCTTGTAAGAAGAGAACTGATGCAATACATGTAGCTGACCTATTTTTCAAGGAGATTGTGAGATTGCATGGATTACCTAAGAGTATTGTTTCAGACAGAGATACAAAATTTGTTGGATATTTTTGGAAGACACTTTGGAAGAAGATGAAGAGAGATTTGAAGTTCAATTCAACTTTTCATCCACAGACAGATGGACAAATAGAGGCAGTGAATAGGAGTTTGGGAAACTTGTTGAGATGTTTGGTTGGAGAGAAGACCAGAAGTTGGGATTTGATTCTTTCACAAGCAGAGTTTGCATACAATAATCCAGTAAATAGAAGTATTGGAAGAACACCTTTTGAGATTGTGACCGGAGTGAATCCTAGAGGAGTTGCAAAATTGAGAGACATCAGTACAGAGGAAAAGAGAAGTGCAGAAGCAAAAGAATTTGCATATCATATGAAGATAGTGCATAATCAGGTAAAGAAGCATTTGGAGGATATGAATAGTAAGTATAAAGAGAAGGATGATGAGAAGAGAAGACATAAGGAATTCAACATTGGAGATGAAGTGATGGTGTACTTGAGAAAAGAGAGATTTCCAGTTGGGACATATAACAAGTTGAAGATGAAGAAGTTTGGACCTTGTAAGATACTCAGGAAATTTGATTCAAGAAATACATATGAAGTGGAGTTACTAGAGACATCAATGGGTATATCACCTATTTTCAACATTGTAGACATACATCAGTATCATGAAGCAAAGTTTAGTGACAACATGGAAGAAAAATTGAAGAAACAGTTACCACAGCAAGCACCGGAACAAATTGAAGAGATTTTGGACAGCAAAGTTGGATGTAGCACCAGAGGTAGGCAATACAAAGAATATCTTGTGAAGTGGAAAGGCAGACCGAAAGAAGATTCATCTTGGATTTCTCAGGCTAAGGTGGGTGTAGACACCCAAAATTGACTCGTTATCATCAGTACCAAATATCGCATTACCTAGCATCTGCATTTGTCTAACACACTTGAAGCGAAATCCCCTAGCCATCTAAACCCCTTATTTCTTCTATTAATTAAATAAATTTATATTCATTTAATTAATTCATTAGCTATTTCTTCTATTTTCTCTAAGCCATAATTGAATAATCTTTAATTATTTAATTATCTATTTCTATCTATTTTAATTAAATAAATTTTATTTATTTAATTAAAATTCCTTTCACAAATTCCACTTCCCCATTAATTAAATACAATTATTTAATTAATTTCTCTTATCATTTAACATAGCCGACATGTGAGCCTCTTTCATTTAAAAACATGTGGTACTACATCTTTTATTTAATATCTTTCACATGTAGTACTTTTTATGTACACAGTCACACATAATCCCTATCTTCCCTCCACTTGTCATCTACACATTCACCTATGACTATCAATTAATCTAAGCCATTCACATAGCCACCAAATATCCACCGTTGATTAATTTTGGTTGAGTTCTATATAAACACCATCTCATTTCCTACTACAAAAAAGCAAGCACTCTCATAGCATCTACATTATCATCTTAAGTACTTGAGCATTCTAGCATCCATTGAGCTTGTTATCATTATCATCCATCCATCATGGCAACTTTGGTTTTCATAATTGTTCATTATTGAAGAAGCAATCTACATCTCTTACAAGGAATCATACAATCTAGGTGACATTGCTCTTGAACTACATGCTTTTGATTTCATTTGGATTCGATTCTTTGATGATGGTAGGATTAGGGTTTCATTGTTATGCTTGGTCTTACTGACCTAATTTTTACCTATCACAGTGGGTCATCTTGGTTCTTCCCTAGCCCCAGCAAAGTGAGGGACTCACTTTTTTAATAATCTCAGATGTCTGATGCGGGAGCATCCCTGGTTCAAGAGCAATCTTGCATCAACCAAAAACATTTGCATCTCAGTTTGTTTGCATTTTAGTTCTTTCGTTTTTCTAGTTCAGTCTAGGTAGTGCAGTTAGAAGCAATTTTAGCTTGTGGTCCGGTTTTGGCATTTCACATCTTGTGGATCTAGACTTAGCATCTACATTCATTCATCTACATCATATCAAGAATTCAGAGCATTTGGATCAGTTACTAGAAGGTTATCATTATTAGAAGATCAACTATTTTCTCAAAGCAAAGCATTCTAATAGTTCCTGATAATCAGCTAAAGGAGAAGGCTTGCGGATCATTCCTTGACTTGTGGATCCTAATGACACATCATTCAATGATCCTTGGTTTATAGCTGACCCTTCCCAGAGGTTTGCACATTGTTCTATTCATTTGAGGAAATGTTTTATGCATTTAGGTCCAACCTATCTGTGTACATGTTACAGCTCTTCATTGGAGTTTGTGACCTTCCTTGGCTAATGCAAAGGAATCTATTGGTCCGAAAATGATATATAATGATGCAATAGATCCCTAGTAAAGTAGTCAATATCATAGTGATAGTGGATAGTTTAGATTTTGGTGTGAAGGAGCTTCAAAGCTTTATCTTGCGCATGTATGTGATCAAGCCTTTGAGCCCATATTGTAAGCCTACATGTTGTCGGCCAGACTATATTTGAATTCTTTGATATACTGAATGACTGAATCTGCATATGTTCTATATTCTTGTGTTGTTTCTATTGTGTTTACTCTTGCTACATGATCTAGACAGTTCATTTTGTGAACCCTCCTACCATGACTACACCACTTTCTATGCCCATTGCATTTTCCTTGAGATATGTAGTTTCTCATTTTGTACTGTGATTTCATGTTTAGAGTGAAAGATTGTTGCAACTGGGGGTTTGTGCATTTCAATTTCTAACATTTCACTAGATTTTATACTATTTCTAGGACAGTTTCATACTCTATGTCTTTAATAAATGGTTTGCATGTTCATTATTTTTGGTTTGGAACCCATGGTCTGTCCACTTTTGTTGTTTTGAATCGAACCCAACTTGTTTTGTGTTGCATTTTTTAGGAATTATTTTTGGGGCTAGAGTTTCTTTTTCTTCGCTTACTATGTTGTTGAATCCACTTCTAAGTTTGGCACATTTTTTGAGGTTGTTTGTATGACTTAAGGCCTTTTTCCTTTAGATCCTTCAAAGTTTTGGGGTGTCGGAGATTGGGCTTTCAGTCTTCTGCCTTCTCTTTTAGTAGCTTAAGGCCTTCTTCTCTTATTCCACTTGTTCTTTAATGTTACTTATGTTTTGTCAGAGTTCAAGAGTCAGGGGTTCTATGTTTTGTCTTCCAATTACATCATTAGTCATAAGTTACTTCTGCCATCTGGATGCCAATTGTTTAGTAAAATGTGAGGGTTTGAGCATCGAGCCTCCTAGATTCTCCCTTCCACTTTAGTTGACTTAAGAAGGAGTAACTTTTTCCTCCTAACTCCCAACTATATAGATCATATTGGAGTTTGGAGTCTAGTCTTGAGCTCTAACTCTTATCCTTAGAGACTATACTATCAGAGTTTCAGTGTCAGGCCTTCCACCTTAGCTCTTCTCATGCTTTTGACATACAGAAGGTGTAAGGCCCAACCTTTGATCTCTGACCAATGTCATAAAAATGTGTTTCTTACTATTTTAAAGCATATCTAATGGATTTTTGTATGGCTAACCATGAAATGAACATGCAACACTATTGATGAAATGTGTGTGTGTGTTCAGAAAAATGGCAGAAGCTCCGCAAGCAGTAGATAATAAACAAGAATTCAAGGGGTATCTACTAGCCACAAATCTTACAATTCCATATCCCAAGGTTGGAGACACATATATTGGATACTTGGATCCATGGAGGTACTTGCAGTAGCTACGAGGAGAGGCAAACAAGTCCTTTCAAAAACAGTGCATGGAGAACTTTAGATTGCTCCAAGTTGTTGCCTTCCCAATCTCAGTGCAAACTCTAGAATTGGTTCTTGCATGTGCTCAGAGATATAATCCTAGGAGAAAGAATATCATTGGGCCTACAGGCCATGTGGTCCTTGACTTCACATCTGATATGGTGGATAAGGTCTTTGGCCTGCCCACCTATGCCAACTATGATAGAATCACATAAAACATCGCTCTCACCTTCTATAGCACAAAGATAGGCATGGCCACCAACTACATGAATCGACATCTTCTAACTACACAAAGGAAGTACCCACTGAAGATGGCACCTACTCATCCAATCCATGAGTTCAGGTAAGATGAAAGGAAGTTCATCATCCTTGTTAGTAGGGTATTTGGATTGCCTACTACAAACAAATGGAACCCTTGGCATGTGCCAATTTTGCATGAAGGTAGTCGATGGGAACATAATCACTGGGCCTCCTTCATTAGTGACAAACTAGATGAATAGTTATTAGAGGTGATGGAGACCAAAGAATTCTATATGAATTCCTACTTGGTCTACCTCTTGGCCTACCAGGCTAGTTTTCTAGGTTTATTGTAGGTGGGCTCTCTCCAATAGGGAGAGATCCTAGTGTATGATCACTTCCCTCAACTAGAGTTGATGACCAGCATGAAGAGCTTTTGTATGGTGAATGATGCATTTGCATATGTTGTCATTAGAGGTCTTGAGAAAATTACTCTTAGAGGATGTCTATAGAAGCAAATGAAGAGATAGCTAAGTGGGGTAGCTAGTACATCTAGTTTCAAACCTTCACATATATCTAGGTCATGGGCTTTGATAAAGCACCTTACAAGCTAACCTGATACCCCAATGGGCATGTCTTAGAGGTCTATTAATTGATATCTAGCAAACATAAATCTAATTTTAAGTTCCCCGTCAAGGTGGGTGAATACTCATGCCATAACATCATCAATGCAAGGCATGCAAAGAATGAATAGGCCATCCTATCCTTGGGGTCTTTGACAATATCAAGAGCATATTTGACCCTATTGAATGGGTCAAGCCATTAATTGGCAGCTGGTATACCCATGAGCCTACCTTGGATGATCATTGGGAGAATTGTATTGATGATCATGAGGTGAGAAAGAGGGACTACTTTAGATTGAGCCTCCATTTTTTGAAGGGATTGGATCTCAGAGGGCTCCCTAAAGTCCCCAACGGAATGAAGGAAGATGGTACCTTGTTGGATCCTTCCTATGAGCAACAGAAGATTTACAACATTCCTTTGGTTCCTATTAGATGGGATCATCCTGAAGATACCTCAATTGAAAACAGATCCAAGGAGATCCTTAAAAGAATGAGGGCTTGTATGAAGAAGCCATATCCTATGAATAATCCATATCTAGGTAGGGAGGCTGAGGGCTCAAAAGGAGTAAAGAAGAAAGGAAATAATATTGAGAAACCATCCTTTGCAACACTTATAGTTGAGGAAGTTGACCTTGCCACCACAAGAGGAAAGAAAAAGGTAGTGGTAGTTAATATTGAATTAGAGGAAGAAGAAGTTATTGTGCCCTTGTCTAGAAATATATCAACAAGATCCTTCACTCTTACTTCTAAAGAGATCATAGTGGTCTCTATTCCCAGTCCTACCATCACTCCCACAGGTCCACCTATGCTTATCTCCATTACTTCCGCAACTGAAATAAGAGTTGCACCTTCATCCACCTCACCCCCTTTGTCTCCCATCCATGAAGAACCTTTGCAATCACCCACACCTGCTTCATCTTCTCTACATTCATAGCCTCTACATGCACAACCTTCATCTTCTACATCCCTTCCCACTCCCCCTTCTCCTGTTCTACCTAGCATAAGAGGTCTTCTTGTATGAAGCCAAATAGTTGGGGAGTAGCTTGAGAAGGAGGACATCACATTGGTTGAGGACCAAAGCAAGGCAGAGCTGCTTGAGTCTACAAAGGACAAACATAAAGAGGTACCTACAGAGGTTGGGAAAGACAAGAATAATATATCTATGGGATTTTAGGAGATCAAGGGCAATCCTTGGATGAGCTTGTTGAGAATATTGCCTCTAGACACCATGAAGAACTAAGTGGGGACTTTGAGGAATCGGGAAAGACTCCAATTCTAACTCCCTCACCTACAAGGTCTCCATCTCTAGCAACAACCCCTTCTCCACCAAAAGACACTGCATCTAAGATAGGCCTTCCAATCCAGTTCAGTAGAACTATGGAGAAGAGAAAGAGAATATATGTGGAGGAGGAGAATCTGGATACTATTGCGCAAGTGTTGGGAGATCCTTCCAAAGGTAAAAGAGCCAAAACCCTCTCTCACATTTCTACCAATGAGAAAGGAATCAAAATTTCTCAAATAGCTATGCCATTAGTAGATAAGGAGGAGGCAGCTATGACCTCCCAAGACTAGAGCATCCAACAAGTGGTCCTAGGCTACAGGACTACGTAAGGAGATAAAAATGCTTCAAATGACGGATGTTGTCTCTATAATTTTGGACCACATGAAGAGGGGTGAGGTCACCAAGGAGGAATTGAAGAGCCAAGTGACACAATTATCTGCCTATATCACACACTTGGTGGGACCTATTGATTCCAGTGCCCTTGTCATGACCCAAATGGAGGCTATAACCAAAGAAAGCCTCATTTATGATCCATTGGGCATCCTTCTTGCTACAACATCTCTTGGAAGGATTCACTGGAAACACTTGGAAAAGCAACAATTAGGGAGGCCCTGAAAATGTATTGTTCCATTAAGGGAGAATTGGAGGCAACTGATAGCTTGAAGAGCAACATTGATGAGGAGCTACTAATTTGGGAGGAGTATCTCCATATTTTGATGAAGATAGAGGTCATGCCTGAAAACACACTTTTGCAATTTGGGGTGTTAGACAAGGATGATACAAGGGTGATTACTGAGTGGATCAAGGTAGGGAATGTTAGGGCCAAGATGCTATAGAAATGCAGAACCAAATTACAAACAAAGATTGATGCAACCAAGAAAGGGTCATCCAAAGTAGAAGCATTGATAAATTCAATCCCTTGTTAGCTCAAAGATGATTCATCGATGGTTTTCCCTACACTTGGGATAATAAAGGAGTTCTCCATAATTTTCTAGCAATAGCCCTCAGAGCAAGGAATTGATAACTTGATGATATGGAAAGCCCTCTTCACTGAGTTTTAGGAGTAGTTAGTTAACATAGTAGGTATTTAAGACAAACTCAAGCATTCTTCATATTCCCAATAGATCAAAGTCAAGTACCATCATGGTCCGAATATGAATGATATTCAAGAGGCTACAACTAACTTCAAAAGTCAATTTGGTGGTGGAGCATAATATCATGGTTCTTCACTCATAATTATTTTTTATTCTTTCTTTCTTCCATCCTTTTGATGAGGCTGACCTCATTGGTGTATAATGGCACTATTCAAGCTGACTAGGGCCAAATTGTGTAATGTAAACAAAAGAAACCTCATATATAAAGAGGAATTTTGAACATTTGTAATGGGGGGAACATAGAGAACTTGTGCTAGTGCAAGCTATACTTGTATTTTGGATGGCATGTAAGTGGCATACTTGATATGCACATAGGTTGTGGGAATCCTGCTCTTTTATCTGCCAGCATCTTGCCAATTAATGAGAAGACAATTTTGGACCTATTACTTGTGTTTCTACCCTATGGTGGTAATGTACTTGTGCTTCTTTTCCTTCCATATAGGATATGTTGGTGAGTCTTGTACTTAATTGTTAAATCTTTTATTTTGTGGTTGAATAGGGTTTTCGATTCTGTGTATGTAATATGGTGTTTTCAATTTCCTATTCTTCTGCTTATTTTCCTTAGAATATTGCACTTGCAATGTTCATAATTGTGTGAAATACTGGTCATCCATTACTTGTTCAGTTTGATCTCACTAATTTTTGTATTTGAAGTGAAAATCCAAGTGCAAAGGTTGTCTGATCATTTTACATTTTTTTCTTCTTAAACCCTAACTCTCTTTTCCTTTTTTAGAATAGAAGTAGATTAGTGTTCTGGATTTTGTTGAATGCCTATCGGATGCTACTTAGAAATATAGATTGATATTACTAGCACAAACCCCTTGAACAAACAATCACATAGTCCACTCTATTGTTCTAACATTGTTGTGATCCAGCGAAATAGGGACCTTGGAGTAAACTGAACATCATCAAGTTACCTTTCAGGAGAAGTAGAGTGACTTTCATTCTACTTTAGTTGATGTATAAAAACAACCATCAACAGGACCAAGTGTAACTCTAGGATATTTTAAAAATTTGGCTAAAACTAATGAAGTACACAAGTTGTACAAGAATGGGACACGATGGTTCTATATAGGTGATATAGGGAGACTTTGTTTTGATGGTTGTCTTGAAATCATTGACCGTAAGAAAGACATAGTAAAGCTACAACATGGGGAGTATGTTTCCTTGGGAAAGGTTGAAGCATCTTTAAGGGCAAGAAATCATGTAGATAATTTCATGTTGCATGCAGATCCATTCGACATTTATATTGTGGCTCTTGTAGAACCAAGATGACAAGCTCTTGAGAGTTAGGCATAGAGCATGCATGCATCTATACTATACAAATTTTAGAGACTTGTACTAAAAGAATAAATCAAATAGAGAGGTTCATAGGTCACTTTTAAAGGCTAGCAAAATGCAAAGCTTGAGAAATTTGAAGTTCCAACAAAGATCAAGGTACTTCCTCATACATGGACTCCTAAAACTAGTTTTGTCATAGCAACTCTCAAGTTAAAGTGAGAAGCTTTAAAGAAGACTATGGAAAAAGACTTACCTAGATTGTATGAGTAGATGGAATTTTGTAACTTTATAACTGCTAAATGGATTTTCAATATTAGGTTGCGGGAAGCGAAGAGAAGGCATTTTTCACCACTCAAACAACCAAATGTAGAAGAAATGATTTTTGAATAATTATCATCACCTGTCCGACTATTGTCATCCTTATTGATGCATATACAAACATTGCACTATTTCTCAATACATATCCATATTTATTAAAGAAGGTGGACCATGTTTATGTAATGCAATGAAATTAGATTGATTAATCATATAGGGTGACTTTAAAAGTGAATTTGTAAATTAAAACTAAGAAAGGAGGGAATGGTAGACTATTTAGCTGCCATCTAGAGAAGACTATTTAAACTCATTTGTTGCCTTTTCAATGGATCTTTTTTTGGAGGGAGGGGAGTAAGAGGAACTTTTTGTGCAAATTTTCTAATATTTTATGAAGTAGACTTTGAGCTGGGTTATTTTGTAATTATTTATATAGAGGAACAAATGAACTTTGAGTCATCTTTTCTTTCTGTAATGTTGTGAGCTCTTCTTATGTTGGGTTTATATTACTTTTTATTGTAGAAGATAGAAACCTTATATATTCATTGCACATATTGTTGGTAGCTTCCTTTGTGTTATGTGTACGCCATAATGAGTGTCTTCATTCCTATGTCTGAATTTGATGCGATGATGGTTTCTCATGGATTGATTGTATAGTCATCAGGTTCTCTTCATTCTTATGTTTGGATAGAGCTCTAGTGATTATCTCTATCTAAATATTGTATTCATTTTTGTTTCCTAAAAATCTCCTTTCTTTCTTTCAGGGTTAAAGCAAACCTATTTTATTTTTCTATTTATATCATATGAGGGAGATGCCCCTGTCAAATGCAGAGGAAGAGCATCATTCCATTGGTAGTCTCTCTAACTATTCTAGGTAGTTTGGTAAAAGCAAGAAACTCGGTCCACATATAGGGGAAGTCGCGCAGGGAAAAAAATTCCCGACAGGAACGGGCACCTGAAGCTAAATGGGTACTCGTTTAGGAATGGGCACCCATTTAGTAATGGGTACTCAAGCCTAAACAGGTACCCGTTTAGCTTCGGGTGCCCATTACATAATGGGTACCCATTACTAAATGGGTACCTGTTTTGAAAGTGTATATATTTTTTTAAAAAAGGCCTGCGAGCTCATTTCCCTCTAGCAATAGCAACAGTGACAGTGACAGAGCAAAAATGGGTACATGTTGTTGAAGCCCCTGCCAGCACAAATCTAGAGTTTTTTTTCCTTGTCACCTCCTCCCACCACCTCGTCACTACTGAGCTCCTCTAGGTTGGTTGTTTGCTAGTTTTTAACTTGTTTTTTATGTTTTTTTTGTGATTGTAGGATTAAAATGAAAATTAGGGTTTCAATAAAATTAGAGTTTTATGTTTTTTTTGTGATTGTATGTTTTGATAAACCCTAAAACCATGTTGTACTGCAAACCCTAAAAACCTAAACTATAAACCCTAAAAAACCAAATTATAAACCCTAAAACTAAACAAGTGAAACTATAATTTGAAACTATAAACCCTAAAACTATGAAGTTCATAAACCCTAAAAATAAACTATAAACCCTAAAAATATAATCTTTATAACCCTAAAATTAAACTATAAACGCTAAAACTATTAACAAAAGTATCTCTAAAATGTAGACCCAAGCTTCAAGATTTAACTGTGTGTGAGTATGATCCGAAACGTTGAGGAAAAAACTCACACAGTTAAATCTTGAAGCTTGGGTCTACATTTATTATGGATTGTGGTAACATGATGTCTATCATATCTCTAAAATTGTTAATTTATATACTTGAGTTTAGTTTATTTGAAAATTCAGCTACACCAAATTCATATAGGCATCCACCTTCTCAACTGCATAACCATGAACTATCCTCCATTATGTCACACACAATAACTTATGACATAGATCAATGTGCTTAGTTTGCATGCTAAACATGTAGGGTTCTTTACAAATGCATGATGTGCCTATCTTTTTTATAACCAACTCTATGTGCCACCAACTAGGTTAGAAACATATACATTACCTACTAGATCCTAAATACATACATGTCCACCATCAAAGCACTCATAAACTAAGAATGACTCCTAATTGGGAGTCATGAGAAAAGGCTCTATAATCAATAAGCCATGCACCCTTGTGTGCATGCTTAAAAGGATGTACAAAAAAGGTATCACCAACATCATCATTGGAGGCCCTTGAGTCTATATCATCATCTATTTATGTTTCCTTGCCTTCTTCTCCAAGTTGTAGTCTCTAGATGCTCCTAATATTTCCTTACTTCCAACATTTGACATTCAATTTTCAATGAGACCAAGATCCCCCCATAGACTTCTAGCATGCTTGTATTTTTTCATGTCCCTCTCTATATCCTTAGGATGAGTTCTCATAGACAAAAGATCGTTGATGGAATTTAATTTTTACTACTTCATCTCCTTAGAAAGTGGCAAACCCACGACATCATCAAGCTTCAACTTTGAGACATTGTTACTATTCACCATCATGAGATTGCTCCAACTATTAGGGAAAGAATACAATAAATTTATGCATTGATCCTCCTCATCCATTTTCACATCTACAAATTCCAACTAGCTAAGTTGTTGAACTAATTTAGGTGCTTTGTTACTAAATCACCATCACCCATATATTTAAAGAACAAATATTATTTTGTATGAAAATCTTGTTGACAAAGGAATTTGTGTAATACAAATTCCCTAACTTAACCTACTTAGGCTTCTTGCAATTTGTTTGTCCTAAAATATTTATAAACATTCAATTTTTGAGGCAAAGCTGAATGAGGCTCCTTGTCTTTCTTTCATCAAATTACTAGTTTTCATCTTTTTGTGCTAAAATGTTTTTGGTCTGAACAACTACAACCCATAGATCTCTATCAAGTAAATCCTCCATCTTAAGATTCCAAAGGTCAAAGCTAGTTCCATTAAACCTCTTCACCTCTTTTCTAAAAGCACTTATCATCTGTATCTCCTAAAAATAGTTCATTGCAACAAAACTCCCACTCAAACAAAAATTAATATGAATTAGTGCTTAATTCTCCCATAGATATAATAAGATAGCTAGGCCCTGATGAAATGAATGAAAAAAAAATCAAAATATTCCTATTGGATCTTAAAAGAAGAGGGTTAAAGTTCTAATCTACACAAATTTTAGAAGAGTAATTACATAGAAAACAACATTTAGAAATTTGTATGAATAAATAATAGAAGGAGAGCTGTAGAAATCCTATTGGGTACATATCTACTATCTAATCAAAATCCATAAATCCCTATATATTTAATGTCCTTTTCAAATCAAGTCCCATTGGTAGAAAATATAATACATTGAATTGTGTCCATGATGAAATGTAAAGTTTCAACAACCCAATCATTTGAGCTTATTAATTTTCCAAAGTTGTAGGGGTTTCGACATAAATAATACATTAATAATAAAATAATCACCTATTATCCAAACTAATAATCATAATGATCTAATAAATAGGAAAAATGTATATAACTTACTAGAGATCAACAATCAGGTGTTTTGGATGAGGATCATGAATTTTAGACCCCACTCTTAATTTTAAAACATCTCTAACATTAGATGATACCCTTGTATTATCATGTCAATATTTTTTAATTAAAGATTTGATTTCACTATTTAATTTCATATCATACTTTGGGAGTCTACCACTAAAACTCCAACATTGGTTAATTGGATCTTTTTCAATATATTCTCTTCTCTTTGCTGCTCTTCTCAAAGTTTTAGGATTTATATTTAGAATTTCACTTGTCTTACTTATCATTCTTTTATTAGAATATGATTTATTGACTGAAGCAGTTGTTATAGCTCTTCGTGCTGCATTGCTATCTTTAGATAGACTCTTTTTACCAATAGAATCAATAGCATTAGCAACACTAGATAAAACTTGTTTGATTGATTCATCTTTTTTTTTAGGTTTTATAAAGATGCCTAACTTTTTCATTACTTTTCACAATTTCCACATCTTCATCAATTGCATCATAAGTTGACATTGAAATCTAAGACTTTTTCTATAAAAAAATATTTTATATAATCTATTTGCATGAGTTCTCATTTGCCTCCAAGAAATCTTACCGGGAAGATTATCTAAGACATTTCTTTCAATCTCAAATAAAACATTTTCATTTTCACTCCTATAAGTGATATCATTCTCATTCATATCATCAATAGGTGGGTTTGAAGACATACCTGGTTTTGTTTCTATAGTCGTGTTTTCCATATCATTGAAAGTTGGCTCCGAAGACACACTTGGATTTGTTTCTATAGTCGTGTTTTCTATATCATTGAAAGTTAGCTCCGAAGACACCTGGATTTGTTTCTATAGTCATGTTTTCCATATCATTGAAAGTTGGCTCTGAAGACATACCTGGATTTGTTTGTATAGTCACATTTTCCATATCTTCGAAAGTTAGGTTTGGAGACATACATGCATTTGTTTCTATAGTCACATTTTCTTCCAAATTCACCATTTCCACATTTGTATCATCTACATTCATCCCATCATTTATAGTCTCTTGAATGTCTTTCTCTTCAATACTCATGGAACTAGATGCTTCAATATTCTTCATCTCTTGAATCCTTGCTCTTCTATCTCTTTGCCTTTTTTCTTCCTTCTCTCTATTTGCTTCAATTTCTTGAGGTCTCATTACCCTTCTTTATTTTTTTCTTTGACGTTGATTTGATCCCATGATTACCAAACCCTCTTGATAAAATAACAATTGATACTCAATCCAATTTCATAATTGATGTACTTCTTTGAAATTTTGAAGTAGAATTAGATGTAGATCCTTTGTTCCATAGATTTTGATGTAAAAAGTAGATGTAAAAACAAAAACCCTCTTTTTTTATTCCTCTTGAAAATAGCTCGTGCACTTGATTTCACTTCAGAATTGTTCATATGATTGATTCCTTTCAAAATTTGAATAGAATATGACCTGTCAAGAGATTCCATAAGACCCTGTAAATAACAAAATGTAGAAATTGTTGTTGTCGGGCCGTACAGATCAGACTTGCATGTTGCAGGGATACAATGATTGTACATTTTTCCCTGATATGGGAAATAACGGATATAATAGAAACAGGTATCCGTTATAAAATGGGTACCCATTCTTAAACATAATGGGTACTCGTTATGTAACGCGTACCCGTTTTATAATGGGTACCCATTCTATGAATTTTGAAATCACTGGCCGCCTTTTCCCTTCCCTTTGCTTGGGTTTTAAGCTTGGGATAGGCATGGTTGGATGACCTTGAGCCTTGGACCTGCAAGTTTTTTTCTAAGTACAGAACAAGAGGAAAGACTAAGTTTATCTATATGGCTAAGGACCTTTTTTTTCTGATTTTTTTTACGAAATGAAAACCCATTACAGATGACAGTATCTAGTTTTCAAATATGTAATTTTTTTTGTTATTGGACATCTTTTTCTATTTATTATTTAATTTATGAGCAAACTGGTCCAAAAACTTGAAATGATAGGTGTTCGTATTTTTTTAATAACTTTTAATTTTTAAATTTAAAAAAAAAATTATATTTCATCAATCTACACATCATTTTTTACACAATGAAAAAAAAAAATTAATTTTATGATTTTTTTTGCTCAAATTATGTTGGTCGTACACGAAGGGTTTTCAAAAGTAGCAATTAGGCCTAATAAAAAATTAATTAAAAAACAATTATTTGGCAAAAAATTATAAAAAATTATCCTCATCAAACTTCACTATACTACACATCTTTTCCCAAAAGGATTTTGAAAAATAATTTTATTTAGGTCAAATTATGTTGGTCGTACACGTGCATGGCATGGTTTAAAAAAAGTGACTTTTAAACAGTGGTTTTTAGAAATATCTATTAAAAATTAATTTGTATCATCTTGGTATTGAAATAAATTACATATTTGGAAACTAGACTCTGAGTACTATATTTTATATTTAGTGACTTTTTTAAAGATTCCATCTCTAAGTGCTTCAAATTTTAAGGTCAAATGTGACAAATTCTAAAAATCAGGGAAAACACTTCCACTTTTTGGCCAAAAAGTGGACCCAACTTCTTGCACTGACCCAGTTTGGTCACTGTTCCTTGGGCAAGTCATAGTTTTCTCATTTATTTTGAAGTGACAAATCTATTTACTAACATAGGTATAGCCCACAAGATTTTTGTTGTGTATTTTCTTTATTATGTACTAATGATGAACCTATATCACACAAAGAAGATATTCTTGTAGATCATAGTGAGTTTTGGCAACAAGCAATGTAGGAGGAGATGATGGATTTAGACTTTTGTGATACTTGGGATCTTATTCATTTGCCTAAAGGAAGGAAGGTCATTGGATGTAAGTGGGTATACAAGAAGAAATTTAGAGCAGGTGATTTATTGGAAAAGTACAAGGCTAGACTAGTAGCCAAGGGCTACTCCCAGAGATAGGTAGTTGATTTCAGTGAAATACTTTCTACTATTGCTAAATTATCTTCAATTATATTTCTTTTATCTATAGCTACTACTTGTGATTTTGAAATTGAGAAAATTGATATTAAGATTATTTTTTCATGGATCTCTAGAAGAAGAAATATGTATGCAACGACCTAAAGGTTTTTGAGCTAAAAGGGAAAAAACATTTGGTTTGCAAATTAAAATGGTCTCTTTATGGTTTGAAATAATCACCCCAGATGTTGAAATTGGGTTTTGTGAGAAGCGAAGAGGATCACTATGTTTACATTAAATGTATTGATGATCATATATTTATTGTTGTCTTGTATGTGGATGACATGCTTTTTAGTAACCCAAAGGGTATGATTAGTATACTAAAAGATCAACTTTTAGGTGCATTTGAGTTGCAGGATCTACAAGTAACAAGGTACATATTGAGAATGGAAATCAAGAGAGATCAAGATAATAGAAAGCTTTGGTTGTCACAAGTCAGTATGTGAATACTATTTTACATAGATTTAATATGCAAGACTATAAGCCAATTAGAATTCCTTTACCAGTTGGCACTATGTTTACTTTAGATATGTGTCCCAAGTTTGAATATGATTTTGAGGATATGTCTAAAATACCATATGCTAGTGTAATAAAAAGTTTGATGTATGCAATGGCTTGAATTAGGCTAGATATTGCCCAAGTAGTAGAAGTATGGAGTAGGTTTATGTCTAACCTTGGTAGAAAACATTGAAATTATGTGAAGAGGCTATTAAGATATTTTTATGCTAGTGCAATAAAAAGTTTGATGTATGCAATGGTTTGAATTAGGCTAAATATTGTCCAAGTAGTGGAACTATGGAGCAAGTTTATGTTTAACCCTGGTAGAAAACATTAAGTTTATGTGAAGAGGGTGTTAAGATATTTTTGTTTATTCTAGTACTAACAATGTGGACAAGGCATTGGACATGCAAGGTTTTGTTGATGTAGATTGGGCATGTAATTTAGCTAGTCGAAGGTCTACTAGTAGGTATACATTTACTCTATTTGTAGGAGTTGATTTTGATGAGTAAGAGGCAGCCCACAATTTCTTTATCTACAACTAAAATAGAGTATATGGATGCTACCCATGTCTCTATTTAAAGAGGCAGTATGGTTACAGAGTTTATGTACCCATAAGTATTGGATTTGATTGTAGGACAATTTAGATTGGTTGAGATAGACAAAGTGTAATATTTTTAGCAAAGAATCATAGGTATCATGCTTACACTAAGCATGTGGACATTCAGTATCACTTTGTTCAAGAAATGGTTGCAAATGGACATATTGAGTCAAGAAAGGTTGACACTTAGCAAAATGTTGTAGATTACCTTACCAAACCTATGAGCACTAAAAAGTTCACTTGGTGTAGGGAGGCCATGGGCCTTGTTTCTTGTACTTAGTTTATTCATATTTTCTAATGGATGTATTTACAATGTACGATTTCAAGTGGGAGAATCTTAGGATTAAGGTGCCATCAACATTGTAAATTCTATGTATTTAATTATTCCTAATACTTTTGTAAATACATTCATAAAGGATGAAGGTTTCATTGACAATAGTAATTATTTTTTATTGTTATGATAATTAATTATTTAATGGTAGCAACAATTAATTATTTACTAGGAGACATTTACTATTTACCGATTATAGCATCTTTTGAAATATAAATGATGTGATAAAATCAAACTCAGTTCCCATCTAGGAGTGGCTATTTTTAGACTAATTATAAAATGTGTAAGAGAATCTTTGCATAAGATATTGATAGTTTATGATGCATGTATGAGCATCTCTTATTTTCAAGGTGCCTAAAATGGAGATATAATTTTAGTCAATTATGATAACATGAAACGAGGTGTAAGAAGCTATAAGAGGCTATGTTTAACATGTCGTTGAGATTCCTCATGTAGGCTATCGAAATTTTCGCAAGTTTGGATGCCACATTTCATGTAATCTCATTCATGTATCTAATTTACATATAGCAGGTGCATGAGGAGGAAGAAGGTAGAGGTCATGAGAGTTCACAAGTACACAAGCATTGTTTGATTGGATGCAGTTTTGAAGGAAGTGAATGTATTGTAATCTTGTTAAAAGATAATACATACTTGGCCTCTTTTCTCGTGGATTTTTTAACTTGAAAAGGTTTTCTCCACATAAATACTATATGGTGAGTTTTTTATGTGTTTGTTGATTTCCTTATTGCTAATTTACATTACTTTAAATGTTCATTTTGATATTCTGAAGATTAAATTTTAGATTTGCAACATAATTTTAGATTTCCATATTGTAGTGATTTGCCTTCATTTCTAATAGGTCCTTCTTTGGATAGTACTAACATTGGTCCCACCATGGTTTCCAACACTTTTGGTTCTATTTGCCTCATTGATTTTTCTAGGGAGGTTGCATCAATTTACAATGCTACATTTTTTTACTCTATGCATAGTAGATGTAGTCACTTGGTTTTCTAGATTCAATAGTTGTAAGCAATCTTCCTCAAGATGTCATAAAAAGTAGTGAATTCTTCACTACCTTCTAATTTTAACAAAGTTCATATGTTATTTTATTATCATTTGTTATGGATTCCTTCAATTTAATGTAAAACTTACCTTTATATGAAGAGTATGAAACAAGTTATCTAATTAAAGAGAATTTAGTTTTAAATTAGCATGTAAGTTATGTTGGTCCTTTGGATTAACATATTTTCTCAATAGTTAAGATCAAGTCTTTCCCTTCTTTGCCTTTTTGGCAACATATAAACATAGGGTTTTCCTTATATGTAAAGATCTTGATTCTTGATGAATAGAAGTACCACTATAGGCTTTATTTTTTATAGCTCAACTAGGAAAGTGTCCTCTAGTCTAATTTATGAATATTATATTAATTTCTTACGATCCTCTAATGTATACAAATTTGATTATGTGTATCTAAAATTTATTGTCCATGATGATATTAGTTTAAGGAGTCCTATGCATAGGTAGCTTTGCAGAACCAAGTTGAGTTAGCCCCTACCATAAGTATATCTCTTTATAATTGAGAGTTGGTTGAATGTTGAAGAGAGAGTTGATTGATCAATGATCTATTGGGGTATAACCCGCTTTTACTTTTTTTCTCTATCCCTATCCCATTTCTAACCCTTATCCTCATTTTATATCGCTTTTCCCTACCATGCTTAATTAGCTATTATTCTACATTTTTAGAGTAGTTTTTGGATTAGCAATAGAGTAGAAAACGAAGCCATCTTTCTCTAGAGATTCCCATGCAAATATATGAAAAATATAGACATGTAGGTTTCCATATTGTTGGGGCTTCTTAGAGCCAACAAATCCACATATACATATTTTTTTTCTAGATCTAGTAAGTAGTGTTGTAACCCTTAGTTTGCATGCTCAAGATAATTAGTATTTCCCACTTGTCTATGATTCTAAGGTCTCTCGAGTCCATCTCCTCATCATTATAACTCTCTCCCAAGCGCCGTGATAGATCTTTAACCACCAACACTTCCAACTAGCTATTACTTGCCAACTCAAGAGCAAAATATATGTTAATTTGTGTACTAGGGTGTTCTATAAAAGGACAAACCCTAATTCACTTTTAGATCATGAGAGAGCTCTATTACACATTAAATCATCACAGGAGCATAACATTATCATACCATCTTCATTTCCTAGGCATATTGCATTATTTCTTGGCATGTCTTCAATCAATATTTGAAACCTTAATTTAAGTCTAGAGGCTTAGTCTAGAGGCTTGACATAAGAAAGATTCCCACTAAGCAATCTCCCAAAAAGATTCATTAACACCAATTGTTTTTCACATATAGTTTCTAGATGCCGAGGTGAGTAGACATGCACAAATCATTTTTTTTGTCAAATGTGCAAGTAGATAATAAATTGCATGTAAATTTTTAGATTTGCGCAATTCTAATTTCATAGTTATATTTCCAAGGCCTCCAAGATTAAACAGTTTTAAGCTATAATTCAGAAGTTATGAAAACAAATGAACTACTATCTACCAAATCAAATCAATTGAATTGTTTTTCTCCGTCTAATCTAATTTTAAATTTTGTCATATAATTAATTATAACTCATAATTAAGATATAATTAAATTACTTTAATTATTACATTCAATTAAAAAAATAATTGACCAGTCAATCCTGGCTGGCTGAGAAAGGACCTCTGCAAATAAGTTAACATGCCTGCCAAAGGTATATCTCCCGATTGGGATTTAAATGATTTAATTACATTCTTCTTTTGGAGTATGCATTTGCTCTCATAATGGGGGAATCTCATAAGTGAAGCAACAAGTGAATTTAATATATTGAGGAAATTTAGTTCGAGTTAAAAGGATTTACAAGAAGGGATATGCAAAAGCAATAGCAGGTGGATTGTTTATGCTTTCAGATATGAATACTTTGGAAGAGTTCATGAATTGTAAAGGTCAGTTCATTCTTTTACTCATCTTCACTACTTTTATCTTTCTTACATTTTCTGATGCAGAGGCTTTGCTTCAATTTAAAAAGTCTGTAAAAATGGATCCAGCACTTTCTTTTTCCAACTGGGTAAATGGAAATAATATTTGCAACTGGACTGGAATAACTTGCGATGGCAATCTAAGGGTTGTGAGTGTGGTTCTCAAATACAAGAGATTGGCTGGTACGATTCCCCCTCACTTAGCCAATAATCGTTTCTCATTCCCCACGAACTTGGTAAATTACAAAAGCTGCAGTACATGAAGCTTTATGGAAACAGCTTGCAAGGTTCAATTCCAGTTAGTCTGTTCGCATGCACAAATCTTTTAGAACTCCGATTAGAACATAATTTCTTGAGCGGAAGCATTCCGCCAGAGCTTAGTTCCTTGCACAAATTGCAAAAACTCATCATCTCCTTCAATAGCTTGAGTGGTATCATTCCTCAAGACTTGGCAAATTGCACAGCACTTAAAACCTTAGATCTTGAGCATAATCTTTTAACTGGCACTATCCCCAAGTCCATGAGTAACTGCACAAAATTGCGTTTTTTATCTGTGTCCAAGAACCCGCTTAAGGACCAATTCCGTCTGAGATATTAACAACATTGACCGGATTACAATATCTGCATCTGTATTCCAACAAACTCAACGGTAGCATCTCCATGGAGATTGGCAAATTACGGAGACTGAGGGAGATCGATTTTTATAACAATAGTCTTACAGGTAGCATTCCCCTGGCCCTGGCGAACTGTTCGTCTCTGGAGAGGCCGGATTTGTCTCACAATTCCTTGTATGGCACCGTTCCAGTAGAATTGTCTTCACTTACCCGACTGCAGCAACTGTCGTTCACTAATAATAGTCTTGGAGGATCAATTTATTTTCTCATGAACTATACTCTATTGGAGATATTGATGCTTGGGAACAACAAGTTTGAAGGTACAATTCCAGAAGTTATAGGCTATAAGCTACCCAAATTGCAAGAGATGGAATTACTTTATAATCAGTTAAGCGGCAGCATCCCAAAATCTCTAGGAAACTGTTCCGCGCTCTATTTTATTTCAGTATCATCTAACAAGTTGAGCGGAGCAATACCCCGAGAATTGGGAATGTTGACTCATCTACAAATACTTGGTCTTAGTGAGAACAGCTTTAGGGGAAATATCTTTCCTAACCTGTTAAACTGTACACAATTGCAGGCGCTTAGCCTGACAGAAAACAGGTTCGTGGGCTCCGTTCTCAGATATTGGCCTGAAGCTCCCCAACTTACAACAATTTGTTGCGGCACTTAATCGGTTTTCTGGGGTTATCCCAAAGTCTCTGGGAAATTGTTCTCAGCTCTCAATGCTTGATTTCGCAGAAAATATGCTAAGTGGTGTGGTGCCTCAAGAATTGGGAATGCTAACTGCTCTGCAGCTACTGAACATTCAGGGAAATAGCCTGTCAAATGGACACTCTGCTACAATGTGTGTATTAGATGTATTTTTAAACTGCTCCATTCTTGAAGTCCTGGGTCTAGGGAACAACAATTTCAGTGGCACTTTGTCAAAGGGCATAGGAAACCTCTCACCCAGGCTATCAAAACTGTACCTGTATAACAACAACATCACTGGCAATATCCCAGAAGAGATTGGCAACCTTACTGAGTTGACCATTTTCACTCTCAATTCTAACAGGGTAATTGGGCAGCTTCCGAGTGCATTAGGCCGTCTGAAGAATCTACAATGGTTGGATTTGAGCTCCAACAAATTGCAAGACAGCATTCCATCAGAGTTTAAGATGCTGGTAAACCTGGAATATCTATGGCTTGGGCTAAATCGTATTTCTGGAGAAATTTCTTCATATATAGGCAGTCTGCAACAGTTGAGGAAACTTGACTTGGGTCATAACGAGCTCACAGGAAGGATACCGAATTGCATTGGGCAATCTTTCCGCCTGGAGATGATTGACCTCTCACACAACAGCCTCACAGGAAATATCCCTATGGAGATCTCAAGCCTCCATTCATTGGCGATTTATCTCAATTTTTCATACAATTTCTTGACAGGAAGATTGCCTTCGCTGGGAGGACTACAACAGATTCAAGCCATAGATATCTCGGCTAATAACATCTCAGGACCTATCCCTGGCGATATTGGCAGTTGATCGGGATTGCAATACCTGAACCTTGCCAAAAACAAATTGGAGGGAACGGTGCCAATATCAATAGGGGAGCTTAAGAGCCTTGAAAGCATTGACATGTCTTTCAATGACTAGTCTGGCCCAGTGCCACGCTCTATTGCAAATCTCACTATGCTCCGGCATTTAAATCTCTCATACAACAAGTTGAATGGATCAGTCCCAAATGAAGGAGCTTTGAGAAACCTAAGCGCAACATCATTTTTGGCAAATCCGGGATTATGTGCAGCCTCAGGCTTTTTGAATTTACCAAATTGCACAAGCTCTGCCAAAAATCATAATACGTTGAACAGGAACATTGTCTTGGTTGTTTCATTTGGTACATTATTCGCATTGTGTTGCATTTTGGGGGCATTTTACATTTTCTACAGAAGAATTAAAAGGTTACCAATTACAAACAGTAGGTTGGGGCAAGGTTTCATGCAAATTTCTAGCCAGGAACTTCGCACAGCAACCCAAGGATTTAGTGCCGCTAATTTACTAGGTAAGGGTAGCTTTGGGTCAGTTTACAAAGGGCTTTTGTCTGATAACAAGTTGGTGGCTGTTAAGTTATTCGATGAGGCCCCTCAAAATTTATACAAGAATTTCGTCAGGGAATGCAGAATACTGAGAAAAATCAGGCACCGCAATCTTGTCAAAGTGTTGTCCTCTTGCTCCACTGCAGATTTCAGCGCTCTGGTACTGGAATTTATGTCAAATGGGAGCCTAGAACAACGCCTCCACATGGATGAAACGCAGTGTAGCTTGAGTTTGAAGATGAGATTGAACATTGCACTTGATGTGGCACACGGGATGGCATATTTGCACCACGATTGTTCTCCCTCTGTTGTTCACTGCGACTTGAAGCCCTCAAATGTGTTAATGGACGAAACCATGACAGCCCCGTCTATTGACGTCCCCTGTTTCTGCAAGTAGCAGCACATCCAGACTGAAGGGAACAGTAGGCTACCTTGCTCCAGGTAAAGACCTAAGCCTGACATTTTTTCCAATTAATGTGTTTGTCTTGCCTTTTTTTCCCTCATATATTAATATTAGTTTTCTTTTCAACAATGAACCCATTTTTTTACTATTGCAAGAATATGGATTGGGAGGAGAAGTGAGAACCAAGGGAGATGTTTACAGCTTCGGGATGCTGATCCTTGAAATGGTGACTAAAAAGAGGCCTGCAGACTGTATGTTTTCTGGAGATTTTACTTTGCCCAGATGGGTGAGAAGAGCATTCCCTGAGGCAGTGGAGGGAGTAGTAGACAGAGAGCTGCTGGCTGATCAGTTAACTGTGGTTGGGTCCAGTAGTGCTCCACCTGAAACCACTGGTGAAGAATTGGAATCCTCTGAGCATGGCAGTTGGCTGCTTATTTTATCAGAGTAGGACTGCAATGCACAAAGCAAAATCCAGGAGATAGACCAACAATGTGAGAGGTGGAGGGTATGCTGGAAAAAATTGTGTATGGCAGGGCATATGGCAAGTTAGAAGAGCATGCATCCGTCCAGAATCTGTTGAGTGCAGGGAATAGAGTACGCCATCCAGATAGCAGCACAGATCAAAGTGAGAGCAGTTAGGTACAGACTACTAAAATTTAGTGAATTATTTTCACCAGCAATGGTATTTTCCACCTGCATATGAAAACTTAAGATATAGATCTTTATTTTTTAGACTGAAATTAAGGTTGTCTTTCAAAACAATATATATTAATATAAATATATATTTTATTTTCTTTAAGAACAGTAAAATTAACTTCTTTTACCAACATGGTCTATTTAAATAGTATTTTTTTATATAATTGTTTTAATTTTTTGAAGTTATTAACCAAAAAATTACGAAGTTCTTTTATTATAAATGATTTTTTTTTAAATAAATCATGTTATCAATATTTTTTGGAAATATGAATTATGAAAAATTATTAATGTCTTGGAAGTATTTTTCATTATTATAGTGTATTATTAAAATTTAAGATTTATTTGTTTAAAAAGTTATTGTGGTTAATTATTTAGAAATGTTTATAATAATTATGTTATTTTTTTATTGAAATGAAAAATTTGCTATTATTTGATCTCTGTTTATTTACCATTCTATTTTAGATAGTTCATAGGAGTCTATTATTTTTAAACACTCTTTTCATGAGTTAATTATAATTGGATGATGTTTTAAATGATTGTTTTTTATAAAAGTTAGATTAGTGTTTGAAAAAGTTTTAATTACTGTAGAATTTGGAAAATTTAAAGAAAATGAAAAAATAAATGGAAAACCCAAAACAAAAAACAGCTCAACTTATGTACATTTTTGCAATATAAAGGGATTGGTCAAAAGTACATGTTATGCACACTTGTGTCTAAAATGATCATTTTTTTAAAGATGAAGGAAAAGGGAAAAGGCACTTGGAGTGTGCTTAACATAACCACACACCCATTGAATATAAAAAAAAGATGAAAAAAGAAAAAAGGGTATACAAAGCATGTCTAGCAAGTCCATGGGTCCACATGACCATGATGCTGCAGTATCCAAAGTGACAAAGGCATGTGTTAGCCATTTCACTACAACTTAATAATATAAATATAATGGCCACAAATGATATAGCATCAATAATGAGTCATTTGAATAATTGGTTACTAGACATGCCTAGACTAACAATGACACAAAATAAGATGTATGGAGAAATAGGAATACAAATTTTACTGATGCAAAAACGTTTCAAATTACACAAACTACCCAAACACACATGGAGATCACAATCACAAATGCAAAGATTCTTTGTTGTTTGAATCCAACAAGAATATGATTAAGGATAATCTTATCAATAAATAGTATAAAAAAATGATGGGAAGATTGCCTTTGCTACACAAAATGCTGCAGATTCAAGCCATATACATCTCAGCTAATAAACTCTCAGGACCTATCCTTGGCCATATTGGTAGTTTATCTCAGCTAATAAACTCTCAGGGCCTATCCTTGGCAATATTGGCAGTTTCTTGGGATTACAATACTTGAACCTTGCCAAAAATAAATGGGAGGGAATGGTGCCACCAATATCAATAGGGTAACATAAGAGCCTTGAAGGTGTTGATATGTCTTTCAATGAGTTGCTACATTGTTAGATGTTATGAATTAAAATATTGTATATGTTTAATATATAATAATATTAAGTGTTAACTTATTTTTAATGTTGGGTATTTTTTAGACAATTGTTTTATGAGTATTTGACAGTTACCTAAGTGGTTGAAAATAGATGGCATTGTAAGCCCGTATTTGGCATTGTAAAATTGTTTTGAATATAATATATTTATGTGTGTTCATCTGTGTCACTTGCAAATATAAATTTCTGTTATTATTTTATGTATATTTGATCCTAGATCCTATAACGGTATTAATGCTTCACTGTCAAAATCATGAAAGGTGAGTTAAGTGCAACAATATTGGATAAAGTGATTCTTAGTCTTTATGAAAGCATCATCTAGGAAAGCAAAGTATACTTATTATCATGCAAAAATTTAAAATTGTATGTTCATAAAGAGGTGACATATCTATTTGTTTTTCTATTTAAATTTGTTTAAAGTGTGAGAAGATCTATTAAAAAAAAAAAGTCCACATTCAATCAAATTTAGAATGGACTATTGAGTTTGTGATCTATATTCTACAACATTGGGTGGGTTCCTTTGGGGAGAAAGGATTTATATTTTGTGGCTAGTGGTGTCTTGCCGCATTCAGTCAAATTTACAACCACCAAATTTGTGATCTATACTACAACATTGAGTAGGTTTCTTGGGGAGAAAGGATTTATACTTTGTGGCTATTGGTGTCTTGCAAGTGGAAGTTACAGGTGCTCAACTTACTTTACCACTGGCGGTGTTGCTATTTTTAATTACTCTCAACTTCTATATAATTTGTATGCTTGAACATTGGTAATCAATGAACGTGGTTTGTGTTTGTTGAATCCACCGACATGTGAGTAATCATTCAGACTTTGTTCTTGTGGAGCCTACTCCATCTGTTAATCAAAATTCAAGACCTTCGATCTAGATGAAAGCAAAATTTCATAGTTCTTCCTTGTTCGCTTTACCACATACAAGTCTGCAAGAATAGGAAATAGAGAAGCCAGGAATTTGAAAGGAAAGAGAGATATGAGGTCCGCCAATAGAGAAGCCAGGAATTTGAAAGGAAAAAGAGAGATGAGTGCCACGCAACCGAGGGTTTAGTAATCAGGGCTACGTGGAGGAACAGGGGATGCTAAATGATAAAATATGCTAATAGAGTGGTCAGGGAGGAGAAGGCGATAGTTGAAGGAAACGAAGATCATCAGATAGTTTAAAAGGTTGCATACAAAGGAGTAATCTTGTACAAATGTGGATAAAAAAGTGATCAGCATAAGAGCAGGTCAAACAAGAGGAAGACAGAGCAGGTGGGGAGAAAGATTGGATGGGGTAGTTTCTTGTATAAGCCAGCAGGGTATGCATTGAGTGAGATGACCCAGGGACGTCCATGGGGATATGTGAAGAACAAATCGCCAGCAAGGATATCTTCAATATCCTGCATAGAGCTAAGTATATTCCTCTGTAATTTACTCTCTGAAACAATACTGAACTCTATGTTATTCCTTCCCACAACTTAAGATAATTAATCTAAGCAATCTAAGTTGATCTCTGCATATGAATATTGTAGCAAGAAGACCGTTGGTATTTTGAAGTCTAGGCTTACACCTGCGAGTTGCATTCGTTGAAATTTTTTTGGAGGCCCTTTCAACAGATCATTTTGGGACGTACCTTGCAAATAAGGCATTCCATGAGACCACATTTCTTGGAGGCATTTTGGCAAACAGTTCATATGCCCTGTGCAAGCATCAACATTTGTATACATCACTAAAAATATTCAATAATCTTTATGTTTCAATGGCTGGCCGTTCTCTTTTATAAACCCAGGGTAATAGTGTGTATATATATAAAAGGAGTGTGTTAAAGACCATATTATGTATGGATACCAATAATAATATTTGATAGTGCATGGTGAAATGTAAATGTTTTTCATGCTTGCTAACACAATATAGTCTATATATCACTATGAGATTGGCATAGTTAGACAATGGGAAGCTATGGAGATAAGACCTAACTGCATCCAATTCAGTCTTAGAACCTTCGGATTAAATTGCAAAATGATTAGCCATAAGGTAGAATCAAGACCTCCGATTGAGTAGGGTTGTACTCTATATGTCATTGAAAAGGGGTGAACCATATCCAACATGCTATTATATCTTAGAGCATAGATTGAAACATATTTTATAGGGAATAGTGAAATGCTATATTACTAGGTACTAATATAAGGGAAAACTTGATATTATTATCAACCCCAGTCTATGACAAGGACATAAATTGAATAGATTAGTTTACACTTGTTATCCTCGTGTAAATGACACCATCTTCTTGTCTCGCCCATTGAACATGGATATAAGTAGGAACTATGGTTGGTTGGGTTAAATGTATATACATAATCAACTCTATATCCTATTAGTGTTAGCATGCAGTGATAGATAAATATATTATATGTTGACATTAATAAATTTAGCATTTTGTACCTAGTGAGAATTTTTAAAAGGGTTGTAAAGAACTAATCAAAGTCACTTATCCTAGTAGTTTGGTGCAAATACTTGAACTTGTGAAGACTTCAGCTTTGTAAGTATTAAGGATTATATAATTTTAGTCACAATATGGCTATGCGAACAAAGAGAATTATAGTTTGGTAGGTAACCAACCTTGCATCTATGTTAAGGAGATGAACTTGTGAGGGTTCTAGTATGTTTATGTTGAATTACAATAATATTGGAGGAGACGCCTAAGCCTAAGATCTTGGTGTCCTTATGGGGAAGATCTTTAGTGTAGGATTTCTATATTGGAAACCTAGTTGACTTCATTTTCCTAATATTAAGCATTACAAATTGATGGGAATCATCAAAAGGAACCATGTTAGGCTATGCAATAGTAGCCAATGAAACTCATGTCCAAGCTATGGCCTTTTTTTAGAATGGGTATTCGTAAATGGTGGTTTGTTATATTGTTGGGTTTTAATTCTTTCTAGGGTTTTCCTCCTATGGTATGCAATCTATATCACTTCTAAGTGGAAAGTTATTGAGTGGTTATAAAACCTTGAGTATAAGAAGATGTGTATATATTCCCTAAGAGACTAAGGTGAGGAGAGCTACATGTGACATTGATCCCATTTGGAAGGAAGTATGTAGGCAGTTCTTGGGTGAAGGATGCCCCTAGACCTCAAGTCAATAGGGGATGGGTTTAGGGAATGACTCCAAGGTATGGGGTGTTCCTAAACTTGATCAACCTTCCCTTTTTGGTAGGTTTCAGCTTGAGGTTGAAGCTACATTAGGAAGCTATGAACTCACCTTCTTGTTAATATGTACTAACTATAAAGGCATGAGCTAGTAACAGACACCTTGCAGAATACAGGGCTTTGGTACTAGAATTTATGTCAAAGGGGAGCCTAGAACAAAACCATGACAACCCATGTGGTTGATTTTGGAATTTCCTGTCTATTGACGTCCCTTGTTTCTGCAACTAGCAGCTCATCCAGACTGAAGGTAATAGTAGGCTACCTTGCTCTAGGTAAAGACCCAAGCCTGGCATTTTTTCCAATTTATGTGTTTGTCTTGGCTTTCTTTGCTACATTTATTGGTTATCTTCTCAACAATGAAATCACTTGTTAGTATTTCAAGAATATGGTTTAGGAGGACAAGTGAGTACCAAGGGAGATGTTTACAGTGTCGAGATGCTCATCCTTGAAATGGTGACTAAAAAGAGGTCTACTAACTAAGATAAATCTTTGCCGAGATGGGTGAGAAGATCATTCCCTGAGGTAGTGGAGGGAGTGGTGGATAGAGAGCTGTTGGTTGATCAGTTAACTATGGGCGGGTCCAGTAGTGCTCCACCTAAAACCACTAGTGAAGAATTGGAATCCTCTGAGCATGCCTACTTAGTTTTATTGGATTAGGATTACAATGCACTAGGAAAAAATCTAGGGGATAGACCAACAGTGAGAGAAGTGGAGGGCATGCTTGAAAAGATTGTGTATGTTAGGGCATATGGTAACTTAGAAGAGCATTCATTTGTCTATAATCTGTTGAGTGCAGGCAATGGAGTAGGGCATCCAAATAACATCACATATCAAAGTGAGAGCAGTTAAGTACAAACTATTAAAATTTAGTGGATTTCTATCACTAGCAATAGTTTTTTCCACTTACATATGAAAATTGAAGTTCTTCCAAAGATCACATATATTTAAATAGTTTTTTTAGAACATTAAAACTAACTTCTTTTACCAACATTGTCATTTAAATAGCATTTTAAGTGTAAAATGTTAAAAACTATTTAAGTTATTAAACAAAGAATGCATCAAGCTCTTTATCATGAATGGTATTGTTTTATAAATAAATTAAATGTTATTAATGTTTTTTTAATATGATTATGAAATACTATTAAAGTCTTCGAAGTATTTTTCATTATTATTATAGTTTATTATTAAAATTTAGACTTATTTAGTTAAAAAGTTATTGTGGTTAATTATTTAAAACTGTTAAAAAATAAAATGTGTTATATTTTTGTTGAAAATAAAAATTTATTGTTCTTTATAGAATTATTTGATCTATATTTATTTACCATTCTACTTTAGATAGTCTTTAGGAGTCTATTAGTTTCTTACATACCCTTTTCATGAGTTGTTATAGTTGGATGATGTTTTAAGTGATTGATTTTTATAAAGGTTAAATTAATGTTCTAAATAGTTTAAACTAGTGTAAAATTTAAACAAAATGGATGGTGCAGTGCACCTAGTATAAGCATTTAATCAATTTTTTTGAAATGTTAGTATTAAAAAGGCAAAATGAAGTTTGAAATAATGTAAGAGAGCCTTTGATAGGCATGCTCATATAGTGGAGATCAAAAATAGTTAGTTTTATTTTAGTAGTATGCAGTCATCAAGAGTATGACAGTCTATTTTTAGTAAAAATCAGTAGTTTTAGGCTATTTTGAGCCTTTCCCACAATGGGAATCTTTGAGAAAAGATTATAAACAATTGTAAATGCTTTTGAAAAGGTAGAGTGATCAAGCATTGTAATGGAGATGAAGTTTAAACAAAAGGAAATGAAGAAATTACTATCTGTTGTTTCCATATGAGTGTTTTTATGTATTTTATGTTGTTCCTTACATTTGTGTGAGTTTGTATTGTACTGTTGATGTCTAAATGATATAATATGTTGTAATAGATGTTGTTACCTTTTTTTTGCAACAAGTTTGGGCTGTTTTCATTATCATTAGAGGATTTTATCAACGTTTTCCTGCTGCTACCATAATTTTACAGTTTTATGACTATTTTAGTCTTGTTCCTCATGCCTGTACTTGAGGGTACAAATGTATATGGGTGTGTAAAGGATCGAGTCACCTTCCATTTAAACTTGGTTGGAGTCAATTTCATTGACAAAGAAGCATTTTATAACCTTTTTTCTGTCAGTAGGTCTATAAGTAGGATTTTAAGAGGGTTTTGGAGGTTTTCATGAAATCTATATGTAAAAGACTTTCTACACTTGCATCTTAGGTGGAAATGAAAGTAATAAGTTTGGTTTACATGTTCATCAAGTGGGTATTGTGCAGGAGCAGTGGAGTTGGTACAAAGGGGCAGATTTGTGTTCCTAAAATCTAATTTCTCTATGTGTTGGACAGTCCAAGCATGGGCAGAGTTTGTTTTTGAAAACAAGGTAGTTTGTGTGGTGGTTAGGACCTTGAAACTAGTTAAATTTATCAGTATACAACATCTCCAACACCTGGAAACAAGAATTTGTGGAGTGGGTTGTCATTTTCATGCACTTGTGGAGTAGAAGGAGGCCTAATTTAACTTAGGACAGCAGCAACAGTCCTAGTTTGACCCATATGTTGGTAAAAAACCTACCTTGCATGTTCAGTATGTTATGTAACTCCATAATGGGTATTTGAAAATCCATTTCTTTTGTGGGTTTGAGTCGTTTCTAGAGAGTTATGTCAAAATTACTACTTCAACTGTCCTAATTCGGCCTAGGAACAGTAGGTACAGTCCATTTTTGAGGCTTTTGTTCCAAAACAACCTACCCTGTATGTGAGATATGTTATGAAACTCCCAAATGGGTATTTGAAAAGGTATTTTGTTTTGTGGGTTTGTTATGTATTTTGAAAGTTATGCTCCAAAAACCTTGTTGACAGGGCTACAAGGAGATAGGTCAGTTTGTGAAGGAAGTGGTACAAGGAGGTACCCTCAGTGCATTTTGATGGTTTTGTAAGCTTGGTAAAATCAACCATAGTTGGTCTAGGGTCCCTATAATGTTTGTAAATGAGCCTAGGTATATAAACCTAAAGATGGGTTTGTTGTGTGGTATTGAAACCATGGGAAATGAGAGAACAATCATGTCTAATTTGAAATCAAATGTTATAGTTTGGTCCATTGAACCCTAGATGAGTTGTTTTCCCTACCATTCCCTATATCCTCTTCCTCCTATGTTGCTAGTTTGATCCTTTGTGGTCTTGTGTTAGTGAGCTCTGCATCAATGGAAAACCAAAAGAAAAAAAACTCACCTTGTGTACATTTTTGTCTTATTTAAGGATTGGTCAAAAGTGCATGTTATGCACACTTTTGTCTAAAATCGTCATTTTTCAAAAGATGAAGGAAAAGGGAAAATTCACTTGGAGTGTGCTTAACATGACTACACACCCATTAAATATAAAAAGATGCAAAAAAGAGAAAAAGGCATACAAAGCATGCCTAGCATGTCCATGGGTCCACGTGACCATGATGTTGCATTAGCCAAAGTGACAAAGGCATGTGTTAGCCATTTTATCACAACATAAAAATACAAGTGTAATTGGCACAAATGATACAATATCAATAATGAGTCATCTAAATAACTGGTTACTAGACATGCCCAAACTAACAATGAGGGTAAGTGCACAAAGATGAGGGACCAAAATGGGGTCTTAAGTTGCCACTTTTTTTCTAATATCAGGAAACATTGATGTTGGATGAGAAATTGAAGATAGCTACACTCAAAATTTGAAGATGGAACGGAAACAAGAGTTGTAGTCCTCTGAATCTAGTTTCTAAACTACTAATTTTTTCTAAAAATGGTTGAGATTAATGGGTTCAAAAAGGGGGAGCACACAAATTGGTCCTATTTTTCTTAAAAAACATAACATAGCGTCTAGTGTGCTCCCTCTAAAATGTTATCTTTTTTTAGTATTTCAATAATCGGTCCAATGAGAAATTAGCTAACACCATGTAGTTTATCCCTAATTTTCTAATAATTTTTTAATGAATAATTTATTTTTTAGTAATTTTTAAAGTGGACACATCCTGAAAAATAGAAAGTTGAGTATGCTCCCCCCTAAAATGTTTGAAAACTAATTGAAAATTGAATTTTTTTTGAATTCGTGTAGAATGGAGTCTAGTTTCTAAAAATATAACTTATTTCAAATTTTGATGAATAGTTAAAACAAAGTAAAAAATACTAGACACTGGTTTTTGACAAAAACCAGACACACTAACAAAAGAAATTCAAGATGAAACAGTAAACGTACTCAAAATGTGAAAAAAATTATATGGTTAGATAGCTAATAGAGAGGTTAAGATTATGGTGGTAATTTTTTTGAGTTTTCATTGAAAAAAGTGCCATTTTGATGGGGAGCATGCTCCATATTATCTCCAGATTTTGTTAAAAACTGATAAAAACATGTCAAAGAAATCTTAGAATAACGTGAGAGCGTTATAACGTGCTCGCGTTATGTGAAATCAATCATGCAAGTGCATTATAACACGCTCGTGTTATGATGAGCATAATTGGCAATACACATGTCAATTGTATTTGCTTGAAATTTTCTAAAGCCTTTTCAACAAATCCATTTTTTGCATATCTTGCAATCATTGCATTCCATTATAGAACATCTCTTTGAGGTGTTACGTCATACAATTGACATGCCTTGTCTATGCTTCCACACTTTACATACATGTCTACAAGGGCAGCTGCACTTCCTATCGTCTCTCTCACTCTCTACTTCTCTCCCCTCTCTAGGTCCTACCCTTTCTCTAAGTCTCTGCTTCCCTCTCCTCTCTACCTCCTACCTTCTCTCTCACTCTCTTCTTCCCTCCTCTATCTACCTTCTACCCTTTCTCACACTCTCTACTTCCCTCCCCTATCTACCTCCTACCCTCTTCCAGAGTCTTCGCTTCCCTCACTTCTCTACCTCCTACCTTCTCTCTCACTTTTTTCTCCCCCCTCCCTCTCTGCCTCTTACCCTCTCTCTCACTTTCTACTTCCCTCCTCTATCTACCTTCTACCCTCTCTCTCAGTCTCTACTTCCCTCCCCTATCTACCTCCTACCCTTTCTCTCTTCTTCCTTCCCCTATCTACCTCCTACGGCCCTCTCCTACTCTCTACTTCCCTCCTTTCTCTACCTCCTATCCTCTCTCTCACTCTCTACTTCCCTCCCCTCTCTACCTCTCCTAATCATTCTTCCCATCCAATGAAATTTCATAAATTTTCTTTTCCATTTCATCATCTCAATTTATATCCTCGTCCCTCTTTGCATGTCCTAGTTTTCTTGTTTCTATATTCTTTGTTGACATGTGAGAGGAGAGGGAAGTAGAGGGAGAGAGGATGGAAATGGATGGGAGAGAGAGGGGAGTGATAGGGTGATAAGGGGAGAGAGAGAGTCCTAGTTTTCTTGTTTTGGAGAGAGAGAGAGAGGGTTGGTCGGGTTTATGAGTTTAGGGTTGCTTAAGTTTAGGGTTTAGCAGAATTATTTAGGGTTTAGGGGTTTAGGGTTGCTTGGGTTTATGGTTTAGGGGTTAGATTTTAGGGATATTATTTAGGGTTTATGGGTTTTGGGAGAGAGAGAGGTTTAGGGGCATATTTAGGGTTTATGAGTTTAGGGTTGCTCATACCTTTAGGGGTAAATTATTTAGGGTTTATGAGTTTCTAGGGTTTCTCAAGTTTAGGGTTTAGGGGTTAGTGTTAAAGGGGAATTATTTTATATTTTCCCTCCAATCCTTGTAATACTAATGCATTACTCAACCCATCTCCCTATCCATCAATCCCTATCATCCATCTACCATATAACTAACTATCTAATCCACCATCAAACATTCTAAGCTCTAATCCATCAACCCATGAACACTTGAAAATTTTTCTCCAAAGAGTCTTTTACAAAATCAAAAAATAAAAGCAAAGATATGGAGCCATCCAAATCCACTGATCCAATTTCATCCGCCTCTAACACTCCCAATCCTAATCCATCTGGGCCTCCTATATCCATTCACTTAATCCTAATCCTAACCCCACAACATCTTCCATCATTATCCATCAACTATATGAATATCCTAGTCCATCAACCCATGAAGCCATGAAGGATGTGACCCAAGGACTATTAGCAAGGAATCTAATAACATCTTGTACTCAAATTCCTAGCCTTGCTTGCCCAAAAAAGAACCTCCTAATAGCATGTATACCACTCCAACACCATCATCCACTCCTATGTCTATCCATTTCATTGAAGAGTCTCCTACCATAAGTCCAAGTCAAACCCCATCATGTACTCATGTTGTCAAATATCCAAAGATTATTGATCCTGGATCCAATAACTCATCATGTATCCATCTAAGAAACCCAATAGCTATACTTTAATCTTGCCTAGTCCAAAGAATGTGGAAACACCAACCACCCATCCTAATCTAAATCCAAACATCCCATCTAATCCTGTCTCAATTCCCTTACCATCTCATGGTCAAACCCTTTGTACATCGATCCCATCATTAATCCTCCAACATCTCCTAGGGAACCCCCATCACCACCTCTTACTCCCCAATCCAATGAATAGATCAATGCATCCCCACTTACCCTACCCATATCTAATATCGCGCCATCCATGCTTATCCTCGCTGTGATCAAGATATTATCTATGATCTTGAGATCTTATCCATGAGCAAGTAAGTTCCCACATCATTCCTATCCATCATCCCATTAGCCCTATCCATCATCCCATGCTAGTCTTATTCATTATCCATCAATATCCCATGATGAGACACTTGGTCCCAAAGAAAACATAGACAATCAAACAAATATCTTGGATCCTATCTTGAATCACATCCCAATGAGTATAATGATTTAATCAAGATCCAAGAATTCTACATCCATTTCCCATTGATCCTCCATCATCCCATGTCAAACTATATGCTTAGGTGTTTAGCTTGGTTGCTCGAGTTTAGGGTTTTGGGGGTTAGAGGCATTATTTGAGGTTTACATGAGCTTAGGGTTGCTCAAGTAAATAGGGTTTAGGGTTTAGGGTTAGGGTTTAGGGGAATTATTTAGGCTTTAGGGGTTTAGGGATGCTTGAGTTTAGGGTTTAGGGTTTAGGGTTTAAGGGTTTAGGGTTGCTTGAGTTTAGAGGTTAGGGTTTAGGGTTTAGAGAGAGATAGAGCAAGGGGACCAATAGAAATTGGAAGAGATAAGGAGATAGAGCTTTAGGGTTGCTTCCAAGTTTTATGGTTTAGGGGTTAGGGGTTTAGGGGTTTAGGGTTGCTTGTTTTTAGTGTTTAGGGGTTATGGTTTAGGGGCATTATTTATGGTTTAGGGGTTAAGGTTTAGAGGTTTAGGTAGAGAGGAGAATATGGAGATATAAAGGAGACCAAGCCTGGGAGAGATATCTTTGTCTCCTCTATCCCTCTCTCTAACTATACCTACCTCTCTATCTCTATCTCTCTCCCCTTGTCTCTCTATCTTGCTCTCTCTTTCGATCCACTCTCTCTAACTCTACCTTTCTATCTCTCCCTCCCTCACTATTTGAGGTTTACATGAGTTTAGGGTTTAGGGTAAGGCTTTAGAGGAATTATTTAGGCTTTAGGGGTTTAGGGATGCTCAAGTTTAGGGTATAGGGGTTAGGGGTTAGGGTTTAGGGTTTAGGGGTCAGGAGTTTAGGGTTGCTTGAGTTTATGGGTTAGGGTTTAGGGTTTAGAGAGAGATAGAGAAAGGGGACCAATACAGATTGGGAGAGATAGGGAGATAGAGGTTTAGGGTTGCTTCCAAGTTTTATGTTTTAGGGGTTATGGGTTTAAGGGTTCAGGGTTGCTCAATTTTAGGGTTTAAGGGTTAGAGGTTAGGGTTTAGGGGCATTATTTAGGGTTTAGGGTTTATGGTTTAGAGGTTTACATTTATGATTTAGGTAGAGGGGAGAATAGGGATCCCTATCTCTATCTCTCTGGACATATGGATCCCTATCTCTTAATCTGTCCCTCACTACCTCTCTCTCCTCTCTATCTCTCTCCCCATCCCTCTACCTCCTGAAATCTCTCTCCTTATGTCTCTGGACATATCTTGATCTCTTTCCCTATCTATATCTATCCACATAACCCTATCTCTTAATATACCAGTCTGTACCTCTCTCTCTATATTTCCCTATCTATCTCTCCCTTGCTAGATCTATCTCCCTATATCTCCCCTCTCTCTATATATGTATCTCTATCTTTCTTCCTCTATAGACCCCTTTCTCTATCTAAATCCCCATCTCTCCCTCTCCCTATCTCTATCTCCACCTATCCTCTCTATCTCCATGTCCCTCTCTATCTTTCCATGTCTCCCGATCCCTCTCTATATATATAGGATAGATAAATGAAGAGAGAGAGAGAGAGATAGACTCTCTCATGTAGATACAACATTACATTTGTCTCTCCTAGTATTAAAAAGTTCTATTTCCTGACCCACATGGATATTTGAGTCTAGGGATACTCTTGAACCATCACTTGATTACCTATTTGATGCACTACATGCATAGTTACAATATATTTTATGTGAGAGCATGACGTCGTAAACCATGATTTTGGCACCAACATTTAGAAGGTTATGATTTTTGCATGAATGAACCTTTATGTTTTCATGCTTCCTAGAATGTGCTCACATTATAACGCGAGCATGTTATAATGCGAGCACATTTTGGGAAGCATGGAAAATGGTAAAAAAGCATGTAGGATCCGTGTTTTAGACCCCACATGACTATTATTCCCACTTTTCATGAGTATATCAGACAAGAAAATGCTTTTCATGTTGTTTAACTAATTGATAATCATTTTTATATCAATCCACCACCTTTTTTTATTTTTTCAACGTAGAAGAACTGATTTTGCATGTTTTTGGAGAAAATTTGATTATTTAAACTAAAAGTTTCATGTTTCATGTGTGATATTGTTTCAAAGCTAATTACCATTCATAAATAGATTGAATTTGATGATATATGTTTGTTTTTTCCATAAATTTCACTAATCCTATTCTAGAATTATATAGAATTCATAATCAAACTTGCGAAAAAGAAGAATTTGAGGATTTTGAAGCCATATTTTGGAGAATTGGTCAACTACAATATCAAATTCTAAGGTATGTTCAATTTATGTCTATTTTAATTCACATATATATGTTCTTATGTTCTTTATGTTCTAAGATATGTGTGTGTGTAGGTAAATCAATTAGTTTAGTCAAAGAGACTCCAAATTCCTCATGTTTCCACCTTGTTTCGGCCCTTCATGCCTTCATTTCACCTATTTTTAGCTATACAAGAGAAAAACATTATCAAATACTTCATAAAATAATTTTAGTGAACAACTGTTTGTCATACTCATATTCATGATCAATGGAGCCAAAATTGATTTTGGAAGACTCTTAACTTTTGCCCCAGGATGATATAGAAGGATTTATTCCTTAATACATGCATAATTCAATTCATTTAATAGAACCATGCAATGGCTTGAATCTTAGACTAGATCCTATGCCCCCTATTATGACAATCCTACTTGTCTCTATTGATCATTTAGACATAATTGTTAGGTGTCCTTTTGATAACTTCTCCATGCATGTTTCATAGTATGAATTCTCTTGGGGAAGGTTGGAGGATGTGGAGACCTCTTTAGTGTCTTGGGCTAGGACATTCCTTATGTACCAATTCATAAATAAGTCACTTTTAGTCAATAGAAGCCAAAATACATCCATTTGCAATCATGGATTAGCTAAGGATAGCTAGGTGGTAAATTTGTTGCCAATGGAAACTTCACAAATTTTGTGTCTTATCTTGTCCTCCTTGGTTTTCTCCATGGATCTCCATCGTTGTCTTCATGATTCATATAATTCATCATGTCATAGTGGCTTCATCATTCGATAATTATCTAATCACATAACCCTAGATGGCTATCCCTAGGACTACTCTGTCAATTGCACACTATGTATTTCAACAATTTAGAACTGTTATGACTGCCCTCATAGCTATGATAGTCTTATTTGCATCTTAATATGATAGTCATGTTTACATGCGATAAACTTGTCTAGGACATCTTTCTGCAACACCCATCCTCACCTTCATTCTCATTACAAAGATCAACAACACTCCTGAGAAAGGTATTTGTACCTATTCATGATTATCCTACTTGTGTTGGTTATGACAGCAGATTGTCTCCTCCTTCATAGTGGCCTTTATGGCAATTTATCTTATGCACATGGTTATCTACACCCAAAAACATGGGCTAACCCCATCCATTCCACCAAGTTTCATGAGATTTCACTAGAGGAATGAACATGAACATAAGCTCACAGATGAATATAGTTTCACTTCTTCACTTGAAATGCCTCAAAACAACATTCATTAATAATCATAGTGGAATGACATTTTAATACTCTTTAAAGGGCCCCATTTATGGATCACACCTTCTCAATATAGAGAATTTTAATCCCCAAAATCTCACCAAAGCATGAAATGATAGTTTTCTTACAAAAATGGAGGAATTGAGCACCACAACCTATTTGACAAATTGTTACAACTCACTTTGATACCACTCAATCCATAAACTCAATGGATTGTCACAATTTCATCCTATTTTCCTTTGAGCATATCAAATAGATAAATTTGAGCATATCTTTCAAAAAACATTACAAACCTACAAAATTATGGACGTTTCATATACCCTTTAAGGCCCTCTTAAACATACCCAATTTGTGCAAACACTTGTTTTGGAACATACCCTCAAAAAATGAACTACTACGCTACCCCTTAATACAATTAGGTCACTTTTACAAAAGCAACTTTGCGAAATACTTCACCCAATTCCCCAAATTCAAGTCTAATGTTCTTACCAGATCTTATTTAAATAATTTGATTCAACAATTTTTAGCTAATGAAACACCCACAAGATCATCAAACCATAAAACCTTTACCTAGGCCAATTTATGCTTGCTCAAGGAGGGTTTATTGAATCTTCGTACTCCAGGTCCCTACTCTACAAACCAACACTTCAAACAATTCAAACATGACCTTCCCAAGCATTTCCCACCATTAGATGACCAATCCCAAAAGCTTTTTGTACAAACCCTAGCACCTACACCTCTCTTTTGCTTGGAAACATGTAAAATTCACCCTAGGGCATCATCATATCAGCCCCAAACCTCCTTTTCTGCAACTACTAACCTAGTAACATGAAATTAGACTATAATTAACACCATTCCACCAATTTTTAGAGGATTCCATCAATGGAATGGTCATTTATGCCATTATCTTACTCAAACCCACAAAACAGGGTTTTCCAAGCTGCCTTCAGTATTTTGGATGTAAAATCTTCCTACTTTGATGAAATCACTCCAAACCAAAACTAAAATGAAGTTAACTCATTTATCTATCAAATCCAATGAACTTTAGAATTAAAGCAATCAATACGAAGCCATACTGTAGATTGTAGCAGCAAATGTACCAGAAAAACATAGAAATTTGAAGGTTTTCTTATTTGCTTTCAACAAAAATGAACACCAGAACCTGTCTTCAACCCATCCACATTGTATTTAAACCTCACAAACCAAAAATCAACTCACACAATTGACTCTAACAACCTTTTGAACTACTTGACCGTTGGGCTTCCACTTTTTTTGCAGTTTTTGCAATTTTTCACAAACATTACGACTCTATGAAGATTTTACAATATAAGCAAGATTGTCCCCAAATGACTCTAGTTACATTTCAAGTGGTCTATTATGACTTTATTTCACCAAGTAAGACTTTGAACACCCAAAAACATAACATTATACCTTATTTACAAAAATTGACATGGTGCCCCTGCACCAAAAATAAGCCATAAGGAGAAATGACCTCCTCATCCAATATCTCCATAAATTAAAGTACATATAGGCCTTCACATAGTTCATAGAATAATGTTAAAGAGCTTGAAACCTTCCTAAGACCTTCCTTTTCTATTACAAGATACTTCCATGGGGATTCTAAGGATATTCCAAACCTACTCATGGGCTCTCATAGAATCTCCACCTCCATGATTTTTGGTATTTCCATGGACCTTGGATGCCAAAATATCCCTCTCTAATTCTCTTCACATGTTGATTTTCCTCCTCCTCTTTCTTCTATATTTTTTAGCAATTATATAGACCTCATACAAATGAATTAGATGAATATGGGAATCTAGAATGCCAAAGGACATATTTTTAATGTGTACAAAACTAGTTCTTTTGATGTAGAGTAGGGGTAGACAACACCAAACTAATCACAATCAACCAATTCCTTTGTTATCTTGAAACCCTATCTTTATGGTTTATTCACAAACACTCCTATTCCCCTAGTAGTACTTGAAATAGGGTTTTTCCACCATAACTTTTAGAGAAGGCCTCAAACCTAGAAACAAAACACCATTTAAGATACCCTTTATGCCACTTGAAAACATATTCAAATTTTGGATAGGGTTGTTTTGGAACAAAACCCTCTAAAATTGACTACTACAGTTCAATTAGGCCTAATTAGGACAACAAATGGGCTTTTTTTGAGATAACTTGTAGGAAATAACTCAAACCCATGAACTAAAAATGGTATTGGATACCCATTATCCTCTTACACAACATACATCAAATATAGGTTGGGTTGTTTTGTAACTCAAGCCTCTAAAATTGACTTTCCCGTTTTGGCAAAGGCCTAATTAGGCTTGTTTCCACTAGGCAACTATTGGTTCTACCATCTCCAACCCTCAACTCTGCATTCCAAAGCCATCCACATGTCATATGGGGTCTGCACATACAAATTCCATCAACTAGAATGGGTTCCAATCAACTTTTCTACAAAACCCTACTTCTAGGCACCTTTTACACCCAAAACATGAAGTTTCACCGCCTAGGGCATCAACAAACTCACACTTACCACCATCCCCTGGTACTGCCACTTCATGGACACAAAACCCTACCCATCTACACTCATTAACATAGGCTTTTAAAGACATTATAAAGCCTTTCACACATGAACATAAGCAAGAATTAGGGGAGTTTTCTCATGATCTATCATTGTATTTTGTATTTTTGTCCTATTTATGATTCAACTATGATTCACCAAACATGATAACTTATTTTGTATTTTTCATTGTGACCATTATTCAATGTCATTATACAGGTTTTAATTATCATTGTCTTATTCATCATGCTTGTAGAAATCATCATCATGCCAAGGAAACGAGCAAATACTCTAACACCAGAAGAGTGTGAAGCTGAGAATGAGAGGAAAAGAGAAAGAATGAGGCAAATTCAGGAAAGTAGGAAATTTGCAACCATACAAGAAGACATTCCACCATTGCCAATTGAAGAGGAACATGACATGTCTAATGAAGCTAAGAGAGAGATGGAATTGGCGGCACAAAGGGAATGAATGCAAAATCTCTGTTTAATGAGGAAAGTCAATCTCTAAGTTGGAGGAATTCCATCATCCACAAGTCAAGTTGAAGGAACACCATCATTATCTTCTCGAATTGGAGACACTCCATCTTTCATAGGTGAAATAGAAGGTACATCTGCATTTTCTTCTCAAGTTGGTGGCATGCCATCATTCACACCTCAAGTTGAAGGAATGCCATTTTCAACCTTTTCACCTCCAATTGAAGGTACGTCATCTATCCCATCTCAAGTAAATATTGAAGAAATTCCTAATGTTCAGTCTACTTTACCAAATAAAATGCCTCCTACAATTTTGCATAGGAAGCCTAAGTTTATAATTGATATTGATGAGAATGTATTGAAGCCTATGCAAGATAAGATTCCCATGAACACTTGCCAAAGATATGCGAATAAGATATGAAAATTATTCTTTGAGAATTTAAATGAAATTGGAAGATGTCAACTCTTTGTTGAATTGATGAGAAATCTAAAATTTAGGCCCACTATGAAGATTTTGGGCATAAGAACATCAAATGCCTCAAGTGAAAAATCAATTGTCAAGATTCTAATGAGTGCGTATGAGAGTGTGGGTTCCACCTCACGCCAAGGATAGTAATGTCACACGGCATGTCATTACATCAACAATTGTAAGCCAACAAACAAAAAAGCTCATCTCATTAGAAAGATAAGTCAAGCATTGAAAATAAATAGAAAAACTCTAATGAGAGCCATTTGAAGATATCAAAGAGTTGAGGATCCAAACACTAATGAATTGTGGGCATTCTTTGGGAGACTCCCACGGAAAGACAAAGTTGTTGTTGAAGCTTTGAGATCACTGATTGAAGACTTTTGGAAGAATTACACAAGGGTATCTCCTAATCAAAGGGATGTGGTAAGAAGGAGAATCGGTAGTCAAAACCGTGAGCCACATCCAAAGCATTTTTTGGATATGACTCAAACACAATTTTTTGGTAAATTTCTAGAGATGTATCCTCAAATTGAAATTTCTCAAAGATATTTTAAAATGCTAAAATCTTTCTTTGTCAAAATAAATCACACACGCACTACTTGTTGTTGTAGATTACATATTGAATTTTCTAACCATTTTGAAGTTTATCAGTCTATATATTTAGTTTTGCATACTAACAATATTTTGCAGGATTGTGGCATATGTGCCCCACCAACTACCTCAAGAGACTTCATATCAATAATTTTATGTCATAGAGAGGAAGGTCAAATATTCTACATGAAATTATGCGTAGATGACACATGTCAGGATTGAAGTGGCTTGCAATGTATGCCAATATGTGAACATATGGAAAGAACACATGTGGGTGGAAACAAACTAGTAGAGTTCAGCAAGTATAAAATGATGGCATAAAATACAAGAGATGGTAAAGAAGTAAAGAGGTGTGAATATGTTATTCAGAAGATTCCAGTGTATCAGTTTATGTCTATATTTCATGACAATATAGTGTATGAGTATGTAAGACATGCCCATAGAGATCGATGGTTGGACTTGCAATTCAAGTTATTCAAGGACACATTTCCAGTTGATAGCATTGTTTTAGTTATCAACTTTGCAAAGAACTATAGTCTACAGCCATAGTGTGAGGTGCAATCCCAATATTATAACTTGACACAGGTTTCTATATTTGTGCACATCACATTCATTCATGTGGATGATAATATAGAGGATGACAAAAAGATCATAAGGGAGTATCATTTTTATATAGAGGATGATCACACGCATTTCGTAGAGTTCATGCAAGGTTGTTTTTAGGTGTTCTACAATGATTTGGCTAGAAGGGGTATATCGTTCATTCAGCATATCATATGGTCAGATAATTGTGCATCACAATTCAAGAACTCACAGAATTTCTATTAGCTAAGCAGGATGCATAATATTATAGGTGTTCAGAATATGTGGAACTTTTGTGAGGCTGGGCATGGAAAGGGGAAGCATGATGGTGCAGGAGCATGTATCAACAGAGCCACAACATGAGAAGAGTTAAAGTATAAAGACAATGCAAAGTTGACAGATGTAAAATCAATTGTCAATTGGTGCACTACTTCGATGGGTCTAGGTAATGAAAGTAAGTCTTCAGTTCATAGATTTTTTTGGTTGATAGATGATACTAACATTGCACCATATGAGGACAGTTGTACACTAACATGATCAAGTGACCTACACTCTATCAGAAGCTTAATTGTAGGTTCATGGAGTACACATATGCATAAGATGGCATGCTTTTGTTCTTCATGTACAATTCAAGCCTAGAATGAGTGTGAGTCAAAGGAGTGGGTTGACGAATGGTAGTTATCTTAGCCCACTTGACATGTATCGACCCTCGATGGCACTGGAAATGAGAGAGATGGAATCATCAGTTGAATTTGACCACATATCAGGTCTAGTTCAAGAACCAGGTAATATATCTACTTGCATAGTTTTTGAAATTCCTAATGTTATCTTTAACTTTGTAGTATTTTTGTAATGTTGACTAATTTCATCTAATTTGCTACACATACCATTGTAGGGCATGTTTATGCAGTTATTACAAATGAAGATAATGAAGAGGGAACAAATTATTACTTGTGTCATTGTGTTGAGGCGAAAAAGAAATTGGAGGCCCTAGTTATAGATGGAGAAAACATTGAATACCCTACAAGCTTAGTGGTTGTTACTAGAACATGGCTTAGAAGGTACCCACATAAGAGTGTTAATTTTTGGTTTTTTGAGGACTTTGACACACATCAGAAGATTCTTCATTACTCCAACCTTGTCGTGGCAACCAATGTTCATTTGATACAATATCGAGGTAGACCTTTGAACAAGACCTTGTGGAAGGTACGTGAGTCTGACCATGAGGCAATACTTGATACAATAAAGAGTAGAGAAGACCCAGATGGTTCATTGGATTAATTTGTAAGTATTCACATTAATTTTTTAAAGTCATATTACATTGAGTTGTAAGTATGCACATTAATTTGTAAGTTTACATAGGTTTATCTTTTTTTATTTGCTGTTGCATTTTTACACATATACACATTTTTACATCATCATGTTATGCTTCATGGGGTTAGACCTAAGCAATGGATGAAGTTGATCCTGAGAGTAATGTATAAAATCTAGGTAATGTATCAAATATAGGCATCTCTAGGTGTCTTGGTTTCTAACTAGATAATAGGTGTCTCTACTTGTGTCTTAGGTATATAATATATGTCAACTAGGTAGATAGAGAGTATACAATAGGTGTCTTAGTTGTCCTATGTCTACTAGAATACATGTGTCTTAGGTCTTAGGTGAGGCCACATGAGCTTCCACCTTCACGTGGTTAGCCTTGTTAGTATAGAATATTTATATTTCTTGAAGCTAAGGGAAGCACTTTTTCTTAATAGGAAAACTTTATCGACTTCAATGTCCTTTTTTCCATTGTTGTGACAATTAAGGCATGACTATGGAGTAGCTAAATGACAGCTCTTCTTAATTAAGATAGTCTTCTTCCTTATTTCACAAGCTTGTCAGATCTCATGAGTCACTTGACCCATAATTCACTAGAATAATCTTGAGGTGTGTGGAGAGATTTTGATGTAGAGTAGGATGGATGATCACAAACTAACTAAACAACAAGGCAATAATACGAGTTTCAATCCCCAAGCTTCAACTCTTCATTCTAGGGCTTCTAAACATAGAGCAACTTTTTGCAACATAGAGCAAATTTTTACAAATTTGAATTCCAATGTGAGTTCCTGACAAGAATCCACACTCACCTTTGACAATTTGACAATCTGCTAACCCTAGGTAAATGTCTCATGACAATCATGAGGGGTAATGATAGACATCTAGGGATTGTCCTATGGATGTTGGTAATTCTTTATTGTAACATGACAACATGATAACATGATGCTAGGGGAGGTCTCATTTCATGTGCCAAGTGTCCCAATTGTTCAGGGCAATAGGCTTCTAGTAAAGTCCCTTAAGATCCCTAAGATGCAAAAACTACCAAACTTTAATAGATCAGATCTTGAAATTCATGGCAGCTGGGAATGTTTCATTTAGACCTATAGGTGCACATGGGGTCCATCCACAATAGCCTCTCTCAGTTTTGGTCAACTCCAGCCCATTTGACCATGTCAAAATCAAATGCATTATTACAAAATGCTTCAGTTTCATGTAGTAGAAAGGTGCTAGGAGTGACATTTTGCATTCCATAGCTCATGGGGCCAAACAAAATGCTCCAACACATTAGGGTAGGTAGGTGAATGCCAAGGGAGGTCTCGTTTCATGTGCCAAGTGCCCCAATCGTTCATGGCAACAAGCTACTGACAAAGTCCCTTAAGATCCCTAAGATGAAAAAAATACCAAACTTTGACGGAGCAGTTCTTGAATTCATGGTAGCTGGGAACATTTTGCTTGGACCTACAGGTGCATGTGGGGTCCATATACAATAACCTCTCTTGGTTTCATTCAACTCTTGTCTGTTTGACCATACTAGAATCAAACACATTCTTGCCAAATGCTTTAGTTCCATGCAGTAGAAAGGTGCTAGGAGTGACATTTTGGATTCCATAGCTCATGGGTCCGAACGGACTATGCCAACACATTGGGGTGGGTGGGTAAATTCCAAGGGAGGTCTCTTTTCATGTCCAAGTGCTCCAATCATTCAGGACATCAAGCTACCAATAAAGTCCCTTAAGATCCCTAAGCTGCAAAAATTGCCAAACTTTGACAGAGCAATTCTTGAAATTTGTGGCATCTGGGAACATTTTGTTTGGACCTATAGGTGCACATGGGGTCCATCCACAATAACCTTTCTCAGTATTGGTCAACTCCAGTCTATTTGACCGTGTCGAAATCAAATGCATTCTTGCAAAATGCTTCAGTTTCATGAAGTAGAAAGATGCTAGGAGTGACATTTTGCATTTTATAGCTCGTGGGGCTGAACGGACTGTGCCAACATGTTAGGGTGGGCAGGTAAATGATAGGGGAGGTCTCATTTCAAGTGCCAAGTGCCCCAATCGTTCGAGGAAGTAGGCTACTGGCTAAGTCCCTTAAGATCCCTAAGATGAAAAAACTATCAAACTTTGACTGAGCAGTTCTCAGAATTCATGGCAGCTGGGAACATTTCGTTTTGACCTATAATTGCATGTGGGATCATCTACAATAACCTCGGTTGGTTTCAATAGTGTCCTGTCCATTTGACCATGTCAAAATCAAACACATTCTTGCAAAATGCTTCAATTTCATGCAGTGGAAAGGTTGCCAAGTGCCATATTTTCTGTTCTACTCTTCATGGGGCTGAATTGACTATGCCAACATGTCAGGGTGGGCATGTAAATGGTAGGGAAGGTCTCATTTCATATGTCAAGAATCCCAGTCATTCTAGGGTATAAGGTACCGACACCTAGCACCTTTCGTGTTTACCAATAACTTGCAGCCCAGAACAACTGATACACTTGGCGCACAAAATGAGAAGTCCCATAGCATTTAGTTGCCCACCCAGACATGTTGGCATAGTTGGTTCGGCCCCATGATGAGTAGAACAAAAAATATGGCACATAGCAACCTTTCCACTGCATAGAACTGAAGCATTTTACTATAATGTGTTTGATTTTAGCACGGTCAAACGGACAAGACTTGAATGAAATCGAGAGAGGTTATTTTAGATAGGTCCCACATGTAACTATAGGTCAAAACAAAATGTTCCCAGCTGCCATGAATTCTAAGAACTACTCTGTCAAAGTTTGGGAGTTTTTTCATCTTAGGGATCTTAATGGACTTAGCCGGTAGCCTACTGCCCTGAATGATTGGGGTACTTGGCACACAAAATGAGACCTCCCCTGGCATTTACCCACCCACCCTGACATGTTGGTGTAGTCCATTTGGCCCCACGAGCTATGGAATGCAAAATGTCACTCCTAGCATCTTTCTACTACATGAAACTAAAGCATTTTGCAAGAATGCATTTGATTTTGGCACAGTCAAACAGACTAGAGTTGACCAAAATTGAGAGAATTTATTGTGGATGGACCCCATGTGCACCTATAGGTCCAAACAAAATTTTTCTAGCTACAACGAATTTCAAGAATTGCTCCGTCAAAGTTTGGTAGTTTTTACATCTTAGGGATCTTAAGGGACTTTGCAAATAGCTTGCTGTCCTGAATGATTGGGGAAATTGGCACACAAAACAAGACCTCCCCTAGAATTTACCCACTCACCTTAACATGTTGGCATAGTCTGTTTGGCCCCACGAGTTATGGAATGCAAAATGTCACTCCTAGCACCTTTCTACTTCATGGAATTGAAGTATTTTGCAAGAATGTGTTTGATTCTGGCATGGTCAAATAGACAAGAGTTGAATGAAACTAAGAGAGGTTATTGTAGACAGACCCCACATGAACCTATAGGTCTAAACAAAACATTCCTAGCTGTCATGAATTTCAAGAACTGCTCCGTCAATGTTTGGCAATTTTTTCATCTTAGGATCTTAAGGGACTTTGCTGGTAGCCTGCTGCCTAGAATGATTGGGGCACTTGGCACATGAAATGAGACCTCCCTTGGCATTTACCTACCCAACCTGACATGTTGGAGTAGTACATTTAGCCTCGTGAGCTATGGAATGCAAAATGTCACTCCTAGCACCTTTCTACTGCATGAAATTGAAGCCTTCTTGAGTGTGTACAATGGTAGGGTTTGGACAGATGGAAATTTGTTGTTGAAATTCAAAACATCTTGATGACCTATTGTGGCCATGATCTTCTCATATGATGTGACAAGAACTATTCCATATCCTTGTTGTCCCATAACCTTGATTATTATGATTAGAAGCATGGAAACAAGGAAATCTAGAAATCTTAGAAGCTTAGAAGCATGCAATTTTGTTGTCATGTTTCTTATTTAGTTAATGTGGTCCTCAATCAATGTGAGAGAGTGGGAATATTTGATGTAGAGCAAGGTATAAAGCCATTAGATTAGTCTAATGAATCCATCTCTTAAGTCTTAAAACTTCAAACAATGGGTGTTCCTTCACAACTGTTCCTCTTTCTTAGTAGCCCTTCAAAATGGATTTTTCAAGTATAACTTCCAAAGGAAGACTCAAACCTAGAAACCAAAATCCATTCTAGATACCCTTTTACTATTTTTATAACATATGTCAAAATGAGCATAGGTTGTTTTATAACAGATCCCTCAAAAAATGGTTGTCCCTCTTTTTTTAGGCCTAATTAGCTCTGTTTTACAAAGCAAGTACGAGAAAATCATAACCCACAACCCCAAACTCAACTCCAAGACTCTACTTAGGTCAAAAATAGGTTGAATCCACAACTTTTGGCAAAATAAATGTTCACTAACTCATCAAATCACAAAATTTCACCTAAAACCCCTATTTAGGCATGCTTCCAAAGAGGGTTTATTGGATCTCTATACTTCAGGCCACAAACCACTTCAAAAACACATCAAAAACATCACTATGGGTTGCACATGCTTTCTAAAACATCTCCTATCCTTTATCAATGCATTTTCATCAAACTACAACTTCTAGCCATCCATTTAGAACAAAAAACTCATGAAAATCAATGAAGGCAGCAATCAAAACCCATTCAAAATACCTCCCCTACTCCTGAAAATCACATAAACATAAAAACCTACTTCTGGCATTCCATTCCACCAAGTTTTGGAAAGATTCACCAAGTGGAATGGCTTAAAAATTCATTTTACACCTTCAAACCCTCAACAGGATATTCAGACCTACTTTTAGTAAAATGAATGTAAACTTTTCTAAACTCAATACAAAATAATGGAACTAGATGCAAATGAAATATTATTTAGATCCCTTTCCAACATATCTAATTTCATTCCATTTGGAGGCCGTACAGGGTTGTACCATTCTCAGGAACAATGAAAAAAATAGAAATTTTGACTGAAAACAAACAAAAAATAGAAATTTCTTATTGCTTATTCAATAAAAATCAACTCTAGAACTTGTCTTCAACCATACCCCATGTATTTCAACCTTGGACAACCAAAAACCAACCAACAAACTAAATCAAACTGACTTTTGAACTCACATGACCGTTAGTATTCCAATGTTTGCATTTTTGCACTTTTGCACTTTTACATATGACAACTTTTGAAAATATTTGGAAATATTGACATCTTTTGCAAAAATGAATGCAACATGAATCAATAGGACTCCATACAATTTAAATGGTCTATTATGACCTTATTTTCTAGACAAAAAGAGTCAAACACCTAAAATCTATCAAAAGACCTTATTTACAAAAAAATTGCTTTGGTGCCCCTGCACCAATATTCTCTTAATGATAATGTTGAGATAGTATGATGAGGCAGTCATCAAAATACCATGAAGAAGAATGGTAATAAAATAGTCACAAGGTAAAACAATCATGCTTTGATGTTTCCATAGAGTCACGCAAAGGGAGATCAATGTTCAAACATGATTATGAAAGGTTTTAAAAGATAGAAGAGGTGTGTCATACTTTGAGGATAGTATACCAGTCCATAGAGTCATTAGAACTTAATTTTATGTGAGTATCAAGAGTATGAATAATCTATATGAAGGATAGGGTTTGATTTCCTAGGGCAATCCATCAAACCCTAAGCCTAAATCTTCGTATTAAGACTGGTGAAATTAATCAAGAAGACTACCCTAAATCCTTGAGAAAGATTGTCACACCTTGACCACACAACCCTAAATAGATGTTACTATTTATTGTGAGACTCCTTAATCTTAGAGGATTTATTATAGAGAGCACGGTTGAAAGTTGTGTAAAGATGGGGAGATGTTGTTCAAGAGTAATAAATTGATTACTTATGGAGAGAGAAAGATTCAACACTGTCATCTACATTTCAAGAACTATCCAAACCCACCCATTGAATAATAGTTGTTACACTATGTGCAAAGAAACCCTCTTTAACCCACTATCCTAATACAATTTTCCAATTACCTAGCTCTAAGTCATTGCAAGTTAAGAGAATAGTATTAGTCATGAACCTTGGGTTACCTTTTTATCATTCCTACTTCAACTACAATCACATAAGATGGATGTTATGGGTGGCCATGGTTGTCATGAGATTGATTATAGTGTCTTGGATCTAGGAGGATGATTCAAGATCATTAATATCACAATATTTTGAGAGGGAATCAAAGATATCATCATATATTTTATCTAGGTTCATAGGTTATGGAGAATTAGGAGATATTGTAGTTGAATAAACATAAAATCTCATCAAAGGACTTCCGACATCTTACCAATATAGGACTGCTAAATAGGGGCAACATTATAACAACTTTTGTGCTTTGATTTACCATTAAAACCATGCATAGAATTATTCTAATAAACTTTCCAAAAGACTATCCTATGAGTTTTGGGGAGTATAGATATGTAATCAAGGTCTCTAAAGGACTACCCCCATGTGTCTAGCTCACTAAACTTCATCACAATACTATCTAGCTAACCCCAACCTACTTGTGAGCAGCATTAATGACTATCTTAAATCATTTGGACTGAAGTATTATTGCAAGAAAAGTTTTGAGTACTTATTACACTTTCATCTAGTAATCACTGAGGTATCAAGACCTAAGAAGTTCACAAAGCCATCCTATAAACAAATTACAAGAAGAGGAATAGTCATGAGGCTCTAAAAAGGTTACTTCAAGGGTTTTCATTGTAAGCAAGAGGTGAAAAGTTTGTATCAAAACAAATCAACCACCTTTCACTATGGAGTTATCTTGCATCAAAGCATAAAGGATATAGGAATTTTGTAAAATGTCGTAGTTGTAAGTACCCTGCAAGACATGTATGCAAAGTGTGGAAGCATATACAACGAATGTTCAAACTGTTTGACATGAAGCCTCAAAGAAATGTTGTCTCATAGAATGCAGTGATTGCAAGATATGCATGAAATGGATTTGTTGAAAAGACTTAAGAAAATTTTGAACAAGTAAAAGCATTTGGCACGTGTAAAGACAAATTCCACAACTTTTGTGGTGCAGGGCACCATGTAAACTTCATGCCTCCATGAGGCAAACTTGTAATGTTTGAGTCTTAATCATGTTATGATTGTAATAAGGTCATATTTGGACCTTGTCTAATGCATTGAGTCATTTAATTAGGTTTCTAAGGGATTATGGGGTCAAGTTGTTAAAAAAAATACAAAACCTTACAAATGTTGTAAAAAATACAAAGTTGCAAAAATGCAAGAAATTGGAATGAGAAGAGTCATTTTGTAAAGGGAAGGTTGTTGGTCAGTTGTAACTGAAGGGGCAGTTAGGAAACTACTGTAACATCTTTAAAAGAGACTTGTGAAGGCAAGGAAAAGAGAGATCAATGTATTGTGGAGAAATTTTGAATAAAACACCCTGTTTTCTATAGATTTAATGTTTTCTTGCTATTCTCAGGCATGGTACTAGTCCATATAGTACTTGTAAGATTTATTTTTGATTTGGTTTGATAAATCTTTGAATTATCTTTCAAATAAATCTAGTTTGAGTAAATTTCATCAAGTTTGAAGCTTTTTAGAGCCACTTTTTTGAGGGCAGTCCAGAAACCCTCATTTTAAGGGGTTGAGAGTCAAATAATAGCACAAATCACCATTCCGCTGATGGAGACCTTTGTAAATTAGTGGAATGTATTATATTAGGGGATTTTCAAAGTTGGTTGTGTTTGCAGATGCAGGGGAAGTCAAGTTGCATGAGTTTTGTTGCTGCCCTAGTGATCTTTCATCATTTTTGAGCATGAATGCATGGCTAGAAGTTAGAGGATGAAGAGAAGACTTTGGAATATAATGGGAAATGGTTTATTAATCATGTATAGACCATTTTTGATGTGTATAAATCTTTTGTGAAGAGTTTGGAGGTCAAAAGTATAGAGAACTAATAAACCCTCTTGCACACAAGCCAAATTAGAATCAAGCAATGTGCTAGATGAGGAATCAAGAGATCCCCAACCAATCATTTCTTGTCATGCACTCTTAGGTTTTAGCACCCCACAAACTCTCAAGGTAGTGAGTTTCTTAAATAAAGAGAGAGTAGCCATGTTGATAGAATTTAGAAGCACTCATAACTTCATGAACAAAGAGTTGGCTACTCATCTAAATTGTTTTATACATCTAACTATAGAATTTTAGGTCTTAATTTTAGATAGGGGTACTATTAGATGTTTAGGGAAATGCCATAGCATTAAATTATCCATGGGATATTATTATCTTGATTTCCTAATGTTTTCTATCTCCATGGGTGCAACTGATATTGTTTTGGGAGTACAATGGCTTACTACTTTAGGATTAATTGAGATGAACTTCTAAGAGCTATTCATGCACTTTCACTTAAAGGGAAGGACAAAATATTCCAAAGCTTCTCTCTACCATTATGTATATCTTCTCTATCCCAAAGACAAGGTCAACCTAATAAAACATGACATACATCAATGGGTACTATGTCACATACAATTTCATCCTGTTATGTTCCAATGTGAAAATTAATATTACTTTGTTCACTTACACAAACTTGATGATCTCCCCGCAACCAAGAAATGCAATACGAGCTAGGATGCTTCATCCTTCTCAATTTCAGCTTCTTAACCATTTCCAATGACACCAAATTATCTGTACTATTGTTGTCCATTGTCACCTTGCAGCATTTTCCACCTGACTTGAAAACTTTTTGGAACAAATTACTCCTCTTGATGGGTTCTTGCTTCTCTTTCTATGGCTTCAAAAATACCTTCTTCATCATCAAACATTCTCCTTATTTCCAAGATATTTTTCAAAACAATTGTCACACACTCTCAATCTGCAACTTGCAGGCATAAACACTTCAGAGCCAATGCTCTTTGTAGTTATAGGTCCTCCCTATAACAAAACTCACTCATAACTATCCTCTACCCAACAAGACTCTAGAAGATGCACCTCTCCAAGACCTCTTCCACCCACTTTCTCTCAGTGGAAGAAGTCTCTACACCATCTACTTAGCTTTATCTTTGTAGGAAGACCAACAACATAACTCTCACAAAATCAATTTTCTCTATAGTTGTAAAAATTCTTCATACCTCAACACATAGGCAAACAACTTGCCTCTCGGTCCTGGTGCATACTCTACACACTGAAGATCAACCTACTCTAATACCACTTAGGGAAAGAGGTACTCCCTCCTACTACAAACAACTCAATTCCAAATCTATCAACTCAACACAATACACAAAATTGCAAACAAACTTCTATCATTTATTCAATTCACTCACTAATTACATTATGTTTTCAATAGATATGCAAATCTGCAACAAAAAATATATATATGGCCTCTCATGGCCTCTCAACATTATAGGAAACTCTCTTATACTTCTCACAACTTTCCTACACATGCCCCTCACTTGGGCTATGGTCTTCCATAGAACTCTCTCTTCCACTATGCAACAAGCAAGATTACATCAACTTTCATGACCTTCAATGGCCTCTCTCACATATACATGTCAAATTTTCCCTCTCTATGGGCTGAACTATCACACAAAAAACTCTCCTCCAATTTGAAATCTTCTTCCCACTATGGTGCTCTTCCTCTGGCGCATCTCCTCCCTACCAAAATCTACAACAAAACTTAATAAAATACCTCTATATAAGGTATATTTTCTCCTTCCAATTCCTACACCTTTTCTTTCATTATTTGTTGTTAAACATATCAAATTCAACCTCAAAAACAACTGTTGAAAGGTTCAGATGTGACACCTCAACTTCTTCCATCTGAGATTTCTTTGGCGTTGCCTTATCTCTTTAATTTCTCCATTCAAAATAGGAAACTATCTCCATTTGGGATACCTTTTCTTATTTCTCTAAAGGGCATTGAAAGTTTCTTTTAAAATGTTTTTTAAGTTTGGCATTAACCTTTTTTCTTTCTAAAATCTACAATGAGACTTTATTAAACTCCAAAAAAAACATTTAGCTTTTCTTTGTGTGCCTTACTCCTAGGAATCCCTCACAATATGGCCCAATTCATTCATTAACTTCTCTATTAAAATATGTCATAATATTAAAGAGGAAATCTTTGCCTCTGCTCAACAAATAGTTGGCGACCAAGAAATAGAAAATTCTATGATTTTGACAATCTTAATATGAAATAATGAATAGATAATACACAATTAAACCCCTTGAATAATACCTTGTGAAGCTACACAAGCAACTCAAGAAAATGCAATTGCAACAGGATGTGCGGAATCTGGTGCCGGAAAGGTGAAATTTTGAAAGTGCTATGTTTCACCTAAATTTTTTCCCAAAGGTGTATTATGATCCCCTCAGATCCTCTACAAAATGATTTCTCTCCATCCTTTAAGAATTTTGAAAATTTAAACTTTCCATAAAATCATTAACACAAATGAAATTAACATCTCCCAAATGGTTGAGAATTTGACCATGAAATCTTTCACACATTTAGAGAAATGCATCCAAGAATATACTTGTATGAAAAATTTTCACCAAACCTCATGGATCTCCCAAAACAATTGTTTTTGTTAAAACCATTTACTAGGTTGAATAACTACAATCATGTAAAATTCTGATTTTCATAAATATGTGCCAAATTGAACTTTCCTTATGTAATGAGATGTAAAATTGACCATAACAATCCCCAAAATTGAAAAGAAAATGAAAAAATGTTTTTTGTTGATGCCAATCATGTGTGCACCTAGATGCTCCTACATCACAAAACAACCTTATAACCATCCACAAATGAATTAATTTGGTTAAGTAATATTAATTAGGTTAAATGCCCTCTTAAGGCACTAAAACCTTTAGGGTGGAAGCTAAACCCTAGATTTCAAGTTATAAGAGAACTCATATGCACTCTATTCTCTCACAATACATTTTGCATATTTGGAGAAGGAAAAAAGGAAGGAGGGAAACTAAGATAATGCAAGGTGAAAATTACTCTCGTATATATTTCTTTTCTATTTATTTTCTAACTTATTTATTTTATTAATTTTTGTTTTGTTTATTTATATAAACCCCCAAATTATTTATTTAAATAATTTGGACAAAGACATATTTTAAAGCATTCATATTCAAAAAGGAATAGAATAATATAAAATTTGGATTTATTTAAATGGGTGTATATATACATATATATATATATATACATATATATATATATATATATATATATATATATACACACACACACATTGTGTAAACATACACACATACATACATATATAAGAACATTTGTATTCTAAAAAAGCAAACTACTCTCTTGTTTTAGAACAATATATAGAAAACCAAAACAAAATAGTATAATTTAGAAACAATATCACAAAAATGTTATGGAGATGGCCAAACTATACACATAGTTGCAGATTTAAAATAATTGATGAAGATGTTAGGTTTTCCCTCCAAGTGATGATAGGACTTTGTGTGATGCAGCCCTTATTGGGGCAGGGCTTCCAAGCCCCATAGGTCAGGCCTATGGGGAGTGGAAGCTCCCCTCCCATGGCTACATGGCCATGGGGGTCTCCACCCCCATGTGCATGGTAAAAATTCAAACTAAATTTCTCTTTAAAACTTAATTTGCATTACACACTATTTGTTTCCTTCTTTTTCTTTGTAATAACCCCAGAATATGCAACCAAAACTTTTTTTAAAATCGGGACTATAGATCACATACATCGATTGCACCAAAATAGGTTTGAATATGATTGAAATACATTCTGGTCATTAGGCCTTCATAAGGAGGTTTGAATTTAAACACTTACAACCCAACTGAGAATTTATAGCAAGGATACATGACATAAATTCATAACAACCATAAGAGAACATGGTAGAAATTTATAACAGTAGTAGGGAATTTCCAATAATTCATTTGTTCTCCATAAAACTAGTAAGAGGAAGTAAGACTATTTCATTTATAGCCATTTATCCATCCTTCGTAACCAACAAGCCCAGTTACATTCACGCATCATGGATAACAAGTATACATGTTTAATGCATTATCCATAAATCTCCCTTCCTATTCTCCATATAAAGCATAATCTGAAATATGTATGATTACCCATCAATTGTACAGTAGTATTCAGGAAATGCAAATAATGAACAATACTCACATGGGTGTTACCTTGATTAAGATAGCTGCAAGAAAGTGGTTGTTCACCTCGTAAGATTAGCCACCCTCCAACATCTAGAGTGCAATGTGAATCCCACCTTAAGGATAAGAATTCCCTATCCCAACCCACCAATGGACTCCGAGATCCAAAAAGGGAGAGATGATTATTCATGCCAAATCTTTTAGAAACCATGTAATAACTGACTCATGGTATCTAGCTTTCAAAAAGGCTTCCTATTACTATATTAGCACAACTAGACCAGCAACCATCGAGAGTAAGAAAAAGTAAAAACTAGTACTTGAAACAAACTGGTCCTTTGCTTAATTTCTACTTCACTAGTATGACTTTCCACTAATTTTAAAAGCTACAGAATAGTGAATAATGACATCCTTCACTTGCATGTCACTAGCTCTAGAACTTGCATGCTTCTAGTGGTAGCCATTCAAGACTAAGAAGTCCTTGGCATTCTTGACTGATATACCTAGGTGATAGCCTACTATCTCTGGATACAATCATACCACTCTACTCGTAGAGCATGCTTCCTGACTACTGTCAAGCTAGAGCATCGATAAGCTTATCTTAATGTAGGTCATAGGATTTAAAAGTTAGTGATCACCACGGAAGAAGCAAAACTACTACATTATAGGAGTAATGCAATCCTCCTACCTATGCCATTGTAGAGCTTGTTGGTTCCCAAATATGCAGATTGCAAAACCCTAAAAGTAAAAAGAAAAACTAAGTTGGAGACAACCAGATAAAATCTTACAAATAAACTCAACAAACAATTGACACCAGAAATTAGGCACTAGATTAATGCAGTTGTTCCATTACCGTGCTTCAAAAAATGGGCCTTTACAATGTCTTTCTTTTCCAAAATCAAATTCCCAAAGAACTTTACCCACTATCTTGGTTTCCTTCTTATAGACAAAATGAAGGAAGCAACAAGCTTAAGACCATTCACACTCAAAAAATGACTTTTCATATTCCCACCCTTTAGTGTGACATATTACAATATTTAGTTTTAGCAAGTCTTGATAAGACTGCCAAATATTCAAATACATTTGAATAAACAAAGCATAAAACAAGAAAGAGACAAAAGTAGGATGTCTAATGTTTACTGGAGGTGACATTAAGAATGCTGACACCGGCTTGATGTTCAATTGGTTTGCTACATCTTTGACATGATCAATCTTCGTAGACAAATATTTCTATTCCCATTGGTGCATTATATAGTCATTAGGCCACTTGTACTCTTGGATTTGAAGCACATTTGCCTAGTGATATTTCATTCTATTGTTTAGAAGTCCCTTGCTATCTAAGATGAACTTTGCATATCCTATGTCCAATGCAATTATTCTGTCAAATATCAAATTGAAACTATGAACATTGAATTCTTCATCCTTTTGCAAGTGCTCAACAATATGAGACACAATTTGATCACATTCCTCTTTCCATTTCTCCAAACTCTTGAGTTATTTATCTTCTTGAAGATTGCCTGGAATGAACTGACCTTGTATTTATCTTTTGACTCTCACCTGATGCATATTGAAATTCCTCAATGATCATCTTGACCATTTTTTATGTTGGGTTCATAGCACTAGGGGCATCTGCATTTCTTTACAAAACTTTGCATAGAGTGATCAGAGTGTGGTGAACTGATTGCCATTTCTTTAGCAAAGGGTCAAGTATAGGAACATTGGCATTCATCTCCTCTAATGCCTAAGACAAAGAAGAATATCAACTATGTACATCCTCAATCTTGTCTAACACCAGTTTGACGCTATATTCCAAAATCTTTTCAATTATTCCAAGAATCTTTGACTTTGTCTCCTTCTTAGTTGTCTCAATTGTTTCTTTCAACTTTTCAATCTCTTTTTCAAAACTTTGCTTCATGGCATTTAGTTTCTCAATAGGGACAATATTATCACCAACTTCTTGAGACACAGGGGGTTGATAGGGCACAATTGCCTTGCTCTAAGAAGAACCAATACCTTTCAATTGTTGCTTAAGCCTCACATTTTCCAAATATAGTTTATTTACCTCATCATTCATTTCAATCTAACTCTTCTCATACTGACTCATTTTGAGTTGAATGTTTCTCACAACAATCTGGATGAAAATAGCATAATACATAGTCAATGTAGCTACCTCTAAAGATGATGTATCCTTTAATGTCTTTACCATTTCTATTCCTCTTAGTTCTTGGATCACATCTAGAAGTCTTGGCTTGTTTGTGCTCTTTTGAGTGGCCCACAGTGCCAAAGTCTCAATTTTTGGGTCATACCCAACACCACTCACACCATCCTCAAACTCAAATTTAGAAACCATCATTAGAATATCTTGGCTTCTTACATGATCCAACAAAAACATTTTATTTAGTTCCATGCCAGGGATGATCAACATGTTTCTTTTTAGGACCATTTATCAAGCCTCTTGAGGACTGACATTTATTTCATTGTTCTTAATATCTTTAAATGTTTGGGCCATAATCTGGTCATGTTGAGACTCATTTGCACCCATTTTATTTATTTCAACTTTCTCTTCAAATTATTGCATTTTCATCTTTAGCCAAAAATCTTTGAACTCTAGAGTGTTGATGAAATCATCATTATCCACGAATCTTAAAGAAGCCACAATTATCTCATCTTCATGCATTTCAGGCTCACATTGTGCCTATGCAGCGATTCTTACCTCAGGTTTGTGTGTTTCTGTCTCCTGACCAATAAGGGGTTGATGTTTTCCACTTCATCTATATCACCTATTCCTTCAATCATTTCATATGGCACCAATGGAGACACATCATCCACCTTTTGTTTCTTTGACATTAGCTGAATAGGGGATAGGGGCTCTTGTACTGACATGGCATCAGGAGTAGGTTCTGCAATCACAACTCCATTTGACCTATTTATTAGGAGTGTAGCAACATTTGTAGGCTGGCTCTCTACTTTGCCATATATTCTTTCATAATTTTCAATGATCAAATTAATTCTTTTTAGAGGATCAATTTCCTCAACAAAAAATCCAAGAAAACTAGGGTCCCTTTTTTTCTTGTCATCCTCAATTTCCTTCAAAATTTCCCATTTTCTTTTCCTGTCATACACCTCAGGAGTGAGGCAATTTTTGATCACATCCTCATCAAAGTTGATTTGATGGGATATCCCAGCCTTAGTGAGAATGACTTGTCTAACAAAGTTCATGTGTCCTTCTAGGTCATAGACCCTGTCTGTTTTTTACTTCAAATAATACTTTGGTTTCAAATGTGCTTGCAACTCCTCCAAGGTGTATAAACCAACTAACAATTCACCAAACATAGTCAAATATAGCTAGAATGTGCCCTTATGATTTTTCATGACATCCTTTTCCATCTAGAGCATCTACCACATGAACTCCAGGAATACTAATCTATTAGGCACAAATTTGGGTAGACCATGAGGTGGTTGGGTACATCCATAAACTCTGATTACAATATGAACAATAAGAAAGAACCAATCAGCAAAATTATGCATGTGGCCTTGTTTTGGCTTCAAATCAAGAGGCCTTGATATTTCTCTAACATCTCTGGACAATCTAGCTGAAAGGTATCCCAGTGAGGCCATGATCCCGACTGCAAAGTCATCATGAAACACTATATAATTATAGTTCTTGCAATTTCTATCCTCGTTATAGCACCAACACTACACAACTAGTCTATGTCCCCTCTAATCTTGTTACATCCCCAACTTATGATTATCTTAATCTCTATTTTTATATGGTAATTAGGAGGATTAGTTGAGAATTGGATTAGTGATGTTTGTAGAAAATGTCAGATTAATCATTATTGTTAACTTATGATGGTTAGTTATGAGATTCTAGATTTAAATGATTATTTAATTAGTATGATTTATCAATTTTATGATGATGCACTGATCATGACCTTTTGATTGTGAGTTGGATCAAGAAAGAAATCATCTTCTAGAGATGGAAGGAAAGTATCATCCGAGAGGAATGAATAGATGTTGGGAAGGATTGTGCACTGATCATGACCAATGTAAGTTAGCATTATGTACACTTTGTTTTAACTAGTTATTTTTCCCTTTTGAGATGACTTGTTGATTTAGTCATTTCGATAGTGCCTCATCAAACTCCATTTTGGTTTGTTAAGTTTTAGATCCTTAGTGATGTCACAAAGCTCAATCCCTAAATCGCATGATGAATCTATCTCCATGAAGGAGGTGTTGTCGGTAAAATATGACTTAGTCCACATTAGTATTTTCTAACATCTAGTGGATGCATATAATAATATATAATATAATTATACAAATTTGATATGTAAAATCTTGCAATGTCTTTGTGCTTAATATTATTATTTTTAATTAAGTTGACATTGTATTTATGAGAGCTTCGAGCTCACCTTAGTCTTGCAAGTGGCAAGCTTATGCGAGCCATGTTGGAGGTAGTTGGTTGAGTGGGAGAAACCACTCATACCACCATGATAGGGTGGTAATTTTCCTTGAGAATAGGCATGCAAAAGTTGAGGATGGATTAACCCCCCTTTAGTCTTCTTGGAAGATGATTATTAGGTGTGGGTTTTTGGGTCATTGGTTTCTAGGGAAAAAGAAAAAAAAGAGCTCTCATTCTGCACTGATCAAAAGACTAAGAGTTGGACTATAGAGGTTGGGAACTAGAATTACTCTCACTCAAAGGATTGTGCTTAGATAAGTGTAAGCATATTATTCTTGTTACACTATGAAAAATGAGTTTTTCTTTATATCGATTGCTTAATATATATGGAACCTGTGTTAGTTAACTAGCTCTTTGGTATCTTTACCTCTATTATATCATGTTGGTGATAGCTTGAAGCCAATGGCCAAGATCACAAAATTTTAAGGCATTTATCTTTTGTTTGGAGAGCTCAAGGCCATACAGCTGAGCCATAATATAATATATTTTGTTTCCAATGTTTAAGCTCTAGGCCAATGGTTGAGCTGCATAGTATTGTATTCTTGACTGTGTCTAAGATCTAGGCCAATGGCCGAGCTACAGGGTATTGTATTCTTGACTATATCTAGCTCAAGGCCAATGGCCGAGCTACACTATAGAAAAGTATTGACTGTATTATCGCTCAATGCCATGGAGACCAAGAAAGATTTTATAACATTCTTGATTGTAACTAAGCTCAAGGCCATGGAGGCTGAGCAAGACTATGTTATATTCCTTGTTGTGTGATCACTCAAGGCCATGAAGGCCGAGTAGCACTGTCAAACATTCTTTATTGTATTGTCACTCAAGGCCATGGAGGCCAAGCGGCACTGTATTGTATTCTTTTGTGCCTTAGCTCAAGGTCAGGAAGGTCAAATATTCATACTTTATACTCCTTGTTTCTATTAGAAGCTCTCAGTTGTGGAGGCCAAGCTAAATAACAATGTTTATTAAGTTATATTTGTAGCTCATGGCCATGAAGGTTGAGCTTAAAACATTGAAACTCATACTGTACCATGGCCTGAGGCTGTCACAACTGAGCCCATGCATACCCTTCAGTTTGTATACATGATATAATGATGTGGTCTATATGAAATTAACACAACCATTATGACTATGCTATTGGCTGATATGACCTTAAGTAAAAATTATGCTTAAAGCACTCAAATCGAATGATGTTTCTACTTTCATAAGAACCCGAATGTGGTTTAATAAGGGTTATTGGATTACCCATGTATATACTTGTTGCCTTCGACTAAGAGGATGGTATGATCATTTAAGATTATAATTATATCATAAGGCAACTTGCTGATAACTAGAGCTATCAATTAATACGAAACCACTTTTTAGCTATGGCAAGGTAAGCCTAGTATAGCATGAATATGATTCTAATCTATATGATAAAATGACTTTAAACTATGAACTATGGAAAAACCTAGGATGGTGAATATGGTTAGATTTTTTGATATGATTAAAAAGATGAATAAGGTGATGAGGAGTCACAAGTTCCTCACTATAAAAGTAACCCAATTAGGTGAAACATACCTAAGATGGGAGTCGATTATCCTAGTATGGACTATGAATCAAATTGATCCCACTTACGTTAGACCTATAGTGAAAGGTCAATTTGAACTTACTAATGGACATGATAGCTTATAAGTCCAATCAGTGTGGTGGACATATGGCATAATTCATGATGTAATGTCTATGTATGTATAACTTTGGCCAAAGTAATGCATTCATCCATGCATGCATTGTTGGTCGATAGTGCTCCAAATGGTATAATGGTCTCTAGTAGTGTCACACATAGTTAGAGGGAATCTATAGTTGGATGATCGTAAGACATTATGAAGGACACAATACCGGATACTCAGATGGCTAACCTATAGGGTCCTAATATCTTTTCCCTCCATGAAGGGTTGGGCCACTTCTAGGTAAGAAGGTGTGCAAGGGACCGCTGATCTGTGGTTGGTGGAAAAGCACCTGGATGATGCTCTCCCTCCCAACCATGAGACAAGCTGAGACTTATGAAGATGGATGTCATTTGTTCTAGATATAGTGTTTCTTATTTTATGACTTGATGGTCAAATGTGATGTAAAATCATGATATGTATACGATGATTTATGATGCCTTGGGCATAACTTATTCATGAATAGTGATAATTAATCACTAAGGATATGTAAATGAACATTATTTTGTAAGCTTTGTTATATTTTGTTTAGAATGTCATGCTTAATTATTGAAATGCAAATGAATCATTATGGTTAAATTTGATTTGTGAAACCAGATGGTTAACTAATCTATTGATTATGATCAATGTTTATGATAACTTTTGGGCATTATGGAAAGTGATGTTACATATGGTATCAGAGCTACCATGTTTAGTATTGTTGCAAGTATGGGCCTAACCAGTGTTGTCATTGATGTCAACATACTCCTGTTACATTGATGTCAAGGATTGGATGAGTTGTGTGCTGAGGATATTGAGAAAATTAGCCCTATCAGAAATAGAGAAGAATAGTAAAGACAGTTAAGTTCTATGAAGTAAAGAATCCAGTCAGTTGAAGATCTGAGTACATGCATCAAAGGGTTTGTAGATATTTTCTGAAGGTTCTCTAGTCAATATTTCAGAGGTCCACATGAAGATTAGAAGTTATGGCCATATGAGTAAAACTAGTTCTGGCATCTATACAGTAGTGACAGAGTGGCTAAAATAGGTCTGGTGATAACTGGTAATGCAATATCATGCTTTGTGGATCTGGTGGCATGCTTGGGAAGCTAATTTGAATTAACAACTCAATTGGCTCATAGTTTGGAGGTCAACAAGTGATTCTTCTAGTGTGACAGTGATGACCGGCTATGTTCTTGAGGTTCCAGATGAAGATGCAAATGTTTGCAGTAAGAAGTGGTGCGGATGTTCTTGGTGATTCAAGCAAGCTTGTGGAGGTCTCTAGACCGTGTCCAGTTCATGTTGTTGGTCCGCATTGAAGATTAAACTTGTAATTATTTAAGTCATGGTGTTCTTCCTAGTCCTGGCTGACCGAATGATTTGCACATATTGTGGATGTTCTTGAACATGTTTTGCAAAGTCTAGCATGTTCATCAAAGAAGATTGAAGTTCCAGATACGCATAGCTGACAGGGTAGTGAAGTGCATGAAGTTTTTGTAATAAGTCAAGTTGTATTTTTGTAATTGCTCTGGAATAAAATAAATGTATGTTGTGCTGACTTTGATGGTCATTCCAAAGTCGATGTCATGTATAAATAAGAGTTGCGAAGTCATTCAAAAGTATCTAGGGGTCATGCTGAGAAAGTGATAGAGAGGAGAGGAGCGAAAAGCAGAGTAGAAGTGTTGAGCTTAAATGGAACTGTCTCAAGCATAATGAAGATGCTATTCTCCAGTTCAAGTATGTAATACTTATATTATTCTGTAGACAACGTGTCTCCTGTAGGTAGTGGGCCTCTTGTGAGCAGTGTGCTCAGGCAGTGAGCCCTAATTGGCAAGTGCCATTTTTCTTCTTATTCTTTTAACAGAGAATACAATCTTAGGTTAGTCACCCTGTGATTTTTCCCTTAACTGGGTTTTCCACGTTAAAATCTTGGTGTCATATGTGTTGAATTTGTTTCTGCTCTTGAGTTATTGCATTATGCTTCCATGATTAAATCATTATTATGCTATTAAATATAAGAAGGCTTTGAGAACTAAAGAACAAAAGTTTTTGGTGACAACTGATTCACCCCCCTTCTCAGTTGTTTGCCCTAAAACCAACAATTGGTATCAAAGCTAAGTTCCTCTAAAAAGTCTTAACCGCTTGAGGAGATCCAAGTTGTCTTCCTACAAGAAGGATAGTCTGAGGTTTGATGGAAAGAAGTACATTCTTTGGAAAATCCGCATGGAATGTCACTTGCAATGTATGGGATTTCAGTATTGGAACATGACTATAAAAGAGTATATTCCTCCAAAGAATGGTCTGACAACTCTAGATGAAATTAGAAATGCTGAAGATAATCTTTGAGCTAGAGAAGCCTTACTAAGTGCCTTATCTGATACAGAGCTGACAAATGTTATAGATTTAAAAACTGCATATGAAATTTGGTCAAAGCTAGAAATTCTACATGAAGGAGACAAATATGTTAAATGTGCCAAGCTACAAAGTTTGAAGGAAAATTTGAGAACCTGAAGATGAATGAAGATGAGAATATCACTACATTTATGCCAAAAGTAAATGAGCTTGTTTGTGGTATTAGATGTGCTGGTGGAACTTTGGATGAAGATGAGATTGTTGCCAAAGTTCTTAGATCCTTACCTCCTGCTTACAAACACAAGGTTGTTGCTATTGAGGAATTCGGATCTTTATCAAATATTACAAGGGATCAATTGGTTGGGAAGTTAGTTGCATTTGAATTGGCTGAGTTTGGAGATGTTCCTCCCAAGATTGAATCTACATTTAAAGCTAGTGCCTCTATAAAGGGTAAACAAAGGTATGATCGAGGAGAAAGTTCCTCAAATAAATTATCATGGTATGAAAAAGAAAAAAAGATCTAGAAGAATATGAGGCAGAAGCTACTCAACTTGAAGCCCTTATTGCAAAAAGATTGCCAAGAGGATCTGGTAAGTATGAAGGAAAATTGCCCTTCAAATGTTTCAACTGCAACAAGATTGGTCATTTTGCCTCAAGATGTCCAGAAATATTTTCAAGGCCAAATCCTAATAGATCAAGATTCCAAAAGAAATGCTACTATGTTCAAGAAGAAGATGATGATAATGAAGGAATAACAGATGATGAATTTGAGATAGGGAATAAATCCTGAAGTGATTGGGTGTTTATTGCCATCAAGGAAGAAGATCCAATGCCCATTGAATCTGTCAATCATAAAATGGTAGAAAGGACTTTGGCTGCTCAAATTGAAGAAAAGGATGAATGGGTCATTGACAGTGGATGCTCTCACCATATGACTAGTGACAAGAATAAGTTCATAAATCTGGAAAGATATGAAGGAGAAATTGTAAAATTTGGTGATAATTCTGCTGGCAAAATCAGAGGCGGAGGAACTATTTCTTTTGATGGAAAGAACAAAACTAGTGATGTTCTGTATGTTGAAGGTCTGAAGCATAATCTTCTCAGTGTTGGATAGTTGGTGGACAAAGGCTATGATCTTTGTTTTAAAAATGGAAAATGGAAGATCTTTGAAAACTCTAGAATTAAGATTACATCTAGTACTCAGACAAAAGGTAACATCTTCCACTTGGTTGGTACTGACAAAAGTTAATTATTTGTTCAAATTGATTAGAGTTGGTTGTGGTATAGAAGAATGTATCATGTAAATTTTGATAATATCATCAAGATAAGCAATACTTAGGCTATAAGAGATCTTCCAAGACTGGTGAAACCTACTAACAGTTTGTGCAAAGAATTTCAGTTAGGTAAGTAGAACAGAGTTACTTTTAAAAGTAAGGAACAATCCTCTACCAGATTGTTGGACTTTGTACACACTGATCTATGTGGACCAACAAGAATCAAGAGTCTACAAGGTGATAGATATTTCATGTTACTAATTGATGACCACTCCCAGATGATGTGGGTGACTTTCCTGAAATAGAAATCTGAAGCACTTGAAAAGTTTAAAATATTCAAGGCTATGGTAGAAAATGAAACTGGGTTAAACATAAAATGTCTCAGGTCTGATAGAGGTGGTGAATTCACATCCAGAGAGTTCATAGAATTCTATGAGAAACATGGGATAAAGAGATAGTTATCTACTCTAAGGACTTCACAGTAGAATGGGGTAGTGGAGAGAAAGAACCAGACCATCTAGGAAGCATCTAGAACCATGATGATGGAAGAAAATGTCCCTCACATCTACTAGAGAGAAGCAGTAAGCATTGCTGTCTATACTCTTAATTGAGTACAAATCAAAAGCAATACTAGTAAGACTCCTTATGAACTCTGGTTTGGCCTCACTCCTACTGTGAAGTATTTCAGAGTCTTTGGTAGTAAATGTTATATTAAAAGAGATGAAGACCTTGGAAAATTTGATGCTAGAAGTGATGAAGGAATATTCTTGGGTTATTCTACTCAAAGCAAAGCATACTAGTGTTATAACAAGAGATTGAGAAAGATTGTAGAAAGTACAAATGTGAAGGTTGATGAAGGCATTGAAAATCCCTCAAGGTTTTATGAGTATGAAGAAGATGATCAGAATGATGTTTCGGTCCAAGAAGAACAATCTCCAACTACAGTTCAGATTTAGATTGATTTGGAGAATCTTAAAATACAAGAAGAAGAGATAAGTTTGAATGAACCTGTCTAGGAAATAGATGTGCAAGATATTCCCAAAACTCCTAGGTAAGTAAGATTGAATCATTCTAAAGACCTGATCATAGGAGATAGAAGCAAAGGTGTTCAAACAAGAAGAAAGATTACTCAAGATTCAGAGAAGTATTGTCTGATTTCAAAGGTTGAACCAAAAATAGTAAGTGAAGCATGCAATTATGAAAGGTGGCCTAAAGCAATGGAGGAAGAATTGATGTAGATTAAAAAAATCACACTTGGGATCTTGTTCCTAGACCTAAAGACAAAAATGTGATTGGGACTAAGTCGGTCTTTCAGAATAAACCGAATGAAGATGGAGAAGTAGTCAGAAACAAATCTAGATTGGTCTGTAAGGGTTATTCTCAAGTAGGAGTTGACTTTGAAGAAACTTTTTCTCTAGTGGCAAGAATTGAAGTAGTCAGATTATTTCTTGCTTTTGCTACCCTCAAGGATTTCAAAGTATATCAGATGGATGTCAAGTCTGCATTCCTGAATGGTGATTTGGAAGAAGAGGTATACATTGAGCAATTGGATGGATTCCAATTGTCTGATCATGGTGATATGGTCTGCAAGTTGAGGAAATATTTGTATGGACTCAAACAAGCCCCAAGAGCCTGGTATGAAAGATTAGATAAACATCTTTTGAAGACTGGTTTCAACAAAGGTATTACTGACAATAACTTGTACTGAAATATTGACCATGAAAATGTTGCAAGTATGGGCCTAACCGGTGTTGTCATTGATGTCAACATACTCCTGTTGCATTAATGATAAGGATTGGATGAGTTGTGTGCTAAGGATATTGAGAAAATTAGTCCTAATCAGGAACAAAGAAGAACAATGAAGACAGTGAGGTAAAGATCCCAGTTAAGATGAAGATCAGAGGATGCGCTTCAAAGGGTTTGTAGATATGTGTCTTGAGATGATCCAGTAAAGATTTCAGAGGTCTGCATGAAAATCTGAAGAAGTTATGGCCACTTAGGTAAAACCAGTTCTGGTTGGTGTTCAGAAGTGACAGAGTGATATAGATAGGTTTGGTAAGATCCAAAAATGCAATATCCTGTTCTACGGATTTGGTGGAGTGTTTAGAAAGTCCATGTGAAGTGACAACTCAATTGGTTCATGATCTGGAGGTCCGCAAGCATCTATTCCATTATGACAGTGATGACAGACTATGTTCTTGAGGTTTTGAATGAAGGAGAGAAGGATTTCAGTAAGCAGATGTAGTGTGGATGTTCTTAGTGATTTAGGTTTTCTTGTGGAGGTCTTTGGATCATGTCCAATTCATGTTGGTGGTCTGCATTGGAGTTTGATCTCGCAATTGAAGAATAACTTTTGGATGATGTTGTTCTTCCTGAGTTTGGCTAACCGGATAAGTTACAGATCCTGCAGATGATCTTGAAGATGGTATGTGAAGATTGGCGTGTTCCTAAGTGAAGATTGAAGTCTCAGATCTGTGTGGCCAATAGTGTGTTGATCTGCATGAAGTCTTTTTGTAACTAGTCATGTTGTATTTATGTATTTGCTTTGAAATGTATGCCAACTTGGATGACTATTCCTAAGTCTATGTCTTGTATAAATAAGGAATTCTAAAGTCATTTCAAAAGTATCTTGTGGGGATGAGAGTGTGGTAAAGAGCAGAGGAGTGAAAGGTAGAGAAGAAGTATTGAGCTTAAATGGAACTGATTCAAGCATGGTGAAGATGCTATTCTCCAATTCAAGTATGTGATACTTATTATTTTGTAGATAGTGTGTCTCTTGTAGGCAGTAGGCCTCTTGTGAGCAGTGTCCTCAGGAAGTGAACCCTAATTGGCATGTACCATTTTTCTTCTTTCTATTCTTCTAACAGAGAATACAATCTTGGGTTAATCACCCCATGGTTTTTCCCTTAACCAGGTTTTCCACGTCAAAATCTTGGTGTCTTGTGTGTTAATGTGTTTCTGCTCTTAATTTAATGCATTATGTTTCCATGATTGATTTATTATCATGCTACTGAATTTCAAAGTGGATTTAAGGGTTTAATTGGAAGAAAGCTTTGGACAACTAATTCACCCCCTCTCAGTTGTCTGTCCTAAATCTAACAATTGGTATCAGAGCTAAGTTCCTCTCAAAGAGCTTAACTGCTTGAGGAGATCTAGGATGTCGTCATACAAGAAGGATAGTCTGAGGTTTGATGGAACCAATTACACTCTTTGGAAAAGTCGCATGGAATGCCACTTGTAATGTATCGGAATGCAGTATTGGATTATGGCTTCAAAGAAGTATGATACCCCCCAGAATGGTCCATGCTTCATAGATGAAATCAGAGATGCTAAAAACAATTTGCAGGCTAAAGAAGCTCTTCTAGGTGCCTTATCTGATTCAGAACTGACAAATGTTGTTGATCTAAAAACTGCATATGAGATTTGGCAAAAGTTGGAACTTCTGCATGAACGAGACAAGTATGTGAAATGTGCCAAGCTACAGAGTCTGAAAGGAAATTTTGAAAACCTGAAAATGAGAGAAGATGAAAATATCACTACATTTATGCCTAGAGTAAATGAGCTTGTTTGTGGCATTAGATGTACTGGTGGAGTTTTGGATGAAGATGAGATTGTTGGAAAAGTTCTCAAATCCCTTCCTGATTCTTATAAATACAAGGTTGCTGCCATTGAAGAATTCAGAGCCCATTCAAGTGTCACAAGAGATCAATTGGTTGGTAAATTGGCTGCATTTGAATTGACTGAGTTTGGAGATGCCCCCCCAAGACTGAATCTGCATTCAAAGCCATTGCCTCTGTAAAAGGTAAACAAAGGTTTGATCTGGGAGAGAACTCTTCAAGGAAACTATCATGGTATGAAAAAGCAACAAAAGACCTGGAAGAAGAAGAAGTAGAAACTACTCAACTTGAAGCCCTTATTGCAAAAAGACTACCAAGAGGATCTGGTAAGTATGAAGGGAAATTGTCTTTTAAGTGTTTTAACTGCAATAAGATTGGTCATTTTGCCTCAAGGTATCCGGAAAGATTCTCAAGGCCAAAAGAAACGCTACTATGTTCATGAAGATGATGATGAAGGAGTAATAGATGATGAATCAGAGACAGGAAACAAATCTGGAAGTGACTAGGTGTTTATTACCATCAAGGAAGAAGATCCAATGCCCTCTGAATCTGTCAAATGTAAAATTATGGAAAAATCTCTAACTGCCCAAGTTGAAGAAAAGGATGATTGGGCCATTGACAGTGGATGCTCCCACCATATGATAAGTGACAAAAACAAGTTTATAGATTTGGAAAGGTATGAAGGAGGAGTGGTAAAATTTGGTGATAATTCTGCTGGCAGAATCAGAGATAGAGGAACTATTTCTTTTGATGGAAAGAACAAAACCGGTAATGTACTGTATGTTGAAGGTTTGAAACACAATCTTCTCAGTGTTGGACAGTTGGTGGATAAAGGCTATGATCTCTGATTCAAAAATGGAAAATGTAAGATCTTTGAAAGCTTCAGAACAGAGATTGCATCCGGTACCCAAACTAAAGGTAACATCTTCCACTTGGTTGGTACTAGTAACAACTACTTATTTGTTCAAATTGATCAGAGTTGGTTGTGGCATAGACTGTGTCATATGAATTTTGATAATATCATTAAAATAAGCAACACCCAGGCTGTGAGAGATCTTCCAAAACTAGTGAAACCTACTAATAGTCTATGCAAAGAATGTCAATTGGGTAAGCAGAGAAGAGTCACATTTAGAAGTAAGGAATAGTCTTCTACCAGATTATTTGTACTGACTTATGTGGTCTGGGAAGAATTAGAAGTGTGCAAGGTGATAGATACTTCATGCTATTAATTGATGACTACTCCCAGATGCTGTGGGTAGCTTTTCTGAAGGAAAAATTAGAGGCTCTTGAGAAATTCAAAATATTCAAGGCTATGGTGGAGAATGAAACTGGATTGAACATAAAATGTTTGAGGTCTGATAGAGGTGGTGAATTCACATCTGGTGAGTTAATAGAATTCTGTGAGAAGCATGGAATAAGAAGACAATTGTCTACTCCTAGGACTCCACAACAAAATGGAGCAGTGTAAAGAAAGAACCGAACCATCCAAGAAGCATCCAGAACCATGATGATGGAAGCAAATGTTCCTCAGATCTACTGAAGAGAAGTAGTGAGCACTGCAATCTACACTCTTAATCAAGTTCAAATCAGAAGCAATACTGGTAAGACTCCTTATGAACTCTGGTTTGGCATCACTCCTACTGTGAAGTATTTAAGAGCCTTTGGTAGAAAATGTTACATTAAAAGAGATGAAGATCTAGGAAAATTTGATGCTAGAAGTGATGAAAGAATATTCTTGGGTTATTCTACTCAAAGCAAAGTATACCAGTGTTATAACAAGAGACTGAAAAAGATTATAGAAAGTACAAATGTGAAGGTTGATGAAGGAATTGAAAAACCCTAAAGGTTTTATGAATATGATGAAGATGATCAAAATGATGTTCTGATTCAAGGAGTCCAAGCCCCTTTTGAAATTTAGATTTAGATTGATCCGGTAAATCAGGTAGAAGAGATGAGTTTGAATGAGCCTGTTCAAGAGTCAGAAGTGCAAGAAACTCCCAAAGTTTCCAAGTATGTAAGACTGAATCACTTTGAGGATTAGATCATAGGTGATAAAAGCAAAGGGGTATAAACAAGAAGAAGGATTGCTCAAGACTCAGAAGAGTATTGTCTGATTTCAAAGATTGAACCTAAGACAGTGAATGAAGCTTGCAATGATAAAAACTGGACTAAAGCAATGGAGGAAGAACTAATGTAAATTGAGAAGAATCACACATGAGATCTTGTTCCTAGACCTAAAAACAAGAATGTGATTGGAACCAAATGGGTCTTCAAGAATAAACTGAATGAAGATGGAGAAGTAGTCAGAAACAAAGCCAGATTGGTCTGCAAGGGTTACTCCCAAGTAGAAGGAGTTGATTTTGAAGAAACTTTTTCTCTGGTGGCAAGAATTGAGGCAATCAGATTATTTCTTGCCTTTGCTACCTTCAAGGACTTCAAAGTATATCGGATGGATGTCAAGTCTGCCTTTCTGAATGGAGACTTGGAAGAAGAAGTATACATTGAGCAACCAGATGGATTTCAATTGTTTGATCATGGTGATATGGTCTGCAAGTTGGATTGTTATATCTTACTTAAACTAGACCTGGCATTATGAATGTTGTTGGTCTTGTTGCTAGATTCCAAGCTGATCCTAGAGAATCTCATGTCATGGCAATCAAGAAAATTTTTAGATATCTAAAAGGGACAGTTGACTATGGTCTGTGGTATCCTAGAGATCATAATTTCTCTCTTCATACATATACAGATGCAGATTAGATAGGAGATGTGGATGACCGGAAGAGTACAAGTGGTGGAACATTCTTTTTGGGGAAGAGATTGGTTTCTTGGCTAAGAAAGAAACAAGAGGCAATATCTCTGTCCACAACTGAAGTAGAATATATTGCAGCAGCAGGTAGTTGCACTCAAGTTTTGTGGATGAAATAGATGCTAAGAGACATGAGAGTGGAGTATGAGGAACCTATCACAATCTTCTATGATAATTCAAGTGCAATAAATATATCTAAGAATCTAGTGTTGCATTCAAAGACTAAACATATATCCATCAAGTTTCACTTTTTAAGAGAGCAAGTGAACAAGAATGAAGTCAGATTGGAGTTTGTGCCTTCCAAGGATCATATTGCAGACATCTTTAGTAAACCTCTACCTAAGGACTCTTTTGAGTATCTCAGGGAGAAGTTAGGGGTTATTGCCCCTCCGATGATGAACTAAGGTGCACTGGTGTGCATCAGCTGGTGGATATCACAGTCATATCTTGTGGTCCGGATTGATGATGGGGAGCTGCTACTCAGGGGGAGCAGCTGGTATGATTTTGAAGTGGTGGAGTTGCAAGTATGTGCCCTTTACCATTGATGTCAAAGGGGGAGAGAAGACATGTGAAAAATAAGTGATTGCTGATCAAAGAGGGAGTAGTAAAGGAAGAGAAGACATGTGAATGGTTGTTGGTGATAGGAGGAGTTGTGTTAGTAAATAAAAGTTCTTGTCTTGATGGTTAAAAATATTTTTCACATCATATGTTGCCATCAATGACAAAGGGGGAGATTGTTGCAAGTATGGGCCTAACGAGTGTTGTCATTGATGTCAACATACTCTTGTTGCATTAATGATAAGGATTGGATGAGCTGTGTGCTAAGGATATTGAGAAAATTAGTTCTAATCAGGAACAGAGAAGAACAGTGAAGACAATGAGGTAAAGATCCCAATTAAGATGAAGATCAGAGGATGCGCTTCAAAGGGTTTATAGATATGTGTCTTGAGATTATCCAGTAAAGATTTTAGAGGTCCACATAAAGATCTGAAGAAGTTATGGCCACTTAAGTAAAACCAGTTTTGGTAGGTGTTTGGAAGTGATAAAGTGATACAAATAGGTCCGGTAAGATCTGGAAATGCAATATCCTGTTCTGTGGATTTGGTGGAGTGTTTAGGAAGTCCATGTGAAGTGACAACTCAATTGGTTCATGATCTGGAGGTCCGCAAGCATCTATTCTATTATGACAGTGATGATAGACTGTGTTCTTGAGGTTCTGGATGAAGGAGAGAAGGATTTCAGTAAGTAGGTGTAGTGTGGATGTTCTTAGTGATTCAGGTGAGCTTAGGGAGGTCTTTCGATCATGTCCAGTTCGTGTTGGTGGTCCACATTGGAGTTTGAGCTCACAATTGAAGAATAACTTCTGGATGATGGTGTTCTTCCTGAGTTTGGCCAACTGAATAAGTTACACATCATGCAGATGATCTTGAAGATGGTATGTGAAGATTGGCATGTTCCTGAGTCAAGATTAAAGTCTCAGATCTGTGTGGCCGTCAGTGTGTTGATCCGCATGAAGTCTTTTTGTAACTAGTCATGTTGTATTTATGTATTTTCTCTGAAATGTATGCCAACTTGGATGACTATTCCTAAGTCGATGTCTTGTATAAATAAGGAATTGTAAAGTCATTTCAAAAGTATCTTGTGGGGATGAGTGTGTGGTAAAGAGCAGAGGAGCGAAAGGCAGAGAATAACTATTGGGCTTAAATGGAACTGATTCAAGCATGGTGAAGATGTTATTTTCCAGTTCAAGTATGTGATACTTATTATTCTGTAGACAGTGTGTCTCTTGTAGGCAGTGGGCCCCTTGTGAGCAGTGTGCTCGGGCAGTGAGCCCTAATTGGCATGTGCCATTTTGTTCTTTCTATTCTTCTAATAGAGAATACAATCTTGGGTTAATCACCCCATGGTTTTTCCCTTAACCAGGTTTTCCACGTCAAAATCTTGGTGTCTTGTGTGTTAATGTGTTTTTGCTCTTAATTTAATGCATTATGTTTCCATGATTGACTTATTATCATGCTACTAAATTTCAAAGTGGATTTAAGTGTTTAATTGGAAGACAGCTTTGGACAACTGATTCACCCCCCTCTTAGTTGTCAGCCCTAAATCTAATAGAAAATATCTTGATTGTTGAAGTATTTGTTGATGATATCATTTTTGGAAAAAAAGATAGTATGTACAAGACTTTTGCAAATCAAATGAAAAGTGAATTTGAGACGTCTATGTTTGGGGAAATGAATTTCTTCTTGGGTCTACAAATCACTCAAAGAAAGAAATGAATCTTCATATCACAGACCAAATATGTGAAAGAATTATTGAAGAAATTTGGGATGGAAGATTCAAAGCCAATGAATACTCGCATAGAAACTGGGTGTAAACTGAGCAAAGATGATGAATCTCCTAAGGCTAGTTAGAAAAAGCACAGGTCAATGATTGGAGGACTACTGTACCTTACTCAAACTAGACCTGACATTATGAATGTCGTTGGTCTTGTTGCCAGATTCCAAGCTGATCGTCGAGAGTCTCATGTCATGGCAATCAAGAGAATTCTCAGATATCTGAAGGGAACAGTTGAGTATGGTTTATGGTATCCTAGGGATCATAATTTCTCTCTTCATGCATATATAGATGTTGATTAGGCAGGAGATGTGGATGACTAGAAGAGTACTAGTGGTGGGGCATTCTTTTTTGGGGAAAAGATTAGTTTCTTGGCTGAGTAAGAAACAAGAGGCAATATCTCTGTCCACTGCAAAAGTAGAGTATATTGTAGCAGCAGGTAGTTGCACCCAAGTATTATGGATGAAGAAAATGCTAAGAGATATCAGAGTGGAGTATGAAGAACCTATCACAATCTTCTGTGACAATTCAAATGCAATAAATATATCAAAAAATTTTGTGTTGCATTCAAAGACAAAACATATATCCATCATGTTTCATTTTTTGAGAGAGCAACTGAACAAGAATGAAGTCAGATTGGAGTTTGTGCCCTTAAAGGATCAGATTACAGACATCTTTACTAAACCTCTACCTAAGGACTCTTTTGAGTATCTTAGGGAGAAGTTAGGGGTTATTACCCCTTTGGTTCTGAATTAAGGTGTACTAGTGTGCATCAGTCTGGTGGATCTCACAGTCATATCTTGTGGTCTGGATTGATGATAGGAAGCTACTACTCAGGGCGAGTAGTCTATATGATTCTGAAGTATTGATGCAAGTATGTGCCCTTTGCCATTGATGTCAAAGTGGGAGAGAAGACATGTGAAAAACAAAAGAGATTGTTGATCAAAGGGGAAGAAATGAATAAAGAAAAGATATGTGAATAAATTTTGTTAGGGAGAGCTAGTGAGAAGTTCTTGTCTTGATGGTCAAAATAGTTTTTCACATCATATGTTTCCATTAATGACAAAAGGGGACATTGTTGCAAGTATGGGCCTAACCGGTGTTGTCATTGATGTCAACATACTCCTGTTACATTGATGTCAAGGATTGGATGAGTTGTGTGCTGAGGATATTGAGAAAATTAGCCCTATCAGAAATAGAAAAGAACAATAAAGATAGTTAAGTTCTATGAAGTAAAGAATCTAGTCAGTTGAAGATCTAAGTATGTGCATCAAAGGGTTTGTAGATATGTGTCTAAAGGTTCTCCAATCAAGATTTTAGAGGTCTACATGAAGATTAGAAGAAGTTATGGCCATATGATTAAAACTAGTTCTGGTAGCTGTTCAGTAGTGACATAGTGGCTCAAATAGGTCTAGTGAGAACCAGTAATGCAATATCATGCTCTACGGATCTGGTGTCATGCTTGGGAAGCTAATTTGAATTGACAACTCGATTGACTCATAGTTAGGAGGCCCACAAGTGATTCTTCTAGTGTGACAGTGATGATCAGCTATGTTCTTGAGGTTTTGAATGAAGATGCAAATGTTTTGCAGTAAGCAGAAGTGGTACGGATGTTCTTGGTGATTCAAGAAAGCTTGTGGAGGTCTCTAGACTGTGTCCAGTTCGTGTTGTTGGTCCACATTGAAGATTGAGCTCTTAATTCTTTGAGTGATGGTGTTCTTCCCAGTCCTGGCTGACTGGATGATTTGCACATATTGCAGATGTTCTTGAAGGTGTTTTGTGAAGCCTAGCATGTTCCTCGAAGAAGATTAAAGTCCTAGATATGCGTAGCCAATAGGGTAGTGAAGCGCATGAAGTTTTTGTAATAAGTCAAGTTGTATTTTTATAATTGCTCTGTAATAAAATAAATGTATGTTGTGCCAACTTTGATGATCATTCCAAAGTCGATGTCATGTATAAATAAGAGTTGCGAAGTCATTCAAAAGTATCCAGGGGTCATGATGAGAAAGTGATAGAGAGGAGAGGAGCAAAAAGAAGAGCAAAAGTGTTGAACTTAAATGGATCTGTCTAAAGTATAATGAAGATGCTATTCTCTAGTTCAAGTATGTAATACTTATATTGTTCTATAGACAGTGGGCCTCTTGTGAGTAGTGTGCTTGGTCAGTGAGCCCTAATTGGAAAGTGCCATTTTTCTTCTTATTCTTTTAACATAGAATACAATCTTTGGTTAGTCACCCCGTGGTTTTTCCCTTAACCGGGTTTTCCACATTAAAATCTTGGTGTCATATGTGTTGAATGTGTTTCTGCTCTTGAGTTATTGCATTATGCTTCTATGATTAAATCATTATTATGCTATTGAATATAAGAAGGCTTTAAGAATTAAAGAACATATTTTTTTGGTGACAACCGATTCACCCCCCCTCTCAATTGTCTTCCCTAAAACTAACAAATACATGTACCTATGAGCTCACTGGTTGATGATTATTTATATCCAACATTAAGTATGCTAATGATTGGATGCTCTATGCCAGAATGGTAAGAAATAGAACAAGACCTCGAAAGAAAGTAACAAAACATGGACATTACCTACGCCAACAAAAGATTTTGAAGGCATGAGCCTCAAGGACAAAGAAACTTGAATAGATTGGCTACTTGGTAGGGTCATGGTTATCTGATGAGGAAACTTTTGATGATGCCATGAAATGCATCAAGCAGGAGTTTAGGAAGGCAAAAAAGATGGCTTCCCCTAACTCTATTAATGCATCAGAAACACCCTCCACCTCTAATGCACCAGCTGAGGGAAATAACCCTAAATATTGTAAAGTACTAAAGGAGAATGTGAAGGAGTACCCATGTGTACCCTCACCTCCTAAGACTAAAAAGAAATTATGAATATGGGAAGTTATCCCAAATTGTAAATGACTTGTAGTAGCAATGTGTAAATGTAATTTTGTAATTTTGATGGATTATAGCTAATCCAATGGATACTGCAATGTAATGGCAAAATGTTACAATATTTCCTTTCTTGTTAAAGATTACATGAATGTGAATAGATTTATAAAATGAATGAATTAAATAACATGTAAAACTTATCCGTGATTAACCTGTAAACTTCAGGAAGAAGTAGACTGTAACAATGGTTTAGATTAGAACTAGAATGGAGGATAGTTGAGATGAAGGAGCACCTTCAGGGAAATATGAGTCTAAATTAGACCAAATTTTGAACTTTTTGAAAAAAACAAGGGAGAGGGTAGAAACTCTTGAACATAAAGTAGGAGGTCAATCAGATAACACCCAGGATGCTTTTGATGGGGGTGATGGTGAGGAATGCCATAACGACACCACCCAAAGTGACCATGGAGAAAACAACTCCGCAGCTAGATAGGAAGGCGATAAGAGGAGCCTTATGCCTATGGAACTATCTCATGACATGAAAAAAGTCATGCCATGTAAATTTTGTGGATCCCTAACAAGAGATGCCGCAAAGGTATGGCTTATGGAAATGGAGAAGTATTTTGAAATCAAAAACTATAATGAGGTTACTAAAGATATGTGGGGAGCATTCCAGTTGGTAGGTGAAGCATCCACGTGGTGGATGAACAAAAAGATGGAACTTGGATTGACGTCTACAAGCCTCACTTGGGATAGGTTCGTAGAACTTTTTCAGGCAAAGATGGTTGCCTCAACTGTTCTATGATCAGAAACTTATAGACTTTCAAAACTTGAAACAGACTGATATGACTATAAATAAATATTGGGAAAAATTCACCTCACTATTGAAGTATGTACCACAATACCAATAGGATGAGAAATTCTAAGTATGGAAGTTTACAATGGGGTTGAACACCTAGATTGGAGGTGAGGTTGATGTTCATGGTCCTACTACTATGGACCGGGTCTATGAGAAGGCCGTCAGTCAAGAAAAGAAACTGAAGGCTAGTTGGCTTATAAAGAAATAAATTGAAAGAGATATAATTGGTCTCAATCTTCTCAATCCTCTAGGAAAAGGGGGAAGAAACAAGAATGTACTAAGAAAAATGATAAAGGGGCCAAAAAAAAAATTGAGTCCAAGGGAGAGAAAAAGGGGGATGACCACTCCAGAAAGAATGGAAACAATTCTGGGAAGCCTCAAGAGAGGTGAGGGCTAGTTGGAGGATGCTTCACATGTTGTGGAGATCACTACATGAATCACTGTCCAAACAAATCATAGGGAGCACAACCGACCCTACCCTCTCAACAAGTGGCATTCCAGCAACACATTCATGCGACCTTAGACAATCAGCAAGCCTAGTACCAAATAACTCCCGGAGAGACAACAAGTATTTTATTTGGAGTTTCAATTTCCATTTTGATTGATACTGGTGTTATAGAATGCATTGTTTCCCCCAAAATTATAAATAAAATAACTACAAAAGTAGGATTCATGGCAAACACTTGGTCTATAGAATATGCAAATCATACCAACGCTCAGGTAGAGCAATGCTTGTTTGAGGCTAGGGTTGAACTTCCAAGCTTTTCCATGGAAGTAAATCTTTATGTGGCTCCACGAGGCTCATATGAAGTTATCCTAGGGATAATTGGCTATGGAGACATTGAGCCAAAGTAGATTTCTATGACAAAATAGTAGAATGTCTAGATGATTTAGGAAACAAAGTTTTTCTCCAAGGGAAACTTAGCGATGTCAAAATAAGGCAAATTTTTGCCTTGCAAATGAAAAGGGAACAGATAAAGGGATGCTAACTTTTTGTCGTCAAGATGGACAAATTAAATGAATCAGAGGAAATCTACTTCCAAGATGACTTAACATTTTATGAATCCTAGAAAATTAATGAAGTTGGGATGAAGGAGTCCATGGGTTAGGAAAGACCAGATATGGATAGGTATCCTTTTCTTAGGGACTTTGAGGATGTATTTCTGGATGAATTACCAGGGTTACCTCCTAAAAGAGGCTTTGATTTCGCCATTGATATTATTCTTGGGTCAAAACCTATTTCAAAATACCCCTACAGAATGACTACAACATAACTAATAGAGTTAAAGGCTCAACTTCAAGAGTTGCTAGATAAAGGGTTAATTAGACCTAGTGTGTCCCCATGGGGAGCACCGATCATTTTTGTGAAAAATAAAGATGGCACTTTGTGGTTGTGCATAGACTACTGCATGCTAAACAAAGAAACCATTAAGAATAAATACCCTTTAGCTCACATCGATGATCTTTTTGACTAGATGAGGGGTGTAAAAATATTTTCCAAGATTGATCTTCAGTTTGGATATCACCAATTGAGGTTGAAGGATAAGGACATCCATAATATAGCCTTTAGAACTAGGTATGAACATTATGAATTTACTGTTCTACCTTTTTGGGTTAACGAATGCATCGTGGGCATTTATAAATCTTATGAACAGTGTGTTTAGAGACTATCTAGACACGTTTGTCTTAGTATTTCTTGATGACATTTTGATCTATTCTAAGAATGAGGAAGAACACGTACAACATTTGAAAATTGTTCTTTAGAGGTTAAGAGAGTATAAGTTATATGGTAAGCTCTCTAAGTGTACTTTCTTGCAGAAGGAAGTACAATATTTGGGTCACATAATTTCAGCTAAAGGGATAGTTGTGGATCCAACTAAAATTAAGGCTATTTTGGAATGGCTAGAACCAAAGAATGTACATGAGGCTAGAAGTTTCATGGGCCTTGCTGGTTATTACAAGAAGTTTGTGAAAAACTTCTCTAAAATTGCATACCCTATAACTTCATTACAGAGAAAAGGAAAGAAGTTTGAATGGTTAGAAAAGTGCCAAGAGGCCTTTGACCTACTAAAGGAAAGATTGACTTTAGCCCCAATATTAAAAGTACCTGACCCAGAGGGTTAATTTGTAGTCATTACCGATGCCTCATGGGAAGGCTTAGGTGGTGTACTAGTCCAGGATGGACAAGCCATCATGTATGAATCACGTAAATTGAAAAACAATGAACAAAATTATGCCCACATGATTTAGAATTGGCAACAATCATTCATACTTTTCAAATGTGGAGACACTACCTACTTAGGAAACCTTTTGAATTGAAAACAGATCACCAGGGACTCAAATATCTGTTCACTCAACCCCATCTCAATGCTCGTCAAATAATATGGTTGGAATTCATCTCAGATTATGATTTCAAGATTAAATATATCTAGGGAAAAGAAAATTGAGTGGCAGATGCTTTGAGTAGGAAAAGGCACATCTCCTCCATGATCTCCATACATTCTGATTTTAGAAATTAGTTGTTATAAAAATCTAAGGGAGATGAGTTTTATGAGCAAGTAAAATAGGTCCTCGAGGAAAATCCACAAAATCTAAAATATGAGGGATTCAACCTTGAACCAGATGAGTTATTAAGGTTTAAAGGAAGAATGTATGTACCTAAATCAACAAAGTTAAGGAATATGGTATGGAAAGAGGTTCATTCTGCACCATATTATGGGCATCCTGGAGTAACCAAGTTACTTTCTGATGTGAAACCTTTATATTTTTGGAAAGGAATGAAGAGGGATGCTACAAATTTTGTCACTACTTGTATTGAATTCCAGAGGGTGAAGGCGAAACACCAACACCTAGGAGGATTATTATACCCTCATGAAATTCCTTAGTGGAAATGGAAAATTATAAGCATGGACTTTGTGCAAGGGTTTCCTATGTCAAGGAATAAGCACAAGGCTATCTTGGTTGTGATGGATAGACTCACCAAAGCCAATCATTTTATACTTGGAAACTTGATGGATGGGGCACCCATCATTGCTCAAAAATTTGTTCAAGAGATTTTCAGACTACATGGCATTTCTGAGAAGATTATCTCAGATAGGGATGCAGGGATGACATCAAGGTTTTGGAAAACCTTGTTCTCTTCACTTGGTACTTAGTTGACATAAGCTCCGGTTATCATCCTGAAATGGATGGACAAATAGAAAGGGTGAAACAAGTGTTAGAGGACTTGTTGAGGATGTATTGCATGGATCAACAATACAAATGGGAGGACTATCTTCCTCTAGTGGAATTTTCCTACAATAACTCTTATCACTCAGCTATTAAGATGGCACCATTTGAGGCATTATATGGACGAAAGTGCCAAACCCATATAAGTTGGGATAAGCTAGAAGATAGGGTTAGCCTTGGTCTGGAAATGCTATCAGAGATGGAGGAACAAGTGCATCTAATTAAAAGAAGGCTAGTGGAAGCCAATGATAGGCACAAGAGTTATGCAGATACAAAATGTATTAAAAGGTATTTCACTATGTGAGATAAAGTTCTCCTAAGGGTAAAACCTCATAAAAGCTCCATCCAAATGTCCAAATTGGCACCAAGATACGTGGGCCCTTTGAAAGTTCTTGAGGAAGTCAACCCAATAGCATACAAAATTGCTCTACCACCAACCGTGGCCATGATGCATAATATGTTTCATGTTTCATATTTGAAAAAGTTCAATTCTACTAATAATCAAATTCATATGCTTGATTGGAATACTTTACAGGTGAAAGACCTAGGAGTGGTGGTGATCAAGCCCATCAAGGTGATCGAAATATGTAAGCTACGCTTATGTAACAAGGAAATAACATAGGGCAAGGTCCAGTGGGACTAATATGCAGAGGAAAATGCCACCAGGGAAAATTATAATGACTTTCATGCTAGATTTCCTCATCTTTTCTGAAACATTTATTGATTATGCTCTTGAAATTTTTTCTTATTATGTTGATTAAATTTTAAGACAATTAATCATCAAGGATGATGATTCTCATGGGGGGAGAATGTTACATCCCCAACTTATGATTATCTTAATCTCTACTTTTATATGGTAATCAGGAGGATTAGTTAAGAATTGGATTAATGATGCTTGTGGAAAATGTCAAATTAATCATTATTTCCAATTTATGATGGTTAGTTATGAGATTCTAGATTTAAATTATTATTTAATTATTATGATTTAGCAATTTTATGATGATGCACTGATCATGACCTTTTGATTGTGAGTTAGATCAAGAAAGAAACCATCATCCAGAGATGGAAGGAGAGTATTATTTGGGAGGAAGGAATAGATGTTGGGAATTGAAGGTCGAAAGCCATTTGAGTGTCAGACATATTATCCTTTCATAGCCATTTAAGTTGGCATTAAGTATGCTTTGTTTTAAGTAGTTGTTTTCCCCTTTTGAGATGACTTGTCAATTTAGTCATTTTGACATGCCTCATTGAAATCCATTTTGGTCTGTTAAGTTTCAGGTCATTAGCGATGAAGGGAGAGAAAAGATCGATCCCTAAATTGCATGATGAATCTATCCCCATAAAGGAGGTGATGTCCATAAAATACGACTTAGTCCACATTAGTATTCTCTAACATCTAGTGGATGCATATAATAATATTATAATATAATTATACAAATTTGATATGTAATATCTTGCAATGTCTTTGTGCTTAATATTATTATTTTTAATTAAGTTTACATTGTATCTGTAAGAGCTTCAAGCTCACCTTAGTCTTGAAAGTGGCAAGCTTATGCAAGCCATGTTGGAGGTAGTTGGCTGAGTGGGATTAGTCTTCTTGGAAGACGATTATTAGGCGTGGGTTTTTGGGTCATTGGTTTCTGGGGAAAAAGAAAAAAAGGGATCTCTCATTCTCAAATTAGCTCTAGACTACGGAGGCTGGGAACTAGAATTAGTCTCACTCTCAAAGGATTGTGCTCAGATAAGTGTAAGCATATTATTCTTGTTACACTATGAGAAATGAGTGTTTCTTTATATTAAGCTCCTTAATATATATGGAACTTGTGTTGGTTAACAAGTTCTTTGGTATCTTTACCTCTGTTATATCATGTTGGTGATAGCTTGAAGCCAATGGCTGAGCTTGCAAACTTTTAAGGCAATTATCTTTTGTTTAGAGGCTCAAGGCCATATGGCCGAGCCATAATACAATGTATTTTGTTTCCTGTGTTTAAGCTCTAGCTCAATGGTTGAGCTGCATAGTATTGTATTCTTCACTGTGTCTAATATCTAGGCAGATGGCTGAGCTGCAGGGTATTATATTCTTGACCATGTCTAGCTCGAGGCCAATTGCTGAGCTACGCTATAGCAAAGTCTTGACTATATTATCGCTCAAGGCCATGGAGGCTGAGCAATATTTTTTAACATTCTTGACTATAACTAAGCTTGAGGCTATGGAGGCCGAGAGAGACTGTATTATATTCCTTACTATTTAATCACCCAAGGCCATGAAGGCCGAGTAGCACTGTTAATCATTCTTTATTGTGTATACACCTAAAAATGATATGATTCAGTCTAAATAAATATTCTTAATATTTATTTAAGTATAATTCCTCTTTCAATAAATAAACAAACAAATTTATTTATTTGATTCATATTCTTCCAACAATTAAATAAAATCATTTATTTAATTAAATTCCTTCAAATCCTCCAACAAATTAAATAATCTCAATTATTTAATTAGTTCTTCCAAAATCATTCTAAATTAAATAATTCTAATTAGTTAATTGTTTCTTCTAATAATATCTTCTCTAAATTTAAATAAATCAAATATTTATTTAAGTTGTTCATTTCTTCTAAATTGAGTTATCTCTAAATATAATTCAATCTTTGTGCACATGCAATTGAATATTCTAAATATTTAATTGAGCTAAAATATCTTCTCATCCTTATGCAATTTCCATCCTCTAGTTCTATTCTCTTAACTAATTAATCTATTCTTTTAATTGATCAATCTCTTCAATTAACTCATTCTTCTATTTTATTAATTCCTCTCATGCAAAATAGAGAAAGACACATGTCTTCTTCTTATTCATGCACATTCCTCAACCGTTCCTTACCGTTGATCTTCTCATTCTTTCTATACCATTGATCTCTTCTCTCTCAAGTCTATAAATTGAACCCTATTCTTGTTAGCTGCCATTGCACCAAAAGATGGACCTATTAATGCCCGATACAACCACTTGACTTAACAAGCACGAGAGGCGGTTAAGCCCTTGTTGCAAACCACCACAACGTTGCACTGAACAAGGAGACCAAGGGCCACACCTTGCAACAGTCCCCCTCCCAGTGCAAGCACAGGGTACCCATGACCTTGGCTTTGATACCAATTGTTAGCTGTCATTGTACCAAAAGATCGCTTGTTAATGCCTGATACAACCACTTGACTTAACAAGAACGGGAGGCGGTTAAGCCTTGTCACAAACCACCACAACGCTGCGCTAAACAAGGAGACCAAGGGCCACACCTTGCAACAATTCCTCCATTTCAATCACCCATGTCATTTCTTTTTTCTTGTGATCAACTTGTTACCATATCATTACCATTGTTGTGAATCTCATCTTCATTACAAAGCACTATCATAGCCATTCTCCATTGACAATCTTGGAATAGCAAGGAAGTGCACTTTCTGAGGGCTTTATTCATACATGCAAGATCGATTGAGATAGGAAACCAATGGAAGCTATGAAGTATTGAGGTTTGCAAAGGTTTCATCTTTGTTTGTTTGATCTTGATTATTTCCCTTTTCGTTGAGTTTTGGGTATTATTGATATTGATATATTGATTATTTTTTTTGGACTATTTTTAGCAATTTCATGAAATTAGGCATATCTTTTGCATAAGGAGTCAGATTTTTACGAAACCAGTAGCATTGGAAAGATAGTTCTCCCAACTTTTCTATGGTAAAAGAATTTTGATGTAATTTTTGTCAGATTTGTCAGGTACACTTAGTCAAAGTCAACCCTTTGCAAAACTTCAAACGGTCATAACTTGTGCAAAATTTATTCAATTTTCACGAATTGTTTTTTAAAATTGCATAGAATTTTATGTAGAATATGATCATAATATCCAATCTAGTGTACCTAATCATTATTATCATTTTTTTTTTCTAGATTTCTCATTTTTCACCTAACAAGTTAAGTGCTTTTGGTTCAATTGATTTTATGTTAACTACTGAGTTTTTGGTGGAACTAATCAACTTTTTGTAGCCTCTTATTACTCAAACAAAGAAAATGGGTTTTCCTAACATGTTCATGCAGGACGAATGTTGAAGAATTAAAAACCTATCACACTAAGTCTTAGAAACATATTGCTTTCTTAATGGACAATTGAACAAATCATATTTGCAATCTATATCTTTGGAACATATTGCTTTCTTAAGGGACAAAACATCTTTTTGCAATCTAAGTCTTAGGAACATATTGGTTTTTTAAGGGACAATGGACATGAATGTAAAAAACACTTCAATTTTCTAAGGATCAATGGACATGAATGCCAAACACTTTAATTTCATAAGGCACAATTGACAACTACAATCACGTGTGTGCCCAAGTAGCTAACTCATTTAGTCTTTTTCATTTTAATTAGGGGAAAAGAACCACTATCTTTCATTTTTTTGGAATGATACTAGGTCTATGGTCTCCCCTATCTTGGGTGACCAAAATGCCAGACATATCATTTCGCATGTGTTAAACCTTTAGAGAGGCCTGCCCTTGGATATCGGTTCATCCTTGGGGAATGACCTTAAGTGGTAACAAGCTAAAGCCAAGCTCTGCCAAGCCACTATAAATAAATTATGTTTGGAGTGAAAGCTTCAAACAATGAGTGAAGTTGTGTTATACTGACAACCAACCTCCCCCAAAACCCTCCAAGGTACAACCCTTGTAGGCTAGGAGACTCCATAATAGAGAGTAGTGTTGCCACATGTATAACCAATCGAACGGTTGTACTTATTAATCATCCTTTGTTTTAGTGGCCAAAAACCCCTATAAGCCGGTGCAGGGAAGGGCAATTATTACCTCTCAAAGATGCATCACCTATAAATAAGGAGAATTTAGTTTATATTGTCACAACCAGCCTAGGATTTGTACTTGCTTTCTTGTCAAAAAGAGTCAAAAAATTACAAAAAAATCTAAAAAACCATGAAATCATTCTTTGTATTTGTTGTGTCTTCTTGCCATAATTGATCAAATCAGACCAAAAAGACCATCTTGCAAACAAAGAAACTAAAAACACCGAAAAACATGTCAAAAAATTTGAAAAACATTCAAAAAACTAGAGCTGTGCATTTATCTTATGAGGCTGCACATTTGTTTCGACCTTCTACACATTTACTTTGACTTTCTGTGCATTTGCTATCTATTCCTGTGCATTTACCTTTCACCACAACTGCGCATTTATATCGACTTGCTGCACATTTGTCCTTTATTTCTGCGCATATGTGACAGTGAGCTTTTCCACTTCTTTTGAGAGAAAGATTTCAACCTTTTTGGGTACCCATTTTAGTCTTGTGTCAGTTTCTGTAGAGATGACATACCAATTAGAAGTAATTACTCAAGAACTCCAATACTTGCAAGTGCAAATAAACTTCGATCTCTCGACCCAAGATCGTATAGCAATTGCCCAAGAACTCCAAGTGATACAACAAGAAATGACAATCTTACAAGCTGAACAAGCCATTACTAGCTACACCTCACCCCAAAAGCATACATCCTTTTCTCGTCTTCATGATACTCTTGACAAGGCAAGTACCACCTCAAGTTGGAAAACATATACCACTCCATCTACTAGTCCTTCTTCACCATCTCTTAGGACACATGGCCCAAAGCATACTAATCCTACTGTAGAGAACTCCAAATCTACTCATCCATTGCCTCACTCCTCTACCCATATACCTACCAATGATGTGATCCAAGGGCTCCTAGTAGAGAGTCAACCATGTCCCCAAATTTTGGTCCTTGACCTTATCAAAGAGTCTTCAACCATGTCAAATCCTACATCCCCTTCATGTAACCTGTAACCCCTTGAGCATATTAAAGAACCTCCTACCATGAACCAAAGTCAAGGTCTGTCGCACCTTCATATTGTTGACCAAAATCCTATCCAATAGACCTCTACCTCCACTTCAATTCAAGCACACCAAGAGTTATGTCAAGAGCACACTTCAGAGCATGAGGAAACTTCAAACCTTTGTCTAAATCAAGATCAAAGCACCCCCATCTGGCCCATGCATAACCTTTATCTTTTTGATGATCCTATACCTATGCATGAGCAAGAAATACAATTTCAATCCATTCAGGACCTATATCTTTCCCATGATCAAGATACTACCTTTGAGGAAGAAGTTATCCATGAGCAACTTGGTCATAAGCAAGAGATCCAATTTCAACCTCTCCCTAACTCCTCTCCTTTCTATGATCAAGACATTATCATTGATGAAGAACATATACAAGAGAACCTTAATCCCATCATGTTAAATCCTATCTATGATCAAGATCCCACCTATGATCAAGAGTCTATCTATGATCAAGTAGAGCATGATGATCCTCTTAGCCAACTTTATGCATTCCATGGTCCCAAGCTTATAACCCCATCTAGTCCTATCCAAGATCCAACAACTTCCACTTCCCTTGATGAGACACTTGCCTCCCAAACAAGCGTAGAAGATCAAACCAGTAATAATCCTCCGCCATCCATTATTGACCATGCTGCCAATCCCCCACCATATATCCTTGGTCTTACCACCTTCATTCATGAGTGTTCCTCCTTAGAACACCAGCAACCATTATCCTCTATCTCGCCTTCTCCATCCAATAAAGAACTCATGTCTAGTGTTCTACCTATACACAATCCCATTGTCCACTGCATACTCCAACATATGAACTATCAAGGTAAAGGCTTAGGCCTTCATGAACAAGGTATTTTGGAGCCTGTCCATGTCAATGTTCCTCCTCATTCGTACAACCTTGGATACATACCCCAAGGTGAACAAACTCAAGATGTTGGTACTTCCTCCATGCCTTCTAAATCCACCACTTTCCATCACAAATCCTTTCATATCCCCAAAACATATGTTGCCATCCCACCTCCCTTATTGTACACATCCCAAAAGAATGCGACCATACACCGTCCACCATCCAATCTACCTCCGCTACTTCCACCTCCTAATATCCCTCCATGTATTTTACCACCACTTCTCCAAACACCTTATCCATCCATCTATGAATCTTCTAACAATCACAATCATGACCAACAGATGCACATGTTGTCTAAACAAAGAACTTCCTCCAACTCCACTTCCACCATATCAAGAGAATTCAACAATAAAAATCTGGATGCCTCTACCTATCAAGTCAAAAATCCTAAGAGTCCTCATGACCTAGGATACAAAGGCCAAGAATCAAAGAAATATCCTTCTCAAGAGGGGCGTACACCCACACACCTATATGCCAAACTTAAAAAGGTGTGGGTCTGCATCCAACAAATAATTACCTCCGAAGCTACACAAATGCTGCATACACCCAAGCCCATACCTTCACAGGTACTATCTAAAGGCAAAAAGGTTTGGGTACCTAAGTAAAAAGCCCTCACGTTACAAGAGGAATCCACCTCTCAAGAATTCCAACCATCCACTTTCTCCCATTCCATCCAAAAGTCTCAAATTCTTCCATCCCACATGACAACCAAAACTCAAAAAAATACTCAGTCTATGTGGATCCCTACATGCTTAAGTCATTCATCCACAAGCAAAAGTCTCTGTTGCTTCCTACACTACTTTCCCATCACCAGCTTCAATGTTTATCATGGTATGTGCAACCGTTGGTCATGATTCCCTTCCATTCCGCAACATATTCATATACCTCCATCTCCCCTTCCTTCCACTATTACCCTGCATATCTTCTCCATCCTACTCCCGTTGTCCATGTTTTTGCATAAGCCTTCCCTCCATATTCTGCATCATCATCCACTATCACACCCTTCCGTAAACCGTCATCTACCATTCTCCATCTCACTTTCATGCAATCCCCTACCAATGTCTATGAGAACACTTGACCTTGTCCATGCGACATCATCCATCTAGTGCGATTATCACATTTCAAGGAACTAGATACTTGAGTCTCTCATCCATTCTGCGTATCCTATCCAAATGTTCAAAAAAAAAGAGAAAAGAAAAATCCCTTCGTCCAACGGTGAAAATCTAGCAAACAGACACCTTGGATAAGTACCATGATGAAAACCTGGCAAAAAAGCGTCATGTGTAAGTTGATCTTCTATGTCATCTACACTTGGGGGAACCTGGCCTCATCGGCCTATCACTCTTATCCTATCAATTCCCTTCTGTACCATTCCCTATCCTAATCCTTCTATCCATTGCATACCTATACTGTCCAGTCTATTTATCCTAATCTTCCTTTCCTCTTTTTTTCTTGATCTTGATAAAGATTGGGGGCACAATGTTGACAAATGTTTTAGATGTCTCTTGACATACCTTATCCCTCCACAAACACACAAAGTGCTTCATTACCCTCTCATCCTCCTATCATCGTAAGCATTGTCATGAAAAATCCTAAGTATTCTACCTACAATGGGGCATGTTATTCCTATGCAACTTATTCCTTGGAGATCACATCCTTGATTCCTTCTATCCACTATTACCCATCCTCATACCTACCCATTCCATTCTTTACCACCCATCCATCTGTCTATCCGTGGTGTTTCCTTGTCATCAGTATCATCCAATCTATATCTGATCCATATCTGTTCCATATTTGATCCATATCTATTCCATAACTGCTCCATATCTATTCCATGTCTGATCCATATCTATTCCATATCGTGTCTTATCTGATCCATATCTGTTCCATGTTTGATCCATATTTGTTCCATATCATGTCTCATCCAATCCATATCTGAGGTCCATCAAATTCAACCCTGAACTACGTTGCCTTTGCATTGTCACGCAGGCAAGGCCATTTTTCAATGCACCCCCAAGGCTCCACTCGCCCATCCCATATCTGGTCCTTCTATCTATCTGAGTCCGCACCACTTTCTATCGCCTAGGTCTTAGGCCCATTAGGGTTCATCCTGAACTATGTTGCCTCTATGTCATCACGTAGACAAGGCCATTATCAATGTGCCCCCAAGGCACTAGGTCAGTCCCTTAGGGTTCGTCTCACCAATAAGGATTGTGGAACCTTTCACAAGGCAAGCAAGTGCAAGCAAAACCCGCTTTCAAGCATAAATTTTCACGCAAGACCTCAACCTATCCAAAGCAAAGCAAGCAAATACCCAAAGCACTTTCAATGATTTTACCTAAATTAGGCAAGAAATAAACACATCTAAATGCAAAAATGTTTTGTGGTTGTGATTACATTACGTTACAAGAATCTTGATTTTTGTTATAATGTCTTTCTATGCTACTCAAGGATGCCAAAAGCTAGAGATGCTATGATGGGGACATGATTATTTTTTTTTTCTTTCTATTTATGGATTAAACTTTAGTAATGTGACGCCTTGTCTAAAGACACGATCAACTCAATGATCATCGAGGACATCAAAGGTCTAGTAAACATGAAAGGGGGAAATCCTTGTCTATTGATACACAAGAAATACTCAAGTCATCTTGGTTCAATTATACCATGATGCTTGTATTAACTTGCTAAATCAAAATCCATGTAAGCGATACTCAGGTCATCTCAGTTCAATTATACCTAGATGCTTGTATTAACTTACAACATCAGAAAAAGTACCCAAAAAAAAAATTGCCCAATGATGAAATAAGCATTTCAAAATACTTGCACCATCAAGATGTCAAAAAGAAAACACCACTCGCATCTATTTGTATCAACAAAGAATCCATACCATGTCCCAGCAATAAAAATTCTATGCAGAGTATCAATGTTTACAAATAAAATCTTGTGATTCCTTTTGTCGAGTAATTCTTCTGTCAAATCAACTTTTCATCTATCATTGTATCTCTCGTCAATAGTTCTAGCTGTCAGTCTAAGAAATGCTTCAAATGCAAGTCTGTCCTTAATCCATATCAATCATATCAAGTCAATCTTGTCAAATGATCCAATCACAGTCAGTGGTCTTGATCCTTGTTTAGTCGTAAACCAACTCGATCAATTATAATCAAACATTTGTCTTATATAGGATGTAACATTGTTGAAATCAGACCAATACACTCATCTTACATGACATGTTCCATTCCTAAAACTAGACACTATCCTTCATGTTGCTCTAGGGATCTATCATTCCCTACCGTGTTGGTCTAAGGATATATCATTCCCCACCATGACAACATTGTCGTATATCATTATCGGTATATTGTTGGTTTACCACTCGACAGGGGCAATACCTTGTTTGTTCTTGTATCATTTGTGCATACTTGCTTACTTGCTTGTGTGTGTTTTCATTCTATCTTACATTGAGTATCATTGAGTTTTTCTTCAAACCTAACCTATTTTTTTTACGTTCTTCTTCATGAGATTGTCCATCTCACGCCTTCTACCTTCCTCCCGTCCAATCTCCTGAGGGGGCATCCTATCGTCGTTAAACCTATACCAGGGGCAAACTGGGGCATGTATCATTATCAGAAATCTATTCTTTGAAACAACGTGATAAAACACATTGCTTAAAAGAGGGGCAAAATGTATACACCTAAAAATGACATGATTTGGTCCAAATAAATATTCTTAATATTTATTTAAGTATAATTCCTGTATCAATAAATAAACAAACAAATTTATTTATTTGATTCATATTCTTCCAACAATTAAATAAAATCATTTATTTAATTAAATTCCTTTAAATCCTCCACCAAATTAAATAATATCAATTATTTAATTAGTTCTTCCAAAATCATTCTAAATTAAATAATTTTAATTATTTAATTATTTCTTCCAATAATATCTTCTCTAAATTTAAATAAATCAAATATTTATTTAAGTTGTTCATTTCTTCTAAATTGAGTTATCTCTAAATATAATTCAATCTTTGTGCACATGCAATTGAATATTCTAAATATTTATTTGAGCTAAAATATCTTCTCATCCTCAAGCAATTTCCATCCTCTAGTTCTATTCTCTTAACTGATTAATCTATTCTTTTAATTGATTAATCTCTTCAGTTAACTCATTCTTCTATTTTATTAATTCCTCTCATGCAAAATAGAACAAGACACATGTCTTCTTCTTATTCGCGCACATTCTTCAACCATTCCATACCGTTGATCTTCGCATTCTTTCTATATTGTTGATCTCTTCTCTCATGAGTCTATAGATTGAACCCTATTCCTCTATTTCATTCATCCAAGCCTTCAGTATTGTTACTCTGCAGGAATTACAACATGCCTTTGGCACCCATGTCATTCCTTTTTTCTTGCGATCAACTTGTTACCATATCATTATCATTGTTGTGAAGCTCATCTTTATTACAAAGCACTATCATAGCTATTCTCCATTGACAATCTTGGAATAGCAAGGAACTGCACTCTCTGAGGGCCTTATTTATACATGCAAGATCGATTGAGATAGGTAACCAATGAAAGCTATGAAGTATTGAGGTTTGCAAAGGTTTCATCTTTGTTTGTTTGATCTTGATTATTTCCCTTTTCATTGAGTTTTGGGTATTATTGATATTTATATATTGATTATTCATTTAGATCCAATTTTCCCTTAACATATTGTATTGTTTCTCAAGGCCATGGAGGCCAAGAGACACTGTGTTGTATTCTTTTGTGCCTTAGTTTGAGGTTGAGAAGGTCAAATATTCATACTCTATAATCCTTGTTTGTATTAGAAGCTCTTGACTATGAAGGCCAAGCTAAAGAGAAATACTTATTAAGTTATATCTGTAGCTCATGGCCATGAAGGCTGAGCTTAAAACATTGAAACTCATATTGTACCATGGCTCAAGGCTATCACAGCCGACCCCATGCATACCCTTCAATTTTTATATGTCATATGATGACGTGGTCTATATGAAATTAACACAACCATTATGATTGTGTTGTTGGCCGATATGACATTAACTAAAAACTATGCTTAAAGCACTCAAATTGAATGATGTTTCTACTTGCGTAAGAACCTGAATGTGGTTTAATAAAGGTTATTGGATTACCCATTGTAACATCAGAAATTGTCCTCCTATATGGAATGGTACAATTTCCCTCAATTTAGCTCCTCACTTTTGGTGACCTCTCAACCTTTTCTTTTCTGGCCTTCCTGAAACCCTGATTGACTAAGTTTAGAAGAAAATTATTCACTTTTTGAGGTAACTTGTTGATAGAACCTGAAAAGGGGATTTGAGATTTGGGTCCCTAGGACCCCCAAAAATGCAGATTTGAGTGGAAACTGGGGGCCTGGACTTGGGCACCCACACCCTAGTCCTCCCTGTTTCCTGGGATTTTGAATTTTGGTAGGGTGTCAGCTCCCACTGTATGCCTCAGGATTCTGTTTTCAAATTCTCAGTTCTCACACGATATCAAGACGTTATTTCAAAATTTGAATTTCCCTAAAGCTAGGTATAAAAAGACATTTGAAAATCATTTTATAATACACAATTCTTATGCAAGCTTGATGCCAAAACTCTACTACAATTGCTATTGAAGATCAGTGACTTGTTGAAGCTCTTGAAAGTATTTTATATTTGCTATCATGGAGATAATGGATGGAGATTAGGAATCAAGATCTTGAGACTATCTTGCTCTTCCTAGGGTTTCTACACCCTTTGCATGATCGGGAGAAGGGTTGTAGCCTCCAAAAACAAGCTTGGAGATACTTCGTGGACATTGCTGATTTGCCTTCTTGTTCATGCAAGTCTTCATTTGTTTTCATCTCCTTGAGGTGAAGTTGTATGTGTTTTATTGATGCAAAGCAAGTTGTTGATCTTCCCTTGATTGAGACATCTAGAGTTTGATATTTTTGCATACACATTGTTAGGTTTGCACACACTTTTGCAAATCTTTTTCTTTGGCTATTGTTGAGGTAAAAATACCAAAGACAGGGCTTGACTAAGGCAAGCTCCTATATAGCCACAACATCTTCCTTCTTTTGTAGGTGCAGATCATGTTTTGTAGATTCTGGCGGAAAGAAGCTATAGAAAAGAGGATATTACAGATACAGTCATGACAGACTTTTGGATTTATGAATTCTGACACTTGTGGGACACTAGAGCAGGTACTCTAGTCCAACCAGGGGTTATTTCTGGGATCTGGGAGCCATTTAGTAGTCTGAAAAATCCTGTACAAAAGATTTTTCAATTCAGAAACTTTTAGGACACTGGAGTGGATGCCCTAGTCCAAGTGGTCCTTAAAATTTGGGTGCATAGTCTCTGAAACCCTCTCTCTACACTTCTATGATTAGTTTTGCTAGTTGTTTCATCAATTTCTATATATTTCTGATATAAGGCATAATTAGGGTTTTACTAGGTTGAAAGGAAAACACTTGATAAAACCTTAGTTAGGGTCTTAGGTTTCATAACTACATGAGCATAAGGGATAGACAAAGTGATTAGAAGCTTGTTCATGAGCTCAATCCTTGTCCTCCCAATGCCTAGTGGTGGAATTGTGGTATTTGACCTAGTTTAGACAAACCTACAAATTTCACCCTAAACATTTTGGTGAACCCGAGATTTAAAGAATTGCATCCTTTTAAACTTTAGATCTGAAATAATTTGTTGTCCTAGAGCATAATTGGATTGAAAAACCTCTTTAGTGAAATTGCATATGTTAAATTGTGGATTACATTCTTATCTTTTCATTAAAAGAAATTGAAATTATCATTTATTGTTGGAAATTGTATTTTCAAAGGCCATCATTATGCATTTAAATCTTGATTTAAATAGAGCATGTTATAATGTTGGATTCTTTTTTGCAAGATTGTCATTCTTATGATGAGCCGTTAGTCATGATGACTTCGATATGTTAGATGAAGCCCTTGAGGACTTTATCTCGATTGAACATTCCACTATGGCCTCTAAGCCGTCATTATTTCAAAGACTTGTAAATGCAATTTATGTGCCTAAACCTAAAGAAGAAATTGAAAAATTAAAAATTGTGGTCACTCTATGTGTAAATGTGGTTCAACCATCCTCTAATCCTATGCTTGTTGTTAAAGGTCTTTCATCTTCGTCTTGATCTCCTAATCACATTTATGATTATGCAAAACAAATAGAGAATCAAAACTCACAACAAACCAATCATAATGTGGTTGCTCATGCATATAACACTCAGAATAATAAACAAAATACACAACAAATGAATGTTCTGATATCTTTACCAGCTTCTCAACCTATGCTTCCTCAAGCACCTCGTTTAACATATAAAGGTGGTAAAGACTATGATCTTGTAGAGCAGCTTCACGCTACTCCTGCAAAGATATCTCTTTGAGAGCTTATACAAACTTCACCTACTTACCATGAAATTCTTCAAGAAGCTTTACGAAAGGTGATTGTTCCTCCTGTTGTTAAACCAAATGATGTTTCCGCTTTACTAGATTGTATGCATGCAATAAAAATAGTTATTTTATTTCAGCAACATGAACTACCATCTCTTGAGGTTTAGAATCAGTATGATCCTTTGGTTATCTTTATTACAATCAACAAAACATTGGTTAAGAGAGTTATGATTGATAATGAATCAACCCTTAATGTTTGTGGCATTGATTTATTGTATAAAGTGAAAATTGATATATCTGCCATCAAACCAGAATTATTAAGTATTCGTGGCTTTGATAGTGTTGGGTGACAATCCATGGGCACTATAACTGTACCTATACAAGTGGGACCTGTGATTGAGAGGAACCTCTTGCAACAATATAATGAAAAATACACGAAATAATAGAAATAGTAGAAACACAGAAGGAATTTATTGATTACAGGCCACTTCAAGAGGATAATCTCCTTTGAGAAATCTCAATACAATTAATTCGTGGATGCCTTCATTGGCCTCAACACGTACCTATATATTAAGTCTAATCTAAACAACTATTACTTGCCATGAATGTGGGATAATACAATATACTCACTGGACGACTTACAAAGCATATGTGTCCAATAGAAATATACTAACAAAGAAAAGAAAAGGGTTAAACATGGGTTCCTAACATCCCCTCTTAGAAAAGATTTGTCCTCAAAGCTTAAGATGTGGAAATTGTTGCTGAATTTGAAGGAGTGGTTCCCATATAGCATCCTATGTTTGCATTCTATGCCACTAAATTAATACCTCTGTGATGGATCAAGAGCAAAGCTGATGAGTACACCTGTCGAGGATTGCCTTTGACTCCAAAATGATGGATCCTTCATTATCCAGTTTTGGTAAAAACATTTGTGCTCTGATGTTGGTGCCAAGAAATTTGTTTAGACAAGAGACATGAAATATTGGATGAATGCGGGAAGGAGGAAGCTCCAATTTATAAGAAACTAACCCAATCTTCTAAAGAACCTTATATGGTCCATAGAACTTTGGAGCCACCTTATGGTGCCCTTTGAGTTTCGAGGATGATTTCTTGTATGGCTGTAGATGAAGAAAAACCATATCACCTACTTGAAAAGTGCACTCAGAACGGTGCTGATCAGCTTGTTTCATTCGATTTATTGCCATGTGAATATTGTCCTGCAAGATGTGAAGAATCTGATCTTCAGTTTGGAGAACCGTGTCAACTGCTTGAACTGGTGAACTGCTGGGGGTGTATGGAAGGAGCACTGGTGGTGCTTGACCATAGATTGCTTCATATGGAGTCATTTTAGATGTAGTGTGGTAGGAGATATTGTACCACCATACAGTAAGAGGGAGCCACTTTTCCCACTGATATTGTTGTTCTAAGGTGAAGCAACGAAGATAAGTTTCCAAACATTTGTTGATAATTTCAGTCTAACCATCTATTTGTGGGTGTTACCTCAAACTCATCTTCAGTTTGGTACCGATGTGTTGAAATAGTTCTATCCAAAAATGACTGGTGAAAGTTACATCATGATCTCAGACAATGGAAGAAGGGATGCCATGAAGACAGAAGATCTAGTCCATGAAAATTTGTGCGACTAAGGAGGTAGTATAGGGATGGCTGAGGGCACAAAAATAACTATATTTGGAGAGGCGATCAACCACAACCAAGATCACTATCTTCCCTCTAGATTTAAGGAGCCCCTCAATGAAATTCATAGAAATATCTGTCCAAATCCGTGTAGGGATGGGCAAGGGTTTGAGCAATCCAGGAAGGAGTGTCGTTTCACCCTTGTTGCATTGGAAGGTATCACATTCATCCACCATCTATTGAATTTCCCTTTTCATTCCCTTCCAAAAGAAGTTACACTGTGCTCGCGCATAAGTTTTGAGGAACCCAGAGTGCCCTGTCGATGGAGAAGCATGGAGTTCATAGAAGATAGCCTATTGAAGATCTGTGCTCTGGGGAAGCACCAGACAACTCTTGTATCTCATAGAAGCACCATCCCAAGAGTAATGCAGTACAATAGAAGGGTTATTGGCCAACTGTTGGATGATTTGAGATAATGAAGAGTCATTGACATAGCCCTACTCGACAGATTCCAACCAATTTGGAATAGGCATAGAAATAGCTGAAAGAGAAGCTTGGTCATCAAATGCGTGAGAAAGAGCATCCGCCGCAGTATTATCCTTAACCTTCTTGCAGGTGATCTCATAGTCATAACCCATGAGTTTGCTAACCCATTTCTGTTATACTAGGGAGGAAACCCGTTGTTCCAGGAAATATTTCAAACTCTGGTGATCAGTCTTGATGCAGAAATGATTCCCGAGTAGGTATGGCCACCACTTTTGTACTACATGCAAAATAGCCATCATTTCCTTCTCATATGTAGAGAGTACTAAATTCTTACCAGAAAGGGATTTGCTGGTGAATGCAATGGGATGTTCATCTTGAAGGAGAACAACACCAAGTCCATTTCCGCAAGCATCACTCTCAATAGTGAAGGGCTTGGAAAAATTTGGCATAGTTAGAACAGGTGTAGTACACATAGCTTGTTTTAGTTTTTCAAATGCACACTCAGCAACATGTGTCCATGTAAAAGCATCTGTTTTCAACATAGTTGTTAATGGAGCTGCAATCTTCTCGTAATCATTGACAAAATTGCGATAGTAGCCAGTCAGTCCAAAAAAACCATGGAGGCTCTTGAGTGTCTGAGGATGCAGCCAATTTTTCATGGCATCAATTTTTTTAGGATCCACTCGAACCCCTTGGGATGAAACAATATGCCTGAGATACTCCACTTCTTCTTGGCCAAAAACACATTTAGACTGTGCACAGAGATGATGATTAGAGAGAAGTTGCAGTACAAGATCTAGATATTGAAGATGCTCAGCCCATGTTTTACTATAGATGATGATATCATCAAAGAAGACTAGAATGAATTTCTACAGGTAGGGCCAGAATATTTTATTCATCAATGCCTGGAATGTTAAAGGAGCATTAGTGAGGCCAAAGGGCATGACCAAAAAATCATAGTGGCCATCATGCATGTGGAAAGCCATTTTAGGGATATCATCATCATGAACCTAAATTTGGTGATACCTAGAACGAAGATCCGACTTGGAGAAAAAATGAGTGCCATGAAGCTCATCAAATAACAGGAATCAGAAACTTATCCTTGATTGTGATGTGATTAAGTGCTTGGAAGTCAATGCATAGGCGCCATGAGCCATCTTTTTTCTAGACAAGAAGAACTGGTGAAGAAAAGGAATTGGTACTAGGGCAAATAATACCTTGCTTCAGTAAGTCTCAAACGAGCATCTCAATCTCTATGTTTTGGTGAAATGGGTAGCAGTAGGGCCTGATGTTGGGAGGAACGCTTCTAGGAAGGAGCTGAATATGGTGTTCCTCTAGTCGTAAAGGTGGAAATCCCATTGGTTCGGCAAAGACACATGCATACCTATCCAAAATTTGTTGTAGATTCAAAGGAGTAGTGGAGACCACTGATGGTTGCATCTGAATGGAATGGAGCTGAGCAATGACACCATGTGAATTCTTCTTAAGAAGATTTTCCATGCAATGTGAACCAATGATGTTGAAAGACCATGATTGTAAGCCCTTCAATGTGTTTTTGCCCATTTTCTAAAAACTGCATCCAAAGTTCAGCAAAATCCCATAGGATGGGTCCAAGTGTGCGTAACCATTGAGCGCCCAAAACCACATCACAGCCACCTAAGGGCAAGGAAAACATGTCAGAGCATAGGTTATAATCTCTAATAGAGATATGCACATTGAGACACTTCCCTTTGTAAGGCAATTTGCCCCCATTGGCAATCATGACTTCAAAGCTGGAGCAAGGATGGACAAAACAATCAGTTTGTTTGGTGATCCAAGGGTTAATGAAGCTATGAGTGCTACCAGAGTCAATGAGTATTGTAAGAGGGAGCTTCTTGAAGTAACCCTTGACCTACATGGTTTGTGGGGTAGTGACTCCTGCTAAAGCATGGAGAGAGATCTCTGGGTGGTCTTCCTAAGAAGTAGGGTCAACAGGCAGTTGTTGAGTTTTGACCTGATCATCTGCTGTATCCTGAGCATCTTCATAAACTTCAATTGTAGGTGGAGAATCCACATCCAAGAGATAGAGATTTTTCTCAACACATCTATGTCCCTGAGTGAATTTCTCATCACAATTATAACAAATCCCTTTTTCTCTATGTGCCCACATCTCTGCTTTAGTCAAATGCTTGATAGGAGTTGTTCTAAGAGCTAGCATGATTTGAGGTCTTTGGGAAACCATATTTCTGAATGGAACAAAATTACATTTGGAGCATTGTTGAGTTGTGATCTTGTCCTCCGCCAACTTAGCGAACCCTAGGGCTTCCATCATTGTGCTAGGATGGAAAATTTTAACCTCAGATTAGATTGCATCCTTTAGACCACTGACAAAACAACTCTTAAAGAATTCATTAGACAATACCTCTGTGTGATTGGCCAGTTTTTCAAATTTTGTCTGATAGTCTCTCAGAGTGCTAGTTTGGCCAAGTTTAGTGAGTGCTCCTGTGAAGTCATCAAAAGCACTAGGGCCAAATTGTTGCAAAATGAGTTTGCAAAAATCTTTCCATTTTGGCTCTTCATGAGCCTTAATGTACCAATGGAACCATTGAAGGGCTTCATGTTCCAAATGAAAGGATGCAAGTGGGACTTTGTTGACATCAAAAGTATTATACAGACTCAAATATTGTTCTACCCGGTATATCCATCCAGTGGGATCATCACCATTGAAGCGAGGTGAATCAAGCTTCGGCCCACGAAAATTGCTAGAAGAAGAGAACACAGTGTCTGCAGAAGACTCTAGCTGCCATCTATTGTTCATGGATGAATACTGAAGATTGAGGCCAAGAATTTTTTCTTCCAGATCTTGGAGTTTGTTCTTTAGGGCTAGAAGTTCATCCTCCATGTTTTCTGCTCCTATGTGGGTGACAACCATAGCTAGGAATTTTTTTTTTGGAATGGGTAGAAAAACAAAAATGGAAACTTTTTTAGTATAGGAAAATTTGGATTTGGGAAAAACTTTTTTGGACACTTTCTGAGGGACAGGGAAGTAGAAAACAAGGATTTCAAAAGCGGGGTGAGAGAATGGAAAAATTTGTCCAAGAGGGACAAAGAAGTAGAAATAGGAAATGAACACTATGGAAAAATTTGAAGGCTATTGGGTGAGAATTGAAGTTATGGCAAACCCTAAAAATAGACAAATGTGGGATTTTTGGCTTCGATAAGTGTAATTTGGGATAGGGTCCTCAAGGAAGGAAATATCTAGAATGGAATTCCAGGGGTTCCAGTGAATTTTGAGAGGAAATAGAGCTAAAGCAAGGAAGATATGGCGAAAAAATAGAACTTTTTTTAATTTTTTAATTTTAATATATTTTTTTTCTGGAAACGATCTGCAAACAACTCTGAATAGGCTTAATCTGTGATTTGCCAGCTATCAATAGATATGCACCCTAGGTATGTTCGGCTGCCTAAAGGTTAGGGAGTCACTCGACCACCAATGTTGTCTAACGGATTGCATATTGGGGTAGTACCCCTTACTCCACGGCTCAGGTAAAATTGATAACCGCTTTGTGACAAACGACAACTCTTGGTTTACCTCACAGATGGGAACTAGTCAATTAGGTAGGGGTTGTTGCCCTTTTCACTGGCAGGTCCTCTCAATGGGCCAGCTACTTTGGGATTCCTATGGTACTCCTCACAATGAGTTTTAGGGGTATGCCCAGGCATTTCCCACAGTTAAGCGGATAGGGTTATTCCCTTATCCAAACCTACAATTGAAATGAACAATACAAATGTGAAAAAGAAAGAACTAATGCAATAATCATAGCACTTGGAGGCCACTACAGAAAAAAAAAATTGGCAGAAATTCCACCCAGCGAGCCGAAGAAAGTGCTCTGATACCAGATGAGAGGAACCTCCTACAACAATATAATGAAAAATGCATGAAATAACAGAAATAGCAGAAACACAAAAGGAATTTATTGATCACAGGCCACTTCGAGCAAGCTCAATATAATTAATTCGTGGATGCTTCCATTGGCCTCAACACGTACTTATATATTAAGACTAATCTAAACAACTATTACTTCCCATGAATTTGGTATAATACAATATACTCACCAGATGACTTACAAAGCATATGCGTCCAACAACAATATACTAACAAAGTAAAGAAAAGGGTTAAACATGGTTTCCTAAGAGTGATTGTGCCTACCTTGATTCATGTGATGCCTTGTTCTCTATCTTATAACATGATTCTTGGTAGACCTTGGATACATGCATTAGGAGTTGTTCCCTCTACTTTACACCATTTAATTAAATTTATATTTAAAGGTACACTGCATACTATCCATTTGGATCCTGAACCTGATAATTATTTGCAAATGGAAGTGCATAAACATGTTATTTGTCCTAAGAGTTTAAACAATTTGAAAGCTGATTTAGCAGCTCCTCTTGCGTCTAAAAATGTTATGCAAGAGTCTAAGCAATCGAATGCATTTGTTGGTGATGACTGGGGTTTGCTAGATTTTGCATCTTCCTCCACATGAGAATATAAACTTAAAACCCCCATCCCCGAAACATCAAATATTGCGTCGATCACATCATATGCTTTGAATGATAAACAAAATACTTCTTTGGTGACAAATAAGGATAATACTCTTAGTTATACTATAGATTATGAGACTTATGAAGCTTTGCCTTCCTCTAAAGAAATGGTCTCTCTCTATGGCAGAGGATTCTGAATCCTTTACAAAAATTGTGACTATGTAGGTAATGGTTGTGGCATAAATCAACAAGGAATCAAAGTCCCTAGAGAATCCAATTCGTGACATTGCTCAAATGGCATTGGATATAATCCTTTTAGGAAATCCAAGGACCACAAATGACCTACTCTAAATGTGAATACAATATCAACACTTAGTTTGATATTCCTTGAGATGATTGACATCAATTATCCTCTCAGATCACTTTCATTGGACGCATTTATGGCGGATGAAGTGATAATGGAATTCTTAGGTTCTTATGATGGTATTCCTTGTTATCACCATAAACATGGCCTACCCTATTGTTTAAATAATGATACATATTTTGGAAAGACTACTAGCACAATAATTGCTATAGTAGAGCATAATGAAGAACTTGAAGAACAATTACAATCCTACAATCCCCCAGACCATAGTACTCTCCTTAACGGAAAGAGTGTTGATGTCATTATGGATAAGGATAATCCTAAAAAAGTTATCCCTATTGGTGATTGTTTAAATGTGGAAGAAAAAGAAGAAATGACTAAACTGTTGCATGAGTTCTTGAAATTATTTTGTTGGAATTATTCAGACATGCCTAGTATAGATCCTCAGATAGTAACGCATAACATTGTGTTGAAACTAGATGTTAAGCCTTTCAAACAAAAGATTCGTAAGATGAATCCTAAGATTGGTTTGCTTGTTAAACTGAAATAGAAAATCTCTTACAAGCTGGCTTTATATGACCTATTTATTACTCTCTGTGGATCTTGAATATTGTTGTTGTCGCTAAACCTGATGGTCGTATAAGAATGTGCATAGATTTTTGAAATTTTAATTTGGCATCTTTGAAAGATGATTTTTTGCTCCTTAATATTGATATGATTGTTGATTCCATAACTAGACATGAGTTGCTATCTTTCATTGATGGATTTTAAGGATATAATCAAATCCTTATAAATCCTCTTGATCAATATAAAACAACCTTTATAACACCTTGGGGTACATTTTGTTGGGTAGTCATGCCGTTTGGACTTAAGAATAAGGAGCTACTTACTAGCGTGCAAAGACACTTATATTTCACGATTATATGCACAATATTTTAGAAGATTATGTTGACGACATCCTAGTGAAATCTATCCATCATAAGGATCATGTTACAAATCCTTGACAAATATTTGAGCGCATATGAAAATATAATATGCGATGGAATACCTAAAAGTGTGTTTTTTGCGTAGACAGTGGAAAGTTACTTGGATTTATTGTTTCAAATCGAGGTATAGAAGTTGATACGAAAAAGATGGATGCAATTTTTAATATGCCAATACCTAAGAACATATCTCAACTTCGTAGTTTGCAGGGAAAGATACAGACCATCCACAAATTTGTTTCACAACTCGTGGATAGGACTTGCCCCTTTGCACAACTATTGAAAAAAGATTCTCACTTTTCATGGAATTTTGAATGTCAAAAAGATTTTGATGACCTAAAGGATTACTTAACTAATCTGCTTGTTTTGTAGCCTACTATTTCTAATAAACCATTTCTGTTGTACATTTCAACATCTAACAATGCCCTAACAACTTTGCTAGAACAACATAATGCTAAAGGTAAAGAATGTGATGTCTATTACATTAGTCGTACTTTGCTTGATTATGAGGTGTGATACACAACTATAGAGAAGCATTGTTTAGCTTTAGTGTTTGCCACTCAAAACCTTAGACATTATCTCTTAAATGCTAAAGTGCATGTAATGGTAAAATTTGACCCTTTGAAACATCTCTTCACAAGAACATATTTATCAAGACGTCTTGCCAAATGGGTTATGTTGTTAACAGAATTTGATCTCAAATTTATTTCACAAAAAGAAATTAAAGGGCAAGTGATAGCCAATCAGTTAGTTGACTCTCCCTCACCCTTTTCTATATAAAATATTGATGCATTTCCTTATGAACAAATTTTAACAATCTCTGTGGATGAAAAATGGGAATTATACTTTGACAGATCAAAATGTCGAATTGGCTCTGGGGCTAGTGTTATATTGATATCCCCCATTGGTAAGCTGATTCCCTTATCTTACTGCTTAGATTTCTTATGCACAAACAATATAGATGAATACGAAGCTCTAATTGCTGGACTTCGTGCAACCTTGGCTCTTAATATAAAAAACATTACAATATACAGTGATTCTCAGTTAATCATTAAACAAATAACGAGATCATATCAAACTAAACATGATAAGCTATCTCAATACCATGAGTTGGCCTTATCCCTCTTAAAACAATTCACTTTATATTCAATCAACACCATTCCCAGGAAAGATAACTAGCATACAGATGCAATGGCAAGCACAGCTTCCCTTATATCACCTGATGGTTTGCCTGAGGAATTTACTTTTGTTGTTCATAATATTAAGACACCGATAATTGAAAGCCCTATAGTTGTGAATTCAGAACTCTGTGGTAATACATACATGGATGAATGGTTCTCCTACATATTCAACTATCTACGTGATGGAACCATTCCTGATTTGACATCTAAGAATGCCCGACCCCATTTACACAAACTAGCAGCATGATACATTATATTACCGAATGTCTTGTATCAATGAATTTATAATGGTGTTTTACTCTGATGTTTAAGTAATTCAGAGATTCTTATAGCTTTAGAAGAAGCTCACTCTGGTGCCTGTGGAGGGAATTTTGGTGGAAAATCATTAGTGCAAAAATTGTTACGTATGGAATACTATTGGCAGCATATGGAAAAAAATTCCTTTGCTTACATCAAGAGATGCTCACAATGCCAACAACATAAATACCTAATCCATGCTCCTACTCAAAGATTCGTTCCTAGGTGTCACCATGGCCATTTTCCATCTAGGGTTTAGATTTAATTGGTAAAATTTCCCTACCCTCCTCTCAAGGACATACGTTTATCATTACAACTACTAATTATTTTACAAAATTGGTCAAAGTGGTCCCTTTGCAAGCCATGACCGCCAATGTCATCTATTGATTCATACAAGATAACATAATTTCATGATTTGGAATACCTTCCCACTTGGTTTCAGACAATGGTACACCATTTAAGAACAAGGATGTGAAAAAGTTCCTCAAAAAATATCATATACAACATCGCTTCTCTATGCCTTACTATCCTCAATCAAATGGCCAAGCAGAAGCTTCAAACAAGGTTATTAGATAGATTTTATGAAAAATTGTTAATAAACATCAAAAAGATTGGCATATGCAATTATCCTACTCGTTATGGGCTTACAGAACAAGTATTTGAATGGCTATGGGTAACACACCGTATAATCTTGTCTACAATGCAAATGCAATAATGCCCTTCGAGTTAGAAATTCCTTCCTTGTGAATTTCCCTAAGAGATATCATGGATGATGACATAGAATGAGAGAAAAGATTATAGGAACTTGAGATGCTTGATGAAAGACATATTAACACTCTTGAACATCTCAAGGCTTATAAAAAAGGAATACAATGAGCCTATAATGCACAAGTCATACAACATTCATTCAATGTTGGGGACTTGGTTCTTTATTAAAATCAACGCAACGTAAACGTGCCACCTAGTGAAAAAGGTAAGTTCAGCCCTAACTAGTTGGGACTATATATAATCACTCAAACCTTTGGATTCAGAGCATATAAATTAGTTGATGAGCAAGGTGTGCCACTTAAAGAACCTATTAATGCAGCGCACCTCAAAATATTTTATGCTTAATATCTAATGTTAAATGTTCCTAAGTTAATTTAGCACATAGATTAGCTTAAATTTCGACAAGATATTACTATTTTGTCTTAATTTATTTGGCATTATATCTTTGTTCAGTTGATCATTGTTGTATCATGTTTAAATAATAATTGCTTAAATCACTTTTGTATTAACTGAATATAGCATGGAAGTTAAAGTTATGTGTCAAATGATTAATCATTGTGCTTGTTACTACATGTTCTTTTGAGAATTGTTAGTATATCACAATAACATTAATTATAGCATTTAAACATCATCACTAGTTGCATTTTTGTAAAAATTACATGTGATAGATCAAAAACCATTACACATAGATCAAAAGAAACAAACATCATATATATATATATCAATTTCATGCATACATCCAAGATGACTATCCCTCAAGACAAAATGGGATGTCGTAGTACCTAAAGTATATACATCACATAGCTGAGCCTCGATCACCAGTACCCTCAGACCCTTGTGGTGTGCAAGTGACAAAAGCCTGACCATGAGTGGCTACGAATCGCGAATGACTCCTAGAGATGCTTCATGATCGTAACCCCTTGATCTCACCTCTCATCTCTATCATCTGCTCATGTGCCTCCTGATACATCCTCTGGTACCGGTCTCTCTCAACCTGAACCTTGTCTCTGTCAGCTCTTGCCTATTGGACCTCCCGCAGTAAGAATTCACTGACAACTGGCTCTCCCTCTGATGTAGGAACCACTACTATCTACTCTCACTGTGCTCTAAGCTCATCCTTGGTGCACTCAGCTCTCTGTTGAAACTCCTCTCTTTCTGGTGTAGATTGCTCTAGCATAGCCTCAGTAGTAGTCTTGTATCTGACGAATGGCATAAATATCTCAGCATGCCACCCAACAGATGATTGTGGTGAATAACCTGCCTACACTTGCTACTCTGAAGCATATGTAGGAACTATGTATGCTATGACACAACTCAAGTCTCACCATACATCTATCCTAACTACAAAATAGAGGATGAGATAGATGTCAGACTCCCATATAAATATCACAAATAATAAACTATACAAAACATCAACATAATAAATCAAACGTCACTTGGATCTCCATCTCGGCAAGATGGATCTCAGATTGCTGACGGTGTGATGAGCTCTGCTGTCTGACCTATATCTATGGGCAAAAACCTACTACACTCCCCCTGCTCTCTCTAACTAGGCCTCATATCATCTGCAGGTGTAGGACCACGATCCTCTACCCGTGGTCTCGACTTAGTCTCCTCGTTAGTGTCTACCTCCTGCTGGCTTTGTCATGATCTTTCTCTAAAGATGTACTATGATGGGACCTTCTTAGACTTATCCTCATCCTCCTCCACATCCTCCTTGAGATCGTAGTATCCCACAAAATCACTAAGATCATCCTCCACCCCTGTGTCACTAGTGTGATTGGCCCAAGGTTGGGCATCCCCTGTAGGGTGCCTGGGTGGAAAGATAGGTGTAGGACATGTTGTGTGCCACCAGATTTGATATGCTCAGGTACACCTGACATCATATGTGTCTGACACTAGCTCTACATCCTTAGGCCCCTTGTCATCACTAAGTAAATGTCTATTATCGTCAGCCGTCGGATAGTATTGGCCCTGATTGCACTTCGAGTTGCATGTGCATAGCTTAGACGAACTACAGGAACATCCTGTATCTGTCTGAACTATTGTGCCACCTTGTCAAAATAGAACCAAGATATGATATGATTAAGGCAACCAACCATCAGTCAATCCCTCTACATCCTTGCTAACTGCCTCTGCTAGCTAGGTTATCTGATGTAGCCACAATATGGTCTCTAGATGATGTCGTTGGGCTGTAATATGTAATACTACTCTCCAGTATAATAGATCCCCATGCCTCCAACATCTGACTAGTGGATAGGCATAGACACGCGGATGGGTGAATGTTTCCTCTATAGGATAGCCCACCGATCATGTGTACCTGATATGCTCAAAGGCCTAGACCTGTACCAATGTGTAGATCATCAAACTATGCATCTCATAGTGGACATATCACCCTAGGTCATGATAAAGGTGTGCAAGCATACTTTGCCTCCATGCATAAATAGTCTGGTGCTCCTCTATCACTCTAATAGTATGATCAAGACCCCCGTGAAGGTGAGTGCCTTGTCCATCTGGCACAATGGCTAATGCGATTGTGACAATCATGATCCTTCGTAGTAAGGGAATGTCTCTACAACCCTACTCTAGCAAATGAAGATAAATGTGTCCTTACTCTACGTACGAAACAATACATCCCAAGAAGTACATCTAACTCTCATGAGTACACCCCACTAAGAGATGTCCAACAATCCTCACTGTCTCTCCTTGGATCAGCAGTCAAAGGATCCTAAATACATCCTCCAGTGTGATGGTAATCTTGCATGCCGGTAAGAGGAATGTGGATGTATCTGCATCCCACCTCTCCATCAATACCATGAGCATAGCATAATAGAATCTAATTGTGGGCATATCAAACACCCACCATAGGCCCACCATCTATAAATGGTCTCTCTCTGTGGCAGTCAAAGCACTAGCACGCTCTTGTAGAAGTGCCATCAGACGACCACTTGTGTGCTCACGCATCTCAAGAACATCCTGTAGATAGAAAAGTAAGCAAGAGTATCAAAATCTCCTCTTGAAACCAAAGTAAGCTATCAAGAACTAAGCAGAATGCTTATGCCTAGGACCTGTGTCCTCTATGGACCAGGGCACTCCAAGAAGACTAGGGAGCCCCAGAGGGACACTAGAGCTCCTATGGGACTAGGGCACCCTAGAGAGACTTTGGCGCCCTAGGTGGACCTGGCACCCTTGTCAGGGACACCGGTCCACCTTCTCCTCTTGGCATAGACATAGATAAATGTAAAAGAAAAAGTACAATGAAAGATGACAAAAGTGTTGGATTAGGACCCTACCTCAGCCTCAAAACGTCTCTCAGTTACTCAGGCTCAGAGCATCTCCAGTTGTGGTGGATGATATGGACATCGGCTCGGCATGGTTATTCTCCTATTCTCCTTCTCTCTCTACAATGACAAGAAACAAGAATGAGTTAGTGATAAGTGACAACTCCCTTTTACATAAAGTAAGTGAGTGAGAATTCATATCCCTGACTAGGTGTAAAAGTGTGCTCTTTCACTCTTAAGCCCTTTTCTTGAGTTGTCAAACTCTGAATTCAGTGTCATTTGTTGTGTTGGAATCCTAGTTCTGCTCTATTCCTTTCACAATGTGTTATGTCTAAGCGTTGTTTCATCAAATGACCATCATAACACATTTCCCTTGAAAGCAACGTGCATGGATATCTCCTTGTGTCTACTCTTGAACTAAGTAAGCAAAAATAAGGGGGGGCATATATCTCCCTCAATTTCCTCCCTCACCATGTCCCATCACTCAACCCCCTTAGCATTTTTGTACTGACTCATTGGTGGTGGTTGCAGGTTGATTTGGTTTTGATTTCTCTGACTAGTGTTCCTTTACAAGTTGCAGTTCCTAACTTTGTGGTCTTGTGGGATTGCAGACTTGGGGGCTTCTTCCTTCTTGGAGACAACACTTTGGCTTCCTCTATAGTATCCTTTTCGGTATCCTTTTCATGATTGATGCATTTTACTTTCCTTTAGTTGCATATGCACGTAGTGTCATATGGCCACTAAAGTGGGGGCTAAATGTAACATCAGAAATTGTCCTCCTATATGGAATGGTATAATTTCCCTCAGTTTAGCTCCTTGAATTTGGTGACCTCTCAACCTTTTCTTTTTTGGCCTTCCTGAAACCATGATTGACTAAGTTTAGAAGAAAATTATTCATTTTTTGAGGTAACTTGTTGATAGAACCCGAAAAGGGGATTTGAGATTTGGGTCCCTAGGACCCCCAAAAATGCACATCAAAGTAGAAACTGGGGGCTTGGACTTGGGCACCTGTGCCCTAGTCCTCCCCAATTTCTTGGGATTTTAAATTTTGGTGGGGTGTCGGCTCCTACTGTATGCCTCGGGATTTCATTTTCAAATTCTTGATTTTTATGTGATATCAAGACGTTATTTCGAAATTTGAATTTCCCTAAAACTAGGTATAAAAAGACATTTGAAAATCATTTTATCATACACAATTATTATGCAAGATTGAGGCCAAAACTCTGCTATAATTGCTATTGAAGATCAGTGACTTGTTGAAGCTCTTGAAAGTATTTTGTATTTACTATCATGGAGACAATGGATGTAGATTAGGAATCAAGATCTTGAGACTATCTTGCTCTTCCTAGGGTTTGTACACCCTTTGCATGATAGGGAGAAGGGTTGAAGCCTCCAATAGCAAGCTTGGAGATCCTCCACGGACATTGCTAATTTGCCTTCTTGTTCATGCAAGTCTTCATTTGTTTTCATCTCCTTGAGGTGAAGTTGTATGTGTTTTATTGATGAAAATCAAGTTGATGATCTTCCCTTGATTGAGACATCTAGGGTTTGATATTTTTACATACATGTGTTAGGTTTGCACACACTTCTACAAATATTTTTCTCTAACTATTGTTGAGGTAGAAATAACAAAGATGGGACTTGATTGAGGGAAGCTCCTATATATCCACAACATCTTCCTTCTTTTGTAGGTGTAGATCATGTTTTGTAGGTTCCAGCAGAAAGAAGCTACAGAAAGGAGGATATTATAGATACAATCACAACAGACTTTTGGATTTCTAGATTCTAACACTTGTGGGACATTGGAGCGGGTACCCTAGTCCAACCAGGGGTTATTTCTAGGATTTGGGAGCCATTTAGTAGTCTCAGACATCATGTGCATAAGATTTTTCAATTCAAAAACTTTTAGGACACTAGAGCAGGTGCCCTAGTCCAAGTGGTCCTCCAAATCTGGGTGCACAGTCTCTGAAACCCTCTCTCTACACTTATGTGATCAATTTTACTAGTTGTTTCATTAGTTTCTGTATATTTTTTATTTAAGGCATAATTAGGGTTTTACTTGGTTGAAAGGAAAACACTTGATAAAACCATAGTTAGGGTCTTAAGTTTCATAACAACGCGATCATAAGGGACAGAGAAAGTGATTAGAAGCTTGCTCATGAGCTCAATCCTTGTACTTCAAATGCTTAGTGGTGGAATTGTGGTATTTGACCTAGTTTAGACAAACCTACAAATTTCACCCTAAACACCCATGTATATACTTGTTGCCTTTAACTAAGAGGATGTTATGATCATTAAAGATCATAATTATTTCATAGGGTAGCTTGCATGCTAGCCAAGTCTTTAGAAATGGATTTTGTTCTACTAATGATAACTATCCTTTACTTTATTAAGTGAGGTTAATGTCTACCACCTGAGCTCATAAGGATAACTACAACTATCAATTAATAGGAAACCACTCTTTTTAGCTATGGCAAGGTAAGCTTAGAATAACATGAATATGATTCTAATCTATATGATAGAATAAGTTTAAACTGTGAACCATGGAAAAGCCTACGATGGTGAATATGGTTAGATTTTTGGATATGATTAAAAAGAGGAATAAGGTGACGAGGATTCACAAGATCCTAATTATAAAAGTAACCCAATTAGTCAAAACATACCTGAGATGGGAGTCAATTATCCTGGTATGGACTATGAATCGAATTGATCCCACTTACCTTAGACCTAGAGTGAAAGGTCCATTTGAACTTACTGTTGGACATGACAACTTATAAGTCCAATCAGGGTGGTGGACATACGACAACATTCATGATGTAACATCTATGTATGTAAATCTTTTTCCAAAGTAATGCATCCGTCCATGCATGCATTGTTAGTCCACAATGCTCTAGATGACATAATGGTCTCCAGTAGTGTCATGCATAGTTAAAGGGAATCTATAAGTGCATGACCATGAGACATTATGAAGGACACAAGACTAGATACTCAAATGGCTAACCTATTGGTTCCTAATATCATTCCCTTCCATGAAGGGTCGAGCCACTTCTAGGTAGGAATGTGTGTGGGGGAATGCTAGTCTATGGTTGGTGGAAAACACCTAGATGATGGTCTCCTTCTCAAGCATGAGATAAGCCAAGACTTATGAAGATGGATGTTATTTGTTCCAGATATAGTGTTTCTTATTTTATGACTTGATGGTAAAATGTGATGTACAATCTTGATATGTATAAGATGATTTATGATGCCTTGGGCATAAATTATTCATGAATAGCGATAGTTAATCACTAAGGATATGTAAATGAACATTAGTTTGTAAGCTTGGTTATATTCTATTTAGAATATCATGCTGAATTATTGAAATGTAAATGAATCATTATGGTTAAATTTGATTTGTGAAACCAGATGGTTAACTAATCTATTGATTATGATCAATGTTTATGATAACTTTTGGGCATTATGGAAAGTGATGTTACAGATCTACCATGCTCAAGTCCATTCTTCTAGTCCACCTTCTCCCTATTTTGATACAAAATTAGATGACACAACAAGGAATAATGTCTGAATATGATTGGTGCTCCATTCTCCCTTATTTGGAGAAGTCTATCATACAATCGTTTCTTAGTGAAAGAGGCAAAGTCATATTCAATGTTCACTTCTGCATTCTAGATTCTCATAGCCATCATCATCATGACAATTGGCATTCTATCCGGGGTATGTACTCCCAACACTTGGAAAAGAGCAAAATAGGTCCTCTTGAAGTATACTACAAAGTTATCCACTGAAAATGGTTCCACAGATGTAGTTGGAATAGGAATTCTATTATTGTTTGCCCCTTTCCTCATATACAATGGAAGCTCATCATTGCTATGAGTCTTCCTCAATTTGGTGTAATCTTCTTCACTCTTTTCAGTATCAACTTTTGTGAGAGCCTGCTTATTTAGCATAAAAACTCAATGATTGCAGATCCATTTACAATCACCAAAGGTGACCCATCTAGAAATCTCACTGTCCTTGTTCTTGCATGATAATGTTATGACATTACTCTTTCTATATCAACATACACAAACACATTGGGTACAACCAACTTGGCCAAATCGAGTATCCATGGATTGGCAACAAGCCCCTATGCATCCTTTTTTGTCATAGAAATACTAGAACATATTCTATCATGGGATAGGTACTAGGGCATCATGGCAACCTTGTACCACATATTTGAACATCTTCTTATAGCCCTTGTCAATTGAATTCAGTAGAACGTCCAACAAAGATTGTTGGAGAGGTCTTTTCTTCTCTTTAAGAGTAGAAGATTCTCCTTTTTTTCTTATTGACTCAGTTTTCTTAGATGCCATTGTGTGGAACTTTACTAAACTAGGGTTTTGGGTGACTACTTGATCTAATGAACTTATTTGAAAGCAAGAATGTACATTCAATATCAATTTTGACAGAGAGACGACTAGATTCCACTTACCCGATCAAGAAGAACTTGCAAAGCATGACCCAAACTTTGAGTTCCTTGCTTCCAAGCACTTCTGAGTTCACTTGAATGAAAAGAATGGAATGAAAATCCAAATTTTATCAATGCTGGCAATGGTCACCTCACCATTAATCTATTTAATGCCAAGAGATACAACAATCTCATTATTCATCACTTTGAACATGCACTGTTGATCCAATTGAATCAGATGACAGAGATACACTAATGAGATTTGCTTGAATATGTAGTCATTTCACTAATACCACAATCTAGCCACATTAAATATTTGCCAATGTAGGGCGGCAGGGTGTTTATTCCAATTTTCAATGCTTACCACATTAACATAGGCTACACTTAGCCTTTACCTTTCTCCTTGTAGGCATGTGGTAACTATTACTACTTCTGTTCACCTTCTACTCCTATCCTACACCATCATCAAATTCTATGATACTTCCATTGTAGGATAGTAAGACCACCTTAATTTATTGTAAAACCTTTAAAATGTTATGATTTATCTGTCAGGAGATTGCGGTGGCTTTCATTATTGTATCTATTATTTACCACCAGCCTAAAAATTATCCATAATACTCTGACTTCACCAACATAGGGCAGTGGTGACCACTTAGATGCTAAGCTAACCTTTTACTACCATCCCACTGGCTAGTTCCAACATTATGTCATCCTTGTTGCAAGGATGTGGTAATTGCTACTCTCAAGTTTATTATTTACCACCAACCTACCATCTTTCTTAATTTCCTGATATCTTTGTTGAGGGGCCATAATAACCACTAGATGTTAGGTTTTGCTTACCATTAGTCCACAAACTTTCTTTATACTTGATGCGGTAGTGTGGTGACACTTTAGTTCATATTAGAATCTCCCACACCCCTGCAAGGGACTCCTAAGGTCTTCTACTTAGCTCCGTGGGGATGTGGTATTATCCCAAAACACATGGAAATACAAAGGAAAAACATATGCAAGGTAGAAAATGACTAGAGGAATGTATTATGAAAGGTTTTTTAGATTTTAGGGAGTGGATGACCAAAGGACATAGACTCTTTTAGTGGATTTATGGAATTAGGGTTTGACAACAATGGGTTTATTCTAAGTTAATTTTGCCAGTTCTAATAGTAGCTCTAGTTGAGGATGAATGGCTATCTAGACATTGCAAGGATCCAAAACACTTCTTTGGGGTGCAAACCAAAACATAAAAACTATACGAAACAAAGAAAACCAAAATTTGAAAAAACCTAAACTACTGTGCATGGAATTTTATCTTCTTTAAGAAAAGAAGTGTTTCAGAAATTGTCCATGCACTGGTAATTCATGATTCCTACCCACCATTTTTTGAAAGTAATATGAATCTTCACCACATTTGCCAATAATGAAAAATGGTCCCAGCCACAGAGCTTCAAATTTTCCATGCTTTTGTTTGTCTTGACTCCAAGAATTCCACATAAGAACGATGTCATCCACCTAAAATTTTCGGTCCTTGGCATTCTTATCAAAAAGACACTTCAATTGTACCTACATTTTTTCATTTTTCTTTTGTGTCTGACTTATGATTTTATCTAGATCTACCAATTTCTCCATCCTTTCTTCCATTGGCTCAAGTACATCTAGATCCTCCTGCAATATGAATTTGTAAATAGGCAAAATATTATGCATTGGAATTCTTGCTCGAGCTCCATAGGCTAACTCAAAAGGTGACTTGCCAATAGCCTTTTTCACTATGATTCTATCTGCCCATAATGCAAGCTTTAACTTTGAGTCCCATGCCCTTTTATTATTATCAAGCATCCTTTTGATTATCTTCATGATGCTCTTGTTACTAGACTTTGCTTAACCATTGTCTTGGGGATGATATGGAGAGGCATATGATATGACTATTCCATAAGACTCACAAAATTTCTTGAATTCATCAGATCTGAAACACATACCATTGTCTGTGACAATTCTTATAGGGACTCCAAATCTGGTGATAATATTTTCCAACAAGAAATTTATGACTACTTTACTAGTAGCTTGTTTAGTTGGAACTGCTTCAATCCATTTAGTGAAGTAGTCATTGGTTTTAAGAATCCATCTATGCCCATCACTTGACTTATCTGCTATCTCTCATATAAAATCAATACCCCATTGATAAAAGGGTGCATCAATTTGCATAGGCCTTAGAGACAAAGCTCCTTGATATTTTAGTTTACAATAAAATTTCTAGCATGCTTCACATTTTCTTACATGTCTATGAGCATCAGGAAAAATAGTTGGCCAAAAATAGCCTACTTTTAATATCTTATGTGTAGTGGTCTTAGTTGAAAAATGTCCACCACATACACCATCATGCATCTCCCTTTCCTTTCTGCCTGTCCCTGATCTAGGTACAAAAGTAGAATGCCATCTTTATCTTTCCAAAACTAATCACCTTTCATGAATACATACCTTGATGCTTGTAATTTTAGAATTCTTTTCTGATTCTCATTCAATCAATCTAGGTACTTTATATGTCTAAGGTAGTTCATTTGGGTGTATGTTCAATACTGGATACCATATTTTCTTCTTCAACATCACATACCTGTGTAGCCTCCAAATTAGATTCAGCCATCAATTTTGCTAAGCCTTGTCCTCTTACAAGTTTGATGATCTAGATATTAATATTGAATTCTTGGATTCTATTTATCCATCTACACCTCCTTCATGTAACTTATGTTTGTATGAGGACATCTTTGACTACTGTATTTGGTACATAGATAGTCACTTGTGTCCCTACCAAGTAAGGTTTGAATTTCTTTACTGCCTTTACAAGAGCATAGGCTTATTTTTCAATGGCATCATACTTAAATTTAGCTCCTTGAAGTGACTTACTAAAAAATGATATTGGTTGTTCATGCCCTTCTTCATTCTTCTATAACATGATAGCAACAAGAGTGTGGAATGAAACAAAAGAAAAAAATTGAAATGGCTTATCAAAGTCAAGAGATTTTAGAATGGGAACTTCTTTGATTGCCTTCTCGATTGATGGGAATGCCTCAATAGATTCTGATGTCAAGTCAATCTTTGACCCCTTCTTTAACATTTTTGCAATGGGCTTTACAATTTTAGCGAATTTAGAAATAAATTTTCCAACAAAATTTATTTGCCCAAGAAATGACTAGATGGCCTTCATTGTTTTGGGGATAGGAATCTTATCGACTGTTGCAACCCTCTCTCAATCAATCCTTATAACTTTATTGGAAACTATATGCCCAAGTAATTTACCCTCAGTCACAGCAAATTGACATTTTTTAGGGTTCAAAGACATGCCATACTCAAGTGCCTTTGTGAATATCTTTTCCAAATGTGTGCAGTGATCCTTTGCCTTCTTTAAGTATGTAGTCAAATCATCCTGGTATACAACCATTATAATATTGATCAAATCTGCAAAAGCTACATCTATAGCTCTTTGGAATGTGGCACCCACATTCATGAGGCCAAAAGGCATCCTTAAATACACATACGTACCCCAAGGTGTAGTAAAGGTAGTTTTGTATTGCTCTAATTCCTTGACCTTGACTTGGTTGTAACCAGAGAACCCATCCATCATGGAAAGGAGTTCACAACCTACCACCCTTTACACGATAGCCTCCATATTTGGAAGTGGATAGTTATCTTTCAATGATGAAATATTTAGATTACAAAAATCTACACATAGCCTTATATCACCATTTTTCTTTCTGACTGGTACCAAATTTGAAATCCAAGAGGAATGCCTGATAGGCTTGATTATACCACTTTTTCTAAGCTTCATCAATTCTTCCTGCATTTTTGGTGCTAGAACAGGATTGATATGCCTTTGTCTTTGCCTAAATGGTTTGGCATCTTTCTTTAGTGGGATCTCATGCTAAAATAGGTCTTCTCTATAGGCCTTTAGATCTTCATAGGTCCATGCAAATACATATTTGTATTTCCTTACCAAGCTTATAAGCATGTCCTTGACTTATAACATGCAAATATTTTCACAGAAATTGTAAAATATTTCCACCCATGGAGTTGAATGAAAATAAAAGTGTGAGCTGGGAAATTATTATTACCTAAATGATATATTTATTGGGTGAAAGTATAAGTGAAATTGTTGTCAAATAATATGAATAATGCGTTATTTGTGAAATTCATCATGGGGATGCAAAGCAAAAGAGAAATGAAATTAAATATTTTGGTTGCAAAATATAATGAAAAGTAAATATTGTAAAATGTCTTATGAAGGGGTGGGAATTTGAACAATGATTTTTGAATGTGAATGGCCTGAAGCTTGTTGCTTCCTTCATACCTATAACAAGGAAACCAAGACCGTGGGGAAAAGCTCTATTTGGGAATTGGATTTTGGAAAGAGGCATTGTAAAGGCCTATTTTTTGAAGGATATCAATGAAAAAGTTGCATTTTTCTCATGTCTAAATTTTGGTTCTCAATTATTTGTTGAATGTTATTGATATACTTTTATCTTGTTGTCTCCATTTTGTTATCTCCTTATTATTTAAATTAGCATATCAAACATAGGTCTAGTTTATCAAAACACAATTAGTGTTTTGTGTGATTTGTCTAATAAGATTTCTTCAAGTAAGGATTAAATTCCTTTTAATAGGTCACAGTAATTTGGAGGTTTCAATTGGATAACTAAGAAGAACCTGGTAAAAAACAAATTTGCATGTTTATGCAAGCCATAAACAATATTGTGCAAAATAATTTGAGTTATATCTAGAAGGAAGACACATCTATCTATATTCTAACTCTACTACTCAGCAAACGCCCCGATCAATTCATTTCCAAATCCATTCCTTGTATAATATTTTAAAATCTAATTTTGATTTTCTCTTGTAGGAGTAGGAGTAGTGGTTAGTAAAAGTTGAAAAATTATTTTCAAATCACATGCCAATTTGAAGTAGATTAAATCAGATGATTTAATTGGCAAAATCTCATAAAATCCATAATATGCTCATTATTCACCAATCAATTTTGAAGATTCAATAATTTAGTGGTGAAAATAAGGTAATACCTACCTAGGCATAGCAGAGCCTAAAGTTCAAGAAATTCCAATCATTTTGATTGTGTTATGTTAGAAAATGTCTCCCTAGACTTTTTCTCTCCTAAGATTAGCTCTCGGTTCCCTTGTTTTGCATCTTGCATGTTCATTTTGACTCTCAGAAGAAAATGGACTAAAACCCACGTCACATGGGGCTTGAGGGACAATTGTGGCACTTAGTCCTAACCTAAAAAAGGGACTTAGGACATGGGTTCTCACGCCCTTGTCCTGCCCTATTTTAGGTAGGTCCCAAGTTTGAATGTCGGTTATGTGACTGTTAATTAGGTCCCATGCCGACATCTTCAGTTTGAATTATGAAATTCTTAGTGAGAATGTGTGTTGTTGCATATATAAGCATGTTTAGTGATTCATTTGTAAACTAGAAGATGCTTATGAACTTTTGGCACACTTATTATTTTAGAGCATTCAAGATATTCATTGTTACAGAGCAAGGCATTGTTATTTTGTTTGTGATTAAAAATTTAGCTTTATCTTTTCATGTGTTGAATAATCATCATCTATGTGAGAGTCAAACCTTTGAGGTGTTATCTATTTGTGTTTGAATCATTTATCAATTTGTTTTTGCCTCTATCTCGTAGGGATACACACTCTTTATCTGACAACAGTGTTCGGAAGGCTTGAATGTTCTTCTAGGGCTTGACTGATCTAAGCTTTTTTGATTTGAAATAAAAAAGAAAGAAGATTTTGAAGAAAAAAGCAAGAAGCTTTTTTGTTGAAGTTTTTATAGGTTTGAAGATTGAAGAAGCTTTTGAAGTACATCAAGGAATCAAAGGATTTCATTATTGAATGTAATCTTTCACAAGAGATTTAATACAAGCATAAACACCTTTGGTGTGGAGTTTTTTCCCTTAGGGGTTTCTCCACGTAAATACTTGTCTTCTTCTTGCAAGATTTTCTTCTACTACACTGATTGAATTGGAGAAATACTATAACATCTAAATTGAAAGTAATTTTCAGATTTACACATGCTATTAATTTTAGATTTGAAAACATTTTAAAGCTACATAGCTACAACTTTACTTGTGATTGCAGGTTACAGGTATCAGATTTCGTGGAGTGGAGTTGCATAGGAAGGTTTTAGAAGATAAGGATTCTGAATTGACAGAAAGAAGAAGTTTGAAGCATTTTAGGGATAAGTGTGCCTAGGGAAATATCCTCTACATCTCCCGTGAGAGAAACAGATAGAACAATGATTATCAGTACCAAAAGAAGCCTTGTATTCACTAAAGAAAATTTTACCTTGGACTAGGGTGCCTAAGGAATTGTCCCTAAAGATTCTATATCATGAACTTAAAAAAATGGTCAGTATTTAATCTCTATCTACTATCTTAGTCTACAAGCATTTGTCATGATTTATCAGTTTGCTTCTAATATTTTATAATTAGAATTTTGAGCATATTTGAGTATTAAATTAATACATTAATTGATAATTTTTGAATTTGAACATCATTCCAAATGACACACCAACCTGTAGGTGAATCCTTTTGCAAGAGTTGTGATTCAACTCGGTTGGATGTCCTTGAATGTTTGTAGTGAATGGAGGATTTAACTCATTTATGATTCTCCTCCTTTTCTTATAAAACATTTTATATAACTTAAGTTGTTTGATGATTTTGATATTGATAAAGCATGTTTGCATACATTGATCTATTATGTATACCTCCTTTTCACCATAAGGCATCTTTGTGACATGGATGGGGTTCTGTAATTTTGATCACATGCTTCCTTTTCACTATAAGGCATCTCCATGATGCGGGTGGGGTTGTATTTTGAAAGCCCTCTGCAGAGGTGGGGATGGTGTATCTCTTGAGCTAGTGCACATCCTTTTTATTCTAAAAACTCCTTTGAGTAGGTGAGGTTGGTGTATCCTCCCTTAAGCATGTCTTTGGCTATTGCTTTGGCATAAGCCCAACCATCAGCTATGCTTGTAATGTGCCTGAGATGGTGGTGAACCCAATAATAGCCTCCTTCCATCACTTGTTTGTTGTGTTTTAGATAGGCAAAAGCACTAAGGTGTGTCACACAAGTTCAGCCAACAAAATCGTTTGGAGCGATTTGTTTTCACCCGAGTCAATTTGGGGGCGAGATAAATTCACCCAAAAACACATGGCCATTGCATGGTGCATATGTGACAAGTTATTTTCGAGCGAGTCAATTTGGAAGCCATATTATTTTGCCTAAAATCATGCAGTTAAAAACAAAAAAAAAAATGAAATTGCCACATTTCACGGTGGCCTTTTTCTAATGACAGTGACAATGGGGTAGGGTTTCAAAGCTTTTCACGCGAAGGACGTCCCCACCACCTTTTGCAACAATCTTGTTGTGCCTTGAACCAGGTATGCCATCTTGCATATTCTATCCAATATTTTATATGGCATGATGTATTGAAGTGTTTGTTCAATAAACCTGCACCTTATATGATTGTATCCAATTAAAATGGTTTGTATCTCTTTGATTTCAATGTGCAAAATGGGTAAAATTTGTTTAAAATTTTGGCATTTTCTGTCAAATATTTTGTATGGCACGATGTATCTAGAAGTGTTTGAAATAAACTTGCACCTTATAAGTCACCTTGGCAATTTGTTTAACATTGATAACATATTTTGCATCCTCGGTATTTGGGTTAATTATCTTGGTACACTTTGCCACCTACACGAAGGATGTCCCCGCCACCTTTTGCAACAGTCTCGTCACCTTGAACCAGGTATGCCATCTTGCATATTCTATCAAACATTTTCTATGGCACTATGTATAGAAGTGTTTGTTCAATAAACCTGCACCTTATATGATTGTATGCAAGTAAAATGGGTTTGTATGTCTTTGATTTCAATGTGCAAAATGGGTAAGATTTGTTTAAAATATTGGCATTTTCTGTCAAACATTTTGTATGGCACGATGTATTTGGGATAATTATTTTGGTACACCTTGTCACCTGCATAGCAGAAACAAGAACTAACTAAATATATAGTGAAAATTAAAGCATAAAAGAGAGTCCTATTTTTCTACATTTTGGACCCTTGCATTAAGAAAATAATGATCCATAGCTATGGTCAAAAATACCTGGGATTTGGCACTGAATATCTTTACCATCTTGAGTTGCCCCCATGATTGAAACACTATCAGAACAAGTAGAGAAATCAACACAAAAGTAATTTGCCAGATAGATAAAAATTCAATAAAAAGCCCCAAAGTTATGGTAGCTACATTTTGTAGCGTAAGAGGCAGTCCATCTGTAACCAGGCTTTTAATTGATACACAGTGTGTTGAGAGTCCAGAACTTATCACACCACTACCAAATTAAAATAAATAGACAAAATTGATCAATGATGCAATATCTATGTACAAAAATGGAGAACTAACAAAAAATTAATCAAACAATAAAAAAAATGCAATCGATAAATGAAGTGTGAAACAATAGCTTTTTAGAGACATCAGATTTCCATAGCCCATAATATTATGAATGAGTGCTTCTAGATTGACTACTCATTCAAACTATCACACAGTCCATAAAAACTATCACACAGTAAATCTGGAAGCACTCATTCGTAATAGCTTTTCAATTCAATTGCCTACTCATATATTACATTTGTGTTCGTAACAAGGAGTTTTGCAAGGTTTCTCTATCTTGAGTCTAATATTCCTAGCTAAGATTTCTAATGTTTTTGAATCATGGTTAGGGCCTTTCTAAATTATTTGTCACGCAGATTCCAACATTGTACTTTATTACCCATCATCTTGCCTTCTCATTACTGTTATCCAATAGCTAGCCTATTGATAACACCATAGGGCATGCACATTGTTTAAGTAATTATAAACATACAAGAGAATGTGGTGTATTTATGTTGAACCTTATTAGAATAATATTTTTTACACACTCCTATATACAGAATAATGTGGTGTATTTATCTCAAACCTAAATCTAAAGCAATTCAGGTTTGAGAATTTGGGGATAGATGTTGTAGTTACAACAACCCTGCTAGACATGTATGCAAAATGTGGAAGTCTAGAGAAGGCATGTGAACTGTTTGACAAAATACCTCAAAGAACTATAGGATATGCACAAAAGAGTTTAGGCATCATGTCTATGCTTCCGCATTTTTTTATACAGGTTTGCTAAGGTGCTTGCAACTGATACATATGACAAAAACCCACAAGATATGCACAAAATGTGGTCTCATGGACTGCAATGACTGCAAGATATGCACAAAATGGATTTGTTGAAAAGTTTTTAGAAATTTTAAAGTAAATGCAATTTGCTAGTGTAAATCCAAATTCCACAACCTTTGCCAGCATCCTCCCTCATATCCATCAATACATCTATGAATCTGAATGGATATGAGGGAGTTAATAGAGCCACACCTACCCTATACCATGACGCAATAGGAAACTACAAGGAACATCAAATTTCATGCAAACAATATAAGCTAAAAAAATATATCAAAATTTGAAATCATTCCAAAGAGAATTTGTGCATAAATTCTTCTTTATTTAATTTTGTGCATAAGTTTTTATCAAGGTTGTGGTGATGGAAAATTAATCAGAATTTGAAACCATTCTAGAAAGAATTTGTGCATAAGTTATTGGAAAGGGTGTGGTGATTAGAAGTAGAAAGTGGTTGATGGTTGCTGGGTAGGAGTTAATTCACACATAAAATAGGTCAAATCAAGTGCTACAACAATGTAGGACATGCACATTTATCCCTTGTAAGGTTATCCTTTCAAATATGCCCATCAAATGCTAGGGAATAGGGCTTAAATACTATGACAATCATCTATTCAATATTGCCTTTAAAATACTATGACATACCTTAGTATAAATAGATTATATAAATAACCAAATATATATATCAACATAATCCCATATAAATTTTTACAGTTTGTCCAAAATCTCTCCTTTCATATGATACAGTCTTTTTAAAATTTTGATTGTATTTTACAGTAAAAATGCCTAAATACAACTATACAACTATCAAATTAAGCCCTGCTAGGGAATAACATGGTTAAAGAAGGAAACAACATACACTAGATCAATGTAAGCCTATTTTTGAAATTTTAAAGCAAATGCAATAGGTTGGTGTAAAGCCAAATTCCGCAACCTTTGCCAACATCCTCCCTCATATCCATCAATACATCTATGAATCTGAATGGATATGAGCGAGTTAACAGAGCCACACCTACCCTATACCATGACACAATAGGAAACTACAAGGAACATCAAATTTCATCCACACAATATAAGCTTAAAAATATATATAAAAATTTGAAATCATTCCAGAGAGAATTTCTGCATAAATTCTTCTTTATTGAATTCTGTGCATAAGTTTTTAAATCAAGGTTGTAGTGATGGAAAATTAATCACAATTTAAAACCATTCAAGAAAGAATTTGTGCATAAGGTATTAGAAAGGTTGTGGTGATCAGAAGTAGCAAGTGGTTGATGGCTGCTAGGTGAGAGTCAGTTCACACATAAAACAAGTCAAATCAACTGCTACAACAATGCAGGACATGCACTTTTATCCCTTATAAGGTTATCCATTCAAATTTTCCCATCAAATGCTAGGAAATAAGATGGTTAAAGAAGGAAACAATATACACTAGATATATACATATATAATACTCTAGAACAGGGCTTAAATTTTACAGTTGCATAGCCATATTTAGGCATTTTAGTTGTAAAATACAATCAAAATTTTAGAAAGACTGTAACATATGAAAGGAGAGATTTTGGACAAAATGTCAAAATTTATATAGGATTATGATGATATATATATTTGATTTTTGTATGATCTACTTATAATAAGGTATGTCATAGTATTTGAAAGGCACTTTTGTATAGATAACTATCATAAAAAAATTGTTTGACAAGCAAGGTTGACTGTCAAATTTAAGCCCTGCTCTAGAATGTTAAATAGATTCTTCCTTTTCTAGATTATCAAATGCTTTTTTTCTAGATTGGAAATATACCTTCTTATGACTCCAACTACTATAGGATAAAATCTAATTTATATGAATTATGATAAAATCTGATTTATATAAATTCCTATATGGCTGTCATGTCAATATGCTACATGCTACATGTGACTTTAATTTTGGATTTTCTATGCATTCTTAGTTCTGTATTTTATGGTTGATTCAGATTTCATTGATACCTGCCTATTATTTATGTATTTGCAAGCATCTAAGGTGCAGGTTTATTTGAGAAGCATGTGTGTATTTATATCATGGATTTTTTAAAGATGTATGTAGTAGTTGGAAAATTTATATGCAAGTTTATTTACATCGTGACATACAATATGTTTTATACAATATTTAATTATCATACTGAAAATAAATTTAGGTCCACATGGATGACCAATCTTCACATTAATCTAATCAATTAGGTCAACCTGATGACCGTGATAATTCTACATTCTATGTTGAGACCATTCAGAGGTTTCAAAGAGCTTTGGATGAACTGAATAGTACAATAAACATTACACCAAACCTATTAGGTAGAGATAGGTTGGTTAGGATTAGGGATGAGATAACACGTATGATCCAAGTTGTTCGATCATACAATCCCTATGATGACATTAGTGTTGACAAGTTCTATGCATCACATTCTCAAAGTGTTGTCAGCCAGGAGAAATGGCCATCTATTTCTAGGCCGGTTTCAGTAGATAATGTGCTCAGCATGTTCCCTTCTTATAGGGGAAAAGAGAGAGTGAGAGGCTATTCTCCCATGAAGTGTGTGGATGCAGTTGTTGGTCCTTTCATCTATCCTAGTTTTTTGGCAACTCATCACAAATGGCCAAACAATGATGAGTTGCCATTATATTTTTGTAAACAATTATATGTAGAGTTCCATTTACATTTATTTGCTGATTATACATCTTTCCCTAAACATGCTGGTCAAGGGAAAGGGAGGTTTGTAGAGAGACCTGAGTATAGAAGACAAGATGATCCACCTCTTCAGATCAAGAGGTCCTTAGTTGGACCACATCTTTTGGTTCTTCCAAAACATGTGAAACTAGCAAATGTCGTCCAACCAACATTGACCCCCTTGAGATGCACAATTTTTGAGAGCATGGCGACTATTGCCACTGAGGTTGATCAATTGTCATCCAATTATGTTGGTAGGTATTTTTTACGCATGAGGATTGACATTCCATCCACTGAGGCCACATCGACCAGCTGTTCAGATCATTACATTCGTGTTGATATACCATCACCACATGATGTGGAACAAATTAGTGGAGAGAGTACTCTGTGGAATATGACTAGATGCTTGGACAATGATCAGTATGAGATCCCACTTGATGGTATATCCTCACATCTCGAGTGATATTTTGGTAGATGGAGGAGCCATGGTGAGTCAGGCTCACAGGGTTTGGGGGGACATCAGGATGTTCCAGTTGGTCCTACAGGCTCTACCCCTCTACATGTTCCATTTGATCCTAAGGTTGAGGTTACTACACATGATGTTATGGGAGGTGAGTATAGAAAGCTTCTTTTCAGCACTGAGACTGTACCATCTACATGTGTATCATTATCTCTCCATGATTTTGACCTCAGTGGGATTGGGAGGGCCTTTGCTGGTGTAGTTGAGGTACAATTTATTTAAAACTTATAATCAATTCATAAATTATATATTTAAAATTATAAGTTCAATTTTAAATAAAATCACACATTGAAGCTTTGACTCTTGATTGCAATATTAAATGTACATGTGTATTAGACACAATCTACTATTTTACAACTTGGATATAGAGATTTGCATCATGCTGGAGATCCTAGTCATCATCATGAGGTATTTAAAAACTAGGTCTATATATCACATGTACATATAAGTTTGATTTAAGTGTACTCATATATATATCAAGTTAACTTTCTACATATAGACATCAAGTGTACAAGTTTTCTAACTAAATACACATATGATTATATATGAACACATGTCATATATAGGTTATAGGATCAGATAATGCTTCTATTGAGACTCCTCTACATGATGCAGACCGTGTATGTCAGGTAATTTAGATTTGTCAAGTATTATTGATTTATTTAAAATCAAAACAAATTTTATTTGTACATGTATATATATATATATATATATATATATATATATATATATATATATATATATATATATATATATATATAGAATTTGAAAATTTTATGGTGTTTCATGTGCAGACCCTGACCCACAACTCAGCACAATGCTCGGGTCACAGATCAGTCAAGGGCTCCAATTAGGTATCAAGATGTCATAGCTCGAGACATAGCTCGAGACACAACTCAAGACACAGCGAGCCTTAATCCACTTGTAGAGCGAGACATTTATGAGTTGTTATTATGATTTAGATGTATTATATTTATAGTACATTTGGACATTATGACTTACATGTTATTATAGTTTATCTAGACATTTTTATGAGTCACATGAACTTTTATATCTAGACGTTGTTATTATGAGTCACATGTTTTATATTTAGACATTATATGTATGTACTTATGTTTTATATCTTAGATATGTTCTTATTATGAGTCACATGCTTTATATTTACATTTGAAAATTTATATTATGAGTGACATGCTTTATAAATTAATTATTTGGACATTTGAATTTCCATTGTTTATTTTGTGAAGAAATTTAATTACTTTCCCCTTTATGAATAAATTTAATGCATTGATGTATTATGGATATAATTTCTTGGTATTATTCAATCCAAGGATAACCAAGTGCCATGTTTAATCTACTTGACATAATGTTTCAATGGTTGAATAGGTATCAAAGTAATCACATTGTCCCCTAAAATAGAAGATTAAGTTCACAATATTTCACACGAAAAAATAAATTTATAGATGATGCATAATGTTCAAGTGTGAATGGGAAAAGGTAAAATACTTATTTTTATGTGGTAAATTATTTTCAATTACCTACCCTAATGTTCCACTATAAATCTAACATAAAAAGAATTTTATTTAGTTAAAGCAAACATAAGTAACTACTATACCTAATAAGTCAGTGTTATTTTTCCTTTTATCTAAATTTCTAAATGTGTCCTAATTAGCTTATATTCCTAATCTAAAATAAGATTAAGTTGGGAAATAGAAAATGAATATAGGAAGATATCTAAGCAAATGAAGTAGTACATATTTAAACCTAGTAAAATTAGAAACTACCTAGAATTTAGCTAAAGTTGCTAGATTTAACAAACTTCAATTATTTTTAAAAAATGTAAATCCAACAAAACATATCTATTAATAAATATCCTTTATCCTCTACATATCCAAATAAGTCTTGAAAGTGACTTGTCAGACAGGTTCACTCTTGAATGCAAATCCATTGTCTAAAATAGGAAAACACTAAAATCTACTTTTGAAGCCTTAGTTGAAAAATTAGGGCTCAAAAAATCTTGAAATGACTATTAACTAGAGAAAGAAAGTTATGGGCAACTCAAAATCTTTAAGATCTTGATGCTAAAAAAATGGGCTCATCAAATTTCTAAGTCAAAAGTTAAATTGTCTTTGGAACTTATGCTCCTACATCATTATTACAAGACAGAGAAAGATACAAAAAATAGAAAAATAAAACACAACACAAGCTAAAGAAGTAATATAGATTCTCATTGGACTCATGAGCTGATTTCACTTTTGAAGGTTGTTTCAAGATCCTAGAACATTGTTCATCATGAAAGAACCTCACATGAATTTTTCTAGACAATCTATGATAATCCTACATCAAAGTAAGCATAAATTCCTAAATGTCCTCCAAAGATTTGGGATTGGCATTGCTAGGATTAATAGAATATATTTAATCCCCCAAATTTTGAGAATAACATGCTTCTTCCATCCATTAGATCATGTATAGATGTAGTAAACTCAAGCATTTATATTGTATCTTCCCTTTTCTTGTTGAGCATTATAATTACCTAGATCACTTGGATATCTTAAACAATAGGATGTAAATCATTAAAATAACTTGTATGATCATGATTCATCTCAACTCTTTGATTACACCACAAGTTGATAATAGTATTAGTCTTGGAAAATAATGCAGTTTTTTTTAAGGGTTCAAGTCTTCATAAACCAATTTTATTTTGCCCTTTAAGCTTGAAGAAGTGGATGGAAAGCATGTTTTCACATAAGATCTAAGTACTTAAATTTTTACTATTATTTATTAAATTTAATTGCTTCTTGTGCTTTTAGTGTGTCATCTACTTGGTTTTTAGACCCTTAGTTGATTGTCACCTTCTAAACCCTCCATTATTTGTGCTTAATTATTAAATATTTAATTATATATTATAATTAGCCCTTTTCCTTGTCTTCAATAGTCCATTCTTATATTAAGCATCTTAATGTGTTTTTATTGTTTATTGTCTCTTACCAATTAATCATTTAGGTGTTAATTAATAGGGTAAATGAAATAATGAAAATATTACCACAACAGAGATTTAATCTAATAAAGCATGTGATAAAGACATTAAATTAATGATCCAATTGAAAATAAAACATAACAAATGTAAACCATAACACTATATTTACATGGAGAAAACCTTGTGGGAAAAAGCTCCACCACAAAAGAGACCCAAGATTACATTAATCTCAAAAGAGAATACACCAATACAATCACTTATCCTTCTAATGGTAAGCTAATAACATAAAAGCACCCACGAAAGAACCATAAATTCCACTATATCATGCCTCCAATATATAAATTTTAAAACAAGAAACCATCAAGTGGTCTCCAGGTCTTGTTGTCCTCATTTTTGTTCTTCTTGACATAGAGCCTCAAATGTCTTTTATTTGTCATTTTTTATTTTTATTTTGTAAGTTGCTTGAACTCCTCTATTTTTTACTAGATTTACAAAATGATAAATTGTGACTCACTAATGCTAAAAAAACATTTTTTATTTGCTTAGTGACCTCAACTTCCCAATCACGCCCCAAAACAAGAACATTAGGACATTCAAGCAAATAAGAATTTTTTACAAATTGATTTTAGGATTTATTTCTTAACTCAAAATATAAAGTGGGATTTTAGAGACATAAGGCATCCTTTTAGTTATTACAAACTTATTCCCAATTTCTATTTCTTGCTAGTAAATTAGAAAGGGGGATTTTGGTGGTAATTTGTAAAAGTGTAAATTTATAGTTAAAATTGCATATTAGTTCTACACCTCTATTTCCATCTTGAAGGGGAACTTTAGAACAATCATGCAATCCATCAAAATTGAAAATTTTTAGTTAATCTCCACACTAATAACAATTGATCATTTAATGCAACTTTTCCCATGTGTATGCAGGAACCTATATATATATCCTATCACATTATCATTTTCAATACTTGATTTATCAATTAAACTCATATCAAGTTAAAGAGAGTTTAGTATGATTGAAAAATGAGCCCATTGTTGTGAAATATGCCTCCATTGTGTTGAATTGAACCCCTTCAAAGGTTATTTATCAACTTTAGAGATCACTTGAATACCTGTAGATAAATTATACTAATCTTGGGCTTGGGAATCATTATTGGTTTACTATGATGTTATTCCCACATAGTTTACTTGTGTTTCAATTGTTTGTTGAAGAGATTGGAGTGTTAGTTCCATTTGAAGTTGTGTAGCCTTGTTAGTTGGTCATATCAAGTTGAAGAGAGTTTAGTATGATTGAAAAATGAGCCCATTGTTGTAAAATATGCCTCCATTGTGTTGAATTGAACCCCTTCAAAGGTTATTTATGAACTTTAGAGATCACTTGAATACTTTTAGACAAATTATACTAATCTTGGGCTTGGGAGTTGAATTATTGGTTTACTCATGTCATTCCCACATAGTTCAAGGTGTTTCAATTGTTTGTTGAAGATATTGGAGTGTTAGTGCCATTTGAAGCTATGTAGCCTTGTTAAGGTCATATCAAGTTGAAGAGAGTTTAGTATGATTAAAAAATGAGCCCATTGTTGTGAAATATGCCTCCATTGTGTTGAATTGAACCCCTTCAAAGGTTATTTATCAACTTTAGAGATCACTTGAATACTTTTAGACAAATTATACTAATCTTGGGCTTGGGAGTCATTATTGGTTTACTATGATGTCATTCCTACATAGTTCAAGGTGTTTTAATTGTTTGTTGAAGAGATTGGAGTGTTAGTGCCATTTAAAGCTGTGTAGCCTTATTACTTGGTCATATCAAGTTGAAGAGAGTTTAGTATTATTAAAAAATGAGCCCATTGTTGTAAAATATGCCTCCATTGTGTTCAATTGAACCCTTTCAAAGGTTATTTATCAACTTTAGAGATCATTCAAGAATAGTTTTAGACAAATTATACTAATCTCAGGCTTGGGAGTTGAATTATTGGTTTACTCATGTCATTCCCACATAGTTCAAGGTGTTTCAATTGTTTGTTGAAGAGAATGGAGTGTTAGTGTCATTTGAAGCTATGTAGCCTTGTTAAGGTCATATCAAGTTCAAGAGAGTTTAGTATGATTGAAAAATGAGCCCATTGTTGTGAAATATACCTCCATTGTGTTGAATTGAACCCCTTCAAAGGTTATTTATCAACTTTAGAGATCACTTGAATACTTTTAGAGACCCCTACATGCTAAGGATACAAAAAAGGAGCTTACCTTAGCTTCAATAAATATTTATTCTATACTAACAAGGCCAACCACGTGAAGGTGGAAGCTCAGTGGCCTCACCTAAGACCTAAGACACCTAAGACCTAACACACCTAAAACCTAAGACTTAAGACCTAGAACACAACTAAGACCTAGAAGACACCTTTAAGACACTTAAGACATACATTAAGACACCTAAGACCTTTAAGACACTTAGAAGACATGTATACCTAAGTCTTAAAACACCTAAGAAACCTAAGACCTATAAGACACCTATACACCTCTAAAACACCTAAGAATTAAGACATATCTAAGACACCTAAGGAACTTAAGGAACTTAAGACACTTGCTTGACATATCTACTTAACACATTTAAGACACCTAGACACCTAAGACACCTAAAACACCTAAAAAAGGTCTAAGATGCCCAATCTACCTTTAAGACACTTAAGACATATATCTAAGACACGTAAGACCTAAGATAGGTCTAGAAGACATATTTAAGACACATTCAAGACACCTAGAGACCTAAGACCTAAAAAACCTAAGAAACAGTAAGACCTAAGACACCTCTAGACACTTAAGACATCTAAGACTATCTATATATAGTTTAGAGATCATACCTGCACAACATGAAGTTCAATTTTATAACTTGAAATCCTTATAGGCATAGACCTACATAATTACAAAAACAAAAATTTGTGTAAATAAATTTATAGCTCATTCAAGTAGCTTGATCATGTTTGATTATAATAAAATTTGAACTAAGAACCATTGAAAATAAAATTTGAAAGGAAAGAACTATCAAGAATCATGTACATTTTGAAATAAATCAATAGATCAATAGATAATTCAAGTGCATATACCTTCATAGGTCATGTATCGATTGGTTCAACTCGCTCTTCAATAATGTAGTTAGAGCTCTTGGTACATATAATCTGGATCTTCTCTATCTTTTATTATTTCTAAAATCTTTTTGTGATCTTCAATAGACAACCTCCACTTTTGTTGGCCACATCCTCTTTTTTGTAAAGTTTCCAAACTTAATCTTGTTGCTATAACTAAGTGACTGTATTGTAGAACCTTTTGTCATGGCATATAATCAATAAATATAATACCATTTTTATCTATCTTTACTTGTTCATAATAGGTGCCTTCAACAACAACTGATCCAATGAGATATGATTGTCCACCACCATCTATCATTGATTCTAACAATTTTTATTTTCCTTGTGTGCATTTTAGTAGATAGTAATCTACACCTTCTATATTGTTAGGATCTGCAACCATAGCAAAAATATCTCCTGTAAACACCACAAGTAAACATGTTTGTACATTTGAGTTGAATAATGTAAATCAAATGTTTAAAATTTTATTACAATCTAGAATATAAATCAATTCTGTGACTTACCTATAACAACTAAATCTGATACACATTCATAATCAGCTGAATATATAGGATCATATACATCTACAATGTCACTATCTTCAAAAGGAGGCCTTAATACTATTCGTTTTATTTCCCATTGTGAACATATCCATCCCTTACATTTTTTAATATCCACGTTCTAAAAACATAGTAAAATCAAGAATTTACCATAGAGTAATTCAACAAGGTAAAAATGAGAGAAATTTTTTCTTTTATTTAACATATAATTGAGTAACAACAAAATGAAAGATTTCTATCATGAAATAAGAAACATAATATGATATACAAAGATGACATTTTGTCTTTACAATTACAAATATCTGCAATAGATAATGTTTTACATAGTCTCAATAAACACAAGTCTCAAAGATATACTGCATCTAGAAATTTAACATCTTTATCACAAGCCTCAGCATGTCTTCTTCTAGAGAGAGAGAGTATCTTTCCAGTGATTTACCTCCATCCACATACCGGCAGTCTCCCACACATCTTCCACATAGGAAGTGGCCCTACCATTCACGAGGAATATAGACCAAAGGTGACCAGTGGTAATTTTCCTTTTCAAGTACATAGTGTTGTATCCTACATAACTCTATCAATTGTACAACCCTAGATACCCTCTAGCTAAGTATGTTTTCTGATAGGTTATGCAATCTAGATACAGTGAACAAACAATGCACGCAAAGACATGCATTACTATGGCCATAGTTTCAAATTGATGTTCACAATGAACCTTATCCTAATGCTCACCCACCCCAACTCAACTTGGATACTATCATATTCCTATAGTTTGACTTGGTCAATTATATATAACTATAAAGTCTTGACAACTTTAGTATTTTAGTCTTCTTGACCTAGACAAGTTTTTATTCACTGTCTATATTCCATAGACCTTATCAACTACCTTTCTTCATGAGGATTCTTATTGCATCATTGCAATACCCAAGGTCCATGACTTTTGACTCATAAGAATTTTAAATCGATTTATAATGACTAAGATGATTACCATACCTAGGTTAAGCATCATAGTCTACGAAATTATTTCCTTTCTTACAAGTAAGAATAAATATACATATTTAGGGTACTTCTCACTTCAATCATGATCTATATAATGATCACAATGATTTAGTAAAAATAATTACCATATCTGGGTCAAGTTAAGGTTTAATTAAAGAGTTTTGTCTAACTCAAACCTAGTCTTTCTTACTTAGGTGGATTCACAAGACACTGTCATCGCTCCATAAACCTTATGGAATGACTATCTATTCTTGGGTATCTCTTTTCATCTTTGCAACATTTGAGATTCATCACTTATCGACAAGTAATAGTTAAGAGAAGTTGTGACTAAAAAGGTATAATAAACTTTATGTTTGACTAACCATTCAATGGTACCTCCTACATGCTTGCAAAACCCAAGGTTTATGACTTATATCTCAAGTCGAGTTGTATCTAGGCAAATAGGTTCCTCTACCTAAGGTTAAACATTATAGACTAATAACAAATATCATTTTAATAAGATAAATATGAACATTTATTATTTGGGGTTCTTGCCCCTTTAACGTCTACCACCGTAAAATAACTAAAATAGGTTATAACCATAAAGGTGTCATCAAATAATCTTTAACCCTTCTAGGTTAAACTAGGGTTTTACTTTACCCTTGAATAATCCATTATATCACAATAATGCTATCTCATAACTCCAAGACTGAGGTTTATAAAGGACCTTTGGTTGAACTCAACCAATTTTAAGAATACTATGGTTTTGATCTATCCTATTCCATCATAATGAAATAGCTAACATAAATTCCCATAAGATAATAATATAATACACAAAAAGGATTCACCCTAAGTATTGTTCAAATCCAAGGTCATTTCTAGGTTTCACAATTACTGACTACAAAGAATATTAATTCTCATTGATCTATCCACTAAGGACTTGCTCAACCTTAATCAACTTGATTAATCTTCCTTAAGAAAACTTAATTATAATAACCGCAAGGTTGTTGATTAAAGTTTGAAATGACTCCAAGGTTATAAAAAGTGTTATACCAATTGCAGTTAACATAAGTATTGAAATAACCAAAAGGCTAGGTTCTTATTCCCCTTACGCCATAGTATTGGGATATTGAGTATTCTAATGCTAGAAAGAATCTGAGTTGAAATTAAATGTTGAACCTCTAGCCTGACAACATTAATCACATTACTCTACTCAAAACAATGTCAAATCTATGAAACATATCGAGGATAAAACATTCTCGAGGTTCTTGTCACTTGGGTGAGGGTTTGACAATATAAAACATAGAAGAATATTCTTCTTCAAATGGCTAAGCAATATAGAGATAACTAGTTATCTACATAACATAGTCATTCAGTAATAAAGACTTTAATTTAACACAGTAATAAACCAACTGTTGGCATCCAACATGCACTCTAATATAGAAATAATACTTGAGAAGTTTTAGCTTATTCTAAGCCACCGTTTTGCACCATTTCTCAAAGATACAAATAGTTTAACAACCATTAAATAAAATAGTTTATATTTTCTCTATGTCGATTATGCCACTCAAGACATCAGTAGACTCTTCGAGAAAACAAAAAACTCACATATCATTCTCTATTGATTAAGCTACAACAGGAATGCAAATATACATATTGTTGGTTTTACGATAGACAACTGAGAGGGGGGGTGAATAGTTGTTACCAAAAACTTTCCTTTTTGAAAACACTTAGATCCTTCTTATATTTCTACAGCATAATAATGATTTCATCATGGAAGTACAATGTAATATCTCAAGAGAAAAAAACACATTAACACATATGACACCAAGAATTGAACAGGGAAAGCCTGGTTAAGGGAAAAACCATGGGGTGACTAAGCCAAGATTGTATTCTCTGTTAAAAGAATAACAAGAAAAAAATGGCACTTGCCAATTAGGGCTCACTGCCCGAGCACACTGCTCATAAGAGGCCCACTATCTATAGGAGACACACTGTCTACAAAATAATAATATAAATATTACATACTTGAACTAGTAATTAGCATCTTCACCATGCTCGAGACAATTCCATTTAAGCTCAACACTTCTGCTCCTCTTTTTGCTCTTCTCCTTTCTACCACTCTCTCATCTTCACCTCAGATTCTTTGAAATGACTTCACAAATCTTATTTTTACAAGACATCAACTTTGGGATAATCATACAAGTCGGCACAATACATACTTTATTTTATTATAGAGCAATTACACAAATACAACTTGACTTATTACAAAACTTCATGCGTATCACCACACTATCGGCCACACATATCTGAGACTTCAATCTTCTTTGAGGAACATGCCATGCTTTGCAGAACTTCTTCAAGATCATCCGTAGGATGTGTAAAACATCCAGTCAACCATGATTAGGAAGAACACCATCACTCAAGAGTAAATCTTCAATTACGAGCTCAATCTTCAATGCGGACCGCCAACACGAACTGGACATAATCTAGAGACCCCCACAAGCTTGCCTAAATCACCAAGAACATCCACACAACTTTTGCTTACTAAAACCATTTGCTTCTTCATCCAAAGCCTTAAGAACACAGTCTGTCGTCACTGTCACATTAGAATAAATGCTTGCAAACCTCCAGACCATGAACCAATTGAGTTGTCAATTCACATTGTCTTCCTAAACATTCCACTAAATCTACAGAGCAAGATATTGTATTTCTAGATCTCACCAGAGCTCTTTGTGTCACTTTGTCACCTCTGAATAGTTGCCAGAACGAATTTTACTCATATGGCCATAACTTCTCCAAATCTTCATGCAGACCTCTCAAATCTTGACTAGATCATCTTTAGACACATATCTACAAACCCTTTGATAGACATTCTCTAATCTTCATCTAGCTGGGATTTTCACTTCATAGAGCTTCACTGTCTTCATTATTCTTCTCTGTTTCTGATAGGACTAATTTTTTCAATATCCTCAACACACAACTCATCCAATCCTTGACATCAATGCAACAGGAGTATGTTGACATCAGTGAACAATGGTTAGGCCCATACTTGCAACAATCTCCCCCTTTGTCATTGATTGCAACATATGATGTGAAAAACTGTTTTAACCATCAAGACAAGAACTTCTCCTCACTAACCGACATAGCTCCCCCTATCAACAACAATCATTCATGTGTCTTCTCTTGCTTTACTTCTCCCCCTTTGATCAGCAACCACTTTTGTTTTTCACATGTCTTCTCTCCCCCTTTGACATCAATGGCAAAGGGCACATACTTGCACCAATCAGAATCATACAGACTGCTCCTTATGAGTAGCACCTTCCTATCATCAATCCAGACCACAAGATATGACTGTGAGATCCAACAGATTGATGCACATTAGTGCACCTTAATTCAAAACCAGAGGGGTAATAACCCCTAAGTTCTCCCTGAGATACTCAAAAGAGTCCTTAGGTAGAGGTTTTGTAAAAATGTCTACAATCTGATCCTTAGAGGGTACAAAATCCAATCTGACTTCATTCTTGTTCACCTGTTCTCTCAAAAAGTGAAATTTGATGGATATGTGTTTTGTCTTTGAATGCAACACTGGATTTTTTTGATATATTTATTGTACTTGAGTTATCACAAAAGATTGTGATAGGTTCTCATAATCCACTCTGATGTCTCTTAGCATTTGTTTCATCCACAATACTTGAGTGCAACTACCTACTGCTGCAATATATTCTACTTCTGTAGTGGACATATATATTTCCTCTTATTTCTTGCTTAGCCAAGAAACTAATTTTTTCTGCAAAAGAATGCAACACCACTGGTACTCTTCTGGTCATCCACATCTCCTGCCCAATCCACATCTATATATGCATGAAGAGAGAAATCATGATCCCTAGGATACCATAAACCATACTCAACTATTCCCTTTAGATATATGAGAATTCTCTTGATTGCCATGACATGAGATTCTCTAGGATCAGTTTGGAATCTAGCAACAAGACCAACATTATTCATAATGCCAGGTCTAGTTTGAGTAAGATATAGTAGTCCTCCAATCATTGACCTATACTTTTTCTGATCAGCCTTAGGAGATTCATCATCTTTGCTTAGTTTACATCTAGTTGCCATGGGAGTATTCATTGGTTTTGAGTCTTCCATCCCAAATTTCTTCAACAATTCTTTCACATATTTGGTCTGAGATATGAAGATTCCTTTCTTTATTTGAGTGATTTACAGACCCAAGAAGAAATTCATTTCCCCAAACATAGACATCTCAAATTCACTTTTCATTTGATTTGTAAAAGTCTTGCACATACTATCTCTTCCTCCAAAAATGATATCATCAACAAATACTTCAACAATCAAGATATTTTCATGTTCAATCTTGAAGTATAAGTTATTGTCAGTAGTACCTTTGTTGAAACCAATCTTCCAAAGATGTTTATCCAGTCTTTCATACTAGGCCCTTGGGGCTTGTTTGAGTCCATGTAGTGTTTTCTTCAACTTACAGACCATATCATCATGACCAGACAACTGAAATCCATCTGGTTGCTCAATGTATACTTCTTCTTCCAAGTCACCATTCAAGAAGGCAGACTTGACATCCATCTGATATACTTTGAAATCCTTGAAGGTAGCAAAAGCAAGAAATAATCTGACTGCTTCAATTCTTTCCACCCGAGCAAAAGCTTCTTCAAAATCAACTCCTACTTGAGAATAACCCTTGCAGACCAATCTGGCTTTGTTTCTGACTACTTCACCATCTTCATTTAGTTTGTTCTGGAAGACCCATTTGGTTCCAATCACATTTTTGTTTCTAGGTTTGGGAACAAGATCCCAAGTGTGATTTTTCTCAATCTACATCAACTCTTCCTCCATTGCTTTGGCCCAGCTTTCATCATTACATGCTTCACTTACTGTTTTTGGTTCAATCTTTGAAATCAGACAATACTTTTCTGAATCTTGAGCAATCTTTCTTCTTGTTTGAACACCTTTGCTTCTATCACCTATGATCTAGTCTTCAGAATGATTCAGTCTTACATACCTAGGAGTTTTGGGAATTTCTTACACTTTTATTTCTTGGGCAGGTTCATTCAAGCTTATCTCTTCTTCCTGTATTTCAAGATTCTCTAGATCACTCTGGATCTGAATTTCAGAAGGGGCTTGAACTTCTTGAACCAAAACATCATTATGATCATCTTCTTCATATTCATAAAACCTTGAGGGTTTTTCAATGCCTTCATCAACTTTCACATTTGTACTTTCTGTAATCTTTCTCAATCTCTTGTTATAACACCGATATGCTTTTCTTTGAGTAAAGTAACCCAAGAATATTCCTTCATCACTTCTAGAATCAAATTTTCCAAGGTCTTCATCTCTTTTAATGTAACATTTGCTACCAAAGACTTTGAAATACTTCACAGTAAGAGTGATGCCAAACCAGAGTTCATAAGGGGTCTTACCAGTATTGCTTTTGATTTGTACTCGATTAAGAGTATAGACAGCAATGCTTACAACTTCTCTCCAGTAGATTTGAGGAACATTTGCCTCCATCATCATGGTTCTAGATGCTTCTTGGATGGTCTGGTTCTTGCTCTCCACTACTCCATTCTGTTGTGGAGTCCTTGGACAAGATAACTATCTTTTTATCCCATGTTTGTCATAGAAATCTATGAATTCTCTGGATGTGAATTCTCCACCTCTATCAGACCTAAGACATTTTATGTTTAACCCAGTTTCATTCTCTATCATAGCCTTGAATATTTTGAATTTTTCAAGAGCCTCAGATTTCTCTTTCAGGAAAGTCATCCACATCATATGGGAATAGTCATCAATTAGCAACATGAAATATCTATCACCTTGCAAACTCCTGATTCTTTCAAGTCCACATAGATTAGTATGTACTAAGTCCATCAATCTGGTAGAAGATTGTTCCTTACTTTTGAATGTGACTCTGCTCTGCTTACCCAACTGATGTTCTTTGCACAAACTATTAGTAGGTTTCACTTGTCTTGGAAGATCTCTTACAACCTGAGTATTTCTTATCTTGATGATGTTATCAAAATTTACATGACACATTCTCCTATGCCACAACCAACATTGATCAATTTGAACAAATAAACAACTTTTGCCAGTACCAACCTAGTGGAAGATGTTACCTTTTGTTTGAGTACCAGATGTAATGTTTGTTCCAAAACTTTCAAAGATTTTACATTTTCTAATTTTGAATCAGAGATCATAGCCTTTGTCCACCAACTGTCCAACACTGAGAAGATTGTGCTTTAGACCTTCAACATATAGTACATCACTAGTTTTATTCTTTCCATCAAAAGAAATAGTTCCTCTACCTCTGATTCTACCAGCAGAATTATCACCAAATTTTACAACTCCTTCATATCTTTCCAGGTCTATGAACTTATTATTGTCACCAGTCATATGGTGGGAGCATCCACTATCAATGACCCATTCATCCTTTCTTCAACTTGAGCAGCCAGAGCTCTTTCTACCTGTTTTGATTGATAGATTCAATGGGCATTGGATCTTCTTCCTTAATGGCAATAAACACCCAGTCACTTTCAGATTTGTTTCTTGTCTCTGATTCATCATCTATTACTCCTTCATCATCATCATCTTCATGAACATAGTAACATTTCTTTTGGAATCTTGATCTATTTGGATTTGTCCTTGAAAATCTTTCCAGACACCTTGAAGCAAAATGACCAATCTTGTTGCAGTTGAAACACTTGAAGGGCAATTTTCCTTCATACTTACCAGATCCTCTTGGCAATCTTTTTGTAATAAGGGCTTCAAGTTGAGAAGCTTCTACCTCATCTTCTTCTAGATCTTTTCTTACTTTTTCATACCATGATAGTTTCTTTGAGGAGTTCTCTCCTAGATCATACATTTGTTTACCTTTTATAGAGGCACTAGCTTTGAATACAGATTTAGTCTTGGGGGGTGCATCTCCAAACTCAGCCAATTCAAATGCAGCCAATTTTCCAACCAATTGATCTCTTGTGATATTTGACAAAGATCTGAATTCTTCAATAGTAACAACCTTGTGTTTGTAAGTAGGAGGTAGGGATCTGAGAACTTTGGCAACAATCTCATCTTCATCCAAGGTTCCACCAGCACACCTAATGCCACAAACAAGCTCATTTACTTTTGGCATAAATGTAGTGATATTCTCATCTTCATTCATCTTTAGGTTTTCAAAGTTTCCTTTCAAATTCTATAGCTTGGCTCATTTAACGTATTTGTCTCCTTCATGCAGAAGTTCCATCTTTGCCCAAATCTCATATGCAATTTTTAAATCCATAACATTCGTCAGCTCTAAATTAGATAAGGCACTTAGTAAGGCTTCTTTAGCTTGAAGATTATCTTCAGCATCTCTGATTTCATCTACATTTGTCAGACCAGTCTTTGGAGGAACATACTTCTTTGAAGTTATGGTCCAATATTGCATTCCCATACATTACAAGTGACATTCCATCAGCTTTTCCAAAGAGTGTAATTAGTTCCATCAAACCTCAGACTATCCTTCTTGTAGGAAGACATCCTAGATATCCTCAAGTAATTAAGCTCCTTTTAGAGGAACCTCACTATGATACCAATTGTTGGTTTTACGATAGACAATTGAGAGGGGGGGTGAATCAATTGTTACCAAAAACTTTCCTTTCTAAAAACACTTAGATTCTTCTTATATTTCTACAACATAATAATGATTTAATCACAGAAGCACAATGTAATATCTCAAGAGCAAAAACACATTAACACATATGACACCAAGAATTTAACGTAGAAAACTCAGTTAAGTGAAAAACCACAGGGTGACTAACCCAAGATTGTATTCTCTATTAAAATAATAAGAAGAACAAAATGGCACTTGCCAATTAGGGCTCACTGCCCGAGCACACTGCTCACGAGAGGCCCACTGCCTATAGGAGACACACTATTTATAGAATAATAATATAAATATTACATACTTGAACTGGAAATTAACATCTTCACCATGCTTGAGACAGTTCCATTTAAGCTCAACACTTCTGCTCTTCTTTTTGCTCTTCTCCTTTCTACCACTCTCTCATCTTTACCTCGGATTCTTTGAAATGACTTCACAAATCTTATTTATACAAGACATCAACTTTGGGATAATCATCCAATACGACACAATACATACTTTGTTTTATTATAGAGAAACTACACAAATACAGCTTGACTTATTACAAAACTTCATGCGTATCACCACACTGTTGGCCACACATATCTAGGACTTCAATCTTCTTTGAGGAACACACCATGCTTCATAGAACTTCTTCAAGATCATCCACATGATGTGTAAAACATCTGGTCATCCATGATTAGGAAGAACACCATCACCCGAGAGTAAATCTTCAATTATGAGCTCAATCTTTAATGTGGACCACCAACACAAACTAGACACAATCTAGAGACCCCCATAAGCTTACCTAAATCACCAAGAACATCTACACCACTTCTGCTTACTGAAATCATTTGCATCTTCATCTAAAACCTTAAGAACATAGTCTATCATCACTGTCACATTAGAATAAATGCTTACGGATCTCCATACCATGAACCAATTGAGTTGTCAATTCACATTGGCTTCTTAAACATTCTACCAAATCCACAGAACAAGATATTGCATTTCCAGATCTTATTAGACCTATTTGTGTCACTCTATCACCTTTGAACAGCTACCAGAACTAGTTTTACTCATATGACCATAACTTCTCCAAATATTCATGCGGACCTCTCAAATCTTGACTGGATCATCTTTAGACACATATCTACAAACCCTTTTATACATATTCTCTAATCTTTATCTAGCTAGGATTTTCACTTCATAGAGATTCATTATCTTCATTATTCTCCTATGTTTCTGATAGGACTAATTTTCTCAATATCCTTAGCACACAGCTCATCCAATCCTTGACATCAATGCAATAGGAGTATGTTGACATCAATTACAACACTAGTTAGGCCCATACTTGTAACACATATATCAAAAGGTAATGACATGCTCAAGTCTATATGGCACAGATAGATATATACTTCTCACATATAGCTTCAGCCTCTAAAGAATACAACATAATAAGCATTGATATAACAAGTATTCATCGTAGAATAAATGCAATGTATTGTTTATCATATTAGCAGATCTACAGTAATAATAAAGGTTATATAAAGAATTATATGACTACAAACACATCATCAAGAACCTGATAGATACTTGTACAAATGCCTGAGCTTCACTATCTCTACTTCTATTCTCCAAAACTTCTACAACTATCCATTGTCCGTCCTCACACACTTCTTTCCTAATCTCTCTTATTCTTTTTCCCATCGACTGAGCTATTCTAAGGTAACTTTGATGTTCTCTATCCTCCGTGCTCACCGCAAACTCTCCCTTAAAGTGTATTCCCCCATGATAATTTTTTTGCAAATAATCTATCACTCCATGATACCGCCAGTGACTTAACTTAGTCGTGGCTAAAAGGACTTGGTAAGGCTCATAACTAGTCACCCCACTTCTGTTTTTCACACTAACTATTGCAAACTTAATTGAATGTAAACTAGTATATAGTCGATTCATTTCTAATTGACACCAAGTTTTAAGAAAAGTTCCCACATGTTGATGGGAGATAGCCGTTCCATGGCTCGTTGGTTGTGGTGGTTGTTGGTGCCTGAATTGACTGTCAGTTCTTGAACAATTTTTATGCAGGCACCATCCCAAAAAATCCAAATTTTTTTTCCAGTTTTGGCACCCCTTCAGTGTTTTGTAGCATCCACATCATCTTTCTTGATGGAAGGGGTCATCATGTTCTGCCCATCGGCATGAGTTTTCATGTGTCTTGGCGATCATATCAATAGCATGGTGTGTTCTTTGTATATCGCCAAGAGCTTGGTTTATCGGCGAAGGATATTGTGGTTCTGCCAACGGTGTTGGTCATGCCGATGGGGGTATCTCAAGTGTTCATCGGCGAGACTTGTTTTATTGGCTAGTATGTTTTGTGGTTCACCGATAGAGGAAGTCACCCCGATCAGGAGTGCCATCGGGGTGACTTGGTGCATCGGCGTAGGTTTGAAGTGTTGCTCTGATGGTGTTGGTCACACCGACGGAGGCGATAGGTGGAAGTGTCGTCGGCATGAGTTGAGCGGTCGGCGAAGGATTCATGGGCTTGGCCGATGGTGTTGATCTCACCGATGGGAGCGAGGAGTTTGGCCGTCGGGGGGTCGTCGGTATGTGTCTGGCCGATGAGAACTTGGAGGATGTCTATCGGAGTGAGGAGTATTGTTGGCCTAAGGGTTTTTTGTGGTGCCGATGGTGTGTGTCTCGCCGACGGGGGTGGGAAGCGAAGGACCATCGGCCAGACTGATGTGATCGGTGAAGGTTTTGAAGGGTCCTCCGATGGAGTATTCTCTGGCCGACAGGGGATTACGATAGGTGATCAGCCAGACCGCTGTGGTCGGCAGGAGATCTGTGCGGTGGGCCGATAATGTATGTCATGGCGATGGGCTGTGGGCAAAGGGTCGTGTGTCGAGCGCGGCAAAATGCTCGACACTTGGTATGTATGCGACTATGCTTTTAAAGCGCCGAAGTTGTCTCCACACCATGCATATGGGACTAATCCCCTTGCATTATTTTTGAACCCGCGGTAGAACGTGTTTTGGCGGGAAACTTCTTTTTGACTGCAGCGACGGTTTTCAAGCGACCACGGGTGGTTGAGGCCCTTAATGGCGACTGTAGCAGGAGTATGGGCGATGGTATAAGTGATCAGGCTGCCTGATTGAGAATGAAGACTTCCAGATAGTGGCGCGTGGCTCAAGGTTCCTCTGTCTGTTGCTGTAATAAATTTTGAGTGCCATTCCTTTGAAGGATCTGTATCTGGTAGATTTTGTAATAGCCATGTAATTAATTGCTGTAGTACACTTTCTGGCTATTATAAGCAGGAAGTGTTACTCATTTTTAGGTTGTTGAAAGTTGAACATTTTGGCTCTGTAACACAATACAGTTCGTTTTGGTTGCTCTATACAGCTAAACTTGTGAGTTTATGTATCTCCTGTTGTACGATTTGGCATGAATCCACTGATTTCATGGTTAATCTTATATGAATAATGCTATGTTTGCATGTGTTATGCTGATTCTGTCTCCAATTTTGCATGTATCTTTCTTACTGCAATAGGGATGCCATAAGTATAGACAGCTTAACACTCTGTATTGGGAGATATCTGTAAGGCAGATATCATGTGTATCCCCCTGAAATCCAGTTTTAGCTATTCATGCTGATCATTCACAGGTGTATGTCTACCGACTCCAAGCCCTGGATAGGCACCAATCTAGCTCTGTGTTGAGGTTATACACCATGTCCAGCTTTGCATCCAAAATTCAAATCAAACCATCTCTTCCTTCCATCTATTAGTTGTAGGAGCAGGATTAGGATCCTTGCATGCTCTCATACCCAACCAGACATCATGTCCAAGAATGTTTCCAACCTTGTGATTTGTTACACAAATCTTGGTCCATACATGAGAGTATTCTGCCTGTTGATGTCAAGTTAAATCCTTCTATCATTGAGCTAGTCAAGGTTATAATTTTATCATATAGGGAAACCCCCCTTGGTGCGGCAGAACTAGAAGTGAAGGGGAGGAGCTCACGCAACCTCCTGTATTCAGTTGGCTGAATCTGCCTGTGCATTAGAACTGGCAAACCCTAATGCTGGTTCAGAAGAAAAACCAACAAAATGGCGACTCTGCTGGGGAAGAAATTTGAGAAAGGGTTATATCTTGTGACCCATCCGCTGGGGAAGAAATTTGAGAAAGGGTTATATCTTGTGACCCATTCGAGTCACCAACAAATTGGCGACTCCGCTGGGGAGTCTTTCATGTGAATGATGATGCTCTGCTAGTGGTATGAACTCAGAAAAATATGTGTTGAGCTTTCAGCTGCTGTAAATTTTGTCCTCTTTGGAGAGGTGGCGACTCTGCAAAAGATTCAAGTGCCCATGAAAAGTTGATGTGTGTTGTGATAGAAAATGTGCTTTTCAGACTTCAGCATTTGTATGAGAAAAGGTACCCTATTTCTTCCCACTTATATTTATTGTTCTACTGCATAAGTTAGATGCTAGGGGAGGCTATAGGTCTTAGGAATGCAAAGGATGTCTGAAAATAGAAATTTCATGAATCCAAGTATGTATTATCCCATACTCAGTCAAAAGGGGGATGATTTGAATGATAAAAGAATAGAAGAGATAAAAAATAGGTTGATATTCTTAGAGGCTAGGCAGGCCCAGTTGAATCATGATAACCTTGTTGTGTCTGCCAGTCAGAAAGCTAAACCTCCTGTTAGCCCTTTTGATCCTTTGTATGACCAATTAGATTTGTCATGGGTTGATTATAAAGTAGAAACTACGTCTGCCAGGATATACTGTCAGATGCCCAGATTTAGTGGTCACAGTGTATGTGATGGGAATGCACATATCCAAAATTTTCATGAGTTCATGGGAAAACATTCATTCAGAGATGAGGATATGTGGATGAGGTTTTTTGTTAGGTCCTTTGATGCAAAAGCAAAAGACTAGTATTTGAGCTTTTCAAAAAGATCCTTTGCCTATTGGGATGAGCTTGTTGACTGTTTCAAAGAGGAATTTGCAAAAGAACCAGCTGATCTTGTTGCAGAATTGATGAAAATCAGAAAACAAGATGAAGAGCCATGTGTTGATTTCAGTCATAGGTTTGTAGTAGCCCTTTCATAGATCCCAGAAGTCTTTAGACCTGATATTTCAGCCTCTGTTGGCATATTCTTTGAAGCTTTTGAGGAGGGCTCTAGTGCAATACTGAGGGATTTCAAGGTGACAGGTATGCAGATGGCATACAAGTTCGCCGAAAATATAGAAAAATTTAGAAATGGGCGCCTGTTGATATCCCTGTCCCCAGGCCTTGGTGTGAGAAATGGTTGTGAAGCTGCAAATGACCAAATGATTATGGCATCATGTGTAGATAAAAATGAAAATGAAAGCATAGAGGTTGAGACTGCTATATTTGAACATAATGCTAACAATACTGCTCAACTGGATTGTTCACCAGTTGAGGATGCCAGTGAAAGGACTAGTGAGGATTCCCATTGCAATGATGAGGCATATGACCATGAAAACGATAACGAGGTTGTGGACAGCAATGACCAATTTTTGGAATGGACCTGTGGAGACAATTGTGAGTATTGTACTCAAGACAGAGAAGATATAAGCAAACAGAGAAGCAGTCCTATGTGTGACCCATTGCCTTCCTTTCAAACACATGGAGACCATGAAGAGCAGTCAGGGATTGAAACAAGTGCTAGTTCAGAGCATGATTGTTTTTCATTTGATGGCTATTTTGCTTATGACACACAAGCTGATACTCCTCCACAAAGGGAATCCATTGGTGATGAAGATGCATGTTCTGCTGCCCATGAACAAATGGCATACTATGATCAAGCTGATGTACCTGGATCACCCATCTTTGACACATATGGTGATGAGGATCTATTTGAGTATGGTGAGGATCTAGACATTGTTTTTGGTTTGATTCTGTTTCTCATCCTGATGAAAGAGGAAACAACATACATCAGGTAAGTGACTATGAAAATGTGCCTAATTTGAAAGAGATGCCAGAGCCTGATCTTTTCCAGGTTGGTGCTACTGTTGGTTGTGTACATGATGTACACAATTGTGAATTTGAAAGCTTTTCTTTTGAGAGGCCAGCATATGAAATGAGCTCTGATTTTCCTAGCTGCATGGTGGACTTTGAATATTTTTAGTTTTCAGTCCAGCTAGGAGATCATTTTGCAATGCATAATGCTGATACAAATGATAACCTGTGTTTATGCCATGTGAGTATGCATTGCCTGATACATTCTGCATCCACTTGTTGCTGGATGCTAAGGGTTATCTACACAGGGATGACAGTGACAAGCTAAATCAGAAGGTTGAATGTGCAGATGACCAGGTTTGTTTATGGTCAGATCATGGTAGCACTCTCAGGCTTGACCCAGTGTATGCAGATGAGAATAAGGTGTTTGATAAAGGGAAATATTGGTTCTCCTTTTCTTGGTGGCCTTAGGCCATCAAGTTTGATTGGTGATGCAGATCATTATAACTTCATGACTCTGTGCCCAATGGATAGGGGACTGGTCTACATCCCAGAGTTCTGTGGTTCTTGCCATGCCTACAAGAGGCATGCATCCTCAGACAGAGCCACTGTTGGTGCCTGAATTGACTGTCAGTTCTTGAACAATTTTTATGCAGGCACCATCCCAAAAAATCCAAAATTTTTTTCCAGTTTTGGCACCCCTTCAGTGTTTTGTAGCATCCACATCATCTTTCTTGATGGAAGGGGTCATCATGTTCTGCCCATCGGCATGAGTTTTCATGTGTCTTGGCGATCATATCAATAGCATGGTGTGTTCTTTGTATATCACCAAGAGCTTGGTTTATCGGCGAAGGATATTGTGGTTCCGCCGACGGTGTTGGTCATGCCGATGGGGGTATCTCAAGTGTTCATCGGTGAGACTTGTTTTATCAGCTAGTATGTTTTGTGGTTTGCCGATAGAGGAAGTCACCCCGATCAGGAGTGCCATCGGGGTGACTTGGTGCATCGGTGTAGGTTTGAAGTGTTGCTCCGATGGTGTTGGTCACATCGACGGAGGCGATAGGTGGAAGTGTCATCGGCATGAGTTGAGCGGTCGGCGAAGGATTCATGGGCTTGGCCGATGGTGTTGATCTCGCCGATGGGAGCGAGGAGTTTGGCCGTCGGGGGGTCGTCGGTATGTGTCTGGCCGATGAGAACTTGGAGGATGTCTATCGGAGTGAGGAGTATTGTCGGCCTAAGGGTTTTTTGTGGTGCTGATGGTGTGTGTCTCGCCGACGGGGGTGGGAAGCGAAGGACCATCGGCCAGACTGATGTGATCGGCGAAGGTTTTGAAGAGTCCTCCGATGGAGTATTCTCTGGCCGATAGGGGATTACGATAGGTGATCGGCCAGACCGCTATGGTCGGCAGGAGATCTGTGCGGTGGGCCGATAATGTATGTCATGGCGATGGGCTGTGGGCGAAGGGTCGTGTGTCGAGCGCGGCAAAACGCTCGACACTTGGTATGTATGCGACTATGCTTTTAAAGTGCCGAAGTTGTCTCCACACCATGCATATGGGACTAATCCCCTTGCATTATTTTTGAACCCGCGGTAGAACGTGTTTTGGCAGGAAACTTCTTTTTGACTGCAGCGACGGTTTTCAAGTGACCGCAGGTGGTTGAGGCCCTTAATGGCGACTGTAACAGGAGTATGGGCGATGGTATAAGTGATCAGGCTGCCTGATTGAGAATGAAGACTTCCAGATAGTGGCGCGTGGCTCGAGGTTCCTCTGTCTGTTGCTGTAATAAATTTTGAGCGCCATTCCTTTGAAGGATCTGTATCTGGCAGATTTTGTAATAGCCATGTAATTAATTGCTGTAGTACACTTTCTGGCTGTTATAAGCAGGAAGTGTTACTCATTTTTAGGTTGTTGAAAGTTGAACATTTTGGCTCTGTAACACAATACAGTTCATTTTGGTTGCTCTGTACAGCTAAACTTGTGAGTTTATGTATCTCCTGTTGTACGATTTGGCATGAATCCACTGATTTCATGGTTAATCTTATATGAATAATGCTATGTTTGCATGTGTTATGCTGATTCTGTCTCCAGTTTTGCATGTATCTTTCTTACTGCAATAGGGATGCCATAAGTATAGACAGCTTAACACTCTGTATTGGGAGATATCTATAAGGTAGATATCATGTGTATCCCCCTGAAATCCAGTTTTAGCTATTCATGCTAATCATTCACAGGTGTATGTCTACTGACTCCAAGCCCTGGATAGGCACCAATCTAGCTCTGTGTTGAGGTTATACACCATGTCCAGCTTTGCATCCAAAATTCAAATCAAACCATCTCTTCCTTCCATCTATTAGTTGTAGGAGCAGGATTAGGATCCCTGCATGCTCTCATACCCAACCAGACATCATGTCCAAGAATGTTGCCAACCTTGTGATTTGTTACACAAATCTTGGTCCATACATGAGAGTATTCTGCCTGTTGATGTCAAGTTAAATCCTTCTGTCATTGAGCTAGTCAAGGTTATACTTTTATCAAATAGGGAAACCCCCCTTGGTGCGGCAGAACTAGAAGTGAAGGGGAGGAGCTCACGCAACCTCCTGTATTCAGTTGGCTGAATCTGCCTGTGCATTAGAACTGGCAAACCCTAATGCTGATTCAGAAGAAAAACCAACAGTGGTTAATACCATAGTCCTCCTCTTTTGGATGAGGCTGACACATCACTTTAAACACTGTTGATCATTAAATGATCACTAATAAGTGGTTCGATCCACCACTAATATTATTGAAGACTCTCCTAAATGTAAGCCTTCGACTACTCAAGCATAACATTATTAACTCATTATGAGGTATTATCCTCATGTGAAGCATATACATTTACATATTTGATTACATCAAATATGATTCACATAACATCGCCTCTATATTAGATAGTTATGGTTTAATCAATAAAAAGATAATATTTAAACAAAGGATTACAGATAATGTGATTGGGTTGAGGTTGTCTCCCCATCACAATCCATCAACAATATTCACATCTTCTTAACTCAACAAAAATGTCTTAATGTGAAGAATCGTTTATAGCACCTTGAGTGACTTAATAATAATAAGAGAACCATTTTATGACAATAACATCGTAATATTTACGTTAAATGTAAATAGTCATAGTTCACACTCAAATGATGTTGTTAACGTTACTAACAACTAAGGTGACTTATTATGACCTACAAAGATTGTAATATATTGACTACCTGTCAATTAGGTTCAATAGTACAAACTTACAAGACAAGAGTTACCTCTCACAACAAATTGATTCACGTTTCCGTTAAACACTTATACTCAATTTGGCAAATAAACCACTCATAACCTGAGGTCTATATCTCTTTCCTCGAAAGATACTCTCTGTCTTTTCTCTGAGAGTCATTTGAAAATCTATAATCTTGTATCAAACTTGTTACCAAACAAATTATGATCAATGCATCATAATTCAAATAAATTAAATCTCATATTGCAAATATTATTTCCATAATTTCATAAATGACATTCAATATAATCCATATATTTTCTTGTCATTAATCTAAACATCAAAATAGATTTACTTATGTCCAAGTAAAAGTAAAATGTATAGCAAGACAAAAATTAGGGATGTAACATATCCTTCCCCTAAAGATTCATCATCCTCGATGATAAAAAGTATCAAAATGCAACTAAAAAGCAAGTTTATTGTTTTCAACTAGTAACAACATTAAATAAATGAGCAAACTTTTGGTAAAATTCATGGTAATCCTCCCATGTAGCATTTTCCTCAACATATTGATGTTGGAATTAGTCCAAACAACTGAGAGGGGGGGTGAATCAGTTGCCACAGAATTAAAAATTTTCTGCCTTTAATCTTCTTTTTCAACTTACAATCAAATAAACATTAAAGCATGAATCAATAACATATGAGCAGAATCATAAATAACACACTTGACACCATGATTTTTAGCATGGAAACCTGGTTAAGGGAAAAAACACGGTGGGGGTTAACCCACAAAAATTAATACCCTGTTAAAAGTATTTTTACAAATGAGAATGCACATGCATTCGGGCTCACTGCCTAGAGCTCACTGCTCAAATAGAGGCTTACTGCCTACAAATGATTACAAGAGAATAACAAATATTTTGAACTATTGAGAAGCATCTACTAATGTATGAATTCAGTTCTGGTTAAGCACAAAACACTGATCTTACACATTTCATCTTCACTCTGCCCTTTTTACTACTCTGCCTTCATCTGAATATTAGATCTCTACTTTTTCACCTTTACTCCATGTTCACAACACACACACCTAAATCATCCAAATCCATCAGCTATATATATATCCACATCCTGATCTTTAATTACTTTTTAGTTGGCTTCAAGAACACTTGGAACTTTATTGAATACTCTGCTTTGTCGACTAGATCCATGCATAACTTGAGACGTGAACCAAAACTTGCACTCACAAATAATTAGTTAGGTCAGCTACTATCACTGATCAACACAACTTGTCCAACCAACAACTTCCATACATCCAGAACCAAGATCAATTACAATGTCAGCCTGTTCTTCTTCTGCCTATTCTATCAAACTATTAACCTGATACTCAGATGCTAATAACTATTGATTCCTTCATCACCAGAGGCCAAAACTCTAGATTTAGATTATTTTGACAATTCTTATGACTCCCTTAGATCCACAACAAACTCTGATCTACTCCAGGGGAGATCCGAACCAAGATACCAGACCTGTCACACACTCTGTTCTTGACTTCCTAGACTTAGATAGATCTTCAATCTGATTTCTGGTCTGGGAAAATTAGGTAATGTGGATGTGTAGAGAGACTTAGTTGCCATCAATGACAACACTTATCAGGCCTAGTAGTGTCTCTTGCCAACAATCTCCCCCTTTGGCATTGATGGCAACACTTAGTGAAAAATGACTAAGTGTTGGAATAGCTCCCCCTTTGCTTGTGCTCCATACTATTGTTCACACTACTTTTCGGTGCTCCCCCTTTGCTAGATTCCTCATTTTTAGCTACTCTTCACTCACCCTTTGACATCAATGGCAAAGGGTGCGATCTGCAATCACTAATGATGCAAAAACTCTGTATATATCACCACATATGTACAAATAGTCCATATGTTATATTTACATATATTTAAGGATATCTGCGAAAGTACTCTTTAATTGTACAAATTTGGTGGCCCAACTTCTCCTCATACCATCCAAAATTGAAATGTGTCCTCTTAGCATAAATGCATATGCTTCTACTTTCCTTTCATTTGATAGATCACTTGTCGTGACAGTACTTTGAGCCTTTGACAAGGTATTAAACATTGTTTGCAACTTAGGGGTAATTAGTCCCCAGATCTCACTCATTCTTTCCATAATATTGTTTTTTTCCTTGATAAGATTCTTTATTTCATTTGTCAGGCTAATAGCTTGACATTCTTGGCTCACCGGAGATATTGTTAAAGGATCAAAACTTTGAGATAGGTCTAGCAGCTTTTTCTCCAGCTCCTTTATCTTTTTCTCAATATCCTCTGCTATTTTGGGCCATGATAAGCAAAACTTATATACATCACCACCATGCTTAAGAGCATTTTCAATACTCTTTATACCAATGTCGAGTGTTTTTCTATCATTATCTATATGGCCTTTTAGTTCACTAAACTTCTTATCCAAAAATTCCTTCCGGATCTTTACTTCAGCTGACTTCTCAAAGGACTCAAAATTTATATTTACAGAATGCACAAGATTTTTCAAATTACCAGAAGGAAAATCAGATGTATTCTTCTGATATGTGGGCATGATCTTCTCCAATACTCTGGATGCTAGGATTATCACCTCACTATTTTTTTATGTGAGACTTCAGTAATTTCTCCCTTGCCTTGGCCTATGTGAATGATGATATCTTCAGCATTTGATCCAGAGAGAGAGTGTCATAATTGATTGGTCCTTGTATCAGTTCTGGCTCATCTAACTCTAGCATCTCCTTACTGAGAAAACTCTATATTGCATTCACAATGTCTCTTGCCACACTTGCTATTTCAGTTTTCTTCCCTTGTGCCTGGTCAAAGACAGGAACTGGACTGTCTTGCTTTGGTGCATTAGCACCATCCCCTTTTGCTAGTTCTTCTTTTCTGTTTGTCTCTTCCTCTTCCTTCTCTTTCTCTTTTTGTTTTTCTTTCTCTTTGTCCTTTCCAGAGTTATCAATAGCAGGAGAATCCAAAGGATCATGGCTAGCATTTGTTTTTTCTATCAATACTCCCTCTTCCTCCTTTTGCACTTCCTCTTCTCGAATAGAGAAGTCTAGAGTTTTAGTTTGTTTCTTATTTCCCTTTAATCCTTCAACATCCATGTCTGAGGACTCAATCTCTACATTTACCTCCTCTGCAATAGGAAGATTGTGTTTTTTCAAAGCACTCCAGAGAATCTCTTTGGTTTCCTTTGCAATCTTGTCTGTCTCGCCAAGCATTAGCTTATTCATTTGATTTTTACTTCAGAACTCATCCTTGGCTTCTTTGAATATCAAATTCATTTGCTTTAGAGTAATTTGGGGGCATAATTGTATTAATATATGTTCTCATATCTCAAGATCCTTGCTTATTGCATTCTCTTTTCTCAGTTCTAGAACTTTTTCAAGGCTTTTTGGTATCAATGAACACATCTCAATAAGAGCCTTGTTGTAAATATTCAAATATCTTACTGTTGTTTCCGCAAGTACTCTTTTGTTAGCATCACTATAGTCATCATAGAATTCTATCATTGGAGCCAAGTTTCCATCCACAGTAACAGATTTAATGATGTCATCTACTAAGAGGGTAGGCTTCTCTACATATTCCTCTGTCTTTTGCCTCTTGCTTTCCCTTTTGCTTCCAGAGGACATCTCCTTGGATATCTTGGTCATTTTTGTGCCTGTGGCTTTTAGTTCTTTGATCTCAATGTCAAAATTTGTATCTTCTTCTTCTTCTCTTGTACTTTCATAGGTCCGGGATGCTTTTGTTTTCTTCCTTTTCTCCCTTTTTTCTGGATGATCTTGCTTCCAGTTCTGCAGTCTTAGGAGGAACAAAGGAAACAACAGAGCTCCTAGTAGACCTTGAGGTGAAAGAGGGTTCCACTAGAGCACTTCCTTGTTTCTTATCTTGTTTCTCTTTCTCAGCCTTTTTAGTTCTTTCCCTGAATTGCCTCACAGTCTCTGTAGTTAGGCCCAGATTTTCAGCTAACTGCTCAACTTCTTTTCTTACTCTCCTATTGGTTATAGGTTCTCTAAGCTTAGTATGCAGTTTTAAACTTAACTCCTCATATGTTCCAAATCTTTCAACTATTTTGTCTTTAGCCTTGCTTAAAAGATGTTGAGGATACATATTCAATATTTTTCCATCTACTTCATACCCGATGGGCATGATCCAAATAGTTCTAGGTTCCACTGCTTCTATTAGGCACTGATCGGTGTCAACCATAAAGCATATTTCATTTTTGTACTTCTCAATAATTGATTTAGGGATTCTTTCCATTAAATACATCATACTCTAAAAATTCTTGAAGTAACCCCATATTGGAGTTTTCCATGCTTTGAAGTCACTAATGCTATGAAGATGATCTCTGATTTGAATGGGAACTGGTTCATCATTAGTCCAGTGAACACCCTTTACTCTAGGTACTTCATTCACATGGTAGAAAAATAAGCATAGAACCAATGTACCATATTTAAAAGTGTTTTTCTTATCCCTTTTGATTTTGTTCAATTTTTCAATCAGCTAGTTTTGTAATAGCTCACAAAGGTCATAATCTACATTCTTTTTCAACATTTGATATGCTGCATATATGGCAGTTCAGCAGAAAAAATTCTCCCTGCTAGAGTGGTATATCTTGTAGCCAAGCACCATGGAAGAAAACTTCACATCTAGTTCTATAATGTCATTTATAGTCATAGCCCTCCTATCAAATTTTATACTAGTTGCATCAGTAATAGTTTAGTTTTTCACAAATTTTAACATAGGTAATCTACCAGTTGAGTTGAAACCAGTCACAATTCTAATAACATCCTTGGTGATTTTGAATGATTTCAACAGCCAAACGAATTCATCATGCATCCAACTCAAAATATACCAAACCCATTCATCTTCATCAAATGTTGCAAACCCCATAATCTGAATAAAATGTTTATCCTGTAGTGCCTTATACTTGGGTTTAAGTTCATCATTTTCATCCCTGAGATGATTCTCAAACAAGTCTACATACCTTAAATCTCCAAACTCATCTATATTTGCATGAATATAAATCTTAATGTCTTCAACATGCAGCACACCATACGGAACACTTGAAAAAGCATCTAAGGGGTTGACTTCTATTGATTTGTGAGGATGCTTCTTAAATTTGGGTCGAGGCCTTTTAGTAATGTCAACAACATGAGGAGTATCCATCTCAATAGGTTTCAGATTCAAATTTTCACAGAGAAGTAAATTTGCTTCTGTGGGGTTAGGGTTGATTAATTACTGGTTGAATTCACTCTTTGTGCTTCAATCTTTGGATTTTTCAGCTTGAATGCTCTTCTTCTTGTTTCCTTTGAATTCAAAGTGATTCAAATGCATGACCAAGTGACCTTTTATCCTTTGCAAAACCTAATTTGGAATTGTAATAAATGCATTTCCCTTTGTCTGGTTACTCTATTTTTAACAGTTCTTCATGAATCACTCTGCAAGTTTTCATATCAACATCCTTTCTTCCAGAAATCCTTCCAAAGGTTCTAAACCAATTCAAATATCCTCTTTTATTGTGCTAAATTTAGGCACCCACTTATTGTCTGGGGGAATTTGATGTTCAATGTAGCTCCCCCTGAGCTAGAGCTCCTAACTTAATTCCCAGAGGAATTGTCAGCACCAGATTCCAGTGCGGACCCATCACAATTGGTTGTTGTATCTTTCTTTACCCAAGTCTTGTTCATTTCTCTCCGTATCTCATTCACATCAAATTTTCTTTTGCCTTTGTCTTGTCTTTGTTCATCTAGTTTTGTGTTCACTGGACCTCTTCTTCCTTTGTTCCTACTTTTATAGAATCTTGCAATATGACCAGATTTATTGCAATTAAAGCACACAACATTTCCTTTCTTATGAACTTGATTTCCTCTTGATCTATACTGATTAGCCATGTGTCCAAACCCATTTCAAGTAAAGCAGTAACCATTGAAAGAATTACCAATTCCTCTATTGTTAGCATTATTCATTATCATACTTTTGCATTCATTTGATCCATGACGATACCTCTTACACTTGCAGCATTGACCAGAGAAGGATGGACCATTTTGATTTACTCTGCTTCTGTACTGAGTAGCTCTATGACAAAATTTATTGCAATTGAAACAATTTCCAT